>CM019067.1:23887780-25258190 GCA_009667805.1 Leptobrachium leishanense | reverse complement strand
TAAACTATTTTCCCTTTCTCGCTCTATCCCCAGGAAGCCCTGAATCTTTTTACTCCACCCCTCACGCTGTCAGGAAACAAGAGACAGAACACTCCCCCAACACATGAATATAAAGCCAGGTAAGAGAAACATTGTTGCCAACCTCCACCAATGCCTATCCAGATCTTTACTTGATTGACAGGCACCGGCCATCAGTCATGCTCCCCCTTCCTGATAGGGAAAGAATCCCCTGGACCTAACTACCCATCGTGTTCCCCCTGCTCCAAGACCCCCCAATTCCCACCGTGCTCTCCCATCCTTTCCACCGTGCTCTCCCAGGAGCAACCATCCTTCCCACCGTGCTCTACCATCCTTTCCACCGTGCTCTCCCAGGAGCAACCATCCTTCCCACCGTGCTCTCCCAGGAGCAACTACCCTTGCATCTGGACTCAAGGATTGCTTTCCTCATTACCCTCAGCCAACCTGTGAGTTCCATTTGTGTCCTGTCCCACAGCCCTCCTGTGTTGTTCTCCTCTCCCATGAACTGTGTGCATCCCCGAGACCTGCATATCGGCCTCATCACCTGTAAGGTCAGTACCTATAAAGGTACCAACCCTGACAGGTTTCCTTGTTCCATGCCAGCTTGGATATCATTGCAGACTTTTAAAAGGGTGGTTGTAGTTGAATGATTTGGACGAAAGCCTGATTGATCTGGGGTTAAATAGTTCCAATATTAATAATAATCACGTAATTGCGTGTAGACGCATTTTTCCAAAATTTTTGTCATTACATTTGACTGGGACTAGAAATCTCAGGCGAATTGCCTGCACATACGATGCCTCTTCGGTGCCTGTTCGAGGGCAGTGAATCCCCATAGAGAAGCAATGCTTCGTCTAGTCAGAGAACACAAACCAGCAGTGAAAAGTTGCCAAATTGCCCTGCTGTTTGGTTGTTTCATTCGACAGGTTTATTCAGGCGAATCCCATAGGCTTCAATGTTAAAAATTTTCCCATTTCAATTCAATATCTAATAAACCGTTCATTATAAAATTCTGCAGTAAAAAGTCTCTTTATTTATAGATTTTTTTAAGATCTTTTAGGCATTTTTGGGATTTTTTTTTTAATTATTTTTTCGGGGGTTTTTTAAATCGTGTTTTCTTTTTTTCTGTAACAGCCCTTTTTATTATCATTCATTGGATCTTATATGTAAATTTCAGACATTTTCGCTCAGTAGTTTCTTTGCAAACAGCGTTTCACTTTTCAAACATTCAAGCGTACTGTTTTTTTCACTTCCTTCGTCTGCGGTGTTGGGTTTTTCCCGCGGCTTTGTGATCACTCGCGGCACTGTGATCGGCGGCTGCTCGGGTTTCTCCGGCGTGTTCGGCAGGGTTAATCCAGATGTTTTTGCGGGTTTCGGTGTGCGTTCGCGGGGTTTTGCAGTGAGTGTTCGTCGGGTTTGCGGCGGCTTTTCCCTGCACTATGACGGCCCTGTGTTGCTTGCTGAATTCACCGCAGGGTCACCAAAATGGGATCGCCGAATCGCACCGAATTGATGAGAACGAAAAGTCACCGAACGTGCTGTAACTTTTCGATTCTCTTTGAATAACCCTGTATGTTTCTTTTTTTGGTGTTAGTTGATGTTGCACCTGTTGAGTCACTTAACAGCAGCTCTTAACCCCTTAGTGACCAGGCGGTTTTACGAAAATCCGTCCTTTAGTGCCCGCTGCTGGTTTTACGTTTCTGCGTAGTTTGTGTTTAGGTAAAAGTTTGCTCTTACTCGTTTATGCAACCCACACATATTATACACCGTTTTTCCCGTCATTAAATGGACTTTCTAAAAATGCCATTATTTCCATCATATCGCATAATTTACTATAAAAAAATATTAAATATGATGGAAAAAAATTGAAAAACACTTATTTCAAAATGTAATTCCCAAAATCTACGCCACCGAAAAAGACCCCGGCTAAATAGTGCGCTGAGCTCATTCTGACCATTTTTGCTCATAATTTTTAGATGCCAGCTTAAGTCCTATGTAATTAATCCCCCAGACAATTTTTTAAACCCCCCCAAAAATTATTTTTCATTTTTTTATTATTATATTTATCTTTAATTTTATTTTTACACCAAACCTGGTCATGTTTGGTATCATTGGAAAGGCCATGATCAGGAGATCCCCTAAGGATCCCACTATCTCCACTTGGCAGCTAGGGGGTTAACTGGCCCACTGACGTCCTCACACATATGTTGAGGATGTCAGTGGGTGAGGGGGTGACCCGGAGGCTTGGCTGACATCGAAGATGTCAGCCACCTCCAGGTTTGAATCGCAATCCGGCAGCAAAATGGTTAATGCTATGCACCGCTGAAAAGGGGAGACTCTCCTTTCCAGCAGTGCAATTTGTTTTATTCTAGCTTAAACCGGTGGCGAGATAGAGGGCTCCAAAGCCCGCCATCCCCTTCCTCATTTTCAGTGCAGGCACCAGCAGCAAACCTCCATAAAGTTTCATAAAATGCAGAAACATCTGGTACTCAAGGTATATGAACAATTTTTTTTATTAACCCCTTCACTGCTGAGATTGAGATAACTCGGGAATTCAAAGGCACCATCAGGTACTGATAGAGTTATGGATTAATAACCTGAATCGGCGCAAAATATTGCTCTCTGGGGTCCTGGGATCTTGCATGTACATAGGAGAAATAATAAACAATAATAGTGCAACACTGTGGGTATAGAAATATTATAAATGTATATAATAGATACAAGAAAAATGGAGAAAGTTGTGGCAAGTACGTCACAGCTATATTAGCCTGCTTACACCACTCGTGTTGGTTTCAAGTTACAGACATACAATAACATATAACTTTATTAAATAATTCTAAAACATGAAGAAACGGCAAAAAATCTCATAAGAAATAAGGCACTTGGTAAACTGTTTGATCATTCCATTGTAGTGGAACATGATTAGGGATCCTGGAGTTGGTATAACCCCTGTTCGCTGCTTAACATTGCGTATTTGATATATTGATTATAGCAAGAGAACCAAATATGTCCCTACTGGGATATACAGACCAGTGTATAATTAGTAGTGCTAAATAAGCATGTGGGATAACAACTTGGATGCGCAGATTAGAGTATCCACAAGAATAGAGCTGGAAAATAAATAAAACTCCTTGGTGATAGATTTAAGTTTGGCATTAGCCCAATATTGGCAGTTAATCAGCAATAGTAAATGGTCAGCACAATCGAGTAGTCTTGTGACAGACCAATTGGTGCTAGCTTAGGCTAGGGTCAGACTGAGGCAGTGCGAACGCGCGTTCTGGCGCACTTAATCACGGCCGCACTAGCAGCAGATGCCGGCAATGACGGCCAATATACGAAGTACGGTCGCACAAAAGTCCGCGTGCAACGCAAGTGGAAAATGAACGCATTTTTTCGAGAACGTTAAACCACTAGTACTGACGTACAGAGTGCGCTGCGTCCGCTAGCGGCGTGTGTGTGTGATTAGGAGACGTCAGACGCTGCTAATGTCCGGCCAACATAACGTCCAGATGCAAGAAGTGTTTTATTGATGATCCGTACAAAATCACGGATGAAACTGTGCATAGTATGACCGCTATCGCGTATTCCGTGAAAAAATACGTCCATTCTTCGAACGCACATTTTCACGGACAACGTGAAAAATGCGTTAGTCTGACCCTAGCCTTAGCCTATGAGGTATTGCTTATGCACAAAATAAGATTCCACAAAGCTAAATATTTGCTAAAGTTCTTATAAAAGATTGTTAATATTGCACAGAGCATAAGTCCAATATAACGTGAATCAGCATTAGAATTGGGGTCAACATAAATAAATAGGTCTTATAATAAGCACAATTGTAATTAATAATGCTAAATTAGCTAGTGGGATATGCACTTATTTGCACCAAATGAAGTTACACAAAGTAAGAACTGAATATGCACAGCGCATCAACCCAATAATTAGCATGATTCGTCATAGTTATTTGGACAAACCAGATGGAAAATCCTGTAAATGTTGCGAGAAATAGCCCAAGCGGCTAAGGGTTTGTTGATTGATCGTACCGCCAATATCAACGTGAAGTTAACAACATTAGCAACAAGACAGACGATACAAACAATTGTTCAACAAATTGGATAGATAATGAGTTTGCTGGAAATTCGTCACAAAAGTTAGTCAGGTTACAAAATAGAGGCACTGCCTATCGCCAAATAACACCATCGGATGGCTCAAATAGTAAATCAATTAGTACACCACAAGCTAGCACCAGTAGCTAGAAACACTTGGTTGGTAATAACACCAGTTGCAACAGTTTCAGAAGTGCCTAGTGACTGTTAAAAACAGAGAATCAACATCAATAGCAAACGCTGATGCGCGTTTCGCCACTAACAAACGGTGGCTTCATCCGGAGCGTAACTAGAACCTCTGACTACTCTCTATTTTATATCCATAGTCTTCATAGTCTTAGCATAGCCCACCTGTGGCGGCTAAAACTTAATTGTCCGCTGTCGTGTAGACGCTTCCGCATCCAGAGCCGGCATAGACCACGTGACACTTCTAAACCTATCAGTTAACACCTCCTTAGGTCACGTGGGTAAACAATAGTTCTACTATTGCCGGCTCATGTTGCAGTAACTGACGAACGTTAACCGCCTGCTCGGTACCTATCTAGATGTAAAAGACGCTTTATTAACAGGGGACATGGATATAATCCTGGCCATATGAAACACCAGCCTGGTCTCTATGAGAGCAAACAAAGATTGTGCTCTTTCCCAAGAAGGAAAACATATGATAGTATATTAACCTTGTAGATCTCGAAATCGTCCCCTCCAGTACTGGCAGAGAAGAACGGCAATTGGAGAGAAATTTGATGTTCTGGGGACAGGAGACTATAAAGGGAGGGGAGGGTATATGAGTATCTTTTATCCCTGATGAAGTTAGCCTAAGGGCTGACGAAACGCGTCGGATGTATAGTCTGGATTAAACTACTTTTAAAACCAAATTCCTGACTCCTGGAAAATCCTTTTCTAAGGGAAATCCTTCTCTGAATGGTGTTGTGGCATTCATCTCAGAAGCAGTGGCGTTACCTGAGGTCTGGTGGAGGCATTTCCCCACAGGACAACATCCTGGGCTTTTAAAACAACAAAGCACCTGAAGGAGGGGTAACGTTATGTGCACGATTAAATCTTAAATCCTGTGAGTGCGATTCTAGCAGGGGCTGCGTGTTATTAACACTGTTCTACAGTATTACACTATTATCTTTATTGTTTACGCTTCTTGTAGATCTCAATTCCTTTTTTGCATGGTCTCTATGAGAGCCAATTATATAAGTGACTCCGGAAACCTTCGTGTTTATATTCCGGCCAGGGGTAGTATTCTTTGGGTTCTATGAAAGAAGGAAAAGACATTGATAAATAAAGGTGATTGAGTAATGTAATGAGTATGCCTAAAAATTGGATGTCTCTTGGGGGTTGTCCACATATGGATCAAATTCAGATATAAGAGGTGTATGTAAAGCCCTCATTCAAACCTTCTGGAGCCAAGGTGTGCAAAGTGTAAATCCAAAAGCATTCCCTGCGTCTCAACATTAGGTCGTAATCCCCTTTCCTCTGATGCTGTTTGATTAATTCAACACCGCAAAACCTAATATGTCTGGTTTCGCCTTTTTGACAGTCTTACATGTCTAGCAACCGGTGTGTCTAGAGGACCATTAATTGATCTAATGTGCTCCCTAATTCTTAATTTAAAGGGGCGAAAAGTTTTGCCAACATACTTTTTCCCACAGCCGCAGGTGAGCAAATATACTAAGCCGGCTGTGTTACAATTAAAGAAGAAACGGATGGTGTATACAGTTTCATTTCTAGTATCATGAATGGTTTTGGATTCTTTCAAAATGTGTGCACAACTCTTTCATCTCCCACAGGCATATGTGCCCTTAAGGTTGTTCATGAGCCAACCTTTTGTTCTAGTCAAGGGTTTATAATGGCTTGAAACCAGAGTATCTTTTAGATTCCTGCAGCGTCTGAATGTTATTGCTGCATGTGCTCCCACAGACTCCTTGAGGTGTGGATCAAGGGTCAGAAGGGGCCAATATCTCACCATAATATCCTTCACCATTTGCTTACCGACATCAAAATTTCCTATACATCGTATCATCGGGGGATTAGCCTCTGTGATATCTTGTAATAATGCTCCCCTGGTGCTCAATGACGCTTTTTGGTATGCTTTTTTAATCACCCTATTGGGATAACCTTTCTCCTTGAAGTTTTCCCTCAGTATCTTAGCTTTATTTTCATATTCGTCATCAGATGAGCAAATTCGCTTTAATCTGAGATATTGTCCATATGGTATACCTCTTTTCAGGGGTATAGGATGAACTTGTCCAATTGAGTAGGTTATTAATTGCTGTTTTTTTCCTATATAGGGTGGTGTCAGCTTGTCCTTGACTATTGTTAATAGTTACGTCTAGGTAATTCAATTGGTTATTATGGATTTCATAAGTGAACTTCAAGTTTAACTCATTCTGGTTAAGGTAGCCTGCCAATTCTAGGAACTCTTCCTCAGTTCCTCCCCAGACTAGAAAGATATCATCTATGAATCTTTTCCAAAATAAAATTTTTGAGCAGAAAGGATTTGATTCAGAAAACACTATATACTTTTCCCAGATACCAAGGTAAATATTAGCGTATGCCGGAGCACAAGTAGTGCCCATCATAGTCCCCTGTATCTGATGGTAAAACTTCTGATCGAAAGTAAAATAATTGTGCTTAAGAATAAAGTTTAATATATCCAGGATAAAGGTCACTGCTTCACTGATAAGTTCCCCAGAATCACTTAAGGCCATATTAACATGTTTGCAGCCTTGTGTGTGGGGGATGGAACTATATAATGCTTCCACATCAAAGCTGCAGAGCCATGCTTGTGGGGGGAAGACAAAATCATTCATCAATTGCAGTAATTGTTTTGTGTCGCGAAGATACGATGGTTGTTTCTTGACTAGACCTTGCAGGATCTGGTCCAAATACTTGCTACAGTTTTGTGTCAGATTCCCAATGCCAGAGACAATTGGCCGACCAGGTGGAGACGTAAGACTTTTATGCACCTTAGGAAGTGCATAGAATGTTGAGATGATTGGTTTAGTGGTCTTAAGGAATTTATATTCCTCTTCTGTAATAACCCCTTTCATGTGCCCCCGATCGAGAATGACTAATAGTTGATCTATAAATTTATTTGTGGGGTCTTTTGGTAACCTGGTATAAATCTTGTTGTCATTCAGTAGGTCATAGACCATTTTTTCGTGTTGATCCCGTGTCATGATCACCACATTCCCCCCTTTATCTGAGGGTTTAATAACCAAGTCTTCCATCCCTATCAGTTCATTTAGGGCTCTTCGTTCTCCAGTTGATAGGTTATCCTGATCTTTATTATGTTCGAATTCAAGTTTCTCTATATCTTGGCAAACAAGTTTTCTAAAGAGTTCCAGATTATCATACTCTTTTATTGAGGGAGTGAAACTCGTTTTCGGTTTACAAGTTGTCAATGGAAAACCCATTTTCTGACCTTCACTTTCACTCAGAAGTTGTACCAAAGTTTCTAGGCACTCAAATTCTTTGACTTCCCAGCCCTGTAATTCTGCTTGCCTTTCCCTTGTATTTTTGTGAAATTTCTTTAGAGCGAGTTTTCGAATGAATAGATTGATATCTTTAGCCCAATTGAAAACATTAAATTTAGGTTTAGGTACAAAAGAAAGTCCTTTTGAGAGAATGCCTACTCGATTGTGCTGACCATTTACTATTGCTGATTAACTGCCAATATTGGGCTAATGCCAAACTTAAATTTATCACCAAGGAGTTTTATTTATTTTCCAGCTCTATTCTTGTGGATACTCTAATCTGCGCATCCAAGTTGTTATCCCACAGGCTTATTTAGCACTACTAATTATACACTGGTCTGTATATCCCAGTAGGGACGTATTTGGTTCTCTTGCTATAATCAATATATCAAATACGCAATGTTAAGCAGCGAACAGGGGTTATACCAACTCCAGGATCCCTAATCATGTTCCACTACAATGGAATGATCAAACAGTTTACCAAGTGCCTTATTTCTTATGAGATTTTTTGCCGTTTCTTCATGTTTTAGAATTATTTAATAAAGTTATATGTTATTGTATGTCTGTAACTTGAAAGCAGCACGAATGGTGTAAGCCAGCTAATATAGCTGTGACGTACTTGCCACAACTTTCTCTGTTTTTCTTGTGTTTATAATATAGGTTTAATCCTTAAACGTGCTGGTTGTGACTCCATTGTCCTTGTGACAAACTCTCTTTATCTGTATATAATAGATATCCCACTCACAAATAAAGAGCCCAAGCACTGGCTCTGAGTGGCTCCAAACGTGTGGGTAGATTGCCTTCAGATTTCTCAGGTGACCCCCACCTTATTGCAGATGTTCTATCCGAGATCATACAGTAAAAAGCAGAAAGAGAAAAACTCCTTGTGCAGGTCTGTGAAAATCACGGTATAATATACTGATGGTATCGTACTCACATTCTGAGGAGCTCACATAGCTCTTGGGTATACGCCTATGGTTTTTTTCGGATAAGGAAACCCAAAAAAAACCCACCAAGGATCCAGAAAATGGCGCAGCAGAAACAGGATTGGAGATAAAAAATAAAATTTATTAAAACATAACTAAAAGTAAAAGACAGCGTGAATCTGGTGCTTTTCTTAGTGGTTGTAAGATTATTAAGGCGTGCTCAATATAGGTCGGTGCTGCAAGCTAGAAGATATGTGTTTACAACCTCAAAAACACGAATATAATAGAAAAGAAAAAACACTTCCAGGTGCACCTTACTAAAATTTCCACTTTTTTAAAACCAAAAATGGCCAATGTGCAAACATCTGATGAATTAATATTTAAACAAAACAGTGGTTATATTATGATAAATGTGTATAACTTACTTATAGTTCAGTGGTGTTTCTTTTTTTTCCCCTCTCTCAGCATGGGGTCCTGCGATGTAGCTGTTCGGTATCCCAAGAAAAAAGGAGGGTATTTCTCCACTTGATGAAAAAAAAAAAAGACAGCAGAGCGGCAGATAACTCAATTAAAATGCATTTATTAATCAATAAAAAGGTAGACCTTCAACTATAAAATCAATTGTTAAAGTACTTATTAAGTAGGATCAACAAAAACCCGCTTTCACCAATAGGCTTCATCAGTTGTAACTTGTTATCCTTTCTGAATGATCAGTCTGTGCAAGAAGTGCAAAAAGTCCAAAAAGAGTCCTCCTTTTGTTGCCGCTTATATGCTCTGCCTTAATGTGCTGCTCAGCTGTTGTCCATAATCATTCCGCGCAGGTTACTTCCTGATTTTCAGGCTCCATATTTTCAATTTTGTCCATTGTATATGTATCATCGGCGACTTGTTTATGAGGTGGACACTCTGCCCTCCAGGATGTTTACTCTTCATTTATCTAAGAAAACAAATATCAGCAATAGCTTGGCTGCTTGATAAAGAACAGCTTCCTGTCAAAAAACTATTTTAATGGGAGTTATCAATCGCTGACTTATTAAGATATTCATCTGTATATACAGTTGCCTCAAAAAATAGTTTGATCGTTATAATATACAATATAATCCCATATACTTAGATCTGACTACATCCCCATTAGTATATGATCTTATATGTATGTATATAATCCTATTGAGATAAAAATAAAATTTATTATTTATACAAAAGGTACAAATTATATTACTAATTCAAATTAATAGTTATCTAAAAACGTGAAAGTGTACATCTATTTATACTTAGTGAGATAAATGTTTATTAATGCCAATAAACCTGTTATAGGTTCCCTTAGTGTAGTAGAACATACATAATTCTAAAAGTGAAAGTGTTGTGTATTGTTATTTCACAGTATCAGTAAATATTCATCAATAAGATCTATATCTTTTAATCTATTATTTATTCAGTGGTTTTTTTTTGTTTTTTTCATTTAATTTTTTTTATTTATTTAATTTTTTTATATTTTTAAGTGCATATTTAATCATTAATTCGATATATATTTCTAAAGTGCATATATAATCAATAATATAATTTAGTCCTTGTGTAAATTCCCTTATGTATTTTTAATATATTTAAATAAACATTTAAATAAGTGCATACAGTGATCTAAAAGTATAGATACAAAGAAGGAGAGAAAAAAAAACACATGGGGAGAAAAAATATTTATTTTTTATTTTTTTCATATATATGTCTTTACTGCAGGAAATGGCAGATCTCAAAATCTATATTTAATCCTTTAGGCTGTAATGTATCAAGAAGGTAAATCCATTTCATTTCTTCCTTATTTAATTTGTTTTCAAAATCACCACCTCTCCATTCTCGTTCCATTCTCTTTATAGCTATAAAGAGTAGACCCATCGGATTACTGTTGTGTTTAATTTTAAAATGTTGGGAGACTGAGTGTTTCTCGTACCCTATTTTAATGTTCCGAATATGTTCATACATCCTCCTATTCAGAGGTCTTGTGGTCTTCCCCACATATTTGAGACCGCAGGGGCAGACCAATAGATAAATAACATTTTCAGTGAAACAGGTCATCGCTTCCCTAATTGGGTATGTAATTTTCTCTCCAGAAAAAGATTTTATAATTTCTTTTTTATTTCCTGTATCTCTACAGTTCCGACACTTACCACAATGGTAAAATGCTTTAGTCACACCAAACATGTTCTTATTTCTTTTTTCTCTTTTATAATGGCTCCTGGTTAACTTATTTTTTATATTTTTCGTCCCTCTACAGGCAATAGTTGGTCTTTCCAGGAGGATTTCTTTTAACATTGGATCTTTTAAAAGAAGTGGCCAGTGTTTTTTTAAAATGTTCCTTATTTGCCAGTTCTGTTGATTATATGTGAATATAAATGGTACTCCTCCTTTTTCTAAGAAATCGTTTTTTTGTTTAATGTTGGTATCTGATAAGTTCTTTTCTATCTTTTCTTGCAATTTCTCCTCTTACATTTTCCATCCTCTCTCGTTCGTATCCTTTATCTTCAAAATTCTTAATCAATACATCTGATTGTTTCAGAAATTCTTCTTCTTTAGTACAATTTCTCCGGATTCTTAGAAGCTGGCTTTTCGGGACTCCCTCAAGCCATCGTGTCAAATGGCAACTGCTTTTATCAATAAAACTATTTGTGTCCACTTTTTTAAAATGCATTTTAGTTTGTACTTTCCCGTTCTCAATGTATACCGTCAAATCTAAGAAACTCACACATTCCTTACTATATGTGGAATCCAACTCTAAATTCCAATCATTATTATTTAAATGATTTAAGAATTCAATAAGATCACTTTCCTCTCCCCTCCAAACAAGAAAAACATCATCAATGTAACGTTTATAGATGATCACGTTTTCTTTCCATTTATCCCACCAACTTTTTTTCCCAAAATGCCATATATAAATTAGCGAAGCAAGGTGCAAATTTTGTTCCCATTGCTGTACCTTCTTGTTGTAAATAGAAGGTATCTTTAACCACTTGAATGCTAAGGACGCGCTCAGCGCGTCCAGCATTCCCGCTGGTGTGCTGAGGACGCGCTGAGCGCGTCCTCACATTGGGGTCAGCGTTCGGCCGGGTTCCGGCCGATCGCTGGCCCCTCCGGTGCGGGCTGACATCCTGGATGTCAGCCGCGCATCCGGACCAGCAGCCGCCAGCATTAGGTGTCATCGCGGGGGCGTGATGACACCTAATTCAGGCACCCCCCCCGCATGTGCGGAGGAGGCGCCTGAAAGGGAGGGGGGGGACCTCTCCTTCGGACCTCTCTCCCTCCCGATCGGCGGCGCACAGGGGGTTAACCCAGGCATCATTTGGAAGGGCACAGCCTGCCCTTCCAAATGATGCCTGGCATTAACCCCTGGGGAGCTGGATCGCGAATCGGCGCTGAAAAGCGCCGGTTCGCGATCCTTTCCCGGAGCTGGCCGACATCTTGGATGTCGGCCAAGCCTCCGGGAACTCCCCCAGAGGACTGGCGTCATCGTGCGTAGCACGATGACGCCAGTCCTAGACTTAACCCCTAACTGCCACCAACTGTGGAGATAGGGAGTTCCAATGAACTCCCTATCTCCCGATCCGTGGCAGTTAGGGGTTAAATTTTGGTATCGTTGGATCGGCCAGAGCATGGCCGTTCCAACGATACCAAATACTACAGTGAAAAATTTAGTAAAAAAAAAAAAAAAAGAAAAATAAAAATAAAAAAAATTAAAAAAAAAAATTAAAAAAAAAAATTAAACACTTTTTTTTTTTTTTTTGGGTTTGTTAATGCAGCAATATTGTTCCCATTTCAATTATAATGTGAACAATGATGCTGCACTAACGATTTTTGTATGCGGTGCGTTTGTTAAAAATAGTGTCATTTTCCCCAAAAAAAAATGTAACGAGACCCCATCTCTAATTTTTTTAACAAGCGCACCCCATACAAAATATAACCGCAATTGCTCGCATGTTAAAATGTGGAAAAAAACACTTTACATATTGTAAATTATTGAAAATACATATTTTATTGCATTTTTTGTTATAATATACAGACATGACATAACGTATACATATAATAATGACATATTATGAATCTACCGAGTCTGACGGAAAGAACGATATATAATATGTCTGGGTCATATACTAAAATAAGCCTTCAAAACACGTTTAAACATGATGCGCAAAACAGGTAAAAATGACATCAGCATAGGGGCGGGAAAAGCCTCAGCAGCGAAAGGGTTAAACTGGAAGAAGTTTTTTCTAAAATTAGCTCTATTCCTTTGATAATAAAATCTATTTGTTCTTTCTCCATAGATCCGGATTCTAAAAGGAAATGTTGTACTGCTTCACAATCTTTTTTATGCGGAATGACACTATACAGTGATTTCATGGCCTTTTGATACCAAACATGACAATGTTAAGTGTAAAAGAAAAAACAACAGTTTTTTTTTTGTTTATGCAGCAATATTGTTCCCATTCCAATTATAATGTGAACAATGATGCTGCACTAGTGATTTTTTTCTATGGGGGGCGTTTGCTAAAAAGCACGTAATTTTCCCCCTAAAAATATGTAACGAGTCCCCATTTCAAATTTTTTCTTTAACAAGCGCAACCCATAGAAAATATAATTGCAAACGATCGCATTATAAAAAGAGAAAAAAAAATCTTTACATGCTGTAAATTATTGAAAATTCTAATTTTATTGCATTTTTTGTTATAATATTCAGACAGGACATGACGTATATATATAATAATGATATATTATGAATCGGCCGAGTCTGCCGGAAAGTACGATATATAATATGTCTGGGTCATATAATAAAACGTGGTTTCAAAACGCATTTAAACATGATGAGCAAAAGTGGTAAAAATTAGCTCAGCACACAGGAGTGAAATGGCTCAGCAGCGAAGGGGTTAAGTGGTAGATCCCACCAAAATGCTAAGGCAACTCGTGAGCGCTGTTCCCTCTGGTTGGTTTAAAAATCATTGTACCCTTCATAAAATACATTTTAAAGACAGGCAGAGAGCTCCCCATGCTGGCCAAAGAGTGAAATTACATGTATAATAATCCATCTCTGTGTAAAATGGACCTTCACGTTGTTCCAACAGCTTCGAGCACCTTGGATGACATGTCTGAGGTGCTGAAAATTTGGAGACACATTCTGGAGCTACATTTGCAAATTAATTTCCATTTGCAGTAAACAGAATTCTTTGCATTGCTCCAGAATATGAACAGATGGAGTTTACTCTATGTTTGGCTCCTTCAGGAACCTTTGAACAATGAGTGTACTCAAACACGATAGTGACAGTGTTAAGTGCCGTCTCAAACCACAGTATATTTGCATTTTGACACCAGCTGTTGAACTTGTCAGCCCCCTTTTGTTTTCTTCGCTATCAGCTGCAGGTGAGAATATTAGGAATAAGCACTCCTTACGAGCCTTGATGGGTAAAACGCACGTCTAGTGCATGCAGACGTAGGGATTAATTTAAAAATGAAAAACTATGAGTTATTTAGTTAGCGGTTTGTCTGCAAACAGGTTGCATCATCATCCTCTACCAAAATTGCCTTATTAATGGGATGCTCTAACTATGGTACCTTAGCACCAAAAAATGCTATAAGATATAATAGATATAAGTGATTTACTATCAATCCTTCTTACTATTTGAAATAGCGTGTATATATATGTAGCGCAGGCTACTTGAACTGTGTGTGTACTATTGTGTTTCTCAGACATGCAGCCTGTCACAGCTGCGGAGTACTTTCCCCCTCCCTTTTTCCCTTTCTCTTCACTGGCAAAGGAAGCTGTTAAAACAGGAATATGCAAAGGATTCTGGAACATGTAGTCTCAATTACAGATGGCCTATGCAATTTGTCAGGAAGAGAACTACACCTCCCAGCAGTGCCTAAGGGAATGGGTGTTTTCCAAGGGTTGAAGTGCACATGCAGAGTAAGAATAAGGCAGAGAAGGGGAGACTGCTGAGGTGAACAGTCCTATGTCGTGGATTGTGTGTCCAGAGGCTGCCTCGTGCGTTTAGCGAAGGAGAGATCCAGTTGCCCTCACGTGTTGCCAGTACCAGCGGATTGTGCATCCAGCTGTCCTTGTGCATCCAGTCATCTTCTGTAGTATGGCATTGATTGAAGGGTTCTGTATAAAAACAGACCTAGGATGCAAAAAGTGAGACAGATGTCATTTGCATGTCTTACCCAGAGTTCCTTGCTGCATATGAAGAATGTAGCACAGGAGCTCTGAGATTCAGTTCTTTGAATTGCTGTGATGTGCAAATGGCTTCTGCAACAATAAACTTTATTTATTATAGCGTGGAGGCTTTTTATCTCATTTTTTACCCTTCTCACCAAATTCAAATAAGCAATATATATATATATTTAATTTCATGTTTTGAATATACCTACACTGCTCCTCTAACTTTTCTATGTGCTTGTCTTGGCCGCTCAGTTTGCATATGATATGACTGGTCTTTGCATTTTTGATGGCTCACTGACTATATCTACATAATTGATTCATGTTACCCAATAAATTCAGGGGCTCTGCACCAATTTTTTGAGGGACAGACAGTTTCTTTAAAATTTCCTCTTTGCTTGTGAGGTGATCATGATCACAAAGTGTGGTTAATAAAAAAATATTCATCTCACTTTCCAAATCTGCTATTTTGACCTAGAATTTTCCATTTTCCAGTCATTCTCCTGCTTTTCACCTCTCTCTGAATAACCCTGCATGTGACAAACTGGAAATTATCATTTTTATTAGAGATGTGCAATTTGTTTCATTCTGAATTGAAATTCGGACGAAATTCACCATTTTCATAGTTCAGGAGCATTTCCGAAAACAAAATATTGACCATCCGAAATTTCGGATCAATTAGATTCACTGATTCGGATCATTTTGGCGATTCGGATCATTTTTACAAAAAAGTTAGGAAACCTAAAATTTCACCCAAAAAATGTCTAAAAAATCCTAAAAGAATAAATAAGTAAAGAAAATTTCATTCTATTGGTAGTAATCTACTTCTCATTCTTAAATAAGCAATAAAAAATGAAATAATTCATAAAAAAGCGAAAAACCAACTGATCCGAATCACCCGAAATGATCTGGATCGCCAAAATAATCCAAATCAATGAAATGATCCGGATCAACAAATTGATCCGGATTGCCGAATCGATCCGAATCACCGAATCGAAATGAAAGAAAAAGTCGTGCACCATCCCTAATTTTTATGGTATATAATAGCCAAGATGCATTATGGGACATTTCCAGCCAAAATTGAACATATTTAAAGATTTTTTGTTGTTGTTGCTAAGGCATTCATTTACTATATTAAACTTTAATTGTGCTTTGACATTTTTAGCGATTTTTATATAAGTACTTTAAACTGCAAAAGTTTGTAAAAATGTACGGTGTATCCACAATTTTGGCCACCAGTGTACATACTTACCTCTTGTATAGTGTTTGATTAGGCGAGAATATTGAGCAAATTGTTCCCCTCTTTGGAGTGTCCATACAGTGAGTTATGAGCAACATCATATCGATATTTTCCCTTAACCTACATTTGAGGCGAGCGATCGAGTCACGCAATGAATGACGAGAATACGGCACTGGAATATATCGGCAAACTTTGGTTTGCGAAGCTCTACTGGTAGAATTCCAAAGGAAAAAAAAAATTTGTGCAGAAGTATCGTTTTATAATCTTCAAAATTGCAGAAGCCAAAAATATTTATTATATGTTCGTCTATATAAAAGTGTATCTGCAGTAAATACGGTGATGGCTGCTGACAGCACGATCGATACATTCAGCCCTATCAGTGTGGAATCAATCACCATGCAGCTGAATGAAAGATAGAACAAAAGGGACGTTAGCGTTCCCCCTGGGTACAGATAGAAAATATGATCCAGAGCTTCTCCTGAGCGGTCAGTAAAATGGTTTATTGGTGCCCAAAAAAGCTATTTTTCTGGCCAAAGTAATGATCTTCAGTGAGAGTGATTGAAAAAAATGGCTGAAAAGTTGCTGCACTTGCAACAATGAATCACTCTCGCCGGCCACCGAGGATAAGTCCTGACTTATATATTATTTCTCCTGTGACCTTAGGACCGAGCAGAATCCTGCGGTCATTTATTTTTAATCTCTAACCGCCTTTATACTCTCATTTTTATTTTAATTTTAATATTTTTGCATGTTTTCTCCCTTTCTATCAAAACATCAGTCTCAGGCAGTGCAAGATGTTTCTTTGCCTTGAATTACCTTAGAAGACTTAAATTTTTCATGATTTTCTTATTTCCATCTAAAATATTAATATTTGTCTTGTGCGGCCCAGACAAAACAGGCAGCGCTCGCCTCCGAAACCCTCTGAAGATTTAATGAGTCAGATCGTAAAGTGCCGTAAAACGGATTTCAAATATTTCAGGATGTTTTAGAGATTTTTGTTTGTTTGTTTTTGAGAGTATCTAGATTCTCATAATAAAGGGAACGATGGTAGAAAAGTAGATTGTTTATTTATCAATTATTGTTTGCATATTTTTTTCACTTTATTATCTTTACTTTGCTTACATTGAAGTAAAATGTATACCCTGTCTGGCCAAAAAAAATCACAAACTAGCATTTGTTTTTTGTGTCGCCTTTTGCAGTGATTACGGCACGCATTCTCCGCGGCATCGTTTGGATAAGCGCATGCAATGTCACAGCATTTATTTGCGTCCAGAGTGGCATTAATTTGTGGCAATGATCTTGTATTGATGATGGGAGAGTCGCAGCGCTGCGTAAAGTCTTCTCCAGCACATTATCCCAAAGATTCTCAATGGGGTTAAGGTCTGGACTGTGCGGTGGCCAATCCATGTGTGAAATGATGTCTTATGCTCCCTGAACCACTCTTGCACAATTTGAGCCTGATGAATCCTGGCATTGCCATCTTTGAATATGCCCGCTGTGCCATCGGGGGAGAAAAAAAAACATTGATGGAAAAACCTGCTCATTCAGTATATTGAGGGAGTCACATGACCTCATTTTTTGGGCACATAACGTTACTGAACCTAGACCTGAGCAACTGAATATCCAAGTGGGAGACAACAAAGTGCTGTGCCCCAATATCTGGTATTTTCAGTATACCAAAAATCTATAGGAGTTATTCACTGACTGAAGATGTTCACTGTGGTTGCAAACAGTGGTAAAAATCTCGGGCCCTATTACATTCTTCGCGCATACGTTTGTGCCGGCGGAAAAATGCATTAACACGAGGGGTAAAACCCTTTGCGCTGAACGTCGTATTACAATGTCCGCGCAACAAACGCGCGTATTCGTCTACCGCGGGCGAACCTGCGCGAACCCTGCTCGAGCTTACTGTACTGCGCGCTTCCTATACTTAACATTGTGAGCGCAAACGCGTATGTGTGCTGGTACGTGGATGGTATTACAATCTATGCGCAGGATTTAACGCACAGCCTTTGCGCGCATAATTTTAGCAACTCCTATCAACCTGGCCGAACCCAAATACACCAGCCCAAATAAAAATACACAGCAAAGTATAGTTACACATTCTACTCATACAAACCAATAAAACGGAGAAGTTGTGTGTGTATTTATTATTGCTGCAGCATATATGCGTAGAATGACTTTGACAGGCGCAAAAACTTAACGTGAGATAATTGTGTTTTTTAATTCTTATCGGCTGAATCGCGTGAAAAAAATGTCTGCACACTGATTTCTGTACGCAACCTTGCTGTGCGCGCATTTGCACGCGTCCGTTTTACGCGCGTTTTTGCTCGACGGATGAAAAGGCAAAGCGCTGTGGATAAATGATGATAATAGTAGCAGTGACTACCATACTCTTCATTTGGGAGAACACCTAGCTCCCCTCGGTGATTAATAGAACTTGGCCATCATCTGTCACAAATTTAATTAAACTGATGCAGTTTGCAAAGAATCTCACTTATTTATACACAGACTGTATACATTTTTCGATGAAATAAAAAGCTGGTTCACTTGCAGTTACATTATCTATATAACGCCAACAGATTCAGCAGTGCTTTACAATCGAGAAGTACAAACATGAGACATAGTATAGATTCAAAAGGAACAGATGCCCCTGCCCATAGTATAATTGCCCTGCTGTTACAGCACAATATATAGGCACTCCGCCAGACATCCCATGAGCTTAAAATCTAAGAGAGAAAGGTAAGTGAAACAAAAGGGAGCAGGAGGATAGTGAAGCTGACGTCCAGAAAAATTATAGTAGGTATTGCATGGGAAAGACCACAAGCTTGGGCTTGAAAAGAGTACTCAGAAAGAAAAATGGAAGGGAGAGCTATAGGTTTAGGCCCAGGGCTGGGTGGGAGGGTGGATGAGGTGGGCAGGTGGGACTGCAGAGTGGAATTACAAGAGCAGAGATGGTTGGTGACTGTGGGTGGTGAGATGTATGTAGAAAGTGACACAGATTTAGGAACAGTGGGTTTCGTATGAGAGGTATTTACGACATTGGGAGGGGGTGGCGCAGCAAATTGCCCTTGAGAGTTTAACAAGAACGGAGGGAAAAATTTAAAAAAAAAAAAAAAAAAAGTTATCAGCCAGAGATTAAAACATGAATGCAAACATAAAATATAGACATAGTACAGGAAGAGTGGGGTCGCGCCTATTCGCCCGATGGGTCGGCTGCAACCACCAGATGTATCCAGCCCAATAACATGTATAAAACATAACAAGAAAAAAAATGGTGTCATCTGCTCTTATTCCTATAAGAGGCGTGACCCCGCTCTTCCTGTACTATGTATGTTTTATTGTACCTCCAGCCAGGTCATCATTGCAGCATGATTCCGTTCCGTGTCTTTGTTTTTTGATCCCATGGTGGATTTCTTTCTGGGAGGGCATAAATAAAAGCCCACCAGTCTACCTCATGACTGAAAAGCAGCATGAGCGTATATGGTTGACTACGGAGCAGCCTGTGGTTTCAATGGTTAGGACTCGCCTTCACTAGAGGTGCCTTGACGTTGGCATGTGAGCTTACACTCCAATGGCCATTGCAGTAAACCAAAGCCTCTTATTGTGTTTTATTTCACACGGTGTTATAGGAATAAGCGCAGATGACACCTTTTTTTCTTGTTATATAAAATATGAACAGTAGGATTAGAGCAGAGGTGGAGGAGTAAAGTGCCGGATTTGGTTCGTTTCTGTGCGGAAATGCAGGAGTTGGGATGGTTGATGGCTGTGGATGGTGAGCTGTATGGAGCTGTCTATAACACATAATTGGACTCCTCCATGAATCATTAAAACCCATACAACAGATTGTGAATTTGTAGGATAGCTTTGGTTGCCGGTTCTTTTACCTTCTTACAGAAACAGTGTTGCACTGATCTAATGATCAGAAAGGCAGCTTTATACATGTTTTATTTTGAGTAATATTTGAATTTTTGAGCCACTTGGTGGCAGAAGCATTCCACTAAAAGCCCAGCAGTAGAGTTTGTCTCGTTTGCTGTCTCTATCTGCGCGCCCCTCATCTCTGCTGTCTGGTGATTGTTGGGTACGTTTACGGATGATACAAATGAAAAACAGTGCAGTTGAGCCTCATGGAAATACATATTTTTTATTGCTTTTTCTTCTTTAAAGGCAATGTGTTTTTGTAGAGATTGCGGGAACGTTCCCTACATTTCATTTTCGCGTCTCAGCAGGGGAACTCGCAGCTCCTTTTTATATTTTTTATGAATTCAGAATATGATCAGTAAGTGCATCTCGCGGCCCCTAATTCTGCAGACAGTCGCTGCCTGCTTGGAGTGGTTTTCAACGTATGCTTCAGGGAGATTATCACTTGCTATCTCGCTCGCTCGCAGCCCAGATTCACAGCATCACATATAAAAGATACAAAAATCACTTGTTTAAGGGAAATGTTTGGCCCCGGAGATAGGAATCTTTTCATGTATTTATGCAGGAGATTAGCAAAGGTAGAGAATCTAAAAGGAGAGACGTGTCGGGGCTGCTCCAAAGCCGACCCAAAGGTGAAATGTAATTTCTTTTCAGGAGGAACATCATGGGGAATTTCTCCATGCATGAGGCATACCACACAATCAAACATGAATTCTCACATGCATGAAATAGCTATGACGTTATTCCACATGCAGATACCACAAGCAAGACAACATACGGGAAATGTAACTGGATTAGAGTCCGTGGCTAATACTGAAACTCTACAGTTGTTTTTCCAGTTAGAAAGTATAAGAAGTAATGTACCTTTTATAAAATACATTGTAGAGACAGTAAGGAGGTTATTCACTAACCTTCGAATTTACCACCGAATTGCACCGAACGATGAACTTCACCATAGGTTCGACTTTGGGGCAATTACAGGGTTATTCAGAGAGCACCGAAATGTCACCGATAATTATATTTATTATCTTATTAATATATTAAAAAGAAGCTCTCTACTCATCCTAACCAATTTAGCTTTTTTAAGTGGTCGGGATGTGAAGAGTGCCTCCCTTCTACCTCTCCCTGCTGCCCCGAATTGCTGAGTGACACTTGTGATGTCCGGATGCAGACAAAGTGCCAACATCACCTTCTCTGAGACTGCCCACTATAGCAAGCAATCTCAGAAATGCAACTGATGGATCGGATATGCACATGCGAACGTAGCTCTGATGCATCTTTCCGTGTAGACTTTACGGAACTTGTGCACATAAGGTGCGCAATCCGTAGCGGCGCACAATTTGCGGTTCCTACTCTATGCAGGCAAGGCCAGTGCTGCCACAAGACAAGCTAGGCAACCGCCTAGGGCGCACTACCACCTAGGGATCCAGCCGACCCCAACAAAGGTTCCATTATTGTACCCGTTCTTCATTGTGTGGCTTGTGTAGCTGGTTGTGGTGGCTCACAAAGCTGCCATTGTCGGCTCCCTGCTAATGATGCAGAAGGTGGGCATCTTATGGTGCTGTACAGGTGCCACCAGATGACGTGTGGGCGCCACCAGAAGCAGACTAAAAAGAAAGGCACAAAAGAAAGAAAGAATGAGGGAAAGAGCGAGGCACAGAGGAAAGAAAGAGGCGGAGAGGAAAGACGGAGGCAGATGAATGAAAGAGGCACAGAGGGCAAAGGAAAAAAGAGGCACAGACCGATCCCAGGCCCAACCAGTGGAGGGGTAAGAAGGGCACCGAACGTGTCACACCTGGGGGGTCTCAGGGGGGTCCCGGGAGCACAACGCCGCTGGCTGGCCGAGTGGCAGGAGCTCCGGCGGTGCCCGGCATGCTTGCGGCTGATCAGGGTGTGGGGCGCAGCATGATGACGTGTAGCCAAAGAGCACGCGCCCTGAGTCATTGCCTTGACATGGAGTCATTTTTCCGCATTGCTGAGTGTTTCGTGTATTCGATTCACTGTTTCTCTATTCCTTTGATTCAGTTACTCTGTTGCCGATTCTGATTGCACGAGGAGCCTCTCTGTTACTGACCCAGACTGCTTATTGACGATTCTATCAGCCTGTATATATGATTTACCCCAGAGCAGCTTCAGAACAATTGCTGATCCTGCCACAAGCTGACTCTAGATACTTATCTCTTGCCAACTGTGCTTGTATGCGAACAGTCTCTGTTGCCGATTCAGTCTGTATGAGTACCTCCTCTGTTGCCAACCCTGCTTGTATACGAACCTTCTCTGTTGCCGACCCGGATTGTGATACTGACCCAGTTGTTTCTGACTAGTGTTTTTTAAACAACCAGTACAGGTTTAACGCAGGTTATTCGTCATCTGACAACGAGGTTAACCCCTTCCGCCCCAGTGTATGCTCAGTACGAACACTTACTGCCTAAATCTCAAAATTATACTCATTGTTACTGGTGTGTTTGTTTTCCCTCGCTGGGAGTGATAGGGTTAGCGGTCCCGACCACACAAGGATCGGAGGGCTTAGAGGTCTGTCGAAAGGGATCCACACTACGGTTATCGAGTGTGAACGTGACAGAACGACCGTGTGCGGCCCCGTGCAGTGTGTGTGTGTGTCCGTGCACCGTGTGTTCCCTCCCCCGCAAGCACAGTTTGTGTGTTCCCCTTCCGTATTTCAACAGATAGCAATTTTTTGGGGGATGCAAGTGACTGGTCTTGCCTAGGGTGCACAATAGTCTAGCACCGGCCCTGTAGGTTGCGTAGGAACGCACCGCACATTGTGTAGTAAAGCTTCAAGAACTCCGGGTTCAGGAGTGTCTGAGCCAAAGAGGAGGAGCAGCGCCGCGAGGGAGAAATGGTGATTAAAGTCACCCCAAAGTAAAAATATAATTGGTTCGAGGCTGTCAGCGGCACCTGCCCAATTATTTAAGGGAAAAAAAGGGACACTCTATTTTTAATGCTACATTTTCATGCCAACCTCATTGTGTTATAGTAATTTAAGTTGAATAACCTGTGCATCAGGTAAACCTTTCCTATCTTTGTCATTGTTGCTTGTCCAAACGGTGAAAAAAAAATGGAAGCGGATTCTATTTTTATATTTTTATTTCCTACTATTTTTACCTCAAGAAAATGGTGAAAACCCCTTCTTTTGATCCTTTTGATCATTCTGGTATCTCTTTGGCTCAATAAGCCAATTCCGCAGTTTATTATATATCCGAATTAAAAAATAACCACGAAGATTTACTATTTATCCAGAAACGCGCGGGGATTCACTATTTATCGATAAAGGATTAGGAATTGGGCTGTGCGTTCCCAAGACAGAATCGCATTCTGAAAAATAAGATATTCGCCAAGACCCACGGATTAAATGAAAGCCGCTCTCGTATCACCAGGGTAAGTGAAGGTGCTCGAATTCGTACGTTTTCAGAAGGCGAAGAGCCGCTGCAGCTTAGGACTTAAAGTGGAGGATATTTTGATCGACTCGACCAAAATCAATTGAAAAATTACAGAATAAAGACAAATCATTAAAAATGCTGAGAATAATATTACAATTCAAGCACAGTTACTAAATCACAATAAATAACTAAGATAGAGAGATAGATATATAGATATATAGATATATAGATAGATAGATAGATATATAGATAGCGTACCCTACACTAATACTGGCAGCCTTGGTAAATGTGAGCAAAGATGGCTGTGTAATTGTCTTTACTGCTTAACCTTTTGATCTATTGTTCTTCTCCTATAATGCCTGCTGAGGTTGGAGAATACGCGAGGGATCTTACGCCATCCCTCCAAATAGAATCTCTGCTGATCGTTCAGATTTCGAGGTTGATGCTGGTGGAAGCTCCTCTATAGCTCACTTTAAGGGTTTCCTATGGGGTTCTAGTTAGAGGATCGGGATGGCCATGTATCACGACCAATGTCTAGCACCATGCCCTGACCCCTGGCAGCCTCCTACCTGTGCTGCATATCTCCAGACCAGGTGTTCAAGTTCACAAACCCTTGTATTCCCAGTCTCGAAACGCATTGACCATGTGGTCATTTAGCACTGACCGATTCCAATAAAAGGCTACACGAAAAGGCCTCATTATTTTTGCCCTTGTAAAGACCCATGTGTTCCTGCTCAGTACACTGTTGCTCCCCCTACTCTCCCAGCCTTCTCCCATGGGTACACGTATCTCTCGAAGATCCACGCCATCTCAACACCATCCTCGAGTCTCACCATTCTTGTTTTGGTCAGCGTACTACTACCTCTCCCACTACCCCTACCAGTATCCTAGTCAGTGTTCTGTATCCTGCTCCACAGCCCTCCAGACTGTTGGTCCTCATCCGCCCTTCCCTGCGTATTCTTGTACTACACTGCATACTGGACTCATACAGTCCTCTACTCTTTGGTTGCTTTTGCAGTATGCTTTGGGTCATTGTCCATCTGCACTGTGAAGCGCCGTCGAATGAGGTCTGCAGCATTTGGCTGAATGTGAGCAGATAATATTGCCCGAAACACTTCAGAATTCATCCTGCTGCTTTCATCAGCAGTCACATCATCAATAAATACAAGAGAACCAGTTCCATTGGCAGCCATACATGCCCACGCCATGACACTACCACCACCATGCTTCACTGATGAGGTTTTATGCTTAGGATCATGAGCAGTTCCTTTCCTTCTCCATACTCTTCTCTTCCCATCACTCTGGTACAAGTTGATCTTGGTCTCATCTGTCCATAGGATCTTGCTCCAGAACTGTGAAGGCTTTGTTAGGTGTTGTTTGGCAAACTAATCTGGCTTTCCTGTTTTTGAGGCTCACCAATGATTTACATCTTGTGGTGAACCCTCTGTATTCACTCTGGTGAAGTCTTCTCTTAATTGTTGGCTTTGACACACATACACCTACCTCCTGGAGAGTGTTCTTGAGCTGGTCAACTGTTGTGAAGGGTGTTTTCTTCACCAGGGAAAGAATTCTTCGGTCATCCACCACAGTTGTATTCCGTGGTCTCCCGAGTCTTTTGGTGTTGCTGAGCTCACCGGTGCGTTCCTTCTTTTTGAGAATGTTCCAAATAGTTGTTTTTGCCATGCCTAATGTTCTTGCTATCTCTCTGATGGGTTTGTTTTGTTTCTTCAGCCTAATGATGGCTTGCTTCACTGATAGTGACAGCTCTTTGGATCTCATCTTGACAGTTGACAGCAACAGATTCCAAATGCAAATAGCACGCTTGAAATTAACTCTGGGCCTTTTATCTGCACATTGTAATTGGGGTAATGAGGGAATAACACACACCTGGCCATGGAACAGCTGAGAAGCCAATTGTCCCATTACCTTTGGTCCCTTAACAAGTGGGAGGCACATTTGCAAACTGCTGTAAGTCCTACACCGTTCACCTGAGTTGGATGTACATACCCTCAAACTAAAGCTGACAGTCTGCAGTTAAAGCACATTGTGTTTGTTTCATTCCAATTCCATTGTGGTGGTGCATAGAGCCAAAGATGTTAGAATTGTGTCGATGTCCCAATATTTCTGGATTGACTGTATCCCCTCATCCCAGTGCAACCCTGACACCAATGACAGGACCTTGATTTTAATGGTCAGTAACCCATTTTTGTGTTGATTTTGATGTATGTTTTGGATCATTGTCCTGCTGGAAGATGCAGCCACGGCTCATTTTAAGTTTTCTAGCAGAGGCAGTCAGGTGTTCATTTAAAATCTTGTTATACTTGAAGGGATACATGGCATCATGGACCAAAATGTCCAAGTCTTCTGGCAGAAGAACAGCTCAAAAACATTACAAAACCTCCACCATATTTAACTGTGGTCATGAGGGACATTCCATATAGCTACCTCTATGTGTGCCCCAAACCCACCTCTGGTGTTTATTGCCAAAATCTCTACTTGGTTTCTCATGGCCATAGAACCCGATCTCATCGGAAGTTCCAGTCGTGTTTGGCAAACTGAAACCATTTGTTTATGGATGAGACTAGAGCCTTTTTTCATGGAGTCCTCCCAAACAACTTGCGGTGATGTAGATGGTGTCGGATTGCAGTTTTGGAGATTTTCTGACCCCAAGACGCAGTTAACTTTTACAATCCTTCAGCTGTGATCCTTAGATTTTTTGACAACTGGAACCATCCTCTTCCAGTACGCTGAGACAACAGAGACACGTCCTCTTCCAGGTAGATTCGAAACATTTCTAGTTGACTGGAACATCTTAATTGTTGCCTTGATGGTGGAAATGGGCATTTTCAATGCTTTTGCTATTTTCTTATAGCTGCTTCCCATTTTGTGAAGCTCAACAACTTTTTGGCGCACATCACAACTATATTCCTTCATCTTACCCATTGTGATGAATGACAAAGAGCATTTGGCCTATGTGTTACCTCATATTTATTTCCCTTTGAAACAGGAAGTCATGATTGAACAATTTCCTGTTCCTAGTCACAAAGGTGTACTATACAACGGAAATACACATCAAATATATATTTTTTTCATATCAATTCATAAGGTTGCCAATAATTGTGCCACACATATTTTTAACAAAAAAATATTTTTGGATAAGCAAAAAGCATTGTGTTGCGTTTGCAATTGTTTGATTTCCATGAAAGTATTTTTCGTTAAAAGGTTTAACAATAAAGACAATTTTTTCAGAGTCTTCTTTTTTCATATTTACAAAGGGTGCCAATATTAGTGGCGAGCACAGCAGATATGAGAAGATAGATAGATATATAATAGATTGATATTGATAGATGGATAAATTGACTGACAGATATGGAAATAGATAGATGTAACCAAAGCTCCCTCCATATTTGTACCCTCACCCTCCATGGCCCCTATTTCAATCTTGCCCACACTACATATGGCCTCAGGGCCCATCGGAGAAGCGTAGATACTGGCCTTCTGCCAAGGGACCACGGACTAATGTGGCAAAGCCAACGCTAACTGAAAGTAGGCATAAGTGGGCACATAAGGGTTAAATTTGTTAAATGCATTGCTATTTTAACAACTGGTTGTTTCTTAAGAGTTTGGTTTGCTTTAGTAATCCTTTTAAGAACTATTGTTCGTGCTGGCTGTGTGATTGTTTGTCCTTCGATTGATATGATGTTAAATTGATGTTGATAATGTGCTAATCCTATCTGTTGTGTACTGATCAGATTTCTGTGTCTCTAGAAGTGATTTTCATTCCCCCTTGTGTAGACAGTGTGCCGTGCTGATTATGTCATTTTACCTCCCCTCCCTGTTTCCTATATAAATTGGTCCCCATTTCCGATTAAAGATCATTATTCTTCCCCGCATTAAGCTGTGTCTGGTGTTTGTGGAGAGCTACCAGGAGTTATACAGCAGTGACAATCCATCAAGTTCTGGCTGAGGGTTGTGAAGGAAGGAAAGCTGCTGCAGATCTGCTTGACCGAGGAGAAGGGACGGACGCTGTAACAGGTTAGGGTCGAGTCCGCAAGTCAGGGAACAGTCACTCCCAGTTCGTGATACAATAGATCTATATGGAAATATCATAGAGATATATAATAGATCGATATTGATAGACAGAAGGATATAGAAATAGATAGATGATTAAGTTAGATCTGGAACATCTGATGGTCATCTCTGCTTATGGGTTAATGGGCTGTGAATCAGGCCGGTCACGCTGCGCTCCAACATCGAGCATGTTATTAACTTGTATGCCTTTAACTGTAGCTAAACATTAATAACGGAAACATTTTTTTTCCTTGTTGTACATAGACAATCAATGACATTAAGTGAGAGCCAGATTGTTTCAGTTACCACAAATGAGCAAAGTTTAAGGACCCAGATGCATATAATACGGAAATGCGATCTTTTCCAAAATCATCACCTTTTCAAGGCTCATTATCTGCCTGGGCTCGGCAGCTGTTGCACCACTAATGGGATTAATTGAGTTGGTCATACACGTTTATGTTGTCTCACTGGGTACTGTAGGTATTAATGATGCTGAACCAATTTCAGAGATTTTAAGCACTATTTACAGTCTCTCATTAGGATGAATATAGGCAGAAGAGACAGAGTGCGCAGAAAAAGTCGGTATATAGAATGGACAGAATAAACAAATAAATAAGTGCGAACGGGAGCAGAGCCATGAAAGGAAATGACAGAGAGATATTGCTGCCTCTCACACCTTGTCTCCTCGTGTGAGTCCTTTTTGGATCCCTTCTTCGAGCAGAGATCCTGCTGCACTTTCTCGTATAACTCTCCTGAACATGTACTATGTCTCTGATGAAAAGCGGCAGAATTAGTTGATTTGTTCGTGACTTTGTTTGCATTTCTTAAAAATTATTTTTAATGTATATCATTCCTGATTTTATATTAAATGATTATATATTATACAGGGTAGTCCAAAACTGAGTTTCTGTTATAGACTGTAAGCAAATGAATAGAAATGAATGAGGGTTTAGGGAAAGCTACCCCCTCTTGTGTTGAGCACATCCAATTTTCCAAGACATGAAACCAACTTCCAAGATATGACGCAGTTTCAAATGGCCAAATTTACCCTCCATTTTCTTTAATTTCTACTTGTCCTTGGCGAGCGAGTGAATGCAAATTTGAGCCCTGATAAACACATATATAATATGAGCGCACCTCTCAGCTTCAAATGTTCTAAATGAGCTTAAAATGTTTTATTGTGTGAATTTCTTTATAAGGAAGTTCAGTCACACTCTCTAGCCTTTGTTACAGTTACAAGTACTTATACAGCGCCAACAGATTCCATAGGGCTTTACAATGGGGAAGCACAAACAGGCAACATGCATGATACAAGAGGAAAGACAACCCTGCCAGTAGGATAACTGTCCAGGTAATACAGCGCTTTAAACCAAGTGCTCAGACAGACATCCCATGAGCTTACAATCTAAGGGACAGAAGTAACTGAAACCAATGGGAGCAGAGGGAAGGTGAAACTGGTGGCCAGAAGAATACCGTAGGGATTGCATGGGAAGGACCACAAGCTTGGGCGTAGTAAGAGTAATTAGAGAGAGAAGTGGAGACAGCTGGAAAGGAGAGCTGAAATTAGGGACCGGGCCTGGGTGGATGGGCAGGGTGGGTTTGGACAGCAAAGGGAAGAAAGATAGAGGTGAGTCTGTGAGAGTATGCTGTTGAAAGAGAGTGAGGTTGGTGAAGATGCACAGATAGCTACTATTTATGATGTGTGGGGGGAGAGGGAGGAGGGAGAAACAAACAGATTTTTTTTCTAAGAAATGGAGGGAGATTTAACCACTTCAATGCGGAGGACGCGCTCAGCGCGTCCTCCGCATTACCGCTGGTATGCAGAGGACGCACTCAGCGTGTCCTCCCATTGGGGTCAGCGTTCGGCCGGATCCGGCCGATTGCTGGCCCCTCTGGTGCGGGCTGACATCCTGGATGTCAGCCGCGCATCCGGAACCGCAGCCGCTGGTATTAGGTGTCATCGCGGCAGCGCGATGACACCTAATTCAGGTGCCCCCCCCGCATGTGCGGAGGAGGCACCTGAAAGGGAGGAGGGGAGGTCCTTCGGACCTCTCTCCCTCCCGATCGGCGGCTCTGCAGGGGTTAACCCAGGCATCATTTGGAAGGGCACAGCCTGCCCTTCCAAATGGTGCCTGGCATTAACCCCTGGGGAGCTGGATCGCGAATCGGCGCTGAAAAGCGCCGGTTCGCGATCCTTTCCCGGAGCTGGCCGACATCTTGGATGTCGGCCAAGCCTCCGGGAACTCCCCCTGAGGACTGGCGTCATCGTGCGTAGCACGATGACGCCAGTCCTGGACTTAACCCTAACTGCCACCAACGGTGGAGATAGGGAGTTCATTGGAACTCCCTATCTCCTGATCCGTGGCAGCTAGGGGTTAAATTTTGGTATGGTTGGATCGGCCAGAGCATGGCCGTTCCAACGATACCAAACACTACTGTGAAAAATGTTGTAAAAAAAAAAAAATGAAAAATAAAAATAAAAATAAAATTAAAAAACAAATTATAAAAAAAAAAAAAACACTTTTTTTTCTTTTTTTTGGTTTGTTAATGCAGCAATATTGTTCCCATTTCAATTATAATGTGAACAATGATGCTGCACTAACGAGTTTTGTATGCGGTGCGTTTGCTAAAAATAGTGTAATTTTCCCCCAAAAAAAATGTAACGAGACCCCATCTCTAATTTTTTTAACAAGCGCACCCCATACAAAATATAACCGCAATTGCTCGCATGTTAAAATGTGAAAAAAAACACTTTACACATTGTAAATTATTGAAAATACATATTTTATTGCATTTTTTGTTATAATATACAGACATGACATAACGTATACATATAATAATGACATATTATGAATCTACCGAGTCTGACGGAAAGAACGATATATAATATGTCTGGGTCATATACTAAAATAAGCCTTCAAAAGACGTTTAAACATGATGAGCAAAACCGGTAAAAATGACCTCAGCACAGGGGCGGGAAAAGCCTCAGCAGCGAAAGGGTTAAAATATGAATAGTCAGAGATTAATAAATGCAGACAAAAAAATACAATTGCAAGATTATGGCAGTTTTGGGGTATAGTGTGGGACGCCATGTTGAATGATGGATACCTTGATGCTTGTTTCAGGGCGCAGAGAGAAGAGAGATGGAGATGAGTCTGTGAGAGTATGTTCACAGGCCAGTTAGTGAAATAGTATCATGAAGTTGCACAAACCAAGTCATCACCACCTCCTGTACAAACCTGTTCAGATCTGGGGTTGCTTCATTTGCTCAGGTCTAGGTTCATCACTGTTATGTGCCCAAAAAAATGACATCATGTAACTCACTGAATATACTGAATGAGCAGGTTATTCCATCACTGGGTTTCTTCTTCCCTGATGGCACAGCGGGCATATTCCAAGATGGCAATGCCAGGATTCATTGGGCTCAAACTATGCAAGAGTGGTTCAGGGAACATGAGACAACATTTTCACACATGGATTGGCCACCGCACAGTACAGACCTCAACCCCAGTGAGAATCATTGGGATAATACGCTGGAGAAGACTTTACGCAGCCCTGCGACTCTCCCATCATCAATACAAGATGTTGGCCACAAATTAAAGCAACGGAAGTAAATGCTGTGACATTGCATGAGCTTAGCGACACGAATGTGTGCCGGAATCATAGCAAAAGGCGTCACAACCAAATATTCGCATCAGTGACTTTATTTTGGTCAGTTTGCATATTTTGAATTAAAATTTGAAATCCTTCTCCAACTCACCGATACCTGTCACTCTCATTATATCATCTGTGGGGTGCCGGACAAAATCCCTACAGCCAGGTTCCCTAATGCCAACATCCCGACGGCCAACTTCCAGACAGAACAAGTGCCGGCCATACCAAGTTCCCTACACCGCCAACTTCCAGACATCCAAAATCCCAGCGACTAACCCTAATACTAACACCCTAACCCTAGGTTTAGGGGGGTTAGGGCTAGGTTTAGGGGGGGTTAAGGTTATGGCTGGGGTTAATGCTAGATTTAGGGGGTTAGGGCTAGGTTTAGGGGGATTAGGGTTAGGGCTAGGTTTTGGGGGTTAGGGCTAGGTTTAGGGGATAGGGTTAGGGCTAGGTTTAGGGGGGTTAGGGCTAGGTTTAGGGGGTTAGGGTTAATGCTAGGTTTAGGAGGGTTATGGCTAGGTTTAGGGGGTTAGGGTTAGGACTAGGTTTTAGGGGGTTAGGGCTAGGTTTAGGGGGTTAGGGCTAGGGTTACGGCTAGCTTTAGAGGGGTTAGGGCTAGGTTTAGGGGGTTAGGGCTAGGTTTAGGGGGTTAGGGTTAGATTTAGGGGGGTTAGGGTTAGGGCTAGGTTTAGGGGATAGGGTTAGGTTTAGGGGGTTAGGGTTAATGCTAGGTTTAGGAGGGTTATGGCTAGGTTTAGGGGGTTAGGGTTAGGACTAGGTTTAGGAGGGTTAGGGCTAGGTTTAGGGGGTTAGGGTTAGGGCTAGGGTTACGGCTAGCTTTAGAGGGGTTAGGGCTAGGGTTAGGGCTAGCTTTAGAGGGGTTAGGGCTAGGTTTAGGGGGGGTTAAGGTTATGGCTGGGGTTAATGCTAGATTTAGGGGGTTAGGGCTAGGTTTAGGGGGATTAGGGTTAGGGCTAGGTTTAGGGGGTTAGGGTTAGGGCTAGGTTTTGGGGGTTAGGGCTAGGTTTAGGGGATAGGGTTAGGGCTAGGTTTAGGGGGTTAGGGCTAGGTTTAGGGGGTTAGGGTTAATGCTAGGTTTAGGAGGGTTATGGCTAGGTTTAGGGGGTTAGGGTTAGGACTAGGTTTAGGAGGGTTAGGGCTAGGTTTAGGGGGTTAGGGCTAGGGTTACGGCTAGCTTTAGAGGGGTTAGGGCTAGCTTTAGAGGGGTTAGGGCTAGGTTTAGGGGGTTAGGGTTAGATTTAGGGGTTAGGGCTAGATTTAGGGGGTTAGGGTTAGGGCTAGGTTTAGGGGGGTTAGGGCTAGGTTTAGGGGGTTATGGCTAGGTTTAGGGGGTTAGGGTTAGGACTAGGTTTAGGAGGGTTAGGGCTAGGTTTAGGGGGTTAGGGCTAGGGTTACGGCTAGCTTTAGAGGGGTTAGGGCTAGGGTTAGGGCTAGCTTTAGAGGGGTTAGGGCTAGGTTTAGGGGGGGTTAAGGTTATGGCTGGGGTTAATGCTAGATTTAGGGGGTTAGGGCTAGGTTTAGGGGGATTAGGGTTAGGGCTAGGTTTAGGGGGTTAGGGTTAGGGCTAGGTTTTGGGGTTAGGGCTAGGTTTAGGGGATAGGGTTAGGGCTAGGTTTAGGGGGTTAGGGCTAGGTTTAGGGGGTTAGGGTTAATGCTAGGTTTAGGAGGGTTATGGCTAGGTTTAGGGGGTTAGGGTTAGGACTAGGTTTAGGAGGGTTAGGGCTAGGTTTAGGGGGTTAGGGCTAGGGTTACGGCTAGCTTTAGAGGGGTTAGGGCTAGCTTTAGAGGGGTTAGGGCTAGGTTTAGGGGGTTAGGGTTAGATTTAGGGGTTAGGGCTAGATTTAGGGGGTTAGGGTTAGGGCTAGGTTTAGGGGGATAGGGTTAGGTTTAGGGGGTTAGGGTTAGGTTTAGGGGGTTAGGGCTAGATTTAGGGGGATAGGGTTAGGGCTAGGTTTAGGGGGTAAGGGTTAGAGCTAGGTTTAGGGGGTTCGGGTTAGGGCTAGGTTTAGGGGCTTAGGGTTAGGGCTAGGTTTAGGGGGTTAGGGTTAGGGCTAGTTTTAGGGGGGTTAGGGGGTTAGGGCTAGGTTTAGGGGGTTAGGGAGCAGGGTTACTGTTAGCCGCTAGGATTTTGGATGTCTGGAAGTTGGCCGTCAGAGAGTTGTCTGTGTAGGGAAGTTGGCAGTCGGGATTTTGGCATTAGGGAACCTGGCTGTAGGGATTTCGACCCAAACCCCATCGGTGTTATAAGGTCATATTTTTATTTGCAACATTAATTCAGATTATTCTTTTATTTAATGTGTTTGATATGTTCTTAATTTCACAGAATTCTTCCCAAATTCAGGAGAAGCATTTTGTGAATCAGAAGTGTTACGGGCTCTGCGTCGTGCACAATACCACAAACCAAACGTTTATTTACAAGCTCCCTGCCGGTGACCTTTTAAGACTCTTATCTAATGTTGCAGAGTCTGACATAGACTGATAAAGTAGATCCAAAAGTACATCAATACTGGCTGATAAGAATAAGGTGATGCCGGTTTTTGATCCCCGCTGAACGGCTTTGCAAAGAGACTGCTTGTGGTTGGATTTGCTTCCCCAGGTGAGCAGCAGCATTAAGAGGTAAACTCTGACAATCACAAAATAGATGGGGAGAACCAGTACAAACCACAAAATACAACATAATGTGATCACAACCAGCAACCATAATTTCCTGCGTTAAGAGCTTTACCCTGGCATTAACTATCAAACTATTTTAATTTATACAGGGTTATTCATCACACACTGCACTGTATCTTAAAGAATAGTGGTTTTGCTTCTATAAACTACGCTGGATAATGGGCACGTCATTCGGTGTAGACACGGATGATGGGAGCCGGTAACAAATATGGCCCAGGGAGTATGCATCTCTGTTATTACTCTATTATATTATTTATCCCTTTCACTACCAAGTGATTTAGCCAAAAAACCATTGTCAGGAGCCAGTGGTTTTTTGAAAAATAATTTTATATTAATTATACAGTAAGATATATTTGGGCATGTTCCCAATGAATTTCTTACTGTACTAACATATTTGGCCAGTAGATGGTGTCATCTACTGCCAAATTGAGTTACAGCCATTGCAGTGAACCACAGGCTGCAACAGGCTGCTTGCTGAATGTCCAATGTCAGGAAATTCAGCAGATTTTACACAGTTTTAGCTCTTTAGGCATTATGCTTTTTTCATTTCATTTGCTTTTGGGCTGCAGAGCTACAGAACGAGATATCTCGATATCGGGACAACAGATGGTGCCTTTCAAGTCCGAGATCTCTCGATCGTGGTAGTGAAGGGGTTACAGAATGTTTTCCTAGGTTTGTAATATCTTGAAACATTCTCGAGCGAGTCGAAACCTTGACTGATGTGAATAAATATTAAAGCGACACTCAATTAAAAATAGAATGCCCCTTCATTTGCCATTAAATTATTGGGCAGATACTGCTGACAGTCTCTGCCTGTTTATCTTTTGTTGATTTTACTCTATTTTTTCCCCTTGCTTCGTGCTGCTCCTCCTCTTCAGCTCAGGGACAAAAGCTGTATTGTGCAATTTGTGCTTCTACACAACTTGCATAGCGTAGGAACCACAAATTGTGCACCGCTATTGGAATTGCGCACTTTACGTACACATGTTCCGTAGCGCCTACAGAGAACGGTGGTTCGGAGCTGCGTGCGCATGTGCAGATCCAGTCAATCGCTGCCTCTCTGAGACCGGGCGATCACAGGATGAGATCAGCATGCTCGCTGCGTGCTGGCATCTCTAGTGACAGATCTGGTTACCAGCAGCCGGAAAATTCTAACTCCCGACTGCTGGAGACGCTGGGTGGTGTGGAGGAACCTCTTACACTTCGTCCAGCAGTTTTGTCCATAGCATCCCCGTTTCAGCATGATATTACGTTGCAGGCGCTAATCCAGCAGACTGCACGTTAGCATAGCGCTAAGCCTCAGGATGCTCGCAGCAGCGCTAAGCGCCGCCATGAGCATCCCCTCCCAAGGGGTCCATAGGACTTGAGGCTAATGCTGGTAGTCACATGACCTGCAGGATCTCGCCTCGGGAGATCCGGCAGGTCGGCGTAGTGATCTACAGAGGGAGACTGAGGGACACTTTTCCCCCAGTCTCTCACTGCTCCCGGCAGCCAGAAGAAGTGGATGGGGCCATCGTTCTCACCGCGGGATGGAAAGTAAGTATGTGATTTTTGGGGGGGGGGGATCCTCTGCTGTGCTGACGGATTCCACAGCAGTCGTATCACTTAGCACCAGGTCCTAGCTGTGGTTAACTTTTGAGTTAACTGCAGCAGGACGGTAATCAGCATTAGGACTTTTTAATCCTAGCGCTAATTAACTCTTTGTGCTCTCCATGTTAAGCATAGGGAGCGCAAAGTACAGTAACCTCGCGCTGAAAAGCGGAAGCTCCGAATCGCTAACTGGTTATTTAACCTGTTAGCGTTCGGATTGTAATATGGTGCGCCCGCGCTAGGGCAACCATAACTAACGTTAACGCTCACACAGGTGAGCGCTAACATTAGCGTTATCAATGTAATAGGGCCCTATATGTATTATTTTACTATGGAATTCCGTGGCCGTTACCTTTTTCCCCCTCTTACAGTTTAATTCTAATCACATTTTACTGATTTAATAAAAAATAAAAAGCATCTTATCCTTATTTTTTCATATTTTTTTCATAATGCAAAATATTAAAATAAATACGTAAGAAGAAAGTCAAAGCCCGCGTTCCCCAACACTGCTCCCTGGCACCAAATGCCAACCGCGCTGTCTTTGATACAGAATCCGTAAATATTTTCCCTGGTCCAGCTGGATGCTTCAAAAAGAGCACCTTTGTTCAGAGAAAACGTTCTAATGTCTTGCCAAAGGATACAGAATAAATCAATGCTACCAAATTGAACATCTCTCAAGAACACTTTCAACTGACAGAATATCTGGAAAGTTACACATTAGTTTACAGACAAAGTAATAGCATGTTATCCTAGTGGGGATTACTTGAAAACTGTTACCAGCGATGCGCTTTCATCTGATTTCTCTTTTAACTGAGTGTAGTTGTGTGTATTTGTTTAGCTTTGTACATCTGATACATTTCTGATAACACAATGTCAGCTCTAATTTATCAGGTATCTCTCTTTCATAGCTATCTACAGGCTACGCTTTTGATTTTCTTTCACTGCTCGCCTCATTAGAGTGTTAAAAATATTGTTTTTCCCCTGTATCACTTACTGTGACTTTTTAAAGTGTCCGGGTGTATACACGATGATATATATACAGCCAAAGTTTTTGTTATAGATCCTGCATCAATGAAAGAAAATTAACGAGAATTTCAGGAAATGTACCTCCTCTTATGTTGAGCACATGCCGTCACAGCAAGTGCTGGACGTGGCCCCTAGTTGGAAGCACAGCCACAACAACAGCACAGCCATGAAAATAGCACCCCACAGAAGAAAACTGTAGAAGAGCACAAGACAGGGGTGGACCGACAGGACTTTGGGCCCCTGGTCAACAAGAGCTCATGGGATCTTTTTTGTGGGGTTCTGGCATGCAATGCTCTGCCATACCACTACATGCAGGATCTCATTGCCCTTGTTGTTGTCCCCCCCATCAAATCTCACTGTTAAACAGCGGCCAGCATCAAAGCCGGCTTCTGATACCAGTTCCCCATGATTTTAGCGGAGGTGTCATGGTGCACGATGAAAACATTTATTTATTTATTTATTTGAAAAGTATTTTACCAGGAAGGATACATTGAGATTTCTCTCGTTTTCAAGTATGTCCTGGGTTCAAGAACATTGAATTGTTACAGTCGTTACAGAAATACAAAGTAATAAATGCAAGATATTAAAAAACAACACAAATATACAGATTAACACAGAAAATAAATATGTAGGCAAGATAGTCACTATGTTACATGTTTACAGGTGCATTCTGTATATAGTCACTATGCCCCTCATGGCATATCCATGAGCTGGGGGGCATACCCATGTGTGAGCTGGGGCAAATCCATGAGCTGGGGGCATATCCATGTGTGAGCTGGGGCATATCCATGTGTGAGCTGGGGCATATACATGTGTGAGCTGGGGCATATCCATGTGTGAGCTGGGGCAAATCCATGAGCTGGGGGCATATCCATGTGTGAGCTGGGGCAAATCCATGTGTGAGCTGGGGCAATATCCATGTGTGAGCTGGGGCATATCCATGTGTGATCTGGGGCAAATCCATGTGTGAGCTGGGGCATATCCATGTGTGAGCTGGGGCATATCCATGTGTGAGCTGGGGCATATCCATGTGTGAGCTGGGGCAAATCCATGAGCTGGGGCAGTATGAATATATATATATCGGGGGGGATATATACATGTGAGCTGGGGGCATTTTTATATGGTCTGTTCTTATTGGAAAGCGTCACGTGACATTAAAGAAAAGTATCGGTACTCGGTATCGGTGAGTACTTTTAAAAAGTATCGGTACTCGTACTCGGTCGTAAAAAAGTGGTATCGGTGCATCCCTAGTCACTATGTTACATGTTTACAGGTGCATTCTGTATATAGTCACTATGTTACATGTTTACAGGTGCATTCTGTATATAGTCACTATGTTACATGTTTACAGGTGCATTCTGTATATAGTCACTATGTTACATGTTTACAGGTGCATACTGTATATAGTCACTATGTTACATGTTTACAGGTGCATTCTGTATATAGTCACCATGTTACATGTTTACAGGTGCATTCTGTATATAGTCACTATGTTACATATTTACAGGTGCATTCTGTATATAGTCACTATGTTACATGTTTACAGGTGCATTCTGTATATAGTCACTATGTTACATGTTTACAGGTGCATTCTGTATATAGTCACTATGTTACATGTTTACAGGTGCATTCTGTATATAGTCACTATGTTACATGTTTACAGGTGCATTCTGTATCGAGTTATGTTAATAGGGAGCTCTTGAGTGACTTAAGACTGGGGGAAGATTTGATGGCGTCTGGGAGGTTATTCCATAATTGTGGTGCTCTGTAGGAAAATGAGGATCGAGCCACTTTCTTTTTGTATTGTGCTATTGTAAGTAAGGTGCTGGTCGTGGATCAGAGGTAAAAAATGGACCTGACCAAACCTTAAATGGGGGGAGAGTAGATTATAGTGTTGTTCTTCCACTATCAGATCTCATTCAGGTGCCATCTCTTGTCGCTGGTAGCATAAATAACACAACAGACCCCCTGCTGCCCTTTTCTAAACATTTCCTACTCCACCCCATTGACTCTTCACTACTGTTTAATCATATACCACAGCTTTAAAGTGAGTCTTGTGCTAACATTTTGGTAACCGTTGCATCATAGGGAAAAATACACAAAATGGAAACAGGAGATAAAAACCTTAGTTTATTTTTCATATTTATATGCAATTACTTCAAACAAAGAAAAAAACCAGCAGCGTGTGTTTTATAATCTATTTTATAATGTGTTTTTGTTTTAATGCACAAGTATTCTAGTTACAGCTTATGTTAGAGGTACTGTCCCTTTAAGCCCATTTGCCGACTTTAAGGCAAACCTTTTTACGGTGGCTCCAAATCGATGCCAGTGCACAGCCTCCTGCTTTTATTCTATTATTATTATTATTATTATTATTAATTTATAAAGCGCCAGCATATTCCGCAGCGCTGTACAATAAGCACAGTATAGACAGGGTTACAATACATTGAACAACATTTGACAAACAGTACAGGAGGAGATGAGGGCCCTATTCCCGTAGGAACTCACAATCTAGGAGGGTTGGGGTTGGAAACAGGAGGAGAGGACTGTAAGGTGAGAGTGATTGATGGTTGCGTCAGTGAGTTGGGTGGTAGGCTTCCCTAAATAGCAATGTTTTCAGGGAGCGTTTGAAGGAAGAGAAGTTAGGGGAAAGTCTGACAGCACGAGGGAGAGCGTTCCAGAGAGTGGGGGCTGCGCGTGAGAAATCCTGCAGTCTATCATGGGAAGAGGTGATGCGGGGAGAAGCTAGGCGCAGGTCACTGTTTGACCTTAGGGAGCGGGCTGGGGTGTATTTGGTGATTAGTGAGGACAGGTAGTGGGGAGCTGAGTTAGTGAGGGTTTTGTAGGTAAGGATAAGGATTTTGAACTTAATTCTGCAGTGGATGGGAGCCAGTGAAGGGACTCGCAGAGGGGAGCGGCAGAGACAGAGCGGCGGGTGAGGTGAATTAGCCTGGCGGAGGCGTTCAGGATGGATTGTAGGGGGGAGAGGCGGGACAGAGGGAGGCCAGATAAGAGATTATTGCAATAGTCGAGTCGGGAGATTACCAGGTCGTGTATGAGTTGTTTTGTGGTGACAGCGGTAAGAAATGGCCGAATTCTGGAAATATTACGCAGTTGGTATCGGCAGGAGGAGGAAAGAGACTTGATGTGGGGGATGAAGGAAAGAGCAGAGTCCAGTGTAACTCCAAGACAGCGAACTTGGTTTGATGGGGAGATGGTGATACCCTCCACCGTGATAGAGAAGTCAGGAGGTGGGGAGGCATTAGAGGGAGGAATAAGTAGGAGCTCAGTCTTTGACATGTTGATCTTTAGGTGGTGGGAGGCCATCCAGGAGGAGATGCCAGATAAACAGTCACTGACTTTTGAAAGGAGGGGGAGAGAGATCAGGGGTAGAGAGGTAGATCTGAGTGTCATCAGCGTAGAGGTGGTAATTAAAGCCAAAGCTGTTGATGATTTTGCCCAGGGAGGAGGTGTAGATGGAAAAGAGCAGAGGACCAAGGACAGAGCCTTGAGGTACACCAACAGATAGAGGCAATGAAGAGGAGGAGTTACCAGCAAAGGACACACAGAAGGACCTGTTGGATAAATAGGAGTCAACCCAGCAGTGCAGTGTCAGTCACCGAGACCCAGAGAGTTGAGGGTCTGTAGAAGGAGGGGGTGGTCAACAGTGTCAAAAGCAGCCGAGAGGTCAAGCAGGATGAGAATAGAATAGTGGCCGTGTTTTTTAGCAGTTAGGAGGTCGTTGGTGACTTTGGTGAGGGCAGTTTCAGTTGAGTGTAGCGGACGGAAGCCAGATTGCAGGGGGTCAAGTAGGGAATTGGAGGACAGGAAGAGGGAGAGGCGGTTGAAGACTAGTTTTTCTAAGAGCTTTGATGTATATTATAATATCCCTTTATAGAGAAAATAATTTAAATCAAAATAATAATAATAATAATAAAAGAAATGGAAATCCCTCCTCCTTTATTATTGTTTTGCAAAAATATTCAAATATTGAAACCGTAAATAAAAAATCATTTAAAAAAAAATAAAAAATTCATATCAAAATTCAATGTGAAGAGTTTGGGGAATTTTACCATAAATTGATGTCAAGAGCCTGCCAGACTTATGAAGCCGTACGTGAAAGAAGCTCGGAATATATTCAGCTTCGCGGCATGATGCCCACGTTCTCACATTTATCTGCTCTTCTTAGAGTCCTTGGACTGACAGCAGGGGCCGTTCCTGGTTCTCTCGCACAGTCAGTGAAGTCCGTGCCAAGTGCAGACACTGCCAAACGTAATGGATCAGGCTGCTGGGGAGCAGAGCGGAGAGAGCAGGTGCTCCAACAAGAGGCGCAAAGCTTCTGATCTCACTCCCAACTCCTTACATTATCTGAAAACATTCCCGCGTCTGTCCATTCAACGGGAACTACTAATCTACATACATCAGACATTGTCCAACGATTGAGATGTGAAGTGAAGCAAAAAAGGAGAGGAATTTAAATACCCAGCATCTTGTAACGTAACGTATACAAAACCGCCGAAGGATTTATAAAAACAAATGTAAAAAAAAAAAAAAAAAAAACTTTCAGAAAATCCTTTTTTTCTTGTGTACAATTCAAATATTGTTTTAAACTCTACGGGCCCTGTTACAATCTTAGCACATACGTTTGGGCCGGCGCAAAAACGCATTAGCGCGAGGGGTAAAACCCTTTGCGCTGAACGTCGTATTACAATGTCAGTGCAACAAACGCGCCTATACGTCTACCGCGGGTGAGTCTGCGCGAATGCTGCGCGAGCTTACTGTATGTTGCGTGTCCTATACTTAACGTTGTGAGCGCAAATGCGTTTGTGCGCTGGTACGCAGATGGTATTACAATCTATGAGCAGTTTGTAACGCATAGACGTTGCGCGCGTAATTTTAGCAACTCCTAAAAGCTGGTGTTAATGGCAAATTCTATCAACCTGGCCGAAACCAAATACACCAGCCCCAAAAAAAAATACGCAGCAAAGTATAGTTACACATTCTACACATACCCAAACAATAAAATGGAGAAGTTGTGCGTGCATTTATTATTGATGCAGCATATATTTGCAGATTGACTTTGACAGGCGCAAAAACTTAACTTGAGACAATTGTGGTTCTTAATTCTGATTGGCTGAATCGAGTGAAAAAAACAGTCCGCACACCGATTTCTGCGCGCAACGTTTGTGCGCGTCCGTTTTACGCACATTATTGCTCGACGGATGAAAAAATGCACGAGGATTGTAATTCCATCGTTGATTTACGCACGTTAACGTTTAACGCTTGCCGCACAAATTCACGCGTTGCACGAGCTTTTTAACGCAAAGATTGTAATAGGGCCCATATTTTTTCATTTTTAGCTTTTTAGTATTTTTAAGAAATATAATTCTTCGGATTCTCACATTAAAGGGATACTGTATTGAAAAATAAAGCGAGTTCCCTTTTTTTGCTCCTAAATAATTTGGCAGATGCTGTTGGCAGCCTCTGCCTGATTTTTTTTTTTTTACAGGGTTATTCAGAGAGCACTGAAATTGCACCAAACAGTGAATTTCCCCGTACGGTGCTATTTCGTGGCCATTCAAAATCTTGGCAATTCGCCAAATATTGGCGAATTGCCATCAAATACAGTGACCTTCGGCGGCAGTGAAATGTCCATAGAGAAGCAATGGTTAATCTATTCAGAGAACACCGAAATGTCAGTGAAAATCCCTGATTTTCGGTGGTTTCATGGCGAATCCTATAGGTTTCAATGCTAAAAAAAAATCCCAGTTTTTATCAAATATTTATTCAACCGTTTATTCTTTTCATTTGCAGCAAAAAGTCTCTTTATTTATTTTTTCGGATTTCTTAGGCATTTTTCAGGATTTTTTCGGCGAAATTTTTTATTTTATTTATTTTAAATGGCGGGTTTTTTATTATTAATATTGATAGGACCTTATATATTATTTTCATGCAGTAGTTTTTTTGAAAATGCCTTTTAAAAGTTGCGTTTTTTTGGTCTATTAAACAGTTTGTCAGCTTTTTCCGGCATCGGGTCAGAGGCTTTTTACGAATTGCTTCAGCGTTTTTGCGGCAGTTTTTCAGATCGATGCAGCGTTTTTTTTCGATTAATTCGGCGGGTCTATTTGCCGCACTTCGTGTACCCTGTGGTGGATGCTGAATTCACCACAGGGTCAGCGAATCGAAGTCGTGAAGTGCGGCGAACTGAGAGCATCGAAACTATGGTGACATTTTGGTGCTCTTTGAATAACTGTTAGTTTTCAATTTTTAGATGATTTTACTCACCTTTTTGTCCTTCGCTGCGAGCAGCAGTGCGACAGATGCTTAAATCAGCATACCTTTGAGCTTACAAGTCTTCACTACTAAGTGATTTTTACAAAAAGCCTCTGTCAGGGACCAAGGTTTTTTTTTTTTAAATAATTTTTAATTAATTATAGTAAGAAATATTTGGGAATATTCCCAATGTGTTCTTTACTGTAACAAGCTGTTTGACAGGTGGATGTCACCATCTGCTGGCCAAATGGAGTTACTACAGTTCAGAACTTCGTGCAGGATCAGCTGGGGAAAAGTCCAATAGAGACATTGCCCAGCTGGTTTTAAAATGTGTAACACCTGAGGCATCATAATAGAAGTATCAGCTGATTCAATTGTAAAAATTCATTCACGGCGGCAGCGCCTGTACTCTGGCCTGGTCACGATCCTTGACAGTTTTCACGTGCGTCCTCCACCTTTCACCACTCAGCTAACTCTCCCTGCACGAGGCTGCGGATGTCTTTCCTCATCCTACACCACCCACTTCCTGTGCTCACGCAAAGGATCATGGTAGGCGTAGTTCATTTCTTTCCTTGTTTGTCCAGCATAATCCATAGGTCTCTGTCTCCCTCTGGTGGCCATAATAATTAAATGCAGCAGAACACAGTCACAGTCTTTAAAGTAGCGCTACACATTTAAGACAATACAGAAGAGAAAAAAAAAAAAAAACAGGCACAAATGGTGACAATCAGCAGTGGTATCAAAGCCTGCAATTGCAAAATGAACAAAGTTCACCACTAGAGCATGCGTGAGCAGAGTAAGCAGCATAGGTAATTTAGGGAAGAGCCCCCAAGGGGTGTACACGTAGCAGAGGAAAAGAACCTCAAACGGTAAAGAAAGGGATAAGAGAGAAGTGAAAAGGGAAGGTGGAAGGAGAGAGGAAGGGAGAGAGGGGAGGGAGAGGAAAAGAGAAAAGAAGAAAGAGGGGGGGAAAACGGAGAGGGGGCACAAGAGGGGGCAGGAGGCCAGAGCAGGGATGACCCTCTGAAGGGAACCCCTCAGGGAGGTGGTGCCACTCGCCAGTTCCAGGTTCAGCCAGAGAAGGCCAAAGCAGCAGCGACCGGGGGGGGGGCAAACAGATCCACCCACGGGGACCAAACCTAAAAAAATATATATATTAATTATACAGTAAGGAATATTTGAATATTCCTTACTATAATAACCTATTTGGCAGGCAGATGTCACCATCTACTGGCCAAATTTAGTTACTGCAGCCCTGATCTCCGTGCAGGATCAGCTTGAGAGATGTCATTTTGACACATATTCCCAACTGGTTTTAAAAAGTGTTAGCAGGTCAGGCATCATGGTGCTAAAACTTTAGGGGCACGTTCTGTACCACAAACGCAAATGAATTTTGCGTGCAATAAATAAGATTCCTTTGCTTTGCTCCAATACAACTCAATATCAACTCTACTCGATATCAGGGCACCAGCGGGCGCCTTGCAGAGCGCGTACAGTCGAAATTGGTAGTAAAGAGGTTAATGAAGTCACCGGCATTTCGATAGTTTATCTTTGAAGTGTTATTGAAGACAAAGGTGTGTGTAATTGTAATCTGTATGTTAAGTGGTTGATTTATACACATGATAAAGTATAACAACATTTGCAACATCTGTCATTCTCCTATGTGAGGCGCATTGTATAGTGATTCTCTCCCGGGTTATGCGTAACATGCTGCTGCAGAGATTGGGAATTACAAATTTATTTGCAGATACAATTATTTTCCTGTTGCTGCACCTGCTGGAGTTGCTCATGCCATGAAAGGGTCATCTGATGAATATCATAGATGCTCTCATAAGTTCATGCAATTTACCAACAGATGTTGATACTTTATGTCTTCATTTATTTATAGATGTCTCCCGTGATTGGATCGATCCCATCTGCTCCTGTGTTTGACTTTTTCCCCTCCTCTCCTCTCTCACATTGAAGATAATATTTTTTAGGAAGATATTTTTAAATCCATTCATACATTAACTTTTCCTCCAAGCCATTTCTTTCATATGAGCTCGTTCAATCTATGTTGCTAAATAATGAATTCTTTCATTTCAGGTCGCAATTTCTTTGTAAATGTTTAATTCGCAGATGTAGGCAGCGTTTCGTGATCTGAATGACGGCATCATCCGAAGATACATCAACAATGGAGGGTAGACGAGCGTTTTCCTTACTACAAAGCTTTAGCTACTACCAAATCGCATCGTGATGCTCTATAAATCTTTCAAAAGTCTTAATAAAGAATTATATTTTTCCCTTTTAACCAATTCACTACCAACATCAACTGTACTCAATCTGCAAGGCACTTGGTGCACCAAGTATAGTCGATATAGGGCTCTATTACATTCCTCGCGCATCGGTTTTGCGTACACGCAAATGCGCATTTGTGCGAGGACAAAACCATTTGCGCAGAACGTCGTATTACGACGTTCGTGCAAACGATGCGCGTTAACGTCCAACATGAGTGACCCTATGCGAACCCAGCGAGAGCGCAAGTTCGTGCGCGCATCCCATACTTAACATTGTGAGCGCCAATGCGTTAGTTTGCTGGTGCTCCCATGGTATTACAATCTGCGCGCAAAATTTAACTCACAACGTTTGCGCGCATCATTTTAACGTCTTTGAAAAGCTGGTGGTAACTGCAAATCGGAACGTTCTTGCCGAAACGAAAAACACCAGCACCAAAAAAAAAACAGCACAGTATAGTTACACATTCTACACATACCCAAACAAAACAATTGTGAATTCGTGCATATTTTTTTTATTGCTGCAGCATGTATACTCAGATTTACTTTGACAGGTGCAAAAACGTAAGTGAGTCAATTAAGGTAAATTGATGTCAATTAAGGTTCTTCATTCTGATTGGCTGAATCTCGCGAAAAAAAAAACAGTCCGCGAACTGATTTGCGTGCGCTACGCTACTGCGCGCGTATTACACTTCATTTTGCGTGTCGTTTTTACGAACGTTATTTTTAGACGGATGAGAAAATGCGCGAGGATTGCAATACCCCATTAATTTTCACGCGATAACGCATTTTGCCGTGCACAAAGAAAACTGCGCTGTGCGCGCGAGACGATTGTAATAGGGCCCATAGTGTTCTACTGGTGCAATACAGAGGAATTCAATTTATTGAAAACAAAATTCATTTGCATTTGGGCTCCAGAATATGCCCCTAAAGTTCTAGCTACCTGGGCACGATGCTCAAGATGGTAACATTTTTTAAAAGCAGCTGGGAATGTGTCTGAATGGCATCTCCCCAGCTGATCCTACATGGAGCCCAGAGCTGCAGTAACTCCTTTTGGCCAGCAGATGGAGGGTCAAGGTTGCTGAGCCCTACTGTAGAGAGTCAAATCGTTTTCACTACATGTGTCTATTTTCTAGTTGCACTAGAATTTCAGTACATCCCACAGATGCTCAATTGGATTGAGATCTGGGGAATTTGAAGTCCAAGGCACCTTAAAAACTTTATGCTCTTGAAACCACTCCTGAACAGTTGTTTGCAGGGTGCATTATCCTTCTGAAAGAGGTCACTGCCATCATGGAACACAATGGCCATGAAGGGGTGCACGTGGTCTGCAGCAATCTCTAGGTAGGTGGCGCGTGTCCCGTGTGTCTTGACACCTTTCTATCATGACCAACATTATGTTTTTCAGCAGTTTGTGCTATAGTAGCTCTTCTGTGTGATCGGATCAGAAGGGTTTGCCTTCACTCCCCATGTGCATCACTGAGCTTTGGATTCTCCTGATGCCGGTTCACCTGCTGTCCTTTCTTGGACCACTTTTGGTAGATATTACCATCTGCATACCGGGTAAACCCCAAAAGACTTGCCGTTTTGGAGATGCTGTGAGCCAGTCATCTGGCCGTCACTATTTGGCCATGTCACAGTCACTCCAATCTTTTCGCCCATTTTTCTACTTCGGACACATGAAATTTAAGAACTGACTATTCACTTGTTCTTAATATATCCCACCCCGTGACAATATATCCCACTCCGTGACAATATAGCCCACCCCGTGACAATATAGCCCACCCTGTGATAATATAGCCCACCCCGTGATAATATATCCCACCCAGTGACAATATAGCCCACCCTGTGACAATATATCCCACCCTGTGACAATATATCACACCCCGTGACAATATATCCCACCCCGTGGCAATATATCACACCCTGTGACAATATATCCCACCCTGTGACAATATATCTCACCCCGTGACAATATATCCCACTCCGTGACAATATAGCCCACCCCGTGACAATATAGCCCACCCTGTGATAATATAGCCCACCCCGTGATAATATATCCCACCCAGTGACAATATAGCCCACCCTGTGACAATATATCCCACCCTGTGACAATATATCACACATTGTGACAATATATCCCACCCTGTGACATTATATCTCACCCCGTGACAATATATCCCACCCCGTGACAATATATCCCACCACGTGGCAATATATCCCACCCTGTGACAATATATCCCACCCTGTGACAGTATATCCCACCCCGTAATAATATATCCCACCCTATGACAATATATCCTGCCCATGACAATATATCCCACCTGGCAATATAGCCCACTGTCACGTTCCCACGTTCCAACCCTGTCTCCCTGCCCTCTGTATTCCTTATGTCTGTGTTTCCATGTGTCTCCCTGTGCTGCTTTCCCTGTCATGCAGCTCAGGGGTTAAGTTCATGGCTCGTTGAGCTTCTGCTGGTGATTATGGGCTGATTACTCCCCTATATAAAGCCATGGGCCCATATCACCATGCTCTTGCATCCTGGTTCACTTCAGCCACAGATTTGTTCCTGAGAGCTCCCTGTTTTCCATCCTAGTTCTATTTCAGTGTTTCCCCCTTGTCTGAGTTCTAGGTTTCTGATTGACTTCCTGGTATTGACCCTCTGGCCTGGCTGACGGATTTTCTCTGGTGCTATATCCCCGCTTTGGCTCAAGGTATACGTTTTGGTTTTGACCCCTGGCTTATTTATTGACCACTCTTCTGGATATCCCTAGCTGTCCTGTTCTTATCGTATTATATGTTGTGTGTCCCTGTAGACCACGGCTTTAGTATATTGAAGTCCTGCCCTGCAAGTTGTTGAGTATATTCTCCTTCAGGTGTCTGTGTTTTCCCAGGACTCTGCACGGCTACAAGGTAACCTTTTTCTATTAGTACAGATTCGGCCACTCTAAGGACCGATCTATCAGTATAGGGCTCCTTTGGTATTTAGCCGTGCAGAGGTCCCCAGTGTCTACTGTGGTTTATTTACTTTTCCTGATCGTTGTGTCACGCATCTCTGCGTATAGCGGCTTTTCCTCTTACCTGGGCCCTACTTGGCACATGCCAGGTACCGCCATTGTGGCTGATCGTGACACCCACCCTGTGTGACAATATAGCCCACTCTGTGACAATATAGCCCACCCTGTGACAATATAGCCCACCTCGTGACAAGCGTCATTGTAACCATATAATCAATGTCACTTCACTTGTCAGTGGTTTTAATGTTGGGGTTGATCAGTATTTATATATTGTATTTATATTGAATAAATAACTGATTTTTTTTTTCACTACAACAGCAATATATGGCATTAAAAGATAGCGTGTAGAGTAGACTACCATATTTTTTGCAAATTATATTTTGTTGCTGTCGCAAACGGACTAATAAAATGCCTAGTCCGTGAAGCCTGCCATGCTTTGACATTAGAATATCTGCTCACTGTATTTTTGTTCCATAAAAATGCATAACGAGTGCACTGTTCAATGATAAATGGCATCGATGATATTCTTTCTTAACACTAAGTGCTGCTTATTTTTGGACTCTAATCTTTGCGTAACTTGCCACATGGCGGCCCGGCACTCTTAATCTAATCGTGTTAATTTAGACAAGGATGAAGTATAACAATACATTAAGATAATGAAGAATTTAATCTCTTGCGAGTGTTTTTATATATATATTTTTTTTAGTCTCACATTGCAGCTTCTGAGCCTTAATCTATTATGTACATGTCTACATAACTAATCATGATACTATACCAAAATCTAAATCCTGCATGGAAATGTCTAAAGATACTGGAAACCCTAACGTCAACTCATAGCCATCTGCTTCCACAAGGGTCCTCAGTCCAGGATGGAGATATGGAAACTGTAAGGACCAGCACTGTAAGTGTCTTAATCGAGAAATATGAATGTAGCGCTACTCCCGCGAGAGACGCTGAGTTTGACGGGCCTTCTGTATCACTCCAGTGATTACCCACCTCCACCGTAATACCAAGACAAGATTACTTTAAATAAAAAGGGGTTTATTAGGACTAGCGAGCAAATCCTTTGTAGGACAAAGTAATCAACAGTATAACAGTATTGAAAGAGTTAATTTAGCATTACTATTCAACTCAATAATGAATGAACAAGACGACAATCTTTACCATACTTCAGTGCAGTTTCGATTATCAGTAACCTGTCTAAACCTTATACATTCTGCCTAACCACTGGCCAGTGGAAATTATACAAGCGCTCAAGATTGCTAGCGGTGGGGCCCTTGATTCTATCGTTGGGTACCTTTAACATGAAACCATATTTGTATTCCACAAAGTGAGAAAGAAATCTTTGCAAAGTGTCACAGAACAGCAAGATTTGTAACTGCAGCGATCCTCCTTTTAGCTGCAACTGCGCGGGCAGTAGAACTAGGCCGGACGATAAAGTTAGCAATATCAACTCATGCAGGATGGCCAAATACCTCTCTCTCCGTTTGGACGGTAGCTCGATTGCTATCTCTTAGCGCTGGAATCACTCAAGGACAGACGGATTTCTTCTCCGCTGATTGTACTCGGTCGCTCCCTCTGTCACTGGAACACACACGAAGGCAGACGGACCCCTTCTTCACTGGATGCACAAGGACAGTCGGATGCATGATCCGCTGGTACTGGCAACACATGAGGGCAACTGGACCTCTCCTTTGCTGAACGCACGAGGCAGCCTCTGGAGGCACGATCCACCACATAGGACCGTTCACTTCAGCAGTCTCCCCTTCTCTGCCTTCTCCTTGCTCTGCACGTGCACTTCCACTCTTGGAAAACGCCACTTCCACTCTTGGAAAACGCCCCTTCCCCTAGGCACTGCTGAGAGGTATAGTTCTCTTCCTGAGAAATTGCATAGGCCCTCTGTAATTGAGACTACATGTTCCAGAATCCTTTGCATCTTCCTGTCTTAAACAACTTCCTTTGCCAGTGAAGAGAAAGGGGAAAAGGGAGGGGGGAAGTACTCCGCAGCTGTGACAGGCTGCATGTCTGAGAAACACAACAGTACACACACAGTTCAAGTAGCCTGCGCTACATGAAGTTTATTCCAACTGTCAACATTTCAGTTTGTAATCTAGCTTGAACCCAAAGATTACGTTATAGATCATAAACAAATGAAAATAATGAGAATTTCAGTAAGCAGGAACTCAATCGGGGACCGTGACTACACAGAATTATAAATTGTTTTATAGCATTGTGCCCACACAACTTGTAATCTTATAGAATTAAGCACATTTGACTGTATTTGTGTTTAAAAGGTTGAACAGACCTGCTAAATGATATAGTACACATTTTCAGATGTTGATAAAGCAAACTTACTGCTCCGATCCTCCCTTTGTCCTTTTCCTGCAATGCAGGTAGTGCACACTACACTCAGAGCCTCCTTATCACATGACAAATCATTCAATCCTCCCTCTCAGCTCAGGCAGTGCACACTACACACAGGGCTTCCTTATCACACGGCAAATCTCCATTTGATCCTCCCTCAGCTCAGGCAGTGCAAACTACACACAGGGCTTCCTTATCACATGACAAATCTTTCAATTCTCCCTCCTTCTGCTGCAGTTCAGGCAGTGCACAATACACAGGGAGCCTCCTTAAAGCGTGACAAATCTCCATTCAATATGACCTCCTACTCAAATCAAATCAAAATGAGTTTTATTGGCAGGACCAAATACATTTTAGCATTGCCAAAGCATATGGGGAGGAGGGGGGTAGTGGGACATACATATGGGGGGAATGGGCAAGTCCATGGACATTATCAGGGGTAAGGGATAATGTGAAGGGGGATGGGGGCGAGTCCGTGTTGGGGATTTATAAGTCCAGGATCTCTCATGTTCCTCTCATTCTGTGACGTATTGGGCAGATATTTTCACCGCCGGCTCCTCTTCTCCCAGTATGATGTGGAGTTTCCTCGTCTCTTCTATAGAGGTGAAGTCCAGGATGAGAGCGGAGAGTCTCTGGAAGTGAGTTTCCCTCAGTGCTGAGTACTAAGTGCTGAGTACTTGGGGCACAGTTTACGCAGTGCACAATACACTCAGAGCCCCCTTATCTCCTGACACAGCAAAACTGTTGTCAATCCGTCCTCCTCCTCTCACAGATCAGGAGAGTGCACACTACATTCAGAGCCCCAATTTATAACATGACAAATCTCATCCCACCAGCTTGGAAACCTCAGAGCCTCTGGAGCTTTAACACAGCAACTCCAATCTTGGACCTCCTCTTCCTCGCTAATTAAAATATGATTATTTATTTTTTCTATTTTTTATTATGACTTCATTTGCATGATACAAATTTTATGTGATTCATTATTTTAAAGACACACCTTTGTGCATTTGATATATTCTATGCAATCATTATTTTCTGCACGCTCGCTGTGTAACCACATCTGACCATGCACAGATTTGCATTGAAGGTGCAGAACATCGAAGGAACATGGTGCCAGTGGATACGGACAAGGACAGTGCTGGGTGATGCATTTTCTTCTGAAAAGGACAATATTTAACCTCTTAAGGACCAAGGGTCTTTAAAGTCAATGGGCTAAATTACAAACTCCATGCTAAAACGGGGGCGTTAGGGAGAAAAAACTGCGCCCGCAGTTTTCCCCCTACTGCCCCCGTTTTAGCGTGGAATTACGGCTGGGGTCAGACCAGCGCACTTTTAACGTGCGTTCTGGCGCACATAATTACGGCCGCACTAGCAGCAGATGACGGGCAATGACGGCCAATATACGATGTACGGCCGCACAAAAGTCCGGCCGTGCAACGCAAGTGGAATTTGAACGCATTTTTCTGAGAACGCTGAACCGCTAGTACTGAGTGCGCAGCTGCGGCATAGCGGCGTGTTTGCGTGATTATGAGATGTCAGACGCTGCTTATGTCCAGCCTACATAACGTCCAGACGCAAAAAGAGTTTTATTGACGATCCGTACAAAATCACGCCCGAAAATGCGCGTCGTCTGACCGTTTTTGCGCATTCCGTGAAAAAATACGTCAATGCGTTCGGACGCACTTTTTCACGTTCGCGGGGAAAAATGCTTTCGTCTGACCCTAGCCTACAATGCAGGCGCTTAAAAGCTGCCTGCATTGCTAACTCACGCTACGGAACCGTGTTGCTCGCGGCAGCGCTGAGCCCATCCGTGAGCATCCACTCGATGGAGTCCAAAGGACTCCATTGAGCCAGACGCCGGCGGTCACATGACCTGCCGGATCTCGCCTCGCGAGATCCGGCCGGTCAGCGTAGTGATATGCAGGGAGAGACTGGGGGGACTTTTCCACCCAGTCTCTCCCTGATACCGCCAGACGGAGGAGGCGGTTGGAGCCGCGGTCCTCGCCGCAGGCTAGAAGGTGAATATACGCTTCTGTTTTTGGATGGTGTTAACGGTTTCTGCAGAAGCGGAATCCGTTAACACCAAGTCCTGGCCCTGGTTAACTTTCCGCTAACCAGAGCCGGACGTTAATCAGCACTGGAATTTTGTAATACCATCGCTGATTAACACTTTGCGCTCCCCATGTTAAGTATAGGGAGCGCACAGTACAGTAAGCTCACGCAGAGAAGCACAAGGTACAAAACGCAAACGGGTTACTTAACCCATTTGCGTTTGGATTGTAGTATATGGTAAACACCGCAGCAAACGTTAATGCTCACGCAGGTTGGCGTGAACGTTAGCATTAAGAGTGTAATGTGGCCCAATACATTTATGACAAAAACGATACGTCATTGGTCCTTAAGGAGTTAAATCTATCAGGGTTATTCAGAGAGAGCCGAAATGGCATCGAACAGTGAATTTCTCTGTACGGTGCCTTTTCGGGGACATTCGGCTATTCATCCCGCTAGAGAAGCAATGGTTAATCTATTCAGAGAACACTGAATGGCAGAGAAATGTCAGGGAATTGCCCTGCTGTTCGGTGGTTTCATTCGGCAGGTTTATTCAAGGGAATCCCATAGGTTTCAATGTTAAAAAAAGCCCTGTTTTTATCCAAAATCTAATAAACCGTTTATTCTTTTAATCTGCAGTAAAAACTCTATTGATTTATTGTTTTTTTTAGGATATTTTTTCGGGATTTTTTTTTTTTTTTTTTTATAGCGTTTTTTCTCTTTTCTGTAACAGACCTTTTTATTATTATTCATAGGACCTTATATGTAAATTCCAGACATTTTCATCCAGTAGATTTTTGCAAACAGCGTTTCAATTTTGACACTTTCAATCGGCGTATTTTTTTATTTTTTTTGTCCCGTTCGTTGGCTTTACCGGTGGCTGGTTGGCGCTGTGTGCGGTGGATCATCGGCTTTTTCCGGATGTGTACGGCGGGTTTTTTGGGGTAGTTCAGGCGATCCCATACTTCAGATCGTATCGGATGCAGTTTCTGGTGGATTTTCGGCTTTTTTTTTTTTTTGCTGGCTTTGCGGCGGATTTTCGGGTTCGTTCCCTGCACTCCGGGGATACTGCGGTGAATGCTGAATTCACCGCAGTGTCAGGAAATTTGATTCCTCGAAGTGCAGGGCATGAGAGAGCACCAAAATGTCGGCGACATTATGGTGCTCTCTGGATAACCCCCCTATATTTTGACCAAAACACTTGACTGCTTAGACCTGGATCCCCAATCACCCATACCCACCAATAAACACCCTAACACAATGTAATGGGAAAATAGGGTATAGGCCACAGATTTATTTACATTAAATCATAAATGTAACCCTGTACCAGCAAACCATGATAAATCTGGCCCTACTGCAATAACCAGCAGTAGGCAGTTGTACCTTAAAACCAGAGCTCGTTACTCGTCCCTTTTCCTTCCGGATCTGAGCATGTCTCTCCCAACGCCCACCAGATTGGCGGCTTAACCACAATTCCTCCTTTGCTGGCCAGGGATACCGCCGAGCTGTGACACGACAAAGGACCAATACACAGGGCGGGAGGGTCTGAACAAGCCTCCTTCTTGCAGCCACGTGCACCACTGAGCCAGGTAAGCACCTGCTGTACTTATATAGCCCCCAACTAATTAACCTGGCTTCAAACAGCCCAGTCACCTTCCACTCACCTGGGCTGATTGCCCCAGGCCAGCAGTCACGCCCCCCCTTCCTGAATGTTCCAGGGGGCTGCTTGCTTAGTGTGTTAGTGTTTACATCACAGGTGTTACCAGATATATATATATATATTTATTTTACATATTATGACTTTATCTGTGCCCCGCTCACCCGTAAGTGATAGAAACCTGATGGTCGCTTCTAACCCATTCTTATTGTTTTTATAAAGGGAATTCGTCACATGGCATTAGCTATATTGGCCCTTTCTTCCATTGCAAAATTAGCTCGGCTGCCCATTCTTCAGCTGCAGATGTAACATATTAGCCCATAATGTGCGCATAATCAAGAGATTGGCACCGGCCGTAGACTGAAGCATATTTCCAATTGATTTGCAGTACGGATACAATCGCAAAGACACCTGTATATGAAAAGCTGCCTGAACAAATGCTCCTGCTGTGACGGTTTGTTATAGATATTAGCTCGGAGGTTCGGAAAATGATGGCTCATCTGATCTGTGTGATACACTTGGAATGTCCTAAAAATGAGTTATTGATTTTGCAGATTTAGATTATACTGCTTAAAATAAATAAACGGGATGAAATATGCACTTTCAGCAAAGTATTCTGCGTGATTTAACAGTGTGAAAAAAAGACAAGTATTAAATAACGCGGCGATTGTGGTGCGGGGATTTAATAAGAGAATAAAACAGAGATTGTAAATACAAATATAATTACTTGTTGAGTTATGCGCTGAAGGGGGGAAAAGAGCAGAATTGATCCATTGCTTCAATTTTCATTCCGATAAAGTGGATACAGAACCTGAAGTTCTAGCCAGAGCTAAGGCTTCATGCCAAGGAACGGACTCCGGTGTATTTCAGCTCTTATTTATTAACAAACCCTATTCACTGCTGCAATGTGCAGATACGAGTGGAGTTTTCATTTATAGTAGCCATAACGTAATGGTAGCATCAACCAGGCCCACAGCGTCTACATATCAGTCCCTCCAGCATCAGAAAGCCCATCTATCATTTCCACAGCACCATCCAAACCCACAGTATCCACATATCACCTCTTAACTTCTACACCCAAGAGGCAAACAAATCCCATATATTAGACTCTCAGCACCCACCAGGCCCACACAAGGGAAATGTCAGCTCTCGGTACCCCACAGCTTCAACATGCCCAAATATCAGTTCCTCAGCACCCTACAGCCACACATCAGCCCGTAGCACCCTACAGTTCCACATATCAGCCCTTCAGCGCCAACCAGCCCCACATACTGTATCTGCCCTCCCTATCATTCAGCCCCAGATATTCGCCCCTTACCATCACCCACCCCCACATATCAGCCCCTCAACATCATCCAGCCAAACATATCAGCCAGTCAGCACCCTACAGCTCCACAACAGCCATCAGCTCCACATATCAGTCCCTCTGCAGCATACAGCTCCACATATCAGTCCCACAGCACCATCCAGCCACACAGAGCTCATTATCTGTGATCACTGATTGGCTGATTACTCAGTATTTCATCACTATAACCAGGCAACAGTATTAGTAACATAATTACTCAAGAAGATATGCTATACTGCTCTAGATGTTTGCAGCTACGCATTGAGTCCTTGAAAGAAATAATAATGTAGCAACTTGTCTTTTCACAGCTCTCAATAAACTCGCCTTGTAGTAAATATACTACATATAAATATGTGTAAATTTTCCTTCGAAACAAATTCATCAGTATCTAAACAATATGTGTGTTCGAAACAAAAATTGAAAAATGAAAAAGAAGATGAAACAAAATTATCCACTTTTAAAATGCATTATAAATGCACTGAAACTAAAAGCTAAAGTGAAAAGTCATATAATAAACTAATATAGCTCATAGAACATAATACATGACATTTTCTTTATATTGTGCTCCTCTGTTTTTCCGAATATTATTTTCTTTTCTTGCTGGTGGTGCCAACGGGTTTAGGTTTGCCCTTTTTTTGTATTATTCCGTGTTTTCGGGCTGTTACGGCTATGATAAGGTTCTCCTAATCTCTCCTTGCGTTCTGCTGCGGTTTTTTTGCTTCAGATAACAGGCAAGTCTAAATAGCCAACAGAATAGCTCTTCAATAGCTCCTTGCTTGTTGCCTGAGGTCAAAGACATCAACGTATCATTGTCCTTTATCATGTTTCAACGCTCCATTAAGCTAGGACAATACATTGGCAGGAGCAGCATGCCAATCAGATTCTGCTGACTGATCGCTGGACCGTGCGTGGCATTCCTATAATTAAACTTGACAAAGATGTATAGTAACCTGTTTCACGACTCCACACTTAGCTGGTCATTCGCTGGATAGACTTCCTTCCCTCAAAAGATATTCTGCAATTGTTAAGAATCTTGTGACAGTGAAACCTGCGTGCCAGGAGTTAAAACTGGAGAGCACTGAGAAAGGGCACCGGCACTGGTGACCTCTCCTACGGCGAGTCCCCACTCAGGACTAATTATATGTATCCTCGATTCATTTGTTGCAAACAAATTTCATTTGTATTTGAGTTCCAGAGGCTCCCCCAAAGTTTTAGCACTGTGGGCATGATGCCTGAGATGCTGACACTTTTTAAAACCAGCTGGAGAATGTCTCTAAAGGACTTTTCCCCAGCTGATCCTGCACAGAGCCCAGAACTTCAGTAATTGCTTTTACCCAGTAGATGGCGACCTCTGCCTGACAAATAGGTTATAAATGAAGGAAAATAGGAGCTGGATCTGAAAAATAACATCACAGATACATAGCGCAGACCGTATAAAAAAATACACACCTTAGGCCCCTTGGAATTATCACTTGCAGGATATAGAAAGATCACTTGTAGGGATGAGCTGTTCGGGTTCGGACGGTTCGGAGTTCGGCCCGAACTTTGGCAGTTCGAAAGTTCGCGACCTTCGAACTTTTTGGGTGTGTTCGGTTCGAGTTCGAAAAAAAAAAGAAATTTTGAAAAAAGTATAGAAAATGCTTAAAAAAATACAAAAAAATCTAGAAATAAAGAGACTCTTTACTGCAGAATATTATAAGCAATGGTTTATTAGATATTGAATTAAAAACTAATGTATACGTGGAAAGATCCTCAACTCTAAATGACCTCTGTTCACAAACGGGCATAACACCAGGTGTTTTTAGTCTGGTAATCAATTTGATACATTGCACACTATACTGAGGTACTGAGGGGGTGGGGTGGTGTCTGCTTTTGATTGAGATTTGAGAATTAATTTCCCTCCTAAAACTTCCTAATATGCTGCATTTAACTGGTGTTTGAAAAAAATTCAAAATAACATCTAAAGCAATGTTATTTTTCACCTCGGGATTAAACATTCACAGGGTTATTCAGAGAGCGGTGAAAAGCAGGAGAATAACTGGAGAAGTGAAAATTCTAGGTCAAACAAGCCAAACCAGAAAAATTCTCCCATTTAACTCACTTTCCAAATTGGCTATTTGGTCTAGATTGTTCTCTTCTCCTGCCAGTTCTCCTGGCTTTCACCTCTCTCTCAGGGTTGTTCAGAGAAAGGTGAAAACCAGGAGAATGGCAGGAAAAGAGAACAATCTGGACCAAATAGCCGATTTGGAAAGTGAGATAAGGCTAGGGTCAGACTAACGCATTTTTCGCAGCGACTGTCAAAAAGTGCGTCCGAACGCATTGCCGTATTTTTTCACAGAATGCGTGAAAACGGTCATACGATGTGCATTTTTGTGCGTGATTTTTTACGGATGCAAACCAGGAAACTTTGGGTGTCTGGACGTTATGTTGGCCGGACATGAGCAGGGTCTAACATCTCCAAATCATGCACACACGCCGCTAGTAGACGCAGCGCACTCTGTACGTCCGTACTAGCGGTCCTGTGTTCTCGAAAAAATGCGTTCATTTTCCACTTGTGTTGCGCAGCCGGACTTTCGTGCGACCGTACTTCGTATATTGGCCGTCATTGCCCGTCATTTGCTGTTAGTGCGGCCGTGATTAAGTGCGCCTAAACACACGTTAAAAATTCGCTACCCTGACCCTAGCCTAAATGGGAGAATTTTTCTGTTTTGGCTATTTTGACCTAGAATTTTCCATTCTCCAGTCATTCTCCTGCTCTTCACCGCTCTCTGAATAACCCTGACAGGGTTATTCAGAGAAAGGTGAAACTCAGGAGAATGACTGAAGAGAAAATTCTAGGTCAAAATAGCCAAACCAGAAAAATTCTCCCATTAAGGCTGGGGTCAGACGAGCGCAGTGTTAACGTCCGTGTTGCCCACACATAAGTACGTCCGTGATAGCATACAATTGTGTTAAATGGAACCCCACACACGAAGTACGTGCGCACAGAAGTGCGGAGGCTGACGCACGCTGCAAACAGACGCAGGTTAGGCAAGAACGTAATACTGCTAGAACGGATGAGCGGAGTGCGCCACGTCCACAAAGTCCGCATAGCTTTGTGTGTGAGTGATGGAACGTGGTCAGACGGACTGCATTTATACGTCCAGCATTTTTGACGGACAGAATGTTTTATCATTGTAATTTATTTTCCCTGCTACATCAGTCAAAAAATACATCAGTGAAAAAAACGGACTGTGTGGCCACTACCTTGTAGTCAGTCAGTAAGTACGTCCGTACTGCACGGACGCACAGTCCGTAGAAAATGCGCTCATCTGACCCTAGCCTTATCTCACTTTCCAAATCGGCTATATGGTCTAGAATTTTCCATTCTCCAGTCATTCTCCTGCTTTTCACCGCCAAAAAATCAGTAAACTTTTTCTGCGTGTCCGAAAATGTCTCCTCTTTTCATACAGACTGCCGCCCCAAGCAGTTGTTTATGGATAGATTAAAGGAAAAGCATTTACCGTCATTTGAAATGTCATTTTTTGGTTTTTACATATTTCTATACATCCTAGAAATCCACCACTTCACGGGCAGGTTATGGGGACCTCCTAGGCACGATATGTGAAGGAATTTTTCGTTTTTATTTTTAACCCTTATTTCATGGAAAACTCACTGTCCCTTTAAAAATGTTTTTTTTAAAACTTTTTGTCCTTGTTTCCTGTCCCCCAGGGCACTACCCGGACCCCCATACACCTTTTATGGCAAATATCTTGCATATATGCCCTCTTGGAGGGCACTCTAAAAACCGAATTTTCAGCCCCATTGACTTGTATTGAGTTCGCGTTCGGATACGAACATTTGGGAAGTTCGGGTTCGGCTCCGAACCGAACTCAGGGAGTGTTCGGCTCATCCCTAATAACTTGCACATAACAAGTTACCAATCCGTGGAGGACTTTAGGATCCACTGTGGGACATCGCCTCAGGTCCAACTCCCTCCTGGATCCTCGGCAGAAAACCTCCCTTCTCAGGATCTGATACTCCACTTCAGCAAAGGCCTCATTAGGTTGTTCCAGCAAATAACGGGCAACCGAGACTTATGGTAAATAATACCGTAAATACTCGAGTATAACGCGACCTTAATATAGCACTATGGATAGAGATTTATTATGGAAATGAGAGAATACTCAAGACTCGAATATAATGCGAAGAACAAAATTTTGCTTAAAATCCTTCCAGGTAATCTGAACACAGTCAGGCTCCCCCTCAGGCCAGGGTGTCCTGCTCTAGAATGATTGCACTTGTTACTAAGTATGAAGCCTCCGGCCACCCGTCGTCTTTACTAGTGAATAGATGGCCGGCGGAGGCGAGTGAGGTAAATGACTGGCTTAAACTGAGCTTGCCCTCTGGCCGTGATGGATCCCACCTCTCCCGAATCCGGGAGTTCCTGAAGTATTTGAAGAATCAGGGAGCCCGCATTCACTTCAGCGAGACTACCGTAACTCCCACAAGACTTGGGATCCAGAGCAAGGCAAGTTTTTTTTTTTACACATGATGCAGGAATGTAACGTGACCCCTCCAATTTTAAGGTAAATTTTTGTCACCAAAATCTAGCAGTATACTCGCGTATCTACAGTAATGATTTTAATAGTAACAAGTTATTATTATTATTCTTTATTTATAAAGTGGCAGCATATTCCGCAGCACTGTACAATGGGCAAAATATAGACAGGGTTACAATACATTTTGACAAACCAGTACAGGAGGAAACAAGGACCCTATTCCCGTGGGAACTCACAATCTAGAAGAACAAGTGAAATAAAATCATGTAACCATGAAACCTCCAACGCGTTTCGTCTCTAGGACTTCATCAGGGATAATTACAGGACAAATAGGTTATTACTGTAAGGAACACTTTCTTTCAAATATTTCTTACAGAATAATTGATTAAAAATTATTCTCCAAAAATCCTTTGTTGATAAGTGTTTTTTTGGAAAATCCCTTTGCATTGAGGGTTAATGGAGCTTATACTCAATAAATGTGATATCTCAATGACAGCGACTCATGCTATGACTGTGGATAATCATATATTGTTAAACCGTAGTTCATGGCCATAGATATATCACCCTTTGCTGACATGTTGACACCTAAATCCGATCATTATCCACTTGGCTGCTAAGGACACGCTCAGCGCGTCCAGCCTAGTGGCTCTCCTGTGCTATGGACGGGCTGAGAGTGTCCTATCCTTGCAGCCAGCGATCGGCTGGAAGGGCACAGCCTGCTCTTCCAAGTGGTGTCTGCCTTTAACCCCTTAGGGTCTGGATCGTGATTGGCGCCGGATTGTGGTCCTCTCCCGGAGCTGGCCGACATCCAAGCCTCCGGGATCTCCCCCCGCCTACTGGCTTCATCGCGCATGGACGCGATGACGTCAGTTCGAGAGTTAGCTAGCTGGTGGAGATGGGGGGTTCCAATGACCCACGCATCTCCTGATCCGCGGCAGCTAGGGGTTAATGTTTGATCTCATTTGAAAGGCCAGAGCATACCCAAAAACGCTTAAGGGTTTATTCAGAGAGCACAGGAATGTCACCAACATTTCGGGGCTGTCCCGTTCGTCGCACTTCGGCGAGTTAAATTTGCCGACCCTACTGTGAATTCAGCATTCACTGCAGGGTCCCCGAAGTGCGGCAAATCAATCAACTGAACACATCCGCAAACCCGGCACAAAACTGCTGAATCGAATTCAAAAACTGCCGCAAATCCATCAAATTAATCAAAAATCGCCAAAAAACACAGAATCGATCAGAAAAAAACACTTAAACCTGTCGAATGGCCACAAAATTACACCATACGGGGAAATTCACCGTTCAGTGTAATTTCATGGCCAATTCGATATTCTTTGAAAAACCCCTTTACTTCATTCATTCCAACACGTTTTTAACCCCTTTCACTACTGAACGAGTTTTGTTAATGACAATTCTATCATATCATTTATTTATAACATAGGATGCGAAGTTAACAATTAAACATGAGGTAAACTAGAAATTTTGCAAAGAAATTTTTTTTCTGGGATAGTTAAAAAAAGTTAAATCATTTTTCATATTTGTTTATCCATTACAGAGATATTGTTGGGATGAAAGGTTCTAAACTCTAGATAGTGTCCCATATCTTACACAATGTCACACGGGGTCTGCATTATCAGCATACAGGTAGAATTTTTTTTCCAGTAAATGTGACAGATAATAAAATGGTGATCTCCTGTTTATGGGGGTTTGTGTTGATCATAATGAGATTATTAGCAATGCAATATCTGTATGTATACAAATTCCAAATTTTTCCGAAACGAATGCACATCTTTAATTTTTAGCAAAAGATTTATTTGAAAGGCTGGATGCTTTAACACTTCAATGTAGGGTATAAAAAGTCATTTTGCTTACCGTTTCTTATTCTGATATAATGCCAATTTGCATATTGTTTAATTTATCCTCTACAGGAATATTGAAGGGATAAACAAATGCAGACCCTACATATCCCCTACCTTGCACAACTTCTAACAGGTTGCAAAATTATGAACAAGCAGGTACGAATACAATTTGTCAGATGCAGTAAATGTGCTGCAGGCAGATAATAAAATGGTGAGATCTACTGCTTATGGGGATTTGTAGTGATCATGAGAGAATTAGCAATGCAATATCTGTATGTGCTGCATAATGCCTGTGTATGGCAATTACAGCAACACCTTGTATCTGTATGTGCTGCATAATGCCTGTGTATGGCAATTACAGCAACACCTTGTATCTGTAGGTGCTGCATAATGCCTGTGTATGGCAATTACAGCAACACCTTGTATCTGTATGTGCTGCATAATGCCTGTGTATGGCAATTACAGCAACACCTTGTATCTGTATGTGCTGCATAATGCCTGTGTATGGCAATTACAGCAACACCTTGTATCTGTATGTTCTGCGTAATGCCTGTGTATGGCAATTACAGCAACAACTAGTATCTGTATGTGCTGCATATTATGTCTCCATTTTGTCACAGCAGGTATTTCATCTTGGCCTGGACGTGGATCCTGTGCAGGAGGACCTTGGAATCACAATCGTGTGGCACAGTTTCCTGCCTTCAATCTTCTCAGCCCCAAGTAAGTGATGGAGGTGAAGCCGGGGTATTAGAAGGGGTGCTCACCAACCCCTTGAAAACTGGAGGATGGGATCAGCAGCCTCAAGAGCCTCCCATGGGCAGGATATATGTCTCTGCAGTGCTGCTTATAGGTCTCCTTTTGCTCTAACCCCCCTCCCTCTAGGATCCACCAGACCTGGCTGCAGCATTTTGAAAGAGGTCCCAGGGCAGCCTCCATGTGCAAATGTTTAATTTGGAGGTGGGGGAGGTCCTCTCTGCTGCCCCTAGGTGTGCCAGGCTGTGGCTGGTGACCAGTGTAAGAAGAGCTCTATGCAGGGCCCAGGCTGGTGATGAACAGTGTAAGGAGAGCTCCAGACTGGTTGTATTTGGGCTCCAACTTTCAGTCTTTTTTCTCCCTGTGAGTCCGGTTGGTGAAATTTGAGTGGTGGCCATGAGCTGCACATGTTGTTTCTGCTGTTGCTCTGCCGGCCCACTGAGCCATCGGCCCACCGGGAACCTCCCGGTTGTCCCGATGGCCAGTACATGCCTGACCTTGTATCTGTATGTGCTGCATAATGCCTCTGTATGGCAATTACAGCAACACCTTGTATCTGTATTGTACAGGTATTTTTCAGCCATTATAACCCCCTGAATCGTATCCCTGTACAGCAGCAAGTGACCCCACAGCTCTCCCTGTATACTGCCCTCTCCCTGGCTGCTGTAATGCAGCAGCAACATTTTTAAAACCTTTTGTTACAGTAAGTCTTGGGCTGCTATTTGCAGCTCTTTTATCTCTCTCCAGGGTGACTGGAGAGAGATAAGACAGTGGATTTTGTTTCTCCACAGGGGGCACACTAATCCTGCTTTACACAAGGTGTGAAAATTGTTTTGTTGATATGATAGTGATTGCTTTTCAAATCGAGTGGTAGTGGAATGTTTCAAATGAGATTCTGAGATCTATCCCTCTTAAGGCTAGGGTCAGACTAACGCATTTTTCACGTTGTCCGTGAAAATGTGCGTTCGAAGAATGGACGTATATTTTCACGGAATACGCAATAGCGGTCATACTATGCGCAGTTTCATCTGTGATTTTGTACGGATCATCAATAAAACACTTTGTGCATCTGGACGTTATGTTGGCCGGACATTAGCAGTGTCTGACATCTCCAATTCACGCACACACGCCGCTAGCGGACACAGCGCACTCTGTACGTCAGTAGTAGTGGTTTAACGTTCTCGAAAAAATGCGTTCATTTTCCACTTGCGTTGCGCAGCCGGACTTTTGTGCGACCGTACTTCGTATATTGGCCGTCATTGCCCGGCATCTGCTGCTAGTGCGGCCGTGATTAAGTGCGCCAGAACGCGCGTTCGCACTGCCTCAGTCTGACCCTAGCCTAACTCGCTGACCAACGCCCATATATTATTTATTCTAATGCTTTTAACCACTGATACATGGTTTGGGTAATTAATAAATTATTTTAGGAATTACTCGGCTCTTCATTTAGAACTTTTTAACCGCAGGGAAACTCGGCATCCCATTGATCTGAAACTAGCAATTACTGGTGCGAATGGCAGCCGCGCGATCAATAGAAATGTCTGGATGAAATAAAAATTGATATGGAATTGCTGTAATAGCTATCAGTAATGGTGTCCTTACGTTTTCAATAATCGTCTGATGGGCCTTTCATTGTTAACAATCGCGTTGCCGTATTACGTGTAATGAAAGCCATTTACAAGAGCCAAAGGGGAATATTCGATCGGCGGTGATAATTGGCAATGACAACGACGAATGCTGCGGGTGGGCTAATAAATAACATTCAGAGGTTTACCATCGCTTTAGAGAAGTGATAAGACACTAACAGAAAATACTTATAACGCAGATTGGCCGACGTTCTGTTATAGATTCCATTCCCTTCACTAAGAATGCCAGGTTTGCAGGATATGTGAAGCACAGCACAGGGGATAGGATTTGCTGCTCAGTGATTGCAGGATTCAGTCTGCTTTTCCCCAAGGTGATCCTTAATACCTGGCCTATTCAGGGGACTTGAAGACCTGGGCTGGAAAACACTGCTTTAAGCTATTCCTCATTAGCGTTCACTTTCAACCTCCTAGACGTGTAATTCTGTCTCTTCATTAAGGTTTCAGTCTCTCTGTTCCTCGTTTTCTCCTCATCAGCACAATATCGGCTGAAGGAGTCCAGTGGTAACGTCTCTACTCTTCGACAGTGAAGAAGCAAGTCAAAATACCATTCAGCACATCCCTCCAATACAATTGGGGAGAAGTCTCGACTTTACGAGAAGTGGGTTCAACCCAACCACCAGGTCGCTGCTCTGCAATCATGGAAAGACGACCTGATCCCCCTCAGAAGATGCCACCAGTGAGTGTCCTTGGGCAAGACACCTAATGATATGGATGTGCCTACCTCACAAAATACTTGTACTTCTCATAGATTGTAAATTCATTTGGGAACAGAGTCCCCCTGAATCAGCCCGTATCATCCATGTGTGGTATGACAATGAATCAACTCCTTGTACACTGATCTTGTAAAGCGCTGCGGAATATGTGGCACTATATAAAGTATAATAATAATAATCTTTTCACGTATCTCTTATTCTCAACCCATGAAGCCATCCATCAATCTCAAATACCCTGTCACTTTCCACATATTCACCTCTTTTAATTCATCATTCAAATCTGATTTCGTCCATTCACGTCCCTCCCTCTCTTCTTTTGTGCTTTTGACACACTCTATCCATCTACTCCATGACGGTCTCTCCATATACCTATCTCACGCTACATCTACCCCTTTTTCCCTCTTTCTCCTTTCATACATCTCTCTCTCTCCTTGTTAGTATAGTGGTGAGTATCCCCGCCTGTCACGCGAGACCGGGGGCTCGATTCCCCGACGGGGAGGTAGCTTTATTGGGCAGACTAGATGGGCCGAAAGGTTCTTATCTGCCGACATTTTCTATATTTCTATGTTTCTCTCCATCTATCCATCCTTTCACTTCAAACCATCTAGTCTCATGTTCCCTTCACTCACACTCTTCACCCATGTAACTATCCATTCATCTCTCCATTTTTCAATCTCATCCACATATCAATCTCTCTCTTCTTTCTACATTCCTCCCTCTCCCCATTCCTCCCTCTTCCCCACTCTTCTCTCCCTCCCACGCTTCTCCCCCCACTTTCTCTCCCTCCCACGCTTCTCCCCCTCTTTCTCTCCCTCCCACGCTTCTCCCCCTCTTTCTCTCCCTCCCACGCTTCTCCCCCTCTTTCTCTCCCTCCCACGCTTCTCCCCCTCTTTCTCTCCCTCCCACGCTTCTCCCCCTCTTTCTCTCACTCCCACGCTTCTCCTCCTTTCTCTCCCCCCTCTTTCTCTCGCTCACATGCTTCTCCCCTCTTTCTCTCGCTCACATGCTTCTCCCCTCTTTCTCTCGCTCACATGCTTCTCCCCCTCTTTCTCTCGCTCACATGCTTCTCCCCCCTCTTTCTCTCCCTCCACGCTTCCCCCCACTTTCTCTCCCTCCACGCTTCTCCCCCTCTTTCTCTCACTCCCACGCTTCTCCCCCTTTATCTCTCGCTCCCACGCTTCTCCCTCTTTCTCTCCCTCACGCTTCTCCTCCTTTCTCTCCCTCCCACGCTTCTCCTCCCTCTTTCTCTCCCTCCCACGCTTCTCCCCCTCTTTCTCTCGCTCCCACGCTTCTCCCCCTCTCTCTCGCTCCCACGCTTCTCCTCCCTCTTTCTCTCCCTTCCACGCTTCCCCCCTCTCTCTCGCTCCCACGCTTCTTCCCCCTTTCTCTCCCTCCCACGCTTCTCCCCCTCTTTCTCTCGCTCCCACGCTTCTCCCTCTTTCTCTCCCTCACGCTTCTCCTCCTTTCTCTCCCTCCCACGCTTCTCCTCCCTCTTTCTCTCCCTCCCACGCTTCTCCCCCTCTTTCTCTCGCTCCCACGCTTCTCCCCCTCTTTCTCTCGCTCCCACGCTTCTCCTCCCTCTTTCTCTCCCTTCCACGCTTCTCCCCCTCTTTCTCTCGCTCCCACGCTTCTTCCCCCTTTCTCTCGCTCCCACGCTTCTTCCCCCTTTCTCTCGCTCCCACGCTTCTACCCCTTCTTTTTCTTGCTCCACATTCTCTCTCCCTCTCTCTCACTCCCACGCTTCTCCCCCTCTTTCTCTCACTCCCACGCTTCTCCCCCTTTATCTCTCTCCCACGCTTCTCCCCCTCTTCTCTCCCTCCCATGCTACTCCTCCTCTTTCTCTCCCTCCCACGCCTTCCCCTCTTTCTCTCCCTCCCACGCTTCTCCCCCTCTTCTCTCACTCCACGCTTCTCCTCCCTTTCTCTCCCTCCTACGCCTCTCCCCCCTCTTCTCTCGCTCACATGCTTCTCCCCCTCTTTCTCTCGCTCACATGCTTCTCCCCCCTCTTTCTCTCGCTCACATGCTTCTCCCCCCTCTTTCTCTCCCTCCCACGCTTCTCCCCCCACTTTCTCTCCCTCCCACGCTTCTCCCCCTCTTTCTCTCCCTCCCACGCTTCTCCCCCTTTCTCTCACTCCCACGCTTCTCCTCCCTTTCTCTCCCTCCTACGCTTCTCCCCCCTCTTTCTCTCGCTCACATGCTTCTCCCCCCTCTTCTCTCGCTCACATGCTTCTCCCCCTCTTTCTCTCCCTCCACGCTTCTCCCCCCACTTTCTCTCCTCCCACGCTTCTCCCCCTCTTTCTCTCACTCCCACGCTTCTCCCCCTTATCTCTCGCTCCCACGCTTCTCCTCCCTCTTTCTCTCCCTCCACGCTTCTCCTCCCTCTTTCTCTCCCTTCCACGCTTCTCCCCCTCTTTTCTCTCGCTCCCACGCTTCTTCCCCTTTCTCTCGCTCCCACGCTTCTTCCCCCTTTCTCTCGCTCCCACGCTTCTTCCCCTTTCTCTCGCTCCCACGCTTCTACCCCTTCTTTTCTTGCTCCCACATTTCTCTCTCCCTCTTTCTCTCACTCCCACGCTTCTCCCCTCTTTCTCTCACTCCCACGCTTCTCCCCCTTTATCTCTCGCTCCCACGCTTCTCCCTCTTTCTCTCTCCCTCCCACGCTTCTCCCCTCTTTCTCTCCCTCCCATGCTATTCCTCCTCTTTCTCTCCCTCCCACGCTTCTCCCCTCTTCTCTCCCTCCACGCTTCTCCCCCTCTTTCTCTCACTCCCACGCTTTCCTCCCTTTCTCTCCTCCTACGCCTCTCCCCCCTCTTTCTCTCGCTCACATGCTTCTCCCCCTCTTTCTCTCGCTCACATGCTCTCCCCCCTCTTTCTCTCGCTCACATGCTTCTCCCCCCTCTTTCTCTCCCTCCCACGCTTCTCCCCCCACTTTCTCTCCCTCCCACGCTTCTCCCCTCTTTCTCTCCCTCCCACGCTTCTCCCCCTTTCTCTCACTCCCACGCTTCTCCTCCCTTTCTCTCCTCCTACGCTTCTCCCCCCTCTTTCTCTCGCTCACATGCTTCTCCCCCCTCTTTCTCTCGCTCACATGCTTCTCCCCCCTTTCTCTCCCTCCCACGCTTCTCCCCCACTTTCTCTCCCTCCCACGCTTCTCCCCCTCTTTCTCTCACTCCCACGCTTCTCCCCCTTTATCTCTCGCTCCCACGCTTCTCCCTCTTTCTCTCCCTCCCACGCTTCTCCCCCTCTTTCTCTCGCTCCCACGCTTCTCCCCCTCTTTCTCTCGCTCCCACGCTTCTCCTCCCTCTTTCTCTCCCTTCCACGCTTCTCCCCCTCTTTCTCTCGCTCCCACGCTTCTTCCCCCTTTCTCTCGCTCCCACGCTTCTTCCCCTTTCTCTCGCTCCCACGCTTCTTCCCCCTTTCTCTCGCTCCCACGCTTCTTCCCCCTTTCTCTCGCTCCCACGCTTCTACCCCTTCTTTTTCTTGCTCCCACATTTCTCTCTCCCTCTTTCTCTCACTCCCACGCTTCTCCCCCTCTTTCTCTCACTCCCACGCTTCTCCCCCTTTATCTCTCGCTCCCACGCTTCTCCCTCTTTCTCTCCCTCCCACGCTTCTCCCCCTCTTTCTCTCCCTCCCATGCTACTCCCCCTCTTTCTCTCACTCCCACGCTTCTCCCCCTCTTTCTCTCGCTTTCACGCTTCTCCTCCCTATTTCTCTCGCTCCCACACTTCCCCCCTCTTTCTCTCGCTCCCACGCTTCTTCCCCCCTTTCTCTCGCTCCCATGCTTCTCTCCCTCTTTCTCTCGCTTCCACACTTCTCCTCCCTCTTTCTCTCCCTCCCACGCTTCTCCCCCTCTTTCTCTTGCTACCACGCTTCTTCCCCCCTTTCTCTCCCTCCCACCCTTCTCTCCCTCTTTCTCTCTCTCCCACGCTTCTCCCCCTCTTTCTCTCTCTCCCACGCTTCTCCCCCTGTTTCTCTCTCTCCCACGCTTCTCCCCCTGTTTCTCTCTCTCCCACGCTTCTCCCCCTGTTTCTCTCTCTCCCACGCTTCTCCCCCTGTTTCTCTCTCTCCCACGCTTCTCCCCCTCTTTCTCTCGCTCCCACGCTTCTTCCCCTCTTTCTCTTTCTCCCATGCTTCTCCTCCCTCTTTCTCTCCCTCCCACGCTTCTCCCCCTTCTTATTCTTGCTCCCACATTTCTCTCTCCCTCTTTCTCTCGCTCCCACGCTTCCCTCCCTCTTTCTCTCGCTCCCATGCTTCTCCCCCTCTTTCTCTCGCTCCCACGCTTCTTCCCCTCTTTCTCTCTCTCCCATGCTTCTCCTCCCTCTTTCTCTCGCTCCCACGCTTCTCCTCCCTCTTTCTCTCCCTCCCACGCTTCTCCCCCTTCTTTTTCTTGCTCCCAAATTTCTCTCTCCCTCTTTCTCTCGCTCCCACCCTTGTTCCCCTGCTTTCTCTCGCTCCCACGTTTCGCTCTCCCTCTTTCTCTCGCTCCCACGCTTCTCCCCCTTCTTTTTCTTGCTCCCACATTTCTCTCTCCCTACACCTTTCTCACCTCACAAATTCATTGCTGATTTACTCACACATGAATTTAACCCCTTCACTGCTGACGTCGTGTGGGACACTTCCTCATTTACTCCCGCTGTTACCGGAATCTGCTAGGTTCACTCGGGACGAGGCCAGATCGGACACGAGCAAGGATTGTCTGAACACGAGTCTTTTCAGGAAAGGCAAACTTTATTTGTGTCGTCACACAGTGCTCACACAGGATTGAATCGCAAAGAGTGAGCCCCGAACTCACCCCGTCCGGGGGTCTTATACCCTGAATACATAATTAGGCACATCCCAATTATCCCACCTCCCGGTGACACTATCCCACCCCACGTGGGTTAGTACCTCCCTTGGTCGATTACAAAGACATTCCATACATTGGCCGTAAATTGGCAAACTTCATGTTAGTTTGACAGAAAGTGATTTGCTGCTACGCTCAATCCGGCCTGTGCCCACCTCTCTAGAGCCTGCTTATTTGTTGAAGATAAGACCTGGTCTGTTTTCTACGTTCTTCTTTGTCTCGCTGCAGGTCTCTGTGACCTTGGTGTATCCATTTGTCATCCTGTCCCTCCGTGCCAAGAACGGCCCGGATCTTCCTTAATTTTAATTGCTTCCTTGCTAATCTAACACAATCCTAAAATTCTATGTAATCTTCATTCTAGTTTCAACTAAAATCTACCTAGTTATATTCAAGTGAACCAATATTCTGAACAAGATGGTCGCCTGGCTCATAGCGGCTACCATATTTTGGCCTGGTTCTCTTTCATTCCCCCCTTGGCTCAAGCCTCAGGGTCTTCTCCTGAGACTTGTAGCCATTACACCCCACTAATATTATTCTTAAATTCCTCATACTTTAGGGGACCTATTTTCATTGGGAACATGTCTTGTGGGATAATCAGTGGTATCTTTTGTGTCCGTGTGGGTGTCAGTGCTCTCTTGCATAGTGGCCATAGACATAGCCCTATGCGGCACAGTAGTGTCCCTATGACCAAGATCACTACCAACATCAGAATCATGGATCCAATCTGTGAGATAAATCTCAGAATGGATCCGAACCAATCTCCGATTGCTCCGAACCCATGGAGTGGATTCCAGCCTTCAGCAGCGATCCGTCTTGCTGTGTTCTGAAACTGTGCTACTTTCTCCTGGTGATCTTGGATTACCTGGTAGTAGTCGGGGACATCATGTGTGGTGTTCCTGATGTAGGTGCAACATTCATAATGCATCATCATCTCACACAATCCATTCAGGGCCGCACTGATCTGATCTAGTGCCATATCATGTATCATTTGTACCTTCCGTATCTCACGTACCTCCAGATTCAGCAACTCAATGTCCATGCTAGTCTTATTCAGAATCTCGTCCATCAGACTGGCATAACTGTTCATTCTTACCATCAACTATCTTCCCCATCCAGTCCATGCTGGTAGCCATGCCCATATTCGATCCGCCTTTCGAAACAGCTCTCTCTTCTGTTTCTCAAACACCAGTGGGTACCTAGGGTGAAGTGCTGTGTCTGTATCCGTGTTATCTCCCCTTACTCTCTGTATTGGAATCAGTTTAGCCAAATAACACATTCCCGTTATTGTTGGTGGCACCCATGTGTAACACACCCTTTCACAACACACCTGGTATCCCCCTTTCAATATAAATGGTGACAGATGTAGTGTTACTTTTGCTATTTCTATCATCAGTTATCTCAGTCGTTTCATCATATCCAATGCACTCTGCCTTCCATTTGTCACATTCGCAATCACCTCTTCCTGATCACTTGTGAGCTTTCTACATCGTATGTATAGAAAATTTGACTGCTCCTTTGTGTTAAAGGTGTAAATGTATGATGTCCAATTGAACTTACTTGAATAACACCCTCCACCCTCGTTATTTGATTCCCTATCTGGTCCTAGTTGAAAGCACCATTCTGGTGGGTACACTGGCCCTATTATGGGGTACCCGGGACTGAATGATTCAGTTTTTTCCCTTGGTGCATCAATAGCATGTATTGTGACATTTCCTGACGCAAACATACTCAAATTCATTGGAACGGAGGCAAATGCTATATGAATGGTCTCTGGGTGCAGTCTACTACACACCCAGCATGCGGTTTGCCCAGACTTTTTAGCATAATCATATTTAAATTGCACAAGTAAATGTCCTCTTGGCAAAATTTCGGACGTCGCCTCTCGCTTTTGTCTCCACATTACGATGTCTCCTGGTACGATTCTCCATCACCGGGTGCGTACCATTCCAGATATGGGAGATATCCACTTTCTTGGTGGTGCTTCGGCACCTGGGGCCATGCGAGAGTCCATAAATCAAGTTTGCAAGGTACAAAATCAGTACCACAAATGCCCAAAATGTCAAAATCCCTTGGGCAATTCTTTTCACAGTCACATAAACCCAATCCCTCCCCACCAGAATTTCAAAAACAAAAGACATTTCCGGCTGATCAAAAGTCGGGGCCGGGCCCCTAAAAATAACCCTTTGGGCATCCCCCGGGGGATCCCTTTGTTCCCCTGTTGGTGGATGGTCAGGCCTTATTGTGTCAGTCAAAACACCCACTTGTTGAATATTTTGGGTGCTTTGAGTTAAATCTCTCAGGTGCTCTCGACTGTGGTCTTTGTCAGCTCCAGCCTCAGTGGATTGGTCTCGTTGGTGACGACCTTCCATGCTGGTTCAGGATTGGTTGCAGCTACCTTCAGTCTGGAGTGATGTATCCACGGGACCACCTCGGCAACCTTCACTGCTGTAGGGGTGGATAACAGGACAAGGTAAGGACCTCTCCATTTTGGGCCTAGTGGATCATTTTTCCAATCCTTCACCCATACTGAGTCACCTGGACAATACTTATGCAGTGGGGGATATAAAAAGTGAGGCATATTATCTCCCACCCAGGTATTCAATTTCTGCATTGATTTACCTAACAGTACCACCTGATCATTCAGTTTAGTTTCTCCCAATGCCCGAAGGTCCCCCCTTAGTCCACTAATCAGAAGGGTAGGCCATCCAAACATAAGTTCGTACGGACTTAGCTTCAATTGGTGGGTTGGCCTGCACCTAATATGCAATAAGACTATCGGCAGCACATCCAACCAGCCTAGTGACGTCTCTTGGCACAGTTTGGACATCAAAGTCTTTAGGGTGCGGTTCATTCTCTCAACTTTTCCCGAGCTCTGGGGCCTGTAGGCAGTATGTAGCTTCCAGGTGATGCCCAACAGACGGGCAAGCTGTTGTAAACAGTTCTCTATGAATGCAGGGCCATTGTCCGACCCTATCTCGAGAGGAAGTCCATAGCGCGGTATTATTTCTTTCATCAGACTTTTCACCACTTCCACTGTCTTCTCCATTCTTGTTGGGAAAGCTCCTACCCATCCTGTCAGGGTACACACCATTACCAGTAGATATTTGTATCCTTTGCAGGGCGGCAACACTGTGAAGTCTATCTGTAACGATGCCATTGGGGATAGCCCGATTGGCTGCTTCCCTGGAGGTTGAGATGGGCCTGTTCTTGGATTATTTTTGGCACATGTCACACACTGCTGGGCTATTGCTTTGCAGACTACTGACAGTCCTGGCACATAGAAATGTGGCTCCAATTGCTGTTCCATCGTTTCTCTTCCTCCATGGGTACTTGCGTGGAGCGTTCTTACAATCTCAGGCGCTAATGTTGCTGGTAGGACTATCTGTTCGTTCTTCAACTGGAACCATCCGTCTTCTCCATATCCGCCTTGTTCTTCTGATAACCATTTCTACTCTCTCTTTGAATATACGGGTGTCCATTCACTCAGTGGCGCCAGTAGGAGTGCAGCCACCACTGGTTTTGCTTTGTATCGTGCCAATTCTCCATGGTTTCCCCAGACAAATTCTTCTTTTGGGAAATAGTATCGCCATGCAAAGAACAGCAGATCTTGTCTGTCCTGTGAATCTCTTACTGCTGGTATGAAAAAGTTCATCACACTTTTCTTCATTCTTGGCAGTTTGTTTTTGATAAGGGGAAAGGGGAGTACAATGGAGGCGCTAATATGGTGTGGATAATTATGTTGTGCAGCCGACAGGGATTATAACACAAAACATCGACAGAAATGTGCAAATAACAGTAGAGAAAAAAGAGGGGGATCCTAGTGGCGCGGTCCCTTCTGAGGGTGATCTATATACTATGGGTACAGGTATGGTATTCCTATTGATCCAATAAGTGCACGGTCGAAATGACTGCTAAAGTGTTGTTCACAAAGTGCAATAGTAGCAATGTGCAGGATGAGACAGTTGACGTCCTGTTCTATACAATAGTGTGCAAAGTAGCAGTGACTGTCTAAATGCGTTCAAGAAAACACATAAAATGCATATAAAGTGCAAATGCAAAAATAAGAGAAAAGTGCATATATAAGTGCACGTGTAAAAAATATTAAAAAAGAGTCCCGTTTTCCAGTTCGATATGAATAAAGGGAGGGGAAATAGTTCAGACCGTATATTATATGATGAAGGCAAGGATAATCCAGTGAAGTCTCTGCTAAGACGATCCAGAAGTTTCGGGTGGAGTCCTGGAGTATTGTCCTCACCTAGGTCCTATACAGGCTCACGGTTCCCAGAAATTGGGAAGGAGAGGGGAAACAAAAAAAGGAAAATAGTGCAATATTGATAGGTAAATGGTCAAGTGCCCAATGACAAGGGGACACTTACAGTGCATAGAGCCTCTCGTACCGGCTCTGGTGTGAAGTGCCTTGGGCCTAATCGAGGGTGGCCTCTGCCCTTCTTTACAGTAGTTCCGAGGTGACCTTCGCCTCTTTTCTTAATGCTTACAAAGAGAAAACATCCTCATCGCGCAATATGCAGCCAATGGTTAGAAAGAGGTACGTAATGATCAAAAACAAACTCACCGATGCTGGAGCCTTAAATTTCAGGCTCAACTTGTGGGCATATGGTACTACTATGGTGCGTACCTGCACCTCTTTCAGCAGCAGACAGTCTTCTTGCAAGGAGAAAGGAGGAGACAGAGTATATATAACATACACTGTACAATAAAATCTCTCAGATGGATGCAGATGGTAAAGAAAAAAGGTTTAATGGTTTATAAAGCAGTGGGGTATCACAGATACGCGTTTCGGCTAACAAACATAGCCTTCCTCAGTCCATGTGAAGGATAGTCTCAAAAATGGGGGATAAGGGACACTCCACGTGTGTCTGTTTAAATAGTGAACGCTGGACATGGATTTCCGGAGTTACTTCCGGGTTCGCAGAGGTTGCGGTCACATGGTGTATGCCGCGTCATTGCGTGGCGGCCATCTTGGACGTGCGTTCCATTGGCCGATTCCATGCGTTCCAAGCGTTTTAGGTGTAAATTGAGCGACGGCATTGGGAGAAAAATAAAAGGCAGTTCCTCTGGTGCTGGGGGGGTGGCCCCAAGAATATATAGGAACAATCACAGGGGACAATTAAGTACAGAGGAATGTCTGTGTACCAATGGTCATATCGCTGCACCAATGTAAAAATGATGCAAGTGGTGGCCTATTGGAACAAAGAAATGCAAATATATATCCCATTGCTGGTATAAAAGAAATAAAAACAAAAAGCAAAAAAACAGCGGTGAGGTGCCAAAGTGACGAATTATGAGGGGCAACATATTACCAGGGCACAATGTAGCAGGTATTAGTAATGACTAAAAGAAAAAAATCACAAAATGACATATCAGTGAAAGGTATGATGAAATGAATAAAAATTCCATAAAGATATGGGTATGAAATACAGGCAAACAATGGTAAAATTACAATAAAAACGTATAATAAAAACGTACAATAAAAAACGTACAGTAAAAAACCACTGGAGGGGATGGGTATAAATATGTAAAACCAGGATGACAAATGGATAAAAGGCATAATAACCGGTGTGAGAAGGTATGTAGTCTAAGTAGGCAAATAAGGTAAATGGGGTACGTAAGTGAAAACCAGGATGACAGATGATTGAAAAACATAATGTTAACCGGTGTATCTAGAAGTATGTATTTTATGTATCATAGGGTAGACAGGTTAGATAGATGGGGTACTTGTACGTGATCAATGCATCCCCTTGGGTCTGAGCATGTATATAAGCTGGTATGTATCCGTGGGAGTGTTGCAAACTCAATTTCAAAGTTGGCAAAAGGATAGTAAATGGTCAATGGTCAGTCGAGGAAGTGGCATAACTCGAAATCGGCGTTCAGACCTTGTGGTTGGAGGGTACCCAGGTTAAAGATCCAGCTCATTTCCTCCTTTCCAATTGCTTTCTCAAAATTGCCACCTCTCCAGGGTGCTTCGACTTTCTTAATCGTGTTCAAGAGCACATCAGGAATATCCGGAACGGGAATGAAAACCACAGTGTCCCTCTACACTTCAAAAGCAAGCACGCTATGAACCCAGAGGGACTTACCTTCATAGGGATTAAGAAAGTCGAAGCACCCTGGAGAGGTGGCAATTTTGAGAAAGCAATTGGAAAGGAGGAAATGAGCTGGATCTTTAACCTGGGTACCCTCCAACCACAAGGTCTGAACGCCGATTTCGAGTTATGCCACTTCCTCGACTGACCATTGACTATTTACTATCCTTTTGCCAACTTTGAAATTGAGTTTGCAACACTCCCACGGATACATACCAGCTTATATACATGCTCAGACCCAAGGGGATGCATTGATCACGTACAAGTACCCCATCTATCTAACCTGTCTACCCTATGATACATAAAATACATACTTCTAGATACACCGGTTAACATTATGGTTTTCAATCATCTGTCATCCTGGTTTTCACTTACGTACCCCATTTACCTTATTTGCCTACTTAGACTACATACCTTCTCACACCGGTTATTATTATGCCTTTTATCCATTTGTCATCCTGGTTTTACATATTTATACCATCCCTCCAGTGGTTTTTTACTGTACGTTTTTTATTGTACGTTTTTTAATACGTTTTTATTGTAATTTTACCATTGTTGGCCTGTATTTCATACCCATATCTTTATGGAATTTTTATTCATTTTGTGACTTTTTTCTTTTAGTCATTACTAATACCTGCTACATTGTGCCCTGGTAATATGTTGCCCCTCATAATTAGTCACTTTGGCACCTCACCGCTGTTTTTTTGCTTTTTGTTTTTATTTCTTTTATACCAGCAATGGGATATATATTTGCATTTCTTTGTTCCAATAGGCCACCACTTGCATCATTTTTACATTGGTGCAGCGATATGACCATTGGTACACAGACATTCCTCTGTACTTAATTGTCCCCTGTGATTGTTCCTATATATTCTTGGGGCCACCCCCCCAGCACCAGAGGAACTGCCTTTTCTTTTTCTCCCAATGCCGTCGCTCAATTTACACCTAAAACGCTTGGAAAGCATGGAATCAGCCAATGGAACACACGTCCAAGATGGCCGCCACGCAATGACGCGGCATACACCATGTGACTGCAACCTCTGCGAACCCGGAAGTAACTCCGGAAATCCATGTCCAGCGTTCACTATTTAAACAGACACACGTGGAGTGTCCCTTATCCCCCATTTTTGAGACTATCCTTCACATGGACTGAGGAAGGCTATGTTTGTTAGCCGAAACGCGTATCTGTGATACCCCACTGCTTTTTAAACCATTAAACCTTTTTTCTTTACCATCTGCATCCATCTGAGAGATTTTATTGTACAGTGTATGTTATATATGCTCTGTCTCCTCCTTTCTCCTTGCAAGAAGACTGTCTGCTGCTGAAAGAGGTGCAGGTACCCACCATAGTAGTACCATATGCCCACAAGTTGAGCCTGAAATTTAAGGCTCCAGCATCGGTGAGTTTGTTTTTGATCATTACGTACCTCTTTCTAACCATTGCTGCATATTGCGCGATGAGGATGTTTTCTCTTTGTAAGCATTAAGAAAAGAGGCGAAGGTCACCCCGGAACTACTGTAAAGAAGGGCAGAGGCCACCCTCGATTAGGCCAAGGCACTTCACACCAGAGCCGGTACGAGAGGCTCTATGCACTGTAAGTGTCCCCTTGTCATTGGGCACTTGACCATTTACCTATCAATATTGCACTATTTTCCTTTTTTTGTTTCCCCTCTCCTTCCCAATTTCTGGGAACCGTGAGCCTGTATAGGACCTAGGTGAGGACAATACTCCAGGACTCCACCCGAAACTTCTGGATCGTCTTAGCGGAGACTTCACTGGATTATCCTTGCCTTCATCATATATATACGGTCTGAACTATTTCCCTCCTTTATTCATATCGAACTGGAAAACGGGACTCTTTTTTAATATTTTTTACACGTGCACTTATATATGCACTTTTCTCTTATTTTTGCATTTGCACTTTATATGCATTTTATGTGTTTTCTTGAACGCATTTAGACAGTCACTGCTACTTTGCACACTATTGTATAGAACAGGACGTCAACTGTCTCATCCTGCACATTGCTACTATTGCACTTTGTGAACAACACTTTAGCGGTCATTTCGACCGTGCACTTATTGGATCAATAGGAATACCATACCTGTACCCATAGTATATAGATCACCCTCAGAAGGGACCGCGCCACTAGGATCCCCCTGTTTTTAATAAGGGTCTCTTTGAGGAAGAATCTCACCAACAGAGCTTGATATTCCTCTGCTCCCAATTCTCCCAAACTCAGCAGTATTCGTGTGATCCTCAGATTATTATGAGGGTTGGCTGTTAGGTTGTCAAAACGTGAGGCGAGATTTTCTGCTCGTTCAACTTCGGTTACTTTTGTATCTTCTTCACACTCCCCCATTAATTTTACGCCGAAGAATTTCAGCATCATTTTGTATGCTCTGCGTAGTCTTTGCTGAACTTCTGAGGTGTTAACCATAAGACGTGTTTCTTGAGGGTTGAGAGGAGTGGAGTAGAAATTTTGGCCTTGGGACCGTGTTGGGAAAAGCCATTGGATATAATCATGATTGAGTTCTAATAGTTCACAGTCATTGTGCCATTTGTGCAAAATAATTTCAATAAATTCGCCTTTTGGTTCAAATTTTCTCCAATTCATGTAGAACTCGTAATTCGGCATAGAAGGTTGAGCTTCTTGCTTGCAGAGCAGGACCTTGGCTTGATCAGTTGTTAGCAATGGTTTTGCAGCCGTTTTTTGCAGCCTGGTCAGCACGCCTGTTGCCTTTTGGGATTTCATCATGACCCTTTTGGTGGCCACGACAGTGCATAATACTGACAGCACTTGGTTTCCATACTGCTTCTAGGAGGGCTGCGATTTCAGCTGCATACTTGATTTGTTGTCCTGAGGAAGTAAGCAAGCCTCTCTCTTTGTAGAGTGCACCATTTGCATGGACAGTCATAAAGGCATATTTGGAGTCAGTATAGATATTTACTCTTTTGCCTTCGGAGATTTCCGGGGCTCTAGTTAGGGCCGTTATTTCAGCCAGTTGTGCAGATGTATGGCCTGGTAAAGAATTTCGCTTCGATAATTTCTTCTGCTGAGACTACTGCATAGCCGGAGACTTTCTTCCCATCATCCATATAGCTGCTACCATCAGTGAACAACTGTAGATCGTATTTGTCTAGGGGTACGTCTTTCAAATCTGGTCTGCTACTGAACACTTCTTCCATGACTTGGAGGCATTCATGATTCGGATCCTCTTTGCAGTCAGGCAGTAAAGTAGCAGGGTTCAGGGTAGCGATGAGGTCCAAATGAACCCGTGGATTCTCACACATCATGGCTTGGTACTTTGTCATCAGGCTGTTGCTGAACCAGTAGCTTCCTTTCACATCGAGCAGGGCCTTGACAGCATGTGGTACCTTGACATGAAGAACTTGTCCAAGGGTCAGCTTGTCTGCTTCTGCTATCAGCATTGCGGTGGCTGCCACAGCTTTCAGGCATGGGGGTAGGCCGCAGGCCACAGGGTCAAGTTGCTTGGATAGATAGGCCACAGGCCTTAGCCATGAGCCAAAGTTCTGAATCAGCACTCCTGTAGCTGTTTGATTGTGTTCATGCACGTACAGCTGGAAGGGCTTGCTGTGATCTGGCAGTCCCAGTGCTGGAGCTTCCATTAGTCGAGTCTTTAATTTCAGGAAAGCTGCTGTTTGTTCTTCTTCCCAGAGGAAGGGGTCATGTTCTCCCCCTTAGTGGCTTGATGAAGGGGCTTGGCAATATCTGCAAAATTGGGGATCCACAGGCGGCAGAAGCCTGCAGCTCCCAGGAATTCACGGACTTGTCTCCTCGTCTTTGGTTGGGGTATTCAGCATACTGCTTCTTTTCTTTCTGCCCCCAATGCACGCTTGGTACCTGTTAATTGGAAACCTAAATATTGTACACTTTGTTTGCATATTTGTGCTTTCTTTCTTGACACTCTGTAACCTGCTTGGCATAACAGATGTAGCTGGGCTTTGTGGCGGAAAGACAGTCTTTTTCTGTGGGGGAAGCCAGTAATAAATCATCCACATATTGTAGTAGAACAACTTTGTCTGGCTGAGCATTGAAGGACAGGAGGTCCTGGCTGAGTGCGCATTCGAAAATCGTGGGTGAGTTTTTGAAACCTTGAGGGAGGCGTGTCCAGGTCATCTGATGGCGCGCTCCCGTGGTAGATTCTTCCCACTGAAATGCAAAAAGGGGCTGGCTTGCCGGAGCCAGACGGATGCAAAAGAAAGCGTCTTTTAAATCAAGCACTGTGTAATATTTTGTATCACCAGGAATTAATGCCAATAAATTGTATGGATTGGGAACCACAGGGTGTAGGGTTACTGTGGCTTCGTTGACGGCTCGTAAATCTTGGACTGGGCGGTACTCTTGTGTGCCCTCTTTCAGTACTGGCAACAGGGGTGTGTTCCACGGTGACACGCAGAATTTCAATATGCCGTGCTCTTTCAGTCTTTGCAAATGTGTCTGAATATTCTGTTTAGCTTTTTGTGGAATATGATATTGTCTTAGAGCCACAGGCATTGCACCAGGCTTTAAATCAACGTACACCGGAGGGATATTTACAGCCAGTCCGGGCGGGTTGTCCTCCGCCCAGACTCCAGGAATTCGAAGGAGTAGTGTGTGCGGGTCTGGGGCGGCCGGCAGAGTTGGTGCTGTGCGCCATTCTTCTTCTCTTGGCATAATTACTGCAATTTTTAAAGGTTGGGTATTCTGGCTGGCTGGGCTGTACTGCCGTGTAGAGCTGCCACTCTCAGGCAGATCTAGTCTAGCGTGACCCCCGGGAAGAAATGTAATTTGGGCTTGCAATTTGCAAAGGATATCCCGCCCCAGGAGCTGGATGGGACATTCGGGCATATACAAAAATTCATGTTCTACGTTATGCCCACCCACACTACATTTTCGAGAAGCAAGAAAGGGGTATTTCGCAGACACCCCCATTGCTCCCATAATATCAACTTCATTTCCCATTGGGGGTGCAATTTGCTGTGTTACAACAGAATATTCGGCCCCGGTGTCAACCATAAAAATTTCATCTTTATCTCCCACTCTCATAGTGACCGTGGGCTCGTGATTACCGAGCGGGATGGGCCAGGTCCGTGTCAATATGTACCTTGCCCCTCAAATGACGTTCCCGCCAACCCCACGAACCCTGCACCGGCACTATCATTTCTCTCATATCTGCCGTTCGTTACCTGGCCATTGGAGGCTTGACCTCCCGATTCCCCAGCCTCCCCCTGCACCCCAAATTTAGCCAAAAATGCAGGACAATCATTTTTCCAGTGACCCTCACCCCTGCACCAGGCACACTGGTTGGGTCCCAGGGGTTCCCTAGGGGCTCCCCTACCTCTACCTCCCCGACCCCTTGCTCTCCCTCTCTCCGGGGCACCTCTTCCTCCACCATTTCCCATATAACCGACAACACCTGTGTGCCCTCTTTATCTCCTCCCACTTTTCCTCTAGATCCCGGTTATGAAACACCTTATTAGCAATTTCTACCAATTCGCTAATACCTTTACCTAGAAACCCATCTATTCTCTGTATTTTATTCCGTATGTCCCTTTGTGACTGTCCCACAAAAGAAGAATTAATTAACCTCTGATTCTCCACTGCCTCCGGGTCAATAGGACTATACATCCTATATGCATCTAGTAATCTTCAGAAAAATGCACTTGGGGTCTCTTTAGAATCTTGCACAATATCCGCTATCTTCCCCATATTTGTGGGTTTCTTCCCTCCCGCTTTAACACCCATTATTACCGCTGTACGGTACGTCTGTAGGTGAGCAATGCCCACAGCAGTATTGTATGGCCATTTGGGATCTGTTTTGGGGTAGTGTTCCTCTGCCCATGCTTCTGGCTGGGCTCTGGCATCTTCTACGGCTAGGGCAAGTAGAATTTTCCGCGCGCTACTATTTATTCGGGCACTTTCCTCAGTTGTGATCATTGTCAGCATTAGTTGCTGACAATCTGCCCATGTGGGGTTATGTGTAAGCATGACTGACTCTATCATACTGGCCACTGCCGCGGGATTAGTGGAGTACAATGGTGTGTGCGTTTTCCAATTAAACAAATCTGTTGTTGTGAATGGGACATGTGTATTGTACCGGCCCCGGTAATCCGTTCTCCAGTAAAGGACCTGGCACCTCCCGCAGGGGCATTTGCATTTTACTTTTGCTGGGGTTGTGTGGATATGGTTCTCGGGGTTTATATATATTGTTCACTGCGCGAGTGGTGGCACCTTGATTTACATCTCCACTGTCATCATCACTGTCCTCTGGGGTTACTGTTACTAGTTTATAAACGCTCCCATCGGGCATTTCAATCTTTCCTGGTGGGACCTCTCTGTCTCCTCCACCCGCTGCCCCCTGGTCTTCTTCCGCAATACCGCGTGGCGGAGCGAAGGGAGCTGGCCGGGAAGTAGCAGCTGCCTGCTCCCCCTGCGCAACCGCGGCACTCAAAGCTTCTCTAGCTGCCCCATAACACGATGGATAGGGCGGGGGCAGGGAATCAATCTCCTCCAGATGTTCTACCAACACTGGTTTCCCTTTTTCATCATTATCTTCTTTATTTGGGGGTGCCTGTTTCTTGTTTTGTCCCGCCATCATTATAAAATGACTTATCTTTTACACAATACCTCCATATATCTATATATGGGTACTGTTCAGGATGTCCGCATTTCCCGGTGACTTGGGAATGCACTTTCTGTATTAACTCCGGGTCCATAGACCCCTGCTCTGGCCAGTCTGGAACTAACAGTGGCCATACTATGGTACACATTAATTTCAATTTCTCTTTACTTTACCACTTCTACTGGAAGTGTAGAGTTGAGGCCAAAACAGTAATTGAGTTTAAGCAAGCATGGGATAGGCATAAGGCTATCCTAAACAAAAGATAAATCCAGGTTAAGTATCCATGTAATTGGGCAGACTAGATGGGCCGAAAGGTTCTTATCTGCCGAAATTTTTCTATGTTTCTATGTTTCTATAATCATGCGTTGCATACAATGCTTCAAAATTCCGCACCATATACTCTAAGGGCGTCTCACCCTTCTTAACCTTCTTGGGTTTGGACGACCCGTTGCCCATTGTTACTCTTAAGGGCGGTGACCTCTTTACAATGCAGATATTACTTTTAGCACAAAACACTTTAAATTTACTGTCTGGTATTCAGTCAACAATCCATATATATCGTATTCGCTTGCTCCGTCAGTAGCCGGACTGCAGTCGCCTGAGCCAGAAACGTACCTTGGGAGTCCACTCTCAAGTTTGAGCGCCTACTCGCCTAGCGAGAAAGCAATCACTCACAGCACTCTCAGTATTCACAGCCCATACTTGTACCAGATACTTTCAGCACAAAACAATACATAAACAATTCTACTCTCTCTTCTAGCCGAGGGCACGCCGTTTCTCCTTCTGGCTCCTTATACCCAGTTGATTGAACTCTAACTCTTGTCTGCTTGTGACTATGTGCACCCCGTTCTATAACAACACTCCCGTCTGCAATTCCAATTTGCCTATGGGTAATCTACCCACCCAGCACCACTACCGCTGCAGCTACCGCTGACCTCAATTGGCCCCCTTCACTACACGACGTACACACTAGCACTGACTCATGGCTCTCAGCCCAGTCACAGAAATCCCTCCTCCTTTCCTTGTCCACGTGCAGAAGCTCTGTTTACAAACACTGACTATGACTATGAAACTCCACGTGGCTACTCTCTCCCTCTCTTAGAGAACTACCATTTGGTTAACATCCAATCCCCCGGGTTCAGACACGCGCTAGCCACTCTGGCTCCTTTGCTTGTCCGTGCTGTCGGCGGCGGGTTCGGTATGTCAACGAGACCGTGGCCGCGGTCTCCTTATCTACTATGGTCGGACGTTTCCCTTTATACCGTATCTCTGATACACATACAAACATAGAAGACACTTTACCTATCGCCGCGCTGCTCGCTGTTTCATCAGACTCGGTGGTGTCCCAGCTTCCCGGGCCGGGGGTCCATTTGGGACGAGACGAGGTCCACTGAACAGGAAATCCTGCTTGGCGCCTGCAGATGTCAGCTCACTTTCAACGGACGCCCACTCGCACCTGCAGTCAACCGCTACAGTGTCCAGCAGTCGTTGCCATGCTGGCAAGGGCCCGTATCCCGGCTCACGAGCCCCCAAGAAATGTTACCGGAATCTGCTAGGTTCACTCGGGACAAGGCCGGACTGGACACGAGCAAGGATTGTCTGAACATGAGTCTTTTCAGGAAAGGCAAACTTTATTTGTGTCATCACACAATGCTCACACAGGATTGAATCGCAAAGAGTGAGCCCCGAACTAACCCCGTCCGGGGGTCTTATACCCCGAATACATAATTAGGCACATCCCAATTATCCCACCTCCCGGTGACACTATCCTACCCCACGTGGGTTAGTACCTCCCTTGGTTGATTACAAAGACATTCCATACATTGGCCGTAAATTGGCAAACTTCATGTTAGTTTGACAGAAAGTGATTTGCTGCTACGCTCAATCCGGCCTGTGCCCACCTCCCTAGAGCCTGCTTATTTGTTGAAGATAAGACCTGGTCTGTTTTCTACATTCTTCTTTGTCTCGCTGCAGGCCTCTGTGACCTTGGTGTATCCATTTGTCATCCTGTCCCTCCGTGCAAAGAGCGTCCCGGATCTTCCTCAATTTTAATTGCTTCTTTGCTAATCTAACACATTCCTAAAATTCTATGTAAGCTTCATTCTAGTTTCAACTAAAATCTACCTAGTTATATTCAAGTGAACCAATATTCTGAACAAGATGGCCGCCTGGCTCATAGCGGCGGCCATCTTTTGGCCTGGTTCTCTTTCACCACTATATGCTGAGGACATGCCCCACACGTCATCAGCTTTGCGGGAGTCCCGGCGGAGATACTCACCTCTCTGTCCGGGGTCCAGCGGCGGTCTGACTTCAGTGTCCTCAGATGCTGAAGTTAAGCCCCTCCTGATGTAAATGATGTCATCGCGCCATGCGCGATGACGTCATTTCCAGGTGAACCTCGGCAATCACGGAGATCGCCTGGAAGGGAGGGGGGATCCGTTCGGAGGAGCAGCGCCACAAGCCAGGCACCACTTAAAAGAGGAGAATCTCCCCTTTTCAGCAGTGCCTGGCTTTAACCCCTTAGGCACCGGGTCGCACTTCAGCACCTTGCGGCGCCAAAGTGTGGCCTAGCTCCGGTGGGGGCCGCCATCCCCTGGGTCCCCCCTCGCTGCCTGACGTCATCGCGCATAGCGTGATGACGTCAGATAGCCGGGGAACCCCTAGCTGCCCGGGGATTTCCCAAGAAAATTCCCTGGTGGAGATAGGGGATTCCTTTGAACCCCTATATCTCCAGAACTGTGGCAGCTAGGGGGCCTGAGCATGGCCTTTCGAATGATACCCAACATGACCAGGTATAAAGTTAAAAAATAAATAAAAAATATTTAAATAAAATAATGATAAAAAAAAAAAACATGTTTATGTTAAAACCTTAATATGTCTGGGTCATTTAATAAAATGTGGCTTCAAATCGTGTTTAAACATGATGAGCGAAAGCGGTAAAAATTAGCTCAGCACAGAGCGGTGAAATGCCTCAGCAGAGAAAGGGTTAAGAATAACCTTTGTGCTTTGCGTCCTACCTTTAAGTAATTATCCCTTTCCATTTTCATATTGTTCACACATAGCATTACACACCGTAGAACCACTGTTCAGCATTTTCCCAAATCACAGACCCTAGAGCTGCTATGTCAGAAAGCCCCTCTACACATTCCTATGTGAAGCAGACTTAGCAGTTCCAATTATAATTTTCCCTGAACATGAATATGTGTGCCGGTGTTCACGTGTCCTCAAGCAATCTATACTATAATTGAGTAAGCTAAAAACTGTCCGTCGCCAAAAGCCGTCTGCGCATGCGCGACGGACATTTGAAAGCGGCCGTTAAAACACACAGGTAGCTACGCGTGCCGGCCGCATGAAAAAAAAAAAACGGCACGAGCCGCGCGCAGCTACCCGTGTGTTTACACGGCCAGATGCATCGATCCTCCAGCGGTGACCGTCCTCCGGCTGCCGGCGGGCCTCCAGGCTCAGGCGAGCCCCCGGCTCGGTTTGGGCCTACAGGCCCAGCCGAGCCGGGGACTCGCCTAAGCCTAGAGGTCCGCCGAGCAGGCCGCCGGCAGCCGGAGGATCGGGGCCGAAGTTCCCAAAACATACATAACCCCATAAGTCGGCCCTGAGCTCCAGCGGAGACCTCCTCCGGCTGCCGCTGGCTGCTCGGCGGCCTCTAGGCTTAGGCGAGCCCCCGGCTCGGTTTGGGCCTACAGGCCCAGCCGAGCTGGGGACTCGCCTAAGCCTAGAGGCCCGCCGAGCAGCCAGCGGCAGCCGGAGAAGGTCACCGCTGGAGGATCGGGGCCGAAGTTCCCAAAAAAATACACCCCAAAATCGGCCCTGAGCTCCAACGGAGACCTCCTCCGGCTGCCGCTGGCTGCTCGGCGGGCCTCTAGGCTTAGACGACCCCCCGGCTCGGTTTGGGCCTACAGGCCCAGCCGAGCCGGGGACTCGCCTAAGCCTAGAGGCCCGCCGAGCTGCCAGCGGCAGCCGGAGGAGGTCACCGCCGGGGATCAGGGCCGAGGTTCCCAAAACATACTCACCGACATCGGCCCTCCTGCGATGGCGGTCCCGCTTGCAGCATCCTCTCTCTCTCCGTTGTTCGCCGGAATGACGTCACGAAAGCCTTTGACCCCGGGGTCAAAGGCTTCCGTGACGTCATCCCGGCGACCAACGGAGAGAGAGAGAGGATGCTGGAAGCGGGACCGCCATCGCTGGAGGGCCGATGTAGGTGAGTATATCCACGAGCTGGGGGCCATATCCACGAGCGGGGGGGCCATATCCACGAGTGGGGGGGCCAATATCCACGAGCTGGGGGGCCGTATCCACGAGCTGGGGGGCCGTATCCACGAGCTGGGGGCCAATATCCACGAGTTGGGGCAGTATCCACGTGCTGGGGCAGTATCCACGAGCTGGGGCAATATCCACGAGCTGGGGCAATATCCACATGCTGGGGCGATATCCACGAGTTGGGGCAGTGTCCACGTGCTGGGGCAGTATCCACGAGCTGGGGCAATATCCACGAGCTGGGGCAATATCCACGAGCTGGGGCAATATCCACGAGCTGGGGCAATATCCACGAGCTGGGGCAATATCCACATGCTGGGGCGATATCCACGAGCTGGGGCAGTATCCACGTACTGGGGCGATATCCACAAGCTGGGGCAGTATCCACGTGCTGGGGCAGTATCCACGAGCTGGGGCGATATCCACGAGCTGCGGCAATATCCACGTGCTGGGGCAATATCCACGTGCTGGGGCAGTATCCACGTTCTGGGGCAGTATCCACGAGCTGGGGCAATATCCACGTGCTGGGGCAGTATCCACGTGCTGGGGCAATATCCACGAGCTGGGGCAGTATCCACGAGCTGGGGCAGTATCCACGAGCTGGGGCAGTATCCACGAGCTGGGGCAGTATATCCACAATAGACTGCCCTCTGGGCAGGCTTTACAACTAGTCCTGAATAAAGAAGTAATTTAAGATGTTAAATATGGGTAAATAGATCTAAATGACTCAAACACCAACAGACTCCAATCCTAGAAAAAAACGGCATTACCTGCAGGCAAGCACAAATAAAATTCTGAAATATTGCTTTGATTTGGAATCCCCACTTATCCAGATGTGTGTGTGTATACATATATATGTGTATGTATTTACATATATATATGTGTGCGCCTGTGTGTGTGTGTGTGTATATATATATATGTGTATGTGTGTGTGTATTTATATACATATAAATATATGTGTGTGTGCATGTGTATATATATATATATGTGTATGTGTGTGTGTGTGTGTGTATATATATATATATGTGTATGTGTGTGTATTTATATACATATAAATATATGTGTGTGTGCATGTGTATATATATATGTATATGTATATATATATATATATATATAATATATATATACACCCTGATGAAGTGGATAGCGGACTGAAACGTTTTCTACCAATATATTGAACTTTGAATGAAGACCGAGAGTGCCGCCAATACAATCTGTATATCATTGTTATATATATATATATATATGTATATGTATATGTATATGTGTGTGTGTGTGTGTATATGTGTGTGTGCAGGGCCGGCCCGACCATGGAGCAGTTGCTCCAAGCGGCAAATTTTTCAGGGCGTGAAGTTTTTGCTGCCAAGGCTGGCAGCTGCACATTTTTTTTTTCTTTCCATTATTGCGGCCAGCCAGGGGTGGGAGAGCGAGGAGCGGCATTAAGGCAATGTGCATAGAATGAAGCCCCTGACAAGTTGACCCCTGTGTGGGGCAAGGTGTTAATAAATACTTAGCCCGGCTGACAAATAGAGGGAGATTGCAGCTATCAGTGCTGCTGCTCTCCGGTATGTGTCCAGACACGGCAGATGGAGAGATCAGATCTGTCTAGCGTTGTGTCTCTCCGTCCTATTGGGAGAAAGCTGCTAGTCCACGCCCCCTCCTGCTAATTGGCACCTTGCCATATTAGCAAATTGAGATGGGGCTGCTAGTGTGGCGGGAGGTTTAAAAGTGCTCGCTGGGAGTTACACAGCCGTTGTTGTGTCGGATCTGGTTCCTCGTCGAGAGTTGTTTAAAGCAGACTATGTATGAGGGTTTTATACAAATTATGTACAGTTTTACAGTGCAAAAACAAAGTATGTACTTAATAAATACAGCATAACATTAAATAGGCTTAAACAAAACGACCCTTTAACCCCTTCACAGCTGAGCTCATTTTTACTGCTTTTGCTCATCATGTTTAAATGCGATTTGAAGCCACATTTTATTATAAGACCCAGACATATTATATATCGTTCTTTCCGGCAGACTCGGCAAATTCATAATATATCATTTTTATTAGGGATGTGCGTTTCGGGTTTCGGAATTTCGGAATTTTCACGAAATTTCCCGATTCGGGTCTTTCGATGCGGCCGAAATTCCGAAATTTTTTTGAGCCGAAAACGGCAAATCCGAAGAGTTTTCCGAGCCGAATTGAAAATTTTTCGGAATTTTCGAATGGACTTGAAATGTGTCAAATCGAAATCTATTGCTTTGAAACGAGAACACACTTTCCGAAAAAACGAAAAAATTTCGAAAACTGCAAATCCGAAAAGTTTTCCGAGCCAAATCGAAAATTTTTCGGAATTTTCGAATGGACTTGAAATGTGTCAAATCGAAATTTATTTTCCCTCTATTCATGATTTCGGTTCCATTTCGGTAATTCTGAACATCGTTTATTTAACTATTATCGGTTATATCGCTGATTCTGTAAATTTTGTCTGTAAATGTGCTGGGGCAAATCAATGAGCTGGGGCAAATCCATGTGCTGGGGAAAATCCATGTGTGAGCTGGGGCAAATCCATGTGTGAGCTGGGGCAATATCCTATGAGCTGGGGCAAATCCATGTGCTGGGGCAAATCCATGTGCTGGGGCAAATCCATGTGCTGGGGCAAATCAATGAGCTGGGGCAAATCCATGTGTGAGCTGGGGCAAGATCCTATGAGCTGGGACAAATCCATGTGCTGGGGAAAATCCATGAGCTGGGGCAAATCCATGTGCTGGGGCAAATCCATGTGCTGGGGCAAATCCATGTGCTGGGGCAAATCCATGTGCTGGGGCAAATCCATGTGCTGGGGCAAATCCATGAGCTGGGGCAAATCCATGTGCTGGGGCAATATCCTATGAGCTGGGGCAAATCCATGTGTGAGCTGGGGCAATATCCTATGAGCTGGGGCAAATCCATGTGCTGGGGCAAATCCATGTGCTGGGGCAAATCCATGAGCTGGGGCAAATCCATGAGCTGGGGCAAATCCATGTGCTGGGGCAAATCAATGTGCTGGGGCAATATCCTATGAGCTGGGACAAATCCATGTGCTGGGGAAAATCCATGAGCTGGGGCAAATCCATGTGCTGGGGCAAATCCATGTGCTGGGGCAAATCCATGAGCTGGGGCAAATCCATGTGTGAGCTGGGGCAAATCCATGAGCTGGGGCAAATCCATGTGTGAGCTGGGGCAATATCCTATGAGCTGGGGCAATATCCTATGAGCTGGGGCAAATCCATGTGCTGGGGCAAATCCATGAGCTGGGGCAAATCAATGTGCTGGGGCAAATCAATGTGAGCTGGGGCAATATCCTATGAGCTGGGGCAAATCCATGAGCTGGGGCAAATCCATGTGCTGGGGCAAATCCATGAGCTGGGGCAAATCCATGTGCTGGGGCAAATCAATGTGCTGGGGCAAATCAATGTGAGCTGGGGCAATATCCTATGAGCTGGGGCAAATCCATGTGCTGGGGCAAATCCATGTGCTGGGGCAAATCCATGTGCTGGGGCAAATCCATGAGCTGGGGCAAATCCATGAGCTGGGGCAAATCCATGAGCTGGGGAAAATCCATGTGCTGGACTGCTGGGGCAATAGAGTTAGACAGCTTTGAAACGAGGAGAACAGATGTTCCGAAAAAAACGAAAATTTCCGAAATAGCGAAAAGCCGATAACCAAAAAACGAGCAAAGTGACACGAAAATACGAAAAATAGTCGATATATACCGAAAACCATGTACAATTCCGAAAAACGAAAATTTCCGAAATAACGAAAAGTCGATACAGAAACTGAGTAAAGTGACCCGAAAATACGAAAAATGGTCGATATTCCGAAGAATAAATGTACCCGAAAAACGAATCGAGCCGAACCGAATCGAAACAGAAAGCAGTCGAAACGAGCAGAATCTAAAAGTTTAAAAATTCGAAAAATCGAATCGAACCGAAAAAAAATCGGTGCACATCCCTAATTTTTATACGTATACGTCATCTACAGCGTGTAAAGTGTTTTTTTCACATTTTATCACATGAGCGTTTACGGTTATATTTTCTATGGGAGGGCGCTTGTATAAAAATTAGAAATGGGGACTTGTTACATTTTTTGGGGAGAATTACGTGATTTTTAGCAAACGCACCCCATAGAAAAAAATCATTAGTGCAGCATCATTGTTCACATTATAATTGAAATGTGAACAATATTGCTGCATTAATAAAAACAACACACAAAAAAAACCACCATGTTTTTTTTTATTTTTATTATTATTATTATTATTATTTTTTACTTTGTATCTGGTCATGTTCGGTATCATTCGAAAGACCATGCCTTTCAAATGATAACCTACATGACCCCCTAGCTGCGGTTCAGGAGATATGGGGGTTCAAGGGAACCCCCTATCTCCACCAGGGGATTTCCTTGGGAAATCCCCGGGCAGCTAGCGGCTCCCTGGCTAACTGACATCATTGCACCATGTGCGGTGACGTTAGATAGCCAGGGGGGACCCGGAGGCGGAGCCGCCATCCAAGATGGCGGCCCCATCGGAGCTAGGCTGCGACACAGCGCCGGATGGCGCTGTATTGTAGCCCGGTATGTGAGGGGTTAAAACCAGGCACCGCTTAAAAGGGGAGACTCTCCCCTTTTAAGCGGTGCCTGGTTTGTGCGGCTGTGACCTCCCGATCAGAAGGGAGAGGGATCCGAAAGGATCACCCCCTCCCTTCCGTGCAATGTCCAGGGGTTGCCCGAAAATGACGTCATCACGCATGGTGCGATGACGTCATTTACGTGGGGTGGCCCTTAAATGACGCGTCTGACTTCAGGGAAGTCAGTCCGCCACGGGATCCCGGTGGAGAGAGGTGAGTATCTCTCCGGGCTCCCTCTGAGCGGATGACGTGTGGGGAACGTCCTCCGCATATAGCGGGCGTCAATGAGGACGTTCTCCACACATCTTCCGCAGCGAAGGGGTTAAACTGGTATATATAAAAAAAACAAAAAAAGAAAAGGTTTTTTTAGTCTAAATAATAAACCAAATAATTACTAAATATATTTTACATTAACCGTTTATCAGTGTAAAATAACATTTTTTTCATACAAAACGACTTCGCAAGAAATGTTGTTTTCTTAATATCTTGCATTTATTACTTTGTATTTCTGTAACTGTAACAATTCAATGTTCTTGAACTCAGGACATACTTGAAAACGAGAGAAATCTCAATGTATCCTTCCTGGTAAAATCCTTTATAAATAAAATAAATAAAATACAAACCCCTAAAACTGAGTGTCAAATGGGTGAGAAATGGCTGCTTGGAACAGCTCTCGTCAAGGAACCAGATCCAAGACAACACCGGTAAGGGAGCAAAAAAACTCCTCCAAAAACGAAGTCCCAGATAAGAGGGGGGGGGGGACACAGGAGGGGGCAGCAACTTACTATAGAAAAGGAGAGGGTTTATTAAAAAGGTGGAATTCTCACCTTGCAGCAATCCACCCCCCCCCCCTTTCCTCTCAGTCCGGCTGACAGGCAGAGCTGATCCGACTGTGAACCACTGCATCTCCCTGTCACTGGGTGAAATTTGTGGCTGCTCTTAGTCCCTGAGCGTGGATAACAGGGGCTTCTCTCCCCCCCCTTCACAACAGGGCTCCCGTGTTGACATCACACACCCCTTGCCAGTGAGTGACAGGCACAGGACATACTTGAAAACGAGAGAAATCTCAATGAATCCTTCCTGGTAAAATCCTTTCTCAAATCACAGGGAGCTCAGACCACATGGCATTCAGGGACGTCAGAGATCAGTGAGTGCATCCAACCAGGGGCTTTTGTGTTGTAAGAGAGTACAGCATTATTTAACATTTGTTGCGTTTTGCCATGTTCTGAATATAGGTATAACTAACGGTAGATATGGATTAACAGTCAGATCTTCACCACTGCATTAAAATAACGGTGGGATTGCTATCTAATATTCTGTATTACTGCCTCCATCCCATATTTTGTTTGTGTACATTAACATTATATTTGAAGGTTTAGCAGCACAATCTAGGTGATTACTCCATCATGAAAGTTTGCAGTGGCTTATTTCTGCTGGTGCACATTACTACCTTGGAGTGCGAGCAGGTTTGGCCTAGGGTGGGTCTGGGGCGAGCCTCGTCCTCTGGAGACGTTTCAGTAATGATATTTTTATTGTTTGGAGGGGAGATTCTGAGTCACTGAAAGAATTTATTTCGTCCTTGGAAGTTAATCAGTATGGTTTGAGATTTACCTCCACTATTAGCAGGAATACTATAGATTTTTCGGACCTTACTATATATGTCCAGAGTAACAAAATTGAAACTAAAACTTTTTTCAAGCAGACAGACTTTAACACGGCCATCCATATGGAGAGTTCACATGCAAAAAACTGGCTAACCATAGAAACATAGAAAATGTCGGCAGATAAGAACCTTTCGGCCCATCTAGTCTGCCCAATTACATGGATACTTTACCTGGATTTATCTTTTGTTTAGGATAGCCTTATGCCTATCCCATGCTTGCTTAAATTCAATCACTGTTTTGGCCTCTACCACTCTACTGGAAGGCTGTTCCATGTATCCACACCTCCTCAGTAAAATAATGCTTCCTGATGTTACTTTTAAACCTTTGCCCCTCTAATCTAAGACTATGTCCTCTTGTTTTGCTACTTTGTTTCCTTTTAAATATACTCCCTTCCTCTACCTTGTGGATTCCCTTCACGTATTTAAATGTTTCTATCATATCTCCTCTGTCTCGTCTTTTTTCCAAGCTGTACATGTTAAGATCATTAAGCCTTTCCTGGTAACTTTTCTCCTTCAAGCCGTACACCATTTTAGTAGCCCTTCTCTGAACTCTAAGATGTCTATATCCTTCTGGAGATACGGTCTCCAATACTGCACACAGTACTCCAAGTGAGGTCTCCCCAGTGCTCTGTACAGTGGCATGAGCACTTCCCTTTTCCTACTGCTAATACCTCTCCCTACACAACCAAGCATTCTGCCAGCATTTCCTGCTGCTCTATTACATTGACTACTTACCCTTAGATCCTCTCTGAAATAATAACCCCTAAATCCCTTTCCTCAGATGTTGAGGTTAGGACTGTATCAAATATTCTATATTCAGCCCTTGGGTTTTTACGTCCCAGGTGCATTATCTTGCACTTATCCACATTAAAACTCAATTGCCACAGCTCCGACCATTTTTTTAGTTTACCTAAATCATTTGTCATTTGGCTGATCCCTCCAGGAACGTCAACCCTGTTGCAAATCTTTGTGTCATCAGCAAAAAGACATACTTTTCCATTAATACCTTCTGCAATATCACTAATAAAAATATTAAAGAGAATGGGTCCAAGTACTGACCCCTGAGGTACCCCACTGGTAACAAGACCTTGCGCCGAATAAACTCCATTTACCACAACCCTCTGTTGCCTGTAACCAATGTTCCAAAAGGCCAATTAGTGAGACTTCAAAGAAATTGCTCAGATGTAAAGATCTTTTACGATCAAAGTGAAGCTCTAATGGACAAGTATATACAGAAAGGCTATGATAAACAAATATATGAGAGAGATGGGGAACAGCTGTTATTGACGGTTTTAATCGATAAGAATAAACAAAAAGCAGTTAACGATAGATCCAGAGACATATCTTTTATCACCCAATTCAATCCACACGCCCATGTTATCCGGAAGATTATTAATAAACACTGGCATGTCCTAAAGAACGATGATATTTTAAGAGATGTTCTAACAGATAAACCATCTATTATTTTTAGAAAAGCTAATAATCTTAGGGAGTATTGTGGGAGCTAAAATACTCTTAAGAAACAACTAAAGGATGGTTCTAAAAAAACTTTTTAAAATAAAGATGCCGGCTGTAAGGCTTGCACACATTTGGGTAGGAAAAGCACCTTCTTTAGATGTACAGTCACAGGGAAGGATTTTATTATTAAAGATTTCATCACGTGTAAAACCAAGGAGGTTATATATCTTTTAATATGCCCCTGTGGCAAGCAGTATGTGGGCAGGACCACCAGAGAGCTAAAGGTACGTATCATGGAGCATCTTTGTAATATTAGGAATGGTAAAGATCATAGTGTCCCCAGTCACTGTTTAAGTTGTCCGCAATTCAATTTTGCAAACTTCAGATGGTTAGGTATAGAATTAGTTAAAGCAGACTGGAGGGGGGAAGACTTTATGAGACTTCTGGCCAAAAAGAGAGTAGGTGGATCTATGAACTGGGTACCTGGGGCGTTAGGGGATTAAATATGGAGATTGACGTGGTTAATTGCATTTAGTTTTGTGTTGTGTTCAATTTTTGATTTCCCTTTTCTGCTTTTGTTTTCCTTTTGGGCATAAGTTCTTATTTAAGGGCAAAAAAGGACTTTTAAAGATGGCGCCTAAGGATTCCGCTTCCTGTTTCCTGTATTGAGTGGATCAAGGAAGTAAATACACAGTGATTGCAAGAGGCTGGTGTTCACAATTGGGACACAATTAAGAACAGATGGACATCTTCACTGGAGGATATCGATTGGTTGACTGGACTATTAAGGACATTATAAATGTACTTGTTTTTTATTTGTATACATATCCCTGATGAAGTTAGCTTAGACTAACGAAACATGTTGGATGTGTTTTATTTTAATAAACACACTTTTATTTTTTCCTGAGGTCGCTGTATATCCCACCCAAGGCTGCCGGATGCACCACAAAAGGCTTCTGTATGGTAATTACTGTTGTATGCCAAAACACCTGTCCCACAGGAGAGCAGGAATTATACCTGCTGCCGGTTGGTGTGGGTAAGAAGCTGGCGTGTACTTTTGATGTGCCTGAATACTTTTTGCTTTTTGTAAGTGAGGTCCTAGCAGGGGCCTAAATACTTAACCATAGCATAATACTGTTATTATAGGTATCTCATTTTATCCTTTACAGACTTCGATTCTCTCTTTGTTGCTGTTTTACCGTGCCTAAGGAGGAGGCCGCTGTAGAAGTCTGAGGATACGTATTGCATTTTTATATTAAAAAAAATAATTTTTCCTCTCCTGGGAGCACAAGATTGTTGTATACATTACTACCTTCTCTAGCTGCGCCATTATGTAAATAGTTAATTTCATTCATTCATTTGATAAGATTTTTTGGTACCATTTTCTTTATTTCTACTTTATTTCTTGACATTTGTATCCGTATATTTTAATATGCAACAAAGGAACCCCCCCCCCTGGTGGTACTCCTCATGTACTGCAACTAGTACTGGTTCAGGCACATAAACAGTTAAAAAAACACTCACCAGAGGTCATGTGACGTTCACCTGAAATAAAGGGCTACGCCCCATTCTAACCTTTGCTTCATCATTCTACTTCAACTCCCAAAAAGAGAAGAGCTGTGATCTGACGCTCCTGAAACTCCAGCCTTTCTTGTTGGGCCCTATTCCAGTACCTGCTCCTGTATCTCCACTAACTTCAATCCACTCACCATATCCTTTGGTTCCTGCTCCACCTGACTCACTGCCATCTGCATATGCAGTCTGTCTCTTCACTCACCTCCACCCACATCTGTGTCTGTGCAGTTCACTGCACCTTGGGCTCATATTCCCCTCACCCTGGTGCCATCCTTGACAGACAGGTGATGATCTTGTTTCACCCTCTCCTTGATGGTGTGTAGGTGGGAATGAGACTACAAGGCCAAAACACAAAGACTTCGTACCAAAGACTACACTATGTGGTTTTTCAAATGACCTCACCTCAGCTGACCATGAATCCAGCACTTCATCAGAAACAGTGTTGCAAAAGAATTATGCAATTCTCCGTGCTTCTCAGTGTTACGTTGTGTCAGCTAAGAGCTGGAAGCCCACGGTTTTGTGAGGCACATCTGGAAGTGTGCGCGACCATCAACCTTCTGCATCATATGTTGCCGACAGGGCTTCTCCTATTCAAAATCGATTAGGAGTCAAGATCTTCTGTTAAAATCTTTTACCACCTCTTATCGTACAATGCAGATGAGCTCACAGGATTCCTTTCATGTTACACTTGCTTAGATTTTGATGTAAGGTGAAGCCAGCATTGTATCCAATGGAAGCATAGGTTATTTGGGTCACAGAATTATATTCGTCTTTATTCTGGGGGGGGGGGATAGAGACTGTGTAATAATAAAATATGCAATGCAGTTTATTCTTCCGGTTTATGATTTTAAAAGGGACCCACCAAACAAGCACCTGATATTACAGGCCATTATCTAATGAATGTATATATAAATAATATAAAGTTCCAAATCAACATAGAGGGAATATACACACCGCCTGGCCAAATAAAGTTACAAAATGTAATATTTGGTTGTCGCCTTTTGCTGTGATTGCGTCACGCATTCTCCGTGGCATCGTCTCGATAAGCTCATGCAATGTCACAGCATTTATTCGCGTCCAGAGTGGCATTAATTTGTGGCCAAGATCTTGTGTTGATGATGGAAGAGTCGCAGCGCTGCATAAAGTCTTCTCCAGCACATTATCCCAAAGATTTTCAATGGGGTTAAAGTCTGGACTGTGCGGTGGCCAATCCATGTGTGAAAATTATGTCTCATGCTCCCTGAACCACTCTTGCACAGTTTGAGCCTGATGAATCCTGGCATTGCCATCTTGGAATATGCCCGCTGTGCCATCAGGGGAGAAAAAAACCCATTGATGGAAAAACCTGCTCATTCAGTGAGTCACATGACCTCATTTGATGCTGAAACATATTAACCCCTTAGTGACCGGGCGGTTTTACACGAATCCGTCCGTTCGTGACCGCTGCTGTTTTTACGTTTCTGCGCTCTTAGTGTTTACGTCAAATTTTCCTCTTACTCGTTTATGTAACCCACACATATTTTACACTGTTTTTCTCGTCACTAAATGGACTTTATAAAGATACCATTTTTTTCATCATTTCATATAATTTACTATAAAAAATATTGTGAAATATGACACAAAAATTGAAAAAACACCACTTTTTCGAACTTTGACCCCCAAAATTTCTTATGTATCAACAACCGTCAAAAAAAATTAATTCCTTAGTAGTTTCTAAATTTAGTACTGAGTTTAGCAATACCCAATGTTTACATATTCCTCGCTTTTTTCCTTATTTTATGCAACAATAAGTGCAAGTAGCACTTTGCCATTTCCAAAGAGTTTATTTTCAAAACTAGTGATAGTGACATTGTAACACTGATATCTGTCACTAATTCCTGAATAACCCTCCACATATACATATTTTTTTAAAGTACACAAATCAAGATATTAAACTTGGGGTATTTTGACTCTTTCCATGCAAACCATTTTACCACAAATCTATGCCAAAGTTTGAGAAAAAAAAAAAATTTGGTGATTTTTTTTTTTGAACGCAATTTAAGAATACATGTACTGTGAACTTTAAGGTTTACTGCCAAAAAGCACCCCAAAATATGTCAAACTTTCAGGTAGTCACTTTTTGTGTTATTTTTTCACACACATTGTACTTTAGGCATGAATTGTCAAATCCAGTTATGGTTACTGCCAAAAACACCCCAAAATATGTTCAGCAATATCTTCTGAGTAAATTGATACCACCCATGTATAGGTATGTCGGGTCATTTGGGGGCTAATAGGCCTTATTTGGGGGTGCGCATTTCAGTTTTCCAACTTGGAATTTTCACATTTCGTCATCATGCACCCATGTCCTATTTGGGACATTTTTGAAGCCGGCCAAAGTAATTTACCCCCATCAAACCATATATTTTTAGAAAGGGCACACCCTGGGGTGCTTCAAAGAGTTGTATTTTAACACTTTCCATGCACTAGCTCTATGTCAAACTTTCAGGTAGTCACTTTTTGTGTTATTTTTTCACACACATTGTACTTTAGGCATGAATTGTCAAATCCAGTTATGGGTTACTGCCAAAAAACACCCCAAAATATGTTCAGCAACATCTTCTGAGTAAATTGATACCACCCATGTATAGGTATGTCGGGTCATTTGGGGGCTAATAGGCCTTATTTGGGGGTGCGCATTTCAGTTTTCCAACTTGGAATTTTCACATTTCGTCATCATGCACCCATGTCCTATTTGGGACATTTTTGAAGCCGGCCAAAGTAATTTACCCCACATCAAACCATATATTTTTAGAAAGGGCACACCCTAGGGTGCTTCAAAGAGTTGTATTTTAACACTTTCCATGCACTAGCTCTATGTCAAACTTTCAGGTAGTCACTTTTTGTGTTATTTTTTCACACACATTGTACTTTAGGCATGAATTGTCAAATCCAGTTATGGGTTACTGCCAAAAAACACCCCAAAATATGTTCAGCAACATCTTCTGAGTAAATTGATAACCACCCATGTATAGGTATGTCGGGTCATTTGGGGGCTAATAGGCCTTATTTGGGGGTGCGCATTTCAGTTTTCCAACTTGGAATTTTCACATTTCGTCATCATGCACCCATGTCCTATTTGGGACATTTTTGAAGCCGGCCAAAGTAATTTACCCCCATCAAACCATATATTTTTAGAAAGGGCACACCCTAGGGTGCTTCAAAGAGTTGTATTTTAACACTTTCCATGCACTAGCTCTATGTCAAACTTTCAGGTAGTCACTTTTTGTGTTATTTTTTCACACACATTGTACTTTAGGCATGAATTGTCAAATCCAGTTATGGGTTACTGCCAAAAAACACCCCAAAATATGTTCAGCAACATCTTCTGAGTAAATTGATACCACCCATATATAGATTTGTTCTGTTGTTTTTGGGGTGCTACGCCAATCTTTGACATGTGCTTGTCAATTTTCTAATTTGACATACAGTATCTTCTTTGCTTATCTTCTTTTTAGGGGCCTTTTTACATACCCCAGTTTTATGAACGTGCATATATTTGGTAAGCTAACACCCCAAAGTATTGTAAATGGAGTGTTTTTATGCTATGGATGCATCCGTTTGCTCCAAACAAATTGGATACAGTTTGGTGGTCATTTTTCATTTTCACACCCACATCAGTTTTGGACTGTGATTTAGGAGACACTGTTGTTTGTTACTGCATGAAAACTCTCCAGGTTGTTTTCTGCAAGGTCTCCTGAGTACACCCATGCCCCCCATGCATAGGTTTGCCAGGATTTTGGGAAGGTTCAAATACAATTTTTATGACTTTGTCATTAGAGTTGAAATTGAGATTATTTCTTCAGCTAGGCCTATCTTTGGTTTTGGGTCTACCGCATACCCCAGTTTGAATTATTGCCAGAAAATTGTTTATATTTGTTATGTTGACACCCCAAGGTATTGCATATGGAGTGCTTTGATGCCATGGATGCAACGGTTTTAGCCCAAAACATTTGAGAAGGTGTGTGGCGGTAATTTTTCAATTTTCAGATTTTTACGCCCACAGTAGTTTTGGACTGTGATTTAGGAGACACTGTTGTTTGTTACTGCATGAAAACTCTCCAGGTTGTTTTCTGCAAGATCTCCTGAGTACACCCATGCCCCCCATGCATAGGTGTGCAAAGATTTTGGCAAAATACAGCACCAATTGTAGAACATAAAAATGTACGAATAAAATGTAAAAGTCTGGTGCCTGTCAAACTGGGGATGCTCTCTAGGGGGGCACAGGCTGTTGTCACTGAAGTGCATGAAACGCAAAATGTTTTCATACCTTCTACGTGACATTGATTGGGGGTAAATGGGGGTAGAGCAGATGGGGCTACTGCTCCAGTAGGAGTGAATTGAGGGCTTCTTTATGATGCCCTCAGCATAGTAAGTGCCCAGAATTTCAGAAATTCTGGCACATCTAGCGGGGTCCATTGCTGCCTTGCCAAGTAGGAGTCTGGCTTCGCAGCACAATGCTGATGGGCATACAGATTTGATTGGGCCACGATGTGGCCCAACAAATCATCCCCCATAAACACCTGCAAAAACTGTGTGGCGGTAAATCCTGCAACATCAATATTGATGCCAGGATTTGCCGTGAAAGGAGGGATATCTGGCCTCTGGCGATGAGGCACTACCCACTCCTCAGCTGGAGCTGTGCGTCTCCTGCTGGCAGGTGGTGACCCAGGATCTGCATCAGAAACATCACTAGATACATCAGCCAGCGTAGATAATGTATCTAGCGACGTCTCTGAGCAGTTAGCGGGGTCGAAATGAGGGTCTGAGTCTGACGCAGATGCCTCAGATTCTGACGCCAGGATGGCATATGCCTCCTCGGCGCTGTACACCCTCTCAGACATTATATATAATAGATTATAAAATTTTATAATTATTATATATATATAAGCGGATTGTTGGTTCTTAGAAGAACCGTTGGGTTTCACAAGAAAATACAAATAAACACCTAAATCTCTCTAAATCCCTCTAAACCTGCCTCAATTCTTCTAAATCTCCCTAAAATCTCTCTAAATCTGCCTCAATTTTTCTAATCTCACTAAATCTCACTAAAATCTCTAACCTGTCAAATCTGATCTCTCTCTCTCGCTCACCAAAACACAAGTGAGGAGAGGGAGGGAGAATCACAGAGGTCAGAGCCAATATTTACAAAATATTGACCTGACCTGACAAATTAGAAATTTTATTTTGATTTTTTCTAACTTCTGATTGGATGTTGCTAGCCTGCCTCTCTGATGAGGCAGGCTAGGAACATCCCACTCAGCCCCAAGATGACCCTGCCCTTAGAACCCTAACCCTACCCCTAACCCTACCCCTAACCCTAACCCTACCCCTAACCCTACCCCTAACCCTACCCCTAACCCTACCCCTACCCCTAACCCTAACCCTACCCCTAACCCTAACCCTACCCCTAACCCTAACCCTAACCCTAACCCTACCCCTAACCGTCAGTTTATTTTATTTATTTTTATTTTTATTTTACTTTTTTTTTCACTTTTTTTTCACTTTTTTTTACACTTTTTTTTACTCTGCTGGGTGCCTTGATCCCTCGAGGCACCCAGCAGAGCACCTGATCACTGATGTGATCGTTTTTGTACTGAGTGCCACGATACCTCGTGGCACTCAGTACTTCCTGCCGCTACCGGAAGTGATCGCTCGGGGGGAGCGATCACGGACGGACCGGCGGCAGGTAAGCATATTGCAAGGATGCCTCGATGTCGAGGCATCCTTGTAATATACTCAGAGCAGCTGGAAGCGATCTGATCGCTTCCAGCGCTCTCTAGAAGTGCCGGGCACCTCTCCGGTGAAACCGGATGTTGATCGCTCCCGGGGAGCGATCACATGGTGCCCCGGCACTTCTAAACGCCATTGCACGGCTGCCTGGACTCCCAGGCAGCCTGCAATGGCGTTTGAGCTGCTGGAAGCGATCCGATCGCTTCCAGCGCTCAAAAAACGGCAGGACGTACCATGTACGTCAGCGGGTCTAAGAGAGACCCGCTGCAATGACGTACATGGTACGTCCTCGGTCCTTAAGGGGTTAATCACTTCAGTAATTATCCAATGGAAGGCGAGCACCTATTTGCTTAGTTTGCTTTATTTGGCCAGGCAGTGTATATTTTAACCCCTTCACCTCTGTGTGCTTAGCTAATTTTTACCATTTTGTGCTCATCATGTTTAAATGCGATTTGAAGACACATTTTATTGTAGGACCCAGATACATTATATATCCTTTTTTTCGGCAGACTCGGCAGATTCATAATATATTTCATTATTCTATGTATACGTCGTGTATACGTCAGACCGGCACCTCAGGGGTTAAAGAGAGGCATCGCTGGAAAGGGCAGACTCTGCCCTCTCCAGTAGTGCCTTTATTTTACTTTAATCTGGCGGCAGCACCTCTCTGCAGATGGATTCATTGATTTGGATCGATTCATTTTTCGGATCAGTTCGATTTTCATTTTTTATGAGTTCTAATTAATGCAGCATATGAATCCACACACTGCTGGGAAGTTCCCAGCAATGTGTGGATTTATATGTTGCATTAATTATACTGCAGAGAGGCGCTGCCCCGCAGTGTGCGGGTTCATATGCTGCATTAATTATACTGCAGAGAGGCGCTTCCCAGCAGTGTGCGGATTCATATGCTGCATTAATTTTACCGCAGAGAGGCTCTTCCCAGCAGTGTGAGGATTCATATGCTGCATTAATTATACTGCAGAGAGGCGCTGCCCCGCAGTGTGCGGGTTCATATGCTGCATTAATTATACTGCAGAGAGGTGCTTCCCAGCAGTGTGTGGATTCATATGCTGCATTGAAACCTATGGGTTAAAAGCCTGGTTTCTTTACCCAAAAAATGCCAAAAATATCCTAAATAAATAAATTTTCATTTTATTTGTAGTAATCTACTTCCCACTCTTAAATAAGCAATAAAAAACGAAATAACGCATAAAAACACAAAAAACGAACTGATCCAAATCACCGAATCGATCCGAACCGAAACAAAAACTGTCCGCAATGACCCGAAACTAAAAAAAAAAAGACCCGAAAAAAAAGAGAAACGAAAAAAAAAGTCATGCACATCCCTAATCTAGGGTGACTCACTCTAATGGGACATTATATTTTTGATGACAGCTAGTCCTATGTAATACGTCAATTTTAAATTTTTTCAGAGGAAAACCCCCGTAAGATATAAGTCAAATTAAATTAATTTGCATACAGTAACAATTCCCTAGTTTTATTCATTTTTAATCTTTATAACTTTTATATCTCTAATCAAAAATGGTAATTACAACAAAACCATGCCTCGCTCAGCAAATTCATACATACTCATTTATTCATGAGCAGCGACGTGCCAGAATATGACTGTATATTTATTTTGTTTCATTTTAGTTAATTAAAACTGCTTATTTCATTAGAAAAATTTAATATCTTGTTCTCCATATTTTAAAGAGTGTCCCGTAGAATATATAATCACAAACAGGGTTATTCAAAGAGAGGTGAAAAGCAGGAGAATGACTTGAGAATGGAAAATTCTAGGTCAAAATATCCAAACCAGAAAAATTCTCCCATTCATCTCACTTTCCAAATCGGCTATTTTGACCTAGAATTTTCCATTCTCCAGTCATTCTCCTGCTTTTCACCGCTCTTTGAATAACCCTGAAAGGATTGGAGGATAAAGTGTTCCAAAAAAAATTAACACTCTGTAAATGATTGAAATCTGAATAAGCATTGATAAATTAGTATTTGGTAACTTTTTGACGTAATATGACATACAGTGGCAAGAAAAAGTATGTGAACCCTTTGGGATTACGTGGAGTTTTGCATGAATTGTTCATAAAATGTGCTCTGATCTTCATCTAAGTCACAACAATTTAAAAACAGTCTGCTTAAAATAATACAACACAAACATTATATGTTTTCATGTGTTTACTGAACAGAACGTGTAAACATTCACAGTGCAGGGTGGAAAAAGTATGTGAACCTTTGGACTTAATAACTGGTTGACCCTCCTTTGGCAGCAATAACCTCAACCAAATGTTTCCTGTAGTTGCAGATCAGACCTGCACAACGATCTGGAGTAATTTTGGACCACTCCTCTTCACAAAACTGTTTCAGTGTAGTAACATTCTTGGGATGTCTGGTGTGAATCGCTCTCTTAAGGTCATGCCACAGCATTTCAATCGGGTGGAGGTCAGGACTCTGACTGGGCCACTCCAGAAGGCGTATTTTGTTTTGTTGAAGCCATTCTTTTGTTGAATTACTTGTATGCTTTGGGTCATTGTCCTGTTGCATCTCCCATCCTCTGCGGAGCTTCAGTTGGCGGACAGATGGTCTTACGTTTTCCTGCAAAATGTCTTGATAAACTCTGGAATTCATTTTTCCATCAATGACAACAATCCGTCCAGGCCCTGAGGCAGCAAAGCAGCCCCAAACCATGATGCTCCCTCCGCCATGTTTTACAGTGGGGATGAGGTTTTGATGTTGGTGTGCTGTGCCTTTTTTTCTCCACACATACAGGGTTATCCAAAGAGATCCGAATTGCTTGAGAAAGGTAACCGAACGCTGAAAATCAGCGTTCGGTTACCTTTCCTGGCCATTCGGCTATCCAGAGAGCAGGCAATTCGCCAAATCCTGGCGAATTGCCTGAACATACGGTGCCTGTTCGGTCCCTGTTCGAGGGCAGTGAAATCCCCATGAAAAAGCACTGCTTCGGCTATTCAGAGAACACAAACCAGCAGTGAAAGGTTCCCCTAATGCCCTGCCATTCGGTGGTTTAATTCGGCAGGTTTATTCAGGAGAATCCCATAGGCTTCAATGTTAAAAATATTCCCGTTTTAATTCAATATCTAAAAAACCGTTCATTATAAAATTCTGCAGCAAAAAGTCTCTTTATTTATAGATTTTTTTAGGATACTTTAAGCATTTTTCTGTTTGTTTTTTTTTTTTTTAAAAGTCCGATTTTTTTTTTTAAAAAAAATTCAGTTTACTTATTTTTTTTGAAACAGCCCTCTTTATTATCATTCCCTGGACCTCCTGTGAAAATTTCAGGCATTTTCGCTCAGTAGTTTCTTTGCAAACAGCGTTTCATTTTCCCAGATTCATACAAATGGTTTTGCTAATTTATTCACTGCCTCCTCTACATCACAGCTGCTTCGGCTCTGTGTGATTCGGCTCCTGTTCGGCTCCTGTTCGGCTTTTTCGAAGGTTAATCCAGATGTTTTTGCTTGTTTTCAGCGTGCATTCGGTTAGTTTTTGTCAGGTTTTCGGCAGCTTTTCCCTGCAATTCGGGGACCCTGTGCTGCTTGCTGAATACACCGCAGGGTCACCGAAATGCAATCGGCAAAAGGAAGCGAATTAAAGAGAACGAAAAGTCACCGAACGTGCGGTGACTTTTCGAATCTCTTTGGATAACCCTGATAGTATTGTTTTTTCCAAACAACTCAATTTTGGTTTCATCTGTCCACAGAATATTTTGCCAGTAGTGCTGTGGAACATCCAGGTGCTCTTTTGCAAACTTCAAACATGCTGCAATATGTTTTTTGGACAGCAATGGCTTCCACCGTGGTGTCCTTCCATGTACTCCATTCTTGTTTAATGTTTTCCTTATTGTAGATGTGTCAACAAAAATGTCAGCATGTGCCAGAGATTTCTGTAAGTCTTTAGCTTACACTCTAGGATTCTTCTTTACCTCATTAAGCATTCTGTGCTATGCTCTTGCAGTCATCTTTACAGGACGACCACGCCTAGGGAGAGTAGCAACAGTGCTGAACTTTCTCCATTTGTAGACAGTCTGTCTTACCATGGACACATGAACTTCAAGGCTTTCGGAGATACTTTTGTAACCCTTTCCAGCTTCATGCAAGTCAACATTTCTTGATCATAGGTCTTCTGAGAGTTCTTTTCTGTGAGGCATGGTTCACATCAGGCAGTGCTTCTTGAAACCAGTAAACCCAAAACTGGTGTGTGTTTTTAAAGGGCAGGGCAGCTTTCAGCAACACATCCAATAATATCACACTGATTGGACTCAAGGTTGGCTCACTCCTGGCTCCAATTAGCTCTTGGAGAAGTCATTAGGCTAGGGGTTCACATACTTTTTCCACCCTGCACTGTGAATGTTTACATGTTCTGTTCAATAAACACATGAAAACATATAATGTTTGTGTTGTATTATTTTAAGCAGACTGTGTTTTTCAAATTGTTGTGACTTAGATGAAGATCAGAGCACATTTTATGACCAATTGATGCAAAACTCCACGTAATCCCAAAGGGTTCACATACTTTTTCTTGCCACTGTATACAAATAGTAGTGATTGTCACGACCAAGTCCTAGCTAACCCAATCGTGACGTGCGACGGGTTACAGCTCCAAGCCTCTGGACTTACTAACTCTACTCGCTCAAAGGGCCCCAAGTTAGCCGACCTAACGCTCTTAAACCGTACACACCCTTACGAGTATATGCTGCCACCACAAAAGTAGTAGGGCACTTTCGAAACCCCACTAGCTGGATACCACCCCAATCCAGGAGCCCAAGCATATACAGAGAATATACAGTGTATATATATATATAAATATATATATATAATATATATATATATATATACCAAATGTTAAATACTACGGTAACAATAAACCAAGGATTCTATTCAAGAAGCATGAATTATCTAGAGCGGAGACAGTACTGGTTTTAAAGTTTTAATGGATGAAGATAAAAAAATACAAACTTTACACAGTGCCGATATCACAAAAACAAGACATACAAAATATAAGAAAATGTGCAAATACAGTTCTTGAAATAAAATGGGACTTACATAGAAAACCTATCTTGCATTAGGTTGCTTCTATGGGTATTCCAGATTTCAAATGTCCCAGAAGATTCTTTGGATGTTACCCACTCCAAGTCTTTTGGAGGAATACCCAGAGTTTTGGATGATCATTCTATACAAAGCAGCTTGCCCCTCACCCTCTTTGGATGATGTTTCCATTCAGCCCAAGAGAGCAGATCAGATAAGAGGATTGTAAATACCTTGCCTTGCTTTGCAAACTCCGTTGCAAAGACAAGAGAAAAAAAAAACAATTCTGCATTTATAATCTTACACACTGCTTGCAGAAAATGATGCCCGTTTGTGACACCTCCCACCAAAAGATGGATGACGGAGGCCTCAAGCAAACGTTTGGGCCTATGTCTGCCTAGTTGAACAGTTCCCCTTGGCGGGAAAGTCCATCAGCATTTCCATGTAGACTACCCTTTTTATGCTGTACTGTGAAGTTATTCTGCTGGAGTAGAAGACTCCACCTGAGTAACTTGCAGTTGTTACCAGCCACTCTGTCTAACCAATGTAGAGGGCTATGATCCGTTACCACGGTAAATTCACGGCCGTTCAGATATGGTTGCAGCTTTTGCAAGGCCCACACCACAGCTAGGCACTCTTTCTCTACCACTGTGTCATGTCCTCAGCCCCTGCTGCGCTGCCTGTGGGGTCTGGGCAAGGTCCTGTGCCAAGAGCTGGCCGGCTGCCAGCACTGGGGAATGGCCGAGCGGTGTCTGAGGGGGCGAGGCCTAATATGGTCACAAGGAGCCGCCAGGTTTAAAACAGGGAGCGAGGAGTTGCCTCGTCGCCCTGTCGTGGAGTCTGAATCCCGCATCGCTAACCATTCGTTTGTATTGATTCTCTGTTGCCAACCCGTTTTCTGGATATGATCCCTGCTCCTGCTATTTGACGCGGCTTGATTTTGACTATTCTCCTGCTGCTTAATTACGATCGCCTGTGTGGTGCTTTGGTGGTTTAACCCCATGCTGGCCGCTGGGGTGTTTACACGTTACTGGGGAAGTGTCCCTTCTCAGCGGTGGGTATTGTCTGTGGCCTCATTAGGTTGCTATACCCAACCCAGGGCTCATGTTCTCCAGCCACACATATTGATAAGAACTGCGATTGCAAGATACTGCTTATTTGCAGCTCATGGTCAGTTTGCGTTCGCCAGCAACAATACTCGTTACTGTACTTACCAAAGACCCCGAGGTGTGTGTGTTGTCCCTGACTATCTTAAGGTACCGCTGATCTGCTCCCGATTATCAGAAAACGTTAAAGCAGCTTATTTCCTGACTGCCCTGCAGTCCGTGCAATTCACCAACTGTCTGACTTATCTGTATATTTCTGCGTGTGCTCTAAGTAGTCTATCGGTCTCAAAACCTGTAGTGCTTAGTAGCAACTCAGTGTTTTGCTCATCCTCGTTGCCGCAAGTGTTTAATTCTGTGTATGCCAATCGGTGTTTAAACATCAAAAAGAGTTATCAGTCCTTAAGGATCTCAACTCCGCTACTCTCTAATGGGCGCTACTCCCCCCGTTACATCACGACAGGGACTGATATGGATCCGACTGATTTATCTGTATTAATGTCTAAGCTGGGTGACATCATAACTAAGCAAGAAGAGCAAGATCATCGTATGGATCAATTTGCTCAGGCTTTGGGCCTAGTCATGAAACAATTGGGTCAGGCCTCTCAGCCTCCTTCCCCTGTGGTGGGTTTGTCCATTCAAGCAGTATCCGTGTCCTCTATGGTTGCTACTGGTGTAGCTCATGTCAGTTAAAGATTCCTACGTGCTTTAATGGGAGTTCAGGTTCATGCAGAGGGTTTATAACCCAAATACAGATTATGTTTGATTTGAATCCTGGTATGTGTCCCACAGATAAAGCCAAGGTGGGTTACGTCATTAACCACTTAACCGAGAAAGCTCTGCTATGGGCAACCCCCCTGGGGGAGCTACAGAAACCTGTGGTGTATAATTATGCTGAGTTTATGGCTGCCTTGCGACGCACATTTGACCCCGCTAGAAGGGCAACAGGGGCAGCTAGGGCACTATGGCGTATATCCCAGGGCAACCGCTGAGTTGCAGAATACGCAATAGAGTTTAAAACAGTATCAGCAGAACTGTCTTAGCCAAATGATGTGCTTGTTACCGCATTTCTCAAGGGAATTTCAGAGAATCTAATGCATGAACTAGCATCTATGTTATTACCTGAAGAACTAGAGGATCTGGTGGATTATTGTATTGCTCTCGACGATCAAATGCGTGAGAGGAGGTCTGGTCATAGCAAGGGTCATAAACCATCTCAGGGGGCCTGTTCTATTTCTATATCTGCTCACGCTGTGTCTCCTCCTAGGCCTGTACCCACTGAACCAGAACCTATGATACTAGGTCGCTCTGGTATAACAGGAGAGGAGAGACAATATCGCCTCCGTGAGTGGCTGTGCCTCTATTGTGCTGACAGAGGGCATTTCCGTTTACAATGCCCCAAGCGACCAAAAAGATCTAATGTGTCGGGAAACGAGCAAGCCTAGAATCTCCTGAGAGACAGGTTCTGGGTACTACTACTGTGTCTCTCATGTTTAGTAAAAAGAGAAAAAAAAGATCTCATGTCTTGGTGCCTGTGTCCATAGCCTGGGAGAAAATCAGGTTAAACACAGAAGCACTGATAGACTCTGGTTTCACTGCCATCCACCAAGTGCCTCTGGTGGAGAGAGAAGTACCTCTCCTCATTGAAAGTATCGATGGCAGGAAACTATTAAGACCTCACTGTACACACGATACTGTGCCTGTCTCTTTTTGTACTGGGGTTCTGCATAAGGAAAAAATCAAGTTCCAAATCATCGAGTCACCCACGGTACCCATCGTGTTGGGGTATCCTTGGTTAGCTAAGCACAATCCAATTTTTGTTTGGTCTATAGGAGAGTTGGCATCCTGGTGTCAGGATGTTGGGTCTAAGTGTTGGTCTAAATGTCTGGGTATGAGTACTGTGGTGGGCAGTCTGAACGTAGCCACTGCTCCTCCACTCTCCACAGAGGTTCCTAAATGGTACAAAGATCTAAAAGCGGTGTTTGATAAGGGGAAATCTGAGATCCTACCACCACATAGGCTGTATGATTGTGCTATAGACCTGTTGCCAGGTACCATGCCTCCTCGGGGTCATGTCTATTTCACTGTCACAAAAAGAGAATGATATTCTGGAGGAGTATATTAAGGAGAACCTAGCCAAGGGGTTCATTCGTCGTTCTTCCTCTCCTGCGGGAGCAGGATTCTTTTTCGTGTCAAAAAAGGAAGGGATTTAAGACCTTGCATTGATTATAGGGGGTTAAACAGAATCACTATACGAAATGCCTATCCCATGCCACTTATATCAGAGTTGTTTGACCGTTTGAGAGGTGCCAAGATATACACCAAATTGGACCTTCGCGGTGCATACAACTTGGTAAGGGTCAAACAAGACCATGAATGGAAGACCGCTTTTGCTGCGAGAGGGCCAGTTCTTCCACCCAGAGCAGCAATGGTGAAGAAACAAGCACCAACAGACCCTGGCTGAAGCACTTTCCCATGCTCGAGAAAGACACTGACCTGGATGAGTACAGGAGAGGGTTTAAGAAGGTGTGATAGCAGTACCAGTTGCCCAAGGAGCAGTGGGGACAGTATTTCTACCCAGTGCCGATATCACAAAAACAAGACATACAAAATATAAGAAAACATGCAAATACAGTTCTTGAAATAAAATGGGACTTACATAGAAAACCTATCTTGCATTAGGTTGCTTCTATGGGTATTCCAGATTTCAAATGTCCCAGAAGATTCTTTGGATGTTACCCACTCCAAGTCTTTTGGAGGAATACCCAGAGTTTTGGATGATCATTCTATACAAAGCAGCTTGCCCTTCACCCTCTTTGGATCATGTTTCCATTCAGCCCAAGAGAGCAGATCAGATAAGAGGATTGTGAATACCTTGCCTTGCTTTGCAAACTCCGTTGCAAAGACAAGAGAAAAAAAACAACAATTCTGCGTTTAAAATCTTACACACTGCTTGCAGAAAATGATGCCCATTTGTGACAGTGATATATTCTGAATCTGCTGAAAAAAAAATTATTAGTGTGGGATCTGTAATAAAACATGGCTTGGAAACACAATGAGCAAAAAATGGAAAATATGAGCTAAGCACATAAGTGTGAAATGGCTCGACATTGAAAGGGTTGAATGTTTAAGTCTTCCCAAATAGTGACATTACTTTTTTTTTAAGATGAAATATAAGTAATGTTTGAGTCTTTTTATATTTACAGCTGTGATTCTGTCTTCCTGTCTCTTCCATTCTTAACCCCTTCACTAACAAGTGATTTTTGAAAAAAACATTGTCAGGATCCAATGGTTGTTTCGAAAAATCATTTTAAATTAATTATACAGTAAGAAATATTTGGGAATATTCCCAGTGTAATCTTTACTGTAATAACCTATTTGACAGGCAGATGGCACCATCTACTGGCTAAATGGGGTAATAGCAGATAGAGCTGCAGCTCGTGGTTCCCTGCAATGGCTGCAGACAGCCCGATATGTTGGGGCATTCTTCAGCTTATTTTAAACAGTTTTAGCACCTTGGACATTATGGCCACAGAAATAAAATTTGGGGGCACCTCTGCAGCCCAAAAGCAAACAAAATTAGTTTGCAGCAAACAAATTTAATTTGCTTTTGTCCTTCAGAGCTGTAGATCGAGATAACTCGATAAAAGGACCTGATGGTGCCTTTGAAGTCCCAAATTATCTCAATCTCGGTAGTGAATGAGTTAATCGGATATCAATTCGCTTCCCCAACCAAAAAACAGAATAATGTCCCTCCCCTTACTATGGAAATTGCAAAGCAGAAGCTGCAACAAAATAACAAAGCCTGCTTAACCCTTTCCTTACCGAGATCGAGCATATTCGATATTGAAAAACCAGCTGCCCATGCCCTGATATTGACTCGATTTGGCCTAATTTTGTAGCAATGCTAAGGAATTTCATTCACACATAGGCTCCAGAATATGCCTCTAACATTATAGCACGTCAGGTATAAGCGCTGCGGTGCTAAAACAGTTTGAACCTCATTGTTCTATTTGTACTTTAATTAGTTACAGATCCCAAGCATTATTGAGATGTAGTACCGCTTTTCGGCCAGGAGATGGTGCCATCTGTCTGTCAGCTAATGCATATAGTTTGAAAATGTGCTTTGGAGATTTTCAAGCACATTTTCAAATTATGTCTGCTGCAGATTTATTTTCCATCTGGGAAATTCCATTTTAAATCCATTAGTTAGTTCCTGGCGGTGTTTTTTTTTTTATGTAGTGAAGGTGTTAAAAACCAAGATCAAATTTCTGCCCTGTAGGCAGGAATGTGTGGTTTTAAATACTAAAATGCTTCTTTTCTCAACTTTATTAAGTATGACACAAAAAACACTCTAGTATCTCCCTATAAAGTTGAGAAGAATTGACCAAAGGGGTTATTCAAAGAGCGATGAATTGACCACAGAAATGGATCGAACTGCGAATTTCCGGTGCAATAAAGGCTAGGGTCAGACTAACGCATTTTTCACGTTGTCCGTGAAAATGTGCGTTCGAAGAATGGACGTATTTTTTCACGGAATACGCAATAGCGGTCATACTATGCGCAGTTTCATCCGTGATTTTGTACGGATCATCAATAAAACACTTCTTGCATCTGGACGTTATGTTGGCCGGACATTAGCAGCGTCTGATGTCTCCAATTCACGCACACACGCCGCTAGCGGACGCAGCGCACTCTGTACGTCAGTACTAGTGGTTTAACGTTCTCGAAAAAATGCGTTCATTTTCCACTTGCGTTGCGCAGCCGGACTTTTGTGCGACCGTACTTCGTATATTGGCCGTCATTGCCCGGCATCTGCTGCTAGCACGGCCGTGATTAAGTGCGCCAGAACGCGCGTTCGCACTGCCTCAGTCTGACCCTAGCCTTAGTGGCAGTTTGGCTATTCAGAAAACTAGCAATTTCCTAGCAATTCCGGCTGGGGGGAGTAGAGGTAACATCACTGTTCTATGACCGTGGAGACACAGGTTCAAATCCCAGCAAGAGCACCTCTCCAGTAAGTGTCCTTGACACCTAACGGTACATACTCGTCACCCAGGACATACCTGAAAATGAGAGAAATCTCAATGTATCCTTCCTGGTAAAATCCTTTATTAAAAAATATATTGGCGAAATACGGTGCAATTCGGCGGCAGTGAAATCCCCCATGGAGAAGTAACGGTTAATCTATTCAGAGACACCGAACAGCAGTGAAAAGTTGCCGAAATGCCCTGATTTTCAGTGGTTTTGTTCAACAGTTTTAAACTGGCGAATCCCATAGGTTTCACTGTATAAATAAAAAAAACGTTTTTATTCAAACGTGTTTTCTTTTTATTTGCAGCAAAAAGTCTTTTTATTAAGTTTTTTAAAAAAAAATTAGGCATTTTTCTGGATTTTTTTCTGCAAAATTTTGGATTCTGATATTTTTTTTTAATGGCTTTTCTGTTATTCTGTAACAGACCTTTTTATTATTATTCATAGGACCTTATATAATATTTCCATGCATTTTCATTCATGTTTTGTTTTTATACCCCTGTTCGGCAGCTGGTCAGCTTTTTCTGACGGCGTTTGGCGACTGGACGCAGTCGGCGGATCGTCTGCTGCACTTGAAGGATATTTACTAATGTTCGGCTGTTTATCGGATTCAATGTATTCAGTGATTGTTCGGAGGTTTAATCGGATGCGTTCTGTGATTTTTCAGCGATTTACGGTTTGCTGCTGCAAATCGCTGAAAATGAGCGGTTTGCAGCTGCGTTCGGCGGGTTCATCGGCGGCTTTTGGCGTATCGACTCGGCACATTTCTTGGACCCTGCAGTGAATGCTAAAGTCTCCGTAGGGTCGGCGAATTGAGCTCGCCGAAGTTTGCCTAATGAAAGAGCACCGAAATTCCGGTGCTCTTTGAAAAAACTCTCAAGTGCTAGTGATTACTTAGATGTAAAATAAACTGGAAATAAATTCCTAGCTCGATGGTTAAGCCTTCAAGATCCAGCAAGACGCCTTTACGGCTGACATTGTCGCTCAGCCGGTTATTTGGCAGGAAGCCTTGTTTGTGTTCAGTTTGACCGAGTGATTACTACAGATGGACATAATGCTTTAATTTATTGTCTGCTTTCCTGTAAAGTAACAAGGTACACTCAGCGGCCACAGCTATCGGCATTTAGTATTATTTTATGGAGATTATAGAGGCAGTGGGTGCATACGCCTGGTTTCAAGGTGAGCTCTTCCAGCATTCTTCTGGTGGCCAGGCATGGAGACGAAAATTGTTTCAATAGATAAATCACGGTGTATATAATATATGGTGTCAGGTTTATGACTATCTGTAACGCCTCCGCTTACACCACTTAAGCTGCCAAATTGACGCCATAAACAAAGTAATTGGTCGCTATTCCTTTTATTAGTTGTGAAGTATCAGTGATGATAGCAGCTTGTTACTCTCTGCGCCGTGTCTGCTCGGAGCACCTGCCATAATGCTTAATATAATGATGCTACACCAGAGAGACGAGCACAAACTGCAATGTGTTATACAGGCTTCACTTCAAAAAAAATCAACACTAAATGCTGACTGAGTAACCGTATCAATGTAATGATGATACAGTGATAAAAACAAATGGCTCAGGGTCACTGTGGCTCCAGGATACTGTTATGATGCTGGTTACAGCAATGTGACTCACACTGAAGCTATACGGGCGGCAACTGAAGAGCCATGGGGAATAACATAATTTTGGGAGCCACCGAACGACCTGGAGAAGGATGTGTACCTTTCAGGGATGTGCGTGACTTTTTTCTGATCTTTTTTTTCGTTTCGGATCATTTCGGACAGTTTTTGTTTAGTTTCGGTGCGGATCAATTCAGCGATTCAGATCGATTCGGTTCGATTAATTTTTCAGATCAGTTAGTTTTACGTTTTTTATGAGTTTTTTTTTTATTGGTTATTTAATAATGGGAAGTAGATTACTACCAATAGAATGAAAGTTTCTTTACTTATTAATTTTTTAAGGGTCTTTTTTGTCATTTTTTGGGTGAAATTTTAGGTTTCCTAACTTTTTTTTTAAAGAAACAAGGCTTTTTAACCCATAGGTTTCAATGCAGCATATGAATCCACACACTGCTGGGCAGCGCCTCTCTGCGGTATAATTAATGCATCATATGAATCCACACACTGCTGGGAAGCGCCTCTCTGCAGTATAATTAATGCAGCATCTGAATCCACACACTGCTGGGAAGCGCCTCTCTGCAGTATAATTAATGCAGCATATGAATCCACACACTGCTGGAAGCGCCTCTCAGCGGTATAATTAATGCAGCATATGAATCCACACACTGCTGGGAAGCACCTCTCTGCAGTATAATTAATGCAGCATATGAATCCACACACTGCTGGAAGCGCCTCTCAGCGGTATAATTAATGCAGCATATGAATCCACACACTGCTGGGAAGCGCCTCTCTGCAGTATAATTAATGCAGCATATGAATCCGCACACTGCCGGGCAGCGCCTCTCTGCGGTATAATTAATGCAGCATATGAATCCACACACTGCTGGGCAGCGCCTCTCTGCGGTATAATTAATGCATCATATGAATCCACACACTGCTGGGAAGCGCCTCTCTGCAGTATAATTAATGCAGCATCTGAATCCACACACTGCTGGGAAGCGCCTCTCTGCAGTATAATTAATGCAGCATATGAATCCACACACTGCTGGGAAGCGCCTCTCAGCGGTATAATTAATGCAGCATATGAATCCACACACTGCTGGGAAGCACCTCTCTGCAGTATAATTAATGCAGCATATGAATCCACACACTGCTGGGAAGCGCCTCTCAGCGGTATAATTAATGCAGCATATGAATCCACACACTGCTGGGAAGCGCCTCTCTGCAGTATAATTAATGCAGCATATGAATCCGCACACTGCCGGGCAGCGCCTCTCTGTGGTATAATTAATGCAGCATATGAATCCACACACTGCGGGGAAGCGACTCTCTGCGGTATAATTAATGCAGCATATGAATCCACACACTGCTGGGCAGCGCCTCTCTGTGGTATAATTAATGCAGCATATGAATCCACACACTGCTGGGAAGCGCCTCTCTGCGGTATAATTAATGCAGCATATGAATCCACACACTGCTGGGAAGCGCCTCTCTGCGGTATAATTAATGCAGCATATGAATCCACACACTGCTGGGAAGCGACTCTCTGCAGTATAATTAATGCAGCATATGAATCCACACACTGCTGGGAAGCGCCTCTCTGCGGTATAATTAATGCAGCATATGAATCCACACACTGCGGGGAAGCGACTCTCTGTGGTATAATTAATGCAGCATATGAATCCACACACTGCTGGGAAGCGACTCTCTGCGGTATAATTAATGCAGCATATGAATCCACACACTGCTGGGAAGCGCCTCTCTGCGGTATAATTAATGCAGCATATGAATCCACACACTGCGGGGAAGCGACTCTCTGCCGTATAATTAATGCAGCATATGAATCCACACACTGCTGGGAAGCGACTCTCTGCGGTATAATTAATGCAGCATATGAATCCACACACTGTCGGGCAGCACCTCTCTGCGGTATAATTAATGCAGCATATGAATCCACACACTGCCGGGCAGCGCCTCTCTGCGGTATAATTAATGCAGCATTTGAATCCACACACTGCTGGGAAGCACATCTCTGCAGTATAATTAATGCAGCATATGAATCCACACACTGCTGGGAAGCACATCTCTGCAGTATAATTAATGCAGCATATGAATCCACACACTGCTGGGAAGCACCTCTCTGCAGTATAATTAATGCAGCATATGAATCCACACACTGCTGGGAAGCACCTCTCTGCAGTATAATTAATGCAGTATATGAATCCACACACTGCTGGGAAGCGCCTCTCTGCAGTATAATTAATGCAACATATGAATCCTCACACTGCTGGTAAGCGCCTCTCTGCAGTATAATTAATGCAACATATGAATCCACACACTGCTGGGAAGCACCTCTCTACAGTATAATTAATGCAGCATATGAATCCACACACTGCGGAGAAGTGCCTCTCTGCTGTATAATTAATGCAGCATATGAATCCACACACTGCTGGTAAGCGCCTCTCTGCAGTATAATTAATGCAACATATGAATCCACACACTGCTGGGAAGCACCTCTCTACAGTATAATTAATGCAGCATATGAATCCACACACTGCTGGGAAGCGCCTCTCTGCAGTATAATTAATGCAGCATCTGAATCCACACACTGCTGGGAAGCGCCTCTCTGCGGTATAATTAATGCAGCATCTGAATCCACACACTGCAGGGCTGGACCTCTCCATGGGAACCTCCCAGCAGTGTGTGGATTCAGATGCTGCACTAATTAGAACTCATAAAAAACTAACTGATCAGAAAAATGAATCTATCCGAAAACCTGAATCGCTCTGAATCCCAAATCAATCCGCACTGAAATTTCGGATCGATTCGAATTTTAAGATGGCCGATATATTGTTTTCGGAAAGGCTCCCAAAATACGAAAATGGTGATTTTCGTCCTAAATTGGAATGAAACAAATTGCACATCTCTAGTACTGTTTATAGTCTAGTTTATATAAAGCGCTAACAAGTTCCGCATCGCTGTACAATGGGAGGCAGAATAACAAATATACATTCAAGTTAAACACACAGGCCACTAGAAAAGAGGAGTGCGGGTCTGAGGAGACGTCGATGACACCATGTCACTGGCAGAGCAAAGTGATCAGGATGGGATGTACCTGTTAATAAGGGAGGAGATGTAGTCAGGGCGCTGTTACGGAGAGCTTTGTATGTGAGCACCAATATTTTGAATTGGATTCTAAGGGAAACAGGGAGCCAGTGTAGAGATTGACAAAGGGGTGAGGTGTGAGAGGTGCGGGAGCTGAGGTGGATGACCTTGGCACAGACATTCATTACAGACTGCCGAGGGAGAATCTTGGATTTCTCAAGGCCAAAGAGAAGGAGGTTACAGTAGTCAAGGCAGGAGGTAATAAGAGCCTGGATGAGTGTTTTAGCAGAGTCCTGAATAAGGCTAGGGTCAGACTGAGGCAGTGCGAACGCGCGTTCTGGCGCACTTAATCACGGCCGTGCTAGCAGCAGATGCCGGGCAATGACGGCCAATATACGAAGTACGGTCGCACAAAAGTCCGGCTGCGCAACGCAAGTGGAAAATGAACGCATTTTTTCGAGAACGTGAAACCGCAGGTACTGACGTACAGAGTGCGCTGCGTCCGCTAGCGGCGTGTGTGTGTGATTAGGAGACGTCAGACGCTGCTAATGTCCGGCCAACATAACGTCCAGACACAAAAAGAGTTTTATTGATGATCCGTACAAAATCACGGACGAAAATACGCATAGTATGACCACTATCACGTATTCTGTGAAAAAATGCGTCCATTCGTTCGAACGCACTTTTTCACAGACAACATAAAAATGCGTTCGTCTGACCCTAGCCTAAGACAGGAACGGATGCGTGCAATGTTTTTTAGGTGGAAGTAGCAAGTTTGGTTAGTGACTGAACGTGAGAAGTGAAGGAGAGATCAGAGTCTAGGAGGACACCGAGGTAATGAGCCTGTGAGGTAGAAGTAATAGTGGCACCATTCACCTGAAGGGAAACGGGTCTCAGAAGTGTTGATTTTAGAGGGAGGGAAGTTCAGTTTTGGAGAGGTTAAGCTTTAGGAAACGAGGCGTCATCCAGTCAGAGACAGCTGATAGGCAGGCAGTAACACGTTCCAGCACAGGACAAAAGAGATCGGGGAGGAAAGGTAGATTTGGATGTCGTTAGCATTGAGATGATATTGGAATCCATACGTAGAGACTAGGGATGAGCTGTTCGGGTTCGGACGGTTCGCAGTTCGACCCGAACTTTGGCAGTTCGAAAGTTTGCGAATTTCGAACTTTTTGGCCGTGTTCGGTTCGGGTTCGAAATAAAAAAAGAAATTTTGAAAAATGTATAGAAAATGCTTAAAAAAATACTAAAAAATCTAGAAATAAAGAGACTCTTTACTGCAGAATATTATAAACAACGGTTTATTAGATATTGAATTAAAAACTAATGTGTACGTGGAAAGATTATCAACTCTAAGGCTAGGGTCAGACTGAGGCAGTGCGAACGCGCGTGCAGCCGCACTTAATCACGGCCGCACTAGCAGCAGATGCCGGGCAATGACGGCCAATATACGAAGTACGGTCGCACAAAAGTCCGGCTGCGCAACGCAAGTGGAAAATGAACGCATTTTTTCGAGAACGTGAAACCGCAGGTACTGACGTACAGAGTGCGCTGCGTCCGCTAGCGGCGTGTGTGCGTGAATTGGAGACGTCAGACGCTGCTAATGTCCGGCCAACATAACGTCCAGACACAAAAAGTGTTTTATTGATGATCCGTACAAAATCACGGACGAAAATGCGCATAGTATGACCACTATCACGTATTCTGTGAAAAAATGCGTCCATTCGTTCGAACGCACTTTTTCACAGACAACATAAAAATGCGTTCGTCTGACCCTAGCCTAAATGACCTCTGTTCACAAACGGGCATAACACCAGGTGTTTTCAGTCTGGTAATCAATTTGATACATTGTATAATATAGTGAGGGGGTGGGGTGGTGTCTGTTTCTGATTGAGATTTGAGAATTAATTTCCCTCCTAAAACATCCTAATATGCTGCATTTAACCCTTTTGCTGCTGAGGCTTTTCACACCTCTGTGCTGATGTCATTTTTACCGCTTTCGCTCATCATGTTTAACCGCGTTTTGTGGCCATATTTTGATATATGACCCAGACATATTATATATCGTTCTTTCCGGCAGACTTGGCAGATTCATAATATGTCATTATTATATGTATACGTTATGTCATGTCTGTATATTATAACAAAAAATGCAATAAAATTAGAATTTTCAATAATTTATTATGTGTAAAGTGTTTTTTTTCACATTTTAACATGCGATCGTTTGCGGTTATATTTTGTATGGGGTGCGCTTGTTAAAAATATTAGAAATGGGGTCTCGTTACATTTTTTTTTTGGGGAAAATTTCGCTTTTTTTAACAAACGCACCGCATACAAAAATCGTTAGTGCAGCATTATTGTTCACATTATAATTGAAATGGGAACAATATTGCTGCATTAACAATACAAAAACAAACAAAAAAACTTGTTTATTTTTAAAATATTTTAATTTTTTTATTTTAATTTTTTATTTTAAAAAAAAAAACATTTTTCATGCTCATGTTTAGTATCCTTGGAAAGGCCATGCTCTGGCCGATCCAACAATATCAAACATTAACCCCTAGCTGCCACGGATCGGGAGATGGGGGGTTCCAATGAACCCCCTATCTCCACCATTGGTGGCAGCTAGGGGTTAACTCGAGGACTGGCGTCATCGTGCTATGCATGATGACGCCAGTCCTCAGGGGGAGTTCCTGGAGGCTTGGCCGACATCCAAGATGTCGGCCAGCTCCAGGAGAGGATCACGATCCGGCGCTTTTCAGCGCCGATTCGTGATCCGGCTCCCCAGGGGTTAATCACAGCCACCGTTTGGAAGGGCAGGCTCCCCCCCTCCCTTTCAGGCGCTTCCTCCGCACATGTGGGGGGGCGCCTGAATTAGATGTCATCGCGCCGCCGCGATGACATCTAATTGCTCCGCCGGGGTCCCAGAGTGCTGGGCTGACATCCAAGATGTCAGCCCGCACCGGGGGGCGCAGCAATCCGCCGGAATCCGGCGGATTGCTGCCTCCTGTGCATGGACGTGCTCAGAGCGTCCATAGCACAGGAGAACCACTTGGCTGGACGCGCTGAGCGCGTCCATAGCAGCCAAGTGGTTAACCGGTGTTTGAAAAAAATCTAAAGCGATGTTATTTTTCACCTCGATTAAACATTCACGGGGTTATTCAGAGAGCGGTGAAAAGCAGGAGAATAACTGGAGAAGTGAAAATTCTAGGTCAAAATAGCCAAACCAGAAAAATTCTCCCATTCATCTCACTTTCCAAATTGGCTATTTGGTCTAGATTGTTCTCTTCTCCTGCCAGTTCTCCTGGCTTTCACCTCTCTCTCAGGGTTGTTCAGAGAAAGGTGAAAACCAGGAGAATGGCAGGAAAAGAGAACAATCTGGACCAAATAGCCGATTTGGAAAGTGAGATAAGGCTAGGGTCAGACTAACGTATTTTTCGCAGCGACCGTCAAAAAGTGCGTCCAAACGCATTGCCGTACTTTTTCACGGATTGCGCGAAAACGGTCATACGATGCGCATTTTTGTGCGTGATTTTTTACGGATCCAAACCAGGAAACTTTGGGTGTCTGGACGTTATGTTGGCCAGACATGAGCAGGGTCTGACGTCTCCAAATCACGCACACATGCCGCTAGTGGACGCAGCGCACTCTGTACGTCCGTACTAGCGGTTCTGCGTTCTCTACAAAATGCGTTCATTTTCCACTTGCGTTGCGCAGCCGGACTTTCGTGCGACCGTACTTCGTATATTGGCCGTCATTGCCCGTCATTTGCTGCTATTGCGGCCGTGATTAAGTGCGCCTAAACGCACGTTAAAAATTCGCTAGTCTGACCCTAGCCTAAATGGGAGAATTTTTCTGGTTTGGCTATTTTGACCTAGAATTTTCCATTCTCCAGTCATTCTTCTGCTCTTCACCGCTCTCTGAATAACCCTAACAGAGTTATTCAGAGAAATGTGAAACTCAGGAGAATGACTGGAGAATGGAAAATTCTAGGTCAAAATAGCCAAACCAGAAAAATTCTCCCATTTATCTCACTTTCAAATCGGCTTTTTGGTCTAGAAGTTTCCATTCTCCTGCTTTTCACCGCCAAAAAATCAGTAAACTTTTTCTGCGTGTCCGAAAACGTCTCTTTTCATACAGACTGCCGCCCCAAGCAGTTGTTTATGGATAGATTAAAGGAAAAGCATTTACCGTCACTTGAAATGTCATTTTTTGGTTTTTACATATTTCTATACATCCTAGAAATCTGCCACTTCATGGGCAGGTTATGGGGACCTCCTAGGCACGATATTTGAAGGAATTTTTCGTTTTTATTTTTAACCCTTATTTCATGGAAAACTCACTGTCCCTTTAAAAACGGGGGGTGTTCGGCTCATCCCTAGTAGAGACGAGGTTGCCAAGAGAGGCGGTATAGATCGAGAAGAGTAGGGGACCCAGAACAGAACCTTGAGGTACCCCAACTGAAAGAGGAGTTGGGAGAGAAGAGGCACCAGCGAAGGAGGCACTGAAGGAGCGAAGAGTGAAGTAGAAAGAGAACTGGGAGAGAGCGGTGTCACTGAGGCCAAGTTGACACAGCGTGAGGAGCAAGAGAGGGTGGTCAACAGTGTCAAATGCAGCAGAAAGATCAAGAAGAATAAGAAGAGAGAAGTGACCTTTGGTTTAGCAGCAACCAAATCATTGGTCACCTTGGTCAGAGCAGTTTCAGTGGAGGCTGGAAGAGAAAGCTGGACTGGTGCGGATCAAGTAGAGAGTTAGCAGCCAGATAACCGGTGAGTTGGATATAGACCAGGCGTTCTAAGGAGTACATTAATAATATAAACTGAAAGGTAAAGAGAACATTAATAATAAAAACTGAACGATAAGGAGCACATTAAAAGCAGAAATTGAAAGGTAAGAAGTACATTAATAATAAAAACTGAAGGTAAGGAGCTCATTTAAACCAGAAACAGAAAGGATATTCAGCTCACAAGTTGTTTTCAGTCCAACCGAGGAAGCCAAGGGAGTACTATACCCATAGGTGAACGCGTTTTGGCATTATTGTTTTATAATATTTAAGAATAAATATTTTATCATCATCCTTGAATTGCTGATTCATCCAATCGCCTGAGGGGTTTTCTTGAGGTTGTAACAAACACAACTTCTGAGCTGAATATCCTGGGACCTGGAGAAGGTCCAGAAATGCATGACTGCATCTATTTATTTGTATAGATATATTTCATACAAGTGGTGTGCACTATGGTTTGTATGTTTTGTTCAGGATTGGACTCCAATATGGAAAGTTGAGAAGGGCTGTTGGGTGGCAACAAGTAACCCAGAGTTGTACTTCTAAGAGCTTGGCAAGCTCATTAAATTGTGAGTGAATTACGTCTGGTAAATTGTGATATTTAATTGTATCAGACTGTCTACACTAACAGGGTTATCCAAAGAGATCCGAATTGCTTGAGAAAGGTAACAGAACGCTGAAAATCAGCGTTCCGTTACCTTTCCTGACCATTCGGCTATCCAGAGAGCAGGCAATTCGCCAATCCTGGCGAATTGCCTGAACATACGGTGCCTGTTCGGTGCCTGTTCGAGGGCAGTGAAATCCCCATGAAAAAGCACTGCTTCGTCTATTCAGAGAACACAAACCAGCAGTGAAAGGTTCCCCTAATGCCCTGCCATTCGGTGGTTTAATTCGGCAAATTTATTCAGGAGAATCCCATAGGCTTCAATGTTAAAATTTTTCCCGTTTTAATTCAATATCTAATAAACCGTTCATTATAAAATTCTGCAGCAAAAAGTCTCTTTATTTAGGCTAGGGTCAGACGAACGCATTTTTATGTTGTCTGTGAAAAAGTGCGTTCGAACGAATGGACGCATTTTTTCACAGAATACGTGATAGTGGTCATACTATGCGCATTTTCGTCCGTGATTTTGTACGGATCATCAATAAAACACTTTTTGCATCTGGACGTTATGTTGGCCGGACATTAGCAGCGTCTGATGTCTCCTAATCACACACACACGCCGCTAGCGGACGCAGCGCACTCTGTACGTCAGTACCTGCGGTTTCACGTTCTCGAAAAAATGCGTTCATTTTCCACTTGCGTTGCGCAGCCGGACTTTTGTGCGACCGTACTTCGTATATTGGCCGTCATTGCCTGTCATTTGCTGCTAGTGCGGCCGTGATTAAGTGCGCCAGAACGCGCGTTCGCACTGCCTCAGTCTGACCCTAGCCTTATAGATTTTTTAGGATACTTTAAGCATTTTTCTGATTTTTTTTAAAAGTCAGATTTTTTTTTTTGATTTTTTTTTTTCAGTTTACTTATTTTTTCTGTAACAGCCCTCTTTATTATCATTCCCTGGACCTCCTGTGAAAATTTCAGACATTTTCGCTCAGTAGTTTCTTTGCAAACAGCGTTTCATTTTCCCAGATTCATACAAAAGGTTTTGCTAATTTATTCACCTCCCTCTGTCGGCGTCACAGCTGCTTCGGCTCTGTGTGATTGGGCTCCTGTTCGGTTTTTCGAAGGTTAATCCAGATGTTTTTGAGGGTTTTCGGCGTGCATTCGCTGGGTTTTGCGGTTAGTTTTCGTCGGGTTTGCGGCAGCTTTTCCCTGCAATTCGGGGACCCAGTGCTGTTTGCTGAATACACCGCAGGGTCACCGAAATGCAATCGGCAAAAGGAACCGAATTGAAGAGAACGAAAAGTCACCGAACGTGCGGTGACTTTTTCGAATCTCTTTGGATAACCCTGTAAGTATTTATCCCCTTTTTCGAGGAAACATCTAAATTGGGAATACATCCATACAAGAGGAACCCAGAACAAACTAATGAAGATGCTGCACTTGGGACTTCTTTTAAATGGTATTTTAGTCAGAAGACTATGTATAAAACTAAATTGGGATTGAAACCACCGAATAGGTATGGAACCACTATCTATTGACAGTGATGCCTATAAAATGGGAGACAGGGTACCCAACATAGAAATAGGGATTGAACCAATCGACATATGATCAAAGGAATGAAAGTTAGACGGAAGAAACCCCCCCTTACGGAGGAATGGGTACCTCATAAAGACTTTATAATTTTATTGTCAAATACACAATACAAAAATAGATAAAAAGTCACGCAAATAAATACACAAAATGATGAAGAAATTAGTAAATATAAATAAGGAACTTCAGAGTAGGTGGTAGATGTGGAGAGGATTAGTAGCTAGCATGTATATAGGTCTTGCTGAACAGTGGTATATAGACTCAATCAGGGTTATTCAAAGAGATCCAAATTGTGGCCGAAAGGTAAACGAACAGTGAAATTCAACATACGGTTACCTTTCTTGGCCATTCGGCTATTCAGAGAGCAGGCAGTTCACCAAATGTTGGCGAATTGCCTGCACATACGGTGCCTGTTCGAGGGCAGTGAAATCCCCATAGAGAAGCAATGCTTCGTCTATTCAGAGAACAAAATCCAGCAGGGAAAAGCTGCCGAAGTGGCCTGCTGTTCGGTGGTTTCATTCGACAGGTTTATTCAGGCGAATCCCATAGGCTTCAATGTTAAAAATATTCAATATCTAATAAACCGTTTATTATAATATTCTGCAGCAAAAAGTTTGTTTATTTATAGATTTTTAGGATCTTTTAGGCATTTATCGGGATTTTTTTACGAATTTTTTTTTAAATCGTCTTTTCTTTTTTCTGTAACAGCCCTTCATTGGATCTTATATGTAAATTCCAGACATTTTCGTTCTGTAGTTTGTTTGCAAACAGCGTTTCGCTTTTCAAACATTCAAGCGTACTGTTTTTTTTTTCACTCCATTCGTCTGCGGTGTTTCGGGTTTTTCCTGCGGCTGCTCTGCGCTGTGATCGGCTCCTGCTCAGGTTTCTCCGGCGTGTTCGGCGGGGTTAATCCAGATGTTTTTGCGGGTTTCAGTGTACATTTGCCGGGTTTTACGGTGAGTGTTCGTCGGGTTTGCGGCGGCTTTTCCCTGCACTACAACGGCCCTGTGGTGCTTGCTGAATACACTGCAGGGTCGCCGAAATGGGATCGCCAAATCGCACCGAATTGAAGAGAACGAAAAGTCACCGAACGTGCGGTGACTTTTCGATTCTCTTTGAATAACCCTGAATGTGTCCGTCTATCAGAAGTAATGATGACCAGTATAGAACAGAACCGGTATGATACACAAAATAAAGCACAAGTGTGCTGGGCGTCAAAAATAAATCCCAAGGTGACCCTAAATCTTAGGCTCCAAAATGAGCAGTAACCACCAGAGCACAGCCATGATGCCAGTTCAAAGAAAAGTGTGGATAACTGGAAGATCTTGCTGTACACAGTATGCGCAATGAATTCAAAGCAGATACATTGCCATCAGCAAATAAAAGAGAGTCGCTCCTATAACAGAATATAAGACCAGTACGGCACGTAAAGTGAAACCACAAACGTGCTGGGGCGTCATTTAAAGAGATAGTAAAGGTGTAATACCAAATAAATCTCTAGATCACCCTAGACCCTGTGTGGTTTCCGGTCTGTCCCTGAATAGTAATTACTGGTTGACTCCAATATGTGCAAGAACAACAAAAAAAATCTAGCCCTATTGCTAGCTGAAAATAACAAATATAACCACCTACAGAAGGAACCATCTGTTAAAAACAAACATAACTTTAGGGAATGCTCAACGCGCATTTCGCAGTCATAACACACGGCTCCCTCAAGAGCTAGTAGTGTCCCAAAGAAAGTAATGCTCCAAATATGCCAGATTTCACAAGAAGGTGACCAATAGTGATTGAGAGCATCCAGTGGTGACTCTAGGAACAATATTTAGGGGGGGCACATAGGATACCGCCATCAAAACGGGGGGGGGGCACTAATAATTTTCACAAATAAATCATACCACTGAATAAAGCTAAGGGCCCTATCACCTGGTGTGAACTAAAACGCCATCACTAAAGGAAAAATGTAGCTCGAACCGTTAAAACGTAGTGCCTGACGAAATACTAACAGATCACCTTGTCCGTGGTAGTCCATGAACAAGGTCGTTTAGCGCACGCTAGGGAAACTAATGCGGTTGTGTACAGGATAGAACTGTTTTTTTTCCAGTGCAGAGTGCCGGGCCATACCTATCCCCCGCCCTCACAAGCTTCAATATGAACGCATCCAGTGAATAACCTCACACCCCTGCATTATTAAAATCCTCCACGGTGGCCGTATCATCCATGTTTTGATACACACATATATTAAGGCTGATGGGCATTGCATGATAAATGCCACCCAGCAGCATGTAGAATCATTACACTGCATTTAATAGATCCAAAAGGAAGGCCAGGTGAGCGACACAAATTTCCCTGCTGCAGCAAATAAATAATACATGTTTCAGGTCAAGACTTATTCATGTGTTCCTTTAAACATGGTCCACCCGGTCACCCTAATAATCAACCGCTTCCATACTATGAATAACCCCCAGCATAAAATGTTTAGAATTAGGATATATGTGGTTAAAGAATACATTTATAATAGAGCCTACTGCAACAGCTGCAACAGCAGCGACATTGCTGACCAGATTCATCACTATGCTGTATGGGGCCAAGAGAACACATGTGCTGCATTCCTGTTAATTGCCTGTTAATTTTGGGCATGGACCTGTTTTCTGTCTTTTTGGAGTTAGCACCAGGTAAAATGTTGCAATTAGCGAGCATCAAACAATTAGTGCTGGCACCAAGTGATCTGTTAGCTGCAAAAGCGCTAGAGATCTAGCGCTCCCCATGTAAAGTAAAGGACGCGGAAAGTACACTAAGCTTGTGGTACAAATCGCTAATAGCGACGCAGTAAGTGATTTTTTTTCTGTTTGTAGCGGGAGGCAAACGATCTGTTGGTCAGGCGCTAGACTCAATTAACCTGGCGCTATCGCAAAACCATGCCGACGCAAGGGTTAACTCACACCAGGTAATAGTGCCATATACATACATACATAATTCCAAAACCCCAGATTAATGTGACACAATGATGCCTTTTTTGTTGTACTAACCTGATACTTAAATTCAGGTATTTTATTTGCTGCAATTTGGCAGATTTCGCTGAATGTCTGATTGCTGCTTCAGCGACTCCACTTTTAGCAAATTGCAGTGACCATTTGCTAAATAGGGAATTCACCTTATTTTCGGCGAAATAGATTCCCCGAAATGTGACGAAAATCAGAGGATCTAAAGATGATTAGACCTTTTTAGATTCTAACTTCCATAATAACCCCTAAAATGCCATAAACCCAGGGAAATACAATAAAGTTAATAAACAATGTGGCATTTAGCCCACCCCTTAACCCCTAATATGCAATTGATCAAGGGAAAACATGAGGCATGTAGCTACCCATTAACCCCTAAAATGCCATTAATCAAGGAAAAAATAAAATGTATACTGTGAGGGATGAAGCCTACCCATTAACCCTTAATATACAACTAAAACCAAGGCAAAAACTAACGTAATACACAATGTAATGTATAGTCTGAACATTAACCACTTCACTGCTGAGCCAATTCAACCCTGTGAAAATGTTTACGTTTAAGTGCATGTTTTTATTTAATTTTGACTTTTACTTTACACTGAATATGGTCATGTTGGGTGTCGTTGCAAAGGCCAGAATCTGCACTTTCCAATGACCCATACAACGTCCATATACGATGCACAGGAACGGAGATACCGTGGTCTGAAACGTGTAAGAAGCTGGATGCTGATTTTTGGTGGGGGGGGGCACATGGCGGGGCAACGAATAACTTATGGGGGAAATTGCCCCCCCTTGCCCCCTGTAGAGTCGCCTATGAGAGCATCACCTGAGATGAATGCCCCATTGAATGAATGTTATGGTAGGTCCATAAAGACTCACCAATTACTTAGAAGGAGCTTGGTGTTGGACATATTGATCTTCAGGTAGTGAGAGGCCATCCAGACAGAGATCCCAGACAGACAGTCACTGACCTGAGAGAACAGACGGAGATCGATCAGGAGTGGAGAGGTAGATCTGAGTGTCATCAGCGTATAGGTGATACCCGAAACCATAGTTGTTAATGAGTTTACCCAGTGAGGAGGTAAAGATGAAGAGCAGTGGACCTAGGACTGAGCCTTGAGGTACACCGACTGACAGAGACATTGAAGAGGAGGAATTGCCAGCAAGGGATACAGAAAGATCTAATGGAGAGGTACGATTTTAGCCATGAGAGGGTGGTATCACAGAGACCAAGAGAGAAGAGGGTCTTTAGGAGGAGGGGGTGATCCAGTGTGTCAAAGGCAGCTGAGAGGTCAAGCAGGATCAGTATGGAGTAGTGGCCATTGCCTTTACCGGAAAGGAGTCCATTAGTAACCTTTGCCAGAGCGGTTTCTGTTGAGTGTTGGGAGCGAAAGCCAAATTGCAGGGGGTCAAGCAAGGATTTGGAGGATAGGAAGAGGGTTAAGCGGTCATAGACTAGTCTTTCTAGCAGTTTTGATGCTAGTGGAAGTAGTGAAACTGGATAGTAGTTTTCAGGAGAAATTGGGTCGAGTGAGGGTTTCTTGAGAATGGGTGTGACAGAGGCATGCTTGAAAGGAAGGGGGAATGAGCCAGAAGAGAGGGATAGGTTGAAAATGTGAGTAAGAGCGGGAGTGATAGATGAGGACAGAGAAGATAGTAGGTGTGAAGGGATAGGGTCTAGCAGGCAGGTAGTGGGGCGTGAGGAAGGAAGTAGAGAATGGACTTCATGCTGTGTGGTTGGGGCAAAGAGGCTGAGAGTCGAGGTGGGGTTGGCTGGGGGGGGGGGAGAAGTGCTGTATGCTTGTGCTGGGATATTGTTACGGATTGTGAGTGTTTTTGTTATGAAGTAGTCCGCAAGATCTTGAGCGCTGAGGTCGGATGGGGGAGGTGGCGCAGGTGGGTAGAAGAGCGAGTTGAAGGTTGAGAACAGTGTTTTGGGGTTGGAAGAAAGTGAAGATATAAGAGAGAAGTAAGTTTGTTTGGCGAGGTGAAGGGCAGTTGTGTATGAGCAGAGAAGGAACTATATAGTTGTTAAAGTCGGTTTCAGAACGAGATTTCCTCCAGGCACGCTCAGCAGCGTGGGAGCATCTCTGCAAATAGCACGTCTGCTTAGAGTGCCAGGGCTGAAACTGGCAATGTGGCATTTTATGCGGTTGTTTAGGAGCAAGAGAGTCTAGAGCAGAGGAGAGAGTTATTATAGTGGGGTGTGGCATGGTCGGAACAGGTTATGGTATTAGTGTGGGAGAAGGGACTGTTCTCCCAGAATTGCAGAGGATCCAAGGCCTGGAGATTCCTCCGGGTGCAGGGATTAGATGGATTCATATTAAAAGGAGAGCAGATGGTGGTCAGAAATGGGCAATGGTTGGTTGGTGAAGTCTGAAATGGTGCAGACGTAAGAAAATACCAAGTCAATTAAAAACAAAAACTGAAAGGTAAAGAGTACACTAAAAACAAAAGCTGAAAGGTAAGGAGTACACTAACAACAAAAACTGAAAGGTAAAGAGTACACTAACAACAAAAACTGAAAGGTAAAGAGTACACTAAAAACAAAAGCTGAAAGGTGAGGAGTACAATAACAACAACTTGCCCTGGAGAGATTCTGCAAAACATTTCACATTTTAGTCGGTCGACATAATAATGCAAAAATGGCAAAATTATCAGCAATTCACTTCCATTAACTCCACCAAGAGTAAGTAGGTGTACCAAGCCGAGGCTTAGCGGACAGACACTGTTTTGGGTGGAAGCTCCAATGTACTTCGACTTGTTTTCAAAGCCAGACACGGCTGAAAAAGCTAATGATAAAAGGAGTTTGTCATGCGTCGCTGTGTGTGAGGAGCGGGGGGAGTCAGGTTTTCAGCAAATGCAGGAGACCATACAGGTTGAAGGGCACGGTTTAGTTTATTTTATGCACCGGCAGGACAAAAGGAATATACAGGACTAGAACTAAAAGATGACTAGACACAAGAAAGGAGCTGACATAGAGGACTAAGAGAAAAATGAATAAACTAGACACAGGCTGGATACAGAGGGGCATGTCATGAGCTGGATACAGAGGGGCATGTCATGAACTGGATACAGAGGGGCATGTCATGAACTAGACACAGAGGGGCATGTCATGAACTAGACACAGAGGGGCATGTCATGAACTAGACACAGAGGGGCATGTCATGAACTAGACACAGAGGGGCATGTCATGAACTAGACACAGAGGGGCATGTCATGAACTAGACACAGAGGGGCATGTCATGAACTAGACACAGAGGGGCATGTCATGAACTAGACACAGAGGGGCATGTCATGAACTAGACACAGAGGGGCATGTCATGAACTAGACACAGAGGGGCATGTCATGAACTAGACACAGAGGGGCATGTCATGAACTAGACACAGAGGGGCATGTCATGAACTAGACACAGAGGGGCATGTCATGAACTAGACACAGAGGGGCATGTCATGAACTAGACACAGAGGGGCATGTCATGAACTAGACACAGAGGGGCATGTCATGAACTAGACACAGAGGGGCATGTCATGAACTAGACACAGAGGGGCATGTCATGAACTAGACACAGAGGGGCATGTCATGAACTAGACACAGAGGGGCATGTCATGAACTAGACACAGAGGGGCATGTCATGAACTAGACACAGAGGGGCATGTCATGAACTAGACACAGAGGGGCATGTCATGAACTAGACACAGAGGGGCATGTCATGAACTAGACACAGAGGGGCATGTCATGAACTAGACACAGAGGGGCATGTCATGAACTAGACACAGAGGGGCATGTCATGAACTAGACACAGAGGGGCATGTCATGAACTAGACACAGAGGGGCATGTCATGAACTAGACACAGAGGGGCATGTCATGAACTAGACACAGAGGGGCATGTCATGAACTAGACACAGAGGGGCATGTCATGAACTAGACACAGAGGCATGTCATGAACTAGACACAGAGGGGCATGTCATGAACTAGACACAGAGGGGCATGTCATGAACTAGACACAGAGGGGCATGTCATGAACTAGACACAGAGGGGCATGTCATGAACTAGACACAGAGGGGCATGTCATGAACTAGACACAGAGGGGCATGTCATGAACTAGACACAGAGGGGCATGTCATGAACTAGACACAGAGGGGCATGTCATGAACTAGACACAGAGGGGCATGTCATGAACTAGACACAGAGGGGCATGTCATGAACTAGACACAGAGGGGCATGTCATGAACTAGACACAGAGGGGCATGTCATGAACTAGACACAGAGGGGCATGTCATGAACTAGACACAGAGGGGCATGTCATGAACTAGACACAGAGGGGCATGTCATGAACTAGACACAGAGGGGCATGTCATGAACTAGACACAGAGGGGCATGTCATGAACTAGACACAGAGGGGCATGTCATGAACTAGACACAGAGGGGCATGTCATGAACTAGACACAGAGGGGCATGTCATGAACTAGACACAGAGGGGCATGTCATGAACTAGACACAGAGGGGCATGTCATGAACTAGACACAGAGGGGCATGTCATGAACTAGACACAGAGGGGCATGTCATGAACTAGACACAGAGGGGCATGTCATGAACTAGACACAGAGGGGCATGTCATGAACTAGACACAGAGGGGCATGTCATGAACTAGACACAGAGGGGCATGTCATGAACTAGACACAGAGGGGCATGTCATGAACTAGACACAGAGGGGCATGTCATGAACTAGACACAGAGGGGCATGTCATGAACTAGACACAGAGGGGCATGTCATGAACTAGACACAGAGGGGCATGTCATGAACTAGACACAGAGGGGCATGTCATGAACTAGACACAGAGGGGCATGTCATGAACTAGACACAGAGGGGCATGTCATGAACTAGACACAGAGGGGCATGTCATGAACTAGACACAGAGGGGCATGTCATGAACTAGACACAGAGGGGCATGTCATGAACTAGACACAGAGGGGCATGTCATGAACTAGACACAGAGGGGCATGTCATGAACTAGACACAGAGGGGCATGTCATGAACTAGACACAGAGGGGCATGTCATGAACTAGACACAGAGGGGCATGTCATGAACTAGACACAGAGGGGCATGTCATGAACTAGACACAGAGGGGCATGTCATGAACTAGACACAGAGGGGCATGTCATGAACTAGACACAGAGGGGCATGTCATGAACTAGACACAGAGGGGCATGTCATGAACTAGACACAGAGGGGCATGTCATGAACTAGACACAGAGGGGCATGTCATGAACTAGACACAGAGGGGCATGTCATGAACTAGACACAGAGGGGCATGTCATGAACTAGACACAGAGGGGCATGTCATGAACTAGACACAGAGGGGCATGTCATGAACTAGACACAGAGGGGCATGTCATGAACTAGACACAGAGGGGCATGTCATGAACTAGACACAGAGGGGCATGTCATGAACTAGACACAGAGGGGCATGTCATGAACTAGACACAGAGGGGCATGTCATGAACTAGACACAGAGGGGCATGTCATGAACTAGACACAGAGGGGCATGTCATGAACTAGACACAGAGGGGCATGTCATGAACTAGACACAGAGGGGCATGTCATGAACTAGACACAGAGGGGCATGTCATGAACTAGACACAGAGGGGCATGTCATGAACTAGACACAGAGGGGCATGTCATGAACTAGACACAGAGGGGCATGTCATGAACTAGACACAGAGGGGCATGTCATGAACTAGACACAGAGGGGCATGTCATGAACTAGACACAGGGGCATGTCATGAACTAGACACAGGGGCATGTCATGAACTAGACACAGGGGCATGTCATGAACTAGACACAGGGGCAGGATACAGAGGGGCATGTCATGAACTAGACAAAGGCTGGATACAGAGGGGCATGTCATGAACTAGACACAGGGGCATGTCATGAACTAGACACAGGGGCATGTCATGAACTAGACACAGGGGCATGTCATGAACTAGACAAAGGCTGGATACAGAGGGGCATGTCATGAACTAGACAAAGGCTGGATACAGAGGGGCATGTCATGCATGAACTAGACACAGGCTGGATACAGAGGGGCATGTCATGAACTAGACACAGGCTGGATACAGAGGGGCATGTCATGAACTAGACACAGGCTGGATACAGAGGGGCATGACATGAACTAGACACAGGCTGGATACAGAGGGGCATGTCATGAACTAGACACAGGCTGGATACAGAGGGGCATGTCATGAACTAGACACAGGCTGGATACAGAGGGGCATGTCATGAACTAGACACAGGCTGGATACAGAGGGGCATGTCATGAACTAGACACAGGCTGGATACAGAGGGGCATGTCATGAACTAGACACAGGCTGGATACAGAGGGGCATGTCATGAACTAGACACAGGCTGGATACAGAGGGGCATGTCATGAACTAGACACAGGCTGGATACAGAGGGGCATGTCATGAACTAGACAGGCTGGATACAGAGGGGCATGTCATGAACTAGACAAAGGCTGGATACAGAGGGGCATGTCATGAACTAGACAAAGGCTGGATACAGAGGGGCATGTCATGAACTAGACAAAGGCTGGATACAGAGGGGCATGTCATGAACTAGACAAAGGCTGGATACAGAGGGGCATGTCATGAACTAGACAAAGGCTGGATACAGAGGGGCATGTCATGAACTAGACACAGGCTGGATACAGAGGGGCATGTCATGAACTAGACACAGGCTGGATACAGAAGGGCATGTCATGAACTAGACACAGGCTGGATACAGAAGGGCATGTCATGAACTAGACACAGGCTGGATACAGAAGGGCATGTCATGAACTAGACACAGGCTGGATACAGAGGGGCATGTCATGAACTAGACAAAGGCTGGATACAGAGGGGCATGTCATGAACTAGACAAAGGCTGGATACAGAGGGGCATGTCATGAACTAGACAAAGGCTGGATACAGAGGGGCATGTCATGAACTAGACAAAGGCTGGATACAGAGGGGCATGTCATGAACTAGACAAAGGCTGGATACAGAGGGGCATGTCATGAACTAGACACAGGCTGGATACAGAGGGGCATGTCATGAACTAGACACAGGCTGGATACAGAAGGGCATGTCATGAACTAGACACAGGCTGGATACAGAAGGGCATGTCATGAACTAGACACAGGCTGGATACAGAAGGGCATGTCATGAACTAGACACAGGCTGGATACAGAGGGGCATGTCATGAACTAGACAGGCTGGATACAGAGAGGCATGACATGAACTAGACACAGGCTGGATACAGAGGGGCATGTCATGAACTAGACAGGCTGGATACAGAGGGGCATGTCATGAACTAGACACAGGCTGGATACAGAGGGGCATGTCATGAACTAGACAGGCTGGATACAGAGGGGCATGTCATGAACTAGACAGGCTGGATACAGAGGGGCATGTCATGAACTAGACAAAGGCTGGATACAGAGGGGCATGTCATGAACTAGACACAGGCTGGATACAGAAGGGCATGTCATGAGCTAGACACAGAGGGGCATGACATGAACTAGACACAGGATACAAAGGGGTACTTACACAGAAGCAGGATAATAACAGAGGCAGATTGCAGGACACAGGGACAGATACACAAATAGCAGAGGGTCTATGGTGGAGGTGGCAACAAAGAGGTCTTGGTACAGGGGTCAGCAGGAGTCCATATGAATGGTGGAAGTCCTTGAAATAAACAGAAGTCCTTTTGGCAAAATGAGGGGATAATCCAAATAGCAACGAAAAGTCCAGTAGGGAAGACAAGGGGGTCTGGAATCCAGGTACAGGCAGGTTCACACAGCGTGTGACTCAGTGGTCAGATGTTAATGCTGAAGTCCCGAGCATTGGGCGTAGTCTCCCTATATGGAGACCTGGGCAGGTGAGGGGTAATTAAACTCAGGGACAAACATATGGGAAATACTGGGCTGGAGGATGGGGAACTGGATCAAAGCAAGGGCTAGATGGGAAATCTGGAATGGGACAGAACAGGGAAGATGGTAGTTCAGACCCATATCAAGGCCTTTTGCGGTGTCTGCGGCGACGGGCATGACAGAGTTAAAACAAGTGAAACACTGTATATTCATTTAATAAATCTACATCGTATAAATGTTCTGAAATATGTTACAGGGTTTTGCCAAACACCTTCCACTGAACCAGTTTCGATAGAGCCGCTGCACAGATGATGTGATGTGTTAAATCAGGCAGTAATAAGTGCCTGAACGCTTACTAATCACATATGATTGTTGATACAGCGTGTCTAGAATTAACTAATGCATTTATTGATATTTTTTTCTAATACCATGGGTTATTTTCTGCATTATTGCCCTAACACAGTGTTAGTAACGCTGCGATGGTCTAGCTGATGTTATCCATCTGGTCTTGTATTAATGGTGTGGTGTTGTGCTCAATACACACTTTATGGGCCCTATTACATTCTTCCCACAAAAACGCAGAACGCGTGAATTTTTGCGCGAAGCGGTAAACGCTAACGCTTGTAAAACAACGCTGGTATTACAATCCTCGCGCATTTTTCAGCTGTCAAAAAAATAACGCGCGTAAAACGGACTGGCAAAAATGCACTCGCAGCAACGTTGCTCGCGGAAATCAGTGTGCGGAATGTTTTTTTTTCACGCGATTCAACCAGTCAGAATTGAGAACCACAATTGTGTCACGTTAAGTTTTTGCGCCTGTCAAAGTCAATCTGCGCATATATGCTGCATCAATAATAAATGCGCACACACAACTTCTCAAATTTATTGGTTTGGGTATGTGTAGAATGTGTAACTATACTTTGCTGCGTATTTTTTTTTGGGCTGGTGTATTTGGGTTCGGACAGGTTGATAGAATTTGCCATTAACACCAGCTTTTAGGAGTTTCTAAAATTATGCGCGCAAAGGCTGTGCGTTACAAACTCCGCATAGAATGTAATACCATTCGCGTACCAGCGCACAAACGCATTTGCACTCACAATGTTAAGTATAGGACGCGCAAAGTACAGTAAGCTAGCGCAGCGTTCGCGCAGGTTCACCCGTGGTAGACGTATACGCGCGTTTGTTGCGCTGACTATGTAATACGGGATCAGGCGCAAATGGTTTTACCCCTCGCGTAATGCGTTTTTATGCCGGCGCAAACGTTTGAGTGAAGATTGTAATTTAGCCCGAAGAGATTGTAATACGATGTTCTGCGCAAAGGGTTTTGCCCCTCGCGTTAATGCGTTTTTGCGCGGACGCAAATGTATGCGCGAAGAATGTAATAGGGCTCCTATATCTTTATATGAATCGCACATGGAGACAGGTTTGGATACTTCCGTTTTGCTTTTTTTTTTTTAACCTCTGCAAGAATTCCTTTGTTGGAGGCAGAGCCAAACACCAACATAATAAAGTATTAAAGTCTTATAACAGCAAAGTAACTTTCTAAAATGTTCCTAATTAAATTTTAATTAAAAGCAATTATTTAAAATGATACTCCTTGGAATAAATGATTGCCGGTGCCCTCGCTGCTCCTATCAATTCATTATCATGACATTCTCCAGAAAACCATTATAATTAAACAGCAAAAAGTATTTGGGAATATTCACAATGTATTCCTTACTGTAATAACCATTTGACAGGTTTATGTCACCATCTGCTGGGCAAAAGGAGTTACTGCAGTTCTGGGCTCCATGCAGGATCAGCTGGAGAGATGTCATACAGACACATTCCCAGCTGTTTTTAAAAAGGGTTAGTACCTGGGGCATCATGTTCACATTGCTAAAACGTTAGGGGCACGTTCTGAAGCCTAATGCAAACGAATTGTGTTAGTAATAAACAAAATTAATTTGCATCTGTCTTGTGGAACCCTCGTATCGACTATCCTCAATATCAGGTCACTGGGAGGGGCCTTGCAGATCTTGGAATTGAAGGGGTTAAAGGGTCATTCTATTTTTTTTAAAAAAATATTTTAAAGTAAGACTTTATAACTTCAAGCTGGTAAAACAAGCATTTTAGCAACTGAAGTTTTTTTTTTCTACCAACATGGGGATCCCCCTGTTTCTTCAGAGGCCTTTCAGGATACTACGGACTCATCTTCCCACTTCTTTGTCGTGATGGTTCATAGCAGGGGGTGGGATTTTCTGCTGCTTTGGTAAGAGTTGTGTAGAAGGGGGAGGGTCAACAGTATTCTCATATACAGGAATCATAGAAATAACACGTCAGGTTCCAAGGAGAAAGAATGCTTCAACATTATTTATTCATGGTAACACAATGAAACGTCAAATATCACATGACATCTCTTTTTTTTATTTTAAACATACCTTTGTAACTGCATTTCTCATGACCCCACACTCACTGTAAAGAACACATAGACGTACGTCTATGACTCCATTCAGCAGATCACATCCTGGGGCTGCCCAGAGGGGAACAGCGGGTGCCGCGGTCTACAACCGTGCTCTTGAGCCCTGTTCCTAAGTGGCAACGTCTGTCCAGAGCTCCCCTAATCCAGAATCATTACTTAAATCTAAAAAAAAAATCTGTTTTTCGGAGTCTTCCGGATTTTAGAATTCCGGATATGGGGCGCCTGACCTGTATCGAGACACAGGAACAGGGTTTTCTGAAGCGGTACTAAAGGTATACAGAGCTAAAGACATAACGAGATGGTGAAGAGGCTGTGCTGGGTGAAGTCAGATTTCAAAATTATTATCATTCTATCAATATTGCAAATCCTGAACATTAAACTGACCTCAAAGACGGCGAAATAAATATTCTCAGTAAAGAACTAACCAATAAAGGGCCCTATCATCTGGCCCTCGCTAAAACTGAGACACTAAGGGGAAAAATTAGGGTTCGCCAATTTCCCCGCTGAGTCCAGCAGCCTGCCCTGTATTGGCCGCTAGGGTCCTGGATGCTCGAGGCAGCGCTAAAGCACCATCTCGAGTATCCCCTCCAGAGTCCATAGGTCTCCATGGAGGTTCGTGCAGCCGGGTCACACAACCTGCAGGATCCAGTCTCTCGCGAGATCCTGCAGGTCGGCGGAGTGATCGCGGAGGGAGACTGGTGAAGCAGTGGATCAGGCCGCCGTTCGATGAGAGATGAGTATTTGATTTGATCGGGAGGGTTTACAGCTGGTGATAACGGATTCCACAGCAGCTGTTGCAAGCTTTTTTTAGTTAGGACTTTGTGATCCTAACGCTAATTACTCTCGGCTTACATTTGCGCTTCCTATGCTTAACATGGGGAGCCCAAAGAGTAAGCCTGTGCTAAAAACGCTAATACCAATTAGCTACAGGGGTTTTTTAACTTGTTTGTGGGCGTAAGGCTATCACCTCAAGTAACCTAACGCTAATGCTCATTTATGTGAGCGCTAACGTTATCTTTAAGGAGCTGATAGTGCAAAATCAGTAGACTGTGGGCTCTAATAAGTGTCTGTATCTACATGGTGTGGTGTATAGAACTCTGAAAGAAGCTGGTGTATAGAACTCTGAAAGAAGCTGGTGTATAGAACTCTGAAAGAAGCTGGTGTATAGAACTCTGAAAGAAGCTCGGATAAAAACCTGGTTGATAGTTCTTAAAATTTTATAACGTCCAGTTGGGCTTAGTTATGGGAATGTCAATCAACATTTTTAGCAAAGGTTTAACAATTGCCGACTCCGCAACATCACGTTATCCCAGACATTCATCTGTTTTCTTGACAGTTTGTCAGCACCAGTTTCCTAATTAGGTATTACATAGGTTGATCATATCGGCCATGTTTAAAATGGACACATATAATTTATTCATGCTGATGGGCAGTGCATGAAGAATGTGATCCCGCACCATGCAGAATCTATATGCTGCAGCTAAGAGATCAAAGGGGATTCCCAGGTAACCTGCCTTGGATTTCCTTCCTGCAACATATAAAATATACATGTTGCAGGGCAGCACTTTACCCTGTGCACCCTCTGCGTGAAATAGCAATATATGTCCATTTAAACATGGCCGATATAGTCACCCTAGCATTACAGCTTGTGTTTGCGTAAAATATACAAATGATGAGGCGCGGGAATCTCTCCGTAAGCATCAACCAGACCTGGAAATAAAACCCTACGTTCTTCAGGGTCCTCTACAACCAGGTCAACTTGTTCACAATAAACTGACAAATTATTCAATAAAGTACATCATACATTATGTCTAGGAATGGTTACATGTTGAAGATTATGATTTCACACACAAATAAAAAATTTTAATCTTGCTGTGTTGAAAGCTTAGTTGACACTTCTTGCCACAAGTTGTTACCGGAGTGCTAGGGAGGACGGTCATAGAGAGGCAAAGCGGGATTAACATGGCCACTTTCCTGGGAGAAAGAACCGTTTATAAAATACTCACATATACTTCCATTGGGAACCAACACATACAGTATACGTGTTCTCCTTGTTTTACAATGCAGGCATATCAACACAGAGGCCTCATAACTTGGTATAACTAGGCAGATTTGGAGAGAGATTGCCGCAAGCATAATACATGACCATCAAGTCTGTACAAATCCTGGACCGGTGAGCAAAGGTGAATGAGATTGCTGAGAACGGGCAACAGCATTGTGTCCTACCTTACGGTGGCTCCCCCTCAGGTCTCATAAGGTTTTAGTTCGATGGGGCCATTGCTGAGAATGCTATACCACATGTAAAGCAGTCTGTCATCACCCAAAAACAGCAGCCAGAACTGAAATGACAACGCAGCCTCCTCTGCAGCCAGCGGTGATCGATTCAGCCTAGTCAGGAGGGCATAGCCGGTATCAGGTAGCTATGTTTAATTTGTAATAAAAACAGTAATTATTCTTAAGCATTCTCGTGTCCATTTCCTTTGTCCAGTGCTAAAAAGCAAACAGTTCACGCTTCCCAGCGCTATATCCAGTTTGCTGAACCCGCATTTCCGCACATATACACTATTACGTTTTTTGTTTTTTTTAATGGGCAGATTTTACAGTGAAAGGAGTCCAGCCATTTTCCATGTTACGCCTGAGATTACATTAAAAAATGGATGGGGTTCATCCAGTTGGTTCATAGCAGAACATGCAGTCAGGGATCTGCTCGTCTTCTGACTCCACTTGAACGGTGACGGAGTGGAAAGGAAAGTTGTCGAAGACACTTTGGGTGACCTCCTTCAAAATTCTTTTGGAGTCGCTAAAGTTTTCTGATAAAAAGGAATAAAAATAGGAAAACCTTAATGTAGCTGGTGACTCTGAATTTAATTAAAGAAAACCAAGCACCGTGAGATGATTTATTTTGTGTTTTGTCATCTAGGTCGCCCTCTTCCCTCTACTTTAATTTTTTACCCTTCCCTCACATCTTTCCCACCTCCCACTTTTTCTCTCCTCTCCCTTTCATACTTTTTTAGCATCACTCTTTCCTCCTCCTTTCCCATCCTCCCCCCTTCGCCTCCTTTTACTTGATCCCAATCTTTTTCCCCCTTCCCTACCCAGTGGTCCTCCCCTGGTTAACCCTCTGCCTCACCTCTTCGATGGTTCAATGACCCCATACAATCAGCCCGCCACACTACCCAACAGTGTTTCAAAACTAAAGAAAGGGGTTACTGCACTCAACATCTAATACCATAGTGAAGAATCGGTGCTCATAGACTCCAGCGTGGCCCGCACCTATCAAATCCGAACGAAGAAGGGAGACTTCTTCCAGAAGTGGAAAGTTTATTGGATATTAACTGGGCAACAACAAAGGTTGACATCTCAGCTAAAACTTTCTCTAGTCAATATCCGATAAACTCGACAGTCCTTGACAGTGACAGCGTTCCTTGATACCCCACCTCAAGCCCTCTCCCCAGATGGGTCCCTTGTCTCTCACCACATAACTCCTGGCTCGGAGGTTCCTCCCCTCTACCCATTTTTGCTCACTCTAGTTTCCTCCTCCAGAGCAACTCACTGTAGTGCCATAATATATGGGTTGCTAGAACTCTTTCGCCCTCCTTATTAGTACAACTGCACCGGAAACATGGGAATTCTAAGAGTAGAGCTCCTTATCCTCCGACCCCTTTTCCCTGCTGCCAGGGAGCTAAGCCCATGTGGGTTGGGCTCGGTTCTTGGCACTCCAAAGTAATACCGGATGTCACGACCACTACGCGCGCTGCTGCGCAAAGACGCCGGGTTAAGCCGCTCACTATCTGTCTATCCTAGACCCAGATAATTACGCGCGCTTATCTACCCGTCCCAGCCACACTTTCTCTCACAACAGGCACATAGAGCGCGATATACTGATCCAAGGATTGCAACGCAGTACAAGTCTTCTCCTGAAGCGCGTACTAACTACTTCTCCCACAATCCCTGCAGTCTCTTTTTCCTATTCTATTAGTAACGCTGCCACCAGTCCTCATGGACACCACGCGCGTCGCGACTGGAGACGCAGGGCTTAAACAACCGCACTGTCTCCTGATGACCGCAACTCGCAATTTCTTATATATAACTGAGCTTAAAGCAAATAGCAATACTCTCAATTTCTTAGTTAGCGTGGATCTCATCAGCCAGAGTCAAACCTTAAATCCTTTTTTGTTTATTTATGATAGAAAAATCACAGTGCTTTGTTACAGAAAAAATTATAACTAGAATAAATCAATTAATTACACACTACACAGCAAATAATAGAAAAAGGGGGAACCATAGAGCAACTACTTACGAAGAGCTATTCAGTAAGCTAGCATCAATGGTCTCCTGGAGCCTGGAGATAGAGCATGGACAGATCAGTCCTCTTTCGAAGGTACCCCAAGTGATCAGCCACAGCACATGGCCAGTTTATAGAATTTATACACTTCCTGATCCTTCCAGCCCACCCCCAAATGGCCCAGTGTCCTGCACTACATTTCCCAGAGTCCCCTTTGCTACAGCGCATGTCTATTAATCTTTAATTGCCCAAAGGTGTCCCTCTTCCCCCCAGACCCCCCTTAGAGGTCAAGGATGTGTTTCCTGTCTTTGAAGATGGGGTCTAAATCTTGGTGCCGGGCTGGCTGCCAAGGTGTGAGTACTATGTCAGAGTACAAAGGACATTCCCTTTTTACAGCTATGTGTTATATCCTCCCCCCAGGGGAGAAAGCTAACCATTTTAACAGGTCTTTCTCAACAGCTGAAATGTAATCAAAATGGTCAGACACAAATATGAATATAACTCTATATGGAGGAGATATGTATAAACAGGCAGATAGACACATATATACAGGCAGACCCTTATATAGATAGAAATACAGATCTAATCTGCCACACCGGATTTTTACACTGTAATGTTAAACTGTACTATTGACAGTGCCCTACTAGTGGCAGGGGTGTGGACCGCCTCAAGTGATAGCCTGAGAGGGGTTCATGGCATCCATAGGCGTGCCATGAACACAGAGGTTTGTTGGTGCACTCTGTGTCCTGGCGGCTGGCTGTATCCATGGACTCTTCATCTGTTATGAAGTCCACCCTACATACCTGCTGGTCCGGGAGGCTGTGGGACTGCAATGTGAGCGGTGCTTTGAGCTAGATACTCTATATAATATATATCGTTAAAGCACAGAAATATTTTCCATTGTTTTAATATATTATTTGTTTTCTTTAGTTGTCAGAGCACACATACATGTAACTTATACATTTCGTTTTCAGACAAAAGAAAGTACCTATTTAGCAGTGTGTACAGATATAACATAGGTCAGCGATCAGCAACCTTGGCCCTTCCTTCAGAAGTTTTGGGACTACATTTTTCACTAAGCACTTCCAACCTAATCCGTACCCAAGCATCATGGGAGATGTAGTTCCAAAACATCTGGAGGGCCAAGGTTGCTGATTCCTGACATAGGATATAGGTGTTTTTTGTCATAACAGTCGGGTAATTCAAGATCTGGAGCATTAAAATCGGGGGTCAAGTCGAGGTGGTGTAATGGTCTGCAGGGTGGTCTGAACCAGGGACGTGCCGTCAGGGGCGGCAGGGGAGGCCATTAATTTGCAAAAATTCGAAAATAAAGATTGCGTAAAAGAGAGGCACTGAGAGCAATGGAATTGTTTGGACCAATGGGAAAGCACCATTGGTCTCAAGCTATTCAAAAAATTCCTCCATGGGAGGCAGGCCTCCTGTGCTTTGATTTGAAAAAGGAAAGTCATGTGACTGTCCTCGTCAGTCATGTGGGCGTGCCGCAGGGCTGTGTGCCTGGAGGCACATCCTGGGGAGCACTGAGAGCAGCCAGATTCTGGGGAGCACTGAGAGCAGCCAGATCCTGGGGAGCACTGAACCTGAACCTACGTAACCCATGTATATCTGGCTCTGATATAGGCAAGTGCCTCACTACCCACTGACCTCACCGCACGTCACTGAGCCCAGTATGCGGGGATTCATAGATACACAGACAGGAGGGACCAGGATACTTGGAATAGACCCCTCTGGTGGCAGACAAGACACAAAGGGGAACTCCAGGCGAGGTACAAGTGGGCACTCCAGAAGAATAGCCAAGGACTATCCGTAGATCAGAGGCAGGCAGAAGGTGGTAGTCGTAGGTCAAAGCAGGGGGTCTGGTACATGGGTGGTCAAACAGTAATATCAGGGGAACTCAGGAAACAAGTCTGGCCAGGTATGAGCTTAGCACCGAAATGCAGGAGCATTGTTGAATGGGAGGAGGAGAGCTTTATTCTGGCAGGAGGGTGTGGTGTATGTTTGTGCTTTAACGGTTTGTGTTCTGCATAACATGGGTCAGCACTTTACAGGTGCTGCCTGAGCATGTACGGCATGGCAGATACAGTCAGCAGCGTGGGCATGACAGGCGGGAACACAGTTTCTCCATTATATTTTGTGTAGGGGAACTGAGTTTCCATTGGTCCCACACACTATAAAGCTTGTATCCAGGTGTTCAATCATATCTTTCCCTATTAAGTCACAATAAATATAGGATTTATCATATTTTTGCTAAAATCAACATATACACATAAATATACAGTGTATCAGCTCTGAGTTTGTGATTGTGATAAATGCGACAGAAATCTTGACGAGGTCCCACGCGCTTTTGTTAGGAGGGGCTGGTCGCGGAACAGAAGCATATTTTACTGACGGCTGGTGTGTTGACAGACTGACAGGTAAGGCCTTCAAATCAAAGGACATAAACCGGCCTTTAGCGGCAACAATTGAACTTTTGTTCCGGCACACATACATTTACTGACCTGTGGCAACATGAACTGAAAGCATGACTTGGTTCATTGTTAAAGCCCAGAGATGAAGACTGTGGAACGATTTAACCCCATCGACTGCGAGAATGTTCTGCTTCACAGCACTGTAATTAACTCCACGTGGAATACCTGCACAAAAAATATAACAACAGTATCCTTTATCCAGACGTGTAACCGTTTAATTAAGGCGGCAACGGACAAGCGACTCCCACGTATATAATTATTTAGGCTCTCACGCAGCATTTCAAAGCCATGCGAAGTGTGGCCGCGGCTCCGGGAGCTGCATTGTAACGACGAAACGCGCTGCTTTTGCCAATCAGTCGTCGATTGCGTGCGCGACCCACCTTTGGTTTGATGTTATTAGCTGTTTACACAGTGTCCAAAAAGGAGGTCCGTCAATTAAAAACCGCATGCGTAACATTAAAGCCGAACAAAGGTATTGTGTTTGTGCACAGCTGCGTGCGGCTTTTATATTTTTTATTACTTGACGGCCAGAGTGTGAGATGTAACAATAGCGCCAGCGCTGCTGGAAACGTGTGGAAATAAATTTCGGAAGAAGACGTTCAGTGTCAGGCTGGTCCAACACCTTTGTTTAAAGAAACACTGTCAGGGTTATTCAAAGAGAATCGAAAAGTCGCCGCACGTTCGGGGACTTTTCGTTCTCTTCAATTCGGCTTGATTCGGCGATCCCATTTCAGCGACCCTGCGGTGTATTCAGCAAGCACCACAGGGCCGTCGTATTGCAGGGAAAAGCCGCCGCAAACCCGACGAACACTCCCCGCAAAACCCAGGCGAAGGTACACCGAAACCCGCAAAACATCTGGATTAACACCGCCGAACACGCCGGAGAAACTTGAGCAGCCGCCGGAAAAACCCGACACCGCAGACGAATGGAGTGAAAAAAAACAAAAACAGTAGGCTTGAATGTTTGAAAATGTAAACGCTGTTTGCAAAGAAACTACTGAGCGAAAATGTCTGAAATTTACATATGAGGTCCAATGAATGATCAGGGCGGTTACGGAAAAAAGAAAAAACGTTTAAAAAAAAAAAGAAAAGGAAAAAATATCGGAAAAATTGTTTTGCTAAAAAAATCCTGAAAAATGTCTAAAAGATCCTAAAAAAAACTATAAATAAAGAGACTTTTTACTGCAGAATATTATAATAAACGGTTTATTAGATATTGAATTAAAAAGGGAATATTTTTAACATTGAAGCCTATGGGATTCGCCTGAATAAATCTGCCGCATGAAACCACCGAATGGCAGGGCATTTCGGCAACTTTTCACAGCTGGTTTTTGTTCTCTGAATAGACGAAGCATTGCTTCTCTATGGAGAATTCACTGCCCTCGAACACGCAACTAACAGGCACCGTATGTGCAGGCAATTCGCCAGGATTTGGCGAACTGTCTGCTCTCTGAATAGCTGAATGGACAGGAAAGGTAACCGTACGCTGAATTTCACTGTTCAGTTACCTTTCGCCAGCAATTCGGATCTCTTTGAATAACCCTGTGTAATAAAAAAATAGAGCGTCCCTTTTTTTTCCCTTAAATAATTGGAAAGAGGCTGCTGATAGTCTGTGATCAATTTTTTTTTTTTTAATTTTGGCAAATTTTTCTCAACTTTTCCCCCCTGCGCGGCGCACTGCTCATTCTCTCTATCTCGGGGACTCCCGAGCGCGGAAGCCCCTGAAGCTTTCCAATGCAATTTGCTCACCTATGCTACTCTCGTAAACGTAGGAGCCTGATCTGGATAAATACAAGATTGATAGATATTTTTATAAAAAAAATGAAATCGTAGACATGGCTAAAGAGAACATAATACTCACCTTCCATTAAGACAATTAAAACGTCTCTCAGCACCGTGATCGTAGTGGCCAGAACAAACAATGAAAATATGAAGGTGCAGATGGAGTCCGCTATCTTGTACTGCGGCTAAAAGTTTAAAAAAGTAATAAAAACAAAGGTGAAGCATCGCAAATTATTATTATTCTTTGCTAAGGCGACAAAACAATCTGTAACTTTTCTATTCAATCAATGTAAAGAAACTAATATTTTATAGAGATTAATGTAAAAAGTAATGTGTTTGATTGTAAAGAAAATGCAAGAAATTCACAGACAGACACGAGGTTATTCGCAGAGAACCATAGTTTACTGTTGTTGCAACGACAATAAACTTTAACATTTCCCGAAAGCAGCGCTTCCCAACCCTGGTCCTCAGTAGTGATAGGCCAAACACCCCCATGTTCGGTTCGCATTCGAACTCGAACATCCGAAAAAGTTTGACCGCGAACTCGAACACAATTCGAACACAATGCAAGTCAATGGGGCTTGAACGTTCGAAAATTAAGGTCCCCTCCAGATGGCATATATGCAAGATATTGGCCATAAAAGGTGTATGGGGGTCCGGGCACTGCCCTGGGTGACAGGAAACAATGAGAAAAAAAAATGTTTTTAACCCTTTCACTGCTGATGCTGAGCGTTTTCACCGCTGTGCACTGAGCTCATTTTTACCGCTTTTGCTCATGTTTAAACGCGATTTGAAGCCATGGGAAATGTTTGACCAACAAGGTGTGGGAAATGTTTGACCAACAAGGAGTGGGAAATGTTTGACCAACAAGGTGTGGGAAATGTTTGACCAACAAGGAGTGGGAAATGTTTGACCAACAAGGTGTGGGAAATGTTTGCCCAACAAGGAGTAGGAAATGTTTATGAATCCCATAGGCTTCAATGTTAAAAATATTTCCGTTTCAATACAATATCTAATAAACCGTTTATTATTATTATATTCTGCAGTAAAGAGTCTCTTTATTTATAGAATTGTTTTTTAGGATCTTTTAAGCATTTTTCAGATTTTTTTTTCTTTTCAAACTTTCAGCGAACGTCCCGAAAAGCCGATGTTCGAATCAAAAAAAGCTTCTCCTGACGGTTTTGGTTTTCCCTATCTGGATTGCCTAAGATTGTCATCTCTGCAAATAACAGTAAACTACAGCTCTTTGTGAATCGCCATATTAATACTGGATGGCAAAAAATTCAAGGATTGGGTCCAAGCTTTCCTACCGTTGCTATTGTTGTTAACCCAAAATGAAAAATAAAATGTGAAGCAATTTAAATAAAAAGAATTAAAAGTTATCTGCCTAATTAGACAGAACCACTGCCAAAAAACAGAACAATGTTCCAATATTCGTGTTCTCCTGGCAAGAAACCTTTCCTCTGATACAGGGGTTTAAGTGGAGCACCTGCAGGCCCCAGAATTCCTGCACCTGCTTCCTAGGAGTGGGACCTGAGGGTTAAGGTGGGTCAAGGGCGTAACTACCAGGGGTGCAGAGGGTGCCACCGCACCTGGCCCTTGAGTCTGGGGGGCCCACACTCGCCTCCCTGGGGGCTTGCTATATTTTATATTATTTGTAGCACAGGCTACTTGAACTGTGTGTGTACTGTTGTGTTTCTCAGACATGCAGCCTGTCGCAGCTGCGGGGTACTTCCCCTCCTCCCTTTTTTCCCTTTCTCTTTACTGGCAAAGGAAGTTGTTAAGACAGGAAGATGCAAAGGATTCTGGAACATGTCTCAATTACAGAGGGCCTATGCAATTTGTCAGGAAGAGAACTACACCTCCCAGCAGTGCCTAAGGGAAGGGGCGTTTTCCAAGGGTGGAAGTGCACGTGTAGAGCAAGGAGAAGGGAGAGAAGGGGAGACTGCTGAGGGGAACGGTCCTATGTGGTGTATCGTGCATCCAGAGGCTGCCTCGTGCGTTCAGCGAAGGAGAGATCCAGTTGCCCTCACGTGTTGCCAGTACCAGCGGATCGTGCATCCAGCTGTCCTTGTACAACCAGTGAAGAAGGGGTCCATCTGCCTTCGTGTGTGTTCCAGTGACAGAGGGAGCGACCGAGTACATTCAGCGGAGAAGAAATCCGGCTGTCCTTGAGTGATTCCAGCGCTAAGAGATAGCGATCGAGCTACCGTCCAAATGGAGAGAGGTATTCGGCCATCCTGCATGAGTTGATATTGCTAACTTTATTGTCTGGCCTAGTTCTACTGCCCGCGCAGTTGCAGCTAAAAGGAGGATCGCTGCAGTTACAAATCTTGCTGTTCTGTGACACTTTGCGAAGATTTCTTTATCACTTTGTGGAATACAAATATGGTTTCATGTTAAAAAGGTACCCAACGATAGAATCAAGGGCCCCACCGCTAGCAATCTTGAACACTTGTATAATTTCCACTGGGCAGTGGTTAGGCAGAATGTATAAGGTTTAGACAGGTTACTGATATTGGTTACGTTGATTATAGTTGATAATCGAACTGCACTGACGTATGGTAAAGATTGCCGTCTTGTTCATTCATTATTGAGTTGAATAGTAATGCTAAATTAACTCTTTCAATATTGTTATACTGTTGATTACTTTGTCGTACAAAGGGTTTGCTCGCTAGTCCTAATAAACCCCTTTTTATTTAAAGTCATCTTGTCCTGGTATTACTTGGCGCCGAAGGTGGAGGTGGGTAATTACTGGAGTGAGACAGAAGGCCCGTCAAACTCAGCGGCTCTCGTGGGAGTAGCGCTACATATTTTTTTTAGAATTTATTTTATACTTAATTGTGAGTTTTTTTCTTTTGGAGCTCTGTGATACACTCCACGCATATTACTGTGGGTTTTGTTGTTGTAAAACTCTGATTTACACGGATACACACTGCACATTACTGTAAGTTTTATTGCTGTGGAGCTCTGTGATATGTGCATACACACTGCACATTACTGTGAGGTTTATTACTATGGAGCTTTGTGATAGGCTCATACACAACGCACATTGCTGTGAGTTTTATTGCTGTGGAGCTCTGTGATACATTCATACACAGAACACATTACTGTGAGGTTTATTGCTGTGGAGCTCTGTGAGATACATACAGGGTTATTCAGAGAGAGGTGAAAACCAGGAGAATGACTGGAGAATTGAAAACTCTAGGTCAAAATAGCCAAACCAGAAAAATTCTCCCATTTATCTCACTTTCCAAATGGGCTATTTGGTCTACATTGTTCTCTTCTCCTGCCATTTTCCTGGTTTTCACCTTTCTCTGAATAACCCTGATAGTGCACATTACATTACAAAATGGGATGGACGTAAGAGGTCATAGTAGACCTGCAAAAAATGGGACACTGATTTCTAGAGTCAACATTGTGGACCTTGAGGGGACCAATGCATGCTGACGGGAGGGGGGACAAAATATATTTTTATCTAGGGTGGGGGGTCCCATCATGGTTCCTGCACCTGGGCCCTGAGGTTTCTAGTTACGTCTCTGAGGTGGGTAGAGATTTAAAAACAAATGAGTGGAAACACAGTTCAACCATGATTTTATCATTTCCTCACCTTTCCATAAAGTAAAACATATTTATTTTCATGTATCTTTGTTCTCCTAAAATAGTACTAATGTTTTATTTACCTTTTCTTAGCCTGTTACTGTAGCAGTGATCAGGATATACACAGGCAAAACGAATAAAAACAATTACTGTACGTACGCTGATGCATAATACAAACACAGACAACAATAAATTACTGATGATGTCAGAAAATATATAGTGAAAGGTATAAATATAATGTGCCCAATGCACTAAATGTGAAAAGTATAAAAGGGGAGACATTTATCTGGCTCTCATACATATGAGTGCAGCCAAAATATACCTCCCTTTTATCCCCCTATGAACTTATCTGGCTGCACCATGTTGCTTTATGTTTCTATCAGGGTTATTCAAAGAGCTCCGAATTGTGGCCGAAAAGTAACCGAACGCTGAAATTCAGCGTACGATTACCTTTCCTGGCCATTCGGCTATTCAGAGACCAGGCAGTTCGCCAAACCCTGGCGAATTGCCTGCACATACGGTGCCTGTTCGGTGCCTGTTCGAGGACAGTGAAATCCCCATATAGAAACAATGCTTCGTCTATTCAGAGAACACAAACCAGCAAGGAAAAGTTGCTGAAATGCCCTGCCATTCGGTGGTTTCATTCGACAGGTTTATTCTGGCGAATCCCATAGGTTTCAATGTTAAAAATATTCCCGTTTTAATTCAATATCTGACAAACTGTTGATTATAATATTCTGCAGTAAAAAGTCTCTTCATTTTTAGATTTTTTAGGATCTTCTAGGGATTTTTTTGAGAATTTTTTTTTCCTTTTTTTTTAATCGTTTTTTCTTTTTTCTGTAACAGCGCTTTTTATTATCATTCATTGGATCTTATATGTAAATTCCAGACATTTTCGTTCTGTAGTTTCTTTGCAAACAGCGTTTCACTTTTCAAACATTCAAGCGTACTGTTTTTTTTTCTCACTCCATTCGTATGCGGTGTCGCGTTTTTCCAGCGGCTGCTCTGCGCTGTGATCGGCGTCTGCTCGGGTTTTCCGACGGGTTAATCCAGATGTTTTTACGGGTTTCCGTGTGTGTGCCTTCGCTGGGTTTTTTGGTGAGTGTTAGTCGGGTTTGCGGCGGCTTTTCCCAGCACCACGACGACCGCAGGGTCGCCGAAATGGGATCACCAAATCGCACTGAATTGAAGAGAACGAAAAGTCACCGAACGTGCGGTGACTTTTCGTTTCTCTTTGAATAACCCTGTATGTTTCCCTTTGAGGAACCACATATACCTTTGTGAAGAGAGACTATTATTTAACTATTAACACAATTTGTACTTTTCACATATAGTGCACTGTGAAACATAACATAAAACATAAAGCAACATGGTGCAGCCAGATCCATATGGGGGGTGTATTTTGGTTCCTCACATGTATAAGAGCCAGATAAGTGTCTCCCTTTTATACTTTTCACAATTAGTGCACTGGGCACATTATATTTAGATTTTACCTTTCACGAGATATTTGCTGACATCATCAACTATTTATCACTTATTGTAGGCGTTTGTATTACACGTCAGTGCTACATAAGTGTTTTTATTGCACATTGAGTGTGTATATGCTGTTATTTTTAAGTGTAACGTTTTGGGGGATTCCTATTAGGCTGCATGACCTTGATTTATTAGGATATTTATTCAAGATTCTCCACGCTTGCGTGGTTTGTGTTTTTTCTTTATTTTTTACGCTTGCTCTTGCACACTATAAAAAATACCACTATTAGAACTAGAACCACTAGAAAGTACTGAATTTATCTATGTCATCAGGTCGCCGTCACCATGATTTGTAGAAAATACACTGTTTGCGTCTGGTCCAAAAAAAGTTGCACGCTCTAATATTTGGTTGTGTCGCCTTTTGCTGTGACTGCGTCACGCATTCACCGAGGCATCGGTTCAATGAGCTCATGTGATGTCACGGCATTTATTCACATCCAGAGTGGCATTAATTTGTGGCCAAGATCTTGTATTGATGATGGGAGAGTCGCGGCGCTGCGTAAAGTCTTCTCCAGCACATTATCCCAAAGATTCTCAATGGGGTTAAGGTCTGGACTGTGCGGTGGCCAATCCATGTGTGGAAATGATGTCTCATGCTCCATGAACCACTCTTGCACAATTTGAGCATGATGAATCCTGGCATTGCCATCTTGGAATATGCCCGCTGTGCCATCAGGGAAGAAAAACCCATTGATGGAGAAACCTGCTCATTCAGTATATTCACGGAGTCACATGACCTCATTTTTTGGGCACGTAACGTTGCTGAAACTAAACCTGACCAACTGAAGCAACACCAGACCATAATAGGCTTGTACAGTAAGGGGTGACATTTTTTTGGCCAGGCAGTGTATCTAAAGGTTGGCGCATCAAATGAACGACCTCGCTGACCTCGAGAAATGGATTTTCTTTAAATTACTTGTACAAAACTGTAAAAAAAAAAAAAAAAAAACGTGATTACGTCTGCAAAAAATTAAAAGCGTAAAGGGAATGAGGAGCTGCTTGTAAAACGCAATATAATATTCTGAGCTTGTGATGAGGATGACGAAGAGGCAGATCATTGTGTGGAAGGCTGCACAGTTACCTTGAAGTATATAATGAGTGCGCTGATCAGCACGCTGATGCTCTGAAACAGGTCCCCGATGACGTGGATAAAGGCGGCTCGAATGCTTGCGTTAGTCTGAGGCTCGTAATCAGGTGCCATATGCTCATGCTGACCTCCTGCGTGGCTGTGACCGTGTCCTTTCTGGTGTAAAATCACTGCTAAGCTAAAAACAAAACACGATAAGAAGGTGCAAAAAGTGTTTCACGACATAGAAAAGCAATTCTTCAAGACAGCAGTATATATCATGGTAACAGCACATTCTGGTCATTTTCCAACTTTTTCCTAGATTTACAGTATGTGTGAAAACGTTTAGGGCCCCATTACAATCTTCGCGTTAAACCGCTCGCGCAGCGCTTGAATTTGTGCACCAAGCGTTAAATGTTAACGCGTGTAAATCAACGCTGGTATTACATTCCTCGTGCATTTTTTCATCCGTCGAGCAATAACGCGCATAAAACGGACGCACACAAACGAGCGCACAGCCACGTTGCGCGCAGAAATCAGTGCACAGACTGTTTTTTCACGCGATTCAGCCAATCAGAATTAAGAACCACAACTGTCTCACGTTACGTTTTTGCGCCTGTCAAAGTCAATCTGCGCATATATGCTGTATCAATAAAAAATGCACGCACAACTTCTCCATTTTATTGGTTTGGGTATGTGTAGAATGTGTAACTATACTTTGCTGAGTGTTTTTTTTTTTGGGCTGGTGTATTTGGTTTCGGCCAGGTTGATAGAAATTTCCATTAACACCCGCTTTTAGGAGTTGCTAAAATTATGCGCGCAAAGGCTGTGCGTTACAAACTGCGCATAGATTGTAATACCATCCGCGTACCAGCGCACAAACGCATTTACACTCACAATGTTAAGTATTGGATGCGCGAAGTACAGTAAGCTCGCACAGGGTCACCCGCGGTAGATGTATACGCGCGTTTGTTGCGCTGACATTGTAATATGACGTTCAGCGCAAAGGGTTTCATCCCTCGCGTTAACGCGTTTTTGCACGTTTGAGTGAAGATTGTAAAAGGGCCCTTAGTGTGAAAACGGGTAAACTCCTAATTTCCATCCATAATTTATTTCATACCTTTATCAAGTAATTACTAATTAAATAAAAGAGCCTGTGGACTTCCCTCTCCTGACATTAACACATTGCTTGCCAGCCAGCCAAAAACAGTAAACAAAAAAAGACGCATTAAAAAAAAAAAAAACATGGCAATTCGGACACGGTCAAATTTGAATATGCAGATTTTGGCCGTGGTATAGTCATACAAGGCCAGGAGTCAGAACCAGAACGGATAGTCAGACAGAGCTAAGAGTGGGTACACAAGAAAATACAAGAGAGTAGTCAGGAAACAAAGCCAGAGTTCATACACGGTATAACACCGGTAATACTTTCTTGCACTGATCAGGTTAAACCACGACAGGGCAATGACACTTACTCAACACTGGGTTTTTAAATCCAGCAATTGTTGCGTCCCCCGCTCTTTGAATAACCTGTATGACTTATTTCCTTCCATAGGAAAACATTGAACTGGCTGTATGATTGCATTCATGCTCAGTGTCACTCCTGTAATGTAATACAATGAGAGATCCCTGTTTGCTCTGTCTGCCTGGACATTGTGTTCATCCTCATTGGTTCTGAGTGAGCAGCAACTGTTTATTTATAAAAAAAATATTTAACGTGAACCTGTTAACCTCAAGAAGTGTGCATATGCTGTGATTTCCAGGGGCTGGTGTAACAGATCTCAGTACCCCGACAGGGTCGCATCTGCCAATGCCGCTTTCTTGCTGGACCCCCCCCCCCCCACGTGTTCTACCCAGGCAGACTCCCGTGCCTTTCTTCAGTCCTTAGCCGCAGTTTAAAGATGGGTACACGTAGAGAGCCTTGCTAGAGTCCCCCAGAAATAAAATGAGTCTGTAGATCTTTCAGGGTTAGAATGGAGCACATTTGCTTCTTGCAATGGTAAACCTAATTAGATTACATACAGGCAGTGAAATCAAACATTATGTAACATTTCTAATGAAGCAGGACAATGGCAATCAGGATGGTAACAGATTACAATCAGAAGATTTATAAACTGTTCAAATAGAAACAGATAACACGTTCCTGAGACAAAGGTATGCTGGGTGGCTAATCCTCACAACAGATAAAAGATACACAAGGACCAGACAATAGACAGACAATAGCATTCTTGCATAATCACAGATTACACAAACATTCTGCACACAAGGGAGACCTGCAACCTACAAATATTCCTCCAGGTCTAAGCACCCCAAGTCCAAAGTGACTTGTGTCACAGCTAGGATATTGCATTTGCCTTAACCCCATCACTACTGTGACCATGTATACAGGATCAGCAGTAGCAAACACAGCAGCCCCAGAATGTGTTAACACCATCTGGGGCTATGCTGTATGACTGCAAATTCAATTTGTTTGCTTTTGAGCTCCAGAAGGTGCCCCTAAAGTTTTATCCCTGTGGGTACAATGCCCGAGGTGCTAAAGCTGGTTAAAATTGGTTGAGGAATGTCCAGATATAAACAGGCTTTTCCCATCCGATACAGGGAACCACAAGCAGCCATTCTACCTGCAGTAACTCCATTTGGCCATTAGCTGGCGACATACATCTGCCAAATAGGTTATTACAGTAAGGAATACATTGAAAATATTCCCAACTATTTCTTACCGTATAGATAAAAAATGATTTTCGTGGTAGTGGATTTTTGGAAAAAAAAATTGCTTGGTAGTGAAGGGGTTAAAGAGCAATGCACTGCAAAGTCTCAGGCTAATGTCAGACGAATGCATTCGGAGCACACTGTACGTCCGTGCACAACTGACGTACTGTCTGACTGATGATACTGTAGACACCACACGGTCCGTTTTTTTTGACTGACTTTTTTTGACTGATGTAGATGGGAAATAAAATTAATATGTAAAATGAAAAAAATTGATACATGATATGAAAAAACATTTTGTCCGTCAAAAATGCTGGACGTCAAAAATGCAGTCCAACTGACTACGTTCCATCACTCACACACAAAGCTACGCGGACGTGGCGCACTCTGTGCGCTTTGACTCTCTGTGTGGCTTGACGTTCTTGCCTAAATTGCATCCGGTGCCACGTGCGTTGTGCGTGCGCACTTCTCTGCGGACGTACTTCGTGTGTGGGTCTCTATTGATCATAATTTTATGCTACGATGGACGTTAAAATGTGCGGTAACAGGGACGTGATCACTGCATTCGTCTGACACGGGCCTCATCCCTCGATGAAATATCACTGACTGGATTAATTTGAGTAAATCTCCGGGCACTGCCATCCTCTGTATATATTTTAATCTAACAGAGAAAGGCACCCTTTGTGGAGGGCGCCTGTAGCACATGCCTACTTTGCCTAATAGTAAATCCAGCCCCATGTACAATAAATAATTTTGAGCAAGATATTGATTAAAAAGCTTTGTAGTGGAAAATTAGACAACGCTGACCCGAAGGGAATTTACTAACTGCAAGGAAATGGGGTTATGGAGAGAAAGTGAAAGGCAGTTGACAAATATTTAACAAGTCAGGAGTCTGCAATAAAAAATACTTTGATCAGCAACGGAAAATCACAAGCTGGAAAACATATTGCTTAGACACAAAAAAAAGTTAATTTCCAATCCTTGCAAACAGAGAAACTAAAACAAACCAATCCACACGTCAGCAACACTAAAAGGGGCAAGGACTCCTCAACTGCTTTATAAATAATTAGAAATATATTGTATCCACAATTAACCCCTTCACTACCGAGATCGAGATATCTCAGGCTTCAAAGGCATCAACTGGTGCCCCGATATCGATAGATCTCGATCTGCTGACCTCTAACTCAATTTGGCAGTAGATGGCGCCATCTACTGGCCAAAATATGTTATTTACAGTAAGAGATACAATGGGTATAAGCTCAAATATATTACTTAATAATTAATTAAAAATTATTTTTACAAAAAAACTCTGGTTTCTGACAATGGTCTTTTGGAAAATCACTTGGTAGTGAAGGGGTTAAAAAAATCAAACTGCAAATATATTTTTTTTAAAAAACACGTCAGGGGGACCCAGGAGGTTTGTGATATTCCTCCGACAATATGTGTAATGTAACTTACATTAAATTAGCAACTAAAGCGCACACCGACGTCATGAGCATCACAGTCCCATTGATCTCGTAGTCCGGGTGCAGTATTCTTTCACAGGCCAGGTATAATAAAACGCCAGTTACCACCCAGATGGTCATCATAGACATCAAGGCACCAACAATCTCTAGGATTCAAAATTCAAGTAAATAAATCATTTATACGAAATGAAAGGCTGACAGATAAACAACTGACAGATATAATGATACATAAAAGAATAGAAACAGGATAGACAGACAGACCAAGAGATAGGCTGACAAAGAGACAGACCAACAGGTAAACAGGCTGACAATTAAATAGATGGTAGATAGATATTTCATAAATAGATAAAATCCCAGTAGACTGACAGATGAATGGGCGATAGACCGTTAAAAGACAAATTATGGATACTAAGATTGCTGATAGACAGATTGCTGATAGACAGATTGCTGATAGACAGACAGACATATAAATAGATTACTGATAAACAGACATATAAATAGATTGCTGATAGACAGATATATAGATTGCTGATAGAGAGATAGATTACTGATAAACAGACATAGATTGCTGACAGATAAATAGATTGCTGATAGACATATAAATAGATTGCTGATAGACATAAATAGATTGCTGATAGACATAAATAGATTGCTGATAGACAGACATATAAATAGATTGCTGATAGACATATAAATAGATTGCTGATAGACATAAATAGATTGCTGATAGACATAAATAGATTGCTGATAGACAGACATATAAATAGATTGCTGATAGACATATAAATAGATTGCTGATAGACATAAATAGATTGCTGATAGACATAAATAGATTGCTGATAGACAGACATATAAATAGATTGCTGATAGACATAAATAGATTGCTGATAGACATATAAATAGATTGCTGATAGACATATAGATTGCTGATAGACATATAAATAGATTACTGCTAGATAGATAAATAGATTACTGCTAGACATATAGATTGCTGATAGACATATAAATAGATTGCTGCTAGATAGATAAATAGATTGCTGATAGACATATAGATTGCTGATAGACATATAAATAGATTGCTGCTAGATAGATAAATAGATTGCTGATAGACATAGTACACAAGTCCCGAGTGAAGCGCAAGTTTTTGGATTCTATGCTACGCAATATGTATAGAAAAGCTTCAGGGACTTTTGTGTTTGGGGGTCCATGGGCTGAAGAGGAGGAGCTGTGCGTGGCGAGGGAGAAAAGATGAGTAAAATCACCTTAGATAAAAAAAATATTAAAAAATAATTGGCTGAGGCTTTTAACAGCCTCTGCTCAATTATTTAAGAGCAAAAAAAAAGGGCTCTATTTTCTAGGGTGTCCCTTTAAATAGACAAAAGCTAGGTAGACTTGCAGATAAATAGATGATAGTCTGCATCTGCACATGTTAAGAAAAAAACACACACAATACCTTGTTAACGTTGCATCATTTTAACTTAACTCCTTCACTACCAAGCAGGTTTTGTTGAAAAAAAAAATTATGGTGACATTTATTTGAAACATGGGATGTGTAGATAATTTAATATAGGGTGAAATAGACCTTTTTCACAGAAATTGTTATTTTAACCCCTTAAGGACGGGAGTAATTTTACAAGTTCGGCGCTGTTTCGAAGTAGAAGTTTGCTGAGCTCATTTTGACGGTTTTAAACGCGGTTTTAAGTTACATATTATTGTACCACCCAGATAAATTATATATTGTTCTTTCCGGCAGACTCGGCAGATTAACAATATATCATTATTATATGTATACGTCATGCCCTGCCAAAATGCTATAACAAAATTGTAAAAAAAATTTGAATTTTCAATAAAATTTCAATCATCCACAGTGTGTAAAGTGGTTTTTTTTTTGCATTTTATTACCCGAGACTTTGCGCATATATTCTATGGGGTAGACTTGTTAAAAAAAATTTAACTTCTTTTTTTTTTTTTGGGGAGAAATTACGTGATTTTAGCTAAACCCCCCAAAAAAAATCATTAGTGAAGCATCATTGTTCACATTATAATTGAAATGTGAACAATAGTGCTGCATTAAAAAAAATAAAAAACGCACGTTTTTATTTTTTATTAATTATTTTTTTTACACTTTACTTTTACTAGTAACATGGTCATGTTTGATACCATTTGAAAGGCCATGATCAGGCCTTTCAAACGATACCCCGCATGACCCACTAGCTGTCACCGATCATGAGACAAAGGGGTTCAAAGAACCCCCCTATCTCTACCATGGGATTTCCTTAGGAAATCCCTTGGCAGCTAGGGGTTCCCTGGTTAATTGACGTCATCGGGCCACGCCCGATGACGTCAGTGGACGTGGGGAGTCCCGGAGGTGGGGCTGCCATCCAAGATGGCAGCCCCCACCGGAAAAAGGCTGTGACATGGCATCGATTGGTGCTGGGTCACAGCCTTGCCATCAAGGGGTTAATGCCATACATCCCTGGAAAGGCCAGGCTGTGCCCTTTCCAGGGATGCCTGGCATTAGCTGATAGCCCCCGGCAATGGAGAGATAGAGGGATCCAAAAGGATCCCCCCTCCCCTCCAGGCGCTTCCCCTGCTTTGGCTGGGAGGGGAAGCCTGAAACTGACGTCATTGCATCCGGCGCGATGACGTCAGTGCGCCGGGAGGTGCCAAAAGTGCTGGTCTGACTCCATGGGAGTCAGAGCAGCGCGGGAGCCGCCGGAGGAGGTGAGTATCTGCCGCCGGGGGGCTGCAGATGCCGGGGACGTACAGTTACGTCCTGCGGCGTTAAAGCCCGCCTAATGCAGGGCGTAACTGTACGTCCCGCGGCGTTAAGGGGTTAAGATAGTTAAAAATTGAAAATAATGTTAATTTGCTCAGTTTTTAATTTTCATGTATTTGTTTATCCTTTATAGAAATATTGTTGAAATGTAAGATTCTGAACTCTAGATGGTGTCCTTTATCTTACACAATTTCAACACAATGTCACACTGCATTATCAGCATACAGGCAGAAATGGCTTTTGTGTCAGATGCAGTAAATGTGATGCAGACAGATAATAAAATGGTGAGATCTCCGGCTTATGGGGGTTTGTAGTGATCAGAGTGAGATTATTAGCAATGCAATATCTGTATGTGCTGCATAATGTCTGTGTATGGCAATTACAGCGACACCTTTTATCTGTATGTGCTGCATAATGCCTGTGTATGGCAAATACAGCAACACCTTGTATCTCTATGTGCTGCATAATGCCTGTGTATGGCAATTACAGCAACACCTTGTATCTGTATGTGCTGCATAATGTCTGTGTATGGCAATTACAGCAACACCTTGTATCTGTATGTGCTGCATAATGCCTGTGTATGGCAATTACAGCAACATCTTGTATCTGTATGTGCTGCATAATGTCTGTGTATGGCAATTACAGCAACACCTTGTATTTGTATGTGCTGCATAATGCCTGTGTATGGCAATTACAGCAACATCTTGTATCTGTATGTGCTGCATAATGCCGTGTATGGCATTTAAAGCAACACCTTGTATCTGTACTGTACAGGGATTTTAAATCATTATTACCCCCTGAGTCTTAACCCTGTACAGCAGTGAGTGACCCCAGAGCTCTCCCTGTATTGTGCCCTCTGCCTGGCTGCTGTAACGCAGCAGTAATCTCTTTGAATGTTTTGTTACAGTGAGGATTAGGGCTGCTATTTGCAACTGGTTTTATGTCTCTCCAGGGTGCTTGGAAAGCAATAAAACAAAGGATTTAGTTTCACCACAAGGGACTCACTAACCTGGCTTCAAAAAGGTGTGGAAATGGTCTTTTGATATACAAATGAGTACTATACAAAGCATTACAATGCAAAATTGAGATGACTCGATTTTGGGTGTGCAGGGGTTAAATGATCCGCTTTGCATCTTTCACAAACACAGATTCAGCTCTCCCCACAGGCTGCTAATATCTCTTTACAGCCTCATCTTTTTATGAGGAAAGTCACAATGTGTTACCTGCTCTAAACCACCCAAAGGTGAGACGCTGCGTGGCCGGCTTAGAGGACAACCAGAGAGAACAAAGGCTGATGAGGAAACTGGACAGGTCCACTAGAAGATGAGCAGCGTCTGTCACCACTGCCAGGCTCCCCGCTATGTATCCACCTGCAAGAGCACATTATAGAACTCATATATATATATATGCATCTATTGGCAGTAAAAAATAAAAAAAATCATAGTGACAATGTGATAGGAAAAATACATTAAAAAAAATATATATACATGCGTTCAAATATTGGTAATTTGATAAAATAATCATGGCAATATAGCCTCTTAGCCTGTAATTATTACAGCTTATTAAAAGAATGGGCGTTAATTATTTCTTTGTTAAAATGAGTCCCGTGCAATAACCCCTTCACAACCAAAGGTTTTCCTGAAAACCGCTCGGGAGCCAGTTTTTAATTATACAATAAAGGGGTTATTCAGAAAGCCCTGAAATTTTTGTGAACTTTCAGTGGTTTTTAGTTCGGCACACCTTGGCGCGCTACGGTGATTCCATTTCGCCGACCCTGTGGTGAATTATTATTATTATTATTATTATTCTTTATTTATAAAGCGCCAGCATATTCCGCAGCGCTGTACAATAGGCACAGTATAGACGGGGTTACAATACATTGAACAACATTTGACAAACAGTACAGGAGGAGATGAGGGCCCTATTCCCGTAGGAACTCACAATCTGGGAGGGTTGGGGTTGGAAACAGGAGGAGAGGACTGTAAGGTGAGAGTGATTGATGATTGCGTCAATGAGTTGGGTGGAAGGCTTCCCTAAATAGGAATGTTTTAAGGGAGCGTTTGAAGGAAGAGAAACTAGGGGAAAGTCTGACAGTACGAGGGAGAGCGTTCCAGAGAGTGGGGGCTGCGCGTGAGAAATCCTGCAGTCTATCATGGGAAGAGGTGATGCGGGGAGAAGCTAGGCACAGGTCACTGTTTGACCTTAGGGAGCGGGCTGGGGTGTATTTGGTGATTAGTGAGGACAGGTAGTGGGGCGCCGAGTTAGTGAGGGTCCACAGGGTCCAAGAAGATGGAGTTGCCAAAGATCGCCAAAGACAACCGAGTGCCACCGTAATGCAGAATTATAAACCGACAGAATTCTGCTATTCTTCTAATTGGTGTTTAAACAGAAAAAAAAAAAGCATTAAAATGTGCGTAAATAATAAAAAAGGTTTCTTACAGAATAAAAAAAAGCCTTTTTTTAAAAAAAAATGGGAATCAAAAATTTTGTTTAAAAAAATACAAAAAGGTGTTCCAAAAAATAAATAAAAGAAAAAGACAGTTTGTTGAAGTTGAAAAGAATAAACGGTTGAATTGCGGCGAACTGCACAGTATTTTGCGGGCAATTCACCATTATTTGGCGAATTGACAGCGTAAAGGGTCATTTCAGTGCGCTCTCGTTCCCAGCAATTCGGGGAATCAAATTTCTCCACCCTGCGGTGAATTCAGCATTCACCTCAGGTCCCCGAAGTGCGGGGAAAAGCTGCTGCAAAACCTCCAAAATTATCGGATCCTGCGCCGGTTTGGTTGAAAAAAAATTAACAGACATTATCGGATCCAATTCGGTAAATTATCGAGAAACTACTGGACAAAAATGTCTGCAATTAACATATACGGTCCTATGAATAATAATAAAAAGGTCTGTTACAGAAAAAAGAAAAACTGCTATCTAAAAATGAAAAATAAATTGTCAAAAATTCCTGAAAAATGCCTAAAAGATTTTAAAAAAAATTAATAAATAGACTTTTTACTGCAGATTAAAAGAATAAACAGTTTAATAGATATTGGATAAAAACGAGGATTTTTTTTAACATTGAAACCTATGATTAAACCTGCCGAATGAAAACACCGAACAGCAAGGCATTTCTCTGCTGTTTGGTGTCTCTGAATAGATTAACCATTGCTTCTCTATGGGGATCTCACTGCCGTGAAAAAGGCACCGTATTTGCCAAACCTTGGCGAACTGCCTGCTTTCTGAATAGCCACGAAAGGGCACCGTACAGCGAAATTCATTGTTCGGTGCCATTTTGGGGCCAGATCGGCTCTCTCTGAATAATCCTGTTAGTGAATAGATGAACTGCCGTGAAATTGCACCGTTCGGTTCCCTTTAAGAAATATTTGCAATATTCCCAATGTATTCCTTACTGTAGTAAGCTATTTGGCAGGCAGATATCGCCATCTGCTGGCCAAAAGGAGATGCTGCAGTTCTGGGTTCTGTGCAGGATCAGCTGGAGAAATGTCATCCAGGCAAATTCCAAGCTGGTTTTAAAAAGTGTTAGCACCTCAAGCATCACGCCAACAGTACTAAAACTTTAGGGACATGTTCTGAAAGCAATATGCAAATCAATTTTTTTTGCAATATATGAAATTCATTTGCATTGCTCCTGTGGAACACCACATTGACTACACTCAATATCGAGGAACCAGGAGGTGTCTTGCAGATCAAGAATAGTCAATCTTGGTAGAGAAGAGGTTAAACATACTGTATCGTTCCGATGTTGTCACTATGCAAAGACTAGACATTAGATTGCTTTGCCCAAATATCTGGTGGGCCACAATGACCATGGCTTGCCTTGGGTGATTAAAACATCTCCCATGCGGCTGGTGTTTGTAATACTGGTGCTATATGCATCCCCCATGGTAGGGAATAGTATTAGGTTAACCCTAACCTAAAAAGTAACCCTATAACGAACACCAGTAGGTAATAGCAAAAGTGTCAGTAAAATGATGCTAGAATGGTGCAACAAGTGAATGAAAAAACGTGCAAATGTGTCTTTTTCTCTCGTCAAATTGGACTTTTTTTTTTACCAAGTATCTCAATATTAGGAGATATTTTTAAACTCGCATATTTAAAGCCACGTTGTTTACCACAAAGTGCAGTCATTATAACAGTGACCCCTCATAAAGCATCTGAACCCCTGCCGCCACTGACTGACTGGAGCACCAGCAAATTACAATGAACGGGTTTTCCTTTGCAAAAGCCCCATGATACACTGTCTATTCAAAAAAAAGGTCACCTACTTGATTCAACTAAGCCTATCGGTGCAAGCCTTCCATTGACTAATTACTGCAGTGATGAATAGGTTTCAGCATAAAATTAGGTCATGTGACTCCCTGAATATACTGAATGAGCAGGCTTTTCCATCAATGTTTTTTTTCTCCCCTGATGGCACAGCGGGCACATTCCAAGATGGCAAAGGCAGGATTCATCGGGCTCAATTTGTGCAAGAGTGGTTCAGGGAGCATGAGACATCATTTTCACACATGGATTGGCCACCGCACAGTCCAGACCTTAACCCCATTGAGAATCTTTGAGATAATGTGCTGGAGAAGACTTTACGCAGCGCCGCGACTCTCCCATCATCAACACAAGATCTTGGCCACAAATTAATGCCACTCTGGACGCAAATAAATGCTGCGACATTGCATGAGATTATCCAAACGATGCCACGGAAAATGCGTGCCGTAATCACTGCAAAAGGTGACACAATAGAATATTAACGAGAAAGAAAGATAGAGAGAAATAAAGAAAGAAAGAAAGGAAAGAGAAAGAAAGGAAAGAGAAAGAAAGGAAAGAGAAAGAAAGGAAAGAGAAAGAAAGGAAAGAGAAAGAAAGGAAAGAGAAAGGAAGGAAAGAGAAAGGAAAGAGAAAGAAAGAAAGGAGAAAGGAAAGAGAAAGAAAAGAAAGAGAAAGAAAGGAAAGAGAAAGAAAGGAAAGAGAAAGAAAAGAAAGAGAAAGAAAGGAGAAAGGAAAGAGAAAGAAAGGAAAGAGAAAGAAAGGAAAGAGAAAGAAAGGAAAGAGAAAGAAAAGAAAGAGAACGAAAGAAAGGAGAAAGGAAAGAGAAAGAAAGAAAGAGAAAGGGGAAATGAAAGAAAAAAGAAAGGAAAAGAAAGAAAAAAGGAAAAGAAAGATGAAAAGAAAAGAAAGAAAAAAGGAAAAGAAATATGAAAAGAAAAAGATGAAAAGAAAAGAAATAAAAGGAAAGAAAAGAAAGAAACAAAAGGAAAGAAAAGAAAGAAGAAAGGTAAGAAAGAAAAAAGAAAGAAAGAATAGAAATAAAACGAAAGAAAGAAAAAAGAAGAGAAGGAAAGAAAGGAGAAAGAAGAAGCCCTGTGACTGACACTATTGCTTTGGAGTTTGCCTATAGAATAGAAGGTTCACTTTAAATGTTCCTGCCAGCATGGAGGTTTTACTTCAAGGACAGATTGTGCCCTGCCATTTGGCTAACATTGAACCCTTTATATGCGTCTTTCTGCTACAGCTGCAGATAAATGGCTTCCATGGTCTTTTATTCCCAGAAACAATTAAAGCACTTTCTGACACAAATAATATTCCTTTTTTCCGTGAAATAGAACCTGAAGCTTGTGATCTTTATTCGGCAATTTTAAAATCTGCACCGACGCCCCCGTAGTTCCCCTAATAAATCTATTTTTTACATTACACACGGATTCATTGTAGGGATTACAGAGATACTAATGCCGGGCCTGCACTCCTGTACTGGAAACATAAGGATACTTTATTCTGATTATAGCTTTAGAACTAAACAAACCTTGAAAGCCTTTATGATCCACACCGTCTGGTTTCATTTGGAGTAGACAGTGCGGCCTGCGCCGATACTTCTCTTTATGTGCTATTGTAAACATTAAGCATTTAATCCAGTCCTTACTTGTAAAATTCAATAGAAATACAATTGCGCGTTTGAAAGGACCGTAAAGTGCACAGTGGGATTATGTTCACCAGTAAAAAGCAAACCAGCGTCTCCTTCATGGATTACATTTAACCTTGTTCCCTCCGAGTGACACAAATGATGTTTGAATTGGAGAGATCGCATAGGTTTTCTATGTAAACGTTGTCTGACAATTGAACACGGCTTGACAAACTCCGTGCCGACCCTGCCTGCTCAGCTTGACTAAAACGTACCTCATGTTATGATACATACAAGCCCATCAAATACAGGTCTATTTACTAAAGGGGTTACTCCGAGAGGCCCGAAATGTTGCTGAAATGTAACCGGACACTGAAATTCAGCATACAGTGACATTACAGCGATTCAGAGCGCAGGCAGTTCGACAAATTCTGGCGCATTGTCTGCACATATGGTGCCTGTTCAAAGGCAGTGACATCCCCCATAGAAAAGCAATGGTTAATCTATTCAGAGACACCAAACAGCAGTGAAAAGTTGCCGAAATGCCCTGCTGTTCGGTGTTTTCATTCGGCAGGTTTATTCAGGCGAATCCCATAGGTTTCAAAGTTAAAAATATTCCCATTTTAATTCAATATCTAATAAACTGTTTATTGTTTTATTCTGCAGTAACACGTCTCCTTATTTATTGATTTTTTTAGGATCTTTTAGGGATTTTTTTCAGGCAAAAAAAAATACTTTTTTTTTTCTGTAACAGACCATTTTATTATCATTCATAGGCTCTTATATGTAAATTCCAGACATTTTCTTTCAGTAGTTTTTCTGCAAACAGCGTTTCAATTTTGAGACTTTCAAGCGTATTGTTTTTTTACCCTATTTGTCAGCTTGTCGACTTTTTCCGGCGGTTGCTCTACGCTGTGTTCGGCTTATCATCGGCTTTTTCCGGCGTGTTCGGCATGGTTTTTGCTGCGGTCTCTCGGTCAGTGTTCGGTGAGTGTTCGCCGGGTTTGATGCGGGTTTTCCCTGCACTTCGGGGACCATGTGGTGAATGTTGAATACAACGCAGGGTGGGTAACTTTGATTTCCCAAAGTGCAGGGAAACGCGGGGAACGAGTTACATGTTTACAGGTGCATTCTGTATATAGTCACTATGTTACATGTTTACAGGTGAATTCTGTATTGAGGGATGTCAATAGGGATCTCTTAAGTGACTTTAGACTGGGGGAAGATTTGATGGCGTCTGTGAGGTTATTCCATAACTGCGGTGCTCTGTAAGAAAATGAGGATTGAGCCACTTTCTTTTTGTATTGTGATATTGCAAGTAAGGTGCAGGTTCTGGATCGGAGGTTATAGGAGGAGGGAACTGCTGTGGGAATCAGCCTATTCAGGTAGGGTGGCAGCCTCCCAGAAAAGCTCTTAAACACCAGGTTGGAAAGGTGAAGGGTGGGTCTAGATTAAAGTGACGGCCAGTTTAGTTCTTTTAACATGTCACAATGGTGGGTCGTGTAGTTACATTGTAGCACAAAGCGGCAGAATGAGTTATACAATTTAGTAAGTTTATGAAGGTGCAATTGCGGGCAGCCGCATACACTACATCTCCGTATTCAATAGCCGGCATACGGGGAGGCTGCTACTTTTTAGAATGCTGTCCTGGATTTCTTATTTGTTTTTATTCCGAAGTTTCAACTTAGCTCACCTGCGATTTCTGCGAATATGAAGGTAAGACATATAGCTGCGGCTATGTAGAGTTTTTTCTTTGCCAGCTTCTGCTCCTTCTGTCTGGCATCGTAAGCTTTTGTGTTGTTGTTGTGGCAGTGGTAGGTGCTGATAGCGCAAGGAATTTCCTCTTCTTCTTGGAGTTTCTCTTTACAAAAATTACCTTGAGCAACACTAGAAACAAATAAGAATAAAAAGACACGAAAACTAAACAGAATATACATAAACATTATTATAAACTAATATGTTCATCTTATTAATGTACCGAATAGGAAATATATCTATTGATTGGATCCGAGTGCAGTTAACATGGTTAATGACATCATACATGTTGGTTTACTGCAGGGTGTCCTCAGATCCCGCTAACAGGCCAGATATTAAGGATCACCTTGGGGAAATGCAGACTGAATCCTGCAATCCCTGAGCAGCAAATCATATCACCTGTGCTGTGCTTCACATATCCTGCAAACCTGGCCTGTTAGGGGGACATGAGGACCAGGGTTGGGAAACACTGGTCTGCTAGAACTCTTTCTAAAATAAATATCAACATAGACATTTTAGAAATTGTCATTTCACGGGATCTTCTACAGTATATTCCAAATAGTACAGTATTCCATGGGGGAAGTTAAACCATTACTGCAATTTTGATGTAATGATCATTGAAAACCAAAATATAAGTGACAGTGGTGAGTTCTCTCTGTGGCCAAGTCAGGAACGAGCCTCTCATTCTGGTCTGTGAACAAATCCCATGAACCTCTGTCAAACGTGGTTCAACACAGAGCAATGGCTCCATCCATCATGAAACACTCTACAGGTCAGATCCTGACCACTTTACATTTATAAAATGGGCAGGATGTGAGGAGTGCCCCCTTCCCCCTCCCAGCCCCCTAGTGTTTGCTAAAATGTAAAATGCTGGGTGAAGTGGAGGAGTTTCCTCCACCCCAACCTGCATCAACAGCAGCCAGGAAATTAGATTTTCCAGCTGGTGGTTAATACTTGGTTACTAGTGACGTTGACACACAAGGAGCGAGCCGATGTCACTATCTCGGAGACTAATCACGTAAGCAATCAGTCTCACACAGGGCCGGATTTATAATTAGGCAGAATAGGCAAGTGCCTACAGGTGCCTGCCTTGCTCTGTGTAAGAAAAAAAAAGAAAGGTTTACAATCATTTAGACCCCTGTATCTCTGGAGCCCTACAGAGGGACATGTAATGTATCATTGGACAGATTCTGGCCTTTCCAATGATTCAAAAAATGACCAGGTTCACGTAAGAATACAATAACAAATAAAATATAAATATTTTTCCCTTTTTTAACGCAGCACTATTATTCAGTTTACAATTGAACAATGACACTGCAGTAACTCACCTTCTCATTTCCTACTCAACAGCAAGTGTGGAGGTGATGGCACAACGCATTGTTTCATCAATACTCTCTGTGCATAATTTCCCTCCGCGGCAGCGCTAGGCAGCTGATTGGCTGTTTTGAAGTCCCTGGTAAATTGGACTCGCTATATAACCAGGAGAGCTGCCAGTTTATATCTAGCTCCCGACGAAGCTGACATGCTATCGGCGAAACATGTGTTGAGCGGTCTTTGTTTTTAATCCTATGTTTGTTTAAAGCAGCAGCAAGGAAAAGAGATGAAATCTTAATAGGGTTACCAGTATATTGATTGATACGCTTTATCAGCATATATGACTCATCCTAGGAGAGCTTAGCCACATATGTACCGTTATGGATTTAAAGGGTATAGATGACTGATCTTGACAAGCTCTCTTTCGTTGGTGTTATCATTTGATGCTACCCTGCACATTAATGCTGAATTAAACATTTATCTGTCGAGGATAATTCCCACATTGCTTACTTGCAGGGTTATTCAGAGAGCACCGAAATGTCACCGATATTTCGGTGCTCTCCCGTTCCCTGCACTTCGGCGAGTTAGATTCACTGAACCTTCGGTGAATTCAACATTCACCGCAGGGTCCCCGATGTGAGGCAAATCAACCTGCTGAATGAATCAAAAAAAGTTACAAAGCTGCCGAATCGATCCGGAAAACGCCAAATCGATCCAAAAAAACACATACAGGGTTATTCAAAGAAATCCGAATGGCTGGAGAAAGGTAACCCAATGCTGAAAATCAGCATTCGGCTACCTTTCTTGGCCATTTGGCTATCCAGAGAGAAGGCAATATGCCAAATCCTGGCGAATTACCTGCACATACGGTGCCTGTTCGGTGCCCGTTCGAGGGCAGTGAAAGCCCCATAAAAAAGCATTTTTCTGGAATTTCTTTTTTTAAAAAAGTCCGTTTTGTTTTTAAGTTTACTTATTTTTTCTGTAACAGCCCTTTTTATTATCATTCCTTGGACCTCATATGTAAATTTCAGACATTTTCGCTCAGTAGTTTCTTTGAAAACAGCGTTTCACTTTTCAAACATTCAAGCAAACTGTTTTGCTAATTTATTCACTTCTCTCGTCTGAGGTGTCGGCTTTTTCCAGCGGCTTCGCTGCCTGTGATCGGCTCCTGCTCGGGTTTTTCTGGCTTCTTCGGCGGGTTAATCCAGATGTTTTTTGCGGGTTTCGGCGTGCCTTGTTTTTGCGGTGACGTTTCATCGGGATTGCGGCAGCTTTTCCCTGTGCTTCGACGGCCCTGTGGTGCTTGCTGAAGTGAATACACCGCAGGGTCGCCGAAATGGGATTGCCGAATAGGCCCGAATTGAAGAGAACAAAAAGTCACCGAACATGCGGTGACTTTTCGATTCTCTTTGAATAACCCTGCAAAAACCTGCTCAATGTAGCCAACGATCCGCCACAAAACCATCAAATCAATCTGAAAAAAGCCAAAAGACTGCCGACCAGCCGCAGGCAAATAGTCGACAAGCCGCCGTATGGGGTAAAAAAAAAAAAAAAAAACATTTAAAAGGCGTTTTCAAAGTACTGCATGAAAATGCCTGGAAATAATATATAAGGTCCTATGAATAAGAATAAAAAGATCTGTTAAAGAAAAAAAAAAGACATTTTAAAAAAAATCAGGGAAAAACATTTTCGCCGAAAAAATCCTGATTATTGCCTAAAACATCTTAAAAATTAAATACACATTTTGCTGCAAATAAAAAGAATAAACGGTATGTACGTCCGATCGGGAAGTCTCCCTTAGACCCGTGGACGTACATAGTATGTCAGGGTCTCCTAACCTCCCACCCTCCCTGTACTCAACTCCCTCGCTGGGCTCCTGCGGCTGACTGGTAGGCTGGAAGCCTGTCCCACCTTTTCAGGGGGCCTGGCAGGCGTGATGACGTCATCACGGTGCATGATGACATCATCGCCAGGCGCCCACCAGCGCCTGCAGTAAAAATGAGGAAGGGGTGGCGGATCCTTTGCAGCCCTCTATCTCCCCAATAGTTTAAGTTAAAATAAGACAAATTGCACTGCTGGAAAGGGGAGAGTCTCCACTTTCCAGTGATGTGACTCATTAACTGTTTCGTTGCCAGAATGCGATTCAGTGCCAATCGGTGCCGAATCGCAATTCAAACCCAGAGGTGGCTGATATCTTGGATGTCAGTCAAGCCTCCGGGTCACCCCACACCCTCTCACATCCTCACCATATGTGTGAGGATATCAGTGGGCCAGTTAATCCCCTAGCTGCCAAGTGGAGATGGGGATGTTTTGATCCCCGTATCACCCGATCCGTGGCAGCTTGTGGGTCATGTTTTATATCAGAGAGGCCTGATAATGGCCTTTCCAATGATACCAAACATGATCAGGTTTGTTTTAAAAAAAAAAAAAAAAAATAATAATAATAATAAAAAAAAATTAAAATTGTCTGGGGGTTTAATTAAATAGGACTTAAGCTGGCATCTAAAAATGATGAGCATAAAACGGTCAAAATGAGCTCAGCGCACAGAGGTGAAGTGGCTCAGCAGTGAAAGGGTTAAAAAGCAAAAACATGTAAAAATTGGGTATTACCGATCTCATGACAAACGTTTTGGCGGTTGTAGATTTTTGGGATTATATTTTGAAAAAGTGTGTTTTTTCCATTTTTTTCATCATATTTCATTTTTTTTTATAGTAAATCATACGATATGATGGAAATAATGGTATTTTTAGACAGTCCATTTAATGGCGAGAAAAACAGTGTATAATATGTGTGGGTTCCATAAATGAGTGAGAGGAAAATTTGACCTAAACACAAACAGCGCAGAAACGTAAAAACAGCAGCGGGCACTTACGGACAGACTTTCGTAAAACCGCCCGGTCACTAGGGTTAAACCTGTCGAATGAAAACACTGAACATCAGGGCATTTCTCTGACATTTTTCTCCTGTGAATAGATTAAGCATTGCTTTTCTATGGGGAGTTCACTGCCGTCGAACAGCACTGTATTTCTTTGGCAATTCACCAATATTTGGCGATTCGCTGGCTTTTTGAATAGCCGAATGGCCACGAAATTGCTCTGTTCACTTTTCGGTGCAATTTCGTGGCCAAATCGGTGCTCTTTGAATAACCGTGATAGTGTTGTCCATTGACTGTTTTGTTTTTAATCCGCGCTTTTGATTATCATTTTATTTTGACTCTATTTTTTTTTTTTTGAGAAAGTATTTTCCCAGGAAGGATATATTGAGATTTCTCTCGTTTTCAAGTATGTCCTGGATGGCGAGTATGTACCGTTAGGTGTCTTGCGCAAGGACACTTACTGGAGAGGAGCTCTTGCTGGGGTCGAACCCATGTCTCCACAGGCTCTCTCCACGCAGAGCAGTGATGTTACCTCTACTCCACCCAGCCAGTACTATTAAAAGCTACAGTCAGGTCCAGAAATATTGAGACATCGACACAATTCTAACATCTTTGGCTCTATACACCACCACAATGGAGTTGGAATGAAACAAACACAATGTGCTTTAACTGCAGACTGTCAGCTTTAATTTGAGGGTATGTACATCCAACTCAGGTGAACGTGTAGGACTTACAGCAGTTTGCAGATGTGCCCCCACTTGTTAAGGGACCAAAAGTAATGGGACAGAATAACAATCATAAATCAAACTTTCCCTTCTTAATACTTGGTTGTAAATTCTTTGCAGTCAATCACAGCCTGAAGTCTGGAACGCATAGACATCATCAGACGCTGGGTTTCATCCCTGGTGATGCTCTGCCAGGCCTCTACTGCAACTGTCTTCAGTTCCTGCTTGTTCTTGGGGCATTTTCCCTTCAGTTTTGTCTTCAGCAAGTGAAATGCATGCTCAATGGGATTCAGGTCAGGTGATTGACTTGGCCATTGCATAACATTCCACTTCTGTCCCTTCAAAAACTCTTTGGTTGCTTTTGCAGTATGCTTTGGGTCATTGTCCATCTGCACTGTGAAGCGCCGTCCAATGAGTTCTGCAGCATTTGGCTGAATGTGAGCAGATAATATTGCCCGAAACACTTCAGAATTCATCCTGCTGCTTTTGTCAGCAGTCACATCATCAATAAATACAAGAGAACCAGTTCCATTGGCAGCCATACATGTCCACGCCATGACACTGGTGCTCATTGTTTACCTTTAAAGAGACACTACTCCTTCTGACCGCTTTAGCATTTTAAAGTGTCTAGTAGATGAGGAGTGCCCCCTTCCTCCCCCAGCCCCTCTGATCTGGTGAAATCACGTGGTGAAGTGGAGGAGTTTCGCCACCACACCTAGCCTCACCAACAGTGACCAGCAACAGATCGGTCACTAGTGACATCAGTACGCAGAGAGTTCACCCTCTATGACCACCCACTGTAGCGAGTGGTCTCAGAAACAGCTGATGGGTCGGATCTTAGCACGTGCACAGCTCTTATCCATCGTTCTGCACAGGCGCTATGGAACTTTTGCACAATTTGCTGTTCCTACACTAAGTTGCATAAGAGCCTAAATTGCGCAGAAAGGTTTGGCAGTTGGGAAGTCCCAAAGCCGAAGAAGAGGAGCTGCGTGCGGCGAGGGAGAAAAGGTGAGTAGAATCAGCAAAAATATAATAAGGAAAAAAAAGTAACTGGGCCGAGACTGTCAGCAGTATCTGCCCAATTATTTAAGAGCAACAAAGGGACATTCTATTTTTTTCTATACAGTATCCCTTTATTACATACTATGGGCCCTATTACAATCTGGGCGTTAAAACGCGGGCGCAAGGGAAGAAAAACTGCGCCTGCAGTTTTCCCCCTTGCACCCGCTTTTTAACGCCAGATTACAATGCAGGCGCAAAAAAAATGCTGCCTGCATTGTAGCGCCAGATGAAAATCAGGATGCTCGCGGCAGCGCTGAGCGCAGCCTCGAGCATCCACTCGCTGGAGTCATAGGACTCCATTGAGTTCCTCTCTGCCGGTCACGTGACCGGCCGGATCTCGCATCGCGAGATCCGGCCAGTCGGCGTAGGGATACGCAGGGAGAGACAGGGGGGACTTTTGCCCCTGTCTTTCCCTGCTCCCGCCGGCTAGAGGAGGTGACCGGAGAGGTGGTCCTTGCCGTGGGACACAGGGTAAGGCTAGGGACAGATGAGCGCATTTTCTGCAGCCACCGTCAAAATGTACGTCGATGCGTGCGCACGCATTTTTTCACGGATACCTTAAGTGGTCAGACGATGCGCAATTCTGGACGTATTTCATGACGATGGGGTGAAAAGAAGTCTAGGGAAATCCGGCTGTTTGAACGTTATGTAGGCCGCACACTAGCAGCGTCTGACATCTCCTAATCACGCACACACGCTGCTATGCGGCCGCAGCGCACTCTGTACGTCAGTAGCAGCGGTTTCACGTTCTGATAAAAATGCGTTCATTTGCTGGTTGCGTGGTGTCGGCGCACTTTTGTACGCACGTACTGCGTATATTGGCCGTCATTGGCCGTTATGTGCTGCTACTGCCGCCGTGATTTAGTGCGTCTGCACGCGCGTTCCGACTGCCCCACTCTGACCCTAGCCTAAGTATGTGATTTTTTTTTTTTACTTTTTTAAGCTGGTGTTAACTGATTCCACTGATGCAGAATCCGTTAACACCAGGTCCTGGCTCTGGTCAACTTTTCGCTAACCAAAGCCAGGTGTTAATCAGCGCTGGGACATTGTAATACCAGCGCTGATTAACACTTTGCGCTCCCTATACTTAATATGGGGAGCGCAAAGTGCAGTGACCTCGCGCTGAGAAGAGCAAGGTCCCAAACGGGTTTTTTAACCTGTTTGCGTTTGGATTGTAATATGCCCTGAACATCGCAGCTAACGGTAGTGCTCACACAGGTGAGCGCTACCGTTAGCGTGCAGAGTGTAATAGGGCCCTATGTATTTTATTCACAAACAGCCCCTAAAAACAAACATAAGAAATAAAATGTTGAATCCATTCCTTGACCTCTAATCACAGACTTCAACATTCCGTTTCAGAATGATAAGAGTAAGCGCCTCTGATAGTTCATTAACAATCACTCACATTCACTTTCGGCAAAGGACAACTTTGACACAAGGAAGAATACACTAGGTTTTCCCAAAAAATTAAAAGAAGAATAATTTGCATTACTATAAGCTCTTCATAATGCGTATCATAAGTGAGCGGCGCTATGGCAGCTCATTAGCCATTTATTTGCACAAACAAAGCCGGCGAGTACTTTCGGAACGGAATTAAGAATATTAATTTGGAAAAAAGGTGTCGAGAATAAAAGACTGCGAGCCCTTTGTTGCTGCAATACCCTGGCTTCCTTTACGCCCGGGCGTATAAATCAAAATTTAAAACACAATCAGAATACAATGACAAGTCAGACGGCTCGGATAATTAAAATACACCATTACTTAGGGGGGGGGTGCAAACTCTCTCAGTAAGGAATACAGAAAAGGGAGTAATGCGCACCATTAAATTATAGGAAATATGAACAGGCAAACATTTCAATTAGAGGGAAGAAACACTAATGAGTTGCAGTGGAATATAGTGCTCATTTATTGTATCTGGTTGCCAAGAAGAGCTGCTTAATTACCTCAAGCATCAGCGCTTTGTGTTAAGGAAGCACTTAATGAAAATCTCTGAGCTCTGCACCAGTAAAACTCACAGTAATGTGCGATGAATGTGAGTAAATCACAGAGCCCCACAGAAATAAAAATCACAGTAATGTGCCATGTGCATGAGTGTGTCACAAAAGCTCCACAGCAATAAAACTGACACTAAAGTTTTATGTGTAGACAACTATCACAGAGCTCCACAGCAACAAAACTCACAGTAATCTGCATTGAGTATAAGCATATCACAGAGCTCCACAACACTAAAACTGTCACTAATGTGCTGTGTGTATGCGCATATGACAGAGTTCCACAGCAATAAAACTGACAGTGTACAATACGAGCACAGAGTTCCACTTCAATAACACTCACAGTAAAGTACAGTATGAGTGTATCACAGACCTCCACAGCAATAAAACTTGCAGTAAAGTGCAGTGTATATGAGCGTATCAGAGCTCCACAGCAATAAAACTCACAATAATGTGCACTGTGTATGTGTGTATCAGAGCTCCACAGCAATAAAACTCACAATAATGTGTGCTGTGTATGTGCGTATCACAAAGCTCCACAGCAATAAAACTCACAGTAATGTGCGCTATGTATGAGCGTATCACAGAGCTCCACAGCAATAATACTCACAGTAATGTGTGTGTATAAGCGTATAACAGAGTTTATTTCAGGTTGGCGTGCAACCTTCATCTGTCATCTGTTTACACCTGCACTACCAACTACAGATGTGCACGCCATTTTTTTTTCGGTTCAGTTAGTTTTTTTCGGCCCGTTTTTTTTTTCGTTTTGGGTCGTTTCGGCAGGTTTTCGTTTCGGTTCCTTTCGTTTAGTCAGTTTGGGTCAATTCGACAGCTTGTTTCAATGGGTTATTTCATTTATTTTGTTTTCCTGTTCTTGTGAGTAATTTAATTGCATTTTGGATTTATTTGTATTTCGTTTTATGAGTTATTTCATTTTTTTATTGCTTATTTCAGAATAGGAAACAGATTACTACCAATAAAATGAAAGTCTCCTTACATATTTATATTTTTTAGGATTATTTTGTCATTTTTCGGGAATTTTTGGGTTAATCTTTAGGTTTCCTAACTAATTTTAAAGAAACTAGCCTTTTTTCCCCATAGCTTTCAATGTTAAAAAAATCCCCGTTTTTATCAAATATTTCTCTTAAACCAAGGGTCGACAAACCCCAGGCGCTGGGTTGCCATGGCGACCATAAATTGCGTCCTACCCATTTTTGTCAACCCATTCACTGCTTGCACCAGGCGTGGATAATTGGCCAGGCAGCTGATTAACATGTAAAGAGAAAAAACTTTAGCTTTGTCGTTCACCGCAGCAGCGCTAAAGTGTTTTTTTCTCTTTACACAGTCAGCGGCACCTCTGTGTATCCTCCACCCCCTTTCTCTGCACCTCCACTGTTGCTGTGAGGGAAAGCTCCTACACGCCCCTTTCCTTCGGCATTAGCCAATCCATGCGGGGGCGGGGCTCTTCTTTGTGTGGCCCTTTTCACAGCCAATCATCTGGCTGCACTGTAAACAGACCAGGGGCGGATCCAGAAACAGGTTTCGGGGGGGCATTCTACCAGTTTTGGCCAAGAGCTGGTGTTGGGTTCGCAGTGACAGGCAGATATATTGGCCCCCAGCTCACATGGATATATATAGCCCCAACTCACATGGATATATATATTGCCCCCAGGCAGCTCACATGGATATATATATATTGCCCCCAGGCAGCTCACATGGATATATATATTGCCCCCAGGCAGCTCACATGGTATATATATATTGCCCCCAAGCAGCTCACATGGATATAGATATTTGCCCCCAGCTCACATGTATATATATATATATATATATATTGCCCCAACTCACATGGATATATATATTGCCCCCAGGCAGCTCACATGGATATATATATTGCCCCCAGGCAGCTCACATGGATATATATATTGCCCCCAGGTAGCTCACATGGATATATATATTGCCCCCAGGCAGCTCACATGGATACATATATATTGCCCCCAAAAGCAGCTCACATGGATATAGATATTTGCCCCCAGGCAGCTCACATGGATATAGATATTTGCCCCCAGGCAGCTCACATGGATATAGATATTGCCCCCAGGCAGCTCACATAGATGTATATATTGCCCCCAGGCAGCTCACATGGATATATATATTTATATATTGCCCCCAAGCAGCTCACATGGATATAGATATTTGCCCCCAGCTCACATGGATATATATATATTGCCCCAACTCACGTGGATATATATATTGCCCCCAGGCAGCTCACATGGGTATATTTGCCCTTAGCTCACATGGGTATATGTTGCCCCCCGCTTCATGGGTATATATTGCCCCCACTCCATGGGTATATTTGCCACCAGCTCCATGGGTATATTTGTCTCAGCTCCACGGGTATATTTGTCCTAGCTCCACGGGTATATTTGTCCCAGCTTCATGGGTATATTTGTCCCCACTCCATGGCTATATTTGCCCCCACTCCATGGCTATATTTGCCCCCACTCCATGGCTATATTTGCCCCCACTCCATATATATATTCCCCCCCCCGCTTCATGGGTATATTTGTCCCAGCTCCATGGGTATATTTGCCTGCCGCTTCATGGGTATATTTGTCCCAGCTCCATGGGTATATTTGCCCCCAGCTCCATGGGTATATTTGCCTATGGCTCCATGGGTATATTTGCCCTGCTTCATGGGTATATTTGCCCCCCGCTTCATGGGTATATTTGCCCCCCGCTTCATGGGTAATTTTGCCCCCAGCTCCATGGGTATATTTGCCCCCCGCTTCATGGGTATATTTGCCCCCCGCTTCATGGGTATATTTGCCCCCAGCTCTCACCTCTTTGCTGGTCCAGGCCAGGCTCCTCCGGCGTTCTCCTCTTCTCCCCGGCCCCCCCACGAGGCAAAAGGCGAGTGGCCGCTGACATGTAGCTTGGCCGCTTGCTGGGAACCACCTGACCAGCCGCGCAGCCGTGTTCTCACGAGATCACGCGGCTGGTCAGGTGGTGGTCAGCTGGTTCTCGTCCCAGGTGAGCGACCAGGCTGCGTGTCAGCGCAGCGGCCGCTCGTCAGTAGGGAGAAGAGGAGAATGCTGGCGGCGATTTTCTCGGGGGGGGCAATTGCCCTGTTGCCCCCCCTCTGGATCCGCCCCTGAAACAGACTGACCCTCCTTCTGCAGCCCGGTGTCTGATACTGATGATCAGATGCTCGGCAGGGACAGACGGAGTCAGAAACTGTATGGGGAAGGGGAGCTGCTGGCAGTTTGTGTGTGAGTGGGGCTAGCAGTGTGAGTGGGGCTAGTAGTGTGAGTGGGGCTAGCAGTGTGAGTGGGGGGAGAGAGAGAGCTGCCAGAGTGGGGGGGAGAGCTGCCAAAGTGGGGGGAGAGAGAGCTGCCAGAGTGGGGGGGGAGACAGCTGCCAGAGTGGGGGGGGGAGAGCTGCCAGAGTGGGGGGGGGAGAGCTGCCAGAGTGGGGAGGAGGGTAGGCTTGTGCACCGATTTTTTTTTCGGTTCGATTCGGTTCGATTTTTCGGATTTTTAAACTTTTCGATTTGGCTCGTTTCGACCGATTTCGCTTTCGATTCGATTCGGTTTGGCTCGTTTTTCGGATACATTTTTTTTTCGGAATATCGACCATTTTTCGTATTTTCGTGTCACTGTGCTCGGTTTTTGTATCGACTTTTCGTGATTTTGGAAATTTTCGTTTTTCGGAATTGTGCATTTTTCAGAATATCGACCATTTTTCGTATTTTTCGTGTCACTTTGCTCGGTTTTTGTATCGGCTTTTCGTTTTTTCGGCAAATTTTCATTTTTTTACGAAAATTTTCGTTTTTCTGAAAATTTTCGTTTTTCGGAAAATTTTCGTTTTTTCGGAACGTCTGTTCTCCTCGTTTGACACATTTCAAGTCCATTCGAAAAATCCGAAAATATTTCGTTTCGGCTCGGGAAATGTTTCGGATCTGACATTTTCGGATCTAAACATTTTCGGAAATTCGGCCGCATCCGAAAACACGAATCGGGAAATTTCGTGAAATTCCGAAATTCCGAAACCCGAAACGCACATCCCTAGAGGAGGGGTGCTGGGGATTGGCTGTGTGAGTGTGGACAGTGGGGCTAGCAGTGTGTGTGTGTGTGGTGCTTTGGATTGTGATACACTCAAAACACACAGCACAGCACAGTATTGCTGTATTGCTAAGGAGCTCTGGGATACGCTCATACACACTGCACATTACTGTATCACAGAGCTCCTCAGCAATAAAAACACAGTGATGTACAGTGAGTATGAGCTAAAAAAGTTAGGAGTCATGTTTGAGGTTTTTTTTATGGTAATACGCGAGTGACAGTCTCCATCTCCCTCACTGCTATTGCAGCTTATATGTACTATTTTCTTAAGGATCCTAAGAGGGTTATTAGGAAAAAGCTGAGAGGCATAACGGTGTGTAAACCTGTGTCGTGTATCTGTAAAGATACACATCAGGGCTACATAAGAGAAGGGGTGCTGTGCATTAAGAGAAAAAATATATATATATATATATATATATACAGTGGGGCAAAAAAGTATTTAGTCAGCCACCAATTGTGCAGGTTCTCCCACTTAAAAAGATGAGAGAGGCCTGTAATTGTCATCATAGGTAACTTCAACTATGAGAGACAAAATGAGAAACAAAATCCAGAAAATCACATTGTCTGATTTTTAAAGAATTTATTTGCAAATTATGGTGGAAAATAAGTATTTGGTCACCTACAGTACAGTACAGTACAAACAAGCAAGATTTGTGGCTTTCACAGACCTGTAACGTCTTCTTTAAGAGGCTCCTCTGTCCTCCACTCGTTACCTGTATGAATGGCACCTGTTTGAACTTGTTATCAGTATAAAAGACACCTGTCCACAACCTCAAACAGACACACTTCAAACTCCACTATGGTCAAGACCAAAGAGCTGTCGAAGGACACAGAAACAAAATTGTAGACCTGCACCAGGCTGGGAAGACTGAATCTGCAATAGGCAAGCAGTTTGGTGTGAAGAAATCAACTGTGGGAGCAATCATTAGAAAATGGAAGACATACAAGACCACTGATAATCTCCATTGATCTGGGGCTCCACGCAAGATCTCACCCCGTGGGGTCAAAATGATCACAAGAACGGTGAGCAAAAATCTCAGAACACACGGGGGGACCTAGTGAATGACCTGCAGAGAGCTGGGATCAAAGTAACAAAGGCTACCATCAGTAACACACTATGCCGCCAGGGACTCAAATCCTGCAGTGCCAGACGTCTCCCCCTGCTTAAGCCAGTACATGTCCGGGCCCGTCTGAAGTTTGCTAGAGAGCATTTGGATGATCCAGAAGAGGATTGGGAGAATGTCATATGGTCAGATGAAACCAAAGTAGAACTTTTTGGTAAAAACTCAACTCGTCGTGTTTGGAGGAGAGAGAACGCGGAGTTGCATCCAAAGAACACCATACTTACTGTGAAGCATGGTGGCGGAAACATCATGCTTTGGGGCTGTTTTTCTGCTAAGGGACCAGGACGACTGATCCGTGTAAAGGGAAGAATGAATGGGGCCATGTATCGTGAGAGTTTGAGTGAAAACCTCCTTCCATCAGCAAGGGCATTGAAGATGAAACGTGGCTGGGTCTTTCAGCAGGACAATGATCCCAAACACACCGCCCGGGCAACGAAGGAGTGGCTTCGTAAGAAGCATATCAAGGTCCTGGAGTGGCCGCCTAGCCAGTCTCCAGATCTCAACCCCACAGAAAACCTTTGGAGGGAGTTGAAGGTCCGTGTTGCCCAGCGACAGTCCCAAAACATCACTGCTCTAGAGGAGATCTGCATGGAGGAATGGGCAAAAATACCAGCAACAGTGTGTGAAAACCTTGTGAAGACTTACAGAAAACGTTTGACCTCTGTCATTGCCACAAAAGGATATATAACAAAGTATTGAGATGGACTTTTGATATTGACCAAATACTTTGATATTGACCAAAATACCTCTATAATTTGCAAATAAATTCTTTAACAATCAGACAATGTGATTTTCTGGATTTTTTTTCTCTCATAGTTGAAGTGTACCTATGATGACAATTACAGGCCTCTCTCATCTTTTTAAGTGGGAGAACCTGCACAATTGGTGGCTGACTAAATACTTTTTTGCCCCACTGTATATATTTTTTTTACTCTTAATGCACAGCACCCCTGATGTGTATCTTTACAGATACACGACACAGGTTTACACACCGTTATGCTTTTTCCTAATAACCCTCTTAGGATCCTTAATAAAATAGTACATATACAGTTGCAAGAAAAAGTATGTGAACCCTTTGGGATTACGTGGAGTTTTGCATGAATTGGTCATAAAATGTGCTCTGATCTTCATCTAAGTCACAACAATTTGAAAAACACAGTCTGCCTAAAATAATACAACACAAACATATGTTTTCATGTTTTTATTGAACAGAACATGTAAACATTCACAGTGCAGGGTGGAAAAAGTATGTGAACCTTTGGACTTAATAACTGGTTGACCCTCCTTTGGCAGCAATAACCTCAACCAAACGTTTCCTGTAGTTGCAGATCAGACCTGCACAACGATCTGTAGTAATTTTGGACCACTCCTCTTCACAAAACTGTTTCAGTGTAGCAATATTCTTGGGATGTCTGGTGTGAATTGCTCTCTTAAGGTCATGCCACAGCATTTCAATCGGGTTGAGGTCAGAACTCTGACTGGGCCACTCCAGAAGGCGTATTTTGTTTTGTTGAAGCCATTCTTTTGTTGAATTACTTGTATGCTTTGGGTCATTGTCCTGTTGCATCACCCATCCTCTGCGGAGCTTCAGTTGGCGGACAGATGGTCTTACATTTTCCTGCAAAATGTCTTGATAAACTCTGGAATTCATTTTTTCATCAATGACCACAATCCATCCAGGCCCTGAGGCAGCAAAGCAGCCTCAAACCATGATACTCCCTCCGCCATGTTTTACAGTGGGGATGAGATTTTGATGTTGGTGTGCTGTGCCTTTTTTTCTCCACACATAGTGTTGTGTGTTTTTTTCCAAACAACTCAATTTTGGTTTCATCTGTCCACGGAATATTTTGCCAGTAGTGCTGTGGAACATCCAGGTGCTCTTTTACAAACTTCAAATGTGCTGCAATATTCTTTTTGGACAGCAATGGCTTCCTCCGTGGTGTCCTCCTATGTACTCAACTCTTGTTTAATGTTTTCCTTATTGTAGATGTGTCAACAAAAATGTTAGCATGTGCTTGAGATTTCTGTAAGTCTTTAGCTGACACTCTAGTATTCTTCTTTACCTCATTAAGCATTCTGCGCTGTGCTCTTGCAGTCATCTTTACAGGACGATCACGCCTAGTGAGAGTAGCAACAGTGCTGAACTTTCTCCATTTGTAGACAGTCTGTCTTACCGTGGACACATGAACATCAAGGCTTTTGGAGATACTTTTGTAACCCTTTCCAGCTTCATGCAAGTCAACAATTCTTGATCGTAGGTCTTCTGAGAGCTCTTTTCTGCGAGGCATGGTTTACAACAGGCAGTGCTTATTGAAACCAGTAAACCCAAAACTGGTGTGTGTTTTTAAAGGGCAGGACAGCTTTCAGCAACACATCCAATAATATCACACTGATTGGACTCAAGGTTGGCTCACTCCTGGCTCCAATTAGCTCTTGGAGAAGTCATTAGGCTAGGGGTTCACATACTTTTCCCACCCTGCACTGTGAATGTTTACATGTTCTGTTCAATAAACACATGAAAACATATAATGTTTGTGTTGTATTATTTTAAGCAGACTGTGTTTTTCAAATTGTTGTGACTTAGATGAAGATCAGAGCTCATTTTATGACCAATTCATGCAAAACTCCACGTAATCCCAAAGGGTTCATATACTTTTTCTTGCAACTGTAAACTGTAATAGCAGTGAGAGAGGCAGAGGCTAGAGTCTATCACTCGCGTATTACCATAAAAAAAACTGGCTACGTTTTTTAACTGGCTCCTAGATTCAAAGCAAATTTGTCAAGCTCTGTTTTAAACCGTTTAATATTTTCAATTGCAGCAAACAGCCTTTCTTTTAATCTATGTGTTAGGACTATTTTTGCATTTTTCAGGAATTTTTGAGTTAATCTATAGGTTTATAAGTTATTTTAAAGAAACTAGCCTTTTTTCCATCATGACTTTCAATGTTAAAAAATCCCCTTATTTAACTGATTATTAAATATATCTTAAGCATTTTTTTTCACTTACAGCAAGAAGTGTCTGCATTTATTTATTTGTTAGGATTATTTGGGCATTTTTCAGGAATTTTTGGGTTAATCTTTAGGGTTTCCTAACTAATTTTAAAGAAACTAGCCTATTTTCCACCATATCTTTCAATGTTAAAAAACCCTGTTTTTTATTAAATATTTCTCTTAAACCATTTAATATTTTCAATTGCAGCAAACAGCCTTTCTTTTAATTTATTTGTAAGGATTATTTTGGCATTTTTCGGGAATTTTTAGGTGGACGTTTAGGTTTCCTAATTTATTTAAAATGTAATAATCAGGTCTGTTTTTCTTTGCTGAACGCATGCAGCTGGATTATTTTCTTACAGTCTGTCTGCTTTCAGCAAGATACATTACATTACATTACATTGTGTCAGACCTTGGACAGTTCCACTTGTGAAATAGATTGATAATATGTTCCACCTTTCAGACCTTGGACAGTACCTGAAAATGGAACAGGTTATCAATCTATTACACAAGTGGAACTGAAATAGATTGAGAACATATTCCACTTTTCATAAGTGGAACTGTCCAAGTTCTGACACTATGTAATGTAATGTATCTTACCTGAACCCCGTAGAGAATCTATGGGTTATTGTCACGAGGAAATTGATAAACAGGAGACCAAAAAATACAGATGAGCTGAAGGCCACTGTCAAAGAAACCTGGACTTCCATAGCACCTGTCAGGTGGCGTGTGCAGTTCGGGTATGAGCCCAGCAGGCGGCGACACAGAGGGGAGACCAGACAGGATAGCAAGCAAATAATATTGGTTTAATGAACACAAATGGGACTTGGCAGCAGGTACTGGAATAAACAGAAGATGCTCCTTCTGGACAGCACAGGTAAAAGTCTAATAGCATAGGATTGTGGGCAATGTAGTCCCAGACTGCAGACAGGGTCCACAAAGAATGAATCTGGACGGCTGGCAATGGTACCTTGATTGAAGGTCAGGGAAGATGGTGAATGCAGTATGAGCCACCGGTAGATATCCAGACACAGGATAACAGGCTACGTAGTTGAGAGAACCCACTTGTGCAGCAACCAGGAAGTTTTGGCCAAGGACTGAACAGAAATGGATGCAGGACACACTTGTGGACTCAGGATAAACTCGTAGGCACAGGATACACTTGTAGGCACAGGATACACTTGTAGGCACAGGATACACTTGTAGGCACAGGTATGCACAAGGCCAAGTGACTTCAGTCAGGGACCTCAATGCAGAACCAACCTTGCTGGGTCTCTCTGCTATTTATGGAGGCTTGATAGCAGATGGGTTTCAGCTGTAACTCCAAGGCTGAACAGGAAAACCCAGGCTGGATCTCCAGGAGCCTGGACAAGGCACTGAGCTGAGGTAAAACCCTGATGGGAACCCAATGTAAAAGCGTTCCATGACAAGAGCTGTGGGAGCCAGGCTGCGCATTACAGGTACCTCAGCAGTCTTTCAAAGGTGGGGCATGACAGCACCTCAGCAGTGCCACAGATTGATCACCTCCATGCCACGCCGAATTGAGGCAGTAATTAAAGAAAAAGGAGCCTCTAACAAGTATTGAGTACATTTACAGTAAATTAACGTACTTTCCAGAAAGCCAACAATTCCCAAAAAAAATTTTTTTATTGGTCTTATGATGTATTCTAATTTTTTGAGATGGTGAATTGGTGGGTTGTTGTTAAATGTGAGCCAAATCATCACAATTAAAAGAACCAAAGACTTAAACTACTTCAGTCTGTGTGCAATGAATTTATTTAATACGCAAGTTTCACAATTTGAGTTACCGTATTTTTCGCTCCATAAGACGCACCTGACCATAAAACGCACCTAGTTTTTAGAGGAGGAAAACAGGAAAATAAATATTCTGAAATCAAATAGTGTAATAATGGATATACTGCCCCAGCTCATGGATACTGTCCCCAGCTCATGGATACTGTCCCCCAGCTCATGGATACTGTCTCCCAGCTCATGGATACTGTCCCCCAGCTCATGGATACTGTCTCCCAGCTCATGGATACTGTCCCCCAGCTCATGGATACTGTCCCCCAGCTCATGGATACTGTCCCCCAGCTCATGGATATGCCCCAGCTCATGGATACTGTCCCCCAGCTCATGGATACTGTCCCCAGCTCATGGATACTGTCCCCCAGCTCATGGATACTGTCCCCCAGCTCATGGATACTGTCCCCCAGCTCATGGATATGCCCCAGCTCATGGATATGCCCCAGCACAGGATACTGTCCCCCAGCTCATGGATAATGCCCCAGCTCATGGATATGCCCCAGCACATGGATTTGCCCCAGCTCGCTCATGGATGTGCCCCAGCTCACTCATGGATGTGCCCCAGCAGCTCATGGATATGCCTCCGCTCACCTGTCGCCGCCGCGTTAGGCTCCCTCTGAGCGTGCGTCCGGCGGCAGGAAGCTTGGGCACTCGCCTGGGGAGCCACGTGACCGCGATCTCGCAAGATCGCGGTCACGTGGCTCCCCCAGGCGAGTGCCCAAGCTTCCTGCCGCCGGACGCATGCTCAGAGGGAGCCTAACGCGGCGGCGACAGGTGAGCTGAGGCATATCATGGGGCATTCGCTCCGTAAGACGCACCCACTTTTCCCCCCACTTTTTGGGGGGAGAAAAGTGCGTCTTATGGAGCGAAAAATACGGTAAATTAATGAAATAAATGAACTTTTCCACCACATTCTAATTTATTCAGATGCACCTGTAAATTATGATAATAATAATAATGCTACAATGCCATGTTTAGGAAATACTTACTACATGCTAATCACTAGTGTATTTTGGCCTAGGCCAACAAGGCCCAGGCCTAGGGCGGCACTTTCCAAAAATTTTTTTTTTTTTACTTTTGCAAACTATTTTACCAGGAAGGAAACATTGAGATGTCACTAATTTTCAAGTATGTCCTGGGTAGGCAAGGCCTAGGCTTTCACTTTCCAGGGGGCAACAAAAAACCTCACCACTAATTGGGTTACTCACAGAGCACCGAAATGACGCCAACATTTTGGTGTTCTGTAGTTCCCTGCACTTTGGGGAATAAAATTTCCCAACCCTGCAGTGAATTCACCATTCAGCGCAGGGTCCCCAAAGTGCATGGAGTCGGCCGCTGTATGCTGCCACCGCAAACCCGTGACCTGCTGTTTTCAAAAGAACTACTGAAGGAAAATGTCTAGAATTTACATATAAGATCCTATGATTGATAATAAAAAGTTCTGTTACAGAAAAAGGAGAACCGCTATTAAAAAAAGGGGGGGGGGAATTTAGCCCAAAAAATTCTGAAAAATCACTAAAAGGTACAAAAAAACCCAATAAATAAATAAACACTTTTTACTGCAGATTAAAATAATAAATGGTTTATTAGATATTGCATAAAAAACGGGAATATTTTTAACATTGAAACCTATGGGGTTCGCCTGAATAAACCTGCTGATTGAAACCACCGAACATCAGGGCATTTCACTGACATTTCTCTGCTGTTTGGTGTTCTCTGAATAGATTAACCATTACTTCTCTATGGGGATTTGCACTGCCTTCAAACAGCACCGTACTTGCTGGCAGTTCGCCAAACTTGTGTGTGAGCATATCACCAGAGCAGTGGTGTACTTAGAGGAGTGGCAGAGGGCGGGCCGCCCCAGGTACCAGTGATTATTGGGGTGTCATTAGGGGGTACTAGGAGGTGCCACAGTCACTGTGTGTCAGCTTTGAGCTGTGTTCTCAAACAACGAGCAGCGGAGCATGGCGTTTGCATACGGAATAAAATCGAATAGAATAAAAATCCCCCTCTCCTCCCTCCATAGCTCCTCCCCTGCCCCGCAGCAGCTCTAGGAGAGGGGAGGGGGATGTGATTTGTGTCCAGAGAGAGAAGATGACAGTAAACGGCAGGTAAAGGGGGGGGTTTCAGCAGAATATGAAGCCCTGTCTGCTTACTGCTGTTTAAAGTGGACCTTTCCTTAACCAGCACTGCAGTGATAGAAATTTGTCATTGAGCTGCCTGGCTCCTGGTGAGGCTGCTTGCGTGCAGGTCACACTCGGTCCTGCCAGTCAGGTGGTACTGAGTCTCAGTACCACCTGACTGGCTGAAACACGTGACACGCATGCACGCAGCTGCCCGCCCTTTCGTTAACATGGATTGTCACTCTATTCTGGACTGAACACCCACCGGGAAGGGAATCAAAGCCACGGTGCACCCTCTGGCAGTGGCATCCCACTGTTGACAAGATGGCTCCACGCACAGGCACAGCCGTGATCCTAACGTGGCCTGGAGGGACCTCCTGCTGAGTCTGTACACAGTTCCTGCTGACTCTGCACACAGCCCTACCGCAGACAGAGGCCGGTAAATGTAGAATAAATAATTGCTGTGTGCTCATATACACTCGGTTTGCTGGGAGTTTTATTGCAGTGGATTCTGATGCACTCATACACACCACACATTGCATTGCTGGGAGTTTTATTGCAGTGGATTCTGATGCACTCATACACATCGCACATTGCATTGCTGGGAGTTTTATTGCTGTGGATTCTGATACGCTGACACATACCACACATTGCATTGCTGTGAGTTTTATTGCTGTGAATTCTGATGCACTCATACACACCGCACATTGCATTGCTGGGAGTTTTATTGCTGTGGATTCTGTGATACACACTGCATATTACTGTGAGTTTTATTGTCCTGGAGCTCTGGGATATGCTCATACACACTGCACATTACTGTGGGTTTTATTGCTTTGCAGCTCTGATATGCTCATACACAGTGCCATTTCTGTGGGTTTTATTGCTATGCAGCTCTGTGATACGCTCATATGCAGTGCACGTTTCTGTGGATTTTATTGTTCCACCAATTAGAGCGGCTGTGATCCCGTTTACTTGACATGCGTGGCTGTTCTTTGTAAAAATACTTGAATTTAAACATTTCATAATTTTCTTTATCTCAATAGATACATTTGAAATGGTATACAAAATATACAAGTAGGCACTTGGTATCCACTTCTAATATAAAGAGAGGAAAAGGCGGAGCTCTAAGAGGAAAAGGTGGAGCTTAAAGAGGAAAGGTGGGGATTAACCAGGAAGAGGTGTGCCCTTGACAGGAAGGGGTGCGTCAAATTTAAATTAGGGGGTGCACGCGTTTAGTCAGGCCTAGGGCAGCACAAAACCTAAATACACCACTGATGCTAATACAGCCACATGCATTTATTTTATTGAAATTCTAGTGTTCTGGTTGTATTTCTAGGAATCAGCATTCTCAGGTGTCATAAAACTTCTTTAAAATAATCATCAACGTATTTATCAGGGTTATTCAGAGAGAGACAATCTGGCCCTGAAATGGCACCAAATGGTCAATTTCCCGTGCACTGCCATTTCGTGGCCATTTGGCTATTCCGAAAGCAAGAAGTTTGGCGAATAGGCAGCAAATATGGTGCCTGTTCGACAGTAGTGAAATCCCTATAGAGAAGTAATGGTTAATCTATTCAGAGACACCGAACAGCAGAGAAAAGTCAGTGAAATGCCCTGCTGTTTGGCAGGTTCATACAGGCGAATACCATAGGCTTCAATGTTAAAAATATTCCAGTTTTTATTAAATCTCTAATAAACCATTTATTCTTTTTATCTGCAGTAAAAAGTCTCTTTATTTATTGAATTTTTTAGTAATTTTTCGGGATTTATTTGGGAAAATGTATTCTTTTTTTTTTTTAAGCATTTTTTCTCTTTTCTGTAACGGACCTTTTTATTATCATTCATAGGACCTTATATGATAATTCCAGACATTTCCATCCAGTAGTTTTTTTGCAAACAGCATTTCAATTTTGACACTTTCAATTGTTTTTAGGTTTATTTTTTTACCCTGTTAGTCGGCCTTTTCTGGTGGTCGGTCGGCACTGTGTGTGGCAGATCGTCGGCTAATTCCAGACGTGTTCGGCATGTTTTTTACGGTGGTTCGAGTGATACTATACTTCGGATCGTATCGGATGCGTTTTCCAGCAGATTTTTGGCTTTTTTTCTGCAGTTTTGCGGTGGATTTTTGGGTCTGTTCCCTGCACTCCGGGGATCCTGCGGTGAATGTTGAATTCACTGCAGGGTCGGGAAATTTGCGGCAGTGACGGTCGGTGACGTTTCAGTGCTCTCTGTATAACCCCTTATGTTTCTCATGCTCTTCTGCAGATGGAACATACATTCTTATCACTGGATGGGAGAGACAAGTACTGACATAGAAACAGTAAGAATATATATTATCGAATATGAAAGACAGGTTAATTAGGAAATAGAAACTAATGAAATGAGTGGCTGTCAGTGAAAGGGAACACAATGTCCTAAGGATTCTGAGAATAATGACGAGTGCTTAACCTAGCATTAAAGTAACTTCAAACGGGTGAACAATATTATAAGGTCAGTGAAGGAACAGAGGTATTTTAATATCCTAGATCAGTGCCAGTGTATCACTGATAACATCATGGGAACCATAAGTTAGGCTGACACAGACCAAGAACGGACAGCTAGACGATAGACAAATAGATAAGACAAGACAGCAGACACAGTCATTTTTTAATTTATATGCCACAGTTCTGCAACTGTGTACGATAATCCAAGCTACAAAACATTTAAAGAGAACAACAAGCATGAACGCATGTTTTTTTACTTTACAGACAATATGATCTCTTCAAAACATTTCCATTATTATTCTTTACTCCAATGGCAATGACCTATGTGGCCGTAAAACACTCCCTTGTTCTCAACATCTACTTGTGATTGTTAAATCCATTTGGAAATATAGTTGGTCAAAATGGAAATATAGACTGTGTATCTTGCACTTTTTTCCCCCTTTCAGCTGCTGACTTTAAGTCATCGTTACACTATAAAAATGAGTGGTCTGCCTTTAGCCAACCAAGGGCTCTAACTCATCAAACCAATAGTTCATCCTGCAGCCATCATAAAACCAAGAGCTCATCCTCCAGCCATCGTCAATCTAAATGCGCTTCCTGCAGCCATCATCAATCTAAATGAGCTTCCTGCAGTCATCATCAATCCAAGAGCTCATCTGCAACCATCATCAATCCAAATGCGCTTCCTGCAGCCATCATCAATCCAAATGCGCTTTCTGCAGCCATCCTCAATCCAAAAGCTCATCCTGCAGCCATCATCAATCCAAGAGCTCATCCTGCAGCCATAATCAATCCAAATGCGCTTCCTGCAGCCATCAGCAATCCAAGAGCTCATCCTCCAGCCATCATCAATGCAAATGCGCTTCCTGCAGCCATCATCAAACCAAATGCGCTTCCTGCAGCCATCATTAATCAAAGAGCTCATCCTGCAGCCATTGTCAAACCAAAGGCTCATCCTGCAGTTATCACCAAACCAAGAGCTCATCCTGCAGTCATCATCAAATCAACAACTCTTCCTACAGCCGTCGTCAAGACCAAAGCTCATCCTGGAGCCATCATCAAACCAAGTGATCATCCTGCGGCTATCAATCGAAGAGCTCGTCCTGGAGCCATCATTAAACCAAGAGCTAATCCTGCAGTAATCATCAAAACAAACGTCATCCTGTGGCCATCATCAGACCACGAGTCTATCCTGCGACCATTATAAAAAGCTCATCTTGCAGTCATCATAAAACAAAGAGCTCATCCTGCAGCCATCACTAAACAAGAGCGTATCCTGCAGCCATCTTCAAACCAAAAGCTCATCCTGCAACCATCATCAAACCAAGAGCTCATCTTGCAGCCATCATCAAACCATCTATCAACAAGTTGTATTGATATAAAGCACAGACTCAACCAACATCCACTATTAAAACATGACTTCAACCTAGATCCCTCATTAAACCATAATCTCAACCTGCAGCCATCAGTAAAACACGAGCGTATGCTAGAGTCATATTTGAATGATGGGCTCAAACTGCATCAATCAGTAAACCAAAGGATCAACCTAAATCAGCAAAAAACATTAACTTGTTGTGGTGGAAAAGCCTACCATAAACTCTCAATGTGTATCTGGCCTTCACGTATCATTATTTTAAGCCTTTATTCTGTTATATCTTAAATGAAAAGAGGTGTTTACGGTTTAAATTTTGGTAAAATGTCCATATATTCAATTATCTGTTTTATTGTCTTCTGTCTTTTCAGACTTTATGCACTGATTTACTTTTCTCACCACATACTCTACATCCAGTCCGTCTGTCAAACATCTCCAACAACATGTGGATGTCCGTGACAAATGCAAACGATGATATTTCTGTTGATCTACCTAGTGCCTGGTGCTAGTTAGATATACAATATATTTATTTTCCAAATTCACTATTTGACTTACATTCTGCAAGTTACCGAATTCCGATAACTAAATTTTGTCTCAAAGCCATGCCAACGTTACTGCACGCATCTGGTTAGTAAATAAAGCACCGTACCTAAACATTAACGTCGCAAATTGTGAACGGTTTCTGTCAAATTAAACTTAATAACTTTAAATATTAGCCCGAAGTAGTAAATTCTGCAAAAAGAAAATATGGGGCGCTGGAATGGCAAATGGTTCCCCACAAACTATGTACTATATGGCAGCTATTTCCGTTAACCCTTTCGCTGCTGAGCCTTTTCACACCTCTGTGCTGAACTCATTTTTACCGGTTTCGCTCATCATGTTTAAACGCGTTTTGAAGCCACATTTTATTATATGACCCAGACATATTATATATCGTTCTTTCCGGCAGACTCGGCAGATTCATAATATGTCATTATTATATGTATGCGTCATGTCCTGTCTGTATATTATAACAAAAAATGCAATACAATTTTAATTTTCAATAATTTACAGTGTGTAAAGTGGGTTTTTTCACATTTTAACATGCGAGTTTGCGGTTATATTTTCTATGGGGTGCTCTTGTAAAAAAAATTAGAAATGGGGACTCGTTACATTTTTTTGGGGGGAAAATCCCACAATTTTTAACAAACGCACCCCATACAGAAATCGTTAGTGCAGCATCATTGTTCACATTATAAATTAAATGGGAACAATATTGCTGCATTAACAAAACAAATAAATAAAAAAAAAGCTTGATTTATTTTTTTACAACTTTTACCATGGTCATGTTTGATATTGTTGGAAAGGCCATGCTCTGGTCGATCCAACGATATCAGACATTAAGCCCTAGCTGCCACGGATCGGGAGATAGGGGGTTTCAATGAACCCCCTATCTCCACCATTGGTGGCAGCAAGGGGTTAATTCCAGGACTGACGTCATCACGCTATTCACGATGACGCCAGTCGTCAGGGGAAGTTCCCGGAAGCTTGGCCGACATCCAAGATGTCGGTCAGCCCAGGGAGAGGATCACGATCTGGCACTTTTCGGCGCCGAATCGTGATCCGGCCCCCAAGGGGTTAATGCCAGGTACCATGGCACTCGCGGGGGGGCACCTGAAATAGATGTCATTGCGCTGCCGCAATGACATCTATTGTGCCCGCGGCGGTCCCGGAGTGTCGGGCTGACATCAAGGATGTCAGCCCGCACCGGGGGGCACAGCGATCGGCCGGAATTTGCCCTGAAATTGCACTGAACAGTGAATTTCCCCATACGGTGCAATTTCGGGGCCATTCGGCTATTCAGTAAGCTGGCAGTGGCCAAATTTTTGAAAATTGCCTGCAAGTGTGGTGCCTGTTCGAAGGCAGTGAAATCCCCAGAGAAGCAATGGTTAATCTGTTTAGAGACACCAAACAGCTGAGGAATGTCAGTGAAATGCCCTGATTTTCGGTGGTTTCATTCGGCAGGTTTAAAAAGACGAACCCCATAGGCTTTAATGTTAAAAACATTTCATTCCAGTTTTTATACCATACCTATTAAACTGTTTATTCTTTTAATCTGCAGCAAAAAGTTTTTTTCCCTGTAACAGACCTTTTTATTATTATTCATATGACATTATAAGTTAATTCCAGAAATTTTCGTCCAGTAGTTTTTTTGCAAACAGCGTTTCAAATTCGAAACTTTCAATTTTTTTTTTTTTTTTTACCCCGTTCATCGGCTTGTCGGCTTTTTCCACCGACTGGTCGGCGCTGTGTTTGGCGGTTTGTTGGATTTTTGCAGACAAGTTCGGGGGTTTTCTGCAGTTTTGCGGCAGATGGTCTGCTTTTTTTGGATGCATGCAGTGTTTTTTAGTCGGTTTTGCGGCGGTTTTTCTGTTTGATGCCGATTTTCGGATGCAGTCGGCAGATTTTCCCTGCACTTCAGGGACCCTGTGGTGAATGCTGAATTCACCGCAGAGTCATGAAATTTGATTCCCCAAAGTACGGGGAACGAGAGAGCACTGAAATGTTGGTGACAACAATAATTACATTTATTAGATTAAAACCTATTAGAATCGCCTGTTTAACCCTATTGCACCCAAAATCGAGTTATCGCGATTTTGCGTTGTAATGCATTGAAAAGCACTCATTAGCCTATCAAAGACCATTTTCACACCTTTTTAACGCAAGATTAGTGTTTCCCCTGTGGAGAAAGAAAATCCTTTGTTTTACGTCTCTCCAAGCACCCTGGAGAGACATAAAACAGCTGCAAATGGCAGCCCTAAACCTCACTGTGATAAAAAGTTCAAATAGATTACTGCTGCATTAAAGCTGCCAGGGAGAGGGCAGAATATAGGGAGAGCTGTGGGGTCACTCACTGCTGTACAGAGATAAGATTTAGGGGGTTATAATGATTGAAAATCCCTGTACAGTACAGATACAAGGTGTTACTGTAATTTCCATACACAGGCATTATGCAGCACATACAGATATTATTTTTATATTCTTTTGGTATTTTTTGGAAGCTGCATTGCAAACAATCTCATTACGATCACTACAAACCCCCGTAAGCAGGAGATCTGACTATTTTTATTATTTATCTTTATCACGGTTACTGTATCTAGCACAAAGGTCTTTTCTGACTATATGAAAATAATGGAGACCCCATTTGAAGTTGTGTAAGAGAAGGGACACCATCTAGAGCTCAGAATATTACATTTCAACAATATTTCTGTAATGGCTAAATGAATACATGAAAAAATAAAAACAATGTTAATTTTACCCATTTTTCATTTATCTCAGAATAACAATTTCTTTGCAAAACCTCTATTTTACCCCATATTTAAATGTTAACTTCACATCCCATGTTTCAAATAAATGTTATGATAACATTTTTTCAACAAAAAATGCTTGGTAGTGAAGAGGTTAACCCCTTCACTATGAGATTGAGATATCTCAAGCTTCAAAGGCACCATCCGGTGCCCAATATCAAGATATCGCAATCTGCATCTGTGCAGCCCAAAAGCAAATGATATTTGTTTGCTGCAAACTGATTTTGTTTGCTTTTGGGCTGCAGAAGGCGCTCTCAGCTTTTTCGGCTGCAGAAGGCGCCTCAGCAAGTTTTAGCCCTGGGTGCATAATGTCTAAAGAGCTCAAACTGTGTAAAATCAGCTAACTGAATGTCCTGACATTGGACATTCAGCAAGCCGATACAGTTGCAGCCCCTGTTCACTGCAACGGCTGTAACTCAATTTGGCAGTAGATACTGTAAATAACATATTTGGCGCTAAGAAATTAATTCGGAATTTGCCCAAATATTTCTTACTGTTGAATTAATTAAAAACAATATTTCTAAAAACCACTGTTTCCTGACAATGGTTTATTTTTTTTAAATCACTTGGTAGTGAAGGGGTTAAAACGGTCACAATTTCGGTGCAGTTTGGCATTCTGTGAATAGAAGAATTATTATTTCTCTTTGGGACAATTTCGGTGCGCCAAAAGCTGCCGAATTGCATTGAATTGTGGCAAGATGCACCGTATTGTAGCTTACTGTACTTTGTGCTCCCTATGCTTAACATGAGGAGTGCAAAGAGTAATTAGCGTTAGGATTACGAAGTCCTAACGCTAATTACGCCCCGCCGCGGTTACTGAAAGCTGCCAACAGCTAGAAGCTGGTGCTAACTGATTCCGCTTCGGCAGAATCAGTTAGCACCAGCTGAAAACCCTCCAAAAATCAGAAACTTACCTCTCATCCTGCGGCGAGGACGGTGGCCCATTCCGCCACTTCTGTCCGCCAGGGGCAGAGTGAGACTGGGGAAAAAATGTTCTGTTCTATAGCCCTCTCCTCCAAATAGGAGTGACAACAGTTTATTTTAGCTATAGGCTTGTCCGTTAATTTGCACTCCCTGCCATTAACTCTTTGTTGGGCAAACTTCAATTAAGTCATAAACCATTTTATCTAAACTGTAAATTCTGCACGAGAACACTGTTAATTAAGTGCTTTATATATCTGCACCTCTATCGATCCGGACAGCACAAATCCAAAAGCAATATAATATTATATATTTAATACGTGTTATATAAATATCTTCTGTCCAATACTAATTTTCTTAGTAATTAGGGCTCTGGTGTTCAATTTAGCCACTAAAGCACTTCCTTCATTAAAATCCTCATTTACCATCACTTTCTTCTCTACTGAGGTGCCAAACGAAGATAATTAGGAAATATTGTAGACATCCACAAGAAAAGACACGTATGAGATTCATTAGGTCATGATACTGTTGAATAATTGTACTTTTCGCTCAAATAACCCCATGTTAAAGCAGAAAATTCACTAAAAGCCTCTACTTTTGTGTGAAATATTAATTTGCAAACCTTTGGGTGGAGTATTTCAAATTTTAGGCCAAAATAGTCAACAAGGAATACTGGAGATGGAAAGGTTTTTTTTTTTTAATCAGCTATTTTGATCATAATTTTTTAATTCTTTGACAATATAAAAAAAACATATTTTAATATGGATATTTTGATATGATTTAAAAGTGGATATTATATTTTAATATATTAATTAAAAAGTGGATATTATGTTTTAGATTTAAATAAAAAGTGGACAATATAGTTTAGTTTAAATTAAAAAGTGGATATTATATTTTAATATATTAATTAAAAAGTGGATATTATGTTTTAGATTTAAATAAAAAGTGGACAATATAGTTTAGTTTAAATTAAAAAGTGGATATTATATTTTAATATATTAATTAAAAAGTGGATATTATGTTTTAGATTTAAATAAAAAGTGGAGATTATAGTTTAGTTTAAATTAAAAAGTGGATATTATATTTTTTAGCGAATATGTGAAACACAAAATACTCTGGATAGTAATCTAATGCAAAAAATATTTAGTTAGCGGCTGTCAAAAATTGACTAATAAGTGAAAAAAAAATCTCCAAACAAGCACACTATAGAAAATCTAAAATACGGATTAAAATTAGCACTGGCCACTATGTCAGTACCACTATGGCATAATTTATGTTGTATCATATTGCTCCACTGGAATATTTTATTTGATATTTTTTATTCTGACTAAAAAGTGGATATTATGTTTTATTTTATATTTAAAAAGTGGATAATATATTTTATTTTGAATAAAAAGTAGATATTATATTTTACATTAAATTAAAAGGCTGATATTGTATTTTAGTTTATATTAAAACTATATTAAAACGTGGATATTATATTCTATTTTGAATAAAAAGTGGATATTATATTTTACATTAAATTTAAAGGCTGATATTGTATTTTAGTTTACATTAAAACGTGGATATTATATTTTACATTAAATTAAAAGGCTGATATTGTATTTTAGTTTATATTAAAACGTGGATATTATATTTTATTTTGAATAAAAAGTGTATATTATATTTTACATTAAATTAAAAGGCTGATATTGTATTTTAGTTTATATTAAAACGTGGATATTATATTTTATTTTGAATAAAAAGTGTATATTATATTTTACATTAAATTAAAAGGCTGATATTGTATTTTAGTTTACATTAAAACGCGGATATTATATTTTATTTTGAATAAAAATTGTATATTGCATTTTAGTTATAATTCAAAAGTGGATATTACATTTTAGTTTTAATTCTTGCATTCCTGTTTAAATCCCAAGTCTTTTTGCAAAAAAGCATTATTCTAATTATAAATGCATAGTGATATACAAAATATAAATATAGTTACCTGTCAATGGTCATGGAATACATCTTGGTCACTTTATCAGTCACCAGGGATATCTTTTCTAACCCAGTCATACTGAGATTTGATGTGACGGTTGCTTTCTTTAAGGCAAATGACCCAAAGTATATATTTTTTCAGATAAAAAAAAAACCTTTGTAGCGGGACAAATATGCTCAAAAGTTTTTCTTCTGCTCTGCTGAAAGATTTTTAAGGTCCACAGCGCATCTTGAGGAGATGCATCTAAAAGGACTGACACGACGTATCATTCCAAGCGAAGAAGTATTTCTGCTCTGACTGCCAATTAAGAAATGCCTTTCACAGCTCAAACAAGCTCCAGCAAAAAAAAAAAAAACAGCCCATGTTTTTTGCACATAACCAAGCCTTTTTTTTTTTTTTTTTTTACTGATGCAGAAGGTAGTGAGGCCTGCCGGGTTGCCAAGACAAGGAGCACAGATACATCACTGGGTTCATGTTTCAGCCATCAAACCAAGGACTAACTAGGGCTTTGGTGCAAAGAACCTTAAAAAAATGGGCATGTGTATATAATATATATATATATATATATTATATATATATTATAAATTTTGTATATATCTAATCTATATATACAATGGTTGTGGTGGAGGATAAAAAGCCTCCACGCTATAATTAATAAAGTTTATTATTGCAGAAGCCATCTGCACATCAGTGACGTGCGGTGAGGTCAGCGGCTGGTGAGGCACTGGCTAGTATCAGAGCCAGATATACACAGGGTTACGCAGTCACAATTTACGCATTTGATTATCGTTATATAGGAGAATAGAGTTTCACTATTTATTCTCATGTTTACCAATTAAAATACCAATAGAGGGCGCTATTACATTCTTACTTTAAAGTAAAGTTGCACTTACAATACTGACCGATAGAGGGCGCTATTACACTCTTACTTTAAAGTAAAGTTGCACTTACAATACTGACCAATAGAGGGCGCTATTACACTCTTACTTTAAAGTAAAGTTTCACTTACAATACTGACCAATAGAGGGCGCTATTTGCGCCCCCTATTGGCCACTATTGTAAATACATATGCTTTGTAGGCAGGGCTTTTCAGCAATTATGCAGAGACAGAGAGCCAGCAACTAGCTAGCTTTTTTTAGGGTAAAAAATGGTCAAGGATTATATCTGGTGGCAGGTCAATAGAATAGTCAGCTCACTAAGTTTTCACTGTAGTTCATCCCCAATGTCTGTGGAACTTGACTCACTGTTCTTTGGGGGAAAAAATAATGAACTGTGGGTGTTAATGACTGATATATAGGGCATAGTGATTAAATTATTATTATTGAGGAGATCATTTCTGAAAAGCGGGCTGTGCATAATGCTGAGGTCCCCACCTCCAACCCATAGTATGTATGTGTTTATCGCACGCACATGCACTCAGCACACTCTGGAGGGGGTTTGTCACAGTCACACAAGTCATGCTGATGTGATCTGCCTGCCCGCCCGCCCCCCCCCACGATTGACGAGGACAGTCACATGACTGTCCTGCGTCAATCAAACCATGGGGAGCACTGCCTCCCATGGTGGGCTTTTTTAAAAAAAAAGGAAATTGCTTGAGACAATGGAGCTTTCCCATTGGCTTAAGGTTTCATTTGCTGTCATTGCCTGGAGGCAATGACGAGCGTGCCTGCCATCAGCTTGAGCTCCGCAATTAGCGTAGCGTTGAGCTGCGAAAATTGCGTAGCCTAGGCTGGCTCAGTGCTGCCCCTGCTGTCTGTGTAGTGAATCACACACACACACAGCAGCCAGCAAACTGTGAAAGTGAAAGTGCAGGAGAAAAAAAAAAGCAGACAGAGAGAAGAAGCAAGCACAGCGAGGGAGCGTGGAGCAGGTGAGTAAGAGAACTTTTTTCAATAAATAACCATTTATTTACAGTTTAAATATACACACACACATCACATGTCATTACAACACAATGAGCACATTAATTTACTGGAATGGCAGGGGAGGGTCTGCCTCCCCTGCCACCTCTGACTGCACATCCCTGCTGTACATCACAGCAATTCAAAGAACTGCATCCCAGAGCCCTTGTGCTGCATTCCAAATATGCAGCAAGGAACTCTGGGTAATATATATATATAAAAGCAAAAGGACTGAGTGAATGCCTGACTCATCAACACCCAGCTGAAACCGTTTAACCTAGGAACGTGGAATTTTGAAGGTACATTGGTTTTATCACGTAGGCACCCACTAAGGAAGGATTTTTTGAAATTCCACCCCTAAAGCTGGGGTCACACGAGCGCAGTTATCACGTCTGTGTTGCCGCACATTTGTACGTCCGTGGCAGCATAGCATACCGACCAATGGAGCCCCACACACGAAGTGCGGACGCATGACGAACATGGCAAATGGACGCAGGTTAGGCAAGAACGTAATACTGCTAGAACGGACTTGTGGAGTGCGCCACGTCTGCAACGTCTGTGTAGCTTTGTGTGTGAGTGATGGAACAGTCAGACGGACTGCATTTATACGTCCTGCATTTTTGACGGACAAAATGTTTTTTCATTTCCCATCTACTTCAGTCAAAAAATACGTCAGTGAAAAAAACGGACTGTGTGGCCACTACCTTGTTGTCAGTCAGAAAGTACGTCCGTACTGCACGGACGCACAGTCCGTACAAAATGCACTCGTATGACCCTAGCCTTAGGGGGAGAAAAAGGGGGTTGAATATTTTAAACAGCATACCATTAGCTCAAAAACCGCAGATGCTATAAGAGTGAAAATTCGTATTTACAATCTTCTTGAAAATTAAAAAAACATGTCTTTTACCATTTTCCAAAGATCAAAGTAAGGGAAGTGAAAAAAGGGGTTGAATACCTTTATCAGTATACCTATATTTCAAAAACCTAAGCTGTTACAAACTTGAAAATTGGTATTTAAATTCGTCTTTAAAAATAAGAAAAACAACATATTTTACCATTTTTCAAAAATTCAGTGAGGGGGGGTGAAAAGGGGAGGTGAATACTTTTATCAGTATACCTATATTTCAAAAACCAAAAATGTTACAGGCATTGATATTTGTATTTACAATCTTTGTGAAAAAAAAATGTGTTTTACCATTTTCCGAAAATCCAGTTAAGGGGTGGGGAGAAAGAGAGGTGTGAATACTTTTATCAGTATACCTATATTTAAAAATCAAAGATGTTACAGACGTGAAAATTTTTATCTACAATCTTCATGAAAAATAAAAAAACATGTGTTTTACCATTTCCCAAAATCCCATGTGGCGAGGCTAAAAAAAAAGGGGGGTGAATACTTTTAAACAGGATACCTATATCTCAAAAACAGAAGATGATACAGATGTGAAAATTGGTATTTAAAAAAACACACGCATTTTACCATTTTACGACTATCCAGTTGATACACTGGATAAGCAGAGGGATGCTGTTACTTCACACAGAATGGAGTCTCTATGCAGCTCCTCTCACTGCCAGGCCTCACACCCACCCTCACTGCTCCAGTTTGTCTGCTTCCCTCTCACAGCCAGGGCTCGCACACACCCACACTGCTCCAGCATGGAAGAACCTGCTGTGATATTATTGCAGAACCTCAACACACCTAGCTCTGTAATGGCACCAGATTGCAAGTAAAAGCACTCTACAGAAATATGATGGAGGCTACGGTGCTAACCGGTTCTGGCCGGGGAAGTTGGTGTTCATACCATGAATACCTTTTATACCTTCACAATATCTGTTTAATTCAAAAAACTTCAGCTCACCCTAAAGGTTTGTTTTGTGATGATCATCAACAAGTCTCAGGGACAGACTTTGAAGGTAGCGGGGATTGACCTAAGAAAAGTCTGATTCTCACATGGGCAGTTTTACGTTGCCGGTTTCAGAGTCAGCTCACCTAACTCTCTGCTAATCCGAGCACCTGAAAGAAGAACCACTAATGTAGTTTACAAAGAAGTGCTCAAACTGTTTTTTTTCTATGTCCCAGATGCTAAAAACAAAATAGAATTTTTTGACTGTCTCATTGTGTTGTAAAGACAAACAGACAATAAGAAAATTCATGGATGCACATGAATGAAACAACTTTGTTTTGTAGCCAATATGCCCTGACTAACGTCTGCAATAATCATTACTTATTACTTTAAGACATCAACCTGTAAATTCTATTTTGTACAGTTTGAACAAAAGTTCTTTTAAAAACAATTGTAACAAATCCCAAAATCCACGCGAGCGAAGCCACGGGCAAAAGCTAGTATCTATATAAATATAAGGAAAAAGTCCTGACTGACTGACTGATTGACTGACTCATCAACTCCCAGCTCAAACCGTTTAACCTAGGAACGTGAAATTTTGAAGGTACATTGTTTTTATGACGTAGGCACCCACTAAGGAAGGATTTTTGGAAATTCCACCCCAAAAAGGGTGAAAAGGGGAGTTGAATATTTTAAACAGGATTCTTATAACTCAAATACCACAGATGTTACAGGTGTAAAAATTGTCTATGTACTTCTTTCTGTTCATTTCCTTTACAGTGACACACTTCAAAAGTGTTTGTCAGGATCAACAGTACCAGTGAAGATTCCCCAGATTCAATTGGGTTTTCTTCCCCAAACTACATCTTGGAACTCAAACTCCTGAAAAAATGCACTTTATGGCTAGTCGAGATTCCATCACCGCTTGAGGAACTATTTATGACTGCGATTCTCTCTAACCAAACCAAATATATTTTTTTGTGATACCCGTTTATGCAAAAATGTAGGATAACTATATACTTGTGACAATATCTCTGTTTTTAAGCCGAATCTGGTTTAACTCAACATCGTGACTATATTTCAATTGATTTAAGATACAAATTCAATACACATATGCTTCAGGGCTTCAGATACAAATTATTCAGACACACCTGTCAGCTGCAGCTAACGGATCCTTTCTCTATTAAACATGTTTTTTACCATTTTTAAAAAATCTAGTTAAGGTGAGGGGGTGAAAAAAGGTTTGAATACTTCTATCAGTATACCTATATTTCAAAAACCAAAAGATGTTACAGGTGTGAAAATTGGTATTTACAATCGTCTTAAAACATAAACAAAATGTGTTTAACCATTTCCCAAAAATCCAAGTTAGTGGTGAAAAAGGGGGTTGAATATTTCAAACAAGACACCTATATCTCAAAAACAGAAGATATTACAGATATGAAAATTGGTATTTAGATACTTCTTGAAAAATAATATAAAAACCCCCACATATTTCAGCATTTTCAGAAGATCCAGTTAAGGGGAGGTTAAAGAGGGGGGGGGAAATATTTTCATCAGTATACCTATATTTCAAAAACCAAAGCTGTTACAGCCATAAAAATTGTTATTTACAATTTTCTTAAAAAAATAAAAAACACGTGTTCTACCATTTTCCAAACATCCAAGTAAGCGGGGGTGTAAAAAGGGGGAGTGAATACTTTTATCAGTATACCTATATTTCAAAAAAGAAAGATGTTGCGAGGTGAAAATTGGTATTTACAATCTTATTACAATCTTATTGAAACATAAAAACCGTGTTTAACCATTTTCCAACAATCCAAGTTGGGGTGAGGAAGGGGAGTGAATATTTCAAACAGGATATCTATATCTCAAAAAACAAGATGTTACAGATGGGAAAATTGGTATTTAGATTTACAGTTACAAGTTTTTATAAAGCGCTAATAAGTTCCGTAGCGCTGTACAGTGGGAGGCAGAATAACAAATATACATACAGGTTCAACACACAGAACAGTTGTAGAGAGGACATTGCTCAAGAGCTTACAATCTAAGAGAATAGGGGTGACATTCTAAGTGAGGGTTAATAGAGAATTTGAAATAGTGGGGTGCATGTGGGGCTGTGTAGAAAAATGCAGTAAGAAATGAGCAGAGGGGGATTAGGTAGTGAGATGATAGGCTTCTCTAAAGTAATGTGTTTTCAGAGATTTCTTGAAGGACTGGAGAGATGGGGAGAGTCTAATGTTGTGGAAGAGGAAATTCCAAAGAAAGGGAGCAGCTCAGGAGATGTCTTGAGGGAGTTGGGGGGGGGGGTACGTGAAGCTGAGAGTATCAGATCATTGGCAAAGCAAAGTGGATGGGATGGGATGTACCTGTTAATAAGGGAGGAGATGTAGGCAGGCCTCGAACACTCCCTCCCTGCTCCAGGAGGTCTGCTTCCCGCTCTCAGCCAGGGCTCGAACACTCCCTCACTGCCCCAGCATGTCTGCTTCCTTCTCACAGCCAAGCTTCACACACACGCTCAATGCTCCAGCGCGGGAGAACCTGTAATATTTTTGTGGAACCTCAACCCACCTTACCCTCTGTAATAGCACAAGATTGCAAGTAAAACACTTCACAGACATGTGATTTAGGCTATGTTGCTAACCAGTTCTGGCAGAGGGAGTCGGTGTTCATACCACAAATACCTCTTATACCTTCAGAATATCCATTTCAATTCAAAAGACTTCAGTTCACCCTAAAGGTTTGTTTTGCGATGACCATCAACAAGTGTCAAGGACAGACTTTGAAGGTAGTGGGGCTTGACCTAAGAGAAGTCTGCTTCTCACATGGGCAGTATTATGTTGGGAAGCACAACCTAGAACATGCATTGAGTGGTGCACCGTGCTTCTGAAAGAAATTTAGTATTCATAGAAAGAAATGTGAAGGGTTCACTTTGTGCCCTTAATAAAGCCAGGCCTAGTGCACCACACAAGCCATTTATTGATCAGCTTGCACCCTTGTAGCCAATTGATTTCCACTTTTAAAAAGTGTCGAACAAAAGAAGGAAGGAAGGAGCAAACCACGTGGCTCTCTCAATAAGCATAGAAAACTGCTGCTGATTCTTTTCTGTTCTTTAACCCATTCACTATCAAGCGCTTATGATGAAAAAACCTTGGAGAAAACATTTAATTGAAGCATGAGATGCAACATTTACAATTAATTATAGGGTGAAATAGAAATTTTATTTATTTATTATTTATTTATAAAGTATTTTACCAGGAAGGATACATTGAGATTTCTCTCGTTTTCAAGTATGTCTGGGTTCAAGACCATTAAAATGTTACAGTTGTTACAGAAATACAATGTAATACAATGCAAGATATAAAAAAAAAACACAAATATGTAGGAAATAGTCATTATGTTACATGTTTACAGGTGCATTCCGCATTGAGGTATGTTAATAGGGAGCTCTTGAGTGACTTTAGACTGGGTAAAGATTTGATGGCGTCTGGGAGGTTATTCCATAACTGTGGTGCAAAATTTTGCAGAGATTGTTGTTCTGGGACAGTTAAAAAATTACAATGATGTAATTTTGATCAATTTAAATTCTTCATGTATTCGCGTCACAATGTCACACGGGGTCTGTGTTATCAGCATGCGGGCAGAAATGGTCTTTGTTTTAGATCGAGTAAATGTGATGCAGACGGATAATAAAATGGTGAGATGCCTGTTTATGGGGATTTGTAGGGATCATAATGAGGTTATTAGCAATGCAGCTTCCGAAAAATACCAAATCTGTATGTGCCTGCATAATGCTCCCTGGTAAGTATAGGGAGCGCAAAGTACAGTAACCTCGCGCTGAGAAGAGCAAGGTACCAAACGCAAACGGGTTTTTTAACCCGTTTGCGTTTGGATTGTAATATGCGGTAAATACCGCAGCAAACGTTAATACTCACGCAAGTGAGCGTTAATGTTTGCGTCAACATTGTAATAGGGCCCATTATATATTATATACAATACATTGTATACTATACTGTAAACGTAAGATTTCTAAGTGTAAAACCCGTTAAGTCGTTTAATATACATGACAAACCTGATGTTCACATGATGTTACATTGTAACCAGGTTTTCTTGTTTATCTCTTCCCTGAAAACACTATTTTTTTTAAAATGCAAAAACATTACACTGGTCAACAAAAAATGAAAAATATTTTCTGGCCTGAACTTTTGCAGCTGTTTTAGACTAATTTCAGGGTGCCGATTCCAAATCTGATCTCAGATTTGCTCTATCACGTCTCATTTTTATGCTATCAGCATGCTCCATTTTCATTGATTTTACCCGAAATTAACTCTTTGTCACTTATGGAAGCAAATAAAAAATAGAGAGACAATTGGCGCTAGTAGACATATGTATGCAGCTCAAAAACACTTTTGTACACCCTTTACAATAAATCAGAAGAAAAAATTGGGTACTAGACCCGGTGTGAGCGCACTTAACTTTGGAAGTGGGAATTTTTCAACACTGATTCTGGAAAGTCTTGATATCGGAATCATGGTTGATGGACCTAATAGTGAAAAATATAAACAGCTCCATGGTGCAAATAACGTTTGGATATACACATGAATAAATTATGGATAGAATGGTGTAACTAAGAACTCACAAAGGTAGAGCCCTAACGGCTCAGAAGGTAGCACCTTTAGACCACTCTGGGGGGTTACACCCCTTGCGAGAGAATCTTCAAAGTTCTTCACACTCAACGATAGAATTTGCCATAGGTGACTTCTTGAAACTTAGAAAAAAGAAGAAACCTCCATTGCGCAAATATCAGCGTTCTCAAAATACAATATGGGTAGCAAGTGGGTACTCACGATCTTAAGAGCCTCTTGGAATAGTGGCTCAGTAGGTAAGCATGCAATAGACCATAAAGCAAGTCTCAGGCTGGAATTCTGGTAGCAAAAAATTGGTAAAACCAATGTAGATTTAATTCTAAAATACAATTAATAACAAAAGAGACGCGTTTCGCCTACACACTGTAGGCTTTCTCAGTCTTATAAAATACATTCACATACATCTATTAAATAGCCGCTTAATAACGGCTGATCGTTACCACCTGCAGTTCTCAAACGCATATGCGTGTCAACTACGATACCGGCGTGCGTTCCACTGCATGACTTCCGGTCACGTGGCCGGATATCAAGTCCAGTTCCGGTTTTAGATATGCGTTCCAAAATGCGTTCCAAAAGGTTACATCTGTCGAATGGGACTTCCGATTTCTTTTATACTGTGTCGGGTCTTCATTTCATGTATCCATTACTTGGCCTGATAATATAGAAACGCTAAAAACGACCCAATAACAAAAACTGGTTAACGCTAACTTCACTGTGGAGCATAACAATGTATCATATAAATCTATAAAAACATCGGTATCAGGATACCCTAATTCAGTGAAACAAGTCAGCCTTAAATTTTCCTATATAATGTAATATACCAAGTACTACTATATATATGTGTTGTATAATATAAAAGATTGTTGTAGTAGACCCAATAAATAATGATACTACTAAAAATAATAAAAGTAATATAATTCTTAAAAATAAAAATTGGTTTCCAAAATATTAATAATACCTTGGTGTTATTAAAGAAAGTGACAAATCTCAAAATCGGCATTTAAGCATTAGGTTCAAGTGTATTTAATTGAGAAATCCATTTCATTTCAGTTTTTGCCAGTTTTAAATCGAGATCTTCTCCTCTCCAATATTTAGTTAATTTCTCAATACCAAAAAATTCTAAACCTATTGGGTTATTGTTATGTTTAAGTTTAAAATGATTAGAGACACAATGTTTTTCGTAACCTCTAAGGATATTATTAATATGCTCATTCACCCGGACTTGTAGTGCCCGTGTGGTTTTACCTACATAATATTTATTGCAAGGGCATCGTAACACATAAATAAGGTATTTGGAGAAACAAGTTAATTTGTCTCTAATTTTATAGTTGTTTTGACCGACACAGAATGTAGTGATTTGTCTTTTCTTATTATGCGATTTTCTACAACTGATACAGTCTCCGCAACCATAAAATCCAGATGTGAGTCCAAACCAGTTTGTCTGTATCTTCTGTTCCCATAGATGATTTTTAACTAATTTCTGTCTCAAACTACCTCCACTTCTGTATATGACCCGAGGTTGTGTTGGCAAAATATCCCTGAGTATAGGATCCTCTTTGAGTATTGGGCAGTATTTCTGAATATATCTTTTGATATTTCTATTTCCGGTGTTGTAATCCATAACAAAAGGAAGTTCAATTTTATCGGTTTTATCTTTTGTTTTGTAGTTTAATAGCATATTTCTGTCCGAGTTATAGACTTGTTCCCTTGTGTGTTCTAGTTCCATCCTCGTGTAGCCCTTCCGTGCAGTTTCTACGAAGACGAGTCATTTGTCCTTTAGGGACAGTTTTTAACCATGGAGGAAAATGATCGCTTTCTAAACCGATGTAGCTGTTAACGTTAACATCCTTGAAATGCGTTCTAGTTTTCATAGTTCCATCTTCGATATATATATTCAAATCAAGGTACTCCACCTCTATATTGCTGATCTTAAAATCTAATTTAATCCCCCATTGATTGGCATTAAGATATATCATAAATTCCTTTAGGGCATGTTCGTCTCCTTTCCAGATAATTATAACATCATCGATATACCTTTTATATAAGACCAGGTGTTGCCCCCAGCAATGCCCCGTCCATACCATCGGGTGCTCCCAGTATGCCATGAACAGATTGGCATAACTGGGGGCAAACCTGGTCCCCATTGTTATTCCAGTCAGCTGTAAGTAAAAACTATAGTCATACCAAAAGTAATTATTTTCTAATATCAGTCTGATACCCTCAATCACAAAATCCACTTGTTCTTCCTCAAAGTGGTCCATCTCTCTCAGAAAGTATTGTGCAGCTTCACATCCTAAGTGGTGTGGAATTATAGTGTACAGTGAATTAACATCACAAGTAACTAACTGGAAATTATCTTCCCAAGTTATATTTCCTAATGTTTTAATAATGGCCATAGTATCTTTAATATAGGATCGAGTTGATACGACTAGGGGTTGTAGCAGATGGTCCAAGTATTCCGATAGATTAGAAGAAATTGACCCTATTCCAGAGACTATAGGTCGTCCGGGAGGGTTCTCTCGATCTTTGTGGACTTTAGGTAGACAATAGAAGACTGGAACTTTTGGATGTTGCACAAATACTTGTATTCTTCCTCTGTTAGAATATCCAATTCTTTTCCCTTATCTAGATATGAGAATTTAGTGATAATTGATATCGTGGGATCTCCCCCCAAGCATTTGTAGGTGTTTATGTTTACTAACAGCCTTAAAGCCTCTCTTTCATATTTATCCTTACTAAGAACTACCACTTCACCTCCCTTATCCGCAGGTTTAATGACAAACTGCTTATTCTTACATAGAGAGTTTAATGCTTGTGTTTCTTCCTTTGTGATGTTATTCCTTCTTTTAAGTTTATTCTTTTTTTCTTCCGTACTGATTTCAGATAGTATCATCAAATCAAAAGTTTCCATCTCTTTAGATATCATGTGTCTGGGGTAGAATTTGGATTTCTTTTTAAGAGTAGTATGTTTATATTTTCCTTCCTCTATTATTACTCGTTCTATAGGGGTTTTGGCAAAAAAAAATTTAAACAGAGACTACGTTTGAATTTTTGTAAATCTATGTATGTGTTAAAGCTATTCATTTGTTTTTTTTGGTATAAATTTCAAACCTCTACTGAGGAGGCGAATTTCGCCATGAGTGAGTTCTTTTCCGCTTAGATTGAAAATTCCCTCAGAAGTTATATTTTTCCTCTTTTTTTCTCTTCTGAAGGTCTCTGTCACGTTGGCCCCCGCACCCCCCCGGCGCCTGGCAGCAGCTTCCTCACTGCTCGCTGGCCAGGCGCCGAGTGATATTGCGGTCACTTCCGCACACGTGGGGACGCCGGGGGGCGGGGCCTGGCGGGCTGGCGCGGACCCGCCGGGTTTAAAGCCCAGACTCTCAGAGAAGCCGGTGCCCTGACGTGGTAGTTACTTCCCGCAGAGCTCTTGTATATTGTTACATATTTTTGACTATTCTGTGTATGACCCCTGGCATTGGCAAACTAACGATTCTGTGCATGACCCTTGGCATTGGCAAACTAACGATTCTGTGCATGACCCTTGGCATTGGCAAACTGACGATTCTGTGTATGACCCCTGGCATTGGCAAACTAACGATTCTGTGCATGACCCTTGGCATTGGCAAACTAACGATTCTGTGCATGACCCTTGGCATTGGCAAACTAACAATTCTGTGCATGACCCCTGGTATTGGCAAATCAACGATTCTGTGAATAACTCCTGGTATTGACTTTACTCCTCTATTCTGGTATTGAGGTCAGTCTGTGTGCACCCCAAGCACACATCAGACCACCCCTTGTATTGTTAGGGTCTTGGGAGGAGTTAACTATTCTAGTTCTTGTGTATCATTCTGTGTCTGTCTAGTCGTGCCGACCACTCTAAGGATCGGAAGGGTAGAGAGTGTCCTGCGTATAGGGACCACTAGCCAGATAGCAGAGGGATCCGTGACGTCTCTCTTGTATGTGTTCTGTACTGCCCTTCTAGTAGTCTGTCTAGTCGTACCGACCACTCTAAGGATCGGAAGGTTAGAGAGTGACCTGCGTACAGGGACCACCACTATAGTAATCAGGGGGATCCGTGACAGTCTCTTCCTCCTCTTCTTCCTCGTTTTCTAAAGATCGTTTCCTCGAATGTGTTCCCGACAATCGACCTCCTTCTGCTCCCTTCACTTTGCCTTTGCGTTGTTCTAGGGGATTCAGAGATTTTCCTCCTCCTTCCCATTCCTGATTCGTCTGAAAAAGATGATGATCTCCTTCTATATCCTCCAAGGCTTGAAATCGATTTCTCAATTCCAAAGGTTGATGATGGTAGTGGGGGTAACCCGAGTGGGGATATTTGCCCCCTCTTTTATATTATACAACACATATATATAGTAGTACTTGGTATATTACATTATATAGGAAAATTAAGGCTGACTTGTTTCACTGAATTAGGGTATCCCGATACCAATGTTTTTATAGATTTATATGATATATTGTTATGCTCCACAGTGAAGTTAGCGTTAACCAGTTTTTGTTATTGGGTCGTTTTTAGCATTTCTATATTATCAGGCCAAGTAATGGATACATGAAATGAAGACCCGACACAGTATAAAAGAAATCAGAAGTCCCATTCGACAGATGTAACCTTTTGGAACGCATTTTGGAACGCATATCTAAAACCGGAACTGGACTTGATATCCGGTCACGTGACGTGGAACGCACGCCGGTATCGTAGTTGACACGCATATGCGTTTGAGAACTGCAGGTGGTAACGATCAGCCGTTATTAAGCGGCTATTTAATAGATGTATGTGAATGTTTGTATTTTATAAGACTGAGGAAGCCTACAGTGTGTGTAGGCGAAACGCGTCTCTTTTGTTATTAATTGTATTTTAGAATTAAATCTACATTGGTTTTACCAATTTTTTGCTACCAGAATTCCAGCCTGAGACTTGCTTTATGGTCTATTGCATGCTTACCTACTGAGCCACTATTCCAAGAGGCTCTTAAGATCGTGAGTACCCACTTGCTACCCATATTGTATTTTGAGAACGCTGATATTTGCGCAATGGAGGTTTCTTCTTTTTTCTAAGTTTCAAGAAGTCGCCTATGGCAAATTCTATCGTTGAGTGTGAAGAACTTTGAAGATTCTCTCGCAAGGGGTGTGACCCCCCCAGAGTGGTCAAAAGGCGCTACCTTCTGAGCCGTTAGTTACACCATTCAATCCATAATTTATTCATGTGTATATCCAAACGTTATTTGCACCATGGAGCTGTTTATATTTTTGACTATTAGGTCCATCAACCACGATTCCGATATCAAGACTTTCCAGAATCAGTGTTGAAAAATTCCCACTTCCAAAGTTAAGTGCACTCACACCGGGTCTAGTACCCAATTTTTTCTTCTTTGTCACTTATGATTGCAAGTTGTTGCGAGTCAGTGACTGCTTTAGTGTTAACTGTAATTTTAGGATAATGAGTTTATAATATCGGTTTATGTAGATATCCACATTTATTTAACCCTTAGTGGCCGGGCGGTATTGCAAAAGTCCGTCCTTTAGTACCCGCTGTGGTTTTTACGTTTCTGCGCTGTTGGTGTTTAGGTCAAATTTTCCTCTTACTCGTTTATGGAGCCCACACATGTTATATACCATTTTTCCCGCCATTAAATGGACTTTCTAAAGATAGTACATTATATGATTTGATGAAAATAATATTATCCAAAAAAATGAAATATGATCAACAACCGCAAACTATCTCCACTTGGCAGCTAGGGGGTTAACTGGCCCACTGACATCCTCACACATATGGTGAGGATGTCAGTGGGTGGGGGTGACCCGGAGGCTTGGCTTACGTCCAAGATGTCAGCCACCTCCAGGTTTGAATCGTGATTTGGTGCCGATTGGTGCCGAATCACGATCCAGCAGCAAAATATTTAAATGCTATACACCGCTGAAAAGGGGAGACTCTCCCATTTCCAGCGGTGTAGTTTTTTTTCCCTACGATGTAAGGTCGGGGAGATAGAGGGCTCCAAACAAGCCCCCTCTTCCTGATTTTTACTGCAGGCGCCGGTGGGTGCCTGCTGACATCATGCAGCGTGATGACGTCATCGCACCTGCCGGCCCCCCTAAAAAGGCGGGGAAGGCTTCCAGCAACACATCCAATAACATCACACTGATTGGACTCAAGGTTGGCTCACTCCTGGCTCCAATTAGCTCTTGGAGAAGTCATTAGGCTAGGGGTTCACATACTTTTTCCACCCTGCACTGTGAATGTTTAAATGTTCTGTTCAATATACACATGAAAACATATGTTTGTGTTGTATTATTTTAAGCAGACTGTTTTTCAAATTGTTGTGACTTAGATGAAGATCAGAGCACATTTTATGACCAATTCATGCAAAACTCCACGTAATCCCAAAGGGTTCACATACTTTTTCTTGCTACTGTATTAAAAAGCTCAACTATATCATTTAAACAGCATAACATTCCATAAGTGTCTAAACAGAAGTTTCTGAATACAAAAGAGAAACATTTATTTTCTGTTGACCCTAATCTGTAGGAAAAAAAATATCTTGCTTTTTTTATTTTTTATTGAATTGATTCTTTGTGTTGCCTACTCCCATTAAATCCGTCACATCAGGATAAGCGCAGACAGGACCGTGTCATGGCTTCTTTTGATGCTACTTAAGAAATCAGATACTTTTACTGAAATACTATATCATTGCTCATTCAGAGACTTAATTCTCCAGTCTGTGGCTCTTTGTTACATATTATGCTCCTGCGTCCTGTTATTCAGCATCAGTTATTATAATATTAAGGTTAAGAATACCTTTTATCAGCGGCCAGAAGTTACCTATTCATTGCAGCTGGGTCGGCTTCAATCAAAGGAACAATATCTAAAAGCTATGGAAAAATAGGAGTGAGCTACTCAGAAACTATATTTAATTTATCGCCAGATAATCTGTATTTTTTTTTTTTTTTTTTTTTAAGTATTCCATTGCTGCAAAAGCAAGATATACTTCTCAGCTGGAATAATTGAGAAGATTTGCGTTTTGTTGAAAAAATCTTGAAGTAAGTTCTCAATTGTAGTACAGATTTCTCCGACGTTGGACCCTATTCTATAGTTGCCGCTAAAGCGGAGATGGTAAAAAAATCGGCGCCTGCAAACCTTACTTACCGTCTACGTTTTAGCACACAGCTATTCCGGGGTATAGGCATTTTTTTAGAGCAGGGCAACTTGGAATCGACAGTGAGGCAGTGTGCTGCCACGAGTATTGGCTCCTGGAGTCCATTGGACTCCATGGAGTCCTACATGTCCTGGCTTCAAGCTCGGGCTCGCAAAATCAGGCAGCACTGCAGAGGAGATGCGGAGTGAGACTAGGAACGATTTGTTCCCAGTTTCATGCTGCTCGTGACGAGAGGAAGTGGCGGATCACGTCTCCCTCTGCGCCGTGGGATGAGAGTCGGGTATGGGATCTTTAGAAGGCATTAGGGCAGTGTATTAAGTGATTTTTCTAAAGCAGAATCACTTAACACCGGCTTCGAGGAGACGGTATTTCTCATTGAAATCCTTCCTCCCTGGTGGAAGTGACAGATACTTTGGACTGGCCTGCGCTTCCATGCAGAGGTGAAAATTAACATCACCTATACTAACTAACGGAGATATTACTGTAAAGTGACCGTGTGCAGGGAATCAATACACTCGAACCACAAGCCCAATTTGAGGCAAGAGTGGAATAGCGATTCCCGCCAATAAGATAACTACAGGAGATGCTGGGCTCTATTACATTCTTCACGCAAAAAAACCGCACGCAGAACATGTAAATTTTAGCGCGCAGCATTAAACGTTAACGCACATAAAAGAACACTGGTATTACAATCCTCGCGCATTTTTTCATCCATCAAAAAAGTTAAAGCAAAAATGCGCAATGTTGCGTGCATAAATCAGTGTGCGGACTGTTTTTTAACGCTATTCAGCCAATCAGAATTAAGTACCACAATTGTCTCCCGTTAAGTTTTTGTGCCTGTCAAAGTCAATCTGAGTATATATGCTGCAGCAATAATAAAAACACGCACAACCTCTCAATTTTATTGTTTGGGTACGTGTAGAATGTGTAACTATACTTTGCTGTATTTTTATTTTCGGGCTGGTGTATTTGGTTTCGGCCAGGACGTTCAAGATTTGCCTTTAACACCAGCTTTTCAAAGACGTTAAAATTATGCGCGCAAATGCTGTGCGTTACATTTTGCGCATAGATTGTAATACCATCCGCGTACCAGCGCACAAATGCATTTGCGCTCACAATGTTAAGTATAGGACGCGCGCAGTACAGTAAGCTCGTGCAGCGTTCGCGCAGGTTCACCCGCAGTAGACGTTAACGCGCATTTTTTGCGCGGACATTGTAATACGACACTGAGCGCAAAGGGTTTTGCCCCTCGAGTTAATGCGTTTTTGCGCACGCGTTAACGTTTGCGCAAAGAATGTACTAGAGCCCGCTATGTATTATGTTATGTGTAAAGTCTCTTGTAGTTATCTTATTGACGACTATGGAATAGGGAAAGTTATTTTTCCTCTTTGTAATATTAGCAGTGGGGTTCATTAATCATGGGGTGCTTCGTAGGAGAACTACTACAGGGGTTATTCAATAAGAGCGAACTTGCCACCGAATTGTACCGAAAGCTGTATTTCCCATTACGTCACAATTTTGTGGCAATTCGGCTATTCAGAAAACTGGCAAATCTCCAAATATTGGCGAATTGCCAGCGAAATACGGTGCAACTCGCCTCAGATCGCTACGATTCGGCGACCTTCGGCAGCAGTGAAATACCCCATAGAGAAGTAATGGTTGATCTATTCAGAGAACTCTGAACTACACCAAAGAGTTGCTGAAATGCCCAGAATTTCAGTGCTTCAGTTTGACAGGTTTAAACAGGTAAATCCTGTAGGTTTCAATGTAAAAAAAAACAAAATACATTTTTTACTATTTCTTTATTCAACCGTTTATTCTTTTCATTTGCAGCAAAAAGTTTGTTTTGCTTGCAAAGTATTTTACCAGGAAGGATACATTGAGATTTCTCTTGTTTTCAAGTATGTCTTTTTATTTATTTATTTTTTTGGCATTTTTCTGGATCTTTTAGGTGAAATTTTTGATTCACATTTATTTTAAATGGCGGGTTTTTTTTTATTCTGTAACAGACCTTTTTGTTATTATTTACAGGACATTTTGTTTTATTTCTATGCAATTTCATGCATTTGGTTTAAATTCCTTTTTAAAAAATTGCCTTTTTTATTTTTTTACCGCCTGTGAGACAGAGGGACAATATGGCTGAGAGGGTTAGTATTCTGGAACCCCAGGGTCACATGCAAGAAGTGAATGTCACATGCAGGATATGACTGAAGTCAGATAGCTTAACTCATCCCCTTTTAAAAGCACACAAAGTCCTTTATATTTTCTTCACTTTATTGGGAAATTATCAGCAAATAAAAAGTGTCTTGTGGGAAGAGGGGGCTTCTCTTGGTATGCTTTGTTATGAGAAGAAAGTAAAAACAGGATGCAATTACCCAGTACAGAACAGAGCCCCGTTCAATACCTCAGCAGCTGCTGAATTGCTGCAGCGCAGCAATTCAGTTTGCTGCAGCAGTGTCATTGAACGCTTTGGATGCGAGTTTTGAATCCAAAATGGCCGACGATTTTTTAATGAAAGATGCAGATTGTTTTTCGTATCACTCGGACAAAATATGATAAAGAAAAGCAGTCAGCACAATTCCGTTTTGTATGCACACCCCACAAATGATAGTTTTTATTGAATAAACGTTATGTTTACTTCTGAAACAAAATATAAATTGAGCTGTAATATATGTCTATGTGCAGGGGGTAAATTATAAATAAATATTTTGTGCTTTGGTGAAATAAAACCTCAAAATTAACATTGCTGTACGGAATTGTTACTTGCTTCGTGGCGGCGGCCATCTTGCCGTACGGAATTGTTACTTGCTTCATGGCGGTGGCCATCTTTAATACGTCACAGTCAGCTACTCGCAGCATCTCCTCGGGTCGCTGCAAGTGCTAAGTTAGCAGTGCTGAGCGCTGAGTGGCTGAACGGCGTTCAATGGTAAATTGCTTTTTTTTCGGTTCGATTCGGTTCGATTCGTTCGGATGTTTAAAATTTTCGATTCGGCTCGTTTCGACCGATTTCTGTTTCGATCCGGTTCGGCTCGTTTTTCGTGTACATTTTTTTTTCGGAATATCGACCATTTTTTCGTGTTTTCGGGTCACTTTGCTCGTTTTTTGTATCGACTTTTCGTGATTTCGTAAATTTTCATTTTTTTTCGGAACGTCTGTTCTCCTCGTTTCAAAGTGTCTAACTCTATTCGTTTTGACGTAAACTACTATGGTTTACTTTTTTTATACTTTATATTTTTTTTTATAATAAATTTTTGGTTTGTTTTTCGGATCCGATAATTCATTCTGTCGATACGATAATTCTGGCGATTCTATCGTGTTTTTTTTTTTTATTAAATAAAGATCCTTTTTTTCTTATGAATATACATTTCACAACTTTATTTAATCATATTAAAATGGTATGAAAGCCAAGGAACAAAAAAAATGAACAAAACGATTTAAAAAACGCTAAACTGACCCAAATGGTCTGACTTTAAAAATAAAAACCAGAACAAAAGGGTTTTAAAACGGAAAAATAGTTGATCAAAAATACGCATTTACAAATACAAAATTTACAGAATCAGCGATATAACCGATAATAGTTAAATATACGATGTCCAGAATTACCGAAATGGAACCGAAATCACGAATGGAACCGAAATCATGAATAGAGCAAAAATAAATTTCGATTTGACACATTTCAAGTCCATTCGAAAACTCGACCGTTTCGGCTAGGAAAACTTTTCGGATCTGTCGGTTTTCGGGTCCGATCCGATTCGGAAAATCGGCCGAATCCGAAGACACGAATCGGGAAATTTCGTGAAAATTTCGAAATTCTGAAACCCGAAACGCACATCCCTACTGAGGTAATGAACGCGCCTCAGGATCTTTACTCACATGCCTCTGTGGTAGACTTGGCAGCTTGCCAAAGCAGGAAATGAGGCTGGACCAAACTATGAGAGTTAGTCAGGGAAAGTGGACTAATCCATTTTAAGTAAATGCATAGGGGGAAACACAAAAAGGAAACTGGTACCATTGTAGTGAGACAGAGGCACAATATGGGTGAGAGGGGTGGAACAGAGGCAAAATGTGGGTGAGAGGGCTGGGAGCCTTTGACAGAGGCACAAAGTGGGTGAGAGGGCTGGAACAGAAGCACAATGTGGGGGAGAGAGTAGAATAGAGGCACAAAGTGGGTGACCGCATGAGACAGAGGCAGAATATGGGTGAAAGGGTGGGACAAAGGCACAAAGTGGGTGAGAGGGCTGGAACAGACGGCAATCTGGGTGAGGGATGGGCAGAACTACAATGTGGTTGAGAGGGCTAGGACACAGGTACAAAAGTGAGAGGTCTGGGACTGTCACGTACCTCTCCTGGCCTCAGCGGCTCTTCCTGTGGCTGACTGGACTCCTGGTAATTCCTGGGCCCCAAGATCTGTCCATGCTGAGGAGACATTATAATTCTGGTCCTTCTCCTTCCATGACTAAGGTCTGAATGAAAAGCACACGCACGAGCAGGCATCCTCCCATATAGCCATTACAGCTGCAACTAAACCTGGAAGTCTGGACACGCTGATGCACGCCAGCTGGATCCAATCAACTCGTTATACCTGACTATAAAAAATCTACAAGCTGAGTAAGTCATTGCTCGTTTATTGTGGTTTACAACCTGAGCCTAACTGTGAAATCCTTACCTGAAACCTCACCTGTGGAATCCTTGCCTGAAGCCTCTTACCTGTGGAATCCTTGCCTGAAGCCTCTTACCTGTGGAATCCTTGCCTGAAGCCTCTTACCTGTGGAATCCTTACCTGAAGCCTCACCTGTTTCCTGTTCCATTGAATACTTGATAAATTTCTATCTTGCTGAAGTATTACCTACACCAAGCTGTTGATCCTTGTCTCCTGGAAAATCTACTAGCAAGTATATTCTGATATTGATACCTGTTGCCAACCTTTGCCTGTTATTGATTACGCCTGATTGCCACCTGCCTTTATGATCCTTTACTTCTGAACTGACCTTGCTGAGAGACTGTTTATCGCTATATATATATAAAGATATTAAACCGTGGTTGTGCTAAGAAATGTTCCAAGAGTTCTCTGTCTAACATCACTCCTACTGAGCAAGAGAGGTATGCGTATGCCTTTCAGCCCTTTTTGCCAATAGCTGTACTAAAAAGGCTGCTACTTCTGCACAATTGGTTCCTCTGGAAAACAGGTACCTGACAGAATAAATGAGCCATCTCATGGAACCAGCAGATATAGCAGAGGCCTTGAGCACCATTACCGGTCAACTAGCAAGTCTTGCACAGGCAGTCCAGGATCTGCAAAGGAACCAAGTCATCATGCAAACCACACAAGCCCAGTTAACCACAAGACTAGCTGCCGCTACCCTTTACCAGGAACTACAGCTATGATTAATACTCCTTCCTTCCACCCAGTAGCTGGATCAGCAGAACCATACGTTTCTCCACCTGAGAAGTTTAGCGGGGATCGTTCTAAGTTTCGTTGTTTTATCACTTCATGTACAATCATGTTCCTTCTCCAGCCTCTTACCTACTCTACCGATTTTGTACGCATTAACACAGTTATATCCTTGCTTACAGAAAAACCACAGTGCTGGGCTCATCACCTTATACATGTCAACAGTCCTATCCTATCTAACTGGAATTCCTTTCTGCAAGCTTTAGAAGAAATGTATGATGACCCCACAGACTTGAAAGTGCCGCTCAAGCATTGTCTAACCTGAAACAAGGAGAAGAGACGTAGAAGACTACATTACTGAATTTAAACATCTAGCCTTGGACTCAGAATGGAACGAGCCTGCACTATTAGCACAGTTTCAAGTCGGCCTTGCTGAACACATAAAGGATGAGCTGGCTAGAGCTGGAAAACCTACATCAATGGAATCAATGATGACCGTATGTACACAAATTGATAGAAGATTCCGAGAAAGGAGAGCAGAAAGAGCTGCTACTTTTCATCCTCCAATACACAAGAGCCCACCTCAACTAGCTGTAATGCAGCCGACACCTTTGCCCGCCTTGCATGCACCAGAAGAACCTATGCAAATAAATGTAATAAGAGGTCCTTTAACTGACAACGAGAGAGCACGTAGAAGATCACTGGCTCTCTGTATGTACTGTGGACGCTCGGGTCATCAACTAAGAGAATGTGGTGAGAAACCAGAACACCACAGAGGTAAGGCCTCATCTCTGTTTTATGCCATGTCTATAAAAAATATTAATGGTTATATATCTACACACCTAAACCATCCCTGTGTCTCTCCAGTGGAAGGACGATAACGCCAACCTCAATGCGATGATTGATTTCTGGCGCAAGCGGTTGTTTCATTGATCAAACTCTTGTAAGCATTCTACGAATACCCTTTATAACTAAACAACATTCTGTGGCATTGCAATTACTAGACGGTAGCCCTTTAAAAACTGGTCCTATTACAAAAGAAACAATTCCTCTGTCTGTATCCATAGGTACCCAGCATAAAGAATTATTTTCTTTTGCTATCGTGAGTTCTCCAGCTTTTCCGTTGATATTTGGACTTCCTTGGTTAAGAAAAATAATCCGTACATCGATTGGGAAAGAGGTACGCTAACGTTAAATCTACCAAACAGAAGACCTCAACTGATATTCCATACAACACTTCTTCAACTGCTATAGCAGCTACCACCTTACCTGAAATTTATGGAGAATATTCTGATGTGTTCCAATCTACAGGAACAGATACCTTACCACCTCATAGGGTCTACGACTGCCCTATAGACTTATACCCTGGCTCCCCTATTCCGTTTGAACGAGTATATCCTTTATCAGAACCCGAGCTCAAGGTGCTCAAAGAATACATAGATGAAAATTTGACCAAAGGGTTCATACGACCCTCTACTTCTCCCGCAGGAGCTCCTATTTTTTTTGTGGGTAAGAAGGATGGAGGCCTGAGACCATGCATAGATTACCGGGCATTAAATAATATAACCATTAAGAATAAATATCCTCTCCCTCTAATTACGGAGTTAATGGACAGACTAAAGGATGCCAAATATTTCACCAAACTTGACCTCAAAGGAGCCTATAAACTTGTAAGAATTAGAAGCGGACATGAGTGGAAAACAGCTTTTCGTTCCCGCTACGGGCATTATGAGTACCTTGTGATGCCTTATGGCCTCTGTAATGCCCCTGCAACGTTTCAAAGGTTCTTAAATGATATCTTCCGTGAAATACTAGACGTTTACGTAATTATTTATCTAGACGATATACTAATATTCTCATCTTCATTATCAGAACATCAAGACCATGTGACATCAGTACTTAAGGAACTAAGAGAGAACAAATTGTACGGTAAACTAGAAAAATGTATATTCAACAGTCAAGTCATTGAATTCCTAGGGTTCATCATAACACCAGGTAACATCCAGAATGGACAAGACCAAAACAAAAGCCATAGAAGAATGGCCTATCCCTGCTAATAGAAAAGGGGTACAATGTTTTCTTGGATTCTGCAACTTTTACCGTAAGTTCATCCGCAATTTTTCTTCTATTGTCAAGCCCTTAAACGAACTAACACGTATCACTATCCCTTTTTCCTGGAACAGTCAAGCACAGAAAGCTTTTGAAAAACTAAAAGAACACTTTGTTACAGCACCCATATTGTCTTTACCGGATCCATCAACCCCGTATTCCATCGAAGTCGATGCCTCCAACTATGCGATAGGAGCAGTACTATCACAGAAGGTAGGCGATAAACAAATTCTACATCTCGTCGCCTACTTCTCCAGAACATTGACAGCACCAGAAAGAAACTATGATGTTGGTGATCGTGAGCTTCTAGCTATAAAAATGTCATTGGAAGAATGCGACATCTATTGGAAGGTTCTGAATTTCCTATTACAATCTTCACAGATCATAAGAATCTAGAATATCTGCAGAAAGCAAAACGCCTCAAACCCAGACAAGCTAGATGGGCATTATTTTTTTGTCGGTTCAATCTTCATATCACCCATAGACCAGGAAGCAAAAATGGAAAGGCAAATGCTTTATCACGTATAGATAGTTACATAGTTATATAGGCTGAAAAAAGACATGCGTCCATCGGGTTCAGCCTCTCCCACATAACCTACTGCTGTTGATCCAAAAGAAGGCAAAAAACCCAGTCTGAATGCTTGCCAATATGCAACATACTGGGAAAAAAATTCCTTCTTGACCCCAGAATGGCAGTCAGATCTCCTTGGATCAAGAAGCTTTTTACCCACATATTAAATATTATAACCCTTAATATTCTGTGTCTGGAAGTCATCCAGGTCGTTTTTTAAAAGTCTGTCAGACTCTGACCCAACCACCTCAACAGGCAGAGAATTCCACAGCTTGATTGTTTCTCACCGTAAAATAACCCTTCCTATGCTTTAAGCTAAATTTTTCTTCTTCCAGTCTAAATGGATGACCCCTTGTCTATTATAGTCCTGTTAATGAATAGGTTATTCAGACAATGGTTGATAATGGCCCGTATATATTATATAAGGTTATCAGATCCCCTCTAAGGCGCCTTTTCTCTAAACTAAACAGGTTTAAGCTGTTAAGTCTTTCCTCATAATTAACCCTTCCATCCCCCTTATTAATTTAGTTGCCCGTCTCTGCACTTTTTTCTAACGATATAATATTCTTTTTTTAAGACAGGTGCCCAAAATTGCACGGCATATTCAAGGTGCGGCCTGACCATTGATTTATACAGAGGCAAAATTATGTTTTTCATCCCGTGAGTGAACTCCCCCTTTTAATGCATTCCAGTACTTTGCTGGCCTTGGCGGCTGCTGTTTTGACATTGCACATTGTTACTTTAGTTTGAAGTCTATGATTATTCCCAAATCCTTCTCCTGCTTGGATTTCCCTAATCTCCGTACCATTTAGGTATAAATTGCTTGTGTGTTCTTCACTCCAAAGTGCATAACTTTACATTTATCTAGATTAAATCTCATCTGCCATTTAAGTGCCCAGTCCCCCAATAAATGCCCAGTTCCCCAATAGAATGAATTTTTACAGCTGCCAGACGAAGATGAATACATCCTTCCTAAATCCTTTTTGTTACCAGAAACCTCCTCCATCTGGGATACCATAAAATTATATTCCAATGATATTAAAGATACTATTATCTCATATTCCTTTACAAAAAAAGAACGGTACGTATTTCGAAACAATCGTATAGTCGTTCCTCAAGAAGCCCGTCTACACGTTCTTCAATATTTCCATGATACTACTATCGGAGGGCATGACCGGATTCCACAAGACCTTGAGGTAATAAAGCGTTCCTTCTGGTGGCCATATATGAAAAAAGAGATTAGGGCAGTGATGGACATATGCTCTTCATGTCTTCAGATAAAATCACTCCATACTCTCCCCCAAGGCCTGTTACAGCCATTACCCATAACCGAAAAGTCCATGGACTGATATATCCATGGATTTTATAACTGAGCTACCTATGTCTTCGGATTGTAATACCATAATGGTCATAGTAGACAGATTCTCTAAAAATGGCCCACTTCATCCCAGTGAAAAGTATACCCTTCCGCTACAAAAACTGCTCATTTATTCATCAAAATGTATTTTCATTACATGGTCTCCCAGAGACCATAACCACGGACAGAGGGACACAATTTACATCCCGTTTCTGGTCAGCATTTTGTAAATGTTTACATATACAAAATAATCTATCTACTGCGTTTCATCCACAGACCAACGTCAAACGGAAAGAGTAAACGGCGTATTTAGAACAATATCTCCGTTGCTTTATTACGCATCTACAAAATGATTGGATACAGTACTTCCTATAGCTGAGTTTACATACAACAACCAGAAACATTCTTCTACCGGTTGTCACCTTTTTTGTTAATCACGGCAGACATCCCATCATGCTTCCTGGTTCTCCAATTCTAGTGATGTACCTTCAACCAATGAAGAATAAGAAATATTCTAGATGTATACAAGACTGTGCATGCTGTATTGTTACGTGCTCAATAGAGTACAAAACATTTGCAGATAGAAGACGATGTCCTGCTCCGGTATACAAGGTAGGAGGCAAAGCATGGTTGTCAACAGACATTTAAAGGTGGGAATATCCATCTAAGAAGCTTGGGCTACGATACATAGGACCTTTTCCTATTATTCAAGTCGTCTCTTCTTCGGCAATCAAATTATTATTACCTGTTTCATATAAAATTCATCCTGTGTTCCATGTGTCGTTACTGAAACCGCTATGATGATCCTTTTCCGGGACGCCTCCCATGCAAACCAGTCCTATATCTATGAGTGACGAAGAAACCTACGAAATCAAGGAGATCTTGGATTCTCGCCTTCGGAGAGGTCGTTTAGAGTATCTTATCAGGTGGAAGGGTTATGGTTCGCAGGATGACTCCATGGATTCCCGCTGTAGAGGTTAGTGCTCCTCGCTTGATTCGGAGATTCCATCAATTACACCCATCTCGCCCCAGAGGGGTCGCCTTGTTGGGGGGTTCTGTCACGTACCTCTCCTGGCCTCAGCGGCTCTTCCTGTGGCTGACTGGACTCCTGGTAATTCCTGGCCCCAAGATCTGTCCATGCTGAGGAGACATTATAATTCTGGTCCTTCTCTTCCATGACTAAGGTCTGAATGAAAAGCACACGCGCGAGCAACATCCTCCCATATAGCCATTACAGCTGCAACTCAACCTGGAAGTCTGGACACGCTGATGCACGCCAGCTGGATCCAATCAAACTCGTTATACCTGACTATAAAAAATCTACAAGCTGAGTAAGTCATTGCTCGTTTATTGTGGTTTACAACCTGAGCCTACCTGTGAAATCCTTACCTGAAACCTCACCTGTGGAATCCTTGCCTGAAGGCTCTTACCTGTGGAATCCTTGCCTGAAGCCTCTTACCTGTGAAATCCTTACCTGAAACCTCACCTGTGGAATCCTTGCCTGAAGGCTCTTACCTGTGGAATCCTTGCCTGAAGGCTCTTACCTGTGGAATCCTTACCTGAAGCCTCACCTGTTTCCTGTTCCATTGAATACTTGATAAATTTCTATCTTGCTGAAGTATTACCTACACCAAGCTGTTGATCCTTGTCTCCTGGAAAATCTACTAGCAAGTATATTCTGATATTGATACCTGTTGCAACCTTTTGCCTGTTATTGATTACGCCTGATTGCCACCTGCCTTTATGATCCTTTACTTCTGAACTGACCTTGCTGAGAGACTGTTTTATCGCTATATATATAAAGATATTAAACCGTGGTTGTGCCAAGAAATGTTCCAAGAGTTCTCTGTCTAACATCACTCCTACTGAGCAAGAGAGGTCTGTGTATGCCTTTCAGCCCTTTTTGCCAATAGCTGTACTAAAAAGGCTGCTACTTCTGCACAATTGGTTCCTCTGGAAAACAGGTACCTGACAGGGACAAAGATACAATGTGAGTAAGAGACCTGGACCAGAGGTATAGTGTGGGTGATGTGGACAGTACAGAGACACAATGGGGCTGAGAAGCTTGGATGTAGGCTTAAGGGGGAATGAAAGGGCTGTGGCATTTGTCCAATATAGGTTGGATTACAGACTGATCATGGTATTAAAAGTCTAAAACAAAAGGGTCTATTGACAAGGCACAGAAAACGCAATTTCGGTGCTTTACATTTTGGAACATTTCAGCTCACTTTGGAGATCACATTTTGTCAAAAATTTAGCAAATTCACCATTTAGTCGTTCACTGTATTGTTCCAGAAATGGAGTCTCCACCGCAGTTATCCGACGTCAGCAAAAAGCGCCGTTAAACGCCGAGCTGCTTCAAAATTGCCTCAGCAAATTTCACCGAAGTGAAAAATAGGAAGTCTCCTATTCTCCTAATAGAAGCTTAAATCAATAAAAATGTGTCTAAGCCGGGGTCACGAGCGGGGAATCATAGGAGCCGTGGACGAAGGCCTAGGGGTAAGACCTGAGGAACCTAGCGGCCGCAAGACTTGCTCTCCCCCACCACATCCGGCGCACCGGGTTCCCCCTGACGTCCGGGGGCCTTATGCAGCGCGGCGCTGCCGGGCTTAGAGGAGTACCTGGGCCCACTGGAGGGGAGGCCTGAAAGAGAAATAGTCAGCAGCCGGCTTGAAGACCCACATGAGCCCTCGCTAACAGGGGGGTACCGCCAGAGACACCTCCGCTCTGCATGGCGCGTTAACCGGACACATAAGCAGAACACCGGCCCAGCGTGGTGATCCACGTTCCCGCCCTAAGTAACGGCCATAGGAGGGGGACAAAGACACTGCCCCCAGAGGAGAGTGGAAGGAGGAAAGAAAGGGGGACAAAACACTTTCTAAAAGAACAGGGGGGGGGGGAAAAGGGGGGACAAAAAAAAAAAAAAAAAAAACGAAACCACTTGCCTAAAGCAGACGATGGCTGCCTAACGCGTCGACCTTGCGGAGATTCAACGGACAACGCCGGCGGCGCAATATTGCATTGACTAAATGGGGAAATCGGGCAAAGGGGCTGTCACCCAGAAGACACAAGAGGGGAAAAAGATGCCTGAAACGCCTTCCCTCCGCAGGTTCCTGATACCGGCTACCGACACCGGAAGCGCTCCCCAGAGCAGACAGGATCACCGACATCGCCTAACCTACCGTCAAGAGCACCTTCCCCAGCCATGTCGGATACCAGATCGGCGGACATTGAAACACCAGATTGGGTGCACCTGCTGAAAAACCTACCCACTAAATCGGATTTACATCAAGCAAATGCAGAGCTTCGACAATCGATTTTGACGGAATTACAACATGTAAGAACAGACATTCAAGGCCTGACTACACGGGTGGAGACTCTAGAAGGAAACTGTGATAGGACTTCCATTGCACACGCTAAGACCGCAGAGACAGTTGTAACACAACAGACCCAGATGCGCAGCATGGCATTACACATAATGGACTTGGACAATCGGGGGAGACGTAATAACTTACGCTTGAGAGGACTCCCGGAGGGGGAGGAAACGCAACTACAACTCCGCGAGGCATTGACGACCATCCTGAATTCTGTACTGGAAAATGACGCAACAACGCCTATCGAATTTGTCCGCGCACACAGGGCACTAAGACCAAAAGGACCTCCGGGAGCTCCCCCACGGGACGTGATATGCTGCTTAGCAAACTATGGACTTAAGGAGGACATATTATCAAAAGCCAGAGCGATCAATCAGATCTCATACGAAGGCTCCCCGCTTCAAATATTCCCGGATTTATCACCAGCCACTTTGGAATACCGCAGAGCGCTTAAACCCCTCACGAGTCTACTAAGAACCCAACAGTTGAGATACCGTTGGCACATCCCCACGGGGCTCCTGGTACACACACCTCAAGGTCCGTACCTGATCAACACCATGGACGACATGGCGGCACTGCTGGAAGAAATACAACTGCCTGCACTGACCCTGACTTGGCCTGACCCACTACAGGTGTACACAGCAGGTCCACGACCGCCACGACAGAGACCCTTACCACCTAGACCACAACGGTCACATGCCCACGCAGGAAGGCGATCGGGCTCCCAAGTCTAAGCCGAAACTATCAACCCGAATAATCGAACAGATTTCACTGACCGGGCCTATAATAGAAAGGAATCCCCGTGCCCGAATCCCAACACTTCAGACCACTTCAAGCAACATTAGATCTATTGTCAAACTGGATCTAGAATCTGGGAGTCTGCAGTTGACTTTCCACCGCATCTTGAACTGCCACAGATCCCTGTAGAATAATGGCAACTTGGTACCATATTAATACACGTGTCTAACACTATTTATACCCGCCGATGAATGCCTGATTAGGAACAACATACACCACTTAACTGCACCAACCTCGAGATGGAACACCCCAAGGAGACAAGACCGACTAACAAGGAGACAAGTATACCTGCGAACTGAAACGTCGTGCTAATAAGCCGCCGGGGGCAGTCACCTGGGGGAGGCCTTTCATCTCTCTGCAAGACATTCACCGCTTTAACTTGAATTGTCTCGGACATCTCTGAACAAGACTGGCAGCTCGGTATCGTATTAATGCACTTGTCTAACATCATTTACCCCTCGGTGCGTGGTGCACATATTGTCTTCAATGGAGGCAGGACTTTTATTATGTCGGACTGACTTATATCCTTCTGCAGGCCCGCTATTGAATGTTTAAACAATCCCAGGGCACGGGGAGCAATAAGAAATAGATGCAATCAGTGACCCCCCCTTCTCACATATTATGCTAGACACGCCGAGCGTTACGCCCAATATACTATGTAAACTATCTGTAGCTTAATCTCCGGTCAAGTAGTCGACCACAGAATTGTTTATATATCACACCCAGACAACTAGGTGTTCCCAAAAGACGGGAATACACCCACTCCTGAATCTGAAGTAAACGAGATATTGTACGCCGCGTTGAGGCGTTCCAGATCCGCGCCCCCCACACTTACCGAGGTGCGTGACATTGTAGTGTTCCGACCCGCGTCCCAGGCGACAGCCGCGTCCGCGGATTGTCGGAAACACGGTCACACATACCTCTTAGTTGTAAATAGTTTGTTGTTTGTTCTTGTTCCTCCCCCCCTATTTACCCCTTTTTCTTTCCTTAAATTTACTCGCAATAACACGGGAAACGTGCATAGTTCACAACTGAGATAACATGTCTCTCCCTCATGATCTCTCGATCATGTCCATAAACGCAAGAGGACTTAATCTACCCGAAAACGCTCCCAGGCGTTACGCGATTTCAGGAGCTGTAAAGCGTCAGTAGTATTTATTCAAGAAACACACCTCAGGGGCGACACCCACCCAAAACTGACGGACGCACACTACCCGACTGGGTTCTACAGTAACCACCCAACCTCTAAATCCAAGGGCACAGCTTTATTGTTTCACAAACATATTCCCTTTATCAGCAAGGAATCATTGACAGACGGGGAGGGGAGACTGTTGGTGGTTAAAGGACATATAGCAAACACACTGTACACGTTCGCTAATCTATACGCACCAAACAGAGCCCAACACCGCTTTATCGCAACCTGCCTCCGTAAAGTGATGGGATTCACAGAAGGAACCCTCATTATGGGCGGGGATTTTAACATCCCCTTGTCACCACTAGTCGATACATCTAAAGGAACCGCATCCCACCCATCACATATACTGAGATCTATCGGCAGGACCCTACACACACATCGCTTAGTAGATTGCTGGAGGGCAACACAACCGGAAGGAAGAGACTACACTTTTTTCTCTCGACCCCAGCAGTCCTACTCTCGGCTGGACTATTTTTTTATGCAACATTACCATTTACACACACTGAAGGCAGCCACCATAGGAACTGCAACCTGGTCAGACCATGCTCCAATACACATTACTCTAACATCCCAGCTCTACCGCCCAGCATCGTTCTCTTGGCGTTTAAACGACTCCTTTTTAGCAAACGACTCCCTTATAGAGGACGGTGAAAAGGTGCTCGAGACATATTTCACCGAAAATGCGACCCCAGACATATCGGACGCGGTAATATGGGAGGCACATAAATGCGTGATAAGAGGTCACTATATTAAGAAGGGGGCAGAACTTAAAAAAAAGAGAGCCACACAGATTAGTGATCTGGTGCGCCAGATTTCCGATACTGAAAGCCTACACAAACGGGATACGGACCCAGCACATCTTGCTACACTGACGACCATGCGACGATCACTGTCAGACCTTATGAACACATTACACCATAGAACATGTCTCCAAACGAAGGCCTTTTTTCACACGCATGGAGATAAAAGTGGTCGTCTCCTGGCACGTATGATAGCCAAAAAAAGGGCAGCTACGTATATAGCATGTGTGCGAGACCGGAAGGGACGGCCACAATACATGCCACCTCAAATAATGACAGCCCTACGTGACTACTACAAACAACTTTACTCCCTTCCAGGCCCCCAGACGGATAAAACTAAACAGACGCTACTCGAACAGATTCAAACGTACCACTCGAAACATACCACACGCAAACTCTCTGAGATAGATGCAGCACTCCTGGAGGAACCGATAACGGAGGGGGAACTGTCAATTGCTCTTAAATCATCCCAAACAGGCAAAAGCCCTGGCCCCGACGGTCTCCCGCTTCGTTATTACAAGACCTTCCGTACGGTCCTCGTTCCACATTTTCTAAAAGCCTTTAATGCCCTGACTCAGGGAGAGACCTTACCACCGCAGGCACTAATGGCCAACATCACCCTACTACCGAAAGAGGGCAAAGACCTAACTAATTGCGCGAACTACAGGCCGATATCATTACTTAACGCAGACGTTAAACTTTTCGCCAAGGTCCTAGCAACACGCCTCCAACCACACATACCTAATTTGATTCACTACGATCAGGTGGGTTTCGTCCCGGGGAGGGAAGCAAAAGACAACACAATAAGGGCCCTGCAGCTGATTCATGAAGGTCAATTGTCAGGACGGGATTTTCTTCTTTGTCCACAGATTCAGAGAAAGCCTTTGACAGGGTCAATTGGGACTTCCTATTTGCATCACTTGCGCACATAGGGTTGGGTCCGCAAATGCAAACCTGGGTAAAAGCCTTGTACACTGATCCATCGGCCCGGATATGTGTGAACGGGGTGTACTCGGAATCATTCCCAATACAGAACGGCACGAGGCAGGGCTGCCCCCTATCCCCATTACTTTTTGTTCTGTCATTGGAGCCCTTTCTCTCCGCCGTCAGACAACACTCAGACATAACAGGACCCGTTGTTGGCACGACTCAACACAAAATAGCAGCATATGCAGACGACCTACTCTTTTTTGTTACAAACCCGCGAGTGTCCCTCCCATGCATCTTGTCTACTTTTAAGGACTATGGGGTCTTATCTAACCTAAAAATCAATTTTGGTAAATCCAATATTTTAAGCATACAGACAACTGATACGCAATACCCATCATATCTCCGGCAGTTCCCATTCCCGATCTCGCACACAAAACTCAAGTACCTAGGGATCTGGTTAAATGTGAATCCAGCGGAGAATTATCGAGATAACTTTGCACCACTCCTGACCACGCTACAAAAAGACTTATCTACATGGAATTATACACACATATCATGGTTAGGAAGAGTGGCCATAATTAAAATGAATCTTCTTCCACGATTGCTATATCTTTTTCAAACGATACCCATTAGCCTGCCCAAACAGTTCTTTAGTACCCTTAAATCGGCTTTGATCAAATACATCTGGAGAGGCGGGACTCCGAGACTTCGTTTTGACATGCTCACTAGACGGAAATCACAGGGGGGCTTGGCGGTTCCTGACTTTCGGCGCTACCATATAGCGAGTCACTTGTTACGCATTCTAGACTGGTCAAAATCAGGGGTCAGAAAGAAATGGAAAGACGCGGAGCAAAGCGCCTTAAAAGTGCCCCTAGCCGCCTTACCATGGCTTCCGCCAGCCCAGACAAACATCACGACATCACATCTCCTTACACGCTGGCCACTATGGCCATTTGGAGACTCGCCTCTAAAACCTTCTCCCTTTCCACTTTCCCGTCCCCTCTACTCCCAATCGTACATAACAGAGATTTCGCCTTGGTCTGCAGGCAGGGACTTTCTGCACATTATTCTCAACTGAGACCCCAAGGGTACTCCACATGCTGCGAAACAACAGCTACATACCATTGAGTGAATTGTACAACACTGGGACACCACCTTTTTTACTTAGCTTTAAATATGGCCAGTTACGTCATTTTTCTTCGAGCAATCCCACAACAACATAAACTAGTACGACAACTCACTGGGTTTGAACAGCAATGCATGATGCCTAACCCCGTGGCTCACGGCATTTCGTATATTTACTCATTGCTCCAAACTGCGGCCGCGGACACGCCTCCCCCTTTCATGGGGCGCTGGGAAATGATGCTGGGAATGTCCCTCTCGGAACCGCAGTGGGATAAAATCTTAGACCTCACACACCATTGTTCCGTAGCCAGCAAGGTGCAGGAAGCGGCATACAAAGTTTTAACACTATGGTATAGGGTGCCCACACAAATTAACCAGATGTTCCCAGATATACCTCCGATATGTTGGAGGTGCAATGAAGAAGAAGGCACAATGCTACACATCTGGTGGAGTTGTCCGATACTAGAACCCTTCTGGAGAACCATCCATGCGGTAACCTCAGAATTTGTAGACCCCCCAATACCTTTCTGCCCAGCAGCGATGCTCCTTCATCACACATCAATATCCACACGCACTTACAAGAGATCGGTACTGGTTAGGATTTTAAATGTGGCTAAGAGTGTTGTACCGCTATACTGGAAACAAATAGTCTGCCCGTCTTTGGAGGTTTGGAGGTCTAGAATGGAAGACTTGCACGCCCTAGAGCAATTGATTTTTTCACTCTACAGACCAAACAGAGCTATATACTACAATCTGGTCCAGATGGACCTTGGTCACGTCCACAACATCTTTAAACCATTATGTCCACACACCGTGACTGAGAAGTTACGATAGTGCACACACCAAAGTCAACATACACACCCCCTCTTAGCATAAGTCTGGCCCCAATATTCATAATATTCATATCATTCATTGCCCAACCTATATCTGGTTTGATTTTTTACCCCCCTTTCTACCCCTTTTTGTGTGAACCCCCTTTCCGCTTGAATAAGTGTCATTAGGCTTTTTATGTCAGACGCTCTACCGTACATCTACACCCTAACAAACTCAGAATGTCATGTTATTTTATTGTAAACTGCGAAGAAATCAAGGATTCCGCTCCATTATTATTTCTATTGGTTTAAAAGAAAAAAAAAAAAGAGGATTTCTTGCAATATTGAATAAAAACTGATTCAAATACGATACATGTTGTGTTAGGATGATACACCGCCCAGCCTGCGAGCTGACGTCTTTGGATACATGTACAACTTTCGTATATCTTTGTTTACTGTGAAAATTAAAATAAAAACTTTTATTTACAAAAAAAAAATGTGTCTAAATAATAAAAAAGGTCCTTTAAAAAATAATAAAAAACCTCTTAAAAAAATGAATAAAACAAACATATCTTAAAAAAATACAAAAAGGCCTTTTTAAAACTTAAAAGGTTTTGTAAAAAATAACAAGATTGAATGGTTTTTGAAAAATAAATTTAAAAAGATATTACATTTAATACACTGAAACCTATTAGTGCCACCTGTTTAAACCTGTTGAATTTAAAATCACTGAAATCAGGTAATTTTGCTAACTTTTGGTGCTATTAGGCATTCTGTGAATACACTAATTGCTAGTTCTCAATTGGACAATTTTAGTGCTGCCAAACGGCAGCGAAATGCAACGTATCTTGCTGCAAATTTGCTTGTAGTTGGCGAATTGACAGCTTTGAATACACACATTATCCTGAAATTCACCATTCAATGCAATTCAGTGGCAAATCCAGATGTATGTTAGCGAATAACCCCTCAAAGTAACAATGGGGGTGGGAAAAGGGAAAGCAGGATTAGAATGTAATTAACGAAGGACCTTCCCTCTGAATTGGTGGGATATTCGGGTCTATGAAGACACTTATTGTTGATATGACAATTGCAACATAATTAGGGACTGTACAAGAAAAAAAGGTTGTTATTTGCGCTTACCACTGTGGCTCCATGTGAAACAAAACAAAGAGGTTTTGGTTTATTTGATTACCCATTAAAGTTTTAAGCCCACCCGCCACATCACGGCACCTTTGGTTGGGTGGGTCCTAACCTAATGAAACCAAGAGCTCTTGCTTTCTTTAGGTTAGGACCCACCTGAGGTGCCGTGACGTGGCGGGTGGGCTTAAAACTTTAATGGCCATTTAAGTAAACCAAAATCTCTGATGTGTCTTGTTTCGCATGGAGCCACAGGAATAAGCGCAAATGACAACCTGTTTTCTTCTTATGTTTTATACATGAAGTAGGCTGGATACGTCTGGTCTATGCAGCCGTCCTGGTAGGGAATATGCCATTTTTTTCTGCATAATTAAGGACTTTGTTCTAGTAGTAAGAGGCCAAAAGATAGAATAAGAGGACACTCAAGCTCATAAAAAATGCTGAGATAAGAGTTGTATAGTTAGGAGTGCATTATTAGATCTATGCATATAAAGTAAGTTTTTGAACTTGTTTCCTTTTTTGTATATTTCCCATGATGCAACATTTACTAAACTCTGCTTGGTGGCTCTTGTTTATTTAATCTACATTACCTAACAGTTAATGAGGTGAAGGAAGGAATGTTTAGATAAGTCTATAGGGGCTATTGTTCTCCAGGTTAACTGAGATAAGAGATGGCAGGTGAGTGATACGACAGGGAGCTTAAAAGACTTCTAATCTACCCCCTGGTGCTGTCCTTTGAATACATCTCACATAATACAATGATGTGAGTCAGTGACTGACCCATTCACTCCATTCTATGGCCAAAGCCACACAGTGAGGAACAAGTGATGGAAAGATACTGGGGGGGGGGGAGTTTACAACACAAAATATCACACAATGGATGCATCCAGTGACACATATAGGGGAAAATATCACACAATGGATGCACCCAGTGACACATATAGGGGAAAATATCACACAATGGATGCGCCCAGTGACACGTATAGAGGAAAATATTTTCTTAACTAGACATACAAGAGAAAAACAAAGCACATGTAAGATATCAGCAACATAAAATAGCAACATAACATTCCTGTCAGATGTCCTCTCATAAATAGAAACACAATAACATGGTACTCCAGAGGAGAATTTGAAGAAGAATGCCAATAGCAGTAAAGCTTAGAAACATAGAAAATGTCGGCAGATAAGAACCTTTCGGCCCATCTAGTCTGCCCAATTACATGGATACTTTACCTGGATTTATCTTTTGTTTAGGATAGCCTTATGCCTATCCCATGCCTGCTTAAATTCAATTACTGTTTTGGCCTCTACCACTTCAACTGGAAGGCTTGCGCTGCATACGCCATGTGCACCCATACATTAGGACATAATGCCTCGGGAACACAAATTCTCAAAATTCCTGAAGTTTAAACCTATTTTAGGCATATTTGAGCCGCATTGGGTTCCTCAGTCTGTTCAGAGTATTTTTCCTTTATATATAGGTGGTGGTGAAGGAGTTAATTCACGATCTTATGCATGACATGGAAAAAATGAAAGTAATGACCATGAAGATGTTAGTTTCTCCTTCAGGTAGAGACTGACATAGTAGAAAATAGAAAAAAAATCTAAATATTAGCAGTATCAGTTTTGTTCTGACCATGTATGTTCAGTTTGAATGGGCTGATGGGGTTAAAGATTTATTTTTATATGTAAAGGGATACCCTAGGCACACTAATCATTTTAACTAATTAAAGTGGTCAGGCTGCAAGGTGTGATCCTATCTCCTTCCAGTCTTGTTTAGAAGATAATGCTGTGTGAAGCGGAGGAGTTTCCTCCTCACGAATATCTGTGTCTAGGCAGATGGGATTTTGACCATACAGTATATGCAGAAAAAAACGGCATCCGAAACAAAACACAGAGGTTTTGGTTTACTTGAATGGCCATTAAAGTGTAAGTCCACCTGCCACGTCACAGCACCACTGGGTCAGGTGGATTTTGAAAAGTCAGGGACCAGCGATGTCACGTTCTCCAAGCTGACATCATCCTGTCTCTGACCGATCGTTCTGGGAGACAGCAGATGAGTGCACGTACAAGCACTAATCCATCATTCTGTACAGGCTTACAAAATTACGCAATTTCCTCTAGATACACAATTTGCGGAACGTACATAAGTAATTTACGTACGCTGCGCAAATTACATAAGAATCTACAGGGGCTTCCACATTTTCAGCGCCGAGGGGGAAAAGGGGAGTATTTAGACCTAATAAAAAAATAAATTAGAAAATAATCATTGAATAGATTTTGTCAGCAGCACCTGTCCAATTATTAAAGGGGGAGGGGGGAATTTTCTCATGTTGTGTCCCTTTAATTAAGCATGCAAACCTTTAATTTATTTGGTATTGACGTTCTTTCACCATTGAATAGCCGTTACCGGGACGATTTACGCTATTGCCGGTGAGAAAAACGTACATGACTTGCTTGAAAAGTTTCACAGTTACAGGGTTATTCAGAGAGCCTGAAAAGCAGGAGAATGACTGGAGAATAACTGGAGAATGAAAAATTCTAGGTCAAAATAGCGGATTTGGAAAGTGAGATGAAAGGGAAAATTTTTCTGGTTTGGCTATTTTGACGTAGAATTTTTCATTCTCCAGTCATTCTCCTGCTTTTCACGCTCTCAGAATAACCCTGATAGTGTGTGTTGTTTTTTTGGAGATTTCCTTTTGTTTCTCTGGTCGAATGTGTGTATCTAACGCATTGAACTGCATCAAGGAACACACGGTATTTCATAGCATTCAGAGCAGATTTAGTCCCAGGACGGTGTCACATAATTAACTGCCTCGTGAGACTTTATTGGATAATGAAATGTTCCTTTCTCCTTTGCTCGGACACCGACATATTTAAAATGTCCCATTTTGCCTGTGAAAATAATTTCATGGTGTTTCTAGGACCATCTCCATAATGCTAACCATAACATTTTAATTTCCTGTCACAGAATGTGTCCAATAAGGGAATCAGTCTATAGTGCAACTGCTCTATTGGTCCAATTAATCAAAAAATACCTAACACCTATATTCAAACATGTTTTATTCTCGTTATGCTGGTAACTGGCCACCACTGCCCTGATGCAGAACATTAACTAGGACTGGTCAGTGGACAAGCCATGCAAGTTCAAAATGATCTGCGGGGGGCGGAGCTAACAACGGCAGCGAGCGGTCGTGTTTCGTAGGAGCTCTGCGACGCAAAACAGTACTTTTCTGCCTTTTTACTCCTCTTAACCGGCATCTCGCTATACCTGGTTGCTCTGGGACGTTCTGGGGATTACCACGCTCCTCATCCACCCTAAGATTGTGTGCTCCGAGGTGTTCTGCGGTCCATATTCCGGTCTGGGCCTGGTGTCGGCGGCCATTTTGAACGCTCTCGTGTGAGCTGCCTGGATCTTCGTACCTGCGGTGCTTATTCTGAGATGCCCGGCAACCGGATGGCAAAAGGGGGCTCCCACAAGCGGGACATATGCGAAACGCTGACAGGGGTCTGCCCCTGGAAGGAGAATGGTGTCCTCGTCTCTCCTTCCAGACTATGGATTGTCTGGAATAAGAAGAAGGTAGAGGGTGATCCTACAATGAATTAAAATCACTTAGAGGTGCATGTTAAATGAACAAATAGTATTTGAATCAATTCACGCACATCAAAAAACAAGGTCGTTATCACCGTTCCATGGGTGCCTAGGACCTGGGGTATGATTTCCTCCACAGCCGGTGCACTTCAGGAACAATCAGCCAAGACCAAAGTTTCTCCAGTCAAAGGATTTTATGAATAAAAATAAAAATAAAGATAAGACTGCTCACGCTCGACGCGTTTCGTCAAAAGACTTCATCAGGAGAAATATGTGCAGTCATAAGTACAAGTATGGATCGTCTGGGGAGGATGACGGTTCCTGGCTGAGCAGGGATGGAGCGGAGATATCCTGGTTCTCCTCACAGACCCTGACGCAAGAATCGCGCCCACTTTCTGCGGCAGCGAAGAAGCGGGCGCAGAAGAAGCGCAAGGCCGCACTGGCAGCATCCTCGCTGGCCTTGGAGGCTGCTCATATACTGTCTGGTGACGACTCGGCTGATGACTCCCAGCTCTCTGCTACCAGCAGTGGGCACTCAGACAGACAACCTGGCCCAGGGTGGTGCCTCAGGCGCAGGCGGTTGAGACAAGGTTGGTCACACCAGGGGCGAGTTCTGTTGAACCCACGCTACGGGGAGTAGATGATCACCTGCCCTCTACTAAAGGCGACTTCTGCAGAAATTTGGATGAACTGCAGGAAATCCGGGAAATCTGGAAACCAGAGGTGGCTGCGGTCCTAGAGGAGGTCGCGGCAGTACGAGCGCAGGTGATGGAGGTACAGATAGCAACCTCTGAGGTGAAGTCAGAGCAAGTACATCTCTCTGGACAGGTCGCTGCCCTTCGATCGCAGGTGGAGGGATCAGCCAAATGACAAATGATTTAGGTAAACTAAAGAAATGGTCGGAGCTGTGGCAATTGAGTTTTAATGTGGATAAGTGCAAGATAATGCACCTGGGATGTAAAAACCCAAGGGCTGAATATAGAATATTTGATACAGTCCTAACCTCAACATCTGAGGAAAGGGATTTATGGGTTATTATTTCAGAGGATCTAAGGGTAAGTAGTCAATGTAATAGAGCAGCAGGAAATGCTGGCAGAATGCTTGGTTGTGTAGGGAGAGGTATTAACAGTAGGAAAAGGGAAGTGCTCATGCCACTGTACAGAGCACTGGTGAGACCTCACTTGGAGTACTGTGTGCAGCACTGGAGACCGTATCTCCAGAAGGATATAGACATCTTAGAGAGAGTTCAGAGAAGGGCTACTAAAATGGTGTACGGCTTGAAGGAGAAAAGTTACCAGGAAAGGCTTAATGATCTTAACATGTACAGCTTGGAAAAAAGACGAGACAGAGGAGATATGATAGAAACATTTAAATACGTAAAGGGAATCCACAAGGTAGAGGAAGGGAGTATATTTAAAAGGAAACAAAGTAGCAAAACAAGAGGACATAGTCTTAGATTAGAGGGGCAAAGGTTTAAAAGTAACATCAGGAAGCATTATTTTACTGAGAGGGTGGTGGATACATGGAACAGCCTTCCAGTTGAAGTGGCAGAGGGCTGAGGCCAAAACAGTGATTGAATTTAAGCAGGCATGGGATAGGCATAAGGCTATCCTAAACAAAAGATAAATCCAGGTAAAGTATCCATGTAATTGGGCAGACTAGATGGGCCGAAAGGTTCTTATCTGCCGACATTTTCTATGTTTCTAAGTCCTGACACGATCCGTGGAAACTTTGGAATCCAGACACAGACGCCGTAACATATGGGTCAGGGGTATCCTGGAGTTATTGCCCTATGTCACCCATTTGGCCCTCCAGGTAGTTGGGCTCCCATTGGATACGCCAGATGTCGTTGGATCTGTGTTTCGGGTTCGGAGGCCCGCGACGTCTCTCAAGGGGGCACCGAGAGACGTAGTAGTAGCCTTTCGTGATGTAGCTCTCAAAGTGAAAATTACGACCTCTCCTGGTGCACGAGACCCGGTGCAATTTGAAGGCTGCTCTGATATTCCTGTGTACTGACCTTACTTATTTACTATTCTCTGGGTTTTTCCCGTGACCTGTACCGGACCTGGCTTTTGTTCTCTGACTACATCTCTTGATTTGCTCCTGTTGTAATACATTCTAATTTATTTAGGTTAAAATAGAGACGGCCATCTGAGGACTGGTCTATAGACTAGGTTCTCCTTGTGTGCTGTTGGGTGTCTTTTATTTTTGGCTTTCCCCTCAACCCTTGCAATTCCTTCTTGTTTGTCGTTTGTGAAGAGTCCTGTTTATTTTTGCTGCTTTACCTCTTCAGCTGTGTGGTGTCCTCTCCTCCTGTGCACCTGTTATTCAGCCAGCAGCACTACTGCCTATAGGATTTTTAACCCTGAATATGGGTCCCACCTTGGCTCACACCAGGTGCCCCCGTGACAAATGGCTACATGCAATGGCGTAGCATGGGTTGTCGGCACCCGTGGCAAGGCAAGAATTGTGCGCCCCCCCAACCTGTGGACATGGTAACACACCCTGATTCCCTTCGACCAGTAGAGTATTGACCCCTTACCCTACAAGCACATGGGTACAAGTATTGTATATTAACAAAATACTGATATAATAAAAAAATGAAACACACATGCCCCCCACGCTATGCCACTACTACCAGTCACCCTGTCCCAGTATACCCTAGCATAGTTCCACTCTCACACTATACCCCAGTCACCCTCTCCCAGTACCCCCACTTTCTCCCAGTACCCCAGACACTCTCTCCCAGTACCCACAGTCACTCTTTCTCTCTCCAAGTACCCCCACTTTCTCCCAGTACCCCAGTCATTCTCTCCCCGAACCTCCAGTCACCCTCTCCCCATACCCCCAGTAGCCCTTCACTGTATGTTGGTCACGCTGCTCTGGTGTCACACAGTGTTACCTACCTGCGTGGAGTTGCTGGTGGCCCAGGGGAAGCTGTCCAGGGGGCTTAGTAGAGACTGGATTTTAAATGTGCTGCAGGGCAGGCGCCTCCCTCCTTCCTTCCTGTTCAGCGGCTGCCACCGGTGGGGGGCTGGCACAGAGCTTCAAGGGAGGCTGACAATCGTGGTCTAGGGTGTTCCATCTAATAATTCTGTGCTGCTTCATGTGACTCATGTCAGCGTTAAGGAAGAGTTAGGACAGGACCAAGCCTTAGGACAAGCCCCTAAGAAAATTGCGCCCGGGGCGGCTGCCCCCATGGCCCCCCCACACTACGCCACGGGCTACATGAACCAGAGCCCCGGATCATAATGCTAGGACCTTAATCCCTCCCCATGACCTACACAAAATCTGCATTTACTCCCTCTATACATGAGGTCTTTGCATGGAGAACAACCATGTCCACTCTTACAACCTCTTTACTACTGTGATCATGCATGCACGATCAGCAGTAGCAGACACCGTAGCACAAAATCATGTTAACACAATCTGGGGCTGTGCTGTATCACTGCAAATTAAATTATTTTGTTGCAAATGAATTTCGTTTACATTTGGGCTACAGCAGGTGCCCCACAGTTTTAGGCCCATGTGCACGATGCCTGAAGTGCTAACACTGTTTAAACCCAGCTGGGGAATGCTATAAAGGACTTTTCCCCAGCTGATCTTGCATGGAGCCCTGAACTGCAGTAACTCCTTTTGGCCAGCAGATGGGGTCATCTGCCTGACAAACAAGTTATTACAGTAAGGAATACATTGGAAATATATTTTGTAGAAAAGCTCATGTGATGTTTTTCCCCGGTGGCAATGACAGAGGACTCGGAGGGTCTTTTCAGCACAAGAGTCTGGAATGGTTTCTTCACTTTCACCACTAATGTTGTTTTCACTTTCACCGCTGAACGCTGCAGAACTGCAAAAAAAAAAAAAAGAGACCTCTCCTATTCTCCTAAAAGGGGTTTAAACCAATAAAAATAAAAAAAGTCCTTTAAAAAATTAAAAGGGTCTGCTACAGGGTTTAAAAGAAGGAAAAAAAAAATTATCTAAAAAATACAAAAAGTTGTCCTAAAAAATAAATAAATACAGAGACTTTTTGCTTAAAATTCAAAGAATAAACTTTTTTTTAAATAAAAAAAAATGATATTAAGTTTTTACACTGAAACCTATGGGATTCTTAAATAATTAAATCTGTTCAATTGAAACACCGAAAATCAGGCCATTTCACTGATACTTCGGCACAGTTTGGCGTTCTGTGAATAGATTAACCATTACTTCTCTATGGGACAATTTCTCTGCTGCTGAAGATCATCAAAGTGTGTCGCTCTGCATCGTATTTCGCTGTGAAGTCACCAGTATTTGGTCATAGTGAATAAATGAACTGCCCCAAAATTGCAACGAATGGTGAAATTCATAGAAACATAGAAAGATGTCGGCAGATAAGAACCTTTCGGCCCATCTAGTCTGCCCAATTACATGGATACTTTACCTGGATTTATCTTTTGTTTAGGATAGCCTTATGCCTATCCCATGCTTGCTTAAATTCAATTACTGTTTTGGCCTCTACCACTTCAACTGGAAGACTGTTCCATGTATCCACCACCCTCTCAGTAAAATAATGCTTCCTGATGTTACTTTTAAACCTTTGCCCCTCTAATCTAAGACTATGTCCTCTTGTTTTGCTACTTTGTTTCCTTTTAAATATACTCCCTCCTCTACCTTGTGGATTCCCTTTACGTATTTAAATGTTTCTATCATATCTCCTCTGTCTCGTCTTTTTTCCAAGCTGTACATGTTAAGATCATTAAGCCTTTCCTGGTAACTTTTCTCCTTCAAGCCGTACACCATTTTAGTAGCCCTTCTCTGAACTCTCTCTAAGATGTCTATATCCTTCTGGAGATACGGTCTCCAGTACTGCACACAGTACTCCAAGTGAGGTCTCACCAGTGCTCTGTACAGTGGCATGAGCACTTCCCTTTTCCTACTGCTAATACCTCTCCTACACAACCAAGCATTCTGCTAGCATTTCCTGCTGCTCTATTACATTGACTACTTACCTTTAGATCCTCTGAAATAATAACCCCTAAATCCCTTTCCTCAGATGTTGAGGTTAGGACTGTATCAAATATTCTATATTCAGCCCTTGGTTTTTACGTCCCAGGTGCATTATCTTGCACTTATCCACATTAAAACTCAATTGCCACAGCTCCGACCATTTTTTTAGTTTACCTAAATCATTTGTCATTTGGCTGATCCCTCCAGGAACGTCAACCCTGTTGCAAATCTTTGTGTCATCAGCAAAAAGACATACTTTTCCATTAATACCTTCTGCAATATCACTAACTAAAAATATTAAATAGAATGGGTCCAAGTACTGACCCCTGAGGTACCCCACTGGTAACAAGACCTTGCGCCGAATAAACTCCATTTACCACAACCCTCTGTTGCCTGTCACTCAGCCACTGCCTAATCCATTCAACAATATTGGAATCCAAGCTCAAAGATTGCAATTTATTGATAAGCCTTCTATGCGGAACAGTATCAAAAGCCTTACTGAAATCTAAGTAAGCAATGTCTACTGCACCACCTGTGTCTATTATTTTTGTTACCAATCAAAAAAATCAATAAGATTAGTTTGGCATGATCTCCCTGAGGTAAACCCATGTTGTTTCTGATCCTGTAATCTATGTTTTTTAGATGTTCAACAATCCTTTCCTTTAACATGGTTTCCATTAATTTCCCCACTACTGACGTAAGACTAACTGGCCTATAATTCCCAGATTCCTCCCTACTACCCTTCTTGTGAATGGGCACAACATTTGCTAATTTCCAGTCTTCTGGGACGACTCCCGTTAGCAAGGATTGGTTAAATAAATCTGTTAACGGTTTTGCTATTACATCACTGAGCTCTTTTAATAATTTAGGGTGGATCCCATCAGGCCCCATTGATTTATTTGTCTTTACTTAGACAGCTGCTGTAGAACCTCCTCCTCTGTAAACTGATATGTAATTGTCTCGTTAGTGTTTTCTCCTAACTGAGGTCCCTTTCCTTCCTTTTCTTCTGCAAAGACTGAACAAAAATATTCATTGAGGCAGTCAGCGAGACTTTTATCCTCTTCTACATACCTTCCTTCCTTTGTTTTTAATCTAACTAATCCTTGTTTTACTTTTCTTTTCTCGTTTATGTATCTAAAAAATGTTTTGTCCCCCTTTTTACTGACTGAGCTATTTTCTCTTCTGCGTGTGCTTTGGAAGCTCTTATAAATTGCTTTGCCTCTTTCTGCCTAATCTTATAGGTTTGCCTATCTTCTTCACTCTGAGTTGTTTTATAATTATTGAATGCTGTCTTTTTGTTCTTCAATTTTGGCCACTTCTGCAGAGTACCACAGTGGTTTCTTCCCTTTTTTGTTTTTGCTAACAAGTCGAATGCAATTGCCTGTGGCCTTCAATAATGCTTCTTTAAATAATCCCATTTCTCCTGGACACCCTTTAAACTCCTCCAGTCTGATAATGACTCCTTCACACAAATTCTCATTTTAAAAAAATGGTTTTTTTAAAGTCTAAAACTTTTGATTTTGTGTGGTGTGGCTCCATCTCTGTTCTTATATTAAACCATACTGACTGGTGATCACTAGATCCCAAATTTTCACCTACAACAACGTCCAATACCAAACCTCCATTTGTGAGTATTAAATCCAATATGGCCTCTTTACGGGTCGGCTCCTCAACTACTTGTGTTAGAGATAATCCCAGTAGGGAGTTTAGAATATTTGTACTCCTGGTGCACCCAGCAGTTTTGGTTTTCCAGTTCACATCAGGAAGATTAAAGTCCCCCATGATAATAACTTCCCCCTTCATTGCCATTTTGGCTATTTCCTCAAGCAGCAGATTATCTAGCTCTTCTACTTGTCCAGGGGGTCTATAGATCACACCTACACGAGCTACAGTATGATTGCCAAATGTTAGCGTAACCCAAACTGACTCTATGTTCACCTCGCTCACTTTTATTTGGTTCGTTTTTATGTTGTTTTTCACATACAGGGCCACTCCTCCTCCTTTCCTACCTTCTCTGTCTTTTCTATATAAAGAGTACCCCGGTATTGTTATGTCCCAGTTATTTTTCTCACTGAACCATGTCTCAGTAACCGCAACTAAATCTACTTTTTCAGCTGCCATCATTGCCTCCAGTTCATTGATTTTATTGACTAAACTGCGAGCATTTATAGACACACTCTGAGCTTGTCCTTTTTTTCCCCGCATGTTGCTTGCACCCGCCGATTTAGTTTTGGGGACAATCAGGCAGATTGTTTTTTACCCTTTTGTCCCCCCTCCTAGTTTAAATATTTCTTTGCGAAACCTTTGAACTTCTCACTGAGAACATATGTTCCCCTATGAGTAAGATGCAAACATCTTTTTTATACAGTTCCTTTCTGCTCCAATTAGAGCTATCATGGACACAAAGCCAAATCCTTGCTCTCGACACCATTCCCGAAGCCACAAATTAAATTCCCTATTGCGCATCTGCCTATCCTGAATGTTATGCACAGGCAAAACTTCAGAGAATGACACAGTGGACGCAATCTGCTGTATTTCACCTCCAAGAACACAAAAATCCTCCTTAATCTCAGAAAACTCATTGCTAGCCAAGTCATTTGTCGTTAGATGGACTAGAACATCCACTTCCCCTTGCTGCTTTGCTTGTTTGACAATATTGAGAATACGTTTCTTGTCTCTACGAGCAGTAGCCCCAGGAAGACATCTCACCAAACCACTACTCTCCAGCTCCACACCTCTTATGATAGAATCACCCAGCAACAATTGCCTTCTATCATGTCACACCTTTTCCTTATTGTTCTTGGTTGCAGTCCTGCATACCTTAGGCATAGGGGATGGTGGTTCCTCAACTATGGTGTCTGAGCCTACTTCCGTCTCACCACTACACTCTGAAAGTGCCTCAAAAGAATTAAGAAGAGCCACAGACTGTGGGACATGCCTTATATCCACAACTCTAAGTCTACCAGATCCTACAGTAGTCCATCTGCCACTCCTAGGAGGCCTCTGTGGCAGTGGCTTTGTAACAGTCATAGCCTGAGTTTGTCTAACAGATAATTTACAAATCTCAGACTTCAAACAGGCAATTTCCTGCTGCAATAAAGAGAGCTGCCTACATATCAGGCACACTCCAAACCTCCAAAAATTGGATCTAAAAACAAATGCATGACAGCTCTTACACTGGACCAAGCCTGCCATAATAAAAGAATGGATTTAAACCAACAAATCTTACCTTTTTGTAGGTTTTCTACCTCCTGTCTAACCTCAGACTACCTCCAGAGTATCTCCAGAAGATCTCTAAGTGCTCACTTTGAAGACTTCACTTAGAAGGCTTCACAAGCTCAATTAGACCAAGCTAATATTCCACAAGCTTTATATAATCACCTAAGAACACCTCCCCCAGCAAGGTGTGGACAAGTTTAACACCTTTGCAAATAGCACGCAATTGATTCCAATTGTATGCTAATCAGTAAGAGGAATGAGTCACCAGCCTAACCTAATTTACACACCAGACCTAACTTAAAACCTTAAGATGAATAGAAAAGATCTGTTTGAAACAAAAATCTAAATCACTCACCAGAAGATCTCTAAGTGCTCACTTTGAAGACTTCACTTAGAAGGCTTCACAAGCTCAATTAGACCAAGCTAATATTCCACAAGCTTTATATATTCACCTAAGAACACCTCCCCCAGCAAGGTGTGGACAAGTTTAACAACCTTTGCAAATAGCACGCAATTGATTCCAATTGTATGCTAATCAGTAAGAGGAATGAGTCACCAGCCTAACCTAATTTACACACCAGACCTAACTTAAAACCTTAAGATGAATAGAAAAGATCTGTTTGAAACAAAAAAAAAAAAATCACTCACCAGAAGATCTCTAAGTGCTCACTTTGAAGACTTCACTTAGAAGGCTTCACAAGCTCAATTAGACCAAGCTAATATTCCACAAGCTTTATATAATCACCTAAGAACACCTCCCCCAGCAAGGTGTGGACAAGTTTAACAACCTTTGCAAATAGCACGCAATTGATTCCAATTGTATGCTAATCAGTAAGAGGAATGAGTCACCAGCCTAACCTAATTTACACACCAGACCTAACTTAAAACCTTAAGATGAATAGAAAAGATCTGTTTGAAACAAAAATCAAAATCACTCACCAGAAGATCTCTAAGTGCTCACTTTGAAGACTTCACTTAGAAGGCTTCACAAGCTCAATTAGACCAAGCTAATATTCCACAAGCTTTATATAATCACCTAAGAACACCTCCCCCAGCAAGGTGTGGACAAGTTTAACAACCTTTGCAAATAGCACGCAATTGATTCCAATTGTATGCTAATCAGTAAGAGGAATGAGTCACCAGCCTAACCTAATTTACACACCAGACCTAACTTAAAACCTTAAGATGAATAGAAAAGATCTGTTTGAAACAAAAATCTAAATCACTCACCAGAAGATCTCTAAGTGCTCACTTTGAAGACTTCACTTAGAAGGCTTCACAAGCTCAATTAGACCAAGCTAATATTCCACAAGCTTTATATAATCACCTAAGAACACCTCCCCCAGCAAGGTGTGGACAAGTTTAACAACCTTTGCAAATAGCACGCAATTGATTCCAATTGTATGCTAATCAGTAAGAGGAATGAGTCACCAGCCTAACCTAATTTACACACCAGACCTAACTTAAAACCTTAAGATGAATAGAAAAGATCTGTTTGAAACAAAAATCAAAATCACTCACCAGAAGATCTCTAAGTGCTCACTTTGAAGACTTCACTTAGAAGGCTTCACAAGCTCAATTAGACCAAGCTAATATTCCACAAGCTTTATATAATCACCTAAGAACACCTCCCCCAGCAAGGTGTGGACAAGTTTAACAACCTTTGCAAATAGCACGCAATTGATTCCAATTGTATGCTAATCAGTAAGAGGAATGAGTCACCAGCCTAACCTAATTTACACACCAGACCTAACTTAAAACCTTAAGATGAATAGTAAAGATCTGTTTGAAACAAAAATAAAAATCACTCACCAGAAGATCTCTAAGTGCTCACTTTGAAGACTTCACTTAGAAGGCTTCACAAGCTCAATTAGACCAAGCTAATATTCCACAAGCTTTATATAATCACCTAAGAACACCTCCCCCAGCAAGGTGTGGACAAGTTTAACAACCTTTGCAAATAGCACGCAATTGATTCCAATTGTATGCTAATCAGTAAGAGGAATGAGTCACCAGCCTAACCTAATTTACACACCAGACCTAACTTAAAACCTTAAGATGAATAGAAAAGATCTGTTTGAAACAAAAATCAAAATCACTCACCAGAAGATCTCTAAGTGCTCACTTTGAAGACTTCACTTAGAAGGCTTCACAAGCTCAATTAGACCAAGCTAATATTCCACAAGCTTTATATAATCACCTAAGAACACCTCCCCCAGCAAGGTGTGGACAAGTTTAACAACCTCTGCAAATAGCACGCAATTGATTCCAATTGTATGCTAATCAGTAAGAGGAATGAGTCACCAGCCTAACCTAATTTACACACCAGACCTAACTTAAAACCTTAAGATGAATAGAAAAGATCTGTTTGAAACAAAAATCAAAATCACACACCAGAAGATCTCTAAGTGCTCACTTTGAAGACTTCACTTAGAAGGCTTCACAAGCTCAATTAGACCAAGCTAATATTCCACAAGCTTTATATAATCACCTAAGAACACCTCCCCCAGCAAGGTGTGGACAAGTTTAACAACCTCTGCAAATAGCACGCAATTGATTCCAATTGTATGCTAATCAGTAAGAGGAATGAGTCACCAGCCTAACCTAATTTACACACCAGACCTAACTTAAAACCTTAAGATGAATAGAAAAGATCTGTTTGAAACAAAAATCAAAATCACTCACCAGAAGATCTCTAAGTGCTCACTTTGAAGACTTCACTTAGAAGGCTTCACAAGCTCAATTAGACCAAGCTAATATTCCACAAGCTTTATATAATCACCTAAGAACGAACACCTCCCCCAGCAAGGTGTGGCCAAGTTTAACAACCTTTGCAAATAGCACGCAATTGATTCCAATTGTATGCTAATCAGTAAGAGGAATGAGTCACCAGCCTAACCTAATTTACACACCAGACCTAACTTAAAACCTTAAGATGAATAGAAAAGATCTGTTTGAAACAAAAATCAAAATCACTCACCAGAAGATCTCTAAGTGCTCACTTTGAAGACTTCACTTAGAAGGCTTCACAAGCTCAATTGTTCAGTGCAAGTCGTTGGCAAGTTTGCCGCTTTGTGAATAACCCTTTTTGTGATCACCCATTTTTGCACTGGAAGCCGTCAATCTAAACTATACCTTGGCCATCATTCTATGGGACATAAGAGGAATGAAGGGGCCCACAATGAAAAGATTACAAAGCAAGTAGTGGTACTGCGCAATTTTATTTTTCGATTGGAAGTGAAGTATTTCGCGAGTCAGGTAAAAATATGTCATCGTCAACTAAGAATAAAAAAAAACTGCATTCTATACTTTCTAATTTGGATTGTTGCCTATAATAAAAAGCACAGGCAGACCGGCAAGCTATAACAAAAACAATCCAGGATTCAGTCATGCGTGCAGATGGAGGAAAATTATCGTACACGCTGCGTTCTGCACGCAGGCCCCCAGTTGGTCAGCGATAAAGACAGTAGATTGTTTTTTTTTATATATATATATATATGTATTTGTCTAATTTTCAATTTCCAACGACAAGATAAATGGATGAGCAAAGTATTACAAGATTGGGGAGGAAAAAAAAGGAAAGGATGTAACAGCAGCATTTTCTTGGCAATGATAAATAATACCAGATATTAAACAATCTTGTTTCTCTCCGTGTTGCTGCGTCTTAACAAATGTTCATTATCGGGTCAGCATTCCGTTCAGAACACTAGATGGCACTCGGTCTACATCAAAACACCCTGGATGATACATTGTACTCTGCCTTGCTCTTTTTTTTTGGGTTCAGATTCTGAATTTATCAGTTTTATTATACTTATTTATTTATTTAAAATATAGAACGATCACAGAAGTGAAGGAATGACACGCTCTTTTATTTTTCTCTTTTGTTTGTTATCTTGCGGTATACTAATTTAACCACAAAATAAAATGTATTTTATTCCCCTCAGGAACAAATTGTTACCTTGATTTAATGATGGTACAACAAGGACCAAAGGTAGATGACTTGATATATATGTGAAGTGTTGCATGTCTGATATAAATAAATGTTTAGATATACATTGCATGTAATGGTTTGATTTGAAAGCCTGTGGAGATGTGGCCCTGGTGTTTAATAACATGTCCTTAAAAAAACATTGGAAGAGCTGAAATATAACCATTAGATTTAGAATATATATATATATATACATACACACTAGATGGATCATAAACTTCACGGTTGTGTTTTCATTCTGGATTCAGTCAGTATGGTGGTGCACCTATGAGGAACAGAAAACATGGTCAGACATGAGACAGGCTCACATCAAAGGGTTAAAGGGATACTCTATGCACGCCAACCACTTTATCTGATTAGGCTGGCCGTCCGCTGGCACCATAGTCGAGCGACCAACTTGATCACCCGACTACTGAAAATGCCATCGGCCGATCAGGGTCGTCCACTGGAAGCGTCTGTGGACAACCCAGATCGGCCGATGTAAAGGCTGCCGATGGGGAAAATAAACGATAAAAGCTATCTGTTTAGCTGAAACAGAATTTCAGGACCAAGGACAGCCCCCCATTGAGTGCAGCCAAAGCAGTGGCAAAAAAACTTGTCAGGCTGCAAGGGGGGGGGATTATCCCCCTGTCCCTGATGCTGAAATAGGATTCAGCACCAGGAACTAAGAAATCCAGAAAAATACCTAAAAAAAAATCAATAAGTAAAAAGGCTTTTTGCTGCAGATTAAAAAAATAAACGGTCGAATAAAAAAGAAATTATTTTTTACGTTGAATCCTATGAGCTTTGCACTGAATACCTTCTCTATGGGGCAATTTCCCTGCCGCAACACGGCGGTTTAGCTATACAATTCATTTATTTCATGTAAATTGTACCAGATCTTCCGATTTCATGTAACCAATCTGTTGTAATCGCATAAAATCATCTAAAATCGCCCAATGGTGGTCAGAGGCAGTGGAACAGGGCTGATTCACCTGCATGTTGTAGGATCAGTCGGACGACTTCAGACAATATCGGATGATCGCACCATCGCACAAATATGGTGCCAGTGGACGGCCAGCCTTAGTGTCAGTCGCGGGGCTTTTGCTTTCTTTTCTTTTCCTTTTCATTTCAGCCTCAAAGTGGTCAGGCTGCGTGAAGTGCCCCCCCCCCACCTCACTTCCAGACCATTTTGCAGATATTGCTGTGTGAAGCAGAGGAGTTTCCTCCACCCACAAAGCTGTCACTCAACATATGGAATATTGAATATCCTGCCTCCCAGGGACCAACAACGTCTCACTCTGCATGCTGACATTATCATGTGTCTGAACACTCGCAGCAATGAGCGATCTAGGAGACGTGTAGCACTAATCCATAGTTCTGTGGAGGTACTGCGTAACTTGCACATGAAAGTGCGCGTCTCCACGAAATACACAATTTGTGTAGCCAATGGAAGGTCCGCACCTATCGGCTTAGTTAAATCCAGGTGGTGACTCTTTTTTGGCCAGGCAGTGTATAAAGTACAAAAGCAAAACAAAGAAACCAGTCCCATGTTACAGACCCCGCCGAGTTTGCATGGTACTAGGAAGCCATGAACTCAACCGTGACCTCCGGAGATTGTGATCGAATTAGACATGAAGTAAAGGGAATGGTCAGAAAAATGTGCTAACATGACTACAATGTTTAATACAAACTAAATTTTACAGTTTAGTTACTGGCCTGATAGATTTCGGGTACAAGGTGTAGCAGTAGCTACACACTGATGGAGGATTCAGAATCCAGGATTCCTATGGGAGTCGGCCTGATGGTCACCTCCAAATTCTCTCCTTGTCTGTCTGATTTCTCTCCTCCTGTCCTTTCCAAAGTCGGCGACTGTTTATCTGGCATTTCCTCCTGGATGGCCTCTCACCACCTAAAGATTAACATGTCCAAGACTGAGCTCCTACTAATTCCTCCCTCTAATGCCTCCCCACCTCCTGACTTCTCGATCATTGTTGATGGTATCATTATCTCCCCATCAAGCCAGGTTCGCTGTCTCAGACTTACACTTGAATCTGCTCTCTCCTTCATCCCCCCACATCCAGTCTCTTTCCTTCTCCTGCAGCTACCAACTACGTAATATTTTCAGACTTCGGACATTTCTTACCGCTGTCACCACAAAGCAACTCATCCACGCCCTTGTAATCTCCCAACTTGACTATTGTAATAATCTTCTAGTTGGCCTCCCTCTCTCCCGCTTCTCCCCCCGACAATCCATTCTGAATGCCTCTGCCAGGCTCATCCACCTCACCCGCCGCTCTGTCTCTGCCGCTCCTCTCTGTGAGTTCCTTCACTCGCGCCCCATCCACTGCAGAATTAAATTCAAAATCCTTACCCTGACCTACAAAGCTCTCACTAACTCAGCTCCCCACTACCTGTCCTCACTAATCACCAAATACACCCCAGCCCGCTCCCTAAGGTCAAACAGTGACCTGCGCCTATCTTCTCCCCGCATCACCTCTTCCCATGATAGACTGCCGGATTTCTCACGCGCAGCCCCCATTCTCTGGAACGCTCTCCCTCGTACTGTCAGACTTTCCCCTAGTTTCCCTTCCTTCAAACGCTCCCTTAAGTCCTTGCTATTCAGGCAAGCCTACCACCCGACTCACTGATACACCTCACTAGCCCAACCAGTCCATCACTCTCACCGTGCAGTCCATCCCTCTCACCTTGCAGTCCATCCCTCTCACCTTGAAGCTGTCTCCTCCTGTTTCCACCCCCAACCCTTCTAGATTGTGAGTCCCCACAGGAATAGGGCCCTCGTTTCCTCCTGTACTGGTTTGTCAAAATGTTGTTCAATGTATTGTAACCCTGTCTATACTGTGCCCATTGTACAGCGCTGCGGAATATGCTGGAGCTTTATAGAGAATAATGTAGCGCTCACTCCTGGAGGAGCCCCTGAATTAACCTCGGGTTAGTCTCACCGCACTAGGGAATAAATATACACCAGCACTGCTGTGGATTTTATAGATTATATACTTTACTGATCCCAATAAAGTGACACATATAATGTAAATACGGTATATGAACGACAGGATTTCGTAATGCGGGGAAAACACGCGCGGCAAAGAAAAAGGATTAACCCCCTCAGTTCTGGAGTGTAAGTCCCGTAAGTGTAATGTCTCAAAAAGTTGTACGTGTATTGATTTGTGTACGCGGGTACCGTATTGAACTGGCCAGTGAATGGAATAAGCAAATCTTCGACTAGTCACGTTGGGGCCCTGTAGAATTGAACAATAATGCAGCGTGCTGGGTTATACTCGGACTTGCGGCCTGTAAGGCCTCTCACCCATCCGTTAGACAGTCTGTCCCACTGCCTGATCAAGGATGTCTCTCCGCTTGTCCTCCGGAACTCTGTGCCACCGAATCCGCTCTCTTGCTCGTCCGATCTCCAACACAAGAACTACGGCCTACCGCCTGCACTCCCTATGGATCATCGCGGTCTCCTTACAGGGGGTCCAACTGGAACTGAAGTTCTGTGCAAACCTCTCAGCGATAATGGGTATGCCTCCGCAAGTTACTGTCCCGATCTCCAGCGCCCTCGAGGTAGTGTCGGCGCTCCGGCCTGGTCTCGATCCCTGGCAGTCTCACTTGCGTCCTCTGTCTTTCGCCGCTCCACTCACACTGGCGCTCCTCCGCACGAGGCTGCTTATGTCCTTCCCCTCTGTTCCACCCACTTCCTGTATCCGCCGCAAAGCATGCTGGAAATTGTAGTGCAGTCCTGCCCAGCATAGTCCATATTGCCTCTGTCTCCCTCTGGTGGCCACAACAAGTAAATGCAGCAAACACAGTCTTTTTAAAGCAGCGCTACAATAATAATAGTAATAATAATACAGCTCCTGAGAATGTCTGAACAATATGTTTTCAGCCCAAACTGTTATACAAAACGAACCTCCCGTGCTCTTTATGTGCACGGAGATAACCCATAGTACTTAATCTACCATTGCACCGGTAGGAGCTTCTGTACGTCTCTTTATATTTCAATAACCTTTTCCCTGTTTACATACAGGCCGAAAAACCACACAGAAGGAGCAGTCACGATGAGGGGGTTAAGCAACATCAGGCCGCTCCGCATACATTTGTACTTTACTGTTCATGCATGTCAGGAACAGCATTAATTATAGGCGAACACTGAAAGTTAGTATCCGAGATGCACCGAAGGTGAAATTGCTTTCTCTGTATTCAACAAATGCAAATTAACATCCAGGAGAAAAATCCCAGAGAAACTTGTTGTATTATGTCTGTTGTTAACATCCAACAACAAAAAACAAATCTAGTAATTAAAGCGTGCAAAACCCTTTAAAACAAAATGTAAAAAAAACACAAAATCCCTCCGAAAAGTTAAATTCTTCAGCATTTAGGAAGTAAGATTGGTAAGACAAACTATAAATAGGCATGAGCGCAAACAATACAATATAAAGTATAACAGTGCAGAGGTTGAAATATGTATCGCTCTACATCAACCACAAACAAGTGCCCTCTATCACAGGTACATCAAAGTTCATCCAAAGTTCTCCCACTGATGGAGCGCTACTTGGCCTTTTCAATGTTCTTTAAGATTGGATGACCTCAAAGAAAGCATAGAGATATATAGTGCAAAGCTGTTAGACACATATGGTTTCACAGAATTAACCACGTCAATGCGGAGGACGCGCTCAGCGCGTCCTCCGCATTACTGCTGTATGCGGAGGACGCGCTGAGCGCGTCCTCCCATTGGGGTCAGCGTTCGGCCGGGTTCCGGCCGATCGCTGGCCCCCCCGTGCGGGCTGACATCCTCGATGTCAGCCCAGCATCCGGGACCGCAGCCGCTGAAATTAGGTGTCATCGCGGCAGCGCGATGACACCTAATTCAGGCGCCCCCCCGCATGTGCGGAGGAGGCGCCTGAAAGGGAGGGGGGAGGTCCTTCGGACCTCTCTCCCTCCCGATCGGCGGCGTTGTGGGGGTTAACCCAGGCACCATTCGGAAGGGCACAGCCTGCCCTTCCAAATGGTGCCTGGCATTAACCCCTGGGGAGCTGGATCGCGAATCGGCGCTGAAAAGCGCCGGTTCGCGATCCTTTCCCGGAGCTGGCCGACATCTTGGATGTCGGCCAAGCCTCCGGGAACTCCCCCTGAGGACTGGCGTCATCGTGCGTAGCACGATGACGCCAGTCCTAGAGTTAACCCCTAACTGCCACCAACGGTGGAGATAGGGAGTTCCAATGAACTCCCTATCTCCCGATCCGTGGCAGCTAGGGGTTAACGTTTGGTATGGTTGGATCGGCCAGAGCATGGCCGTTCCAACAATACCAAACACTACTGTGAAAAAGTTTGTAAAAAAAAAAAAAAGGAAAAATAAAAATAAAAAACAATTAAAAAAAATTATAAAAAAAAATAAAAATTTTTTTTTTCTTTTGTTTTGTTTGTTAATGCAGCAATATTGTTCCCATTTCAATTATAATGTGAACAATGATGCTGCACTAACGATTTTTGTATGCGGTGCGTTTGTTAAAAATCGCGTAATTTTCCCCAAAAAAAAATGTAACGAGACCCCATCTCTAATTTTTTTAACAAGCGCACCCCATACAAAATATAACCGCAATTGCTCGCATGTTAAAATGTGAAAAAAAACACTTTACACGTTGTAAATTATTGAAAATACATATTTTATTGCATTTTTTGTTATAATATACAGACATGACATAACGTATACATATAATAATGACATATTATGAATCTACCGAGTCTGACGGAAAGAACGATATATAATATGTCTGGGTAATATACTAAAATAAGCCTTCAAAACACGTTTAAACATGATGAGCAAAACCGGTAAAAATGACCTCAGCACAGAGGTGTGAAAAGCCTCAGCAGCGAAAGGGTTAAAGGAAAATCCCACTCACGTGGTTAAGAGCCTAAGTCTAGCACTTTTGGATCCGTACAGGCGATCCCCCCGTCTTGTTCTTTATCTTCTCTCCTATTCTTGGAATCTTCTCCCATAGGAGGGTTATACCACTCAAAGATACAGAGAGAATTCTTAGTGCATAACTCCTCCCCTTCACCCAGTGTTTCTGCCTGATCGTGGCAGGAGGAACGGCACTCCTCACATCCTGATCACTTTAGACAAATAAAATGGTCAGGATGAGTAGAGTGTCCCTTTAAGAGATGATCTAGGAGTATTGGCTCCAGCCAATATCTTAACGGCAACAGGTGAATAGGGCCCATAGTCTTTGAGTGTCTAGACCGTGTCCTTCAAGTAACAAGTAATTATATCAAGAGCATGCAAAGGCACGAGGAGTTCTCCGGTTTATATCGTATCACCAGCAACCTTTACAAGAATATAAGATTGTGTAATCCTCCCGGCCTTAATGTGAATATAAAACCATCACATTTCGCATTTGGACTCCGAGATAATTTTACATTCCATTCCTACATTCCACTGCGAGGTAAATTGTAGGAAAGGTTAGCGCCGGCAGAAAGAATCCTGCTCGCATTTTTTTTTTTACATATTTTTTTCTTCTTAAAAAGAATACAATTCCAATCAAATTAATAAACGAACGTAAAAAAAATAATAAGTAATTTTTTTTTTTTGAAAAACATTTTCTTCTAAAAACTATTGCCCCAAGAATTACAGCAATTTGCACTTTTAAAGAACACATTTCAATAAAAAAGATATAATATAGGCTGTAGATTTGCAAACATTATAGTGATAGAAATGTCTAAGGAATCTATTCAGTCCCATAAAACTATGATTCGAATACGTGCCGGTATCTCCTTGGAAACTTGTTTATTACGTTCTCTATCATCACTCAAATGTTCTGATTCCCCATAGCAACGTGATAAATTGCTTTCCTAACATTTTGAATAATAGAAGATGAGAAATCACATCATAAAAAATATGTTAACGTTAAAATACTACAACTCTGGGCTGGGGTGTCGCCAGCTTCTTTATTTTTCATGATTTCGGCCAGCATCAAAAAAACCTAAGGAAGAAATAAAAAATAATACTAGCATTTTATGTTCTAAAACCACTTTGGCGAGATACCTTTTGATTCCATTGATAATGCTCTGTGAGTAGAAAGAGATTTTATAGAAAATCGACACAACAAACCTATAAAAAGAACCAGGTGTGTCATGGTTTTTATAGTCTTTTTATGCAAAATAAATAAATACAAAGCATGGCCATTTCCCACGGAATATGTTTACAGGGCTTTATCAATAAAATGAATAAAAAAAATAAGGGTTTTGTGCTTTTAGAAATAAAGGCAAAGGTTCTTACCGTCAAGAATGTATTTATAATAAAAAAAAAAGTAGTTTTTGCAGCATGTAAAGAATACATAAATACAATAGAATTTATATCTATAACGCACAGGGCTACAGGTCAAGGTTTGTGTCTCCGGGCTCCCCTGCAATCGTGAATGGAACTAATCACAACTGTGGTCAACCATGCAGGGCTGGATTTATAATTAGGCAAAGTAGGCATGTGCCTACAGCTATCTACCACAAGGGGGCGCCTTGCTCTGTAAAAAAGAATGTCCTCCTATGGTGGACACCTTCACTGTCAAAAAAAATAAATGTAAAAGTAAAAATTAAAAAAAGAATTCTTACAATTTTTTTTTTTTTTTACTTTTGCAGAAAAAGGCACCTCCCTGTGGTGGGCAACTTACGCTATAAAACTAAAATACCCTAAAAGGACCCTCGGACGCATGCAGATTTTGGTGCCCAGAATTTTGGATGCTTTGGGCTGAAATGGAACATCATTTCAGAGAGCTACGTACCGGCTGGGTGGAGTAGTGGTAACATCACTGCTCTATAACCGTTGACACCCAGGTTCGAATCCCTGCCCGAGCACCTCTCCAGTAAGGCTGGGGTCAGACGAGCGCACTATGTGCGCCCATACTGACGTGTCATCTGGCGTCCATCGCAGCATTGTGACGCTGCGACGGGACTGGCCACACGCTGTTGCGCGCTCATGAATTGCGTGCGCAACAGCGGCTGTGCTGCGTCCGTGCAGCAGCCCTCTCCATCAAAGCGCTAGGATGTGTGTTGACGGAGCTGTAAAGCGCAATCCTTCATAGGAGGATCAAGCCTTGCAGCGCTGAGTGCACTAACTGCACTCAGTGAGATGGCCAGACGGACATCGTGTGGAAGGATTGTCCACTCTCACAGATGTTCCTTCCGCTCTCCAATGACACTCATCTGACCCCGGTCTAAATGTCTTTTGGCAAGACACCCAACAGTACATACTTGCCTTCCACACAATATCAGCAGTAGAGTCCAGTGGTAACACCTCTACCCTTCGACCATAGAGAAGCAAGTCCAATCCCGTTCAGCCATCCCTCCAATACAACTGTGGAGAAGAAAGTCTCGACTTTACGAGAAGCGGGTTCAACCTAACCACCAGGTCGCTGCTCTACTATCTTTTTTTTTAAAAAAAATTGAGAAAGGATTTTACCAGGAAGGATACATTGAGATTTCTCTCGTTTTCAAGTATGTCCTGGGTGGCGAATATGTACCGTTAGGTGTCTTGCCCAAGGACACTTACTGGAGAGGTGCTCGCTGGGATTGAACCCATGACTCCACAGGCTCTCTCCACGCAGAGCAGTGATGTTACCTCTACTCCACCCAGCTGGTATGGTACAATCATGGAAAGACGACTCGATCCCCCTCAGAAGACGCCACCAGCGAGTGTCCTTGGACAAGACACTTAACGATATGGATGCGTCTACCTCACAAAATACTTGTACATCTCATAGATTGTAAGTTCCTTTGGGAACAGGGTCCCCCTGAATCAGGCCGTATCAACCATGTGTGGTATTACATTGTATTAACCCCTTGTACACTGATCTTGTAAAGCGCTGCGGAATATGTAGCGCTATATAAATAAAGGATAATAATAATAATAGCTACGGCGAGAGACAAGAGTTAGGCTTACAAAATTAGGGTTAGGTTACTATTTAGTTTATTTTAGGTTTAGGGATAAGTAACCCTAATATTCTGCTCCATTTTTGCTTCATGTTAAGGTTATTTTTATTTTTGATGTGGGTGCAGCGAGGATCTGTTTCCAATTTTCTAAAATGTGTAATTTTACTAGAGGGGAAAAAAACTAGAGGGAATAAGACCAAAATATTTTTTTAAAGGATAACTCTAGGCTAAAAATCCCCCCTTTTTTTAACATTAAAATATACCTATTCCCTACTTAGTTATTCAGTATATATATATATATAATTATTTTTTTTAATGTAATACTTACCCTAAAAACCACTTGATTCCAATGGCGTCTTTTTTTTTTATACTCCCCTCCCTCCTCTTCCGCTCCCATCCTGTTACAGCTTGAACTTGGCTAATGGTTTACGTGAGAAGCGCGCATGTGCGCCTCTCACGTAAGCCAGCCAATCAGCAGGCTTCCTCTTCTTCTCTGATTAGAGTTACGCGCAAGAGGATGCGCGCAACACTAATCAGCCGCTGCCGCCAGTTACTGCGGCGAGTTGGAGACGTCATCGTGCTGAAAGCGCAATGACGTCTCCTACTCGGCAATAGTCGGCAGAAGCAGGAAATCTGAATCCCGCTCTGCTGACTGACAGCTGGGAGGGCGGAGTAAAGTCCTCCGCGTCTCTCAGCTGTTTTAGCCGATCGGCTGAGCGGAGGGAGGAGGGAAAGACGAGGGCATACTCAGGGCATCATGACCACCTAAAAAAGCTTAAGTGGTCATGTTGCCTAGAGTATCCCTTTAATGTTATTTTTTTTGTAAGAGGTTTGTTAAAAAGGCACAAATCCCTATAATAATAATTTTTTCAGGCATTTTTCCCCCTAAGTTTTCTTCAAGCCAGCGGCATTTGTTTTAAGATCGGCTGTGGACAAATGTTTTCAACTGACGCAGTCGATGTTTAAAAAAATATATATATATCTGCTGCAAGCAGCTGATAATTATTTTTTCGGAAAAATAAATAAAAATAAAATTGACCGATTGAATTACACCAAGCCCTATGTGCTTTTCTCCTAAGGTTTTTTTTAAAGTATTGATACATTTCTATCATGTTGCTCCATTGCAGATTAACCCCTTCACTACGAAGTGATTTTCCAAAAAAACATTGTCAGAAACCAGTGGTTTTTTGCAAAATCATTTTTAATGAATTATACAGCTAGAAATATGTGAGTTTCTACCCATTGTATTTCTTACTGTAAATAACCTATTTGGCCAGTAGATGGCGCCATCAACTGCCAAATTGAGTTACAGCTGCAGGTCGATTTTTTTTTTCCCCTGCATCGGCTGCTGAATGCCCAATGTCAGGGCATCATCAGCGGATTTTACAGTTTTAGCCCTTTTGGCATTATGCCCACAGGGCTAAATCTTTGGGTGCACCTTCTGCACCCCAAAAGCAAACAAATTTCATTTTTTTGGGGCTGCAGATCAATATGTATTTGAAGCCTGAGATATCTCAATCTCGGTAGTGAAGGGGTTAAAGGCCTTAAGAATTTGTGGATAACTTTTCTTTCTTTTTTTATATTTTCTTTATTTTATATTTTGGTTGACATTGTGCAAATGGTAACAAGCAAAAGAAAAACCGTTGCTCTCAAAAAAACTCAAACGAGGCAGCAGGCAATGTAAATCCTGGATGAGACATCATACAGTTGAAAATGATTCAGGGATCCTATTGGAGGAGATGTGGTCGAGCACAGGTTCACCCTAGGTGCTTAGATATTTTTTTTTTAACTATGTAAATTTGCTCATTCTTCACACATCGTTTTTCCTCTACAGAAATATTGCTGGGATGAAAGGTTCTCAACTCTTGATAGGTTTCTTATTTTACACAATTTCACACGGGGTCTACTTCTGTGCATTATCAGCAAACAGGCAGAAATAGCCTTTGTGTCAGATCCAGTAAATGTGATGAAGATATAGATGATATAAATTATATAAATGTTCAGATCTCCTGCTTATGGGGGTTTGTAGTGATCATAATGAAATATCTGTATGTGCCGCATAATGTCTGTGTATGGCAATTACAGCAACACCTTGTATCTGTATGTGCTGCATAATGCCTGTGTATGGCAATTACAGCAACACCTTGTATCTGTATGTGCTGCATAATGCCTGTGTATGGCAATTACAGCAACACCTTGTATCTGTATGTGCTGCATAATGCCTGTGTATGGCAATTACAGCAACACCTTGTTTCTGTATGTGCTGCATAATGCCTTTGTATGGAAATTACAGTAACACCTTGTATCTGTATGTGCTGCATAATGTCTGTGTATGGCAATTACAGTAACACCTTGTATCTGTATGTGCCGCAGAATGCCTGTGTATGCCAATTACAGTAACACATTGTATCTGTATGTGCTGCATAATGCCTGTGTATGAAAATTACAGCAACACCTTGTATCTGTATGTGCTGCATAATGCCTGTGTATGGAAATTACAGCAACACCTTGTATCTGTATATGCTGCATAATGCCTGTGTATGGCAACTACAGCAACACCTTGTATCTGTATGTGCTGCATAATGCCTGTGTATGGAAATTACAGCAACACCTTGTATCTGTATGTGCTGCATAATGCCTGTGTACGGTAATTACAGCAACACCTTATATCTGTACTGTACAGGGATTTTCGATCATTTTAAACCCCTAAATCTTACCCCTGTTAAGGAGTCAGTGACCCCACAGCTCTCTCTGTACTGTGCCCTCTCCCAGGCTGCTGTACTGTAACAGTACAGATCAGGCAGCCATCAGAAATTATGGGGCCCCTTACTAAACCTCACGATGGGACCCCCCCCCCGCCCCCTCCCCGGCACTCCCTCAACCTCTAACAGCTTTTCTCCCCCTTCAGAAAAAAAAGGACATAACATAGCACCACAGCAATAAAACTCACAGTAATGTGCAGTGTGTATGAGCGTATCACAGAATCCACAGCCATAAAACTCACAGTAATGTGCAAATGTGCAGTGTGTATGAACGTATCACAGAATCCACAGCAATAAATCTCACAGTAACGGGCTGTATATGATGGCCTTTGGGTCTGGGTCTGGTCCCTGGGTCTGGTTTGGGCCTTGGGGTCTGGGCCCTGGGGTCTGTGCTCTGGGCCTTGGGGTCTGGGCTGGGCCTGGTCCCTGGGGTGTGGTCTGGGCCCTGGGTCTGGTCCCTGGAACTTGGGGTCTGGTCCCTGGGGTCTGGGCCCTGAGTCTGGCCTGGGATCTGGGCCCTGGGTCTGGGCCTTGGGGTCTGGTCCCTGGGGTCTAGGCTGGGCCTGGTCCTGGGGTCTGGACCCTGGGTCTGGCCTGGGCCTTGGGGGTCTGGGCCTTGGGGGTCTGGGCCTGGGTCTGGGCCTTGGGGACTGGGCCCTGGGTTTGGGCCTTTGGGACTGGGCCCTGGGTTTGGGTCTTGGGGACTGGGGTCTGGGCCCTGGGTCTGGGCCTTGGGTCTAGGCTGGGCCCTGACTCACCACTCCGCTGTCTTCTTTTCTTCTGTCTTCTCTCTTCTATCTTCTTTTCTTCTGCTCTTCAGCCCGGGCCCTCCATCTCAGGCGCGCAGCTGAGTGGAGGGGGCGGAGCCAAAGCAACATGCTTGGGAGGCCCCCACACGCTGCTTGGCCCCGCCCAGCCAGCCAGTGAAGCTGCCAGGAGCCGGAGGAGATGTGTCTCCTCCGGCTCCTGCAGCAGAGACAGAGCTCCGGATTTGGACTCATCGAGTCCGATACGGAGCTGTAAAATGGCGACGCCGCTGCCGACGGGGGTCCGGGACCCCCCCGGGCCCGGGCCCCTTACGGCAGGATGGGGCGCAATGCCCTGATGGTGGCCCTGGTACAGATTATCGAACTTTTTTTTTTTTTTACAGTGAGGGTGGAGGAGCCTGTGCTTCTTCGCAGTAATACAGGCTGACACAAGTGAGATCTCATGCCCAGTTTATTTTCTCCCTAGGTAGAACACTAATTGTAACAGCAACTGGGGTGAAGTGGTCTCCAGCTTGTGGACCAGACCCAAAGCTGCTACAGCGTCCGTCCCTTCTCTTCAGCCAAGCTGATCCGCAGCAGCTTCTCACAACCCTCAGCCAGAACTTGAGGGAGTGCAATGCATATCTCCCCAAACCACCAGACACACACTTAGTGCATGGGGAAAATGAATGAATTCTTTAAAGAAAATGAGAGCAGTTTTATGGACAGCAGAGAGGGGGGGTTACATGACACAGTCAACAGAATACATTATCTACATGAGTTGCATTCCTAGACAAGACATTGAAACCTAATTAGTTACGCAATAGACGGGATTAACAAACACATCAAATTAAACTAAGAACAAACAGAGAACAGATACGTCTACATTATATCTTTAACACAAACTAACTCATAAAATACAGTTTCAAGATTAAATGTATTTGTAAGCCATTAACCATCAGGTGACCCACTGTCCTTGAGAACTGGCTTTGCCAACTTGGTCCACGATCTCTTGGCGGGAGGCCAGCATTTACACATCTCTGACATGCACAGAGGCCAAGTAAAGTGTGGGCAAGGATGCCAAGGAGGGTGAGGGCACAAAGGTAGAGGGAGCTTCGGTTACACTAATCTTGTATTAAAAAGATATGCTAATATAGTTTTATAGGCTATGTTTATTAACCTCCCTGGCAGTCTGACTTTTTTCCAAATTTTGTGTCTAAAAGCGTTTCAATTTTTTTGGAAAGGAAATGTGTTGTTTCATATAGTAAGCCTGTAATCCTTAGGAATAACTCACTGAAATCCGTGCAAACAAGAATCTAGTAAACACACTGAATCAGATAAAGTTTGAAACACGAAATAATAATTTATTATCCCAAAAATAATTATCCAAATAATGCAAATAAATTATATTCAATAATATAATCAAACCAAAGATCTGAAATCTTTCAGAAAACAAGGGTGCAATATTAGTCACTGCAGATTGCCTCAGTGTAAACATCCTTGGTATGATATATTATTTCAATTATGTACGCTCTTATTTATACAGCAACATTCATAATGCATACAGTGTATTAATAATTATATTTTCATATAAGAGATCATCAAACCATATATACAGTAAAGTTCAGTCTGATAATCAGTGTATGGTCTGTTTCTGATCTGTTAGTGCCACCTAGTGGCCGTTCATGTGAAAGTCATGCTGTTAGGGATTTTACATTAAGATCTTTTTTTTTTACAGTCTTCTAATTTGCTGCCTGGTCCCGCCCCCCTGCATCACGTTGCTCGCAGGGAGCGTTACCAGGGAGCAAGTCGCCGCGATCACACTGCGGAGGACAGCGAGGGAGCGCAGGATGAGGTGAGTATGCAGCCCGAGTGTGGCTTGGGGTTACCGTTCACGGTAGCGAATTTTAACCCCAAATCACACTCAGGAATACCGCCAGGGAGGTTAAAGGATGGTATTTCATTCCAAAATTGTTTGTGCATGTTTTTGTTAGAGAAAGGGATAAAGAATAGTATCATAGCTTGAGCTAAATTAGGAAAACATTGGGCATAAAATGCTTTTAAATAGAGATTGCAAGCAACATAAAACTTGTATAGTGTCTGCATTCAGACTCTAGTAAAACGAGTTATATAACACATTACAAAGTTGTAGGTTTTTTATGTACATATTCTCATCACAGATTATAAATAAACATCACTTTGCAACATTTCCAAAACCAGTCAGCAGTTTCCTGACAAAAGTGCTTTTTTTTCCCAATTAAAGTCCTAGACAAGCGCTCCAATCACGTTAAATTAGGATTTTATCTGCCAGGAAAATTAAGCCTATTTCAGTTTTCACCACCTTGATGTTAGGTTTGCACATTACGTCGCAGACAAGCAATATCCACTTTATTGAACTCCACAACAAAGAATAATTTAGGCTGGGGAAAAAAATAAGGTTTAGAAACAATGTTAGAGAAAAAGATAATTAAACAAGTTTAACTGATGCTCATTTATCTGCAAGTCAAACGCAACGGGGACACATTAGCGGAATGCCAAAAAAAAAAAAAACACTACATTTTAGTTTCTTCTTTAAATTGATCTTTCATAAAAAAAATTATATTGTTCTTGTGATGGAGAAAAGACATTTACTATAATTGAGACAAAGGTATGTTGGAAATTGAAAGTAAGAAATATATTTGCTTTGAGATCATTTTTTCAACTGGAAATAAAAAATGCATACAGAAAATCATACATTTAAATTTATTATTTGCTTCTGCAATTTTATGCTACAGTGGAAATATTCAATGTGCCCCCCCCCCCCCCGTACTTGACTGGACGCATAACATGTTGCCAATTCATTCTAACATGTATTGATTCAATTACTTTTTTTATTTATTTCTAAATGTGTTTTTTTTTCTTCAACTCTTCAGCTGCAAAGACACAAGTCGAGATATCAAATTAGGTTCTCTGGAACGCTCTCCCTCGTACTGTCAGACTTTCCCCTTGCTGTCCCTATTCTTCCTGTTTCCTGGCTGCTGTACCCCACATGATTGTGATCTACACCGCTGCTGAGGATCAGGGGAACGGATACTGAAACAACATCAAGGCTCTTGGAGTACCCAAAGATTGGAGGACCACCACAGACGTTGGAGCACCACCAAGGGAAGTCTGGCGTTCCTTCCATAATTCTGCCAGCCGCTATAAACATCTGGTGTCTGATACTAAGACACCACACCATGTGAGTGCAATCCTCTTATCTTTATTTTAATAGTATACTGCCTTGACATACTGCACCATTATTTTTGTTTTCTGTTCTGTTTGAGGTTTACACTCATCCAACAGAGGGGAGAACTGTCATTTAAGTGAGGACATCCCTGGCAGTGTGAAGGAAGCGCCTGTCCCGCCACATTTTTTCTCTCTTAAAACTCACAGTAATGTTTGCTGTGTATGGGCGTATCAGAATCCACAGCAATAAAACTCACAGTAATGTGCAACGTGTATGAGCATGTCATAGAATCCACAGCAATTAAACTCAGCAATGTGCTCTGTGTATAAGCGTATCACAAAATCCACAGCAATAAACACCCCCCAGTAATGTGCTGTGTGTATCAGCGTATCACAAAATCCACAGCAATAACCCCCCCCAGTAAATGCTGTGTGTGTGTGAGAGCGTATCACAAAATCCACAGAAAAAAACCCCCCCAGGAATGTGCTGTGTGTATCAGCGTATCACAAAATCCACAGCAATGAAATCCCCCAGTAATGTGCTGTGTGTATCACAAAATTCACAGCAATAAACCCCCCAGTAATGTGCTGTGTGTGTGAGCATATCACAAAATCCACAGCAATAAACCCCCTGTAATGTGCTGTGTGTGCGAGCGTATCACAAAATCCACAGAAATAAACCCCCTGTAATGTGCTGTGTGTATGAGCGTATCACAAAATCCACAGAAATAAACCCCCTGTAATGTGCTGTGTGTATGAGGGTATTCACAAAATCCAGAAATAAACCCCCAGTAATGTGCTGTGTGTGTGAGCGTATCACAAAATCCAGAAATAAACCCCCAGTAATGTGCTGTGTGTGTGAGCGTATCACAAAATCCACAGAAATAAACCCCCAGTAATGTGCTGTGTGTGTGAGCATATCACAAAATCCACAGAAAAAAACCCCTGTAATGTGCTGTGTGTGCGAGCGTATCACAAAATCCACAGAAATAAACCCCCTGTAATGTGCTGTGTGTATGAGCGTATCACAAAATCCACAGAAATAAACCCCCTGTAATGTGCTGTGTGTATGAGCGTATCACAAAATCCAGAAATAAACCCCCAGTAATGTGCTGTGTGTGTGAGCGTATCACAAAATCCAGAAATAAACCCCCAGTATGTGCTGTGTGTGTGAGCGGTATCACAAAATCCACAGAAATAAACCAGTATAAACAATCCCCAGTCAAGTAATTGCTGTGTGTGTGAGCATATCACAAAATCCACAGAAATAAACCCCCAGTAATGTGCTGTGTGGTTGAGCATATCACAAAATCCACAGAAATAAACCCCCAGTAATGTGCTGTGTGTATGAGCGTATCACAAAATCCAGAAATAAACCCCCAGTAATGTGCTGTGTGTATGAGCGTATCACAAAATCCACAGAAATAAAACCCCCTGTAATGTGCTGTGTGTATGAGCATATCACAAAATCCAGAAATAAACCCCCAGTAATGTGTTGTGTGTGAGCGTATCACAAAATCCACAGAAATAAACCCCCAGTAATGTGCTGTGTGTATGAGCGTATCACAAAATCCAGAAATAAACCCCCAGTAATGTGCTGTGTGTGTGAGCGTATCACAAAATCCAGAAATAAACCCACAGTAATGTGCTGTGTGTATGTAATGCCCCGTGCCGCGGTCGGACCGCGGCCGCCATGTTGGGACGCCTAACAGACTCACCTGAGGTCCCGCGTGGCGCGTCGCTCCCTGGTTCCGGCCTGCAGCTCAAGGGAGGAGAGCCAGGATGTGTTCCACGCCGCCTCCGCGATCCATCTGAGCAGAAGTCAGGCGCGCATGCGCGATCGTCCATCCTAGAGTATGAAGACCTAGGTACTCTGGCGCCCTCTGCTGGTCAAGTTAAGGTACTGCATCTCACCTGCACTGGAGATCCTCGTATACCACCAATCAATCTACCAAGCACTCAGGTATCCCTATTCCACCTGCGAATCCCAGGTGAACGGTGTTCGTATGATTCCCTGAACCCTATTTAAACCTGCCGCCTTCTCCAGTTCACTAACCAGGTTATACTGTGGTTCACCACGTTACCCAGTGGTTCTCCTTCGTGTTCCTCTAAAAGGATTCTGACTTCTGTTCCTGCTGCCACGATACAGCTCCGCTTCTGTTCCTGCTGCCACGATACAGCTCCGCTTCTGTTCCTGCTGCCACGATACAGCTCCAATTCTGTTGCCACGATACCGCTCCGCTCCTGTTCCTGTTGCCACGGTACAGCTCCGCTCCTGTTCCTATTGCCACGGTACAGCTCCACTTCTGTTCCGGCCATCACGGTACCAGCTCCGCTCCTGTTCCTGTTGCCACGGTACAGCTCCGCTTCTGTTCCTGCTGCCACGATACAGCTCCACTTCTGTTGCCACGATACCGCTCCACTCCTGTTCCTGTTGCCACGGTACAGCTCCGCTCCTGTTCCTATTGCCACGGTACAGCTCCACTTCTGTTCCTGTTGCCACGGTACAGCTCTGCTCCGGTTCCTATTGCCACGGTACAGCTCCGCTTCTGTTCCTGCCACCACGGTACAGCTCCATTCCGCTTCCATATTCAAGCTTGCCATCGCAGTGCCAGTTCCACCTCCCGGCATACCTCTACCCCTGGACTATTTCCAAGATTGCAACTGTATTTATTTATCCTTACAACTCTCCGTTCTGGACTTTTATTTCTGTCAAAAGAAACATTACATTACTTTATTCTGGACTTATATTTTGTTGCCTTCAGTAAAGTTTAATCAATCATATTCCTTCTGGTCTCCTCCTTCGGCTTGCCATTGGGTTCCATACACCCAACGCCATACAGGGGTCAAAGCCTCTGCCCTTACAGAATAACCTGGTTAAAAAAAAATGGAACCCGCAAGCTCGAACCAAATCCTTGCTGTACTTGCAGAACAAGTGTCAGCACTAACCAAGGTGGTACAGAAACTACAAACCGGCCAAGAAGCCTTATTGCACAAGGAAAGAAGCCGGGCTGAGAATACTGCATTACCTCCATCACCATCTGGCTCTGTGATACAGCAGGTGGATCTGCCCGCTCCCGAGCCCAGAGTCAACATGCCTGAACGGTTTGCCGGTGATCGCATAAGGTATCGTACGTTCATCACCGCCTGTGAGCTCATGTTTTCACTTTGTCCACGTACCTATGGATCAGACTCTGTGAAGGTGAGGTCAGCCATCTCCTTTCTGTCCGGACCTCCACAGGAATGGGCCTTCCAGTTACTACGTGAAGGAAGCCCCCTATTGACTTCCTGGGGTTCCTTCATCCGAGCTATGAATCCTATCTATGATGACCCACTAAGGTCTTCCGCTGCACTAACCACCATCCGACATCTAAAACAAGGAAGGCGACCGGTGGAGGATTACATCTCTGAGTTCCGGGCAGTGGCAGCCGATACAGGCCTGAATGATGTGGGCCTTAAAGATCACTTTCGTCATGGTCTTTCCGAACAATTGAAAGATGAATTGGCTCGTATAGGAGTACCTACTTCCTTGGAGGCCTTGATTACCCAGTCTCTGGTCTTGGACCAACGCTTCAGAGAACGACGTCAAGAGAGACTCTCTAATGCTCCTTTCACCTCTCCTCGAAGACACGAACCTTCTCCTGCGTCTTCTCCGCGACCGACCTCCTCCTCTTCAAATCCCAAACCCATGGAGATTGGTACTACCAAAGGTCCGCTGTCGCCCTCTGAGCGTGATAGACGTCACAACCAGAATCTCTGCCTGTATTGCGGCCAACCAGGTCATCTTTTACGTGGCTGCCCTACACGACCACCATGTCCCTCTGAAAGAGGTAAGAACCATCCAACTATGGCCTCTCTTCAAAGTGTGGTCGGCTCTGCTTCTACTCACCTAGCCATTCCTGTCACTTTACAATGGGGAGATAGAAGCGTCGATTTGAACGCCATCATCGACTCCGGAGCCAGTAACAGCTTCTTTGATCTATCCCTTGCTACCTCCTTGGCTGTTCCTACTCAACTAAAAAAGAAGCCCTTGCCTCTGCATATGGTGGATGGAAGCACCCTACGCACCGGTCCAGTTACCCACGAAACCACCCTCTTGAAGCTCCTAATTGGAACCAAGCACCAAGAAAATCTTCAGTGGGACATTGTTCCTTCCCCCTTATTCCCTATAGTTCTGGGACTTCCTTGGCTCCGCACCCATAACCCATATATTGATTGGTCTTCCAATACCGTGTCCTTCCCCTCCTGTCACTGTCGAGTCCACTGCATGAACGGCTCCAAGTCTGAGAAGGTCGCCTTTTCCACCTATCCATCTTCCACGCTACCACCTAAGTATTCAGAATTTCAAGACGTTTTTAGAAAAAAAGGGGTCGATACACTTCCTCCACACAGAGAGTACGACTGTCCTATTGACCTCCTTCCAGGAGCACCTATACCCCATGGACGTATCTTTAACCTGTCTGTTCCCGAATCACAGTCTCTGAAGGAATACATCGAAGACAGTCTTACAAAAGGATTCATCCGTCACTCTACATCTCCTGCTGGAGCGGGTATCTTCTTCGTTTGGAAAAAAGACGGCGGTCTCCGACCTTGCGTTGACTATAGAGCATTAAACGCGATCACAGTATGGAATCGCTACCCGCTCCCATTGATTCCTGAACTACTCGATAGGGTGAAGGATGCGTGTATTTTTACTAAGATTGATCTTCGAGGAGCGTATAACTTGGTCCGCATGAGAAAAGGAGACGAGTGGAAGACCGCCTTTCGATCCCAATACGGTCACTTCGAGTATCTCGTCATGCCATTTGGGTTATGCAATGCTCCAGCCGCTTTCCAGCATTTTCTCAACGACATCTTCCGTGACGTTCTGGATACCTTCCTTGTGGTCTACCTCGACGATCTCTTGGTATACTCTCGAACCATCCAAGAACATGAACAGCACGTCTGTCTTGTGTTATCTCGTCTTCGTCAACATAAACTATATGGCAAAATCGAGAAAAGCACTTTTGAAAAATCCTCTATAGAATTCCTGGGATATGTCCTATCACCAGGACATGTTGAAATGGACAAAGCAAAGATTAAGGCGATCCTAGACTGGCCGACACCCAGAGATAAAAAGATGGTTCAGCAATTTATGGGATTCGCCAACTTTTATCGTCGCTTCATTCGGTCCTTCTCTCATCTCACCGCACCCATCACTTCTCTGACCAAAAAAGATGTGAGATTCTGTTGGACTGAAGAAGCTCAGCAGGCCTTCGACAAGCTGAAAGAAAGCTTCACCCAAGCCCCCATCCTGAAACAACCAGACATCGATTTACCATATTCTCTGGAGACGGACGCCTCCGATATCGCCCTAGGAGCAATTCTCTCCCAGAAATTGGGAGTAAAGAACCTTATGCATCCCGTGGCCTTTTATTCCAGACGTCTTTCCCCAGCCGAAAAGAATTACAGTATAGGTGAGAAAGAGCTCCTGGCGATCAAGAGTGCCCTCGAGGAATGGAGACACCTTCTCGAAGGGGCAAAACATCCCGTGGTCGTCTACACGGACCACCGCAATTTGGAATATCTCCGCACCGCCAAAAGATTGCGACCTCGACAAGCCAGATGGGCGTTATTCTTTGCCCGCTTCCTGTTGCAAATTACCTACAGACCTGGAGTAAGAAATGGTAAGGCAGATGCGCTTTCCCGTCGATACGACTCAGACGCCTTTCCTTCCACCACTCAACCCGACTCCATCCTGCCTGACGAATTCTTCTGTGCCTCACAAGGATCCTTAATAGAAAATATAAAGAAATATAGTCTTCAACCACCGACTGACGTTCAGGGGCTCATACCCAACGATGGTCTTTTCTATCATGACGAACAAATATATGTTCCTCCGGAGGTTCGTCTGCAGGTATTACAACACTCCCACGACATCCCGGCTGCTGGACATGGTGGCATCAAGAAACCATAGATGCCGTACATCGACACTTCTGGTGGCCATCCGTGAAGGACATCATCGCCTTTGTTACCTCTTGTTCTGTTTGTGCACGTAACAAACAACCCCGCACCCGTCCTGCTGGTCTTCTCCAACCCCTGGCTCCACCGCTGCATCCGTGGAAAGATATTTCGATGGACTTTATAGTAGATCTTCTCCCTTCGCATCGCTACACCACCATCCTGGTAGTGGTAGACCGCTGTACCAAGATGGCCCATTTCATACCAGCAGTAGGCCTACCCACAGCAGCTGAAACAGCCACCTTGTTCATCAAGGAGATATTCCGCCTCCATGGTACTCCTCGTTCCATTGTCACAGACAGAGGATCTCAGTTTACTTCCCGTTTTTGGTCCCAAATGTGTCGTAGCTTAAAAATTGCCAGGTGTCTTTCTTCAGCCTTTCATCCACAGAGTAATGGCCAGACTGAGCGGACAAATCAGACGCTGGAACAATACCTTCGTTGCTTCACCACGCATCTCCAAGACGACTGGCTGGACGTCATCCCGACTGCCGAATTTGCGTACAATAATCAGGTACACTCATCAACTCGCTTTTCACCTTTCTTTGCCAATTATGGTTATCATCCTAGCACTCTTCCAGAGATGCCACTCAACACTCCAGTTCCAGAAGTATCAACCCGCTTGAGAATCCTACGTGGTCAACTACGAACGTTACGCCACCAGTTGCGACTGGCCCAACAGAACCAAAAGAAATATGCTGATCGTGGTCGCAAGGAAGCTCCTGTGTATGCACGCGGAGACAAGGTGTTACTATCCACAGCTCATCTCCGTTTGGACTGCCCTTCGAAGAAGCTGGGCCCTCGCTACATTGGTCCATTCCCGGTCCTCAGAATGGTTAACTCCGTGGCGGGCCGCTTAACTCTTCCTCCTTCCTATAGGATCCATCCTGTCTTCCATGTATCTCTCTTGAAACCCTGGCATGAGAATCCATTCCCCGATCGGAATACTAAACCACCTGCTCCTGTACCCATATCTGGAGAAGAGGAATTCGAGATATCACGCATTCTGGATTCGAGACTCCGTTACGGCAGGTTAGAATACCTGGTACACTGGAAGGGATATGGTCCTGAAGAACGATCTTGGGAACCCAGTGCCAGCGTCCATGCTCCTGCAAAGGTTCGTGCCTTTCATATCCGTTATCCTTCCAAGCCGTCGACCAAGCACACCCGGGGGTCGCGCCTTGGTGGGGGGTCCTGTAATGCCCCGCGCCGCGGTCGGACCGTGGCCGCCATGTTGGGACGCCTAACAGACTCACCTGAGGTCCCGCGTGGCACGTCGCTCCCTGGTTCCGGCCTGCAGCTCAAGGGAGGAGAGCCAGGATGTGTTCCACGCCGCCTCCGCGATCCATCTGAGCAGAAGTCAGGCGCGCATGCGCGATCGTCCATCCTAGAGTATGAAGACCTAGGTACTCTGGCGCCCTCTGCTGGTCAAGTTAAGGTACTGCATCTCACCTGCACTGGAGATCCTCGTATACCACCAATCAATCTACCAAGCACTCAGGTATCCCTATTCCACCTGCGAATCCCAGGTGAACGGTGTTCGTATGATTCCCTGAACCCTATTTAAACCTGCCGCCTTCTCCAGTTCACTAACCAGGTTATACTGTGGTTCACCACGTTACCCAGTGGTTCTCCTTCGTGTTCCTCTAAAAGGATTCTGACTTCTGTTCCTGCTGCCACGATACAGCTCCGCTTCTGTTCCTGCTGCCACGATACAGCTCCGCTTCTGTTCCTGCTGCCACGATACAGCTCCACTTCTGTTGCCATGATACCGCTCCGCTCCTGTTCCTGTTGCCACGGTACAGCTCCGCTCCTGTTCCTATTGCCACGGTACAGCTCCGCTTCTGTTCCGGCCATCACGGTACCAGCTCCGCTCCTGTTCCTGTTGCCACGGTACAGCTCCGCTTCTGTTCCTGCTGCCACGATACAGCTCCACTTCTGTTGCCACGATACCGCTCCTGTTCCTGTTGCCACGGTACAGCTCCGCTCCTGTTCCTATTGCCACGGTACAGCTCCACTTCTGTTCCTGTTGCCACGGTACAGCTCTGCTCCGGTTCCTATTGCCACGGTACAGCTCCGCTTCTGTTCCTGCCACCACGGTACAGCTCCATTCCGCTTCCATATTCAAATCCACAGAAATAAACCCCCTGTAATGTGCTGTGTGTATGAGCGTATCACAAAATCCACAGAAATAAACCCCCTGTAATGTGCTGTGTGTATGAGCGTATCACAAAATCCAGAAATAAACCCCCAGTAATGTGCTGTGTGTGTGAGCGTATCACAAAATCCAGAAATAAACCCCCAGTAATGTGCTGTGTGTGTGAGCGTATCACAAAATCCACAGAAATAAACCCCCAGTAATGTGCTGTGTGTGTGAGCATATCACAAAATCCACAGAAATAAACCCCCAGTAATGTGCTGTGTGTGTGAGCATATCACAAAATCCACAGAAATAAACCCCCAGTAATGTGCTGTGTGTATGAGCGTGTCACAAAATCCAGAAATAAACCCCCAGTAATGTGCTGTGTGTGTGAGCGTATCACAAAATCCAGAAATAAACCCACAGTAATGTGCTGTGTGTATGTAATGCCCCGCTCCGCGGTCGGACCGCGGCCGCCATGTTGGGACGCCTAACAGACTCACCTGAGGTCCCGCGTGGCGCGTCGCTCCCTGGTTCCGGCCTGCAGCTCAAGGGAGGAGAGCCAGGATGTGTTCCACGCCGCCTCCGCGATCCATCTGAGCAGAAGTCAGGCGCGCATGCGCGATCGTCCATCCTAGAGTATGAAGACCTAGGTACTCTGGCGCCCTCTGCTGGTCAAGTTAAGGTACTGCATCTCACCTGCACTGGAGATCCTCGTATACCACCAATCAATCTACCAAGCACTCAGGTATCCCTATTCCACCTGCGAATCCCAGGTGAACGGTGTTCGTATGATTCGCTGAACCCTATTTAAACCTGCCGCCTTCTCCAGTTCACTAACCAGGTTATACTGTGGTTCACCACGTTACCCAGTGGTTCTCCTTCGTGTTCCTCTAAAAGGATTCTGACTTCTGTTCCTGCTACCACGATACAGCTCCGCTTCTGTTCCTGCTGCCACGATACAGCTCCGCTTCTGTTCCTGCTGCCACGATACAGCTCCACTCCTGTTCCTGTTGCCACGGTACAGCTCCGCTCCTGTTCCTATTGCCACGGTACAGCTCCACTTCTGTTCCGGCCATCACGGTACCAGCTCCGCTCCTGTTCCTGTTGCCACGATACAGCTCCACTTCTGTTGCCACGATACCGCTCCGCTCCTGTTCCTGTTGCCGCGGTACAGCTCCGCTCCTGTTCCTATTGCCACGGTACAGCTCCACTTCTGTTCCTGTTGCCACGGTACAGCTCTGCTCCGGTTCCTATTGCCACGGTACAGCTCCGCTTCTGTTCCTGCCACCACGGTACAGCTCCATTCCGCTTCCATATTCAAGCTTGCCATCGCAGTGCCAGTTCCACCTCCCGGCATACCTCTACCCCTGGACTATTTCCAAGATTGCAACTGTATTTATTTATCCTTACAACTCTCCGTTCTGGACTTTTATTTCTGTCAAAAGAAACATTACATTACTTTATTCTGGACTTCTATTTTGTTGCCTTCAGTAAAGTTTAATCAATCATATTCCTTCTGGTCTCCTCCTTCGGCTTGCCATTGGGTTCCATACACCCAACACCATACAGGGGTCAAAGCCTCTGCCCTTACAGTGTATGAGCGTATCACAAAATCCACAGAAATAAAACCCCCTGTAATGTGCGGCGCCTATAATATATAAAAGTTGCCCCCTCTCCTGCTTACTTTTTTTTGTTTTTCCATTTGCAGGGAGGGGGTTGATTTTTGGTCCAGAGGGGGGGGTCAAGGAGGGGGTAACCCGGCTGGCCGCATCCAATGGATAGCCGCCGGGCCCGCTCACCCCCGCAGGCCTGGAGGCAGCCTCCGCTTTCCTGGTGGTCCGGTGGATGTGGGTGCTGCACCGCGATCTGGGCTTACAGACCGCAGTGCACGTCCCACAGCGAGTGACTGGACTCGAGCTGAGCGCCCGATCGCAGGTGCCCTGTCACCTGACCGCCGGGGCTCTGACACAGTCAGTAAGCGCCGGCGGTCAGAAGACAGGTCATCAGCAATCGCCGGCGCTCAGCTCGTGGCCAGTCACTTGCTGTGGGACGTGCGCTGCGGTCTGTAAGCCCAGATCACGGTGCAGCACCCACATCCACCGGACCACCAGGGAAGCGGAGGCTGCCGCCAGGCCTGCGGAATTGAAGGGTCCCGGCTGCTATCCGTTACATGCCGGCAGCCGGCGTGTTCCGCGGGCCTTCGGGGTGTGCCGGGGGCCGGCACTAGGGTGTGCCCAGGCACACCCGGCACACCCCGTGCGCACGCCTATGAGGGGTCCTGAGATTTCTGCTGGCAGCCCTGGTAAGGGTGTTGGTTTTGGCAAGTATTATGGATTTTAAGTCATGGCAACCTAGAGTGACCATATCGGCCATGTTTAAAGGGACACATATTGCTATTCAAGCAGAGGGGCGTACAAGGAAAAGTGCTGCCCAGCAACATGTATAATTCATATGCTGCAGGAAAGAAATCAAGGCCGGTCACCTGGGAATCGTCTTCGACTTCTTACCTGCAGTGTATGGCTTGTACATGCTGCGGGGTAACATTCTTCATGCACTGGGCTCATCAGCATGAATAAATTATATGTGTCCCTTTAAACATGGCCGATATGGTCACCCTACTGTAACCACTTAGCCGATGATGCGTTTCTAGACAGAAATAACATGGGCTGTGGTAGGTGCACCACCCGCTCGCAGCGTTTCTTAAACCGCAATGCCTTTCGCTGCCTCAGGACGCTTAGTTTAATCAAAATAATTTTCGCCATTTGTTCCTGGGAAAATCAGGAAACCGCAGCAAGTCTTTAATGCCGTCGGTCACAAAAGGTGTTTGTATTTATTCGGCGTTTGGGGCCACTCGTGCCAATCTGTTTGGGGAATAACGCAGCGGAACGCCATTTATTTTTAAAAAGAGCCAACCTAAAGACTTTGCCGTGAAGACTGGCGCCCGCAGACCCATTTATCAAACGGCTTTTAGTGTACTGGAACATGCCTAAATAGTAGATTGCTCCACTTGCAGTCTATATTTTGCACCCGCTTTGTATTCAGATCATAATTACACGCCAGTGTTTTCCATTAGTGTATCGAATCATTCGGCACTCGCAAAGGAAATGAGCCTTTGTGTCATACATATGTATAAGAACGGCTTCCATGTCCTGTTATAATTATTGTAATTTTAACAAACATTCCTTTTTACTTATCAGTGGGAAACCCTGAATGGAATTCTAGCATAAACCATCAAAATAAAGCTCCCTTTTTACTCAAAAGTGGCCAGATGTCAACAAGCTTTAGCAACCTGACGCTGGACGAGGAGACACAGCATTTGGCTGCCTGAGGGTGATGGGCAGGCACGACATTAGCATAGGGTTTCAGATCAGCCATATTTTCCTGGACGCATATAGGGCTCTATTAAATTCATCGCGCAAAAGCGTACGCGCAGCGCTATTTTTTTTTTGCGCGAAGCGTTAAACGTTAACGCGTGAAAAATAACGCTGGTATTACAATCCGTGCGCATTTTTTCATCCGTCAAAAAATAACGCGCGAAAAGATGCACGCGCATTAACGTTGCGCGCAGAATTCGGTGTGCGGACTGTTTTTTCACGCGATGCAGCCAATCAGAATTAAGAACCACAATTGTCTCCCGTTCCGTTTTGCACCTGTCAAAATCAATCTGAGTATATAATAATAAAAAACACGCACAACTTCTCCATTTTATTGTTTGGGTATGAGTAGAATGTGTAAATATACTGTGCTGTATTTTTTTTTTGGGCTGGTGCATTTGGTTCGACCAGAACGTTCGGATTTGCCATTAACACCAGCTTTTCAAAGATGTTAAAATTATGCGCGCAAATGCTGTCCACTAAAATTTGCGCATAGATTGTAATACCATCCGCATACCAGCGCACAAACGCATTTGCACTCACAATGTTAAGTATAGGACGCGCAACGTACATTACGCTCACAAAGGGTTCACGCAGGTTCACCAGCGGTAGACGTTAACGTGCGTTCTGCGCAAAGGGTTTTTCCCCTCGTGTTAATGCGTTTTTGCGCACGCGTTAATGTTTGCGCGAAGAAATTAACCACTTCGATGTGGAGGACGCGCTCAGCGCGTCCTCCGCATGGCTCCTGCTGTGCTGAGGACGCGCTGAGCGCGTCCTCCCTTTGGGGTCAGCGTTCGGCCGGGTTCCGGCCGATCGCTGGCCCCCCCGGTGCGGGCTGACATCCTCGATGTCAGCCCAGCATCCGGAACTGCCGCCGGTGAAATTAGGTGTCATCGCGATGACATCTAATTCAGGCGCCCCCCCCCCCCGCATGTGCGGAGGAGGCGCCTGAAAGGGAGGGGGGGGAGGTCCTTCGGACCTCTCTCCCTCCCGATCGGCGGCGTTGCGGGGGTTAACCCAGGCACCATTTGGAAGGGCACAGCCTGCCCTTCCAAATGGTACCTGGCATTAACCCCTGGGGAGCTGGATCACGAATCGGCGCTGAAAAGCGCCGGTTCGTGATCCTTTCCCGGAGCTGGCCGACATCTTGGATGTCGGCCAATCCTCCGGGAACTCCCCCTGAGGACTGGCGTCATCGTGCATAGCACGATGACGCCAGTCCTGGAGTTAACCCCTAACTGCCACCAACGGTGGAGATAGGGAGTTCCAATGAACCCCCTATCTCCCGATCCGTGGAAGCTAGGGGTTAACGTTTGGTATTGTTGGATCGGCCAGAGCATGGCCGTTCCAACGATACCAAACTCGAATGTGAAAAAAGTTTGTAAAAATAAATAAATAAATAAAATAAAAATAAAAATATATTTAAAAAAAAATTATAAAAAAAAAATAAACATTTTTTTTTTCTTTTTTTTGGTTCGTTAATGCAGCAATATTGTTCCCATTTCAATTATAATGTGAACAATGATGCTGCACTAACGATTTTTGTATGCGGTGCGTTTGTTAAAAATCGTGTAATTTTCCCCAAAAAAAAATGTAACGAGACCCCATCTCTAATTTTTTTAACAAGCGCACCCCATACAAAATATAACCGCAATTGCTCGCATGTTAAAATGTGGAAAAAAAACACTTTACACGCTGTAAATTATTGAAAATTCATATTTTATTGCATTTTTTGTTATAATATACAGACAGGTCATGACGTATACATATAATAATGATATATTATGAATCTGCCGAGTCTGACGGAAAGAACGATATATAATATGTCTGGGTCATATACTAAAATAAGCCTTCAAAACACGTTTAAACATGATGAGCGAAACCGGTAAAAATGACCTCAGCACAGGGGCGGGAAAAGCCTCAGCAGCGAAAGGGTTAATAGAGCCCATAATGTATTCAAGCCGATGGACAATGCATGAAAATGTCACCCCACAGCATGTATAATCTATATGCTGCAGGTAAGAAATCAAAAAAGAATCCCAGGTGACGAGACTTGATATCCTTTCTGCAGCATATGAATTATACATTTTGCAGGGTATGCACTTTTCCCTATGCTCTCTTCTCCATGGAATAGTAATAGGTGTCCAGGAAAACATGGCCGATCTGGCAACCCTACGTTAGGGGTAGCGGCAATTTTCACCAAACTGAGAGAGAGCAGATCTGTACATCTCTTTAGATTATGCACGAAATAAAAGCATGTGAAATCTACACCTGAGACGCGTTCAGTTTCTCAGCCGCTGCAAATGTTAAGTTAGCAACTTGGCATTGAACGCTGTGCTGAAGTTCAGCGTTCAACTCAGCACTGCTTAGGCTAGGGTCAAACGAACGCATTATTCGCAGCGACCGCCAAACAGTGCGTCCGAACGCATTGACGTATTTTTTCACAGAATGCGCGAAAACGGTCAGACGACGCACATTTTTTGTGCGTGATTTTTTTACGGATCGTAAATAAAACAATTTTGCGTCTGGACGTTATGTAGGCTGGACATTAGCAGCGTCTGACATCTCCTAATCACGCACACACGCCGCTATGCCGCAGCTGCGCACTCAGTACGTCAGTACTAGCGGTTCAGCGTTCTCGAAAAAATGCGTTCATTTTCCACTTGCGTTGCGCCCGCCGGAATTTCGTGCGGCCGTACTTCGTATATTGCCCGTCATTTGCTGCTACTGCGGCCGTGATTAAGTGCGCCTAAACGCACGTTAAAAATGCGTTAGTCTGACCCCAGCCTAATTTAGCACTTGCAGCTAAGTAGAGAGGTGTTGCAGAGTAGCTGAGGGTGACGTGGGAAAGATGGCCGCCTCCGCGGAGCAAATAATCCAATAAGGAAATGTTCAGTTTGACGTTTTGGTCGACCAAACCAGCAATTGAAACGTGGTAAACATTAACACTAAAGTGGTAATAAAATGGACAACAGTGGATATTTCAGAAACAGCACCTTTCATTAAGCAATCCTCTGCCCTTTTGCTTCAATATTCACAGCCAAAGCGTTCAGTGAGACGGCTGCAGCACACTGAACTGCTGCAATGGAACAATTCAGCAGCTGCTGAGGAACTGAACAGGCCTCTGGATTCAGAACAGGGCTGGCAAATGTCAGCCTGGGGAGGAAGGAGGTGATACTTGCGGAGGGGCAGAAGCAATACCGCCAGTATCACTGTGGGTAGCGCTGTGTTCTGGGGTTAGGTGGTCAGTTAGAGAATACCACACTAACATGGGGCGGTACGGTGAAACGTGCAGGCACAGATTTTTCCCTGTTATCATCCCCATTTTAGCATTAAGTATGGAATAGTGTCCTGTATATATATATTAGATATGAATTAATTATCCTTACTACAGATTATATTACTAGAAAACCCTTCAAGAGCCCAGAGATTGGAGCTCCTGTAGTCTCCAGAAGAGAAAACAAGGATTAACGCAGTAATCTATAGAATAATACAAATACCAACCGGCTTATAAAGAGCCCATCCTTCTCCAGGGAATACTGGGATTGTTACTTAAATTGTATTACTTTATTAAATAACTACTTAAAGATGGGTGGGTGGCACCAACAAGGCATACAGGTATGCCTTGCACCAGGTGACGCGCGAGCCACTGCTTATCAGCCCACCCCGCAGTCAATGTGCGGCACGCATCATTGGCTACAGGGGGCAGCCTGAGTTCAGGCCGTCTCTCTGCAGCCAACCGCCCGCGTCAGCTGCAGGGAAGGCACTGAGGCGGCTCATTGTACGCCATGCGTCTTCAAAGCGCTCCCGCCAGGAGGATTGTATAGAATGTCCCGTGGCGGCGAGGGTTAATGGAACAAATATAAGACAATTGAATCACACACAAAATAAATAAATAGGCCAAAAATAGCCCCGAGGCATGTTAGACTGAGCAGCCCACTTTTTTTTCATACTACACATCACATATTACTGTGAGTTTTATTGCTGTGGAGCTCTGTAATACGATCATACCCACTGCCCGTTACTGTGAGTTTTATTGCTGTGGAGCTCTGTAATACGATCATACCCACTGCACGTTACTGTGAGGTTTATTGCTGTGGAGCTCTGTAATACGATCATACCCACTGCACGTTACTGTGAGGTTTATTGCTGTGGAGCTCTGTAATACGATCATACACACTGCACATTACTGTGATATTTATTGCTGTGGAGCTCTCTGATACGCTCATACACACTGCACATTACTGTGAGGTTTATTGCTGTAGAGCTTGTGATATGCTCATACACACCGCACATTACTGTGAGGTTTATTGCTGTGGAGCTTGTGATACGTTCATACACAGTGCACATTACTGTGAGTTTTATTGCTGTGGAGCAGGTTATACCCTCATACATATCGCAAATTATAGAGTTTCACTGAGATTCCACGTGGGCAAATCATTTTTTTTTTCATTCTGGGGTACAAATCAATTATTTTTTTTATTCGGGTGGGGGGGATGTTTTTTTTCACCAAGGGGTATAGAATAAATAATAATAATAAATAAACTTTTTTCTGGGGGGTGTCGGTGGGCACATTTTTTTTTGGGGAGGAAGAGTTGCATGGGAAGCTGAACCAGGTGTCATCTTACCTGACAGGTGGACTCTGGTCAGTCAGCTCCATGTTCTCCCTCTATTAGAGTGCGGCCTGTCTGGCCGCGCTGGCCACTGCGAGCTGCCTGGGAGCCCAGGGCGGCAGACGTCACGCTGCCTGCCCTGTGACATAATCGGAGGGGGCTGGCAGGATGTAATCCATCCAAGTAAGTGATGGGGATTTCAGTATGGTCACTGCCACCCAGTAGGCCAGTTAGGCAGTAGCGGCCATCTAACACGCTAACAGCATCAGAAGGCCTGCTCTCAAGCAGCTGACTGGCCCGGAAGGCCAGCGGCCTACCGGGTCTATGCCCAGTATGCCCGATGGTCAGGCCGGGCCTGTGTATGTATAAATTTTCTTGCTGTGAGAAAAGACATAGGATGATAAACAATTCCATATAAAGAGGTTCTCAAGTATGTAACCAATGACAATATATTACTTATAACCCTTATATAAGGATCAAGTAAACCCCTTGGCAGCTGTTCTCCTGCATGGCTGTCTGTATGGCTAGCCTAACACAACTCACTATGCATTTAAAGAGATATTAAAAGTAGGTTTTTTTGCCCTTACATGATCGGGCAGAGGCTGCTGACAGCCTCTGCTGTATTATTATTTTTTTTCTTTTTGGAGTGACTTTACTCACTGTTTATCCCTTGTTGCACGCTGTTCCTCCTCTTCGACTCCGGTACTCCCAAACCTGGAAATCCCTGAAGCTTTATTATGCAATTTGCACTCCTTTGCGACTTACAGTCAGGTCCAGAAATATTGGGACATCAACACAATTCTAACATCTTTGGCTCTATACACCACCACAATGGAGTTGGAATGAAACAAACACAATGTGCTTTAACTGCAGACTGTCAGCTTTAATTTGAGGGTATGTACATCCAACTCAGGTGAACAGTGTAGGACTTACAGCAGTTTGCAGATGTGCCTCCCACTTGTTAAGGGACCAAAGGTAATGGGACAATTGGCTTCTCAGCTGTTCCATGGCCAGGTGTGTGATATTCCCTCATTACCCCAATTACAATGTGCAGATAAAAGGCCCAGAGTTCATTTCAAGTGTGCTATTTGCATTTGGAATCTATTGCTGTCAACTCTCAAGATGAGATCCAAAGAGCCTTCACTATCAGTGAAGCAAGCCATCATAAGGCTGAAGAAACAAAACAAACCCATCAGAGAGATAGCAAGAACATCAGACGTGGCCAAAACAACTGTTTGGAACATTCTCAAAAAGAAATAACGCACCGGTGAGCTCAGCAACACCAAAAGACCCAGGAGACCCCGGAAAACAACTGTGGTGGATGAATGAAGAATTCTTTCCCCGGTGAAGAAAACACCCTTCACAACAGTTGGCCAGATCAAGAAGAACACTCTCCAGGAGGTAGGTGTATGTGTGTCAAAGTCAAAAATCAAGAGAAGACTTCACCAGAGTGAATAGAGAGGGTTCACCACAAGATGTAAACCATTGGTGAGCCTCAAAAACAGGAAGGCCAGATTAGAGTAGGCTTGTGCACCGATTTTTTTTTCGGTTCGATTTTTCGGATTTTTAAACTTTTCGATTCGGCTCGTTTCGACCAATTTCGGTTGCGATTCGATTCGGTTCGGCCCGTTTTTCGGGTACATTTTTTTTTCGGAATATCGACCATTTTTCGTATTTTCGTGTCACTGTGCTGTTTTTGTATCGACTTTTCGTAATTTCGGAAATTTACGTTTTTCGGAATTGCACATTTTTCGGAATATCGACCATTTTTCGCATTTTTCGTGTCATTTTGCCCGTTTTTTGTATCCACTTTTCGTTTTTTCGAAAACTTTTCGTTTTTCAGAAAACTTTTCGTGTTTACAAAATTTTCGTTTTTCGGAAAATTTTCGTTTTTCGGAACATCTGTTCTCCTCGTTTGACACATTTCAAGTCCATTCGAAAAATCCGAAAATATTTCGTTTCGGCTCGGAAAACATTTCGGATCTGAAATTTTCGGATCTAAAATTTTTCGGAAATTCGGCCGCATCCGAAAACACGAATCGGGAAATTTCGTGAAAATTCCGAAATTCCGAAACCCGAAACGCACATCCCTAGATTAGAGTTTGCCAAACAACACCTAACAAAGCCTTCACAGTTCTGGAACAAGATCCTATGGACAGATGAGACCAAGATCAACTTGTACCAGAGTGATGGGAAGAGAAGAATATGGAGAAGGAAAGTAACTGCTCATGATCCTAAGCATACCACCTCATCAGTGAAGCATGGTGTTGATAGTGTCATGGCGTGGGCATGTATGGCTGCCAATGGAACTGGTTCTCTTGTATTTATTGATGATGTGACTGCTGACAAAAGCAGCAGGATGAATTCTGAAGTGTTTCGGGCAATATTATCTGCTCACATTCAGCCAAATGCTGCAGAACTCATTGGACGGCGCTTCACAGTGCAGATGGACAATGACCCAAAGCATACTGCAAAAGCAACCAAAGAGTTTTTGAAGGGACAGAAGTGGAATGTTATGCAATGGCCAAGTCAATCACCTGACCTGAATCCCATTGAGCATGCATTTCACTTGCTGAAGACAAAACTGAAGGGAAAATGCGCAAGAACAAGCAGGAACTGAAGACAGTTGCAGTAGAGGCCTGGCAGAGCATCACCAGAGATGAAACCCAGCGTCTGGTGATGTCTATGCGTTCCAGACTTCAGGCTGTGATTGACTGCAAAGGATTTGCAACCAAGTATTAAGAAGGGAAAGTTTGATTTATGATTATTATTCTGTGCCATTACTTTTGGTCCCTTAACAAGTGGGAGGCACATCTGCAAACTGCTGTAAGTCCTACACCGTTCACCTGAGTTGGATGTACATACCCTCAAATTAAAGCTGACAGTCTGCGGTTAAAGCACATTGTGTTTGTTTCATTCCAACTCCATTGTGGTGGTGTATAGAGCCAAAGATGTTAGAATTGTGTCGATGTCCCAATATTTCTGGACCTGACTGTATGTAGCGTAGGAACCACAGATTGTACACCGCTATGAAACATGCACACTTTATGTACGCAAGTTCCGAAGCACCTGCGCAGAAAAGATGGATCGAAGTTACGTGAAATAATGTTCCGATCCATCGCTACCTCTGACACTGCTCGCTATCGTGAGTGGTCTCAGAGGATGATGTCAGCCTGCTCTCTGTGTGGTGAAATCACTAGTGACCGATCTGGTGACCGGCAGCCGGGAGATAAAAAATCCTGGCTGTTGGTGACACTGAGTGAGGTGGAGGAAACTCCACTTCATCCATCATTTTCACAAGATCAGGGCGGGGGGGGAAGGGGGAGACACTCTTCCCATCCTGATCACTTTAAAAAGATAAAGTAGAGTGTCCCTTTAATCAGCAGAAAATTGGCTTTGGAAGTTGTGGCCCGATAACTTCTGTGTACTAGTCGCCTACAGGAAAATTGCCCCCATTTCATCCCCCCCAGAAGGATAATTCATATAAATGCCCACTTCTATCTCATACATCAAACGAGTAATCAACAAACTCAGAAAAGAGATACTCGTGTATCCAAACTAGTTCGCAAGTATTCTGCAGGAATTGAAAAACTCTAAAACAGAACTAATTAAACTGCAACTTTGTGGACATAAGGGACACTAAAGTTTTCTTATCTCAGTTTTCGCTTTTCAATAATATTGACACAGTGCTGGAATCCGGCAGAATTTGCTTTAATGTTATTGGGTTTTTTTCCTCCAGAACTGGTTACCATAGTTTTTTTTTTTTATTCAACAATACTTTCTAAATCCTGAAGCGCTGCTTATTATTCCTGGCGCTGAGCTGCCCATTGTGTTTTAAATTCTAAAGCTGCTGACTCTTTGTTTTGGGTTCCGAGTCAATGGAATTGGATTTTATGTTAACTCATTGCTCCCTACATGGGAACTCAATGTACTCACGCTAATCTACGAGGCTGTCGGGTATTAAAGAGGTTTACCGAGTGGGGCTTTTCATTTCAGGCATGATTCAAAAGGGAATATTAGAATAAAAGAAAAAGAGAGAAGTAATTTAAATACAGCTCCTATTGGAGAGATTAGTTAGCAGCGAGTAGGACAGCATTGTGAGGCCCGATGTTCCAGATCTAATCGAAGTGACTCACAAAGAGACGGTTAACTTTCAAAGTGTGTTATGCATGATTATAGACACTGGAAGAAGAAACGTTCAGCTGTATATCATAGCACTAATAAACTGATTATAGATGTATATTTTGAGCAACTGCAACACTGAAAATTAAATGTAGCTTTCCATAAGAATTATTTCAGCCCGTCACAACCAAAATCGACTGTACGCGACCTGGAAGGTGCCTCCTTGTGACCCAATATTGAGTATAGTCGATATGGTGTTCCACAGGAGCAATGCAAAGGAAATTAGTTTATTGCAAATGAAATTCCTTTGCATTTAGGGTCCAGAATGTGACACTAAAATTTTAGCACAAGTGGGCATGTGTCATGGGGGCACCCAGCATGAGCCAAGGTGGGCCCTTTATACTGGATGTGTAGCCCTTTAGGCTGGATTGCTGCTGGCTGCATAGACAGACAACACAGATACAAGACAAGAGAGAGAACTGGAACAATAGGAAACGGCACACACACACGAGGAAACCCTGATCTGGGGTAAGGTCCTTATACTAACCTTCTAATACTAAACAGGATACAGGGCACAAGGAATAAAAACAGGGAAAAACAAGAGAATAGTCAGGACTGCATGAGGGTCTGAACGCCAGGGTACTGTGTCAGCTGTATGCCTGGGATCAAGAGTAGGGATGAGCTGTTCGGTTCGATCTGTTCGGAGTTCGCATCGAACATTGTCCGTTCGCCGAACTCCGAACATTTCCACGTGTTCGGTTCGAGTTCGCCCACAATGCACTTTTCCACTGGCCTGAAGCTTGTAATTGGCTACAGCCTTGCACCTGACCACAGGTCAGGTGCAAGACAGGTGCAAGACTATGCCAATCACGGCTCAGAGTCCTGATTGGGCAAATTTTGCCCAATCATGGGCTCACAGAGCTAAGTCCCACAGCACACTATATAAGGTGTCCCTCGCAGCCCCAGCACGTGTTTTTTTGAGAGGAGATTGTTCTGTTAGTGTGTGTTCTCCCTGCCAGCAGCTATTGGGGGTCTCACTTCTACAAGATATCTGGGAATTGTAATCTGTGTCTTGTCACTGCCACCCATCAGGGGGTCTCACTGATTTATAGGAGGTTCCTGGGAATTGTAATCTGTGTCTTGTCACTGGCTGGCAGCTATCAGGGTGTCTCACTGAGTTATACCAGAGTTCTGGAAATCTTTAATCTAGATAACACAGTTGAATCAGAGTTCTGCATATCTCCAATTTTTATAACAGAGTTGAATCAGACTTCTGTATATCTTTAATCTATATATCACTCACCATGTCAGAAAGACCAAAAAGGACAGGCAGGCGCTCCCAGACACAGATAAGAGGGCAAGCAGCCTCTGTTTCGGAAGGCTGTGCCCCTGGTTGTCATGAACGTGGTGCATCCTCTGCAGGGGCACGCTTGTCCTTGTTTCTAACTGGTGCTGGCCATCTTAAGCAGCAGCAACATAGAGGATTTGCAGGATTGGCTAGCTAGGCCATCCTCATCCTCCGAGTCCTCTGCCAGCCAGGCTTGTAGTGGTTCACAGTCCACCTCAGCTGCCAAAACATCTAATTCTGCCTCCATGTCCACAGCTACTCCTGCCGTAGCCTCACTATCATACACGGAGGAGTCAGCTGAATTGTTTGACTACAGCGACAGTGTCAGTGACATGCTGCTTGAGGATGCGCAGCAACTCCAGTGCTCTGATTCAAACTCTGAGGTTGAGGAAGGGAGTAAAATCAGCTTAGAGGGAGGGTGTGCCAGTGACACACAACTGGCACTCATGTTCCCCCAGCAGCTGCAGCATATTGCGAGGTTGGCTCCAGTGACGAGGAGATAGGGGGTGATGACGATGATGAGGTCACTGACTCCACCTGGGTGCCTGATCGAACAGAGGAGTCAAGGGAGGAGAAGGAGGAGGCACAACAAACACGAGGCAGAATGTCCTCTATGACCAACCATAGCCAGTCCAAGGAATCAGAAGTCACAGCTGCTCAGGTGCAGAGCGCTGCTGTATCAAAGCACACATCCCGGAACTCTGCTGTCTGGGAGTTCTTTAAGAAATGTGCAGCAGAACGCACCGTTGCTATTTGTAATCTATGTCAGATGAGGATCAAGCGTGGGAAAGACATCCCACGCTTGGGTACCACGTGCTTGAGGCGACATATGACCACCTGCCACGCATCCCGTTGGCACAACATTTTGCATAGGTCCTCCTCCTCCTCATCTGTCTCTACCCCCACTTTATGTCCTGCCATGTCATTGCCTACAACCTCCACTGACAGGGATGATGCTACAGTAATGGGTGTACCAGGTCCTTCCTCAGAATGTGACAGCATCCCATCATCTGAAGATTTACAGTCAGATTACGTTGCCCCAGCTGCTGCAGCGTAAGAAAAAATATAGTCCCAACCATCCCCAAGCACAGCGTCTAAATGCCAGTTTAGCAAAATTACTCGCATTACAGCTGCTGCCTTTCCAGCTGGTGGACTCTGCTCCCTTCCGTGAATTTGCTCAATGTGCTGTACCACAGTGGCAGGTTCCAAAACGCCATTTATTTTCACGGAAGGCCATTCCAGCACTATACCAGCACGTGGAAGACAATGTTATGGAGTCATTGGGAAAGGCAGTCAGCAGCAAGGTGCACATGACTTTAGACACGTGGTCCAGCAAGCATGGACAGGGCCGTTACATTTCCTTCACGGCACACTGGGTAACTCTGATTGCAGCTGGGAGGGATCCAAGACGGGGCTCTGTGCTAGAGCTTCTTCATCCACCATGCCTCCACAAAGCTGCTTGTATGAGGTCTGTCTGCTCCACCACCACCTCCTCCTCCTCCTCCCTCTCTGTCTCTGGCGAAGTGGCAGTTAAACTGATTTTAAGTGGCAGGGGCTACGCAATTGCTCAAGCAAAAAGATGCCATACTGTGCTTGAGCTGGTTTGTTTAGGGGACAGGAGCCACACCGGGCCAGAAATTCTGTCAGCTCTGCAGGGGCAGGTGCAGAGATGGTTAACACCACGCCAGCTTCAGCTGGGAATGGTCATCTGTGATAATGGCAGCAACCTTCTCTCCGCCCTACGCCAGGGTAAGTTGACGCATGTATCATGCCTAGCACACGTCACATCCTAAATCTGGTGGTACAGCATTTCCTAACCAGGTACCCAGGGCTGGCAGAGCTTCTCAGCCAGGCCAGAAAAGTCTGCAGCCACTTCAGACAGTCATTCCCAGCAAGTGTTCGCCTGGCAGAAATTCAAAGAGAATTCCACCTTCCCACAAACAGTCTGATCTGTGACATGCCCACCAGGTGGAACTCGACATTAGCAATGCTGCAGCATCTGCACAAGCAGCAGAGGGCCATCAATGAGTACCTGTGTGAGTATGGCACAAGGACAGGTTCAGGTCAATTTGTTTTTTTTCCCACCCACAGTGGCTGATGATCAAGGATGCATGCACTGTACGGTCACCATTTGAGGAGGCAACGATGATGGTGAGCAGGGACAGTGCATGCATCAGTGACACAATTCCTTTAGTGGAGAGAAGCCTGTGTCAATGGCGCCACCTAGTGGAGACAATAGTAAAAAATTCCACAAAATAAATTGTATATAAATAAATATATGTATAGATGTATAATGATATGATGAGGAATAAACAATTCTTAGAATGAATCAGCTGCTGTCTCTTTCGATAGGTGGTATATCCAAACCCACCAGAAAAAGAAGAAATCAAGGGGAAAAAAATGATTGAGTCAGCGCTTCCTTCAAAGAGTGTCTTCTTTCTTTCTGTGTACCTTTAAAAATAAGCAAAAAACGCTACCATAGGGTAGTAATTTTTTCTACACAGCGAGAAAAAACAGAAAGAAATATCACTCACATTCTGGTGTGTCTCAATCAGACACTAGATGCTCCAGGCGGCGGCAGTATTTGATGGGAATGCCGGATTTCCCTCAGGATTTGCAGTCTTGTCGCTCCAATAAAAGCTGGACGCCAAACGTTCATTTAGAAGGCAAATTTATTAAAAGTGAATAAAACAAAATTATAAGTAAAACACCTATACGCGTTTCGCGAGATGCCTCGCTTCCTCAGTAGGTGTGCCCGTTTTTGCATTAATATGGACGGATGAAGGCACTAGAAGTGCTGAAACGCGTCTCCACCTTTTGATCCTTCCCCCCCCTTCTGAAAATCCTATGTATAACCTGTTTATTCCTTTTTTATGATTAAAATACGCCCCCCTCTTTTAAACACTACTCAATTTGTGGTTGTGTTATTAAAGTTTTAGCGTTTTCTATTAGCATCTCTTTATTCATTCACCTGTGACAACTGAAAGCAGCCAAAGAGGTGGAGGTGCCCACCGAATGAGGTGTACCACATGCCATAGAGTTGAGCCTGGAGTAATAAGGCTCCATCATTGGTGAGTGAGACCATTTACTACCTTGCATTAATTTGTTGTACCAAGTTACGCTATGGGAGCTATGCTTCTCCCCCTCTCTTTGGTTTTGAGGTGAACAAGGAACCTAAAGAAGGGAAGTGGCCACTCTCTACTTGGCCCAGTGCATTTCGAACCAGAGCCTGGACACTGTAGGCTCTGGAAAGTGTAAGTGCCCCTTTTTCCTGTTTAACCACTTCGATGCGGAGGACGCGCTCAGCGCGTCCTCCGCATGTCTGCTGGTATGCGGAGGATGCGCTGAGCGCATCCTCCCTTTGGGGTCAGCGTTCGGCCGGGTTCCGGCCGATCGCTGGCCCTCCCAGTGCGGGCTGACATCCTCGATGTCAGCCCAGCATCCGGAACCGCAGCCGCTGAAATTAGGTGTCATCGCGGTAGCGCGATGACACCTAATTCAGGCGCCCCCCCCCCCGCATGTGCGGAGGAGGCGCCTGAAAGGGAGGGGGGGAGGTCCTTCGGACCTCTCTCCCTCCCGATCGGCGGCGTTGCGGGGGTTAACCCAGGCACCATTTGGAAGGGCACAGCCTGCCCTTCCAAATGGTGCCTGGCATTAACCCCTGGGGAGCTGGATCGCGAATCGGCGCTGAAAAGCGCCGGTTTGTGATCCTTTCCCGGAGCTGGCCGACATCTTGGATGTCGGCCAAGCCTCCGGGAACTCCCCCTGAGGACTGGCATCATTGTGCGTAGCACGATGACGCCAGTCCTAGAGTTAACCCCTAACTGCCACCAACGGTGGAGATAGGGAGTTCCAATGAACTCCCTATCTCCCGATCCGTGGCAGCTAGGGGTTAACGTTTGGTATGGTTGGATCGGCCAGAGCATGGCCGTTCCAACGATACCAAACACTACTGTGAAAAAATTTTTTTTAAAAAAAAAATTAAAAATAAAAATAAAAATATATTGAACAAAAAAAATTATAAAAAAAAAAAATAAACATTTATTTTTTATTTTTTTTTTGGTTCGTTAATGCAGCAATATTGTTCCCATTTCAATTATATGTGAACAATGATGCTGCACTAACGATTTTTGTATCGGTGGTTTGTTAAAAATCGTGTAATTTCCCCAAAAAAAATGTAACGGACTATCTCTAATTTTTTTTAACAGCGCACCCCATACAAAATATAACCGCAATTGCTCGCATGTTAAAATGTGAAAAGAAACACTTTACACGTTTGTAAATTATTGGAAATACATATTTTATTGCATTTTTTGTTTATAATATACAGACATGACATAACGTATACATATAATAAGGACATATTATGAATCTACCGAGTCTGACGGAAAGAACGATATATAATATGTCTGGTCATACTAAAATAAGCCTTCAAAACACGTTTAAACATGATGAGCAAACCGGTAAATATGACCTCAGCACAGAGGCGTGAAACGCCTCAGCAGCGAAAAGTTAAAAACCTCAGCAGATTGATTAGACAATACTGTACTATATTTTTCCTCTTTTTCTCCCCTCCTTTTCACTGTGAGGACTAGGCACACACTAGGACCCTAAGAAGAAGATACCTCACCTGGATCCCTATATAGGCCTGGACGGTATAAGTGAGGGATATATACAGTTTTTTTCTTCTTCAGTTTTTCCACAAAGAACACATGTTTTTTTTAGTGTGCACTTTAAATTTGCATTTATATTCCGCAAGACTGTGTTTTCACTCTTTTTTGGATTTCACTTTTTTATGGACTTCCTCCCTATGGATTTTTTATCTATGTTTTATGAACTTTTATGAACGTTTTTATGAATTGTTTTAAGAGGTCTTAATATATAGACACTGTTGCACTTTTTCTGCCATTGCCACTATTTTTAGCTATTGCAATATATGCACACTTGTTTGCACTTTGCACATTAGTCCGGTCTGAATTACAGTAGCTCTTTATCACCGGTCATTTAGACTGTGCACATATCCCATATAGGGATTTACCGTTTATTTAGGATAATATTTACTGCACTAAGTCACTTTTTTACCATTTGCTCTATACAGCTTTCGTCCTCATTGCATATACTTGTGAGTCCAGCTGTGTCCAATTATCATCTTTCTAGAAACACATTCAGATCCCTTTGCTCCACTAGAGTATCTTTCGTTTTTTCTATATGGTGCAGGACTACCTAGGGGCACGGGCAGACCTGGATTCCTTTCCAGCAGATGATCCACTGGCTTACTGGGTGTTGAGATTGGATCACTGGCCAGAACTTAGCCAATATGCTAGGCGACTACTAGGTTGCACTTCACCCAGCGTGCTTTCTGAAAGGACGTTCAGTGCCGCTGGAGGTTTTGTCACAGACAAAAGAGTGCGTCTGTCCACCGACTCTGTAGACCGGCTGACATTTATAAAAATGAATCAGTCCTGGATCAGCAGCTATCAATCCCCTGATGCCGACGTAACGGAATAGATTGGGGATCTCTTCTGCATTCCCAAAACCTCCACCACTGCACTCTTCCACAATACCACAAAGGTGTTATGGTGTGAAGGCACTTAGGGCACCCAAATATTTTGCCTTTGGTGGCAGTAAGTGCCTTCACACCGTAAGTAACCCCTCTGTGGTATTGTGGAAGAGTGCAGGTTGGACTCTGCGGTCAAATATTAAAATGATATGAATCTGGTACAGGCGTCAGTGCTCCCAAATATTTTGCCTTTGGTGGCAGCGACGCCTGTACCAGATTCATATCATTTTAATATTTGACCGCAGGGTCCAACCCTGCACTCTTCCACAATACCACAGAGGGGTTACTTACGGTGTGAAGGCACTTGCTGCCACAAAAGGCACAATATTTGGGTGCACTGCCACTGACGCCTATACCAGATTCATATCATTTTAATATTGGACCGCAGGGTCCAACCCTGCACTCTTCCACAATACCACAGAGGGGTTACGGTGTGACGGCACTGTTGCCGACAGTAAAGGCCCAATTTTAAAGCACCTATTGTTACTTTCATCCAAAGCCTGCATAAGTTTCACAATAATTTAGCCAAAAAAAAAATCACTAAACTTGTTCTGCGTATCCTAAAATGTCTCCTCTTTTCATACAGGCTGCCGCCCCAGGCAGTTGTTTATGAATAGATTAAAAGGAAAACCATTTACCGACATTTGAAATGTCATTTTTTTGTTTTTAAATGTTTCTATACATCCTACAAATCCGCCACTTCACGGGCAGGTTATGGGGACCTCCTAGGCACAATATTTGAAGGAATTTTTCATTTTTATTCTTAACCTTTATTTCATGGAAAACTCACTGTTCCTTTAAAAACGTTTTTTTAAAACTTTTTGTCCTTGTTTCCTGTCCCTCAGGGCACTACCCGGACCCCCATACACCTTTTATGGCAAATATCTTGCATATATGCCCTCTTGGAGGGCACTCTAAAAATCAAACTTTCGAGTCCCATTGACTTGCATTGAGTTCGGTTCATGTTCGAGTTCAAACTCGAACTTTTGAAATTGTTCGAGTTCGAATGCGAACCGAACACGGGGGTGTTCGGCTCATCACCAATCAAGAGCCAGGAGAGCAGGTCAGACACCAAAGGTCGGTACACAGATAAGCAATAAAATATCCCAGGTTTCAAATAAAGGTTATATAAAAATAGATTTTTCAACAAAAGCGCTTGATGTTCAAGGGTTTTCTGGTGAATATTTACCTGCTGTCAAGAAGCTGTGGATAAGCAGTGCCTGGCTAAGGACAGTGGACCTACTTGAAGCCTATAGGAATAGATATTGGATTATTTTCTATCTGAACATTTAGATTTTTCAGTATTTTACTATTAACTGTTCATGCATGTGAAGCAGCAATTATTATTCAGAAAATTCTGCAACGTCAGAAACTTAATTTTGATATTCAGCAGAAATTTCCGTGGTTCTGACTTAATGAGATACAATGCATTCCTGCCAGAGCAATGATTAGATTTAGATTCAGCAGGCTTGAAGGCGTCACGTCTACATACATTTACATAGTTTTAGTGCATGACATTCGCTTGGCTAACACACAGTTTACATTTGTCTTGTCTGTAATAATTTTTAAGATTTCATTAGGAATACAGGGACACTCATTAACAAAAAAACGCGACGTTCATGTATTATATAACGCAATTTTGACCATCGTTTTACAAAATCTTTGCTCTCTATTTCTGCATCCATAAGCATAGGGGTGTCCCTGGTGTGCCTTATTCTAGGTGTTGTATGTACTAGATCTGACAATATACTCCACTGTTCTCTGGCTTCTATGTTTGACTGTAATTTTGTTAAATTTTTCCATTGTAAAGCACTGGGGAATCTGTCGGTGCAATAAAAATGACCAACAATCGGTCTATCCCAGTGATGGATATATTCATCCCCATCTTGTCCATATCCACATTTTTTGGATGTGACGTGTCTGGTTCATGATAAAATGGTCAGGACTGAGTTAAGTATTAAATACAAGGTAAAATGGCATTTATTGCATAGAGATTATTATTGAAACAGTTAAAACATTAAAATAATGTAAATTTGGTCATTTTTTTAATTTTATGTATTCATTTATCATTTACAGTAATATTACTGGGATGAAAGGTTCTAAACGCTAGATGGTGTCCCTTATCTTCTATAATTTCACACAGAGTCTGCATTACTGTCATACCGTCAGAAATGGCCTTTGTTTCAGATCCAGTAAGTGTGATGCAGAGAATAAAATGGTCAGGTCTCCTTCTTATGGGGATTTTAAGTGATAATACACATTTTTTTTTTAACCTCCCTGGTGGTATTCCCGAGTGTGACTCGGGGTTAAATTTCGCTACTGCGAACGGTAACCCCGAGCCACACTCGGGCTGCATACTCACCTCATCCTGCGCTCCCCTGCAGTGTGATCGCGGCGAGTTGCTTCCTGGTAACGCTTCCTGCGAATCACATGATGCAGGGGGCGGGACCAGGCAGCAAACTGAAAAAAAAAGGAATACCCTGTATTCCAATGAAACATTTCGAGCAGCATGACCTGCTCATGAACGGCCACTAGGTGGCACTAAAGGATCAGAAACAGGCCATACATATACATAGTCTAATATTGCACCCTTGTTTTCTGAAAGATTTCAGTGTTTGTTTATTTTATTAAATATAATATATTAGCATTATTTTGGATAATAAATTATTATGTCGGGTTTCAAACTTTATCGGACTCAGTGTATTTAATATTTATTTAATTTATATATTTATAAAAGATTTTATCAGGAAGGACTCTTGCCTACACGGATTTCGGTGCGTTATTCCTAATAATTACAGGCTTACTATATATAAAAACAGGTTTCCTTTCAAAAAAAATTCAGATGCTATTAGACACAAAATTTTTAAAAAATTAGACCGCCAGGGAGGTTAAATGTATAATTTTATTAGCATACAAATAACAATGGAAAGGTACGGAAGATAAGAAGTGGGAACAGTACTGGGCGGAAGGACACCCTATATTCATACACAAATATAGAAGCAGAGGTATAAAAACAGAACATAACAACGTTCAATACCACCCCCGCCTCGCGAGTGATCCTGTGGCCAGGTCTCGAAGTGGGATAACCGGAGCAGAGAGGCCCTGCTTTGAGGAAGATTTCATGAGACCATATGTGAAGAGAGGAGGTGGAAAGCCCATATCAAGAAGTGGGGAATGAGGAAAAAATCTGAATGATGGAACAAGGGAGAAGAGAGGGAAGAGGTTAAGAGAAAGATATAGAGGAGAAAAAAAAAGGGTAAAGGAGGAAGGGGAAGACTATGGGGCAGAGACCAAAACTGGAGGAAGCACCCCGACGCGTTCCCCAAATACATCCAAGACCCTCGTTTAGTGTGAAAATATACATTGCCTCAGCCCAAGAAGGCAAGAGCCCTGAGAGGAGGGGCGTGAACGTTTACAGCCACGGAGACCACATTCTCTGGAAACGTGCCATAAGGTCATGCACTACCGCTTTCAAACGTTCCATAGTTAGAACAAACCAAATCTTGGAGTCGATCATTGATCGGGATGGAGGGGTACCCTGCCATGTACGAGCAAACATATGCGCACCGCCGCGCAAATCCTGGAGTCTGGAGAGAAGACGCATGTCGCAGCCAAGGAGCCTAATAGAGGGGTGAGGCCTGTTCAACAAGACGACCACAGGTCCGGAGGGAGGGAGGGGAACTCACGAGCACCTGCTGAGGTCTACAGATACGTCTGACAGAGTTTCAACATTTTTGGTAGTGAAAGAGATAATCCACAGATCCCTGACCCTAAATACCCCCGTAGTACTAGCCGATTTGGTTTAACCTGATGTTCTCTGAAATAAAACATACCATTATTATTTATTTAATTGTATTGCACCAACATATTCCACAGGGGTGTACACGGGTTACAATTAATGAATAGCATGACATAGTTAGGCAGAAACATGAGATATAGAGGGCCCTGCTCCCCAAGGGGCTTATAGTCTCACACATTATACTAAAATAACACACATAACCCCAATTCTGAAGACTTCGAGCTCTGTCATTGTGCATTGGCTTTATTCTACAATAATACAGATTTTTTTTCATTTTTCCCAAAACTGCTGTGCTGGAGTCATACGAGGTAACCGGCATGCTGCACAAAATGAACAAATCCAAAAAAAAATAAAAGATTAAAAAAAAAAAAAAAAAAAAAAATCGCTGCTTTGGCTGACCTTGGTTTTTGCCAGCATGAGACATTGGAGAAATAAATATTGTTTGCTTCTCACAGCAAAAGAAATTGTGTTCCCGTATTTTCCCATAAATAGTACTAGCTTTGGTGACTGTTTTATTAGCTCATACTTGTAAATGCGCAGGAATAATGCGTAGATCTTTTGGATCTGAAAAGCAGACAGAAAGTGCAGCTTCACAGAATCCGATTTCAATATTTTCTAATCTATATGATACAACGTTTATGCCTCAAGAAAGCTTTCTGGAATTTTACCAAATGGAAAAACCAAAATTATTACAAAATAAGACATGTATTGCATATAAAAGGGCTCGCGTTGATTTTGTCCGTTAAAGAAACAATCAGGTCTATTCAGAGAAAGGTGAAAAACAGGAGAACTGGCAGGAGAAGAGAATAATCTAGACCAAATAGCCAAACCATAAAAATTCTCCCATTTATCCTTTTATCCTACTTTCCAAATCCGTTATTTGGTCTAGATTGTTCTCTTCTCCGGCCAGTTCTCCTGGTTTTCACCTTTCTCTGAATAACCCTGATAGTTTAGTGTCCAGAGCAATAATATATCCTGATTTGCAAAGAAAATGCATCCTTCTTTCATTATCAACCCATTCACTAAAGCTCGTTTCTTGGAAAAAAAATCATTGAAGCAATTGTTTGAAACATGGGATATGAGAAGATAACAGTTAATAATGGGTCAAAATAGGAATTTTGCACTGAAGTTTGTTTGCTCATTTTTAATTTCACATGTATTCGTTTATCCATTACAGAAATATTGCTGGGACAAAAGGTTCTAAATTCTAGATGTCATTCCTTATCTCGCTCTCTCACAACGTCACACAGGGTCTGCATTACCAGCATAGAGGTAGAAATGGCCTTTGTGTCACATCCAGTAAATGTGATGCAGACAGAGTAAAATGCTGAAATCTCCTGCTTAAAAAAATATTTTTTATTTTTAATGTATTTGTTTATTCTTTATAGAAATATTACTTGGATGAAAGGTTCTGAACTCTAGATGGTGTTCCTTATCTTATACAGTGCCACACAGAGTCTGCATTATTAGCATACAGGCAGAAATGGCTTTTGTTGGAAATCCAGTAAAAGTGCTGCAGACAGATAATAAAATGGTGAGATCTCCTGCTTATGAGGGTTTGTGTTGATCATAATGAGATTATTAGCAATGCAATATCTGTATGTGCTGCATAATGCCTGTGTATGGCAATTACAGCAACACCTTGTATCTGTATGTGCTGCTTAATGCCTGTGTATGGCAATTACAGCAACACCTTGTATCTGTATGTGCTGCATAATTCCTGTGTATGGCAATTACAGCAACATCTTGCATCTGTATGTGCTGCATAATGCCTGCGTATGGCAATTACAGCAACACCTTGTATCTGTATGTGCTGCATAATGCCTGTGTATGGCAATTACAGCAACACCTTGCATCTGTATGTGCTGCATAATGCCTGTGTATGGAAATTACAGCAACATCTTGTATCTGTATGTGCTGCATAATGCCTGTGTATAGCAATTACAGCAACACCTTGTATCTGTACTGTATAGGGATTTTCACTCATTATAACTCCCTGAATCTTATCCCTGTACAGCAGTGAGTGACCCCACAGCTCTCCCTGTGTTCTGCTCTCTCCCTGGCTGTTGTAATGCAGCAGCAAAGTCTTTGGCTAGAGTGAGGTTTGGGGTTGCGATTTAGAGCTTGTTTACAGTAATTCCAGTAATATAGATCTTTACAGAGAGAGAAAACTAAATAATTTGTTTCTCTGCAGGAGACACACTAGTGCTTTAAAATGATGATAAATGCTCTTATCACATTAACCCACTTACATCATCCCCTCGCTCTCTAAACTGCAAGGGTTAAATAGAACCTTTGTTCTCTCTCCTCTGTTTTTTTTTCACATTAAGGGTTATCTGGGCCACAATAGATAAGCGGGATGTATACAGGAGCAGAAGAAAAGAAAATACCTACTGAAGAGATATTGACCTGAAATTTGCAACTGTCCACCAATAATACCCGTCAGTCTCTTGACCAGGATCTTGTTGTGTCAGCAGTTTTGCAGACTGCAAATTAATTTTTTATACAAAACACAATTTTTTTTTAGTTCTGGCCCAAGAATGCCACCCTGTGGTGAAAGCAATTTCTGCACCTGTTTGGCTTCTATGACATGCTATTTGGGAGAATTTGCCTTTCTGCACTGGAAGTTGTAATTTATATGTATTTTTTAACTATTACAATATTTTATATCTCTTATACCTCCTTTGAGTTGCCTACAGTGATCATATGCTAAATTTAAAATCGCTCATTAATTACAGGTCCAGGTATTTAAATACTTGGAACCAGAAGTGTTCTGGATTTGGGATTCTTTCGTGTTTTGGAATATTTGCATATAATAATGAGAGATCTTGGAAACTGGACCCAAGTCTAAACACAAAATTAATATAATGTTTGATACTAGGGATGCACCGATACCAGTAGTAGTATCAGTGGCGATACCGGCATTCGCACAAGTACTTGGTACTATTGCAAATGCCCCGATACCTCTACCGAAACCCGGAAGCCAGCGCTGGGCTGGATTGCCATATTCGAGGGGCTGGGGCTGCTAGCAGAATGCATTAAGCAGCATTCTGCTAGCGTTCCCCTCTAGCTGGCCTCGTGTTTCACCATGCGGCTGCCAGCCTGTGAAGGCCGTGATGCGGTCTCCAGGCAAGATCTCTCGGGGGTAGCAAGATCTTGCGAGAGCATGCCACAGCCATCACAAGGTGTGGCTGCTCGGAGGAACATGCGGCCAGCCAGTACTCAGCGGGACATGCATGTATCGGGGGCCTATGCCTGAGTATACATGTATCTGGGGCCTGTGCCTGAGTATACATGTATCTGGAGCCTATGTCTGGGTATGCATGTACCTGGGGTCTGTGTCTGGGTATGCATGTATCGGGGGTCTGTGTCTGGGTATGCATGTGTAGCGCTCACTCCCGGAGGAGCCGCTGAATTTAACCTCGAGTTAGTCTCACCGCACTAGGGAATAAATATACACCAGCACTGTTGTGGATTTTATAGATTATATACTTTACTGATCCCAATAAAGTGGCATATATATTGTGAACACGGTATTTGAGCGACAGGATTTTTGTAATGCGGGAAAACACGTGGCGGCAAAAAAAAGGGAAAGTTTAACCCCTTCGTTTCTGGAGTGTAAGTCCCGTAACAGTAGTGTACCAAAAAGGTGTGTGTGTGTGTTATCTCAGGTACCCGGGTACTATATTCAACTGGCCAGTGAATGGATTGAGCAAATCTTCGACTAGTCACGTTGGGGCCCTGTAGATTTAAACAATACTGCAGCGTGCTTTGTTTCAACTTTGACTGTGGTCTGGAAGGCCTCTCACCCATCCTCTAGACAATCTGTTCCGCTGTCTGATCAAGGATCTCTCTCCGCTTGGTTATACTGGAACTCTGTGCCACCGGATCCGCTTCTCCCACTTGTCCAATTTCGGTAACGAGAACTACGGCCTACCGCCTGCACTCCCAGTGGATCATCGCGGTCTCCTTACTCGGGGTCCAAACTGGAACGTTGTGTCTGCGCAAAACCTCTCAGCGATGTGTGGATAGATCTCCGCCAGTACTATCTCTGATTCTCAGCACCCGCAAGGCAGCTCCTGCTCTCCGGCCTGGTCTTAATCTCTGGCAGTCTCACGTGCGTCTTCCACCTTTCGTCGCTCGGCTCACACTGGCTCTCCTTCCCACGAGGCTGCGGATGTCCTTTGCTCTCTCCCACCCACTTCCTGTCCCTGCCGCAAAGCATGATGGAAAACGTAGTCCTGTTGTGTCCAGTATACTCTACATTGCGCTTGTCTCCCCCTGGTGGCCAAACCCAAGCAATACATCAACAGAGTTTTTAAACAGCGCTACACTCTCCCCCTCCTAGAACTCTTGGGTCTCTCCAAGGAGGTGTAACATTTAAATAACATTCCAACATTACATTAGGTTATAAACAGGTAAATAAATTTTATTCCCAAATCAAACACAAGACAAAAGAACGTTTAAAAACCATTAAATTGAGGAAACATGGAAGCATTTCTGACAAAAAAGTATGATAGCCAATTTGGAACCCTCATTTATTAATTAGTCATTTGACAAGGTCCACAGTGGTTTAAGAAGGCTTGTATCGAATCTAAATCATAATTGGGGGGTGAGCTCAATGAACCCAGGGGGTACCAGACCCCACCAAAAAAAGGAGAGGTTCAAAGTATCAACAAACCAAATTGGTCAAGATTGTCTCAAGGAAATAATAGGAGTATCTACCTCTAACCATAAATTGGTTCTAATAACGGAAGAAGGAGGAACAATAGAACTCCACCAAATAATACAGATCATTGAGAAGTTGTTAAAGGTTTGAAGTAGCCCCCTAATCAATAAATTTCTCAGCGCTAGCTTTATAAAGACAAAATTGCTACATTCCTCACAGAAACGGGGTGAAAAAATATAAATCGCCACAAAAAGTTCAAATTGGTTCAATAGTCACAAAAAATATTCAACCCACTTTGAGGAGAGCAAGCCAATTCAGGAGTCACGGGGCACCAAATCATCCCAACATTATTTTAACCACAAATGTATGACCAATTTGAGGTCCCAAGAATAAATAAAGGGGGCAATTTGGACAAGAAATTATGTCAAACAGAGGCCTATTAGATTTACCAATTGGGTACAAGATCCCCGGGAGGACTGAATGAGGGTTTTACTTTCTCTCCTTCCACCATACTTTATTTATTATTATTTTTTCCTTTGCACACATTATTTTCTACTTTCATTATATATTTTCTTTCTTCTTTTCTGTTGGTCACCTTTTATCGAGGTTATTTTTCTGACCCATTATGGTTAACTTACTAATGGTTGATCTTTATCCCCCTCTTTTTGAATTGTCTTTTTTCTTTTAAATTAATCCTCGTCTATTTATGATAGGGCCCCATAAGGGTTTCCTTTATTAAGCGGTAGCCGTTTCCTTCGCTTTGGAGTGTTATACAACAGAGTCAACCGTGTCTATGTAGGTGGATTTGTGAGTCCCTCGTTTTTTCATAGACCGAGAATGACGATGCGGGCGCTCGCAACGTAAATTTGAGCCTCTAATGTCCGGTTAGGGATTCCAATATGGAGTAAAGATTGATGGTTAATTTAAGACACTGGGAGTTTCTGCTCGTAAACCCCTTAGGTCAAGGTTATACTTTGTCCCTTTGGAGTTAGAGCCTCTCCCCCCTCCCCTTCTTTTTCCCCTGTCCCTATATACTGAAAACCGGAGTACTATGCACCCAAGCCTCTTGCATTCTGGGTTTATGAATATGTCGCTGAGGTACTGGGAAGCATAGCGACCGGAAATGATGTGGGATGACGGTACGCCGGAAGCTTGACTCGGATAAACATCCGGTTTATGCCCTTGAGTTGCCCCGCGTTCTTAGACACTGGATGCTTTATTTGATAAGACAGGGTAATTTGTACCCTTCTAACCTGAGGGGTATAACTGCTCGAATTTTTGATCATTTTGATGTTAGAACATTTTTCTATGACCGGAAATGAATCTTTTAGCCGGAAATGATGGTTTAAAGGCCACACCGGAAATCCGGTCAGTAATGAATGCGTCTATTGATTGCACCTGTAAGTTTTTCCTCGATAAGACTATTTAAATGGTGACTCTACACCTAATAGGATCACTCCTGATGAAGCTGTCCTGAGCGACGGCGAAACGCGTTGGGTGTTCCAGTTTTTTAACTGCCTTGTCTTTCATGTCCTAGCCTCTGGCAAATTTATTCTTGGGACCTCAAATTGGTCATACACTTGTAGTTAAAATAATGTTGGGCTGATTTGGTGCCCCGTGACTCCTGAATTGGCTTGCTCTCCTCAAAGTGGGTTGAATATTTTTTGTGACTATTGAACCAATTTGAACTTTTTGTGGCGATTTATATTTTTTCACCCCCTTTCTGTGAGGAATGTAGCAATTTTGTCTTTATAAAGCTAGCGCTGAGAAATTTATTGATTAGGGGGCTACTTCAAACCTTTAACAACTTCTCAATGATCTGTATTATTTGGTGGAATTCTATTGTTCCTCCTTCTTCCGTTATTAGAACCAATTTATGGTTAGAGGTAGATACTCCTATTATTTCCTTGAGACAATCTTGACCAATTTGGTTTGTTGATACTTTGAACCTCTCCTTTTTTTGGTGGGGTCTGGTACCCCCTGGGTTCATTGAGCTCACCCCCAATTATGATTTAGATTCGATACAAGCCTTCTTAAACCACTGTGGACCTTGTCAAATGACTAATTAATAAATGAGGGTTCCAAATTGGCTATCATATACCTTTTTGTCAGAAATGCTTCCATGTTTCTTCAATTTAATGGTTTTTAAACGTTCTTTTGTCTTGTGTTTGATTTGGGAATAAAATTTATTTACCTGTTTATAATCTGTTTATTAGGGTTACCCCCTTTTTGTGTAAACACTCCACTTTTTGATTTGTTTTTGCAACATTACATTAGGCAATATATACAGGCTCAGCAGCAAACATACAATGGGTCAGATATACGTCTTCAAGTTGACTCATGCTCCTGACTACCTCGGCTAACATAGCAGACACTTCAGGCAACCTTCGCACTGTGGTGACAGCCTCTTCAGTGCTATGTCCTGGTGAGTCGTAGGTAAGTCTCTGAGGGGGTCGGATAGAACGTTTTGATTCTGGCTCAATCATCTCCTCTTCAGGTGGAAATACTACAGGGATGGGTTCAGTTCTTTCGTCCACAACTGGAACAGACATCTCTTCGGAATATGGTCCTTCCAGTGAAGGCATAGAACTATAGTCTATAGACACATTTTCAAGAACTACAGGAATTTCCAAAGTTTCGGGAACTTCCAATTGGAATTCAGGAGCCTCAGGCCTCAGGTTACTTTCCCACCGTTCGGAAACTGGAATGACCTCTTCAGGCTCAGGCGAGCGCACCCAGTCCAGACAAAAACTTCCTTCCTCACTATCCCCTTCACTCTCTTCAACAACCCGTGTCTGCTGAGACCGAGTAACGGGAGTCAAACGTGGAGCAGGCGGGTTCGGCAGAGGAAGATCGCCTCCAACTGGTATCCTCACAGCTTCCCTCAAAGGCAACAGATGATTTCGGTGCCAGTTTTTAAGAGGCCTGGCCTTCCATCCAGTCGGATTTGGTAAACTGGCAGACCCGGCAGTTGCTTGCAGACAATGTAGACTTGAGAACTCCACCTATCTGCCAACTTATGCCTTGCAGAAACACCCAAACTCTTCAACAAAACCCTATCACCGGGTTGTAGATCCTGTATTCGAACTCTCAAGTCATAGTTTCGCTTATTCCTCTGTTCCCTGTTTCCAGAGGTCAAACGGGCCTGTTCAAACGCAGAGGCCAAATTCTTCCAAAGTCTATCCACATAATTTCTATGAGAGGCCACAGACGTCTGATCCAGAGATAGCCCAAACGCCTAATCAATCGGCAGTCGAGCTTCTCTTCCGAACATAAGACGGTACGGTGAGTATCCAGTAGCGTCACTCTCCGTACTGTTGTACGCATGCACCAGCGTAGCTATAGGATGACTCCAGCTCTGCTTCTCTCTGTTCGACAATGTGCCCAACATATTTAGCAGCGTGCGATTAAACCTTTCTGGTTGAGCATCACCTTGAGGGTGGTATGGTGTAGTTCGGGTCTTTTGAATTCCTAGCAGTTCCAGCAATTGCCCAACAAGCCTGCTTTCAAAGTCTCTGCCCTGATCCGAGTGTATTCTCCTTGGTAGGCCAGAGTGAACAAAAAACTTTTCCATCAAAACATTCGCCACCGTAGGAGCACTTTGGTCTTTCGTAGAAAAAGCTTGGGCATAACGCGTGAAGTGATCAGTCACTACTAGAATATTTCCCTGCCCACTAGCGTCCGGCTCTAAGCACAGGAAATCAATGCACACCAAATCCATGGGTCCTTGACTTTGTAGGTGGCTCATTGGAGCAGTTCGAGTTGGTAGGGTTTTCCTCTGAATACACCTCAAACACGAATGACAGTAACTTTCAACTTCAGATCTCATACAGGGCCAATAAAATCTGTCTCGCACTAGCTTAAAAGTTCTCTCTGCACCCAAATGTCCATGTTCATCGTGTAATGACCGTAGCACACCCTCTCTGTGTTTGGTGGGAAGGAACAACTGTTGGGTCTCTTCAGCATTGTTTGAGGGGCCCCTTCGGTAGACCACCCCATCCAACATCTTCAACCGTTCCCACTCTTTGTATACCAATCGGGCACCTTCTGGGGAATTTGTCAGTAGAATTTCTCATTGGTTCGCGTTTAGGGCCTTCACGGTTAACGCAATCAAAGGGTCTCTAGCCCGATCGGCTCTTAAGTCCTGTTTCGAGAAAGTAGGCAGACTTTCATCCCTCAGCTGTGTAGGATTACAGTAGAACTCTGGAACAGCCGCAGCCATAACTCCTATAGCCTCTGCTTCAACTCCTCCCTTGACCCGGCGCTCCGCTCCTTGACATAAGGCTTGCACCCCATCTGGAGTTAACTGAGTCCATTCTGTAGTGTAGGGCCTTCTTGACAAAGCATCCTCCACATTTCGATTATTCACTCCAGGGCGATACTTCAGGCTGAACCGAAACCCTGACAGAGCGGCCAACCACCGATGTCCCGTTGCATCCAGCTTCGCAGTAGTAAGGACGTACGTAAGAGGATTGTTGTCAATCTTTATCACAAATTCGGCTCCATACAGATAATCTTTCAGCTTGTCTACTACCGCCCACTTCAAGGCTAGGAACTCTAATTTGTGGGTAGGATAGTTCTTTTCTGAAGGTGTAAGGCTTCGGCTTACATACGCTACAGGCCTCAACAATCCACCATATTCTTGGTATAGGATTCCCCCTAGACCTTCTCTGCTGGCATCCACATGCAATTCGTACGGCATATGAGGATCAGTGTAAGCCAGGATAGGAGCTCGAGTTAGACTCTTTCAATTTCATGAAAGCACTTTCGCATTGATTAGTCCATTCTTCTTGGATGGATTCTCAAGCCTCCCTTGGCCCCGGAGCCAACGAACTTCGATCAGAGGCCTTCGGGCCTTCTCCTGCATCTTCCTTCTGTAGGAGCTTGTTCAGGGGTTGAGCTATCTTGGCAAATCCTCCTACGAATCTTCGGTAATATGAGCAGAACCCCAGGAAAGATCTAAGTTCAGTAACGTTTCGGGGTCTAGGCCAGGAAGCTACAGCTTCCAACTTCCGCGGATCTGTCGAAACACCTTCCGCTGAAACAACATGTCCCAGATACGTAACGGAAGGTAAACAAAATTGACACTTCTCCAGAGACAGTTTCAACCCCTCTTCATGGAGCCGCTTCAAGAGCTTCTCTAACCGTTGCTCATGTTCTTCCAAAGTCTTCCCGAACACAATAATATCATCCAGATACACTAACACTTCGATCAGGTTCATGTCCCTGACTATCTTCTCCATTAACCGTTGGAACGTGGCGGGAGCCCCCGTAAGGCCTTGAGGCATTCTGTTGAACTCAAAGAACCCTAGTGGGCAGATGAACGCAGTCTTCTCCTTGTCCTCAGGATGCATTGGTATCTGATGATACCCACTTTGCAGGTCTAGTACACTAAACCATTTTGCTCCAGACAAACACTGTAAGGCATCTTCTATCCGAGGAGTGGCATATTGATCCGGAATGGTTCTCTGATTTAGTGTGCGATAGTCTATACAAAGACGAATAGAACCATTCTTGTTCCGAACCATCACTATTGGAGAGGCGTACGGACTCCTGGACTCTTGAATCACCTTAGTCCTTTGTAGTTCATTCAGCTGTTCTCGTAGATCATCCAAGTCTCCCAATGGAACTCGTCTTGACCTTTCTTGAAACGGCTTATCTTCCTGTAGTCGAATGCGATGCTCTGTACTCTTAGCTAGGCCCACGTCGAACTCATCCTTCGAGAACAAGTCTCTCCATTTTAGGATCTGGGACTGAAGACGTTTCTTCCATTCAGGTGAGATGGGAGCGTCCTTAGGATAGAACCTTTCAGCTGGAATCTCTTTGTTCACTCCCCCTCCTAAATCAGTAGGGGAGAGAGGCGTAGCAGACGCTACTTGCCCGATAGGCATTCGTGCTTTCAGAATCACTGGAGAATCAGACACATTACATACGCTAACTGAGACTCTTCCTCGTGTCCATTTCAAAGCTCTTGTGGAGATTATTTCAGGGATTACTTCTACTCTGGCTTCACTCCCATGATTGAAATCAGTTTCCAGTACCACATAGGGACCTGGCTGTGATCCGTTCAACTTGACTGAAGCCCGGAAACTCGCCACTTCTCCTGATTGCAGAACCTTCTCTGTTCCTCCCTATCTCCACAGGCGCCCCACTTCGGCAGGTGCCTTCTGTTCTTCGACCATTCGCTGATAGACTGGACGTAACATTGGGTGTACTCCCCTGGTAGAACCTTCTTCCATTACTATAGGAGTCAGGAGACATCGCACCAGATCAGTATTCGTCCCCACTATCATAGAACTTCGGTTAGCCCCTGAAGGCCGAGGACACACAATGGCCAATGCATCACAACCTCCAGACTGTCCGATGACTTCAGATCCGATTTCTAGCTTCACCTGTAGATATCCGTCATAGGGAAGTTTCTCAGTTCCGATACCCCAGATCTCAAGGTCCTTTAATTTCTGTAGAGGTATGTGCCTCAAGTGCTTCTCGTAGAAGTCTCGATAGATCAACGTCACTTGAGCCCCTGAGTCTAACAGAGCTTTAGTGTAGACTCCCTCTACTTGGATGGGGATGATGGGAGAAGGACCTATCAGCTGGTCAGGAAACTTTGTCGTAGTAGCAGGGAGTTTAGACCCGGTTCGCTGTACCCTGGCCTTCTTCTTGGCCCGTGTAGGTTTTGGGTGTGCATTGCTTCCCCATGACATAGGACCGGACACTAAGGGAGTAACTCTTTCAGTCCTGGCAGGCTCAGCAGTTGGCAAGATTTTGGGCCTTCTCTGCCGTTTGGTTCTGGTTTTAATTTTGGAGCGGTTTTCAACCACTGGGCACCTAGTTTGCTCCTTCACTTGGGCCCCCTGGCGTTTCCCGCCTGTGAGGTAGATAGCAGCCCTTCCAAGGCTTTTAGGAACTCTCCTACCCTATTTCCTTCAGGCCTTTGGCTTTTGCATTGCGCTCGGAAATGACCCATTTCCCCACAGTTGAAACATCTCTTCTTTGAAGACGGAGACGTACTTGTTCGTGGTGACTCGGTTGAAGGATCCTGGCCAGACGCCATAGCAACTCCTGTTGTCCACATATCAGTGAGGAACTTCTGCATATCGGTCTGTGTCTCTGTCACCTTCAAAAGTACTCGGCACAGATCAGTGTGTGCTTGTTTCAGTTCAGCTTGAGCTTCTTGTACCTTCTTAACGGTTTTGTGTAACTCACTATATGCAGGGAGGGTTGGTTCTTTGGCAGTACTCTCTGTGGATATAGGAATTAACAGATGCTCTTGTCCGTCAACTTCAGATCCATAGGTGTCCAACGAATCCTCTTCAGTTTGCAGATATTCGTTATGCCTTACTGGTTGTGCGTAGGCTCTTTCTCCTCTCCTTAAAGACTTTTCTTCCAGCAGAGCCTCTTCCTCTCTAACAGCTCGAATCAGCTCCAGGTATTTCAACTCTCGGTTACCTTCTCTGGTTCTCAGCTGTAGCATCACAGGATCTAGAGGTTGAGCGCCCCTCAATATCTGCTGCATTCGGATTTTATCTATTGTGGCTGGTTCGGCCCCTTTCTTAAGGAGTATCTGGTGCAGAATCTTATCTAGGCGCCTCATATATTCAGTCATTTTCTCACCTTTTCGCTGGTAAGTATGTTCATACTGGTACATGAGCTCAGCAGCCTTTTCTGTTCGCCCAAAGACTTCCTGTAATACGTTTAGGTAATCTAAAGCAGTGCAGTCTTGCTTACTCAATTTCAGGTTTCTGACAGCCTCTGACGCAGGTCCCTTTAAGCTCTCAGTGATTCTTTGCTTCTTCTGCGCTTCAGGGACGTCCCACTCATCCAGAGCCTGCATCGCCTGTTCTACCCATTCTTCGAAGGTTTCTTCTTCCGCCGGAGTTGGTACGTTTCCTGTAAAATTCCTCAGCCGTCGATAACCAAAGTTAGTGTGAGGAGGGCTTGTTCTTTGACATTTAGCCAGCAAATCTTCAATAGCCACTATGAATTCAGGCCCGATCATGGCCAGCGGACTGGGCGCGGGAACACTCGTGGGATCGCCACGTGGCGCACTTGGCTGAATCAGTTGAACTTCCACCTCATCGGTCAGCTTCACGCTCGTGCCCTGAAAACACACTGGAACACCCTTTCTCCACTCAAAAAGAACATACATGTGAGAAGTATCCGGGTTCGCTTTAATGTCCAGGATTAACCCCCGATGATCTGGTGTCAGCGCAGCCACGGCCCGGCGAATCTGATCTTCGGCCCAAGTGTCTGCAGGAATATCCATGACTATGCTTAACTCTATCTGACTACTTTGCTGCTCACACCATTTGGCAGCAGTGTCTGGATCCATAATTAACCCTTTAAATGCGGTTTTATTATAGAGACTGTAATTCCAGACGAGCCTCCACTTGTAGCGCTCACTCCCGGAGGAGCTGCTGAATTTAACCTCGGGTTAGTCTCACCGCACTAGGGAATAAATATACACCAGCACTGTTGTGGATTTTATAGATTATATACTTTACTGATCCCAATAAAGTGGCATATATAATGTGAACATGGTATAGGAGCGACAGGATTTTCGTAATGTGGGAAAACACGTGGCGGCAAAAAAAGGAAAGTTTAACCCCTTCGTTTCTGGAGTGTAAGTCCCGTAAAAGTAGTGTCCCAAAAAGGTGTGTGTGTGTGTTATCTCAGGTACCCGGGTACTATATTCAACTGGCCAGTGAATGAATTGAGCAAATCTTCGACTAGTCACGTTGGGGCCCTGTAGATTTAAACAATACTGCAGCGTGCTTTGTTTCAACTTTGACTGTGGCCTGGAAGGCCTCTCACCCATCCGCTAGACAATCTGTTCCGCTGTCTGATCAATGATCTCTCTCCGCTTGGTTATACTGGAACTCTGTGCCACCGGATCCGCTTCTCCCACTTGTCCGATTTCGGTAACGAGAACTACAGCCTACCGCCTGCACTCCCAGTGGATCATCGCGGTCTCCTTACTCGGGGTCCAAACTGGAACATAGTGTCTGCGCAAAACCTCTCAGCGATGTGTGGATAGATCTCCGCCAGCACTGTCTCTGATTCTCAGCACCCGCAAGGCAGCTCCTGCTCTCCAGCCTGGTCTTAATCTCTGGCAGTCTCACGTGCGTCTTCCACCTTTCGTCGCTCGCCTCACACTGGCTCTCCTTCGAACGAGGCTGCGGATGTCCTTCGCTCTCTCCCACCCACTTCCTGTCCCTGCCGCAAAGCATGATGGAAAACGTAGTCCCATTGTGTCCAGTATACTCTACATTGCGCTTGTCTCCCTCTGGTGGCCAAACCCGAGCAATACATCAACATAGTTTTTAAACAGCGCTACACATGTATCGGGGGTCTGTGTCTGGGTATGCATGTATCGGGGGGTCTGTGTCTGGGTATGCATGTATCGGGGGGTCTGTGTCTGGGTATGCATTTATCAGGGGTCTGTGTCTGGGTATACATGTGTCTGGGGCCTGTGTGTGTATCTCACTTTTTGTCCTCCACTACAACCCTTGTAGATACTGATTGCCCTATGGGTCCCAAGCATGCACTGCAACTGGTCATCATGCCTAGCTCGTAGCTGATGAGGGTCCAACAAACCCGAAACAGCGCTGTCCTAGGAGTGGCTTTGACCAGTTGCATAAACCTTATCTCTGCTACAAATCCACAGTGTGGCATAGCATTGATTTTAGGGTTCTGTGTAATAACAGATCCAGGATGCATAAAAGTGAGACAGAAGTCATTTGCATATCCTACCCAGAATTCCTTGCTGCATATGGGGAATGTGGTACAGGAGCTCTGGGATGCAATTCATCGAATTGCTGTGATGTGCAAGTGGCTTCTGCAATAATAAGCACACATATATATATATATAATGTGTGTTTATTATTGCAGAAGCCACCTGCACATCATAGCATCATATATATATTAAAGTATACAGGACATCAGAAGCTCCTTCCAAAAAATATAAAAGTGCAAAACCAATGCAAAATGTGGTGCAAGGTAGAAGAAAATATACAAAAATCCAAGGAGTGGCCGCACTCAAAAATATAAAAATACGAAATGTATTATTATCCAGAATTAAAACAGAATTACCGACGTTTCGGCTCTCTTGCTTCTAATGCCATACCTGTGGTTGCTGGGATCCGAGGATCTCGTACCGCTACTCAGCATCATTATGAGTGAAGTCCACTGGGATTGCTACTGCAGGCAACGCAAACTGAAGTTTGCTTTGGAATTGTGCACTTTACATATGCAGGTTCCGTAGCACCTGTGTGAAAGAATGGAACAAAACTGTGCACATGCACAGGCCCAATCTATCGGCTGCCTCTCTCAGGACGCCGGCCATCGTCAGCGGTCTGAGAGAAGCAGGGCTGGACTGGAACTGAAAATAAAAAAAAAATAAAAAAAAAAAAAAAAAAAAAAAAAAAAAAAAATCGGCCCTGGACTTCATCCAGAATGGCCCACTTCAACACTTTCCCACCACAGGGCTTACTATACCGTCCTTGCGGCGGATTGGGCTTGAAGCTGCGTTGCACGTCAGCTGCATGGGCAGGTCGACAGAGACACTCGCCACAGCACCTGGCGGCGGGGTATGCTAGTACGTCCCTGCCGGTGCTACCCACCTGGCGTTAAGGAGTTAATAATGCAAACACACAAAAATAGTATCCCTCCCCCCTGCAGGCCCATATCAGTCTCCCTCCCCAGCAGGCCCAAATCATTCCCCCCCTCCAGGCCCATATAACCCCCCCTGCAGGCCCATATCATGCTCCCTCCCCAGCAGACCCATAGCATTTTTCCCCTACCAATGCAGGCCCAGATCACCCCCCAGCAGACCCAGATCACCCCCCAGCAGGCTCATATCATTCCCCCTCTCAGCAGGCCGCCCATCTCATTCTGAATCCTCCACCTGCATACAAACCATATAAATGAGTCTGAGTGACTGAGTACACTCACCAACACCTCAGCAGGCAGCTCCTCTGTCCCGATGGAATCCTACTTCACCATGCCCGTCTTCGGCCTCCTCTGTGTGCATCCACATAACATGACGAATGGTGGTGAGCCTCAGGAGTCTCGTTGGAGGGGCCGGCACAGGGGCCGTGGACCGCCGTCAAATAAGCTTCGGATTCAGACTCCAAGACTATGATACTGGAACTGCTGATTAAAAAAACAGCCGTGGCCCACTGAGCCAACGGCCCACCGGGAATCTCCCGGTAGTCCCGATGGCCAGTACATGCATGGAGAGATGGTGATGTCAGCACGCAGAGAGCATGCGTACATCACTAGTGACTGGCAGCTGGGAAATTCAAAATCCTGGCTGTTGGTGATGCTGGCATTGGCAAAATAAACTCCTCTGCTTCATCCAGCTTTGTAACCAAATTTGCACCAGTGGGGAGTGTGGGGGGGGGGGTGGAGGAGAATGGGGAGAAATCTATACACTGGCCACTTTAGAAAGCTAAAATGGTCAGGATATGTAGAATGTCCCTTTTAAACTTCGCCGCATCTGCTTTCATTTAACACCACAAACCAAAAGGAGCTAACCTAGGGGTATTTAGCACTGGTTTCTCCGTTGTCTCATTGCCCTGTCATGGCCCTATGTATCCCTCAGCACATGTATGGTCTATATTGTCCTTACCAGGTACCAGACCTTGGCTTACTCTCAGATTCCCCGTTTCTCCTGTCCTTGATATCTTGTTCCATCATTATTGTGAGCGTCTGTTATCCTGACCCATGTAGAATTGAGATATAACACGGCAGCTTTATTTATCTATAAAGGATTTTACCAGGAAGGATACAGCTTTAACCATTTAACCTCCGGTCTGCACACAAATGTTCATCTTTTTTATTGTTCCTCTTGCTAGACTAGTCAAACGGGGAAAGAAAACCAAATTTAAGGATTCCAAAAGTTGTATTTTTTGTAGAGGACGTGTGTTTTTTTTCATATTTGTTCCTTTATTATCTGCGAATTCATAGGCCGGCAGGAGGTACAGTACGCGCTAGCGGAGAGGTTTGTACATTGTAATGATAATAATTTTTCAAGAGAAAATGTAAAAGTCCAAAGTCCCGCAGCAAATGGTCCATTTAATATCCAATCGTCAGACAGCAAATGGCCTGTTATAATGAACCTTTACCTTTTATTGATTCATAGGATGGCTGTGGATCGGTACAGCGCGCACCTGTGAGCATTTTATTGCAGTTCCTGAGCTCCCTGTGTGCATCACAGATAGCCCAGACTGTAGCTAATGATTTGCCATTTTCTCTGCGTCTGCAGACTTTCCGCGCGCACCTTGTTATAAAGTACATTTATACGGAAACTTACAAAAGCAGAACTAGTGGATAATTATTTCAATAATTCAGCAAGGTATACCGAGCAGCCGCTGCGGAGATACAACCAATCTTTCTCCCTATTTAACTCGGCAGCAGAATTATTTAAAAAAACAAATGAATGAGTGTAACTGCATTCTAACAACCAACAGGTGCTAGATCCGAGCCTGGGCGACACTTATCCACCACCAGGCCCGGATTAAGATCTCTATGGGCCTGGAGCTGAATATTTTGGTGGGCTTTTTTTGTAATTTAGTGAAATGAAAACATATTTTAGGTTATTGAATCATGCGGATACAGGTATATCTAACCAGGCAGATACTGTCTGATTCATTTTTCATTCAGATTTCAATCATTTAAAGAGTGTCAATTTTTTTTCCCCCACTTTATCATCCAAACCTTTGTGGTTATATATTCTATAGGGCATTCTTGTTAAAAAAAATGTGAAATGGGAACCTGTTACTGCAGTTTTCTGAGAAAAAATAAAATTTTAACCAAAAAATGAAAAAAAAAATTGAAATATTTCCCTTGTGTTTTGGAACATGTTTTTTTACGAATAATATGACCATGTATAAAACACTGACCTTGCTCCCAGCGTGGGAAATGAGGGGAGTAATGGCAGTGGTATTGCTCATTTCACACGTGACAAATGGACAATGCTATTGCTTTGGAGCTAAAGATAAATAAATAAAAAATAGTCGTCCCCCAGTGCTCGTCGCTGCAGTGTGGCGGTTTAGGTTTTTGAGGTCACAATTCGTGGATTGTACCATCACCTCCACACATGTTGATGACATGAGAAATGTGATGGTTAGTTAGTGCAGCATCATTGTTTACTTTATAATTGAAAAGTGAAAAATCTTACTGTTGGAAAGAAAAGGTAAGTATTTATTATTTTATTTTGTTTACTTAAAACCTGGTCATGTTTGGTATCATTGGAAAGGCCATGCTCTGGCCTTTTCAGTGATACCTTACTTGACCCTGTAGCTGCTAGCTGGAGATACAGAGGTGCAAATGCAGACATAGTTATCCTTTCTATGGGCCGATTCTGAGGCATGGGCCTGGAGCTACTGCTCCATCTGCCCCTATGTTAATCCAGCCCTGTCCACCGCTCAGGAAAACCTCACAGAACCATGAATGTCTATGGATCTGCTACATTTACCCCATCTCTGGTTATGTTTACACCAGCCCAGGATTGTTTTTTTTTTTTAACGCAAATGTCGCCTGTGCACCCCTCTCCATTCTACGCTTCCTCAGGAGGCGGGGGGCTCACGCATTGCCTGGAGCACACACCTTTCGCAAATGATAACTGGAGCGTGGAATTCCTGCCCCACTTTTTGTAGCGAATGACCACTGGAAAGAAAATGATTTCCCATGAGACCCTCAAGCAAGTGATTATAACTAACTCGGGGCCATACAGGGCTGCCATCAGAAATTCTGGGGCCCCTTCCTGACCCGCTGGTTGTGGCCCCCTTCCCTTGGCTGCCCCTAAAAGTAAACTAATTGGAAATAAAACTCAGCTCCCCACTACCTGTCCTCACTAATCACCAAATACACCCCAGCCTGCTCCCTAAGGTCAAACAGTGACCTGCGCCTAGCGTCTCCCCGCATCACCTCTTCCCATGATAGACTGCAGGATTTCTCACGCGCAGCCCCCACTCTCTGGAACGCTCTCCCTCGTACTGTCAGACTTTCCCCTAACTTCTCTTCCTTCAAACGCTCCCTTAAAACATTCCTATTTAGGGAAGCCTACCACCCAACTCACTGACGCAACCATCAATCACTCTCACCTTGCAGTCCTCTCCTCCTGTTTCCAACCCCAACCCTCCTAGATTGTGAGTTCCTACGGGAATAGGGCCCTCATCTCCTCCTGTACTGTTTGTCAAATGTTGTTCAATGTATTGTATTGTAACCCTGTCTATACTGTGCCTATTGTACAGCGCTGCGGAATATGCTGGCGCTTTATAAATAAAGAATAATAATAATAATAATAATAAAATAAAAAATGCCTCCTCTTCTGCTTACCTGATAGTACAGAGAGTAGGCTAAATCCATGGTGAAGAGAGATGAAAAGTCTTTCCTGGGGGAATGGCATTCGCTCCGTACTTCTACCCGGTGCAAAGCATAACCAAACGCTTCCTCGGTGAAGAGTCAGCTTATAGCGGCCCACAGTGAACTCGGATCGCGCTGCTCTCTTCACTGATGGATCTGAAGTGAGTATTCTTTTTTTTTTTTGGTGGGGTTAAAATAACATGTTAAGTGTTTTCGTGGAAGCGCACTTAACACCAGCTTTCACAAGACTGGCTTCATTTTTTTCATTTTACATATTAACTTTATTTCCCATCTACATCAGTCAAAAAAAAAGTCGGTCAAAAAAAACAGACCGTGTGGTGTCTACAGTATCATCAGTCAGAGAGTACGTCAGTTGTGCACGGACGCACTGTGTGCTCAGAATGCGTTCGTCTGACATTAGCCTTAAGGCCGGGTACACACGAGGGCACTTAGTGCGCCAGTGTGCACGCACTTACCGGCGCCCGTCGCAGCCATGTGATGCTGCGACGGGGCCGGTCACATGCTTGTGCGCGCGCGTAGCATGCGTCCACCTAGAGATCCTCCCCTTCGATGTGCTAGGATGCATGTCGACGGGGCTGCAAAAGCGATCCTCCATAGGTGGATCGCGCTTTGCAGCGCTGAGGGGGGGCAGGCGGGCGTTGAGTGGAAGGAACGTCCACTCTCACGGACGTTCCTTCCACTCTGAGTGCGCTCGTGTGCACCCGGCCTAAACAGGGATGCAAAGGAGAAACCTGCAGGTGCAGGTTTTTCTCCTTTGCATTCTCGTTTTAACGTAATGAATGTAACGATGCACCCAATGTCTTCAGATTTTATCAGTATATCTCCCAACCCAAAATTTAAAAAAACTCTCTAGGAATCATTCCAGCCTACCTTCATGTACTGGCTGGTTGGAGTAGAGGTAACATCACTGCTCTATGACCATGGAGACTGTGGAGACACAGGTTCAAATCCAGGCCAGAGCACCTCTCCAGTAAGTGTCCTTGGGCAAGACACCTAACGGTACATACTCGCCACCCAGGACAAACTTGAAAAGGAGAGAAATCTCAATGTATTTCCTGGTACAATACTTTCTCAAAAAAAATTAAAAAATTGGACCCCAGTCTTTAAGCCAACATACATGATGAGGTGTGCCTGTCATTTCTACAACTTATTTTTATGAATGAAAGGATTAGAACGGTGCAAAGGAGTAGGGCTGCAACTATCGAATATTTTCATAAATCGATTAGTTCGACTATTTTTTCGATTAATCGGATAAAAAAATTGTTTACTTAGGGTTAAAAAAAGAAATATGCAATAGATCTACCAGAAAAAATAGACATGATGATGTCAACACGAAAAGCGGAGTGAGTAGGGGGCACTCCACACAGTCTCACCACTTTGTTCATAAAATTATTTTGAAAGATCAATCTGAGTGAGGCGAGGGACCAGTGATGGAATGGAGTGAGTTTGGTAAGGGGCCCTGACCGAATGTGGGGAAGGAGTCGGACCAGAGGGAGGGTAGGGTGGTGACACAGGACTCCAGCTCCAAGTAAGGAGAAAACACCGGCGGTACAGGTCCTCCACCCAGTGGCAGCACCCCAGGGTCTGTTCTGTAGATCTGCTACTGTTGTAAACTAAATAAATACAAAGTGGTTAAGCCTGACATAACCCTAGAACTAAATCATACTGAGTAAAGCAGCGGCACGTCTTCTGCAATCTGCACTGAAGTAGCATCTGTGTTATTAAAGTTTAATTTAGTCTGATTCTAAACAGTGTGTGTTATATACCGATCGATTAATCAACAAACCGATTAATCGATAATGAAAATAGTTGTCAATTATTTTCATTATCGATTAGTTGTCGACACTGGCGTCGCTAGGTGGGGGCGGGGGGTGCGGCCTGCACCGGGTGACACCCTTTTTTTTTCACAAAACTATTTTACCAGGAAGGATACACTGAGAATTCTCTCATTTTCAAGTATATCCTGGGCAGGCAAGGCCTAGGCTGGCACTTTCCAGGGGGCAGCAAAAAAAAAAACACCACTAAAAGGAGATATTCACAGAGCACCGAAATGATGCAGACATTTCAGTGTTCTGTTGTTCCCTGCACTTCAGGGAATCAATTTTCCCTGGTGAATTCACCGCAGGGTCCCTGAAGTGCAGGGAATCAGCCACCGAATGAGACCACGAACCCATCCCCTGCTGTTTTCAAAAAAACTACTGAACGAAAATGTCTGGAATTAACATATAAGATCCTATGACTGATAATAAAAAGGGCTGTTACAGAAAAAAAAAACACTATTCGAAAGAAAAAGAAATATATTTTTTTGAAAAAGCCTGATACTAAGAAAAAAAAAATCAACAAATAAGGAGACTAGGGATGTGCACCAATTTTTTTTCGTTTCGGCTCGTTTCGTTCGTAATTCGACAATTTTTATTTTGGATCGTTTCGGCCGATTTCCGTTTCGGTTCGTTTTTCGTATCGACTTTTTTTCGTGATTTCGGACATTTTCGTGTATTTGGTGTGGGAAATGTTTTGCCCCATAGACTTCAATGTTAAAATATTCCCGTTTTAATTCAATATCTAATAAACCGTTTATTATAATATTCTGTAGTAAAGAGTCTCTTTATTTGTAGATTTTTTAGAATATTTTAAGCAGTTTTTGAAAAAAAATTCTGAGCCACAGGGTTTGGGAAATGTTTTGCCCCATAGACTTCAATGTTAAAAATATTCACGTTTTAATCCAATATCTAATAAACCATTTATTATTATATTCTGTAGTAAAGAGTCTTTTTATTTTTCGAAATTTTTTTTAGGATCTTTTAAGCATTTTTTGAAAATTACCGAAGTGGAACAAAAATTATGAATTGAACGAAAATTATTTCCGATTCCGAAACTTTTTCGTTTCGGATCGGAAATCATTTTGTTTCAGACGTTTTCGGATGCGATCCGAATCGTAAAATCGTCCGAATCACCGAATCGGGCCGATTCGTGAAAAAAACGAATCGGTCTGAAACGAAACACACATCCCTAAAAGAGACTTTTTACTACAGATTAATGGAATAAACGTTTTATTAGATATTGGTAAAAACAGGAATATTTTTAACATTGAAACCTATGCAGGGTTATTCTGAGAGAAGTGAAAACCAGGAGAAGGACTGTAGAATTGAAAATTCTAGGGCAAAATAGTCAAACCATAAAAATTCTCCCATTTATCTCACTTTCCAAATTGGCTATTTGGTCTAGATTGTTCATTCTCCTGCCAATTCTCAAGGTTTTCACCTCTCTCTGAATAGCCCTGATGGTGTTCGCCTGAATAAACCTGTCTAATGAAACCACTGAACATCAGGGCATTTCTCTGCTGTTCGATGTCTCTGAACAGATTTACCATTACTTCTCTATGGGGACTTTCGCTGCCGTCGAACAGGCACCGTACTTGCTGGCAGTTCACCAAAATTTGTATGTGAGTATATGAGAGAGCTGCACAGCAATAAACCTCACAGTAATGTGCGCCGTGTATTATGAGCATTCAGTATTATATGGGAGCACTGCTTTATGAGGAAGAGTAGTTTTAAAAAAAACAAAACATAAAACTGGGGGGGGGGTGACACCATGAGTTACCGCACCGGGTGACACCAACCCTAGTGACGCCACTGGTTGTCGATTAGATTAGTTGTTTCAGCCCTACACTGGAGTCTCACCAGGAAAGCTTTATAAAGCTACTCAGATACTGTAGTGTGTGTGTTCCACTTCTTTTGTTATTTCTTTATATTTCTGTAACAACCGTAAAATTTCAATGTTCTTGAACCCAGGACATTCTTGAAAACGAGTGAAATCTCAATGTATCCTTCCTGGTAAAATACATTGCAAATAAATAAATAAGTACTTGATGGGGAGCTGGTCAACCATGGGAAGTGTTGGCACCTTGAGAAAAAGAATAAATATGTGTATCACCACGTACTGCTATACTCGTGAATATATATATAAACACACACACAGTATCTCACAGACGTGAATACACCTCTCGCATTTTTGTAACTATTTCATTATATCTTTTCATGTGACAACACTGAAGAAATGACATTTTGCTACAATGTAAAGCAGTGAGTGTACAGCTTGTATAACAGTGTAAATTTATTGTCCCCTCAAAATAACTCAACACACAACGTTAATGTCTAAACCGCTGGCAACAAAAGTGACTACACCCATAAGTGAAAATGTCCATATTGGACCAATTAGCCATTTTCCCTCCCGGTGTCAGGTGACTTGTAAGTGTTAACGGGTTATAAGGTGTGAATGGGGAGCAGGTGTGTTAAATTTGGCGTTATTGCTCTCACACTCTCATACTGGTCACTGGAAGTTCAACATGGCACCTCATGTCAAAGAATTCTCTGAGGATCTGGAAAAATTTTTTTTGCTCTACATAAAGATGGCTGAGGCTATAAGAAGATTGCCAAGACCCTGAAATGAGCTGCAGGACGGTGGCCAAGACCATACAGTGGTTTAACAGAACAGGTTCCACTCAGAACAGGCCTCGCCATGGTCGACCAAAGAAGTTGAGTGCACGTTATATATATATATATCATATTAAATGTGCCACAGTTCCAGTACAGTTCAGCAAAAAAATAAACTTTTATTTAATCCCTTAAAACATAGCCACAAGTAAACATTTCGGTCCCTCTAGGGGATTTCTTCAGGACAAAATATTCAGTACAGTATCTTTGATTAGAGGAAGAATTACTCAAATAACATGTGCAATTTGAACGATCTAAATCACTTAATAAAAAAAGTTATGCCCATTTTTGCATTACTTTTGATATATCCCTCGTATATCTCATATAATGGCTGCGTGCACGGCCCTATTTCTTTTTGTATAGTGTACATTTTTTTATGATTGCCATTTCTGGATTAGACACCTGTAATGGAGCTCATGATCACATATACCATTTAGCCAAGTTCATTTTTCAGCCTGAATGTCCCTGCCTTTTGAAAAATGTATTAATCCTCTAAAGGGTGATAAATATGAATAGTCTATTCTCCTCTGCGATGGGCCACAAAGAGCATTGAGACTTTCCGCACAAAGCTCTCACACAATCCCAAATCACTTTTACTAAACAGAAGCACACAAAGCGTGTCGTTAGAGGTAACAGTATGATGCAGCTAAATGATTCGCACACACAATAGATGGCATCAGTCTTCCAAAGAATATCTGTACCAGAGAGGAAAATTGAACAGAGATACAGGATTTTAACACTCCGAAACGATTCCACAAAAAGAAGTAGCAGTTACAGATATCTCTATTGTAGATACAGTTACTAGCTGTGAGTGTAATGGGAAAGTAAGCGAGTACAGATTACAGTGTTACAGAAGCTACCGCCTCACTTCAGCAGGATCTGATCATTTAACACAGCTGTGTGTGGACATAAAATATGCTAAAATCAAATATATGCCTGATCAGATAGGAACAAAAAAAAACATTATATATGCGTCAGGAATCTAGTCCTATAAAAATAAGTGCGCAAACTCTCCAAAATGTATACTCCTCGAAAGCCATTGACACGGGGCCAGCCCAAGACACTGTGCTGCCTGGGTCCAAGGATGAAATCCCACCCCCAAAAGAAAATGTCATGTATGAGCGTATCACAGAGTTCCACAGCAATAAAACACACAGTAATGTGCTGTGCCTGTGAGTGTATTGTAGCGCTCACTCCCGGAGGAGCCGCTGAAAATGAACCACGGGTCAGTCTCCCCGCACTAGGGAATAAATATACTCCAACACAGTTGTGAGTTTTTATCATTTAAATAGTTTACTAAAATCTTGAGCAGATGTTGAAGTACGGTATTCACAAGTATTATTACAGTATTTTCGTATCACGGTAAAACGCGCAGCGGAAAAGATACGAAACACGAGGCTTCGTATTTCGGAAAATAAAATATTCGCGACCGAACATAAAAGAATGCAATTTCCCGATAGTTCAGAAAAAAAAGGACACGTAGCGAAACCCCAAACATACAATCCCTTCGTATTACGGCAAACGCGCAGCGGAAAAAGAGGAAAAATATATTCGGAACGTATCTTTATCTTTAACCCCTGTTCCGATTCGTAACAAATTGAGTCCTGCACAGGTTAAGTCCCAGAATGTAAAGAAGGTGTATATGTATGTGTGTGGTACCCGGGTACTGTTCAACTGGCCAGTGAATTTACATGAAGAAAAGTCTTCGACTAGTCAGTTGGGGCCCTGTGGACTTTAAAGAGGAAACAGCAGCTTGACCTTTAATCACAAACAGCCTTGGAGGCCTCTCACCCATCCGACGCAGGCTTTAGGCTCCGCTGACCCAGGACGTCTCTCCTCCAGATTTTGACTGGGGATACTAGCGGCTGGATCCGTTGTCTGACTTCATGCAGCTTGTCCAGCTCACCGCCTGCTCTCCGTTCGATTCCGCCGGTCTGCAGCAATGTCTGGGCTCTGACAAGTCTCCTTCTCCTCAGGTTGAGTGACCCAAACCGGAATAACAGGTCTCCCTCGGGCTTTGGCCTAGGTTCTCTCGCGATCTCCTCAGTGCGTCTGCTTTCTTCAGCTTCCCTGGCGCGCTCTGGAACTTTCTCCACGAGGCAGAGGATGTAAGTGTCCCAGTCCCCACCCACTTCCTGTCTTCTTGCAAAGCATGCCGGGCATTGTAGTCCCAATGTCCAGTATCTCTGATCACGATAGTCTCCATCTTGTGGCCAAAAATAGGTACTGCCACAGCAAGATTTTTAACACAGCGCTACAGAATCATAGAACTCCACAGCAGTAAAACTCACAGTAACGTGCAGTGTGTATGAGCGTATCACAGAGCATGCCCATTCCCCAGCACTAAAACTTCCAGTAATGTGTGGTGTGTTTGAGTGTATCACAGAGCTGCACAGCGATAAAACTCACAGTAGTGTGCAGTGTGTATTAGGGCAACTAACGATTATTCTCAATCGATTAGTTGGCCGATTAATCGATTCATCGGATACTATAGAAAAAATGTGTTTACTTAACCCTTTCGCTGCTGAGGCTTTTCACACCTCTGTGCTGAGGTCATTTTTACCGGTTTTGCTCATTATGTTTAAACGTGTTTTGAAGGCTTATTTTAGTATATTACCCAGACATATTATATATCGTTCTTTCCGTCAGACTCGGTAGATTCATAATATGTCATTATTATATGTATACGTTATGTCATGTCTGTATATTATAACAAAAAATGCAATAAAATATGTATTTTCAATAATTTACAACGTGTAAAGTGTTTTTTTTCACATTTTAACATGCGAGCAATTGCAGTTATATTTTGTATGGGGTGCGCTTGTTAAAAAAATTAGAGATGGGGTCTCGTTACATTTTTTTTTGGGGAAAATTACGCGATTTTCAACAAACGCACCGCATACAAAAATCGTTAGTGCAGCATCATTGTTCACATTATAATTGAAATGGGAACAATATTGCTGCATTAACGAACCAAAAAAAAGATAAGAATTTTTTTTTAAATATATTTTTATTTTTAATTTTAATTATTTTTTTTTTTTTAAAAACTTTTTTCACTTTCGTGTTTGGTATCGTTGGAACGGCCATGCTCTGGCCGATCCAACCATACCAAACTTTAACCCCTAGCTGCCACGGATCGGGAGATAGGGAGTTCATTGGAAATCCCTATCTCCACCGTTGGTGGCAGTTAGGGGTTAACTCTAGGACTGGCGTCATCGTGCTATGCACGATGACGCCAGTCCTCAGGGGGAGTTCCCGGAGGCTTGGCCGACATCCAAGATGTTGGCCAGCTCCAGGAAAGGATCGCGAACCGGCGCTTTTCAGTGCCGATTCGCGATCCAGCTCCCCAGGGGTTAATGCCAGGCACCATTTGGAAGGGCAGGCTGTGCCCTTCCAAATGGTGCCTGGGTTAACCCCCGCAACGCCGCCGATCGGGAGGGAGAGAGGTCCGAAGGACCTCCCCCCCTCCCTTTCAGGCGCCTCCTCCGCACATGCGGGGGGGCACCTGAATTAGGTGTCATCGCGCTGCCGCGATGACACCTAATTCAGCGGCTGCGGTTCCGGATGCTGGGCTGACATCGAGGATGTCAGCCCGCACCGGGGGGGCAGCGATCGGCCGGAACCCGGCCGAACGCTGACCCAAAGGGAGGACGCGCTCAGCGCGTCCTCCACATACCAGCAGTAATGCGGAGGACGCGCTCAGCGCGTCCTCCGCATTGAAGTGGTTAAAAGGAATATTATGTAAAAAGAATAACCACAACCCCTCCCCCTTTTTCATAAGCATTGTGCGTAATGTACGTAACCTTCGTACGTACATATGCAAATTGCGTATCTTGCGTACTTTTCACACAAGGTATGCGAGTGCTTGGTCAGAGGGATGGGTTGATAATGCATGCTCAGCTTAAGCCCAGGTTTCCTTTCTCAAATGAACACTGCTACAAACACTTGCTTGTAGATGATGATGTCAGCATGAAATTGGGGGTTAATAAGCTAAAGTGTTCAGGGTGCGTAGAGTGTCCCTTTTAAATAATTTTGTGAACGAACTGAGTGGGAGGAGGGACTGGAAGGGAGTGACTTTGCTCAAGTGACTTGTCCTGAGTGTGAAAGGGAGTGGGTATGGGTAAAAGACCGGATCTGAGTGTGGGAGTGAGTTTGGGGAAAGGGACCAGACCAAAAGAGAGAGAATGGCAGTTCCCGACCAAAGAGGGTGTGGCAGGGAGGGTGGGGTGGTGGCACAGGACTCCAGCTTCAAATAGGGATAAAACACAGGCATACAGCTCCTTCACCCAGTGGCAGAATCCTATTGTTTGTGTTATAGATCTGCTACTGTTGTAAACGGAATAAAAACAAACTGGTTGTGTCTGAAATAACCCTAGAACTAAATCATACCTAGTAAAGCAGCGGCGCGTCTTCTCCAATCAGCTCCAAAGCTGAGGTTATTAACATTTACCTCGGTCTGACTCTAAACAGTGTGTGCTGTACACAGGACGATTAGTCAAAACCGATTAATAGGTAATGGAAATAGTTGACAACTAATTTAACCCCTTAAGGACCTCTGACGTACCCTGTACGTCCTGAACTCGGGTCTCCCTTAGATCCGCGGACGTACAGGGTACGTCAGCGGCGCCTAATCCCCCTCCCGCCCGATACTCACGGTGATCTGGCAGGGAGGAAGCCTGCCCATGTGATTTACATGGGCAGGCGAGGCTGATGACGTCGCCACGCTGCGTGGTGACGTCATCAGCAGGTGTCCCCATGCTTTTCAATGGAGGGGAGGGGGGGCTCCTTCGGAGCCCTCTATCTCCTCAACCATTGAAGCTAGGGAGATGCCGTTTGCACCGCTGGAGAGGGGAGAGCCTCCCCTTTCCAGCGGTGTATGGCATTAACCATTTTGCCGCCGGATCACGTTGCGGCGCCAATTGGCGCCAAAACGCGATTCAAACCTGGAGGGGGGCTGACATCTTGGATGTCAGCCAAGCCTCCAGGTCCCCCCCGCACCCACTGACAACCTCACCATATGTGTGAGGATGTCAGTGGGCCAGTTAACCCTCTAGCTGCCATGTAGAGATAAGGGGATCCTAAGGATCCCTTTATCTCCCGATCCATGGCAGCTAGATGGTCATATTTGCCATCATTTGAAAGGCATGATTATGGCCTTTCAAATGATACTAAACATGACCAGGTTTGGTTTTAAAAAAAAAAAAAAAAAAAATTAAATAAAAAAATAATAATAAAAAAATTAAATAAAATAAAAAAAATGTGTTTTTTTTAAAAGTTTTTTTGTCTGGGGGTAGTTTAATTAAATAGGACCTAGGCTGTCATCTAAAAATAAATAGCACACAATGGTCAGAATGAGCGCAGCGCACATAGGTGAACTGTCTCAGCAGTGAAGGGGTTAAAAAGCAAACGCATGTAAAAATTGGGTATTTCTAGTCTCGGGACAAAATTTTAAACCTATTTAGCTGGGGTCGTTTTGGGTGGTTGTAGATTTTGGGGATTAAATTACAAAAAAGTGTGTTTTTACCATTTTTTTCCTCATATTTCATATTTTTTTTTATAGTAAATTATTCGATATGATGGAAATAATGGTATTTCTAGAAAGTCCATTTAATGGCGGAAAAAAGGGTGTATAATATGTGTGGGTTGAATAAACGAGTAAGAGAAAAATTTGACCTAAACACTAACAGCGCAGAAACGTAAAAACAGCAGCGGTCACTAAAAGACGGATTTGTGTAAAACCGCCCGGTCACTAAGGGGTTAATCATCGATTAGTTGTCAATTAATCGATTAGTTGTTTCAGCCCTAGTGTGTATGGGCATATTACAGAGCTCCACAGCAATAAAAACCATAATAATGAGCTCTGTGTTTGAGTGTATCACAGAATCAACAGCACTGAAATGCACACTGTCCACCATATAGACACACACAAACACATATTGCCAGCCCTCTCCCCATACACACTGTCACAGCCCTCGCCATCGGCGCTGTAAAAAGGCCAAATAAGATGCCGTTCCGGCTTCATGGACACTCTAGAACGGGTTTTCCCCTGTTCCCATGACCAGGTGCCCAGGGGTCCACGCCAGGTTTTCCAGAATCCAAAACTCAGGTGTGAACTGGGCCTCCTTTATAGTTGCACTCCACCCTAGGGCGAGTGCTTCTGCATTAAAGTCCATTAGATATCCTTTGCCTGCATGCATGCATTGCACATAAGCGACCTGTCCTGAAGATCCTGCCATACCCAACATACCTCTACCATACCTTTGCCATTGGATATCCCTTGTGTATGAACTTCGCTCTGTACTTTGACTATTCTCTTGCCTGCTGCCTGCCTCGACTCATGCAATGAACTTTGACCACGATTCATGGATTGCCCCTTTTGGAGACCTCGCCTGATACCTACATTTGCCTGGACTTTTAGCCACAGTGTTTCCTGGTGTTCAGCCAGAACCCCTCCTTTGTTCTGTCTTACTCTCGGTAAGTGTCCTTGTGTTTCTCCAGTTGCTCGGTGTCTTTTTCTGTTACCGTCAGCCCTCTTCCTGTCCTGCCCCCTGTCTCTCTCAGCATTCTGTATTTACTCGGTCCAGTCCTGTCCTGCCCACCTGCTGTGGTCTATCCTGTGGTCTTGTGCTCAGTACATCAGTCCCATTCCTGTCTTGCCCAGCCAACCTTTTATAATTTATTCAGTGCTCCCTCTGGTTTATCCCTGCTGTTGTCCCTTTTTAATAAACCTTTATCTGTTTATACGCCGTATATCTGTCACGCTCCACTTTTGTCACCGCACCTGGGCTCGACTCGGCACAGCCCGGCCACACACTCCCATCACCCTCTGCCACCGCGCTTGCTCCTAGACTCTGAATTTGAAGCCCGGCCACACACTCACATCACCCTCTGCCACCGCGCTTGCTCCTGGACTCTGAATTTGAAGCCCGGCCACACACTCACATCACCCTCTGCCACCGCGCTTGCTCCTGGACTCTGAATTTGAAGGTACCGGCGATTCAACATGTCTTCTGCAATTCTACGCCACAATTTTGACTTTAATCGTACTGTTAATATTTTATCCTTGCATCTATCTATTAATATTTTGGCTGTTTTTTCTTGCTAAATGTATTTCCTGCTTTGTTAGAGCCATGCTGCCGCCCCTCCTCCTCCCAGGTCGTCAACAAATTTACTCTATACAACCCACACGATCTGACTCTGCAAATTCTTTCTTCCACAGCCCGGCCACACAATCACATCACCCTCTGCCACCGCACTTGCTCTTGGACTCTGCTGTCCCACCCTCCCTCCCCACCCAGTGCTGGTCTGAAATTTGTAGCTTACTTTCCAGCTGCTTCCACTTTGCAAATCACCCTAATTAACCCAAGGTTCTAGCCCTTCCCATGATATGTTAATCTGTATATTTGTGTTTTGTTTTTAATAGTTTGCATTTTATTACTTTGTATTTCTGTAACAACTGTAACCACTCAATGTTCTCAAACCCAGGACATACTTGAAAACGAGAGAAATCTCAATGTATCCTTCCTGGTAAAATCCTTTTCAAATAAATAAATAAATAAATAACCCAGTCATGACACACAACCCCAACTGCCATTCCCTAGTTTATCTCCCTCCCTCATTGCGCTTCAGTGGCGCAATGAAAAACAGTAATACATGCTAGTGTACATGCAAATATAGAACCGTGATCTTTCAGTAAAAATAAAGAATATTTATATGCTCAAATTAGTCTTTCCGTAATGCTCCTCTTGAGATCACAAAGGAGGAATATAATGGCCGTGCAATGAGAATGACTGCACAGAAGATAACATGGAATTGTTCTTCTTCCCATCCCATTCTCAAACAACAGCTCTTTCTTGTGGATTAGACACACAGGCAGCTTCTGTGATGCTATACAAGCAGCTTTTGCGAGGTCATAAAGGTTGCTGCTGCTATAACTGTTTAAAAATTTTATTGTCCCGCAGATATCTGAGGCTCTGACAGAGCTTCACCTGCATCCCTCTACATGGTGTAGAGATCTGCATCCCATTAGGATGTGTCTGAAGACTTGGAGCTTGACTATTTTAGATAAGACCTTGGTTCTAGCTGGGAGCAATATACTTTGCGTTCCTACTCGTTTACTCTTCAAACACAGATTAGTCTGTAATTTATTTATTTATAAAGGATTTTACCAGGAAGGATACATTGAGATTTCTCTCGTTTTCAAGTATGTCCTGGGACATCCCCTTAAACTTTGCGCGCTCTGCGTTGGGTGGTTTGCCTAGAGGAGGAGGAGGGAGGGGTAGGATATATTTGCACATGCTCAGCAGATTATAGCCATATTGATCTGTTTATATATAGTGTTTTGTCTGCTGTATTTATATGTATATATGTCCATACATGTCTGTCTATGTATGTATGTCTATAAAAGGTCTGTTTAATTCTATATGTCTGTCTATCTATACAGTATATGCCTGTATTTATGTGTGTCTGTCTACACATGTCTGTTTTTATATTCCTTTATATGTCTCCTGTATATACGTCTGTTTATTTAGGTCTGTCTATATATGTTTGTGTATACATGTTTATTTCTGTCTGTCAATACCGGTCTTTCTACTTGATCCCCCTTTAAACTGAAAAAGACCCTTTTTTCATAGACGTTTTAAATTAACCTTGTAATGCCTAGAGGGAAGGGCCTTCATGCCACGGTTCCCTAGAGGTTTCCCCTACAAGGGTTTTTCTCTCCTGCCAGATGAAGGATGACTCTCCATGAGTCCAGAGGTCGCCCATACTATGGCGATTTTAACACCCCACATTTTGCTTTGTTAGCATTGGTTCACATCCATAAGGCTAGGTTAGTATACAAATTTTGTTAAAATTTGTCCCTGGCTAAAAAGCACTCAGCCAGGGACAAACTTGAACAAAATTTGTATACTACACATTTCTGAGCCACAAAAGCGCCAAAAAAACAGTGAACACATCCGAAAAAAGCCAACCAACCGGCGAACACAGAGCCGACTAACTGCCAGAAAAAGCCGCCAAGCCGACTAATGGGGTAAAAAAAAACAAAAGACGATTGACAGTTTAAAAGGTTTAAACGCAGTTTGCAAAAAAAACTACTGGACGAAAATGTCTGGAATTAACATAAGGTGCTATGAATAATAATGAAAAGGTCTGTTACAGAAAAAAAGGCTATTTAAAAAAAATCATAACAAAACATTTTGATGAAAAAATCCCAAAAACTGTCTAAAATATAAAGAGACTTTTTGCCGCAGAATAAAAGAATAAACGGTTTAATAGATATAAAATAAAAACAGGAATCGTAAGTTTCAATTTCAATTATCGTGGGAAAAAGATCTGGGTGTGCAGTTATCTATGGACCTTCTGCTTCCAAGATGATATGGGGAAATTTCGGTGTGTCACCTTACATGAGGCTAGAAAGAAGCTGCTGTACCGATGGTATTTAACCCCTGATAGACATACAGGGTTATTCAGAGAGTGGTGAAAAGCAGGAGAATGACTGGAGAATGGAAAATTCTAGGTCAAAATAGCCGATTTGGAAAGTGAGATGAACGGGAGAGTTTTTCTGGTTTGGATATTTTGACCTAGAAGTTAACATTCTCCAGTCATTCTCCTGATTTTCACCTCTCTTTGAATAACCCCGATAGTCATTTTAGTGCCTCTCATTCCTCCACATGTTGGAGATGCTCTCTCTCCCGAGGTTCCTTTATACATATGTGGTGGTACTGCCTGGCTTTGCTCCAATTTTGGGGCAACGATAAGGAGTTTGGAATTAAAGTGTTGGGTGCATCCCTGGTCCCTGACCCGAACATTTTCCTGTTACAGTTGTTCCCTAAGGACCTATCCTCTGCCCAATGCAAGAGGTTGGTCCACATTTTGTCCGCTACGTATCTCCTCATAGCGACTCGCTGGTGCTCCAACACACTTACCACAATATCGGAAGTGAGACATAAACTGAAAGGGATTAGATCCCTAGATGCTATTGCCGCCTCTATAGCTGGTGTTCCATCGACACGCCGTGTCTTTTGAGTATACTGTATTTGGTAGGGTTGCACGATACCGATACTAGTACTTGGTACTCGTGCAGTACCCCCGATATTTTCCCCGATACCGGAAGCCGGCATTGAGCCGGCTTGCTGGCATCCGAGGGGCTGGGGTGGCTGTCCGAATGCTCTATCGACGCACGCGCGGAAACTTTCCCGGTGTCGCCCAGGAAGGTAAGTATCATCGCGGAGAGCTCCAGATGCCTGTCCGAATGCTCTATCGGCATTCGGACAGGCCCTGCAGCTGCTCACTGTGTTCATACTTACCTTCCTGAGCGACACTGGGAAAGTCTCCGCGCGTGCACTCGTTGGAAGGCCCCCAGGCGCGACCACGTGGGACCATGTGATCGCGGCTGGGGGCCTTCTAACGAGCGGACGCGCAGAAACTTTCCCAGCGTCGCCCTGGAAGGTAAGTATGAACACAGTGAGCAGCTGCAGGGCCTGTCCGAATGCCGATAGAGCATTCGGACAGGCACCTGGAGCGCTCCGCGATGATACTTACCTTCCTGGGCGACGCCGGGAAAGTTTCTGCGCGTGCGCTCGTTGGAAGGCCCCCAGCCGCGATCACATGGTCCCACGTGGTCGCTGATGGGGGCCTTCCAACGAGCGCACGCGCAAAGACTTTCCGGCGTCGCCCAGGAAGGTAAGTATCATCGCGGAGAGCTCCAGGTGCCAGGTGAGCTGGGGGGGCAAATCCATGAGCTGGGGGGCAAATCAATGAGCTTGGGGCAAATCCATGAGCTGGGGCAAATCCATGAGCTGGGGCAAATCCATGAGCTGGGTGGCAAATCCATGTGTGAGCTGGGGCAAATCCATGTGTGAGCTGGGGCAAATCCATGAGCTGGGGCAGTATCCCATGAGCTGGGGCTGTATCCCATGAGCTGGGGCATATCCATGTGCTGGGGCATATCCATGAGCTGGGGCAAATCCATGAGCTGGGGCATATCCATGAGCTGGGGTATATCCATGAGCTGGGGCATATCCATGAGCTGGGGCATATCCCATGAGCTGGGGCATATCCATGAGCTGGGGCAAATCCATGAGCTGGGGCAGTATGAATATATATGTTGGGGGGATGTATACATGTGAGCTGGGGGGCATTTTTATATGGTCTGTTCTTATTGGAAAGCGTCACATGACATTAAAGAAAAGTATCGGTACTCGTTATCGGTGAGTACTTTTAAAAAGTATCGGTACTCGTAGTCGGTCTTAAAAAAGTGGTATCGGTGCATCCCTAGTATTTGGGATGTGTTTTTGGTATCGTAAACTCTGCTCCCCATGCCCTTCTATAATATCATCCATGGCTCATTTGCCCAGAGCGTTTGTTTTCGGTTTTCCTCCACTCTGTTATATGGGATATCGATAACTGTATACATTCTCCCACCTCCTCCAGTGGAGCAACCCCTCCCTTCCCCTCCTTTTTTTATTTTGATGTGTTTATTTGTATTGTTAATTGATAAATGCCATTTTCCTGTTTTCGAATGGTACCGGTCATAATGTTCTCTCTCTCGTTCAAGCTAAAAAAAAATATTAAGTCGATTGTACAGGTGATGGAGAGTAATGTGTAATATATGCTGCTTCTCTCTTGGTCCCTTGCTGCTTTATCTACATTCACAGTATCGGGTTATGACATTTTTTTTTAACCATTATTTTGTAATGTCTTACACTATTGTTTATGATTTGTATTTTTTCTTTCTTTGAAAAACCAAATAAATCTCTTATATAAAAATAAAAACATGAATATTTTTTACATTGAAACCTATGGAATTCGCCTGATTAAACCTGCCGACTGAAACCACAGAACATCCGATATTTCTCTGCTGTTTGGCCTCTCTGACTAGATTAACCATTGCTTCTCTATGAGGAGCTCACTGCCGTCGAACAGGCACTGTATGTCGCTGGCAATTTGCCGAAATTTGGCAAACTGCCTGCTTTGTGAATAGCCGAATGGCCACGAAATTGCACTGTATGGGGAAAGTCACTGTCCGGTGCAATTTTGGGGCCAGTTCGGCTCTCTCTGAATAACCCTGTAAGTGGGGCTAGTTTTACAGTTAGTTATAAGTACTTATACAGCGCCAACAGATTCTGTGGCGCTTTACATTGGGGAAGCACGAACAGGAGACATACACAGGGTTATTCAGAGAAAGGTGAAAACCAGGAGAACTGACAGGAGAAGAGAACAATCTAGACCAAATAAGGAGAATTTTTCTGGTTTGGTTATTTTGACCTTGAATTTTCACTTCTTCAATCATTCTCCTATCTTTGAATAGACTTGATAGTAAATAATAAACATAAGGAACAGACGGCCCTGCCTGTAGGATAATTGTCCTGCTAATGCAGCACTTTATACAAGTGCTCAGCCAGACATCCCATGAGTTTACAATCTAAGGGACTAGGTAAGGGGAAAAAAGGGAGCAGGGGGGATTGTGGAGATAATTACCAGAGAGAATTACCACACTCTTGAAAAAGCCTGCAAGACAGGCGATAAGCGGTTTAGTTGCTTGAGTTGCTTATGGTTTTAACAGTTCTTTAGGATACAGGTATCTGTGCATATGTACTATAATGGAAATTTGGTGAGCCATGAAGCATCACCGTAGAATTATACTAGGATATGCAACCAGGTTGTGCCCTAGAATGACTTTGCCAGTGCTGGTGTTTTTTTCTAGAATGATTATTGGTTCTCTTTAAGGCACAATTTTCTGAATTCCTTTGTTTTGGTATCACCAGAGTTGCTATCTTTCAATCGCTAGCAGAGATTTTTCCTGCTCTCATGTGTACATTATATTCTGTTAATATATTCTTGTCAATCCATATTATATGTTTTTTATATTGTAGTGTCAGTTTTGCTTAATAAAATTTAGATTCCGGGACCAAGATCCCAGTCTGCATCTGGCTGTCGAGGTGTGTGGTTTTGAGAGTATAGCAGACACTGCATAATGATAGACCAAGAGCTTGGGCATGATAAGGTTAAACAGAGAGAAGTATGCCCCTTTTTCTGAAGCCCAGCCCTCTCCAAAGTTCATTCCTTTACATTCCTCCCAATGTTGGGGAGGTATGAAAATTAATAAAGCTCTTTAACATAGGGGATGGTTTGTGCATTTTACCATCGAACGGCGTCATTTTTTTCATTATTTCACTTTATAGGTATGTAGCGCTGCTTTAAAACTGTATTCTGGTGCATTGAACTATTGCTGCCACCTGAGGGAAACATTGTGGACTAGGCTGAACAAAACGGACTCCATCTCCCATCACCCTTTGCATGAGGACAGGAAGTGGGTGGTACAAAGAGGAGGAAGGAGATCAGCAGCCTCGTGCAAGGCATGGGCAGTGTGAGCAGAGCCACAAGAGACGTAGGACGGATGCTGGGGCTGTTAGGGTTTGAAACCAGGCCTTAGTGTGGAAGTTGCTACAGTCGTGTTAAAGATCGTGCTGTTCCCTGAGCGTTGAGAGTACAGAGCGAGCAGTGAGTGAGAACAGTCGCAGGTGACACTTCTGGGATCCTGGCAGAGTTGGAGCGCAGAGAGACGGCGGCATCCATTGCTGCAGTGCTCGGAGAGAGTGTGCATCGGCCGGCTGTGTACTACGCTGAACTGTTCTTGACAAAGTGCGGTTTGGGAGAAGAGGCTGCAAACTGGAGAGGAGTGCTGGCGGCCTATGTGTTCGTGTTCTGGCTGAGGAGAACCAGATCGGGAGTGCAGGCGTTAACAGCATCGAGTTCCAAGTGGCAGCAAGGACAGATCCTCTCTCTAGAGATCCCTTTCTTCAGCGTTCATCGGTCCAGGACAAGCGGTTACACCGGATGGGTGAGAAGGCTTCGGCCTGGTGAAAACGCAGAACATTGCGCACTTGTTTATTGTTTCTTTAAGGGCCCCAACGGTGAATAGTCGAAGATTGTTTTTGTTTCATTCACTGGCCAGTTGAACACAGTACCCGGGTACCCTAGACAACACACATATATATTTTTGAGCTATTTTCACGGGACTTACACTCCAGAACTGAGGGGGTTAACCGGTTTCTTTTACCGCCGCGTGTTTTTCCCGCGCTACGAATTCTTGTTACTCAAATACCGTATATGCGTATTATATGCTGCTTTATTGGGATCAGTAAAGAATATAATATAGAAAAATCCACAACAGTGCTGGTGTATAGTTATTTCCTAGTGCGGTGAGACTATCCCGAGGTTTATTCAGCGGCTCCTCCGGGGGTGAGCGCTACAGATATTACAGCTGGATTGAAACCAGTTACTCTGTATTTTGCATGTTATATATTAGGGATGCGCAGATACCAGGTTTTGTTAAGGTACCTTTTTTTTACTGATACCATTTTTCCGGTACTCACCGACACAGAGTACCGAGTCCTTGTGAGGGCTGGGTTTAACGCAAGGAATGCCAACAGATTCACACATCTTCAAGAAAACAGCACGGGTCTAAAGAACCAAAAAATAGCAATAGACAGGCAATGCCAAGTCAATAATGAGAGGTCTGGACAATAAGGACGTGCTATTGGACTGAGCATGAGAAACCACCAACAGGGCAGTTTGCATGACTCAAAAGAGGGTTTAAATCACAGCTGTCAAACTCACAGCCCTTGTTGAAGCAGTGAACCAATTCATGGGAATTGTAGGCAAGATTGCCAGGGAATCATGGGAGTTGTGGTTCAGAAACGTCAGGGTGGCTGAGTTCCACAGCCCTGGAATAGTCATCCTCATGCTCCATGTAGGGTTGCCAAGATGGCCATATTTTCCTTGATACATATAATCTATTCATGCTGATTGACAGCGCATGTAAAATGCAACTCCACAGTGTGCGGAATCCATAGGCTGCAGGTAGGAAAATCAAAAAAGGAATCCCAGGTGACCTGCTTGATTTCCCAGCCATTGCCAGTCATTATACATATTGCAGGGCAGCACTTTCTTTGTGCTCCCCTCTGCATGAAATAGTAATAGGTGTCTAAGAAAACCAGAGCCGATTAAGGCTAGGGTCAGACGAGCGCATTCGGTGCAGATTGTGCGTCTGTGCACAACGGACGTACTTTCTGACTGACGACAAGGTAGTGGCCACACGGTCCGTTTTTGTGTGTGGGGCTCCATTGGTCAGAATGCTGCCACAGACCTACAAATGTGCGGCAACACGGACGTGATCAGTGCACTCGTCTGACCCGAGCCTAAGGCTGGCGTCAGACGAGCACACTATGTGCACCCATACTGACGTGCATCGCAGCATTGAGACGCTGCAACAAGGCCAGCCACAAGCTGTAGCGCGAGCACAAATTGCACACGCAACAGCGGCCGTGCTGCGTCCGTTCAGCAGCCCTCTCTGTGAAAGCGCTAGGACAGAGCTGCAAAGTGCGATCCTCCATAGGAGGATCGAGCCTTGCAGAGCTGAGTGCACTAAGCGAGGTGCCCAGACAGGCGTCGAGTGGAATGTACGTCCACTCTCACGGACGTTCCTTCCGCTCATCAAATATGCTCGTCTGACGCCAGCCTTAGCAAGTCTAGTTGGATATAGGAAATTGGCAAGCGCCCACACTATCCTCTCCGAACACCCCGCAAACCAGATGGTAGTGGTTTCCCCCAAACCAGTAAATGCAAATTGGAACAATACGTATCTGGTCTGCGCGAAATGGACGCTAGGGAATTCGGATAGGTTTCTCACGTGACGTCATCGATGTTATTACATGTGGAGATATAAACACAAAAAATCGCAAATCTAAGTGCAGTACAGTGTCAACAAGTACAAAGTGTAGGTCTTTATGTAGTTGTTCAACTCACAAACGAAGAGCCCATACACTGGCTCTGAGTGGATCGTTGCCTTTGGGTTGATTATCTTCAAATAACTTCTCAGGTAACCCACTCCTTAACGTTGTTCACTCATTGCATCCATAAGGTATAGGAGAGAAGAAGAAGATACAATCTTGTGTATATCTGACTTACAATCGTATTGTAACAGATAAAGGTGAAAACTCACATTTGGTGGAGCTATTCCCAGCTCTAGAACGAAGGCGCATGGGTTTCGTAGGTCAAACCCAATAAAAAAAACAAAACATGCTGCAACGGTTCTTCTAAAATTTAATAAATGGTTAAAACAAAATAAAATCAAGAAAATAAGCCAGGACGCGTTTCGCCGTCGACACACGGCTTCATCAGCTGGTCTATACAATACAGAACTAACATGCATGTTTATATACCCTAAATAATTAAAAAAAAATAAACGACTTATCTCGTATGGATTCGTAATTGGCAATCAGCGTGCGTTTCTAACCTCGTTTCGGATCTTCCGCGCTTCGATTCGTAATTGACAATCAGTGTGCGTATCTAGCCTCGTTTCGGATATTTCAATGTGCGTTTATAGCTTCGTTTCGGATCCTCCGTGCTTCGATTCGTAACTGGCAATCAATGTGTTTCTAGCCTCATTTCGGATCCTCTGTGTCCCGATCGTATTCGGCGCCATATTGCGCATGGGTTCTCGGTGGTTGCGCGTTCTACTGTGCGTTCTATCACCTTTTGACCAAAATCCAAAAAGGGGCTGTCAATCGCAGCATGTGTTTTGCGATGTAAAGTCCAAAGTCCGGTCATATTGAAAACTTTTGCCATGCGTTGCACAACTTATATCCAAGATCTAGGCATGTTATAAATATCATTAAGAGTACAAACGGACACTGATAAGCTATTCCCACAATCAATAGTCACACAAAAACAATGTAACTGTCTGCGTCCATAAATAGGAAAGGATGTTCAAAATAAAGTTTTAAGAAAAGCAGGCTGTCTTCTCGATTCTGGGAAAATTATTATCACCACATGAAGTGTGTTACAACAGATAAGGGGTACTGTCAAGCAAGTCACCATATTGGATAAAGTGTATGTAGATGCTAAAAATCTTAGGAAGTGATGTTTAAGTAGTAGATGCCTATGTGTAGGTAAAAAATTATCATAATAGATAATAGGCGATATAGTGACATAAGTGTGAGGTATAATTGTGGGGATAAAAGTAATCCAATGTGAATATTGATGGTAATGTCACACCCGATACTAGGTTCTGTAAAAACCAAATATATATGAAATTGATTCCCCTAAGTGATCTAAACTAAATATCATAGTGAGAAAGAAAAAAAAAATATATAATAATTGTGAATGCCCTGTGTAGCAACATACCGCACTTAATGGGTTTAAATGTGGTAGAAAATGAGATTTTGAAGGCCAACATTATGAATCCAGATCAGTTATCCTTTATTCTCAAAAGTATTAATTTCGTACTTAAAAATAATTACTTTAAATTCGAGGATGATTTTTACATCCAATTAAAGGGAACTACAATGGGTACTAAATTTGCGCCCAGCTATGCGAACCTCTACATGGCAGGCTGGGAATCCCAGTTTGTCTACGGTTCGCGTAGCTGGGCGCAAGGAAATGTATTGTCTTTTAGACGATACATTGACGATGTGTTTTTTGTCTGGAGAGGGTTAGAAGAAGACCTATTGTCTTTTCTTACCAGTTTGGATAGCCCAGAATGGGGCATCAAACTAGATAGCAAGTGAAGCAAAGAAAGTGTGACATTCTTAGATCTTAATATCTATAGGGAAGGAAATGAAATAAAATCGAAAACCTTCTTTAACCCTTTCGCTGCTGAGGCTTTTCACACCTCTGTGCTGAGGTCATTTTTACCGGTTTTGCTCATCATGTTTAAACGTGTTTTGAAGGCTTATTTTAGTATATTACCCAGACATATTATATATCGTTCTTTCCGTCAGACTCGGTAGATTCATAATATGTCATTATTATATGTATACGTTATGTCATGTCTGTATATTATAACAAAAAATGCAATAAAATATGTATTTTCAATAATTTACAACGTGTAAAGTGTTTTTTTTCACATTTTAACATGCGAGCAATTGCGGTTATATTTTGTATGGGGTGCGCTTGTTAAAAAAATTAGAGATGGGGTCTCGTTACATTTTTTTTTGGGGAAAATTACGTGATTTTTAACAAACGCACCGCATACAAAAATCGTTAGTGCAGCATCATTGTTCACATTATAATTGAAATGGGAACAATATTGCTGCATTAACGAACCAAAAAAAAGAAAAAAAAAATGTTAATTTTTTTTTTTATAATTTTTTTTTAAATATATTTTTATTTTTATTTTTAATTTTAATTTTTTTTTAAAAAACTTTTTTCACTGTAGTGTTTGGTATCGTTGGAACGGCCATGCTCTGGCCGATCCAACCATACCAAACTTTAACCCCTAGCTGCCACGGATCGGGAGATAGGGAGTTCATTGGAACTCCCTATCTCCACCGTTGGTGGCAGTTAGGGGTTAACTCTAGGACTGGCGTCATCGTGCTATGCACGATGACGCCAGTCCTCAGGGGGAGTTCCCGGAGGCTTGGCCGACATCCAAGATGTCGGCCAGCTCCGGCAAAGGATCACGAACCGGCGCTTTTCAGCGCCAATTCGCAATCCAGCTCCCCAGGGGTTAATGCCAGGCACCATTTGGAAGGGCAGGCTGTGCCCTTCCAAATGGTGCCTGCGTTAACCCCCGCAACGCCGCCGATCGGGAGGGAGAGAGGTCCTCCGCATACCAGCAGCCATGCGGAGGACGCGCTGAGCGCGTCCTCCGCATTGAAGTGGTTAAAGAGGTGGACACTAATACCTTCATAGAGAAAACTAGTTGCCATAATCCAATTTGGCTTAAGGGAGTCCCTAAGGGACAATTCATTCGGCTAAGGAGAAATTGCACAGATGTTGAAGTGTTTAAACAACAAGCAGATACTCTTAAGAAAGAATTTATTGAAAAGGGGTATGAAGCAAATGATCTAGAGCACATCATCACTGACCTCATTAAGGATGACCGCGAAAATTTACTTAAATATAAATTAAGAAAAAAAATTGATGGAGAGGAAGTAAGATTCGTTTGTTATTACAACAATAAAGCTACCCAGATAAAAAGAATTCTTAAAAGACACTGGCACGTTCTTCAAAACGATAAAGATCTAGCTAAATATATAGGAAAGAGTCCCAAAATTGTTTTCAGAGGAGCAAGAAACCTAAAAACTAATTTAGTCCATAGTAAGCCAAAAAAAAGAGACATCATAAAAGGATTTTTCGGACTTAAACAAGGGTTTTACAATTGCGGTCAATGCTTGGCATGTAGATCTACGGGTAACAAAAAAGGTTTCAAAGATTCCTATTACAACCAAAAAAATAAACAGGAGATTCCTATAAAAGGGATTCTAAATTGTTTATCCAAGAATATAATATACTTGTTAGGTCGTACCAAAAGAGCATTCAACGTAAGGATATCAGAGCATGTCAGAAACATAAAAAAAGGGTTTGAAAAACATTCTGTTTCATTACATTACAAAATAAAACACAATAGTCACCCAGTAGGTTTAAAGTTTACAGCGATCAAACAATTGACACCCAATGATATAGGGGAAGATTTTCTTAAAAGATTGGGGCAAGCAGAGATGCGTATGATTTTTAATATGGGCACTTTGACACCGGGTGGACTAAGGCTAGGGACAGATGAGCGCATTTTCTGCGGCCACCGTCAAAATGTACGTCGATGCGTGCGCACGCATTTTTTCACGGAATACGCTTAAGTGGTCAGACGATGCGCAATTCTGGACGTATTTCATGACGATGGGGTGAAAAGAAGTCTAGGGAAATCCGGCTGTTTGAACGTTATGTTGGCCGCACACTAGCAGCGTCTGACATCTCCTAATCACGCACACACGCTGCTATGCGGCCGCAGCGCACTCTGTACGTCAGTACCAGCGGTTTAACGTTCTCGAAAAAATGCGTTCATTTTCCACTTGCGTTGCGCGGCCGGACTTTTGTGCGACCGTACTTCGTATATTGGCTGTCATTGCCCGGCATCTGCTGCTAGTGCGGCCGTGATTATGTGCGCCAGAACGCGCGTTCGCACTGCCTCAGTCTGACCCTAGCCTAAATGATGACTTTGAAGTCACACATTTTCTTTAAGCAGGTTTTTTTCTCGAGATTTTAGATCCAGTACCACATATCTCCTATTTGGGAGTTTTTATTTTAGGATACCACCACGGAACGATATATTCCAGTCACCTATCAACCTTAAAGTTTCAGATTCTTCAATATAGTATGTACTATTGTTGTTGAATTCGACACTCTATTGATATTTTCTACACATAAAGTATAGGTATAAGAATTTAGTACCTTCATTCACAGGCCCATTTAGGCCACTTATTCTATTATTATCCTAGATAAGCCCACATAAGGTTGTTACCTTTATATATCTATAATTTAAAGAGAAAGGAGAGGAAAGTTAAGGGAGAGGTAGAAAAATTATTATATATTTTTTTTTCTCACTATGATATTTAGTTTAGATCACTTAGGGGAATCAATTTCATATATATTTGGTTTTTACAGAACCTAGTATCGGGTTTGACATAACCATCAATATTCACATTGGATTACTTTTATCCCCACAATTATACCTCACACTTATATGTCACTATATCGCCTATTATCTATTATGATAATTTTTTACCTACACATAGGCATCTACTACTTAAACATCACTTCCTAAGATTTTTAGCATCTACATACACTTTATCCAATATGGTGACTTGCTTGACAGTACCCCTTATCTGTTGTAACACACTTCATGTGGTGATAATAATTTTCCCAGAATCGAGAAGACAGCCTGCTTTTCTTAAAACTTTATTTTGAACATCCTTTCCTATTTATGGACGCAGACAGTTACATTGTTTTTGTGTGACTATTGATTGTGGGAATAGCTTATCAGTGTCCGTTTGTACTCTTAATGATATTTATAACATGCCTAGATCTTGGATATAAGTTGTGCAACGCATGGCAAAAGTTTTCAATATGACCGGACTTTGGACTTTACATCGCAAAACACATGCTGCGATTGACAGCCCCTTTTTGGATTTTGGTCAAAAGGTGATAGAACGCACAGTAGAACGCGCAACCACCGAGAACCCATGCGCAATATGGCGCCGAATACGATTGGGACACAGAGGATCCAAAATGAGGCTAGAAACACATTGATTGCCAGTTACGAATCGAAGCGCGGAGGATCCGAAACAAAGCTATAAACGCACACTGAAATATCCGAAACGAGGCTAGATACGCACGCTTATTGTCAATTACAAATCGAAGAGCGGAATATCCGAAACGAGGCTAGATACGCACGCTGATTGACAATTACGAATCGAAGCGCGGAATATCCGAAACGAGGCTAGATACGCACGCTTATTGTCAATTACGAAGCGAAGCGCAGAAGATCCGAAACGAGGTTAGAAACGCACGCTGATTGCCAATTACGAATCCATACGAGATAAGTCGTTTATTTTTTTTTTATTATTTAGGGTATATAAACAGGCATGTTAGCTCTGTATTGTATAGACCAGCTGATGAAGCCGTGTGTCGACGGCGAAACGCGTCCTGGCTTATTTTCTTGATTTTATTTTGTTTTAACCATTTATTAAATTTTAGAAGAACCGTTGCAGCATGTTTTGGTTTTTTTATTGGGTTTGACCTACGAAACCCATGCGCCTTCGTTCTAGAGCTGGGAATAGCTCCACCAAATGTGAGTTTTCACCTTTATCTGTTACAATACGATTGTAAGTCAGATATACACAAGATTGTATCTTCTTCTTCTCTCCTATACCTTATGGATGCAATGAGTGAACAACGTTAAGGAGTGGGTTACCGGAGAAGTTATTTGAAGATAATCAACCCAAAGGCAATGATCCACTCAGAGCCAGTGTATGGGCTCTTCGTTTGTGAGTTGAACAACTACATAAAGACCTACACTTTGTACTTGTTGACACTGTACTGCACTTAGAGTTGCAATTTTTTGTGTTTATATCTCCACATGTAATAACATCGATTACGTCACGTGAAAAACCTATCCGAATTCCCTAGCGTCCATTTCGAGCAGACCAGATACGTATTGTTCCAATTAGCAAGTCTAGTGCCAGGAAATGCATGAGTGTACAGTGGCAAGAAAAAGTATGTCAACCCTTTGGGATTACGTAGAGTTTTGCAGGAATTGTCATCTAAGTCACAACAATTTGAAAAACACAGTCTGCTTAAAATAATACAACACAAACATTATATGTTTTCATGTTTTTATTGAACAGAACATGTAAACATTCACAGTGCAGGGTGGGAAAAGTATGTGAACCTTTGGACTTAATAACTGGTTGACCCTCCTTTGGCAGCAATAACCTCAACCAAACATTTCCTATAGTTGCAGATCAGACCTGCACAGCGATCTGGAGTAATTTTGGACCACTCCTCTTCACAAAACTGTTTCAGTGTAGCAATATTCTTGGGATGTCTGGTGTGAATCGCTCTCTTAAGGTCATGCCACAGCATTTCAATCGGGTTGAGGTCAGGACTCTGACTGGGCCACTCCAGAAGGTGTATTTTGTTTTGCTGAAGCCATTATTTTGTTGAATTACTTGTATGCTTTGGGTCATTGTCCTGTTGCATCACCCATCCTCTGCGGAGCTTCAGTTGGTGGACAGATGGTGTTACGTTTTCCTGCAAAATGTCTTGATAAACTCTGGAATTAAATTTTCCATCAATGACAACAATCCGCCCAGGCCCTGAGGCAGCAAAGCAGCCCCAAACCATGATGCTCCCTCCGCCATGTTTTACAGTGGGGATGAGGTTTTGATGTTGGTGTGCTGTGCCTTTTTTCTCCACACAGTGTTGTGTGTTTTTTCCAAAAAACAAAATTTTGGTTTCATCTGTCCACAGAATATTTTGCCAGTAGTGCTGTGGAACATCCAGGTGCTCCTTTGCAAACTTCAAACGTGCTGCAATATTCTTTATGGACAGCAATGGCTTCCTCCGTGGTGTCCTCCCATGTACTCCATTCTTGTTTAATGTTTTCCTTATTGTAGATGTGTCAACAAAAATGTTAGCATGTGCCAGAGATTTCTGTAAGTCTTTAGCTGACACTCTAGGATTCTTCTTTACCTCATTAAGCATTCTGCGCTGTGCTCTTGCAGTCATCTTTACAGGACGACCACGCCTAGGGAGAGTAGCAACAGTGCTGAACTTTCTCCATTTGTAGACAGTCTGTCTTACCGTGGACACATGAACATCAAGGCTTTTGGAGATACTTTTGTAACCCTTTCCAGCTTCATGCAAGTCAACAATTCTTGATCGTAGATTTTCTGAGAGCTCTTTTCTGCGAGGCATGGTTCACATCAGGCAGTGCTTCTTGAAACCAGTAAACCCAAAACTGGTGTGCATTTTTAAAGGGCAGGACAGCTTTCAGCAACACATCCAATAATATCACCTTTATTGGACTCAAGGTTGGCTCACTCCTGGCTCCAATTAGCTCTTGGAGAAGTCATTAGGCTAGGGGTTCACATACTTTTTCCACCCTGAACTGTGAATGTTTACATGTTATCTTCAATAAACACATGAAAACATATAATGTTTGTGTTGTATTACTTTAAGCAGACTGTGTTTTTCAAATTGTTGTGACTTAGATGAAGATCAGAGCACATTTTAAGACCAATTCAAGCAAAACTCCACGTAATCCCAAAGGGTTCACATACTTTTTCTTGCCACTGTAGATGCCGAATGGACACTCACAGAACATGATTATAAGACAATTCTCTAAAATAGGGGATCTGCTAAGGCTAGGGTCAAACAAAAGCATTTTTACACGCGAACGTAAAAAAGTGCGTCCGAACGCATTGATGTATTTTTTCACGGAATATGCGAAAACGGTCATACGATGCGCATTTTCGTGCGTTATGTTTTACGAATCCAAACCAGGAAACTTTTTGCGTCTGGACGTTATGTTGGCCGGACATGAGCAGGGTCTGACGTCTCCAAATCACACACACACACACCGCTAGCGGGCGCAGCGCACTCTGTACGTCCGTACTAGCGGTTCTGCGTTCTCAAAAAAATGCGTTCATTTTCCACTTGCGTTGCGCGGCCGGACTTTCGTGCGACCGTACTTCGTATATTGGCTGTCATTGCCCGTCATTTGCTGCTAGTGCGGCCGTGATTAACCCCTTAATGACCCCTGACGTACCCTGTACGTCCTGTCCTCGGGTCTCCCTTAGACTGCGGACGTACAGGGTACGTCAGCGGCGCCAAATCCCCCTCCCGCCCGATACTCACCTCCCTCGTCGGATCCCACGGCGATCTGGCAGGGAGGAAGCCTGCCCATGTGATTTACATGGGCAGGCGAGGCTGATGACGTCGCCACGCTGCGTGGTGACGTCATCAGAAGGTGCCCCCATGTGTTTCAATGGAGGGTAGGGGGGGGCTCCTTCGGAGCCCTCTATCTCCCCAACCATTGAAGCTAGGGAGATACCGTTTGCACCACTGGAGAGGGGAGAGCCTCCCCTTTCCAGCGGTGTATGGCATTAACAGTTTCGCCGCCGGATCGCTTTTCGGTGCCAATTGGCGCCAAAACGCGATTCAAACCTGGAGGGGGGCTGACATCTTGGATGTCAGCCAAGCCTCCAGGTCCCCCCCCACCCACTGACAACCTCACCATATGTGTGAGGATGTCAGTGGGCCAGTTAACCCTCTAGCTGCCATGTAGAGATAAGGGGATCCTAAGGATCCCTTTATCTCCCGATCCATGGCAGCTGGATGGTCATATTTGCCATCATTTGAAAGGCCTGATTATGGCCTTTCAAATGATACCAAACATGACCAGGTTTGATTTTAAAAAAATTAAAAAAAAAATAATAAAAAGAAATAATAAAAAAATTTAATAAAATAAATTTTTTTATTTTTTTTTTAAAAGTTTTTTTTGTCTGGGGGGAGTTTAATTAAATAGGACCTAGGCTGTCATCTAAAAATAATTAGCACAAAATGGTCAGAATGAGCGCAGCGCACATAGGTGAACTGTCTCAGCAGTGAAGGGGTTAAAAAGCAAACGCATGTTAAAATTGGGTATTTCTAGTCTCGGGACAAAATTTTGAACCTATTTAGCCGGGGTCTTTTTGGGTGGTTGTACATTTTGGGGATTAAATTACGAAAAAGTGTGTTTTTACCATTTTTTTCCTCATATTTCATATTTTTTTTTATAGTAAATTATTCGATATGATGGAAATAATGGTATTTCTAGAAAGTCCATTTAATGGCGGGAAAAAGGGTGTATAATATGTGTGGGACGAATAAACGAGTAAGAGGAAAAATTGTCCTAAACACTAACAGCGCAGAAACGTAAAAACAGCAGCGGTCACTAAAAGACGGATTTGTGTAAAACCGCCCGGTCACTAAGGGGTTAAGTGCGCCAGAACGCACGTTAAAAATGCGCTGGTCTGACCCCAGCCTAAAAGGAATGACAAAATGGAGTGACCATAGACTTTAACAGGGTAGTGGAATGCCCATATAGAGTAATGACACGGAGCGGAATGCTCAGAGAATAATGGGACAGAACGGAATGCTCATAGAGAATAATGGGACAGAGCAGAATGCCCATAGAGAATAATGGGACAGAGCGGAATGCCCATAGAGAATAATGGGACAGAGCGGAATGCCCATAGAGAATAATGGGACAGAGCGGAATGCCCATAGAGAATAATGGGACAGAGCGGAATGCCCATAGAGAATAATGGGACAGAGCGGAATGCCCATAGAGAATAATGGGACAGAGCGGAATGCTCAGAGAATAATGGGACAGAACGGAATGCCCATAGAGAATAACTGGACAGAGCGGAATGCTCATAGAGAATAATGGGACAGAGCGGAATGCTCATAGAGAATAATGGGACAGAGCGGAATGCTCAAGGAATAATGGGACAGAGCGGAATGCTCAGAGAATAATGGGACAGAGCGGAATGCTCATAGAGAATAATGGGACAGAGCGGAATGCTCATAGAGAATAATGGGACAGAGCCGAATGCTCATAGAGAATAATGGGACAGAGCCGAATGCTCATAGAGAATGGGACAGAGCCGAATGCTCATAGAGAATGGGACAGAGCCGAATGCACAGAGAATAATGGGACAAAGTGGAATGCCCATAGAGAATAATGGGACAGAGTGGAATGCTCATAGAGAATAATGGGACAGAGTGAAATGCCCATAGAGAATAATGGGACAAAGTGGAATGCCCATAGAGAATAATGGGACAGAGCGGAATGCCCATAGAGAATAATGGGACAGAGCGGAATGCCCATAGAGAATAATGGGACAGAGCGGAATGCCCATAGAGAATAATGGGACAGAGCGGAATGCCCATAGAGAATAATGGGACAGAGCGGAATGCCCATAGAGAATAATGGGACAGAGCGAAATGCCCATAGAGAATAATGGGACAGAGCGGAATGCCCATAGAGAATAATGGGACAGAGTGAAATGCCCATAGAGAATAATGGGACAAAGTGGAATGCCCATAGAGAATAATGGGACAAAGTGGAATGCCCATAGAGAATAATGGGACAAAGCGGAATGCCCATAGAGAATAATGGGACAGAGCGGAATGCCCATAGAGAATAATGGGACAGAGCGGAATGCCCATAGAGAATAATGGGACAGAGCGGAATGCCCATAGAGAATAATGGGACAAAGTGGAATGCCCATAGAGAATAATGGGACAGAGCGGAATGCTCATAGAGAATATTAGGACAGACTGGAATGCCCATAGAGAATATTAGGACAGAGTGGAATGCCCATAGAGAATAATGGGACATAGTGGAATGCCCATAGAGAATAATGGGACAGAGCGGAATGCCCATAGAGAATATTAGGACAGACTGGAATGCCCATAGAGAATAATGGGACAGAGCGGAATGCCCATAGAGAATATTAGGACAGACTGGAATGCCCATAGAGAATAATGGGACAGAGCGAAATGCTCATAGAGAATAATGTGACAAAGTGGAATGCCCATAGAGAATAATGGGACAGAGTGGAATGCCATTGGGAATAATGGGACAGAGTGGAATGCCATTGGGAATAATGGAAAGCAAAATAGCCCCTCATTTTCAGCCAGACCTGAGATGTAGCAAATCAAACCTTAATGCGGGAATTCCCCAGGTACTGTAGCAAATTGTAACACTGAAATTACCTGGGATTATAGCTGTTTTCTGTGGAATGACAAGAGTTAATGACATAGTTGAATGCCTAAAACCATAAGTATAATGGGAGGAATGATTTGATGGAGTCTGAACCATTTGTTATATCTAATACATTTTAACCAGACATACTCTCCGAGTACACTGGCAGTTATAAAATTAAGTGGGATTATCGTTGTTTTTTAGGGAATGACCGAGTGGAATGCCTATAGGATATAATGGGGAGCAAAATAGCATCTCATTTGCGGTCATTTCACAGAAATCAGCTATAATCCCAGGTAATTTCAGTGTTACAGTACCTGCGATGGTTATTTGCTACATCTCACAGGTTTGCCCGAAAATGAGGTGCTATTTTGCTTTCCATTATTTCCTATGGATATTCCACTACTCTGTTAGGAATGTCATCTAAAAGAGGGATATTTGTATAAAAACGTGGGACAAGTTAGGTAAACTAAAAAAATGGTCGGAGCTGTGGCAATTGAGTTTTAATGTGGATAAGTGCAAGATAATGCACCTGGGACGTAAAAACCCAAGGGCTGAATATAGAATATTTGATACAGTCCTAACCTCAACATCTGAGGGTTGGGATTTAGGGTCATTATTTCAGAGGATCTAAGGGTAAGTAGTCAATGTAATAGAGCAGCAGGAAATGCTGGCAGAATGCTTGGTTGTGTAGGGAGAGGTATTAGCAGTAGGAAAAGGGAAGTGCTCATGCCACTGTACAGAGCACTGGTGAGACCTCACTTGGAGTACTGTGTGCAGTACTGGAGACCGTATCTCCAGAAGGATATAGACATCTTAGAGAGAGTTCAGAGAAGGGCTACTAAAATGGTGTACGGCTTGAAGGAGAAAAGTTACCAGGAAAGGCTTAATGATCTTAACATGTACAGCTTGGAAAAAAGACGAGACAGAGGAGATATGATAGAAACATTTAAATACGTAAAGGGAATCCACAAGGTAGAGGAAGGGAGTATATTTAAAAGGAAACAAAGTAGCAAAACAAGAGGACATAGTCTTAAGGCAAGAACGTAATACTGCTAGAACGGACGTGCGGAGTGCGCCACGTCCACAACGTCCGCATAGCTTTGTGTGTGAGTGATGAAACGAGGTCAGACGGACTGCATTTATACGTCCAGCATTTTTGACGGACAGAATGTTTTTTCATTGTAATTTATTTTCCCTGCTACATCAGTCAAAAAATCCGTCAGTGAAAAAAACGGACTGTGTGGCCACTACCTTGTCGTCAGTCAGAAAGTACGTCCGTACTGCACGGACGCACAGTCCGTACAAAATGCGCTCATCTGACCCCAGCCTGAGATTAGAAACATAGAAAAATTTCGGCAGATAAGAACCTTTCGGCCCATCTAGTCTGCCCAATTACATGGAAACTTTACCTGGATTTATCTTTTGTTTAGGATAGCCTTATGCCTATCCCATGCTTGCTTAAATTCAATTACTGTTTTGGCCTCTACCACTTCTACTGGAAGACTGTTCCATGTATCCACCACCCTCTCAGTAAAATAATGCTTCCTGATGTTACTTTTAAACCTTTGCCCCTCTAATCTAACACTATGTCCTCTTGTTTTGCTATTTTGTTTCCTTTTAAATATTCTCCCTTCCTCTACCTTGTGGATTCCCTTTACGTATTTAAATGTTTCTATCATATCTCCTCTGTCTCGTCTTTTTTCCAAGCTGTACATGTTAAGATCATTAAGTCTTTCCTGGTAACTTTTCTCCTTCAAGCCGTACACCATTAGAGGGGCAAAGGTTAAGGCTGGGGTCAGACCAGCGCACTTTTAACGTGCGTTCTGGCGCACATAATTACAGCCGCACTAGCAGCAGATGACGGGCAATGACGGCCAATATACGATGTACGGCCGCACAAAAGTCCAGCCGTGCAACGCAAGTGGAATTTGAACGCATTTTTCTGAGAACGCTGAACCGCTAGTACTGAGTGCGCAGCTGCGGCATAGCGGCGTGTGTGCGTGATTAGGAGATGTCAGACGCTGCTAATGTCCAGCCTACATAACGTCCAGACGCAAAAAGTGTTTTATTGATGATCCGTACAAAATCACGACCGACAATGCGCGTCGTCTGACCATTTTTGCACATTCCGTGAAAAAATACGTCAATGCGTTCGGACGCACTTTTTCACGTTCGCGGGGAAAAATGCTTTCGTCTGACCCTAGCCTTAAAAGTAACATCAGGAAGCATTATTTTACTGAGAGGGTGGTGGATACATGGAACAGTCTTCCAGTAGAAGTGGTAGAGGCCAAAACAGTGATTGAATTTAAGCAGGCATGGGATAGGCATAAGGCTATCCTAAACAAAAGATAAATCCAGGTAAAGTATCCATGTAATTGGGCAGACTAGATGGGCCGAAAGGTTCTTATCTGACGACATTTTTCTATGTTTCTAAGTCTCCGAAAACATTACTAGAGTAGCCGGTCGTCTCACTCCAGGATTCCCCAATGTACATTTCTTGCCCCATCTTCCCGCACCTCGCCCCACGCACCCGCTATTTCCCAAGCCCAGCTATTTACCCCCCACCTAGTGTCACCCCTCTCCTCTTAGATTGTGAGCTCTGGAGCAGGGTCCACCCTGCTACTTTTCTCTTTGTTTAACTTGCATGTATTTTGGTTCCGCACCCATTGTACAACGCTACTGAACTTGTTGGCACTTTATAAATACTTCAGTATGTTTGAGCCCAAAATTGGGACTTTTCCTTCTAAATATCGACACTTGGGAGGTAAATGCAGATATTCACAGTCCCCAGCATGCCTAGGGTTGCCAGATCAGCCATGTTTTCCTGGACACAGGTTACAAATTCATGCGCGGGGGGGGGGGGGGGGGAGTGCTGCCCTGCAACATGTATAATTCATATGCTGCAGGAAGGAAATCAGGGCAGGTCACCTGGGATTCCCATTTGATTTATTACTTGTAGTGTATGGATTGTACAGGCTTTGGAGTGGCTTTTCTTCACGCACTGCCCGTCAGCATGAATAAATTATAACAGTACATGAAAACATGGCCTGTCTGGCCACCCTAGCACCCCAGAAAGAGTGAATGATCCCCCGAGTAAAGCATCGAGCAAATTCATTGCCGTTGAGTAGTGGGTAGCTGAATAACATGACCTCCTATCTGGGCTCGTTTGCTTGTGTGGGGGACACACGCCCATGTGATTGTCCTCAGCGCGCTTTGCTTCCACTACCAAGATGTCGAGGCGCCACATACCCGGCGGGCATTGCGCGCGGAGCCGCTCCTGCCCGCTTCCTGGGACGTCTATGGTGGCACCGCCCTCCGCCAGTGCTCGCCTTTGGCGTTTCATCAGTAAACATCCTGAGGATTTGAACGCGCGATTTGGGCGGCCGGAAGAGGCGCGTCCGCCATCTTGTTTGTTTGAGAGGGGACCTGGCAGCTTGGGAGAGCAGGAAGGAGAGAGTGAGGCCGGCGGCCGGGGCGCCCTGACGGAGGGGGAGCGGGAGACCGTAACGCGTTTCGCCAGCGCTCGGCGGTGAGTATGGGGCGCGGAGCCCCCGTGAAGCGTGTGAGGGCGGGCTGGCGGAGGCGCGAGGCCGGGGCGGTAGTCCAGCCTCCTACAGAGGCCGGGCTAACATGGCAGGCCTCCACAACACAGCTGGCGGCGGCCTGGCATGTTGTCCCGGCATTTGGAGCGTGGGTATCCCGCGGAGCCCGGGATGTGTGCGCGGGATTTCTCACAGGCAGGTGTAGGCCGCAGCGCCCTGCCCGGGCATGTCTCTCTCTCTCTCTGCAGCCGGGCTGTGTGGGCCCGGGAAGGGAAGCATCGCCCAGGCAGAGGCTGCTGGAGGCGGGATAGGCCTGGGATATATCCCCGGGGTTTGAGTGAAACAGGCATCCAAATACAGTCCCCCACATCCAACCGTCATCCCACGGGCTGCCGGGCAGCGCCTGAAGAGGGCTGCCGGGACCCCCATCGTTCCTGTGCCCTATGCGGGGGAGGGGGCAGCCCTGGGTCAGCAGGGTCTCTACATCCATAATCTACGGCTGCTGTGAGTCGGGCAGCACCTTTCATGTGATGGGGCATAGAATCCTGCTTTGGATCTGACTGAGATAAAACGCTTTCTCAAACTTTCTCAGCATGTGATATCGACATATACCGAGTTGAGGTGTGTTTTTATGTACGAGTTGCGGTGTGATATACTGAGGTGTGGTGTTATATACGAGGTGCGTTGCGGTGTGATCTACTGAGGTGTGGTGTTATATACGAGGTGCGTTGCGGTGTGATCTACTGAGGTGTGGTGTTATATACGAGGTGCGTTGCTGTGTGATATACGAGGTGCGTTGCTGTGTGATATACGAGGTGCGTTGCTGTGTGATATACGAGGTGCGTTGCTGTGTGATATACGAGGTGCGTTGCTGTGTGATATACGAGGTGCGTTGCTGTGTGATATACGAGGTGCGTTGCTGTGTGATATACGAGGTGCGTTGCTGTGTGATATACGAGGTGCGTTGCTGTGTGATATACGAGGTGCGTTGCTGTGTGATATACGAGGTGCGTTGCTGTGTGATATACGAGGTGCGTTGCTATATACCATGGTGCGTTGCGGTGTGATATACTGAGGTGTGATATCCCCCATAGTGAACTACTGTTATGCACAATGGCGGTATGATGCCTGCTTTCCCTCCCTGTGCGCCTGCTTGTGCAATAAGAATAGGAGCAGGTACACAATTGTTGCTGTTCTGAGTGTCGACACCATTGACTTAGGTTCAATTCGCTGCATTCTGAGTAAACCTGTATGTCGGGGTTTGGCAGATCTGATGCGGGGGCCAGGTAGCCACATAACTCTTGGCTCCTAAATTTGCTTGTGATTCAATCGGGTTGTCAGCCTTTACCTTGAGTCACTTGGCATAAAACCACATGCTGAGCTGGGATCGGACGTGCCGTTTTAATGAAACGCCGTGCTGCGTAACGATATAAAATGTTGAGACGGGCTGTGGAAGTTTCATCATTCTTTTTATGGCAGGATTTGGGACTACAATCATTTTCATAATCCATTTTCGTTAGCCGATTTGTTTGATTTTAATCCATAGGATAACAACAAATGTGTACTTGAACCATTTGGCTGTGGAGGGTCTACCCAGCGCGCAGACGACACACTGGGCATGTCCTCACTTAGCAGCAGTGATCAGCTGGTATTTCGACCGATCGCTGTGGTCTCCCCGTGCGGGCTGACCTCAGCCCTGCCTCCGGGACCCCAGCTGGCCCACTGACATCAGTTTCAGGTGCCCAGCCAGAGTAGGGAGAGTGCATGAAAGTGTGGGGGTCCTATTTCCCAATCGCCGAGGGATACAGGGTCATGAAAGGTCAGTGTGACTTTTCCATTGATGCCCCCCTTACGCAATGGTACCATGATCCGGTGCCAATCTCGGCTTTTCCAGTGGGAGCTGACATCCTCTAGAGCTGGGCAGGGGATTCCCTATGTTAGATACGTGGCGGTCCAATTGGCCCCCATATCTTGATCTGTACAAGGTAGAGGGTCATGTTTGGTGTCATTGGAAAAAGGCCAGAGCATGGCTTTTCCAATAATGCTAACCTGACCAGGTTATATGTAACACACAAGTTTTAAATCCCTTTTTTTTTTTTTTAATGCAGTTGTATTGTTCACTTTTTTCAATTATGTAAACAATGATGCTGCATAATTTCGCCTAATTTCCCACGATAAAAAAAAATGTATCAGAAAAATACAGTAACAGGTTCCCATTTCCAGGAGTACCTCATAGAATATATAACTGCAAAGGCTCGCTTGATAAAATGTGGGGAATTGTACACACTGTAAATCTGAATGGAAATTCACTTTTTTTTACGATTTTCTTGTTCTAGCATTCTGACAGGACATGACATATAATAATGGTATTGTAGGAGTCTGCAAAAATATTATATATATATATATATATATAACATGAGCAGAAAACGGTCAAAATGAACTCGACACGTGGGGGTGAAATGGCTTAGCAGTGAAGGGGTTAAGGAATATTGGGGGGGGGGAATTCCTGCCCCACCCCCTTTGTTTTTTCCATACGCTACTATGAGCACTCTGATAGTTATAACGATGCCAGCATGAAAGTGAGGTGAGAAGGGGCCACATTCCACGCAGCCTGACCACTTGAATAAGCTAAAGTGGTCAGGGTGCATACATAGTGTCCTTTTAACACAATTTAATGAACAAACTGATCGGGAGGAGGGTTCTAGAGGTGGTGGGTTTAAGAAAGAGAATGGCCTGAGTGTGGGAGGGAGTTTGGGGAAGGTACTGAACCAAACAGATGGAAAATGGGTCCAGGTCAGAGAGGTCTAACATAACATAACCCTAGAACCAAATCATACAGAGTAAGAGAGGCAGCACACGAGCACACTGTACTGCCTTTTTTACGGATGCACTTTTTGACGGAAGATAGTGTGAGTACTGCATAAGGTGCGTCCGTAACGTCTGACGCCCTAGGATAATACATGGCAGCATTGTTTCTGCTTCCGTTGTAGCTTTTTCACGTCCATGTTATTTTTGCGTCTGTTGCTATATGTGCTGTTCGTCCGTGAATAAGTGCTTTGTGTGGTGTATTTAACCCTTTCACTGTTGAGGACGTGTGGGGAACGTCTTTATTGACTCCTAAGGAAAGATAGAGGTGGAGATAGGGGGTTGTTTGAACCCCGATATCTCCCCGACTGTTTTCAGCTACCAGGGTCATGTTTGGCATCATTAGAAAGACAAGGCCTTTCAAATGATACCAAACATAACCATGTTTAAAGTATAGAAAAAAAATAACAATAATAAAAAAAAGAAATGTTTTTTTTTTTTAAAAACGTGAAATGGCTCAACAGTGAAGGGGTTAATTGACTCCTTTTATAAAGCTACGACGGACGGCAAACAGTGCGGTCAGACGGACGCAAAATGTTTGCTCATGTGCCGCCAGGCTAAAAGCATCCGGAACGTCTTCTCCAAAGTAGCATCTGAGATTATTAACGTTTAACTCAGACTCTAAGCAGTGTGTGCTGTACACTGAACGATTAATCTAGGGCTTGACAAATCCAGGAGCCTGGTAGCCACTGGCTCCTAGAAGTTTACTCCTGGCTCCTAAATTTCCAGTTTATTTTACACCAATCTGTAGGCAGTCTTTGGCATCTAAAAACATCTAGTTGGCTTCCTGTCTCCTACATTTAATGTAAATATTTCCAGCCCTGGTGTATTGTGTTGGGTATATAGGGTGTCCAATGACAACAGAGCAAAGAAAATAGGTAAATAAAACAATATCACAAGGTACAGATGTTAACACAAATAGTAATTATAATGTGTGTGTATGTGTATATATATATCTCTCTATCAGAGCGGACAAACTGATATTAGAAGCAACGGTCTGCACTTCTAGGCTCAAAAAAGTAGCCAAAAGACCACATTAGGGCTGTGCAATTAATTGCAATCGCAATCAAATCGCGATTTCCGACCATGCAATTAATAAATCGCAAAAGGCTGCAATTTTCGGCTCCCTGTTAACTTCCGGCGGCATGGTGCTTTGGGCGCTCGCAGGGGGAACCACGTGACGAGCCACGTTCTCGCGGCTCGTCACATGGTTCCCCCAGGCGAGCGCCCAAGCTCCATGCCGCCAGAAGTTAACAGGGAGCCGAACACGTGGCGCACATAGGTGAGCTGGGGCAGTATCCACGTGCTGGGGCAGTATATCCATGAGCTGGGGCAGTATATCCATGAGCTGGGGCAGTATTTCCATGTGCTGGGGCAGTATTTCCATGTGCTGGGGCAGTATTTCCATGTGCTGGGGCAGTATATCCATGTGCTGGGGCAGTATATCCATGTGCTGGGGCAGTATATCCATGTGCTGGGGCAGTATATCCATGTGCTGGGGCAGTATATCCATGTGCTGGGCAGTATATCCATGTGCTGGGGCAGTATATCCATGTGCTGGGGCAGTATATCCATGTGCTGGGGCAGTATATCCATGTGCTGGGGCAGTATATCCATGTGCTGGGGCAGTATATCCATGTGCTGGGGCAGTATATCCATGTGCTGGGGCAGTATATCCATGTGCTGGGCAGTATATCCATGTGCTGGGCAGTATATCCATGTGCTGGGGCAGTATATCCATGTGCTGGGGCAGTATATCCATGTGCTGGGGCAGTATATCCATGTGCTGGGGCAGTATATCCATGTGCTGGGGCAGTATATCCATGTGCTGGGCAGTATATCCATGTGCTGGGCAGTATATCCATGTGCTGGGCAGTATATCCATGTGCTGGGGCAGTATATCCATGTGCTGGGGCAGTATATCCATGTGCTGGGGCAGTATATCCATGTGCTGGGGCAGTATATCCATGTGCTGGGGCAGTATATCCATGTGCTGGGGCAGTATATCCATGTGCTGGGGCAGTATATCCATGTGCTGGGCAGTATATCCATGTGCTGGGGCAGTATATCCATGTGCTGGGGCAGTATATCCATGTGCTGGGGCAGTATATCCATGTGCTGGGGCAGTATATCCATGTGCTGGGGCAGTATATCCATGTGCTGGGGCAGTATATCCATGTGCTGGGGCAGTATATCCATGTGCTGGGGCAGTATATCCATGTGCTGGGGCAGTATATCCATGTGCTGGGGCAGTATATCCATGTGCTGGGGCAGTATATCCATGTGCTGGGGCAGTATATCCATGTGCTGGGGCAGTATATCCATGTGCTGGGGCAGTATATCCATGTGCTGGGGCAGTATATCCATGTGCTGGGGCAGTATATCCATGTGCTGGGGCAGTATATATCCATGTGCTGGGGCAGTATAATCCATGTGCTGGGGCAGTATATTCCATGTGCTGGGGCAGTATATATCCATGTGCTGGGGCAGTATATCCATGTGCTGGGGCAGTATATCCATGTGCTGGGGCAGTATATCCATGTGCTGGGGCAGTATATCCATGTGCTGGGGCAGTATATCCATGTGCTGGGGCAGTATATCCATGTGCTGGGGCAGTATATCCATGTGCTGGGGCAGTATATCCATGTGCTGGGGCAGTATATCCATGTGCTGGGGCAGTATATCCATGTGCTGGGGCAGTATATCCATGTGCTGGGGCAGTATATCCATGTGCTGGGCAGTATATCCATGTGCTGGGGCAGTATATCCATGTGCTGGGGCAGTATATCCATGTGCTGGGGCAGTATTTCCATGTGCTGGGGCAGTATTTCCATGTGCTGGGGCAGTATATCCATGTGCTGGGGCAGTATATCCATGTGCTGAATACTGAATACATTTAGGCTAGGGTCAGACGAGCGCAGTGCGAACGCGCGTGCAGGCGCACTTAATCACGGCCGTAGTAGCAGCAAGTGCCAGGCAATGACGGCCAATATACGAAGTACGGTCGCACAAAAGTCCGGCTGCGCAACGCAAGTGGAAAACGAACGCATTATTTCGAGAACGTTAAACTACTAGTACTGACGTACAGAGTGCGCTGCGCCCGCTAGAGGCGTGTGTGCGTGAATTGGAGATGTCAGACACTGCTAATGTCCGGCCAACATAACGTCCAGATGCACAAAGTGTTTTATTGATGATCCGTACAAAATCACGGATGCAAATGCGCATCGTATGACCGCTATCGCGTACTCCGTGAAAAAATGCGTCCATTCGTTCGAACGCACTTTTTCACAGACAACGTGAAAATGCGTTCGTCTGACCCTAGCCTTAGAATGTATGTAGCATGTTTGAAAAAGCAAAAACAATTGGCTAAATCGCAAATAAAATCGCAATCGCAATATTCATTCAAGAAATCGCAATATGATTATTTTGTCAATATTGCACAGCCCTAGACCACATGCAAACAAAATACCTAACAGCAAAAAGCACCGGGCAACAAAGTGATAAATAGAAGCAGCTAAATCATAATTTGGGTCTGTACAAACCAACTCCCAGATGCAGAGGCAAGGCGCCCAACGTTTCGGTGAGGATTCGCATTTATCAAGGTATACCTTGATAAAGGAGAATCCTCACCGAAACGTTGGCTACTAACTTTTGTAGCTGGCTCATAGATTCAAAGCAAATTTGTCAAGCCCTGGATTAATCCATAATGAAAGTGGTTTTCAACTATTCTCATTGTCAACTAGTTGTTTCAGCAGTAGCAGGACTCATCAAATTCTTGCATTGCGTGAGCCAAGATGACTTTTTTTTTTTTTTTTGCAAAGGCTTGATGCACAATAATTAGGGATGCACCGATACTAGTATCGGTGCCGACACTGCCGTTTGCACGATACCCCCCCATACCGGAAGCCAGCACTGGGCTTGCTTGCCGGTATCCGCAGGGCTGGGAAAGCTGGCCGCGTGCATGAAAAGCACGCGGCCAGCGTTCCCCCTCCAGCAGGCTGCAATACTCATCCCTTCCAAAGGTCCGATGGCACGGCTGTGGTGCGATCACGTGGCCGCCGGGCACTTCTGTGACACTGCCTCTCAGCTGGAGGCCACGTGATCGTGCCACAGCCGTACCATCGGAAGGGGTTAGTATTGCAGCCCGCCGGGGGGGGGGGAACGCTGGCCACGTGCTTTTCATGCACACAGCCAGCTTCCCCAGGTCTGTGAGAGCTGGGGGCATGTCCGTGGGAGCTGGGGGCATTTTTATATGAGGTCTGTTCTTAATGGAAAGCGCTCACATGACATAAAAGTATCGGTACTCGGTTTTAAAAAAGTGGTATCGGTGCATCCCTAATAATAATAATACTGGTTAAGAGGTTACATATTGTAACATGGCCCCTGTGTTAGTGATACTGTGGGGTAGGGATGCACCAATACTTTTTTTTTTTAAGACAGAGTACAAGTACCGATACTTTTATTTTAAATCATGTGATGATTTCCAATAAATAATCCAGGATTTTGCTGAAAGCCTGTCCTGTTTATATTGCAATGTATGACCAGACATCCCATTTACACACTGCACAGCCTGCACACACCCTGACCCTCACAGACACCAGATAGAGATATCTATTATACACACACTGTGGCCTGATGTCTGTTGGGTATACATGTATCTGATGCCGGTGGTGTATATTATTTATATATAACATACCCCACATGCAGCATCAGATACATGTATACCCAACACCGACCACAGTGTGTATATACACACATGCCTTCAGTGTGTGATACTCACACACTCAGACCAGCCCTCAGTGTATATATATATATTCTCCCTCTCCTCACATACACACATTTCAGAACTCGGTATGTGTGTGTATAATATATATATATATCAGGGCTTGACAAAGCCTGGCAGCCACTGGCTCCTAAATATCCAGTTTATTTTACACCAATTTAAAAGCAGTCTTAAAAATCTAAAAACCTCTAGTTGGCTGTTTTCTTCCTGTCTCCTACATTTAATGTAAATATATCCAACCCTGGTTTATGTATTTATATATGAGGTCTTTGTGTGTGTGTGTGTGTGTCTGCAGTGCGTAAATAATGTCCAATGACAACAAAGAAAATAACAAAACATATCACAATGTACAGATGTTAACACATGTATATATATTTGTGTGAGCGGCCAAACTGATATTAGAAGCAACGGTCTACACTTCTAGGCTCAAAAAAGTAGCCAAAAGACCACATGCACACAAAATACCTAACCGCAAAAAGCACCAGGCAACAAACAAACTGATAAATAAATAGAAGCAGCTAAAATCATAATTTGGGTCAGCACAAACCAACTCCCAGATGCAGAGGCAAGGTGCCCAACGTTTCGGCAATGATTCGCCTTTATCAAGGTACCTTGATAAAGGCGAATCCTTGCTGAAAGGTTGGCTCCTAACTTTTGTTGGTGGCTCCTAGACTCCAAATTTGTCAAGTGTGTGTGTATGTATGTATATATATATATATATATAATTACACACTGCAGCCCTCAGTGTGTTTTATGTATGTACCCACATACTGAGGGCTGCAGTGTGTGTGTGAATATACACACAAAATCCTGCAATGTGTATGTATATATATACACACACTGAGGGCTACAATGTGTGTGTATATACATACACACACATAGCAGCCGTGTGTGCATACACACTAGGGCTGTGCAATTAATTGCAATCGAATCGCGATTTCCGACCATGCAATTAATAAATCGCATAAGGCTGCAATTTTCGGCTCCCTGTTAACTTCCGGCGGCATGGTGCTCTGGGCGCTCGCAGGGGGAACCACGTGACGAGCCACGTTCTCGCGGCTCGTCACATGGTTCCCCCAGGCGAGCGCCCAAGCTCCATGCCGCCAGAAGTTAACAGGGAGCCGAACACGTGGCGCACAGAGGTGAGCTGGGGCAGTATCCACGTGCTGGGGCAGTATATCCATGAGCTGGGGCAGTATTTCCATGAGCTGGGGCAGTATTTCCATGAGCTGGGGCAGTATATCCATGAGCTGGGGCAGTATATCCATGAGCTGGGGCAGTATTTCCATGTGCTGGGGCAGTATTTCCATGTGCTGGGGCAGTATTTCCATGTGCTGGGGCAGTATTTCCATGTGCTGGGGCAGCGTATCCATGTGCTGGGGCAGCGTATCCATGTGCTGGGGCAGCGTATCCATGTGCTGGGGCAGCGTATCCATGTGCTGGGGCAGCGTATCCATGTGCTGGGGCAGCGTATCCATGTGCTGGGGCAGCGTATCCATGTGCTGGGGCGGGCTGTGCAATTAATTGCAATCGCAATCGAATCGCGATTTCCGACCATGCAATTAATAAATCGCATAAGGCTGCAATTTTCGGCTCCCTGTTAACTTCCGGCGGCATGGTGCTCTGGGCGCTCGCAGGGGGAACCACGTGACGAGCCACGTTCTCGCGGCTCGTCACATGGTTCCCCCAGGCGAGCGCCCAGCTCCATGCCGCCAGAAGTTAACAGGGAGCCGAACACGTGGCGCACAGAGGTGAGCTGGGGCAGTATCCACGTGCTGGGGCAGTATCCACGTGCTGGGGCAGTATTTCCATGAGCTGGGGCAGTATTTCCATGAGCTGGGGCAGTATTTCCATGAGCTGGGGCAGTATATCCATGAGCTGGGGCAGTATATCCATGAGCTGGGGCAGTGTTTCCATGTGCTGGGGCAGTGTATCCATGTGCTGGGGCAGTGTATCCATGGTGCTGGGGCAGTGTATCCATGTGCTGGGGCAGTGTATCCATGTGCTGGGGCAGTGTATCCATGTGCTGGGGCAGCGTGTACATGTGCTTGGGCAGTGTATCCATGTGCTGGGGCAGTGTATCCATGTGCTGGGGCAGTGTATCCATGTGCTGGGGCAGTGTATCCATGTGCTGGGGCAGTGTATCCATGTGCTGGGCAGTGTATCCATGTGCTGGGGCAGTGTATCCATGTGCTGGGGCAGTGTATCCATGTGCTGGGGCAGTGTATCCATGTGCTGGGCAGTGTATCCATGTGCTGGGGCAGTGTATCCATGTGCTGGGCAGTGTATCCATGTGCTGGGGCAGTGTATCCATGTGCTGGGGCAGCGTATCCATGTGCTGGGGCAGCGTATCCATGTGCTGGGGCAGCGTATCCATGTGCTGGGGCAGCGTATCCATGTGCTGGGGCAGCGTATCCATGTGCTGGGGCAGCGTATCCATGTGCTGGGCAGCGTATCCATGTGCTGGGGCAGCGTATCCATGTGCTGGGGCAGCGTATCCATGTGCTGGGGCAGCGTATCCATGTGCTGGGGCAGCGTATCCATGTGCTGGGGCAGGCTGTGCAATTAATTGCAATCGCAATCGAATCGCGATTTCCGACCATGCAATTAATAAATCGCATAAGGCTGCAATTTTCGGCTCCCTGTTAACCTCCGGCGGCATGGTGCTCTGGGCGCTCGCAGGGGGAACCACGTGACGAGCCACGTTCTCGCGGCTCGTCACATGGTTCCCCCAGGCGAGCGCCCAAGCTCCATGCCGCCAGAAGTTAACAGGGAGCCGAACACGTGGCGCACAGAGGTGAGCTGGGGCAGTATCACGTGCTGGGGCAGTATCCACGTGCTGGGGCAGTATTTCATGAGCTGGGGCAGTATTTCCATGAGCTGGGGCAGTATTTCCATGAGCTGGGGCAGTATAATCCATGAGCTGGGGCAGTATATCCATGAGCTGGGGCAGTGTTTCCATGTGCTGGGGCAGTGTATCCATGTGCTGGGGCAGTGTATCCATGTGCTGGGGCAGTGTATCCATGTGCTGGGGCAGTGTATCCATGTGCTGGGGCAGTGTATCCATGTGCTGGGGCAGTGTATCCATGCTGGGGCAGTGTATCCATGTGCTGGGCAGTGTATCCATGTGCTGGGGCAGTGTATCCATGTGCTGGGCTGTATCCATGTGCTGGGGCAGTGTATCCATGTGCTGGGGCAGTGTATCCATGTGCGGGCAGTGTATCCATGTGCTGGGGGTGTATCCATGTGCTGGGGCAGTGTATCCATGTGCTGGGGCAGTGTATCCATGTGCTGGGGCAGTGTATCCATGTGCTGGGCAGTGTATCCATGTGCTGGGGCAGTGTATCCATGTGCTGGGGCAGTATCCATGTGCTGGGGCAGCGTATCCATGTGCTGGGCAGTGTAATCCATGTGCTGGGGCAGCGTATCCATGTGCTGGGGCAGCGTATCCATGTGCTGGGGCAGCGTATCCATGTGCTGGGCAGCGTATCCATGTGCTGGGGCAGCGTATCCATGTGCTGGGGCAGCGTATCCATGTGCTGGGGCAGCGTATCCATGTGCTGGGGCAGCGTATCCATGTGCTGGGGCAGGCTGTGCAATTAATTGCAATCGCAATCGAATCGCGATTTCCGACCATGCAATTAATAAATCGCATAAGGCTGCAATTTTCGGCTCCCTGTTAACTTCCGGCGGCATGGTGCTCTGGGCGCTCGCAGGGGGAACCACGTGACGAGCCACGTTCTCGCGGCTCGTCACATGGTTCCCCCAGGCGAGCGCCCAAGCTCCATGCCGCCAGAAGTTAACAGGGAGCCGAACACGTGGCGCACAGAGGTGAGCTGGGGCAGTATATCCACGAGCTGGGGCAGTATATCCACGAGCTGGGGCAGTATATCCACGAGCTGGGGCAGTATATCCACGAGCTGGGGCAGTATATCCACGAGCTGGGGCAGTATATCCACGAGCTGGGGCAGTATATCCACGAGCTGGGGCAGTATATCCACGAGCTGGGGCAGTATATCCACGAGCTGGGGCAGTATATCCACGAGCTGGGGCAGTATATCCACGAGCTGGGGCAGTATATCCACGAGCTGGGGCAGTATATCCACGAGCTGGGGCAGTATATCCACGTGCTGGGGCAGTATATCCACGTGCTGGGGCAGTATATCCACGTGCTGGGGCAGTATATCCACGTGCTGGGGCAGTATATCCACGTGCTGGGGCAGTATATCCACGTGCTGGGGCAGTATATCCACGTGCTGGGGCAGTATATCCACGTACTGAATACATTTAGAATGTATGTAGCATGTTTGAAAAAGCAAAAACAATTGGCTAAATCGCAAATAAAATCGCAATCGCAATATTTATTCAAGAAATCGCAATATGATTATTTTGTCAATATTGTACAGCCCTAATACACACACACCAGACATGGGGCGCAGTCCAAATGCTCTAATGGCATTCGGACAGGCACCTGACCGCGTTTCTTACAAATCCAACGAGCGCCGCCTGCACAGTCTTCGTGCGGCCTTTCGGTGGGAAGCCCCCAGGCATGATCTCGCGAGAGTGCTCCCAGCTCGATCTCGCAAACTCAAAGATCTCGTGAGATCGTGCCTGTGGGCTTCCCAACGAGCGGCCACTCGAAGACTGTTGCAAGGTAGAAGAAACGCGGTCAGCTGCAGGGACCTGTCCGAATGCCGTTAGAGCATTCAGACAGCCGCCCCAGCCCCTCAGATGCCTGTAAGCCGGCTCAATGCTGTCTTCCGGTATCGGGGGCATCTGCACGAGTACTAAGTGCAGAACCCGGTATCGGCACCGATACTAGTATCTTGGATAGTTACATAAAACAAAACCACCACTTCTAAGCCATGTCTGCAATATCAGCGCCAAAATAAAACCCCCATATAATAACCTCAAACTAGGGATGTACCGATGCTAGTATCGGTACATCCCTAGTGTGGGGTTTTATTTTGGCGCTGATATTGCAGACATGGCTTAGAAGTTGTGGTTTTGTTTCATGTAAATATCTTCACTGTAAAGCTCAAGCGAGATCACATCTTCATGACTCTAACCTTTTTTCTGGCAGATTAAATTGGGATTGTGCTCTGTTGGCCCCTCTGCGCTTTTTAAGGATTCTGTTTAATGCTGAAGTAATTCCATAAGCTTCATGCTCTGCTGATGTTGGCCTTTTCCTGGGCAGCTTTAGGTTACTTTGTATCTACTCTGTGCCTTTTCAAGCTAGTGACAGTGACCCCCAAATGCTGAATGAGCTTATCCAAAGTCTCTAGACCCACCGCGGGAATTTCATGTGCAAATTGGTGTGTTGTCCTGTCTACTGTTACCTTTTGTATATGCGCTTTGTTTTTTAATCTGCACAGTATGTTTATCATGAAAATGTGCAGTTCACTTGTTTGGTTTAAGGTCACATTGTGAATATTTCAGTGTCCCTCGCGCTGGGATAGTTAGTCTTGTGGTTGGGGACGTCTTGTACAGGTCGTCTTGTTTTATTAGGAACTTGCTATTACTATTATTTGCAATATATGTTTATGATGGCCATTTTAAATCGGGTTGCTACAATGCCTTTTTTTTACCTATACGATTACTGATACTTTTATTTAACCTCTTCACTGCTGAGCCATTTGACCCCAGTGTGCTGAGCTCATTTTTGTCGTTTTGTGCTCATCCTCTTTAAACGTGTTTTTGAAGTCCTGTATTATTCTACGACCCAGACAAATTTTATATATCCTTTTTTACAGCAGACTCCACAAATTCATAATATATATCAGTATTGTATGTATGGGTCAATCCATATCAAGAGACCCGGCACTGGTTGCTTGACCATTTTTTTTTTTTTGTATTGATGACCTCTCTATGTTGGTAGTTTAAAACCAGGATTATTTTAAATTTTATACGGACTCGTTTAAAAATGGTGGCCATTTTTGTTCCTCGCCATGCACCATTTTTGCATTTCTGGAGGTTGGTGGAAAAATGCATATTTCAGTTATGGTTTGTCACAGAGCTGTTGACGTAATTAACAAAAATGTAGCCATTTGGCTATTTTGTTTCCATGTGACTAAAACATCATGCTGAACGTGACACTCGCTGTTATAAAAAAAAAACTATTTCGGATGGGCAATTTTTTGGGAAGTGTCAAATTTGAAGCTAAATATTTTATCTTGCAAGTACCTATGGTAGGGTAGTTTATCTAAAAAAAAAAAAAACAATTAAGCCCTGATACTTGTCTCTTTACTGTAGTTTACGACTGGAGTTTTTTTTTTTTTCTCTTGCAGGGTCCCACAAATATAGTATGTTTTAATTTTTTGGTAAAATTTAGTGGTAAATATCTCTGGTGGAGAACTAATAAAAATGTAAAATTTGCACACCGTAAAGTACTTTATGGTCGTAACTCCAGTAAAATGTTTGTTTCATTGGGAACAGATTTATGCCAGGTACAAAAACCCACGAGAACAGACAACAATGTTGTTATATAATACAGCAAATGTAAAGTTTTTAAAATGTATTATAACTATGATTTTGTGTATATAATTAATTTTTTGCGTTAATTGCTAACAGAGGTGTTAAGTTTAGCATCTATTCAATAGTTGTGATATCTCCTCACATAGTTTTTCAGAAATGTTAGGAGATCGTCCAGTAGCCGTTATTTCCATTGGCGTCAAGAATGTTCTTTGTTTTCACCCACACCTTATTTTCTGATGACGTCTTGAATGATGTTCTGGGTCCTGCTGGATGGTAAAAGTTAATAAACATGTCCTTGTTTTGTAAACTGATGTATTTTTCTTCACCAAGCCACCCCTGTCCATCATAGAGACATGCAGCAATGCCATTTTTTTCCTAAGGGTCAGGGGAACTACTTTAGACACTTGAAAGTCCTCAAACGCTTCATATTTTGATGCCAAAAAGCATCTCATGACACTTTCAGATACTGGGATAGAGCGATGAAATCCCCTCGTTCCTACAAACGATTCATAGTGATCAAATCTATCCTGTAGCTACATTACACGACAAACCACTTCTTCGCTTTTTACATGAATAGAAGTTACTCCCTTTATTTATCTTCTCACAACAAAACTGGTACATAGCCAAATTCTAAGCGTTGAGGATATCCACTGTTCTCTGCAAGATTGCCTTAATTTCTCTTTTGAAATGGGTTTCTTGTGTCCTTTGGCAAGGGTCACTGTGTGTCTGACCAAAAAGATGATTATATGTATTCTATTATTTTGCTTCATGGTACCTACAGATAATTGATTTGAAACCTCAGGACACTCTCTTAAAGAAAACCAATCTTTAATCGTCTTATCCATAATCACTAGGGATGCACCGATACTAGTATCGGTATCGATACCGGGACCTGCACGAGTACTTGGTACTGGCGCAGAGGCCCCCGATACCGGAAGCCAGCACTGGGCTGGCTTGCTGGCCTGTTTCCTTGGGGCAGCGGCGCGTTACCAGGCTCCTCCTTGTGTCGTCTTGCTTCATGCGGCCGCCGGCAAAGAGTTGTAGCCCGGCCACTCATTGGAATCCACCAGACGCGATCTCGTGAGATCGCGGAGTTCACGACTTCTTGTGAACTCTGGGATCTCACGAGACCGCGGCTGTGCGTGGTTCTCAACGAGCGGCCGGGCTACAACTCTTTGCCGGCGGCCGCATGGAGGAAGACGACGCTGGAGGAGCCTGGTAATGCGCTACTGCCCCAAGGAAGAGCCTGGCAATGCAGGAGGGTGAGCTGGGGGCCAATATATGTTGAGCTTTGGGCAATACGGGGGCAGTATGTATGTGTATATATGTATATATATATGTATGTGTGTATATATATATATATATGTGTATATATATATGTATTATTATATATGTATATATATATAATTATATATATGTATATGTATATGTATATGTGTGTGTGTTTATTATTGCAGAAGCCACTTGCACATCACAGCAATTTGATGAATTGCATCCCAGAGCTCCTGTGTCACATTCCCCATATGCAGCAAAGGAACTCTGGGTAGGATATGCAAATGACCTCTGTCTCACCTTTATGTATCCTGGATCTGTTATTACACAGAACCCTAAAATCAATGCTATGCCACACTGTGGCTTTGTAGCAGAGATAAGGTTTATGCAACTGGTCAAAACCACTCCTAGGACAGCGCTGTTTCGGGTTTGTTGAACCCTCATCAGCAGGAGGTAGGCATGATGAGTGGATGCTTGGACCGTAGGGTAAATTAGTGTCTACAAGGGTTGTGGTGAAGGACTGAAAGTGAGATAAAAAGCCTCCACACTATAATAAGTGTGTTTTATTATTGCAGAAGCCACTTGCACATCACAGCAATTTGATGAATTGCATCCCAGAGCTCCTGTGCCACATTCCCCATATACAGCAAGGAATTCTTTATATATTCTGTTCCTATTGAAAAGCGGTCACATGACTTTAAAAGTCTCGGTATCGGGGAGTACTTTTAAAAAGTATAGGTACTTGTACTCAGTCTAAAACAAAAAATGGTATCTGCATCACGGATAGCGAATAATCACTAATAACAATTTTTCTTGGCCACAACACCATACATAGACAGTCGATCATGATGTATTTAACTGTCACCTGAGAACCACAAAACCACCACCTTGTGCAGCAGCAACCAGAAAACTGATTAGAGACACAGTTCATTCTGCAGATACTGCATGTCTGTGCTTGTATGGACAAGCCCCTGATCCACAGATACTGTATAACAAGCCCAGACTTGAAACATCTGGGGCTGCCCCCGTCCACAAACCTTTAATGTTAGTTATATCCTCACCAGTTTAGGTTATAGCATCGATTGTTCTTTAAACAAATAATTTATCTTTTAAAAAATACATTAACTCTGCCTTTTACATGTGCCCCAAACAGATCGGGGGGGAGAGAGGTCCAAAGGACCTCCCCTTCAGGCACCTTCCCTTTACTACGGGGGGGGGGGTGTGCCTGGAATAGACGTCATCGCACCCAACGTGATGACGTCTATTCTTGCGTCCGGGTGGTCCCGGAGGCCTGGGCTGACATCTAAGGCCTTTGTTAGACGAGCGCAGTGATCACGTCTGTGTTGCCGCACATTTTAACGTCTGTCGTAGCATAAAATTATGATCAAGAGAGACCACACACGAAGTATGTCCGCACAGAAGTGGAACCGGACGCAATTTAGGCAAGTACGTCAAACCGCTAGGATGGACACGCAGAGTGCGCCACATCTGCAAAGCTTTTTGTGTGAGTGATAGAACGTAGTCAGACGGATTGCATTTTTGACGTCCAGCATTCTTGACGGACAAAATGTTTTTTTCATATGTATCAATTTTTTTCATTCTACATATTTTATATCCCATCTACATCAGTCAAAAAAAACGGACCTTAGATGTCAGACCACACCGAGTGGCCGCGTGATCAGCCGATTGCGGGCTACGAACACAGGACAAGCTCAGCGCGTCCTTGGCAGCCAAGTGGTTAAATACTATGATAAGGCGCGTATAACTCTGCTCCCAGTGGAATATCAAACTCAACTTTTTACTGGAGTTTACGACCATATAGTACTTTACTGCGTGAAAATTTAAAAATTTTATTAGTTCCTCACCAGAGAGTTACCGTAAATTTTTACCAAAAAATTTAAAAATACCAGATTTGTGGATCCCTGTAAAAAAAAAAGCGTATCAGGCTTAATTGTTCTGTTTCCTTTTTTTTTCCCCCTTTTTCCCCACTCATAAACTACCCTACCACAGGTACTTGCAAAAAAAAATTTGAAGCTGAATATTTTAACCCTTTCCAAAAAATGCCCTTCTGAAATTTAATTTTTTTTTTTTTTTATAACCGCAAATGTCAAGTTCGGCATGAAATTTTAGTTACATGAAAACAAGATAGCCAAATGATGTAATTAACAAAAACGTAGCCCAGAATGTGCTAAAAATAATAAATTTTGTTCCACAGCTCTGTGACAAACCATAACTGAAATATGCATTTTTCCACAGACCTTTTGGAAACACAAAAATGATTCCCATTTTTAAACGAGTCCGTATAAAATTTAAATAGTCTTGGTTTTAGACTACCAACATATAGGGGTCATCACTGGCAAAAAATAAATTGAGCAACCAATTTTTTATTTATTTTTTGCTGGACCACTTGATATGGATTGACCTGTCAACGTCCTGTCCTTCCAAAATGCTAGAACAAAAAATGTGAATTTCAATCTACAGTGTGTAAAATTAAATTTTTTCACATTTTATCATCCAAGCCTTCACGGTTATATATTCCATGGGGTACGTTTGTTAAAAAAATGAGAACTCGTTACTGTATTTTAATGAGTACGCAATTTTAGGTAAAAGTGAAAAAAAAACCATATTTTTTTTAGTGCGATATCATTGTTCACTTTACAATTGAAGAGTGAAGAATAGTGCTTCATTAACTAAAAAAATATACTTTTTTTTTTTTTTTTTTTACATGTAACCTGGTCATGTTTGTTGTCATTGGAAAGGCCGTGCACTGGCTTTTCTAATGATACCAAACATGACCCTCTTCCTGCCACCGATCTGAAGATATGGGAGTCCAAAGGACCCCCGTATCTCCACAATAGGGATTTCCTATGGAAATACCTAGTCAGCTAGGGGTTCATTTCCCCAACCGACGTCATCGTGCCCATGTGCGGTGAGGTCGGTGGGGGGAGGCTTAACTGACATCAAAAATGACAGCTACCTCTGGGAGAAGTTAGTGATCTGGCACCTAAGGTGTTAGTGGCATCACTGGAAAGGTCAGACTGTGTGACCTTTCTAGCCATGCCTCTCTTGAAGCTGCATCTCCTCCTGATCGGGAGAGAGTAGGGTCCAAAGGACCCCCTCCCCTTTCAGGCACCCTTCCAGCTTTGCGGGGAGAGTGCATAAAACTGACGGCAGTGCGCCGGGAGGTGGTATAAAAGCCGGGTTTGACTTCAAGGAAGTCAGACCACAGCGGGATCCCAGAGAGGTGATTATTCCACCAAAAACCACGCTGAGCGGAAGACGTATGGGGGACGTCCTCCGCATACAGTATGAAAACCCCAAGAAGTTCCTAGAAGTCTTTCGCAGTGAAGGGTTTAATGTCATGTGACCGCTTTCCAATAAATAATTTTGGATTTTGATGCTGTCTAATTAATGGAAATATTGAATGTATGGCCAGACACCCCATTTACCCACTGCACAGGCCTGACCAGGCACCAGACCACTGACACTGGGGCAGCTGGCAGAATGCACAAACAGCATTCTGGCTGTCCTCGTACCAGCAAGCGGCCACTGGCATGTGGAGGCTGTAACACCGCTCTGCAGGTGCCATGCTCTTGCGAGAACTCTGCAAGATCTTGTGAAAGGCGGCTGGAGGCCTCTGCGGCCGCGTTACTGCATTCACTGGCTGATCGCTGGAAGGGCCTGGCAGAATACTGTTGGAGCATTCTGCCAGCTGCCCCACCTTCTCGGATGCTGCACAGCAAGCCATCCCAGTGCTGCCTTCTGGTATCATTGCCAATCAGTGCATCCCTAGTTTTAAAGGAACATTCTTCTAAAAGGTTTTTTTTTTTTTTTTTTTACCTTTAAATAATTGTGCAGAGACTGCGGACATACTCTGCCCAATTATTTTTTCGTCTTGCTGCATTTTCTCAACCTCCACTCGCAGCTCAATTACTCCCCGGATGTCCATGAAGCTTTTCTGCGTATTTTAACCTCCTTGCGTAGCTGAGGAACTGGAAATTGCACAGCGCTATGGGACTTGCGCACTTTACGTATGTAGTTTTTTTATTTTCTGCAGTTGCCCTTGGTACCAGGTCAGTTGGAAAGATCTGTTAACTCCGTCTGTCACTGGGGACGTAATACGTTCAGCGGCATTAGCCACGATTTTCATTATTCGACTATCCGTTCCATCGTGGCTTGATAGTTGATGAATAGTTTGTGTGTATTCTCTGGTCCTTTTTCTCATGAATATAGTTCAGGAGCGTTCCTAATATTGCTCGGTGTGCCCATATTTTGTATATATTTACCAGTTTCTCGTCCCGCAGTGGTGTAACCGCAATCTTTTAGTTGTACAAAGACATCGAATCGTTTTGTATTGTAAGGTTCGGTGTGCAGATAAAGAGCTTGCCGTTTGTATTGTTAGCGATCATTTGGTTTATGTACAGCAGAGGTGCTCAACCTTGGCCCTCCAGATGTTTTGGAACTACATGTCTCAGGATACTCGCTCATTAGGTTTAAGGGGCCTTGTGGGACCTTGGTTCCAAAACATCTGGGGGGGGGGCAAGGCTGAGCGACCCTGCTGTACAGACACTGGCTATCAATGGTTGTGAAAAAGGAGTCAACGGGAAAGTTCCAGGAGCACTTGTCAACCCTATCAGCTAGGATTTGTACAGAAAGGTATACACTGCTCTTAGAAATGTGTCGTTTGCTCGATTTGGTATATGTTTTCAAGCAAAAGTGTTTAAAATGGCCAAAACATGTGCTGTAAGTACACTATATTGCCCAAAGTATTCGCTCACCTGCCTTGACTCGCATATGAATTTAAGGGACATCCCATTCCTAATCCATAGGGTTAAATATGATGTCAGTCCACCCTTTGAAGCTATAACAGCTTCAACTCTTCTGGGAAGGCTGTCCACAAGGTTTAGGAGTGTGTTTATGGGAATTTTTGACCATTCTTCCAGAAGTGCATTTGTGAGGTCACACACTGATGTTGGACGAGAAGGCCTGGCTCTCATTCTCCGCTCTAATTCATACCAAAGGTGTTCTATCGGGTTGAGGTCAGGACTCTGTACAGGCCAGTCAAGTTCATCCACACCAGACTCTGTCATCCATGTCTTTATGGACCTTGCTTTGTGCACTGGTGCACAGTCATGTTGGAAGAGGAAGGGGCCAGCTCCAAACTGTTCCCACAAAGTTGGGAGCATGGCATTGTCCAAAATGTCTTGGTATGCTGAAGCATTCAGAGTTCCTTTCACTGGAACTAAGGGGCCAAGCCCAGCTCCTGAAAAACAACCCCACCATAATCCCCCCTCCACCAAACTTTACACTTGGCACAATGCAGTCAGACAAGTACCGTTCTCCTGGCAACCGCCAAACCCAGACTCGTCCATCAGATTGCCAGATGGAGAAGCACGATTCTTCACTCCAGAGAACCCTGCTCTAGAGTCCAGTGGCGGCGTGCTTTACACCACTGCATCCGAGGGTTTGCATTGCACTTAGTGATGTATGGCTTGGATGCAGCTGCTCGGCCATGGAAACTAGGGATGCACCGATACCACTTTTTTAAGACCGAGTAAGAGTACCGATACTTTTATTTAATGTCATGTGACGCTTTCCAATAAGAACAGACCTCATATAAAAATTTATGAGATTTGCCCCCAGGTCACATGGATTTGCCCCCAGGTCGAACGCTGGGGAAGCTGGCCGCGTGCATGAAAAGCACGCAGCTAGCGTTCCCTTCCGGCGCGCCGCGATACACACCCATCCTGAAGGTCAGGTCGCTGGGCAGTGATGCGATCACGTGGCCGCCGGGCGCATCTGTGACGCTGCCTCCAGCCAAGAGGCAGCGTCACAGGAGCGCCCAGTGGCCGCGGGAACACATCACTGCCCAGCGACTGGACCTTCAGGATGGGTGAGTATGCGGTGCGCCGGAGGGGAACGCTGGCCGCGTGCTTTTCATGCACGCGGCCAGCTTCCCCAGCCCCGCGGATACCGGCAAGCTGGCCCAGCGCCGTCTTCCGGTATCGGCGGGATGTATCGGGCCGTTTACACGAGTAACAAGTACTCGTGCAAACGGCAATATCAGCACCGATACTAGTATCGGTATCGGTGCATCCCTAATGGAAACCCATTCCATGAAACTCTCTGCGCACTGTTCTTGAGCTAATCTGAAGGCCACAGGAAGTTTGGAGGTCTGTAGCGATTTACTCTGAAGAAAGTTGGCGTCCTCTTCGCACTATGCGCCTCAGCATCCGCTGACCCTGCTCCATCAGTTTACGTGGCCTACCACTTCGTGGCTGAGTTGCTGTCGTTCCCAAACACTTCCACGTTCTTCTAATACAGCTGACAGTGGAATATTTAGGAGCGAGGAAATTTCACGACTGGATTTGTTGCTCGGGTGGCATCCTATCACAGTTCCACGCTGCAATTCACTGAGCTCCTGAGAGCGACCCATTCTTTCACAAATGTTTGTAAAAACAGTCTGTATGCCTAGGTGCTTGATTTTATATACCTGTGGCCATGGAAGTGATTGGAACACCTGATTCTGATTATTTGGATGGGTGAGCGAATACTTTTGCCAATATAGTGTATGTTGATATTAGGGCTGTCAAATATATTTGTTTCCCTGATGCATCGCGATGCTGCCTTTCACGATGCTGCATCGATCTTCTCAGGTTGCTAATCGATTCACTGGCCATGCCCCCTCCAGCTCCTCCGTTATTCCTCCCTGGTTGAATTCCCCTCTCTGGTGTCTGTCTGTGCTGGGAGACTCCCAGCATCAAGCTGTGTCGGCTTCCCCACCTCCTCTGTTTTTTTGACCTATGTGCACACACTTAGCTCTCCCCTACGTGTCAATCAGACCACATTCCACTGTGTAACCAAGTCTCAGAACCGCTAGGGAGACTCAAATTTTATTTATTTATAAAGGATTTTGCCAGGAAGGATACATTGAGATTTCTCTTGTTTTTCAAGTATGTCCTGGGATTAAGAACATTGAAATGTTACAATTACACCTATCACCATTCTAAAGTAGCTCAAAAAATGTGTTGCCTCTCAATGTGCACCCTCCCTCTCTAACCACCATTTTTTTGACCTGTGTGCTCAAAATTACCTCTGTCCGACTAAAGACCATTACTGTGAGATTTATTGCTGTGGATTCTGTGATACACTCATACACACCGCACATTACTGTGAGCTTTATTGCTGGGGAGCTCTGTGATACTCTCATACACACCGCACATTACTGGGGGAGTGTGAATATGTGAGTCTAAAACCTTGGGCAAATTGGGCAGTAATCGAGATGCATCGTGATGAATCGAATCGTTGACCTGCTAATCGTAAGCGAATCATGAGACCAGTGAAGATGCGCATCCCAGATGGATATATGTTGGATCTTGGTGCCTTTTTGTTTGTTTTAGTGTCTTTGTACAATTATTGGACGTGTGTGTGTGTGTGTGTGTGTGTGTAGGGGGGTTAATGTGGCACAAATAATGGTTTCTAGTGACATTCTCTGGTGAATGCATGAATTGTTCTGCGTTTCTGCAAATTGACACTCTCATTTCTGACCTTTATCCACAGTGATATATTCTATTCCTTGGTTTGCAGCCTGAGACGGAGAGATGTTTTACGCACATTTTGTTTTGAGCAAGCGAGGGCCGCTAGCCAAGATTTGGCTAGCGGCCCACTGGGACAAGAAGCTGACCAAAGCTCATGTGTTCGAATGCAACTTGGAAAGCAGTGTGGAGAGCATTATTTCCCCAAAGGTATGTATGACTGTCTTTATAGTTATCACTTAATGGCATCATTCCTTTGTGTGACTCTAGTGTTTGCCATGTGCTGCTTCTTTGTTGAAACATTACAGCGCTGTAAATTGTCTTTTCCTGTGTCTCGGCTGCTCCTGCAGCTCTGCCCAACGCGTCTTCCAGGTTTACATTAAACGTTCGAATGAAAGCGAATTTGGTAATTTGGATAATGTATAAGATGGGTTCGTAACATGCTTTGTCTGTTACAGGTGAAGATGGCTCTCCGAACTTCTGGACATCTCCTCCTGGGAGTTGTAAGGATCTACCACAGGAAAGCGAAATACCTTCTTGCCGACTGTAATGAGGCTTTCATCAAAATCAAGATGGCTTTTCGTCCTGGTGAGCGGACACTCGTTTTCTTATAACTTGCATTTCACGCATTGAACAATTTTAAATGTTCACTAGTATTATTATTTATTTTATATCACCGTGCGTGTTATTTTGTGGCCGACACAGTAGTATTCCGACCCTGCCGTGAATGTCTCGATCCGTTATTCCGAATTTACCACTAGCTTTGTTACCAGCAACGTTGCAAAACGGCCCATGAACTATTGGTCCAAATGAGATCTTTTTCAACAACCAGATGCTTCTTTATTCAAAATGACTTGGCACGATAACATGGCCTATTTTGGTGTGACAACAGAATGAGCCTTTAGAAGAGACCGAAATCCCTGTCTATCCCTTTTTGTAATGTACATGCGCAGATATAAGATTTTTTTTTTTTTTTGAAGACTCTGAAATATCGGGCTTTCAGCAGCCGATGCCGCGGGGAGGTGTTTGATCTGCAGCTCAAACCTCTAACTCAGTTTGGCAGTAGATGGCGCTGTCTACTGGCTGAAGTTATTTCTGTAAATAATTTATTACTGTATAATTAAAAATGATTTTACAAAAAACAACAGGTTTCAGGCAATGGTTTTATGTAAAATCACTTGGTAGCGAAGGGGGTGATTTTCTTTTAAGAACAACATGGCCCTTAGTATGTATCTACTGCTCTATACTGAAATGAAGAGAGGCCATCTAATTGCAGCTACAGTGCACACTTTTTACAGGAACACTTTCAGCCACCTCGACCACGGGAGCTTTATTTTAGTGGTCATGGTGACCTCTGCTTTCGTTGTGCCATGAAATGTTGTTCTACATTATAGGAACAGCACATATCCAGTAAAAAGGGTGATCCTTTCATTGTGTAAGAGCACACATTAATCAGTGGCAGAGGTTGGAAAACATACACCGCTGCTAGATTTTATAGCTGTTTTGACAAGACCCTTCTTAGATCTCATGTCCTCTCCAGTCTTGTGTGACGCGTTACATGGCTGTTAATAGTCCTTGCGATTTTGTTTTGTAGGTGTTGTGGATTTACCTGAAGAAAATCGAGAGGCTGCTTACAATGCCATTACTCTGCCTGAGGAGTTCCACGATTTTGACCAGCCTCTGCCAGATCTAGAGTAAGTGAAGTACAGTCTCTGTTTATCGGATCCTGATTTAACCTCCCTGGCGGTAATCCCGAGTTTGGCTCAGGGGTTATCAGTACCAAAAGCAGTAACCCTGAGCCACAGTCGAGATTACACTGTAGTGTAACTTGCCTTGTCCCTGCGATCCCTCAAAGTCCTCCAGCCGATGCCGTAGATACTGAAATAATCAGACCGCCAGGGAGGTTTAAAGTCATGGTTTTGAAAACCGCATAATGGCAATGATGTTGCCTCAAAAAAAAAAAGTGAAATGGTCTTTAGAGGAAAGAATAAAGACAAAACTATTGTGCCTTCAAGTCTGTTACCGTTTTGAAACCTAAGGAACAACCACATGTCAAGCCTGCTATCATGGTGTTACATACAATAAGCTTTTAGTTACTGGAGTGATTTGAGTGTCTAAGAACCACGAGCTGTTGTTAATCTTTCGCTGCAGGAATCTCCTATTTCTCTGTAATGCAAGGTTATTCTTTATATAGCGCCAGCAGATTCTGCAGAGCTGTAAAAGACCAGGTGATGGTACATTGCAACATAATTACATTAGAACATAACAAAAATGAAACTATGGGAGCAAGATCCTCCAATCCTAAAGAGAATGTATAATCTACATGAAAATTAGGGGTTTGGGGTCAAGAGGGAGAAAACCTTATTCGATTTAAACCATTTAATGCAGAAATTGCCAACCGTGGTCCTCAGGACTCGATAACACGTCAGTTTTGCCAGATATCCGAAGCACAGCTCATTTGCTGCTCAGTGATTGCAGGATTTAGTTTGCATTTCTCCAAGGTAATCCTTAACATTTGGCCTGTAACGGGTCCCTCAGGACAGGTGTTGGAAACACTGATCTAATGTGTAAATCCAAAGCCATCACCCTTTTCCAGCTGCTACATTTTCACTCAAGTCCCACCCAGTCCCAGGTTTAAACGTATAGCTACACCTTCCAGCTGCTTCCACTTTCTTTCAAATTACCCTTTTCAAGGCCAGGCTTTTAGTCCTTCCCATTCAATCCCTGCTCTATTCTTTCTGGGCACCTTCCTCAGTTTTGTTTCATTAACCTTTGTCCCTTAGATTGTAAGCTCACCGGACGTCTGGCTGAGCACCTGTGTAAGTGCTGTATTAGCAGGACAGTTTTCCTACTGAAAGGGTCATCTGTTCTTCCTATATCACTATGTCTCACGTTTGTGCTTCCCCATTGTAAAGCGCTGTGGAATCTGTTGGCGCTATATAAGTGACTGCTTCGAGTTTTATATTGAAGGCTAAACGGCTTTTTATCTAATGTGCAATATCGCTTTTCGTTACTAGTGACATTGACGTGGCTCAGCAGTTTTGCCTGAACCAAAGCAGAGTGGAGGAGATTACCATGAGGGAGGAAGTTGGAAACATCAACATCCTTCAGGATAATGACTTTGGTATTATTTATATTCATTTTCATTTAAGAATTTTTATTTCCAGCCCTACTTTCAGCCCTACTACCCCTATTTTCCAGCCTTATTGTTTTGTCCCTGTTCACCCATAATACTTTGCTTCCTTCTGCCAGGTGACTTTGGAATGGATGACCGTGAGATGTTACGTGACGGCAGCACCTTTGAAGACGATATGTTGGTGAGCGCCAGCTCCTCAAACCTTTTGCTGGAACCAGAACAAGGCACCAGTGAACTGAACGAAAAGCCTAACCACTTGGAATATGATGAGCAGTACAAAGATGACAATTTTGGAGAAGGAAATGATGGTGGAATTCTAGGTAAGAGTTGTTTGACACGGAATGGTGTTCAGCAACAGGTTTCATCGACAGCCATGTGTCATGTCGTAGTTAAACTCTCTAAAGGATTGGACTACTCAATGTTTTTTATGTTGAGGTGGGGGGAGATTAGTCTGAAATAACATAGTGAAGTGCTTGTAGAATTAAGACATCCCCCCCCCCCCAAACATGCTGAAAAAAAATACATTTTGGATTTACTTCTGTATTGGTCACTTTCCATATGATGACCTGAAACGGTGAAATTCAATTTTATTTTTTTTCTTATGCGTTTTTAATCTTCGTGTTACAGATGACAAACTTCTAAGCAACGATGGAGGAGGTATCTTTGATGATCCACCTGCTATCCCTGATGAGAGTGTTCCTATGCCTGAGCAACCTCCCCACGACGATGACCTGGACGATGACGATAATGTATCAAGTGGCTACATCCCCTGTAAGCAAGTTTTCGTTACTTTTGCGTGTGTCCAGTCTTTTGCTTTCTAACTGAATCTTGGTATTTGGTTACTTTTACCCATGTTACAGCTGTGCTTCCTGTTAATTCTATTTATTATTGCAGTGGGTGGACCAGATAGCCCGGACTCTGTAGACCCAGTAGAACCAATGCCAACCATGACAGACCAGACTACACTGGTTCCCAATGAGGAGGAAGCTTTTGCTCTGGAGCCCATTGACATCACAGGTAATGAGTATAGTTTGTTTCGTGCTTTTTTTTTTTTTTTCTTTCTTGCTGATGCTGCCCGTGATTTCTTTATGTTCATATTTAACTGCCATGAGAAGAAAACTTGGCTATCCACTTTCTTTGTAAATGGCTTAACGTTTTTATTTTGTTTATATATTCTTTCCCCTCCCTTTCTTGTGGTGCGCCCCCTTCCCCCCCGATTCCTGATTTTTAAACTGGGCTTTAACGGCAAAATAATTTATTCCATTTCAGTGAAGGAAACCAAGGCAAAGAGGAAAAGGAAGCTGATTGTGGACAGCGTAAAGGAGTTGGACAGCAAAACTATCCGCGCTCAACTAAGTGACTACTCTGACATTGTCACCACACTGGACCTTGCACCACCTACAAAGAAACTTATGATGTGGAAGGAGACTGGTGGTGTTGAAAAGCTCTTTTCCTTGCCTGCTCAGCCTTTATGGAACGCCAGACTCCTCAAGGTATTCATATCTGAAATGGACCAATAAATGTAGGCATGATTAATGGAGTGCTTAAATCTTCATTTTTAATCTCGACTAGCAGTTGACGTCCATAGCCCATTGATACAGTTTAAATAAAACTATCAAAAATGAAGTGCTACAAAAGCAAAGCGGTGAATCTGATACATAGAACATGTTTTTGTGGGGGTTTTTTCTTCAATTTCATAGACAATGTGATACCTGTATAGTGGTATAGAACTGCCAGCATCGTCCATGTATTGTGATATGCATACAGTTGTTTCTCTTTCCCTTGCCTCATCCCCTTTGCATTCCTGCTTGTGCTTAGCTTTTCACACGGTGTCTTACACCTCTTGTACCGGATGAGCTTCGTAAGAGAAAGAAAGGTGGTGAAGCTGATAACCTCGACGAGTTCCTTAAGGAGTTTGAAAATCCAGAAGTTCCAAGAGAGGAAATGAGACAGCAGGATGTCATTGGTTAGTATTCTGTCAGTTTTTGTTGTTGACCCATCTTAAGCAGAGCGGTAATAGACTAGCATTACGTGTAACGGAGCGTGAGACCCTGTGCTGTTTTACATTACAGACCAGCCCATTTTGGAAGAGGCTAGCAGACTCCAGGAGACTCTGATGGAGGGAAGTAGAACGCAACTGGATGAGACTGTGATGCCCCCGCCTCCACCTCAGCAAGGAGTGAAGCGCGATTCCCAGCAAATGGAGCCAGAGCCCATTGTACCGGTATGGAATTTTCCAGCGAGAGAAAGTTTTTAAACGTTTCTGGGAAGAGTCCTAAAAGCTTTTTGTTGGGGTCCCTCGGTAACCATTCATTTCTAACAGCCGCAATCTTCTAAATCTCTGGTAGATATTCAGTTTAAAGTGTATGTTGTCCCCCCCCCCTCCCCCCGGACATGAAGTAGCAAGTAACTAAAGGTGTGATACATGTTTCAGTGTCCCTTTTTTTATCCAGAATTTGGAGTGTCGACTAGAGACCAAAAAGTGTAAAATCCCACACCTGACCTTATGCGGCAAATTAATATATTGTAAATATTGTATAAAATGCCATTCAGGCTTTGTGTATACGGTGTGTGTAGGAAACAAATTTCATGTATAGCTTCGGGTCCCATCCCAAGATATCTCCAGTACAAAACACTTCTGGTCCAGAGTATTTAAGGGACGCTCAGCCTATAGAACAATAATATTAGACATATTCTTCCATTGGTGGAAATTTAACCTCTGCTGCTTTTAAACATCGTTTTCATACCCTAAAAGATCAATGTTCAGCTTGATACATTAAATGAGGCTTTGTTCTGTTTTTATTAGAATTGGGAAGTTGGCAGGATCACACTCTGCATCAAACTTGTTACGTTATCAGGTCATCGGAAGAAGCAGATTGAAATTAGTATTTTTTTCAATGTCCTTGTTCCTATAATTGTGGCAATTTTATTTATTTATTTATTTATAAAGGATTTTACCAGGAAGGATACATTGAGATTTCTCTCGTTTTCAAGTATGTCCTGGGTTCAAGAACATTGAGTGGTTACAGAAATACAAAAGTTACAGTTACAAGTACTTACAGCGACAACAAATTCCATAGCGCTTTACAATGGGGATGCACAAACAGCAGACTTACATGATACATGAGGAAATAACCCTGGACATCAGATAACTGTCCAGGTTATATATCACTTTAAACAAAAAGCTCAGGCAGACATCCCATGAGCTTACACTCTAAGGGACTAGGGTAACAGAAACAAATGGGAGCAGAGGGAAGGTGAAACTGGTGGTCAGAGGGATTGCATGAAATGGACCAGATTTTTTTGGGCTTAGTAAGGGTGATTAGGGAGAAAAGTGGAGACAGCTGGAAAGGATGCCTGAAATTAGGGACCAGCTCTGGGAGGGCGGGTGGATGGGGAGGGTGGGTTGGGGCAGCAGAGGGAAGGAATGGAGGTCACTCTGTGATGGAGAATGCTGTGGAAAGTGAATGAGGTTTGTGATAATGCAGATAGCCCCAATTAAACAAACATGAGGGGGAGGAGGAGGAGGATGAGGAGGGAGGAGGGAAACACAGATTTTTTTCTATCTGAAATGGAGGGAGATTCAAAATATTTCAAAAGACTAGTCAGAAAATAATAAATGCAGACCTAAAAATACATTTGCAAGATCATGGCAGCCTGGGGTATGATGTCGTACGCCTTTGTTGAGATGGTGGATACCTTGAATGCTTGGTTCAGGGCAGCAGAGGAAAAAATTACCACTTTAACCCCTTAAGGACCAATGATGTAACTGTTCCGTCATAAATGCATGGACTTTTAAGGGTCCTTTAAGGGGTTAAATAAAAGCCGTATACAGCATTGTTTCAAAATATGGAATCCTATGATAATACCTTGTGCTGTTTTAAACATCTGACGTGGAGCTCCACCATTGTTAAATCTTATTTCTGTGCCGCAGGAGCCAGAGCCTCAAATAGAATTGCCACCGGTTGAGCTTCCTCCTGAGGAACCACAGCACATTGGAGACATGATTCCAGACCTCATACCTGAGAAGGGCAAGGACAAAGAGAATGAAGAGGAGGAGGAGGTAATGCGTTGTTTTGATATTTGCACAAACAGATTTAACAGGAATTTGTTGCCTAGAACAGTGTTTTGCAAAGGAAATAGAGCAGTTTTCAGCAATTTCTAGAGTAGGCTGCTTCACCTGCCACTGTTCTGTAATTGCTGGTGGACTCTTGACACTTGTCTGCATTGTTATACTATTTCCCCCTCCGTCCTTGGCATTGTGGTTCACTTGGCTTTAGCACCGATCTGCATTTTGTTAATATGAAAGCAGATAGGAAACGGGCGGCAGCTAAGCAAAGCTGTTCTGCCATTGTCTTATGACACATTGTAATCTTTCCACGGAACCAGCCTGAAACAACATCTGTGATGTTTAACATCTCAATAAAGAATTTGCTTCTCTAAATATTTTTTCAGCCGCGAGACGGGAGACCCATTTGCCGTGGCTCAGACACGCAGGTAGTTTAGGACAAGTGTCTGGTGCTCCTGGGACATGGAGAAATATGAATTAATTTTCTAGTAGAGCTGTCCTATGAATATTAATCGGCACTCACAGCTGGTTTACAAACAGTTTTTTGCTTTTTCTTTCTGTTGCTGTAGGAGGAAGACACCACGGGGACTGAACAAGATCAGGAGGAGAGACGGTGGAATAAGAGGACTCAGCAGATGCTGCATGGGCTCCAGGTACTGTGGTGTTGTATGCTTTTGTTAAAGTAATCGCTATAGGTTCCACTTCCCATATCAGCGTTCCAGGCAACACTATAAATTAAACCTTTTATTTAGTAATGAGTCCTCCCCTTAATGCCAATTTAATATGTAGTTAGGTTTTATAAATCTTTAATTCTGGAAACAAGTCAGATTTCTTGTATGAATGTGCGTATAGTGTGCAGCATGCGCTGCTACACTCGTGCAATCTTTTGAGCTGCTCGTGATTCACCAACAATTTATAGCATTCTATAATTTCTATTTCATAAGCTCCTGAATTCAGAGCGCTGCACTTTAATATCAAGTTTCTAAAACACCTTGCCTGGGAATATACAATAGGGGTCTATTTACAAAATATGATCATACAATGCATTAAGCCAGCCTCATACCTGCAGGTACTTTTCTTCCTAACATAATGACAGCAGTTACAGATAAAAAGAAAGCAAGGACCCTGCACTCCAGAAACAAGAATGTCATTTTACAGCCGTAACAGCGACGTTTCGGCTGAACACTGGAACTCAGCTTGAGAAACGTCGTTGCTGTAAATAAAATAGGTCCTTTTTTCTGGCGTGCCAGGTCCCTTCTTTTTTGTCTTCATAGTGGTGGCTTCCCTGGGCACTCAATTTCTACTGACACTCTGAAGGAACGTTGCATAGTACCTTAATGCTGTCATCACCTTACTGCTTCTCAGCACTTAGGCTGGGTTCACACCACGGCGTAGCACAGCGTCGTGCAATACGCGCGTTCGCGCATACAAAAAACGCGCGAACGTGCGTTGCAGCGCGTTCGCAGCTATGATATGGCACGAACGCGCTGATAACTGCCCCAAAGAAGCTCCTGCACTTCTTTGGACGTAGGGCATTTATCAGCGCGTTCATGCGCGCTGAGAAACGGCCAGGTGTGATATGCCCACATAGGGAATAATGGTATTTCACTGTTTGAGCGTTTTACAGCGCGCAGGAGCTCGCTGTAAAACGCTTAGGTGTGAACCGAGCCTTAGAGTAACACATTTTCTTGGAAAACGCATCCTCCTGGAGCTCTCTGCAATGCAAGGGTTCAATCGGTCCCAAAACAAGGCACCTTTGACAGAGGAAGGGTTGCAAAACAAGGGAGGGTGGACAGTCTTCCAAATGTCGCCTACAAAACCTATCTCGTACTCTGTCCTTAACCTGTGCTATATATGCCTTAAATTTCCTGCTTTATTACATAGGATAAGCTGCTTTAAAACTTGTGCCTCTGAGCCCTTGTTCCGGCACTTGACACATAAAACCGGTTGCAACTTTACACAGAGCAGCTGACATTTGGGAGTTAAGAGTGCAATTGATGGAGTTACTGTTTCCTTATAGCATGAGCCAGCAACCTTAGCCCTCCAGATGTTTTGGGCATAAGTTTCCCATGATACTCCTTAGGCCTGCAATGCCTCCAAGGAAATGTAGTTGCTAAAACATCTGGAGGACCAAGGTTGCTGACCCCTGCCTTGTAGACTCCACGCTTTTGAATTCAGTCCTTAGGCTTTTACTCAGACACTGGTGTAAACTTAACCAGAGCTGTTTTTAAATTTACCAGAGCCGTCAGTCTATGGATTTTGCTAAGTTTACAAAAGCTCTGGTTAAGTTTACAACAGAGTTAGACTTGAGCCATAAGAACATTTCATTACTTCCTGCAACTGTATGTTGGTGGAAGTTCTGGGTACGTCACTGGTCCAGTGATACGCATCCCCTGATTTTTTTATTTTTTTTCCGCTCCTAACTAGTTTTCGAAGTTTACAAATCATTCAGTGTGTAGACCTGTGTGTTTTTTTTATGTTTTAATACTATATACTGAATGCATATTTGCGTATCTTGCCCCTCGGTAAAGCAGAGTATGATGCATTATTGGGATAAATTAGTTTGGCAGGTTTATGTATATTCCTGTCTGTTCTCAGTTCTTACTTTGCATTTTTTATTTTTTGCAGAGAGTTCTGGCTAAAACTGGTGCTGAATCCATCAGTCTCCTTGACCTGTGCAGGAACACCAACCGCAAGCAAGCTGCAGCAAAGTTTTACAGCTTTCTCGTCCTTAAAAAACAGCAAGCCATCGAGCTGACTCAAGTGGAGCCTTACAGTGACATCGTCGCCACTCCAGGACCAAGATTTCACGTCGTGTAGCTTTCATCTTCCGGCTCCTCGAGCATGCTCCGAATATCAATGAACCTTATTCCCTATGCTGGAGCCAGATGCATAGCATGGCCAAGCACCATAGTAAAGGCGTCTCCAACAGCCACTTGGTTAAAACCATGATATGTTGGTGATCTTGCTCCCCTGGCTAATGGTCTTTATTTTTATTATATGTAAAAAGTTTTTTTTTTTTTTGTTTTGCATTATTTTTTCCCCCTTCTAAGTGTGATACCTATATTTTTATGGGATATAAATGTGGTGAGGGTATTATTTCTTTAAATGCCGTACATTTACAGAATTCCTTCTGATCCTTTAATAAAGAGATGTCTGGATAACATTTTAGGGCAGTTGTGTGCAGTATTGGTCTTTCCAGAGGAAACTTTCTCGGCACCATTAGAAGTATCTCAGTGCAGCATGTCGAGCTTCTTCCAGGTGTTGCTGTAGTGAAATGTGGCATCCGTAATCTTAAATCTGATGCTACAGGCGGGCACGCGCAATCCCAGTTATCTGTATTTTTATATATAATATTGGCAACCCATCCCGCATTTACATGCCGCTGACGTTTTGTGTCTGGATTCTTTGATAATGTATACATTTTTATGTATATTGCTTGTTTTTGTTATTTCATGTTTTTCTTCCTTTTTACACATGCCATGTTAACTGTAGCTTTATATTCGCCTTTTTCCGCATTATCTTCAGATAGTTGTGGGAAAAACACATTTTGCAATTTCCAGGGTCAGTGCTTGTCTTAATGGGTTATTCAGAAAAAGGTGCTTGCTGAGGCTGGGGTCAGACGAGCACACTGTGCGCCCATACTGACGTGTCTTCCGGCGTCTGCAGCATTATGCCGCCACTGCAACGGGGTCGGCCACACGCTGTTGTGTGCGACAGCAGTCGTGCTGCGTCCTTGCAAGCCTCCCCGTCAAAGTGCTAGGATGCGAGTTGACAGGGTTGCAAAGCGCGATCCTCCATAGGATAGAGCCTTGCAGCACTGAGCGCAGCGAGGTGGCCACCAGTTGGGTGTCGCGTGGAAGGAACGTCCAGTCTCACAGACGTTCCTTCCGCTCTTAAAAACGCTCGTCTGACCCCCTGCCTGAAAGTGCAAATTTCACTTTCCTTTTCAATCGTGATAAAAACCAGTGTTTCATGATCGAAAAACCCAAACGGCAACAGGAGAGACATCGCAATGAAGCTTCTCCTACTTTTGTTCCGATGTTTTTTTTTATCTGAAACACTGGCATTTGTCACTGCTGCAACAACGGCACTTTTCTGTTCAAGTTGTCCTCTTCATTTGCTGGTTTGCTTTGGATTTCCTAGCTTCACTATCTTGTGACATTGCAGGGGTTCTTTGGAATAAAGCCTGATTCCAAAATCATTGGTTAAATTGAAGAGGACACCTGTTAACCCACCTGCGTTTGTGCAGGGTTGTTCGCTGTTTGTCCCTCTTTCCTTTGGGAAGTGGAGGTTGATGCTCTTGGTGTGACTGTTTTCTGTGATAAAAGATTCGGAGGGAGGGGGCTCTGTATTGACAATTCTCTGCTGTGGGATTGCAGCCGCCTTGATCCTTTGTGGTGGCGGTGTTGTCCATCTTGTATTGGTTGTAATGAAGACTAACTTTCATAACTGTGAAATCCTGGTAATAATCCTAATGCTGCGTTTAATGCTATTTGTCCACATTGGGTCCCTCCTCTACGGTCCTCCCTGGACTCCAGTACTTTCCAGTTCTCCTGCGCACTAGGTATTCTGATTTGTTACCTCCAGAGATACAGTAGGTATTTGTATCACAGGACCTGGAATCCTATTATAGGATTAAATATTACCAGTACAGTGATAAATTTTACGTGTTGGGCTCTTATACTTGTCTTTACATTTTGATAATGGTCACGTTTTCATTTTGTCTCCTTCACACCTCTCTACAGACCAGATACCCGTTACATTGTGTTCTTTGGTCTAAATCTCTCCATGCATAGTGATCTCTATTAAACGGCTCTTTGTCTGCTCCTGCTGTCCATCCTAAGACTCCTACATAAGGCAAAGTGAGTTTTTAGAAGGTCTTAGGGGATCAAGTCCTGTGTTACCTGCTATTTGTAGTAGCAAATGATAATTGTATGTTGTAAAGATTTACACATTTATCAGACACATAATGTAATGGTTGCAGTGGAAGAAAATCCGTTTGTAACGTTAAAGATTTTCTCTTGTTTGTTGCATTTGGTAGTTTTCTCACTTGGATAATGGAAAGCTGTATTTTTATATTCTCCAATTCAGTGCGTGGCACATCATCCCTGTGCCATGACATCTGCTCTTCCAAACCATTTACAAACCTGTATTGCTTTGGTTTGCCCCCGTAAGGTTTGTATGGTCTGAGAGGCCTTTTTAACCATTTCAAACCACAAAGGAATAAATCTCTTTATTAAAGAGCCCGCATTCAGATTAGGGGGGTCACCACAATGTGACCAAATTTGACTCGTATAAAGCTTATGTGACACAGATGACCCTCACAAAGAGTGTGCTTCCCGGTCACCCCCAATATGTTTATTATGAAACATTGATTTGAATGGCGATTCTTTGACATGCTCTGACAGTCTTAAATCAGGATGTGGTTAATCCAGGGTCCAGGCTGCCACGGAGTTTTCACTCTGGCTACAAAGTGTTTGGATTGTTCTGTAGAAATCTTTATATATACAACATTTGGCTTGAAATACATGTGTCAAGCTGTGTCTTAAAGTCTGTATATAGAATATATATATATCTCTTCACTCTCGGACTTGGCTCCTAAACATCTGGACTATTTACAGATGGGATCTCTGGCTGATGCACTGAGATTTACGGCAATTGGAGGAAGAGTCTGTGAGGCTGCAGTTTGCCGTCCCTGATTTTGTGTGTGTGTGTATATATATATATTTCTCTATTCTTCATGGTAATGTAGATAGGTTGTGTTAGTCCAGATGCCAAAATCGCAAGGTATAGCTGTACATGGTGATACCTTTTTTTATTGGACTAACGTTATGTTTAAAAGACAAGCTTTAAGCTTCCAGACCTGAAGAGGAATCTTCTCGAAAGCTTGTCTTTTGAGTGTAATGTTAGTCCAATAAAAAAAAGTATCACCACGTACTGCTATACTCGTGATTTATATATATCTATCTATATCCTCTCTCAACAGTCATTCTGAAAACCTTCGATGGCCTTTCAATCATGGTTTAAAAAAAAAATCCTTTTCGGCTGTACCTGACGGGTCTTCTTTTACTCTGAAGTTCCTGCAGGCGCTGCAGAGCGTTAAGCACACAGCAGCTGTGCAGCATGTACCTTGCAGCTCTCCTGCCCTGTCCCTCTTCCTCTATGAAGACCCAAAAACAGAAAAATTCCTATATCCAGAGTGTTTAATGTCCCAGGCATTTTGGCTTCGGTATGCTCTACCTGTGTATATCATTTATCCCCCCCCCCCTTCCCTAAATCACACTTTAGTAGACCTTTTTTTTTTCTATATATCCTTGTCTTTAAGCAGAGCATATGGTGTAAGCCGTTTAACACTGTGCCATGTGGCGTTTTAGTACCAAATACTGCACACAACTGTTTCTGGATCATAACGTTTTCATCTTGTAAACTCTACAAGTTTTCATTCACTTACCCTCAATCACTGGTCTAAGTATGGTACTTCCATGAACCAAGTGTAGTTGAAATTTGAGTTTTTCCTTTTTTTTTTAAGGCTATTTAAGTGCAGTTTGCTGGATGATGATTAGCCTTTAGTGCATGACTTAGATGCCTCAAAACCGTTATGTGTTTTATGCTCACTAGAACATGACCTTTTAACGCCATCACTTGCATTTAAATTGCGTTTTGGATCCTTTTTTTTTATTTTTGCCAGTCTTTTAAAACACAAAAGTCCCTAAATCAATACTAAACCAAACCTCCTATTTATCGTTCAGATTCTGGATACAAAAAAAATAATTTTAATCAAGAAAATTCTAAAAAAAAAAAAAAGGAAAAAAAGTTAATGATGAAAAGCTTTACTTCTGCCATTTCTATTTTTATGTGCCTGGAAAAACCAGTTTCTCCCCCCTTTGTATAAAGAGATATTGTAGATAACTTTGGATGTTTTAATTATAGAAATTAATCTTGTTTCTTGTTACACATTTTAGCCAGTTTTCATTGCTTCTAAAGAATTGTTGATGAAAATAGTTGATGCTGTTATGTATAACTTTTTTTTTTTCTAATAAAAGCCTTGAACACACACACGCACCCCGCTCCCGATGTCTCTTCTGCTTAATGCATCCAGGTATGGCGCATGTGAGGATCGCTCTGACTCATGCAGGGGTCGCATTGAAAATTGGACTTGTTTTATTGATGCCTTGTAACTAGGGGTCGACTGATTATCGCTACTATAATCGGGGGCCGATATTCATCATTTTTCCTGTTATCGTTATCGGGCTGTTTCATTGCCGATATACCAATAACTCAGAAGCGGAGATCCCTCTGAGCATGCGTCAGATCCCGGCACTGATTAAGCGTCTCCTTTTGGAAGTGACTCTGGCCGGCAGTGATGAGATCACTCCAAGGTCTCCCCCTCCCATCTGCTTGTCACGGTAGGAAATGGAGGGGGAGGAAGCTCATTTAATTATAAACCATCTTGTTTGTTTTTAGGAGGGTCCGCTCGTTGTGCTCCTCCCCTGATCTCACTCTCCCTGTCTGCTCTTCCTTTCTTCCTTCGTGCTGTACAGCCAGTCTGTAAAACTCTCCTTCCTTCTTCAGAGTTCAGACTGGCTGCATAGGAGCATAAATTTTGCTGATCTCTACTGTCCGGAACCCCCCCCCCCCCCATAAAGGGTGCTGTGAACTATTTATTTTATGTGCCCACAAACTGCAATGTAAAGCTGTCCATGCATTTGACACTGCAGGTTACTGTATAATAACAAAAAAAGAGAAAATTAAAGTTAAGAGATTGTGAAAGAAAGATAAATGGGGTGGTTGCAATTCCTTAATCCATCCAGGGTTACAATTTTTACACTCGTTAACTACCTAGCGTGTCACCCCTCTCCTTAGTCTAGGGTCAGACGAGCGCATTTGTACTGTGTGTCCGTGCGTTATGGGCGCATGTTCTGAAGGAAGACGCAGTAGTGGCACAGTCTGTTTTTTTTGACGACTGGCGTTATTTTTGACGGATGTAGATGGGAAACGAAAAAACATTTTGTCCGTCAAAAATGCTGGACGTATAAATGCAGTCCGTCTGACCACATTCCATCACACACAAGCTATGCGGACGTGGCGCACTCCACATGTCTGTTGAAGCGGTTTAACGTTCTTGCTTGCTTGCGTCCGTTTGCCAAGTCCGTTGTGCGGCTGCACTTTTGTGCGGACGTACGTCGTGTGTGGGGCATCATTGATCATGATTCTCTGCTACCACGGACGTACTAATGTGCGGCTACACGGATGTGATTACTGCGCTCGTCTGACCCCAGCCTTAGATTGTAAGCTCTCGAGCAGGGTCCTCTCTTCTACTGTTTTGTAGTTGTAATGTGTATATTTGTTGTTCTGTGTCTCCCTTTTGTACATCACTAGGGAACTTGTTGGCACTCTATAAATGCTTGTAACTATATAGAAATTGTGAAAAATAAAACAATTCCCTCCCCCCCCCCCCTCCAAAAATTTCAATGTACAGAATATCAGCACCTGTTATCGGCCTGCAAGGCTGCCGATAATCGGTATCGGCGCCTAAAAAGTGATATCGGTCTATCCCTACTTGTAACTGAAGGGCACGTACGTAGAGGGTTAAAGTTCAGTGTTAACCTGCAGCAGCCGCCCACGAAAACAATACGTAGGTTGCTGCTAATGGAAGTAATTTGCATGTTTTAGGCAAAGCACCGGTGACTCTCTAAATGCACTGTATGCCCTTAATTTGCAGTCTGTGCTCCAATTTGCCTGCCGCAGGAATTGACCTCTTCAGTTTCTCTTATTCATCCCTACGTTTTGGCCAGTCGGCCCAACTCTTGGCTGGCAGGGAGACTACACAGGTTTGCAATGAGAAACCGTTTTGCTAGCTGTTAGGTATTTTTTTTAATGTATGGCAACTACGGCTGCAACGATTTTTTTTTTTTTTTATCGGCTAAAAAAAACATGCAAATTGCATTTTTCACACACAAAGGTACATGAGCCCCTGGTCACAGTGATGGATTGATGCTGTGTGCGTGCAACTTAAGTTCATGTCTGCTTTCTCCCCAAAACGAATCCTGCTACAAGCACTCAGATCTACACTGTATAACTCATTCTGCCGCTTTGCGCTACAATGTAACTACATGACCCACCATTGTGACATGTTAAAACAGCTAAACTGGCCATCGCTAGAATCCAGACGCACCCTTCACCTTTCCAGCCTGGTGTTTAAGAGCATCTCTGGGAAGCTGCCACCCTACCTGAATAGACTGCTTCCCCCAGCAGCTCCTCATCTATAACCTCCGATCCAGGACCAGCACCTTACTTGCAATACCACAATACAAAAAGACAGTGCTCGGTCCTCATTTTCCTACAGAGCACCACAATTATGGAATAACCTCCCAGACACCATCAAATCTTCCACCAGTCTTAAGTCACTCAAAATTTCCCTGTTAACATACCTCAATACAGAATGCACCTGTAACCTAGTGACTATATTTCCTACATATTTATTTTCTGTTAATCTGTATATTTGTGTTGTTAATATCTTACATTGTATTACTTTGTATTTCTGTAAATGTAACACTTCAATGTACTTGAACCCAGGACATACTTGAAAACGAGAGAAATCTCAATGTATCCTTCCTGGTAAAATCCTTTATAAATAAATATACATGATGTTAGCACGGGGGGGGGGCACTTCACGCAGCCTGACCACTTTAGTTTATTAGTGTCCCTTTACTATAATTTCATGCTCAAACTGAGCTGGAAGAGGGTCCAGAGTTAGAAGGGAGTGGGTTTGTGCAAGGGGCTTGACTCAAATGTGAGAGGGAGTGCGTTTGGGCAAAAGACTGGACCTGAGTGTGGGAAAGGACCGAAAAGGCGAGAATGGCAGCTCCAGACCAAAAGTGGGGGTAGCGGGCAGGTTGAGGTGGTGGCATAGGACGAAGCAGAATTTATAAAGTATTTTACCAGGAAGGATACTTGAAAACGAGCGAAATATCAATGTATGTCCTTGGTTCAAGAACATTTACAGTCGTTATCTTGCAGTATTTTGCATTTCTATATTAAAAACTAAACACAAATATACAGATTAACACAGAAAATAAATGTGTAGGAAATATATTCACGGTTACGTGTTTACATGTGCATTCTGTATATAGTCACGGTTTACAGGTGAATTCTGTATATAGTCACGATGTTACATGTTTACAGGTGCATCCTGTATATAGTCACGATGTTACATGTTTACAGGTGCATCCTGTATATAGTCACGATGTTACATGTTTACAGGTGCATTCTGTATATAGTCACTATGTTACATGTTTACAGGTGCATTCTGTATTGAGGTATGTTAATAGGGAAGTCTTAAGTGACTTAAGACTGGGGGAAGATTTGATGGCGTCTGGGAGCTTATTCCATAATTGCAGCGCTCTGTAGGAAAATGAGGATGGAGCCACTTTCTTTTTTGTATTGTGGTGTAAGGTGCTGGTCCTGGATCGGAGGTTATAGGATGAGGGAACTGCTGGGGGAAGCAGCCTATTCAGGTAGGGTGGTAGCTGCCCAGAAAAGCTCTTAAACACCAGGTTTGAAAGGTGAAGGGTGCGTCTAGATTCCAGCGCAAGAGAAACGGCTACAGCGCATACAAAAGAGACGGAGTATGAGGGCGTTTTGAGTCGGTATGTAAACCATGAAAGGGCACAAGTGCGTTTGCAACTGTGAAAGCAAGACCTACACACCTGCTGAGATTGCTAATATCCATTTCACCAGTCTGAGGTCCTGAGCGAGCACAGGGTTTCACGTGCACAGCTTGTGCTAGTTCATGTGAAGCTTTGATGGGGGGCAGGAAGTGGGAGCTGAAGAAACACCCCTAGCTGAGGGGCGTGGCCAGAAGATGAAATGATAGTTTAAAAGAAGAAAATAAACATTTTTAGAACTTTAACTGTCAAAATTCTAGACATGTCCCTTTTAAATAATTGGGCTGAAGTTGTTGAAGCATCTGCCTTATGTTTTCAGGGGTTTTTACTCCCCTATTCTCCATCGCTGTGCGCAGTTCCTCAACCCGGAAGTTGAAGCTTTTCTATGCAACTTTCATAAAGTATTGACTGCAAATTGCGCAGTGCTACATGACTTGTGCACTTTATGAATGCCAGTTGCATATTGCCTGCGCAGGACAATGGATCGGAGCTGCTTGTCTGAGACCACTTGGTACAATAGGTGATGTCAGCATGCTCTTTGCATGATTATGTCACTAGTGACCTGCAGCTGGGAAAGTAACTTTAGGGGGGAATCCTACGTTGTAGTTCTCCATGAGTAGTTTAGCACGGCTTTATTGGGTTGGTGTGGGCATGGGTTTGTGTGTGGGGATGATCAAGCGGTGGGAAGGATTACTGGGGGCACAGTTGGTGGGGGACGGCTTTTACATATCTTTTCTCCCATTTTTGTTTAATTGGCTTGAAAACCTGGAGGGAAATGTGGAGACGTGACGGGAATTTACAGTGCAGCATTTACTTGTGTTTCAGAGGTAAATGCATTAATGCACATGTTTGTTTATTCACCCCAGGAATACTCTCAGAAAACATTTTGACACTTGTGAAAATCCCGCTAGCAGATGTTTAATATTTAAAGAATATCGGTTCAGGTCAGGAGAGGGGGCGGTTATTAGTCTTGCATTGAAACCGGGATTCTAAAATACCACGTGGTTTGATTTTGTTTTTGGGGTTTTTCCTTGTTTGAAATGTTTGGTTTATTTCTACAGGACAGAGTGGGGAATTGCAATCTAAGGAATGTCGTTGGAGGCAGCTCAGTAACTCTTCTAGTCTTGGTGACCTGACGACCTATTTATGTCGATTTAATAAATGTAAATTAAAAGTGCATCACTGTTTAATTTACAACATGCAATTTTTTTTTTCTAGTTCAGCAATTCACTGCTTGGAGTTTCTTTGCAGCTCTGCTACCCCCCCCCCCCCCCCATGGTTTCCTGAGTGTGGCTCGGGGTTACGTTTCGTTGCTGAAAGCGGTAACCCTGAGCCACACTCAGGCTCTATATGTACCTGTCCTGCGCTCCCTCCCTGACCTCCGCGATCGCAGCGTTTTGCTTCTTGGTTCCCTTCTCCAGGCGCTTCTTTAATAATGTTTGCCCAGGGTCCAATCAATTTCTTCCCCCCCGAAAGCCTGCCCACCGCATGATTTCGCTCTCCACCCCCAAAACCAAATACATTATGGACTTATAATAATATAGAAGACTTATATACAGGTGAAACTTGAACTTTTGCACGATATTCTAAATTTATCATTTATTTCAGTAATGCAACTTAAAAGTAAAAGGTGAAACTAATATTACATGCAAAGTAAGATATTGCAAGCCGTGATTTGTCAATTGTGAGGATTATGGCTTACAGCTCATGAAAATCCACAATCTCAGAAAATTTGAATATTGTGAAAAGGTGCAATATATTCTAGGCTCAAAGTGTCCCACTCTAATCAGCTAATTAAGCCATAACACCTGCAAAGGGTTCCTGAGCCTTTAAATGGTCTTGCAGTCTGGTTCAGTAGGAATCACAATCATGGGAAAGACTGTTGACCTGACAGTTGTGCAGAAAACCATCATTGACACCCTCCAGAAGGTAATTGCAAAAAAGTTGGATGTTCCCCTAAGTGCTGTATCAAAGTACATTAATGGAAAGTGTGGAAGAAAAAAGGTGCACAAGCAGCAGGGATGACCGCAGCCTGGAGAAAATTGTCAGGAAAAGGCCATTGAAAAGTGTTGGACTTTCACAAGGAGTGGACCTGAGGCTGGAGTCAGTGCATCAAGAGCCACCACACACAGACGGATGCTGGACATGGGCTTCAAATGTCGTATTCCTCTTGTCAAGCCGCTCCTGCACAACAAACAACGTCAGAAGCGTCTTACCTGGGCGAATGAAAAACAGACCTGGTTGCTCCGTGGTCCAAAGGCCTCTTTTCTGATGAGAGCAACTTTTGCATCTCATTTGGAAACCAAGGACCCAGAGTATGGAGGAAGAATGGAGAGGCGCACACTGCAAGATGCTTGAAGTCCAGTGTGAAGTTTCCACAGTCTGTGTTGATTTGGGTAGCCATGTCATCTGCTGGTGTTGGTCCACTGTGCTTCATTAAGTCCGGGGTCAACCCAGCCGTTTACCAGGAGATTTTTGAGCACTTCATGCTTCCTTCCACAGACGAGCTTTATGGGGATGCTGACTTCATTTTCAAGCAGGACTTGGCACCTGCCCACACTGCCAAAAGCACCAAAACCTGGTTCAATGACCGTGGGATTACTGTGTTTGATTGGCCAGCAAACTCTCCTGACCTGAACCCCATAGAGAATCTGTGGGGCATTGCCAAGAGAAATATGAGAGACATGAGACCGAACAATGCAGAAGAGCTGAAGGCTGCTATTGAAGCATCCCGGTCTTCCATAACACCTCAGCAGTGCCACAGGCTGATAGCTTCCATGCCACATTGAGGCAGTAATTGCTGAAAAAGTGCTTATACTTTTCAAAGGTCCCATATTGTTCTATGTACAATCCTTGTTTTATTGATTGCATGTAATATTCTAATTTTCTGAGATTGTGGATTTGGGGTTTTCATAGCTGTAACCATAACCATCCCAATTATGACAAATCACGGCTTATTCCAGCATGACAATGACCCAAAAACACACGGCCAAGGCAACAAAAGAGTGGCTCAGTCCTTCATAAACCTTGCACTTTGGATTATACAGTGTAAAATTATATTTTTCTAAATTTGCTGCTGGTCCCGCCCCCCCTGCATCGTGTGACTCGCAGGGAGCCTTACCAGGAAGCAAGTCCCCATGATCACACTGCGGGGACAGCGAGGGAGCCAGGAGGAGGTGAGTATGCATCCAGCCCGAGTGTGGCTCGGGGTTACCGTTCATGGTAGTGAAATTTAACCCCGAGTCACACTCAGGAATACCGCCAGGGAGGTTAAGGAGAGGATGCCTCAGAGCTGAGAGCTGGAGGGAGATTGTGATGTGCAGCCTCCAGGCTCAGCTTCCTGCACAGCTTGCTGCTGTGCTGGAAGCTCCAGTTTTTTTAGCAGGACCTGTCCTGTGTTTCTCCTAGCGCCCCCCCCCCCCCATATACCTTGTTGTACTCCAGCAGCACGTGAAGGCTCATGGCTCTGTCTCTGGAAGGAGGGGGTGGAGTCAGCACAAGGAGCTGCAGCCTCCGTGTGAGCTCATTTGATTAGGGTGTGTCCAACCTCAACTGGCTTCCTCCCGTTTGGCCCCACCCCAGGTGGTGTGCCCTCTGACATCTCTAGGTAGGCCTAGAGATGCAGTGCTTCCTCAGAAGCCTGCGGCCTACAAAAAAACAGCGCCACCACTGTAAAACAGCCCCAGCAGCCCACAAACGAAGCAGCCTGCTTTGGGCCCCTCAACGAATACTGGGCCTGGGGCAACTGCCCCTCCTTAAAGATGGCCCTGCCCTTCTCGCAAGAAGGGAACCAGGAAAAAGGATGTCGCAATCGCCGGAGAATGGGGACAGCGAGGGAGCGCCGGGACATGTATGTATCCAGTAGCATCCCGAGTGTGGCTCGGAGTTAAGGCTTTCTGCAATGCATTTAACCCCGAGCCACACTGATATCGTTAGGGGGCCAAATAAATTGTTCAGATTCTGACATATAAAATGTCAGAATCGGAACACCAGGGAGGTTAAACACCTATACACCCCCAATATATGGTGTAGTCCCTAGAAGGTGGGACAGTAGGATATGGGGTCCATAACACTGGTCAGCAATGAAATTGTTTCTGACTTAAATACTTATTTCATCGGGATCTCAGTATGTTAAAAACAAATCTGACATTTAAAACGCTTGGTTAGCTCTCATTTCTGATATATACATATCCTAAAACATCATAAATGTGCTATATGATAAAGCGTGTGGCACTTCGAGCAGCTAATTAAGGTACATAGAGCAATTCTAGAGGTTGGCAAACATGAGCATGAAACCTATGCCGATATGAAATTACTTCTGGAAGCAATTGAGTACAAAGACTACCAATGGCAGATCTGTGGACACCTGAAGGTGATTGCAATATTGCTGGGTGTGCAATGGGACAGTCAAGCTAGATCAGTGGTTCCCAACAGGTCAGATTTTCCAGAAAACCGAAGCAAAGCACAGGTGATATGATTTGCTGCTCAGTGATTGCAGGATTCAGTCTGCATTCCCCCAAGGTGGTCCTCAAAACCTGGTCTGTTGGGGGGGTACTTGTGTACCGTGGCTGGAAACCACTAGGCTAGATCCTCACACTACAACAGAAAAGACTTGTCCCCAATGACAACTCTGCGACCTGGGGAAAAGAATGTCCAGCACAGTCCGCTGGTTGATCGAAGCAGAATTCACTTTCCACAGCATACTCCATCACAGGCTGACCTCCATTTCTCCCCTCTGCTGCCCTGAACCAAGCATACTCCATCACAGACTGACCTCCATTCCTCCCCTCTGCTGCCTCAACCAACCAACCCAGAGCTGGTACCTAATTTCAGGCATCCTTTCCAGCTGTCTCCACTTCTCTCCTTAATTACCCTTACTAAGCCCAAAAAAATCTGGTCCATTTCATGCAATCCCTCTGACCACCAGTTTCACCTTCCCTCTGCTCCCATTTGTTTCTGTTACCCTAGTCCCTTCGAGTGTAAGCTCATGGGATGTCTGCCTGAGCTTTTTGTTTAAAGTGATATATAACCTGGACAGTTATCCGATGACCAGGGTTTTATTTCCTCTTGTATCATGTAAGTCTGCTGTTTTGTGCATCCCCATTGTAAAGCGCTATGGAATTTGTTGGCGCTGTATAAGTACTTGTAACTGTAACTTTGTATTTCTGTAACAATTCAATGTTCTTGAACCCAGGACATACTTGAAAACGAGAGAAATCTCAATGTATCCTTCCTGGTAAAATCCTTTATAAATAAATAAATTAATTCTTCTGCCCCCTTTACGCATCAAACTCGGCCTTTATGAAGAACTATCAGGGTTATTCAGAGAGAGGTAAAACCAGGAGAATGGCTGTAGAAGTGAAAATTCTAGGTCAAAATAGCCAAACCATAAAAATTCTCCCATTTATCTCACTTTCCACATCGGCTATTTTGACCTAGAATTTTCACTTCTCCTGGTTTTCATCTCTCTCTAAATAACCCTGTATGTAAAGGGAGTGAACAAGGTTGGAGAGGCTTGGGAGGTGTGGGTTCTGCTGGGTTTCACTCTTCCTATTGTCTCCCAACCCTCTCCTATGTCCATGTCACCCTGTGCCCCATATAGATGCAGAGTGTCTGTGTTTATGTTACTGTTGATGTTGGTCTTCTGTGTGTGTCACTACAGCCCATTCCAACAAACATTGCCTCTCCTTGTATCAGACTGTTCTGTGTTTGTTATCGGTGATCTAACTTATTCAGACAGCAGAGTACTCAAACTGTAATATGTTCTAACGTTTTCGTCTTCTATTGGTTTGTGCTATGGTTCACGTACGTCGTCAACAGTGGGAAGCAGGAGGAGGAAGAGGCACCATGGTGTCACTTTCTATTGTTCTCCAGGTCCCTCCTTGCATATATTTTGGGTCATGTGTCTGATTGAAAACCATTTGTTTTGCTCTTTTACCAAAAGGAGTCCGGTTTTTTTATTTTGCCCGTCCATAAGCTTCAGCTAAGGACTGGAGAAAGCACGGAAGATCGATGTTGGGAGAACAGATGCCCTGCAAGGAAGCGACATTAGCAGATCTACCCAGTCGGGGTACTGAGATCTGTTACATCCCCCTACATCAAAGCTGTCAAACCCATGGTTCCTCAGATGTTAATGCCTACAGTTCCCAAAAAATCTTTCAATGCAATAGATGGCCAGGGAATCATGGGAGTTGTAGTTCAGAAACATCTGGGCGGCCAGAGTTTGATAGCCCTGCCATACACCAGCACCTGTGTGAGTTGCACAAATGGTAGTGCTTGGAATGTCCCCTCAAACAAAACATCTCACCGCGTTACGAGGACATCTGATGGTTGAGTTGCCTATGGGCCACTTGAAGGGATGGGTGGACATGGTTTACTAGACTTGATTATGACAAATACGAGCAGGCGTCTTGTGTCCCTCAGGAATGGGAAATAATCTGCAATCTGTTTTATTAAAACATTATTAGACCCTCCATCGAGCTCCTTTTTCCGCTGCTAGATTTCTTACCCTACAGCCTCTGTCCCACAACATGACGGCAATAACCAAATTTCATTTAGTGAAACGTGAATAAAAGATGCCGAGCATGGCCTTCTTAAGACAGTAAATCACAATTCAGGGCTAAGCTGCAGATGTTTGTGAACTATATTCCCCATGATGCTCAGCCATCGTATGGGCTACGCTGTATCTCTCTCCCTGCGGGGCAGAAATAACCGTGTTAGGCGGATTTATAATGGGAGCCTTCCTTTCCTCACTCCGTCTGATAAAAAAGAACCATTATTTTATATTCTAGGAGTGGGAAGGAAGGTGTAATTGTTCTCAACTGGTTGTGAATGTCTTGGCAACTGACAGCAAATCCAGCTATTAAACGACCACACGACCTCACAGCATATGCCAGCATCGATGCATCTGTGCTACAAACAGCTGTCGTGCCTTAAATTGCTCCTGCGAGGCGGATAAAAATAAGAATAAATTCACCGCTGTGCACGTGGATATCCTATTTATGAATTTGGTTACCACTCAATTTTTGCTTTAATTTCCCTTCCCCCAATATATATATATATATATATATAATGATTGGTGTTTTATAAGACTAAACATGGTCCTCACCAAGCTGCACCTTTGGTCCTGGATTTTATACCTTATATTTTATTAGAGAACCATGGGCAGATTGTGTAAAGTGTGTGTATATATAATATATATATATATATAACAAACACGACTGCATTGTATGGCTCAGAATTTCCACTCGCCTCTGGTGAGCAGATATTACAGCAAGGTGAGTTAGATTTGTTCATTTGCCCTTGAAGACTTTGTGCAGAGTCAGAGGGGGTTTAGTGGTTGGTGGGGTATGTCTGGTGGGGGGCAGATGATGAGAGGGATCAGATTGTGGAAGTAAGCCAGAATTTTTGCACTTCGGCGATCTTTTATTTTCCCCAACAGCTCAGGGATATATGTTAATGTTAATCGCCATGCATTTCCCTATTTGCCATGTGTTAAGTCCAGGCAAGACTACAGCTTCAGTAAGCCCTGTACTGAGCCATCAAAAAAATGGTAGGAAATATGGGGTTTAAACAGACAAATCCCATAGGTAAAAACATAATATCTATATAAAAAATATTTTAAAAGACCATTTATTCTTTTTTAATTTTTTGCAAAAAACATATTTTTATTTTTGTATTTTTTTTTTTACATGACTTTTTTTTTTTTTTTAATTTTTGTTTCGTAGTAGACCTTTTTTTTATTTGGACACGTTGGAGCTACGTTTTTACTGATTGCAACTTCTATTAGGAAAATAGGAGACTCTTCTTTCTTTTTTTTTGTTCAGTCTGCTTCGCTGATGCCAATTCAGCGGTTATCGGCGCAATTCAGCAATTTTTACCGATGTCCGATAACTGCTGTGTCGACTCTGATTTTGGCAAAATACGGTGACTATTTGTAAAATAGTGAATTCACCATATTTTCGGCAAAAATGGAATCGCCGAAATGGGCCAAAACGCAAAGCACCAAAACTGCATGAAATTTTGGTGCCTTGTGAATAGACCCTTTGATCTCTAACAAACGTGGTTATGGTGATGTGGTCTCCAGCACCTTTGTATAGTTATTGGGTTTTTATATAAAAATATATTTAAATTAATACAATTTATGTTAATTCAATGTTCATTTACCACAATGAAAGAGACAAATGCATGTTTTCTTTTGATTTTTACTTTTGATTGTCCCTCATACCATTCCAATCAAGTGTCGCTGTTCCCACCAATCTCTCGATCATTGAATTATTTTGACACTGAAGTTACATATGTTTGACAATTAACAAGGGCTGAAAAGACTTCTGATCTATTATCTCATGCCGTTTCTCCATTCCATTTAATATTTAAATATTTCTCCCAATGGGAACATCACACTTCCTGTATTGTGTGTATCGTATCAGCTTATACCCTGAGCTCCCCCTCCCTTTACAAATAAGAATTAAATACATTTTATCGTTAAACCATCTTCAATTAACTCAGATTCATTTCAAAAAAGCACAATGAGACATATACTACATATTTAAATTAATGCTAGGTTTATTAAGTATATTTAAGACAATGAAAGACCTTTTGTTGTATATAACAGTGTGGTAGGGGACTTCTAAATCTTAACAAAGCATAAAAATATTATTATATTTTTGGCCTTCAACTAGCCACACTATGGGCAACCTCTGGACTCAGAGAATCATCCTTCACCTGGCATGAGAGTAAAAATAAACGTGGGGGAAACCTCTGGAGAACCATGGCATGAAAGACTGCCCTTCCCTCTGGGCATTAACAGCTGACTTCCTTCATTACATATTCATGCTCCACTTCTATAGTCTTGCTTAATCTCTCGCTAAACAGTCTTATTTCTCATCCTTTAACTCTACTTTTTCTCAGGATTCCAGAAGTCTGTTTCATACATTCAATCTGTTAATGCACCCCATGTCCACCCAATCTTCAACGGACCTCACTGCTGTCAGCTTTGCTGACTACTTCACTAATAAGATAGCTAAACTAAGACTAGAAATCTCTTCAATGCCCTCCCCATTAACTACTCAACCTCATTCACTCTGTCACTCCCTGCCCACACTTCTATGTCCTCCTCTTCCCTGGTCTTCGAGGAGGATGTCTTGGCACTTCTCATGTCCTCCTGCCCAACCACCTGTCTGCTTAACCCCATCACCTCGCACCTTATTCGGTCTGTCTTACCAGTTGTTGTCCCTGCTCTGACTCATATTTTCAACCTCTCCCTCTCCTCTGTTGTATTCCCCTCTGCATTCAAACGTGCTCTGATCACCCCCATCCTAAAGAAGCCATCTCTTGATCCCACCTCCCTCTCAAACTACCGACCCATCTCTCTGCTCCCCTTTGCCTCCAAAATCTTAGAACGCCTGGTCTATAACCAGTTCACCATTTATTTCACTGCTCTCTAATTGATGCACACCAGTCCTGCTTTCGCTCCCAGCGTCCACTGAAACTGCTCTGACCAAGGTGACTAATGATTTAGTTGCTGCTTAAAGCAAAGGTCACTTCTCCCCCTTTATTCTTCTTGATCTTTCCACTGTATTTGACACTTTTTACCACCTCTCCTGCTCCTCACACTGCGTTAACTTGGCCTCAGTGACACCACTTTCTCTTGGTTCTCTTCCTACCACTCTCTTTACTCCTTAAGAATCTCCTTCGCTTGTGCCTCTTTTCCCCCCAACTCCCCTCTTTGTTGGGGTACCTCAAGGCTCTGTTCTGGGTCCAATACTTGTAAACTGCCTCTCTTGGCAACCGCATCTCTTTATATGGATTTCAATATCATCTCTATGCTGACCACATCCAAATCTAGCTTTCCTCTCCTGATCTCTCTCCACCCATGCTGGACCGTGTTACTACCTGCCTGTCATCAGTCCCCGACAGGATAACTTCCCGTTTCCTAAAGCTTAATGTCTCTAAAACTGAACTTCTTGTCTTCCCTCCCTCCTAAAACTAATATTCCTGTGCCCATTTCCCTTCAGATGTATGATGCCACTGTTACGTCTACCTTACAGGCACGTTGTCTCGGTGCCCTCCTAGACTCTGATCTCTCCTTCACTCCTCACATTCGATCACTAACCAAATCCAGCTACTTCCACCTAAAAAACATTACACGCGTCTGTCCCTGTCTTAAACAGAACTCCGCTAAAATGCTCATCCAAGCTCTTATTATCTCCCGCCTTGACTACTGTAACCTCCTTCTCTCTGGCCTTAAGAGATCCCAGATTCTCCCTCTGCAGTCTGTTATGAATGTTAAGGACCCCTGATCACCTGAGGCTCAAAGTTACAGTAGGGGGGCCTAGAGAGTTAAAGCTTGGAGAGGTGCTGAGCCTTGGAGCCCCTCTCCCTCCATTACCTGGTTTTCAGCCTAATATACATCAAATCCGCACTTCATTCTGTGTGTGTGTGTCTGTATCTGTGTATCTTTATGTCTCCCTGTGTGAGTCTGTTTGCCCATGTGTCTGTGTTTTCTTGTGTTTGTCCGACTGTGTCAGTGTCTGCATCTACTAATGGTGTTGGAATCATGGCAGATGAATCACGGGATTGATGGGTTGGAGACGGGGAGTGGGCAGCACTTTGTCCTTGGACCCAGGTAGCACAAAGTCTTGGGCCAGTCCCACTTGAAGAGTTAATCAGAGCGTAATAATTTTAAAAAAAATAAAAAAATGTGAAATTGGAGACAATGGAAGCTTTAAAGCAGCCCCACATGTTGATGCCTACAACTCCCAGAATTCTTTGAATGTAAATGAAGGGCAGGGAATCATGGGAGTTGTAGTTCAGAAACATCTGGTGGCTGGAGTTTGACAGCCCTGCTCTAAAGCTATTTAAATTTTGTGTAAAGAAAAGCTAATTTACAGAAGTCAATTTAGGACAGTCGACTTCAGAGTCTCTACTTGATACGGCTCTTTATTCAGCGAACAACTGACGGTCTGTGTGACCAAGCGGCCTATTGATTTTCACTTAAATTAAGTTTATTGTTCTGTTGGACTTAATTTGGCGGACCGAGTTTGATATTTTTAGGCCATGTTGTTAGTTTCATCAGATTTGTTCCATCACTTAGACACCGCATAGTCCATTGAGAAGCACAGGACACACACACCAGAAATGCAAGTGTTCTCTAATTTTATGTTTGAACTTTACATGGAGACGCAGGCCAGAAATTTAACATGAACCTCTACTCACTCGGTCCATTTTCCTATGTTGTCCCACCAGGGGATGGATATTGCATTGGGCATAAAGATAAGTATGATATCTCCTCCCTCGAATGGATATTGGGTACTTTTCCACGCTTTATGATGAGATAACTGCAGGAGACTTTACACATAACTAAAGGAGACGTTAAGTGTAATGTTATGTGTAAAGTCTCCTGTACTTACCTTATCACCGGGAATTGCTATTCCACTCTTGCTGCAAGCTGGGTTTGCGCCTCGTGTGTGGCGATTCCCTGCGCAAGGTTACTGTAAATTAACATCTCCTATACTTAGTATAGGAGGCATTAATTTGCACCTCCGAATGGAAGCTCAAGCTATTCCAATGTAACTGTATGCCCCTCCTGCTGCTTTTCAGCTAAGGAGAGGCAGAAAGATGGTGGGTTTTATTTATACACGCACCAAGCACTTCCCATTTGGGGTTGAAAACAAAAACATGGAAAAAGGAACAGCAGCAAAAATTACTTAACTGATGTTTCAGCATGATATACATACATACATACAGAAAAAATGGCATCGCGCCTATACTCACCAGAGCGGCTGCAATAGCCAGGAGTAACAGCCCAGTTCATGTATAAAACATAACAAGAGAAAAAAGATGTCATCTGCGCTCGTTTCTATATATTTCCATGTGCAACAAAACATTATCCGAGGTTTTAGTTTGTTTTAATGGCCATTGAAACGTAAGCTCGCTCGCCCTGTCAAGGCACCTCTTTGTAGAGTGAGTCCTAACCAATGTACCAAAAGCTGACCAGTTAGTCATTTTGCTGCTGTTCCTTCTTCCATGTTTTTGTTTTCAAGCCCAATTGGGAAGTGCTTGGTGCGTGTATAAATAAAACCCACCATTTTTCTGCCTCTCCTTAGCTGAAAAGCAGCAGGAGGGGCATGCAGTTCGATGGAAGTCCTCAAGGCCATTTCACTTCTCTCCGGTGCTATTCGGCTACGTTCTCCAACTTTTTCGTGCGGCTTCGGCAGATCCATATTTGGCGCACTATGGTAAACATTCACTAAATAGTGAAATCACCGAAATTTCGGCAAAATGGAATCGCCGAAATGCGCTGAAGGGAAAAGCACTGAAATTCTGATGCTTTGTGAATAGACCCTTCTATCATTAGTGCGACTCTCTCTATTACAGTGAAATTCAGCGTTCGGTTACCTTTCCTGGCCATTCGGCTATTCAGAGAGCAGGCAGTTCGATAAATGTTGGCGAATTACCTGCACATACGGTGCCTGTTCGTTGCCTGTTCGAGGGCAGTGAATCCCCATAGAGAAGCAATGCTTCGTCTATTCAGAGAACAAAAACCAGCAGTGAAAAGTTGCCGAAATGCCCTGCCATTCGGTGGTTTCATTTGACAGGTTTATTCAGTAGAATCCCATAGGGTTCAATGTTAAAAATATTCCCGTTTTAATGCAATATCTAATAAACGGTTGATTATAATATTCTGCAGTAAAAAGTTTCTTTACAGATTTTTTAGGATCTGTCAGGCATTTTCTGGTATTCTTTCCCAAAAATAGTTTTTTCGGGTTTTTTTTAAATCTTTTTCTTTTTTCTGTAACAGCCCTTTTTATTATCATTCCCTGGACCTCATATGTAAATTTCAGACATTTTCATTCTGTAGTTTCTTTGCAAACAGCGTTTCACTTTTCAAACATTCAGGCGTACTGGTTTTTTTTTTTTTCACTCCATTTGTCTGTGGTGTCGGGTTTTTCCGGCGGATGCTCTGTGTTGTGATTGGCAGCTGCTTGGGTTTCTCTGGCGCGTTCGGCGGTGGTTAATCCAAATTTTTTTTGCTGGTTTCGGTGTGCGTTCGTCAGGTTTTGCGCTGAGTGTTCGTCGGGTTTGTGTGTTATTCCCTGCACTATGACGGCCCTGTGGTGCTTGCTGAATACACCACAGGGTCGCCGAAATGGGATCGCCAAATCGCACCGAATTGAAGAGAACGAAAAGCCACCGAACGTGCGGAGACTTTTTCGATTCTCTTTGAGTAACCCTGTATGTTGGCTTTTATCGCAGTGGTCAGGATCCGAGCCCCCAAAGTTTCCGGCGTGTGCCTTCTAGCCTGTGGAAGGACAAAAGCGAAGGAACGCAGCCACGATAGCAAATAAATGTATTTTTTTTTCTAAGTATAGCTATTGATATCAACTGGAAGAAGAAGACGTCCCATGTCAAGGAACCCAAGGCAACTGTGTCACCTAGAAAACTCATTAAAAGTTCTGTTCCAGAACTTATCACAAAGCTCATCGCGAACTGAACGCCGTCACTCCATACATACGGGACGTGCTTGCCGGTTTGAGTTTCCGAGCCGCTACGAGGGGGGGGGGGTACATTTACAGGGAAATTACTCTTGCACGGACGAACTATTCTAAACACGATTTTTAAAAAAATGAGAGAAACCATTAAATTTGTAGGAAAGAAAAAGGAGAGAATCGATTTAAAGCCACAGCTCCCGCCGCGTTCTGCTGACGTCTGGAAGTGACTTCTAAAATAAGACGCGCCGGCGAAAGGGGAGAAGCGAGCAAAAGCAGTCATGTGGATATTGACAGGGACCTTATGACTCACAAATCTACAGGACAGAGAGAGTTGGACACAACGACTGAGGAATAAATCAGGAGGCGCTGGCGGAGAGGGAGATTGACAGAGACGGTGACAGAATCTGGCAAGAGGCTTTGAGGATGTCTGAATTATAGTAAAATCAAGAGGCCAAGAGATAGTTACAATATCTCAGACTGTCAGATACTGTAACGCGGACTGATAAATACTGTTACACGGAGTGAGCACTAAAAGGATTGCAACTGACATCCGGAAAGAGAGGACGTTATAAATAGGCTGTCTGAGAAGAAGCAGATGTAGGGATACGTTTGCTCATTAGCGGGCATCTTCAGCGAGCGAACGTTTCCCAGTGATTTACACGCGGTAAATATAGGCCGGAGGACGCAATTGATTCTGGAAATAAATTCCATTATTGTCGCCACTTAATAATGAATAATAATCAGCGCCAAGCGTGCTTCAGGCAGGTTATGCCATCACTGCAGGCTCTCCATGTCTGCCATTGCTATTCCAGGGACCCCCCCCCTTTTCCCCTGTTACTGATTATCAGCGTTAATGCTTTAAACTTCTAAATTTCACCCTAGCTGAAAAATGAGTCACAAAATATTGCCGTGGACTCTATAGGGAATAAACTCTATTACGGGTTTTATTTATTAATTTCAGACACTGGTTATTAATTTTCCATAAGCAGGTTATACCGTTACGGATACAGACAGTGAATAATGACACCATATGGTGTGATGTAATGGGCCGTGTGCGCACAGCGTCTCTCAACCCGATACACGCAGGAATTTTGAAAAATAATAAGTTTTTTGATTCACTGCTACAGCGTACAAAATAATAAATAATGCAGATAAAATAAAAAGAAAGCAAGTTTCACGTAGCGTGAGAAGGCAGGTGAGTGATAGATATAAGAGACAAACAAAAAACATTAAATAGACAGACCAGTGCACATATCTATACAGTATATCGATATATGGATGGATGATTGTGTAGCGCTGTTTTAGTTCTGTTGCTGTAATTAACCATTTTTGGCCACCAGGGGGAGACAAGCGCAATGTAAACTATACTGGGCACATTGGGACTACGTTTTCCAGCATGCTTTGGGGCAGAGGCAGGAAGTGGGTGGGGCGAACCGACAGACATCCGCAGCCTCGTCGGAGGAGAGCAGTGCGCGCCGAGGGGTGAACAGACCAAGACGCACATGAGACAGGGAACGATTGTGACCAGGCCGGAGAGTAGGTGCTGCCTTGCGGATGCTGGAGATCGGTTTCAGTGACTTGCCAGAGACCTAGTAATCCACCGCCGAGAGGTTTGCACAGACACAGAGCTGCAGATTGGACCCCGAGTTAGGAGACCGCGATGATCCAATGGGAGTGCAGGCGGTAAGCTGAAAATCTTGTTGCAAAGACGGACAAGCAAGAACAGCGGATCCGGTGACAGAGTCCCAGCCAAATCGAGCGGAGAGACGTTCTTGGTCGAACAGCGGAGCAGATTGTCTGGCGAATGGGTGAGAGGCCTTCCAGGCCACAGTAAAGTTAACAAAGCACGCTGCAGTTTGCTTAAATCTACAGGGCCCCAACGTGACTAGTTGAAGATACACTGAATCCATTCACTGGCCAGTCGAATCTAGTACCCGGGTACCAACACACACACATACACGCACACCTTCTTGGGACACAACCTGTACGGGACTTACACTCCGGCAACGAAGGGGTTAAAGTTTCCTTTTTTACCGCTGCGCGTTTCTCGCATTACGAATTCCTGTAAATATATATATATATACACCGTGTTTGCTTTATATATGCCAGTTTATTTGAGACCAGTAAACTATATAACTTATAAAATCCACAACAGTGCTGGTGTATATTTATTCCCTAGTGCGGGGAGACTGACCCGAGGTTAAATTCAGCGGCTCCTCCGGGAGTGAGCGCTACAATTGAAAGATAAACCGATCAAGGTATACATACTATACATGGATAGAGAGATAGAGATAGAGAGAAAGATATAGGGATGGATAGAGAGAGTGAGAGAGAGCGAGAGGGATAGAGAGAGAGCAAGAGGGATAGAGAGGGCGAGAGGGATAGAGAGAGAGAGAGCGAGACGGATAGAGAGAGAGGGATAGAGAGAGAGAGCGAGAGGGATAGAGAGAGAGCGAGAGGGATAGAGAGAGAGAGCGAGAGGGATAGAGAGAGGGATAGAGAGGGATAGAGCGAGAGGGATAGAGAGAGGGATAGAGAGAGCGAGAGGGATAGAGAGCGAGAGGGATAGAGAGAGCGAGAGGGATAGAGAGAGCGAGAGGGATAGAGAGCAAGAGAGAGAGCGAGAGGGATAGAGAGCGAGAGGGATAGAGAGAGGGATAGAGAGAGAGAGAGTGAGAGGGATAGAGAGCGAGAGGGATAGAGAGAGAGCGAGAGGGATAGAGAGCGAGAGGGATAGAGAGAGAGAGCGAGAGGGATAGAGAGAGTGAGAGGGATAGAGAGAGCGAGAGGGATAGAGAGAGCGAGAGGGATAGAGAGAGCGAGAGGGATAGAGAGAGAGGGATAGAGAGAGAGAGAGCGAGAGGGATAGAGAGCGAGAGGGATAGAGAGAGCGAGAGGGATAGAGAGAGAGAGCGAGAGGGATAGTGAGAGAGGGATAGAGAGCGAGAGGGATAGAGAGAGAGAGCGAGAGGGATAGAGAGAGCGAGAGGGATAGAGAGCGAGAGGGATAGAGAGTGAGGGATAGAGAGAGAGAGAGAGAGAGGGATAGAGAGAGGGATAGAGAGAGAGAGAGGGATAGAGAGTGAGGGATAGAGAGAGCGGGTGGGATAGAGAGAGCGAGAGGGATAGAGAGAGCGAGAGGGAGAGAGAGAGGGATAGAGAGAGAGCGAGCGAGATAGAAAGGGATAGAGAGAGAGAGAGGGATAGAGAGAGAGAGGGATAGAGAGCGAGAGGGATAGAGAGGGATAGAGAGAGAGAGCGAGAGGGATAGAGAGGGATAGAGAGAGAGAGAGGGATAGAGAGAGCGAGAGGGATAGAGAGCGAGAGGGATAGAGAGAGGGATAGAGCGAGAGGGATAGAGAGATGGAGAGAGAGAGAGCGAGAGGGATAGAGAGAGAGAGCGAGAGGGATAGAGAGAGAGCGAGAGGGATAGAGAGAGAGAGAGCGAGAGGGATAGAGAGAGGGATAGAGAGCGAGCGAGAGGGATAGAGAGCGAGCGAGAGGGATAGAGAGGGATGGATAGAGAGCGAGAGGGATCAATAGAGAGAGAGCGAGAGGGATCGATAGAGAGCGAGAGGGATCGATAGAGAGAGAACGAGAGGGATAGAGCGAGAGGGATAGAGAGAGAGGGATAGAGAGAGAGGGATAGAGAGAGTGGGATAAAGAGAGAGCGAGCGAGATAGAGAGGGATAGATAGAGAGAGGGATAGAGAGAGAGAGGGAATATGCTGGCGCTTTATAAATAAAGAATAATAATAATAATAATAAATAGAGAGCGAGAGGAGAGAGAGAGCGAGAGAGAGCGAGAGGGATAGATAGAGAGGGATAGAGAGAGCGAGCGAGAGGGATAGAGAGAGAGAGCGAGAGGGATAGAGAGAGCGAGAGGTTGAGAGAGAGAGCGAGAGGGATAGAGAGAGCGGGAGGGATAGAGAGAGCGAGAGGGATAGAGAGAGCGAGAGGGGAGAGGGATAGAGAGAGAGCGAGCGAGATAGAGAGGGATAGAGAGAGAGAGGGGGATAGAGAGAGAGAGAGGGATAGAGAGAGAGAGAGAGGGATAGAGAGCGAGAGGGATAGAGAGGGATAGAGAGAGAGAGCGAGAGGGATAGATAGAGAGGGATAGAGAGAGCGAGAGGGATAGAGAGAGAGAGAGGGATAGAGAGAGAGAGCGAGAGAGAGAGAGCGAGAGGGATAGAGAGAGAGCGAGTGGGATAGAGAGAGAGCGAGAGGGATAGATAGAGAGGGATAGAGAGAGCGAGAGGGATAGAGAGAGAGCGAGAAGGATAGAGAGAGCGAGCGAGAGGGATAGATAGAGAGGGATAGATAGAGAGGGATAGAGAGAGCGGGAGGGATAGAGAGAGCGAGAGGGATAGAGAAAGCGAGAGGGATAGAGAGAGAGCGAGAGGGATAGATAGAGAGAGAGAGCGAGAGGGATAGAGAGAGAGAGCGAGAGGGATAGAGAGAGCGAGCGAGAGGGATAGAGAGCAAGCGAGAGGGATCGAGAGAGAGCGAGAGGGATAGAGAGAGAGCGAGAGGGATAGAGAGAGAGGGATAGAGAGAGAGCGAGAGGGATAGAGAGAGAGAGCGAGAGGGATAGAGCGAGAAGGATAGAGAGAGAGAGCGAGAGGGATAGAGAGAGCGAGAGGGATAGAGAGAGAGAGCGAGAGGGATAGAGAGAGAGAGCGAGAGGGATAGAGCGAGAAGGATAGAGAGAGAGAGCGAGAGGGATAGAGAGAGAGAGCGAGAGGGATAGAGAGAGAGGGAGAGAGGGATAGAGAGAGCGAGAGGGATAGAGAGAGAGCGAGAGGGATAGAAAGAGCAAGAGGGATAGAGAGAGAGAGCGAGAGGGATAGAGAGAGAGGGAGAGAGAGCGAGAGGGATAGAGAGAGAGAGGGATAGAGCGAGAAGGATAGAGAGAGCGAGAGGGATAGAGAGAGAGAGCGAGAGGGATAGAGAGAGAGAGCGAGAGGGAGAGAGAGGGAGAGAGAGAGAGAGCGAGAGGGAGAGAGAGAGAGGGATAGAGAGAGAGAGAGCGAGAGGGATAGAGAGAGAGAGCGAGAGGGAGAGAGAGAGAGAGCGAGAGGGAGAGAGAGAGGGAGAGAGAGGGAGAGAGAGAGAGAGAGAGCGAGAGGGAGAGAGAGAGGGATAGAGAGAGAGAGCGAGAGGGATAGAGAGAGAGAGCGAGAGGGATAGAGAGAGAGAGCGAGAGGGATAGAGAGAGAGAGCGAGATAGAGAGAGCGGGATAGAGAGAGAGAGAGAGAGAGAGAGGGATAGATAGAGAGCGAGAGGGATAGATAGAGAGGGATAGAGAGAGAGTGCGAGAGGCATAGAGAGAGAGAGAGCGAGAGGGAGAGAGAGCGAGAGGGATAGAGAGATAGAGAGCGAGAGAGAGAGCGAGATAGATAGAGAGAGAGCAAGATAGATAGAGAGAGAGCAAGATAGAGAGAGAGCAAGATAGATAGAGAGCGAGATGAGAGAGATAGCGAGATAGAGAGAGAGCAAGATAGATAGAGAGCGTGAGATAGAGAGAGAGCAAGATAGATAGAGAGAGCAAGATAGATAGAGAGAGAGCATGATAGATAGAGAGAGAGGGATAGAGCGAAAGAGAGAGGGATAGAGAGAGCAAGAGCGATATAGAGAGCGAGAGGGATAGATAGAGAGGGATGGATAGAGAGCGAGAGGGATAGAGAGATAGAGAGCGAGAGGGATAGAGAGATAGAGAGCGAGAGGGATAGAGAGAGAGCGAGAGGGATAGATAGAGCGAGAGAGAGAGAGAGGGATTGATGGAATCTATAAATTGACAGATAGCGTGACCGTGTGATTAGGGGCAGGGTGATACACCAAAGTTTTATTAGCAGGCAGGTGGTGAAAGCCTTTTTCCCCCTATAGGTTTAATAATTAGCGGATGCCAGATAGGACTGCCCTGCCCTTATAGGAGCTGTGGTTCCCACTGAGAGAGGCAGTTTTTGTGCTGGGTGCAGCAGCAAAGGAGTAAAAACACTGAAGTTTAGTACATTCTGTTTTTGCATTATTGGCATGTGGCTTAGCCACCCAATATCATAGTTAGACTCCGCATAAGTAGGCTTTACTTCATATTTGCTATATTTTTGTTGAATGAGTACTCTGCATGTGCTATGGCTGCCCAAATAAAGAAAATACTGAAGCATTGACTCATGTGTCCAGTGACTGGACACAATAGATAAATATAGATGGATAGATCGGATGATATATAGATAGATGGATAGATAGGATGATATAGAGATAAATCGATAGATAGGATGATATAGAGATAAATCGATAGATGGATAGATAGGATGATAGAGAGATAAATAGAAGGATAGATATAATGATAGGTACGATGATAAATAGATAGGATAAATAGATAGGATGATATATAGATAAATAGATGGATAGATAGGATGATGCAGAGATAAATAGATGGAATAGATAGAATGATACAGAGATAAATAGAAGGATAGATAGGAATTGGATGATATATAGATAAATAGATGGGATAAATTGATTGATAGAAAGGATAGATAGGATGATACGGAGATATATAGATAGAAAGGTGGAGGGATAGATAGATAGACAGACAGACAGACAAATAGGAGGATAGAGAGATAGATAGATATTAGGATGGATAGACAGAAGGGAAGATATATAGAAGGATCACGGTTTTGTTATACATAACCATTTAATGCTGGAAACTAAGCCAGAGCAACCAAGGTTTTATTTGAGAACTGTATAATATTCAACATATTTTGCTGAAGAAATCACAAACTCCGTCTGCACTGAGCATTCCCGCACTCAATCCAGCTTAGGAAATCATATACATGTTTTATATAACATACAGTTGTGTTCAAAATTATTCAACCCCCAATGCTGTAAAGGGTTTTAGGGAATTTAGTGTACATTTGTAATTGTATTCAGAATGAAATCCTACAAGGACTTTTTAAAGAACCATATGCAACTAAAATGACATCAATTGGTTTTGTAATACAGTAGTAAATGTTTCTTTTGTGAATTCTTCATTGACACAATTATTCAACCCCTTAAAGACTACCACTCTGAAGAACAGAGGTTTATTCAAGTGTTTTCAATCAGGTATTGAAAACACCTGTGGATATCACAGAGCAGCAATAAAGCATAATAAGCACCAATTAGGCAGCTTTAAAATGACTGTGATACTCAGCTCCTTCTAGACATTTACTGGTGTGGTTACAAACATGGTGAAGTCAAGAGAATGGTCCAGGAAGACAAGAGAAGAGGTGATTACTCTTCACAGGAAGGGCAATGGCTATAAGAAGATTGCAAAGATGTTAAACATACCAAGAGAGACCATAGGAAGCATCATTCGCAAATTCAAGGCAAAGGGCACTGTTGAAACGCTACCTGGTCGTGGCAGAAAGAAGATGCTGACTTCGACTGCTGTGCGCTACCTGAAGCGTAGAGTGGAGAAAAGTCCCCGTGTGACTGCTGAGGAACTGAGAAAAGATTTGTCAGATGTGGGTACTGGAGTTTCAGCTCAGACAATACGGCGCACACTGCGTAATGAAGGCCTCCATGCCAGAACTCCCAGGCGCACCCCCTTGCTGTCTCCAAAGAATAAGAAGAGTCGACTGCAGTATGCCAAAAGTCATGTGGACAAACCACAGAAGTTTTGGGATAGTGTTCTGTGGACTGATGAAACAAAATTAGAACTGTTTGGGCCCATGGATCAACGCTATGTTTGGAGGAGGAAGAACAAGGCCTATGAAGAAAAGAACACCTTGCCTACTGTGAAGTATGGCGGGGGTGTCAATCATGCTTTGGGGCTGTTTTGCTTCTGCAGGTACAGGGAAGCTTCAGCGTGTGCAAGGTACCATGAATTCTCTTCAGTACCAGGAGATATTGGATGACCATGTGATGCAGTCCGTCACAAACCTGATGTCATGCCTCAGCCCTGAGAGCCTGCTGTGGTCAGCCTGGGTCACTAGCTCTCTATACCTGCTCCCCACCTAAGGGTTAACTCCTGTGTCTGAACCTGAGGATTCTGCATATAACCAGACCACACCCTCCTCCCCTTTGCTCTTTCATTTTGTGTTTTTCCCTTCCCAGTGTCCAGAGGTCTTGAGAGCTCCCTCTTGTCATTGTATGTTCCTGATTTATTTTGCTCTGCCGTGCATCCTTGCTGTGTATGCATTACCTGGTTCCTGCGTGCTGGACGATCCACTGCGTGGCCCACTATCCAGTGGGTCCAGAGACACTCAAGTGGCTTCCAGCCCTCCAGCTCTCTCCAAGGAGACCAACCTACTATCAAGGTACATTTGCCTAAAGGCTCCTGCTTCTCCTCAAGTGGATCTGGAGAGAGACTACGTGGTCCACCATCCACTTGCCTATTTTCTGTGCTACCGTCTGTTCTGTGCTGGACTGTTTGCTGTGAACCATCCCACCATACAAGCTTTGTTGTGCATTTACTGTCTCCTGTGTCTTTCTGCCTGCTCACCCCCAGCGCTTGGGAATATAACACCACACTGAGGCTGTGCCATGACTCCTTCCTGGCACGAACCTGACATAATGAAAGAGCCAAAAACCAGGCCCGTGGGGGTTCAAGCTGCACTGGAGGAGATTGTATATCAGTTGCTCGTTGTAGTGGATGATGTGTATACACTAATGGACTCATTTCCCACCACACCTGACCCAGTCAGGCCTATACCAGTGAGCAGAGCATCACAGCAATCTGTTGAGTTTAATCATTCTCCACCTATATGCAGAGCACAGGCACCTTATGTGGAGACTCAGAAGGAAAGGCGTAGAAGGCTGAACCAATGCTTCTACTGTGGGTCAGATCTGCACCGAATAGATCTCTGTCCCATCAGACCTGCTAAGCCTCCAGCCGCTGGTCCTGTGCCACGCCAAGCTGCTGTTCCTGTGCCACGACAAGCTGCTGTTCCTGTGCCACGCCAAGCTGCTGTTCCTGTGCCACGCCAAGCTGCTGGTCCTGTGCCACGCCAAGCTGCTGGCCCTGTGCCACGCCAAGCCGCTGCCAAATCCCATCAGACTCCAGTCGCTACCAAGCTTCGCCAAGCTGCTGCTAAGCCTCGCCAAGCTGCTGCCAAGTCCGTCAGACTCCAGTTGCTGCCAAGCTTCGCCGAGTTGCTGCCAAGTCCCGCCAGACTCCAGCTGCTGTCAAGCCTCGTCAGGCTACCAATGTTGGCAAGCTTCGCCGAACTCCTGTACCCAGGAGGCCTGCATCCAGTGTGGTCTCCTCGGAGGAGGAGAGTTCTAAGGAGGACTCGATTGCCGAGTACATGGAGACTCTGCCTACTGAGCCCAGCGAGGAAGAACCCATGGGTGTGGAGCCCATATTCCCCACAGACCAAGAACCTATGGAGGTTGATCCTCTCCTGGTGGCCTCTACTATGACCCCCCAGACTGCTAAGCATCCTCAAGGTGGTCCTGGACGACAAATTGGGGCCCTGCTTAAGAGACCTGCATTCAATTCGGGGTTCTATGGTTGTGACACCCTACCTTCTGAGACTCAACCAAGCCCACCAGACCAAATCCAGACTCTGTCCATAGCCTCTGATGGCTTCATCGTGCCGGACTCTGAGCTTGCTGTATATGAACAGCGCCTAGCAGCTAAGGAGCCAGTTCCTTCACCCATCGTCGTGGGGGTTGCCACCAGCAGCCCTCTCACGCCTGTGCCCCTGTGACCAGTCCTACTCCTGATGGTTGTGTTTGGGCATCTAATGGAACGTTGGTCCGTAAAGAGGACCTTGAAATCTTTGAGCAGGCCCTGCTTGCCCAAGGAGACATTTATGATGACACTGACTCGGACTCTGATGGTGGTGATGACCTCCTAGCTGCTCCTGGTTCTAGCCTATGCCCTAGGTGCCCGGAGTGCACCTTGTAAGGAGGGAGGTACTGTCATGCCTCAGCCCTGAGAGCCTGCTGTGGTCAGCCTGGGTCACTAGCTCTCTATACCTGCTCCCCACCTAAGGGTTAACTCCTGTGTCTGAACCTGAGGATTCTGCATATAACCAGACCACACCCTCCTCCCCTTTGCTCTTTCATTTTGTGTTTTTCCCTTCCCAGTGTCCAGAGGTCTTGAGAGCTCCCTCTTGTCATTGTATGTTCCTGATTTATTTTGCTCTGCCGTGCATCCTTGCTGTGTATGCATTACCTGGTTCCTGCGTGCTGGACGATCCACTGCGTGGCCCACTATCCAGTGGGTCCAGAGACACTCAAGTGGCTTCCAGCCCTCCAGCTCTCTCCAAGGAGACCAACCTACTATCAAGGTACATTTGCCTAAAGGCTCCTGCTTCTCCTCAAGCGGATCTGGAGAGAGACTACGTGGTCCACCATCCACTTGCCTATTTTCTGTGCTACCGTCTGTTCTGTGCTGGACTGTTTGCTGTGAACCATCCCACCATACAAGCTTTGTTGTGCATTTACTGTCTCCTGTGTCTTTCTGCCTGCTCACCCCCAGCGCTTGGGAATATAACACCACACTGAGGCTGTGCCATGACTCCTTCCTGGCACGAACCTGACACCTGAGGCTTGGGAGACGTTGGACCTTTCAACAGGACAATGATCCCAAGCATACCTCCAAGTCCACTAGAGCATGGTTGCAGATTAAAGGCTGGAACATTTTGGAGTGGCCATCGCAGTCACCTGACTTAAATCCGATTGAGAACCTCTGGTGGGACTTAAAGAAAGCAGTTGCAGTGCGCAAGCCTAAGAATGTGACTGAACTGGAGGCTTTTGCCCATGACGAATGGGCGAAGATACCCGTAGATCGCTGCAAGACACTTGTGTCAAGCTATGCTTCACGTTTAAAAGCTGTTATAACTGTAAAAGGATGTTGTACTAAGTACTAAGATTGAATGTCACTTGGGGGTTGAATAAAACTGATAATGATGTGAGCACAGAAAAGACATTTGTGGTTATTTCATTATAAATGTTATGTTATATTTGTCTGACCTACACGTGCCTCTTTGATTTAATTGTAAGCAAGATGACTGAATGATCAAAATCAATGTCAAACTGGCCTAAACACTCAATTTCAGTGGGGGTTGAATAATTTTGAACATAACTGTATATATGTCTCGGTAAAAGTTTATATAATTTTCAAACTAAGAACTCAGTGCTTATCCCATCACTCGAAGATAAATACGTATTTATAAATATACATGTTTTTACGACCGCCATGAATGTGAAATGCAGACCAGTTAAACGTTGATCGGTTAAACACAATGTTTTTTCCGCTGTGATGACCCATATAATAAAGGCTAAACAATTTACCATAATCATTCAACACAGATAACCTTCTCCACCTACAGACCAAACAGCCAAATATACGCACAACTGCTCCGATGATATCCCAGTAGCTTCATTACAATAATAATAATAATAATAATCTGCAGTGGTGCTATTAACCTTCCAGTGATCCTGGCAGACTGGAAGGTTAATATGATATTAATAGGAAGTCTCAGATCAGTTCTGGACCTTATTCTGCAGCTACATCTAAAAATCAGTCTCATTTACAGCGCGCCGATCGATCCGCGCGTAATACTCCTAATGAGGTTGGGGCCTAGTGAGCTGTTTAATACACATATCGCTATTACAAATGTGTCCTTACTTCAATTATGTCCTTATGTTCAATAAAGCAATTTTCTCCTATGCCTTATCTGTTGTTTTCCACTTGTAATGCGCCTTAATAAAATTCAATAAAAAATGACTGCAAGAGCATTTAGCGCCGCTGGAAACTCTCTTTTTTTATATTCCCTGTTCGTAGGAAGTGATATTGATGGCCGGCAGGAGTCCGAGAATCCGGAGACAAAAAAAAACAGATGCGCTGTATGAAGAGTCTACTTCAAGAGACAGCGATTCTTCAGTTAACCTTGTAATTGTATCAGTCGGTTCATCGTTTAGATCGGGGAAATGTAGTACCAAAACCTATGAGTCTCCACCAACCTGATGAGCAGCTGAGCATTATGGGAGATGTAGTTTCAAAACATCTACAAAGCCAAGTTTGCTGAGCCCTGCCTTAGCTTCTCCTCCATGGAAGGGTAGGTCGTGACATATCTTCAGTTTCCACCCCTCGACGGGGGCTTTTCCGGACCATCCAACTTCTTCTCTGATAGGGCGTCTCTTGCACTACGGCTGCAGTAATATTTCTACCTCTCCATTATTTGGGAATGAAAATTCACTGATTTAATCTACATAACATAGTTCATCTGCACCATATCTCCCCTAACATACATTTTGGACAAATTGGGCCTTGTTTCCACCGATGAGAAGGTTTAACTCTTTTGGTTTTGTCTCTTTTTGTTACATTGTGTCCACCCTCTTCAGCGAGCAGAACATTGCTTTCACAGCTCGATCAACAGCCGGTTCTTTAACATTAGAAGTTAACAGTTAATCACCAAATACACCCCAGCCCGCTCCCTAAGATCAAACAGTGACCTGCGCCCAGCTTCTCCCCGCATCACCTTTTCCCACGATAGACTGCAGGACTTCTCACACGCAGCACCCATCCTCTGGAACACTCTCCCTCGTACTGTCAGACTTTCCCCTAAAGACATTCCTATTTAGGAAAGCCTACCACCCGACTCACTGATACACCTCACTGCCCCAACCAGTCCATCACTCTCACCTAGCAGTCCATCACTCTCACCTAGCAGTCCATCACTCTCACCATGCAGTCCATCACTCTCACCATGCAGTCCATCACTAGCAGGGTTATTCAAAGAGATCCGAATTGCTTGAGAAAGGTAACCGAACGCTGAAAATCAACGTTCGGCTCCCTTTCCTGGCCATTCGGCTATCCAGAGAGCAGGCAATTCGCCAAATCCTGGCGAATTGCCTGAACATACGGTGCCTGTTCGGTGCCTGTTCGAGGGCAGTGAAATCCGCATGAAAAAGCACTGCTTTGGCTATTCAGAGAACACAAACCAGCAGTGAAAGGTTCCCGAAATGCCCTGCCATTCAGTGGTTTAATTCGGCAAGTTTATTCAGGAGAATCCCATAGGCTTCAATGTTAAAAATATTCCCGTTTTAATTCAATATCTAATAAACCGTTCATTATAAAATTCTGCAGTAAAGAGTCTCTTTATTTATAGATTTTTTTCGGATATTTTAAGCATTTTTCTGAATTGTTTTTTTTTTTTTTTTAAAAGTCCGATTTGTTTTATTTATTTTTTAAGTTTTTTTTTCTGTACCAGCCCTTTTTATTATCATTCCCTGGACCTCATATGTAAATTTCAGACATTTTCGCTCAGTAGTTTCTTTGCAAACAGCATTTCATTTTCACACATTCACACAAACTATTTTGCTAATTTATTCACTGCCTCGTCTGCGGTGTCGGTTGCTTCGGCTGCATGTGATCGGCTCCTGCTCGGGCTTTTTCTGTGGTTTTCGGCAGGTTAATCCAGATGTTTTTGTGGCTTTTTGGCGTGCATTCTCTGGGTTTTGCAATTTGGGGACCCTGTGGTGCTTGCTGAATACACCGCAGGGTCACCGTAATGGGATCGGCAAAACAAACCGTATTGAAGAGAACGAAAAGTCTCCGAACGTGCGGTGACTTTTCGAATCTCTTTGAATAACCCTGTAGGAGTCACTGAAGACCACCGATGATCCGCACAACGCCACCAAAAAAAGATGATACGCCGCCGAATTGGCGGGTATAAAAATAAACTTGCTATTTTTAAAAGGCATTTAAAACAATAGAAATACATGGAAATTATAAAAAAGGTCCTATAAAAAAAATAAAACGCTCAGTTACAGAATAAAAAAACACGCCATTAAGAAAACTGGTAATCCAAAATATTGCCTAAATCATCCAGAAAAATACCTAAAGTATTCAAAAAAATAAATAAGTGAAAAGGCTTTTTGCTGCAAATGAAAAGAATAAACGGTTGAATAAAAAAATAATAAAATCACTAATATGTTTTTTTATATCGAAGCCTAAACAATTCGCCTGTTTAGATCTGTCAAATTGAAGCACCGAAAATCTGGACACTTCACTAACATTTCGGCGTTCTGTGAATAGGTTGACCGTAAGGCTAATGTCAGATGAACGCAGTCTGAGCGCACTCTGCGTGCGTGCATAACGGATGGACGTACTGATGGAAGATGCTGTAGACGCCACACGCAGTGGCGTAGCGTGGGGGGGGCTGGGGGGGCCGTGGCCCCGGGCGCAGTTTTGTTAGGGGCGCATTTGCGCCCCTAAAACTGGCCCGGGGGTTGAGGGGACGCAGATGCCGGGCAGCGCGGGAGCGCCTGCCCGGTCTTTAACAGTCCGTCCTGTTAGGTGATGCGGCTGCGCGGCGTGCGCAGCCGGTCACGTGGTCCGGCTAATCAGGTGGTACGGAGTCTCTGTACCACCTGATTGGCCGGACCACGTGACCGGCTGCGCGGCATCACCTAACAGGACGGACTGTTAAAGACCGGGCAGGCGCTCCCGCGCTGCCCGGCATCTGCGTCCCGGTCCCCTCAACCCCCGCCGGAGCTGGGGCCTGGGGCAATATCCAGGTAAGGGCTGGGGGCAAATACATGAGCTGGGGGGCAAATCCATGAGCTGGGGGGCAAATCCATGAGCTGGGGGCAAATCCATGAGATGGGGGCAAATCCATGAGTGAGCTGGGGGGCAAATCCATGAGCTGGGGGCAAATCCATGAGATGGGGGCAAATCCATGAGTGAGCTGGGGGGCAAATCCATGAGCTGGGGGGCAAATCCATGAGCTGGGGGCAAATCCATGAGCTGGGGGGCAAATCCATGAGCTGGGGGCAAATCCATGAGATGGGGGCAAATCCATGAGTGAGCTGGGGGGCAAATCCATGAGCTGGGGGGCAAATCCATGAGCTGGGGGCAAATCCATGAGCTGGGGGGCAAATCCATGAGCTGGGGGCAAATCCATGAGATGGGGGCAAATCCATGAGTGAGCTGGGGGGCAATCCATGAGCTGGGGGGCAAATCCATGAGCTGGGGGGCAAATCCATGAGCTGGGGGCAAATCCATGAGATGGGGGCAAATCCATGAGCTGGGGGGCAAATCCATGAGCTGGGGGCAAATCTATGAGCTGGGGGCAAATCCATGAGTGAGCTGGGGGGCAAATCCATGAGATGGGGGCAAATCCATGAGTGAGCTGGGGGGCAAATCCATGAGATGGGGGCAAATCCATGAGTGAGCTGGGGGGCAAATCCATGAGATGGGGGCAAATCCATGAGTGAGCTGGGGGGCAAATCCATGTGAGAGCTGGGGCAAATCTATGAGCTGGGGGCAAATCCCCGTGAGCTGGGGCAAATCCATGAGTGAGCTGGGGGGCAAATCCATGAGCTTGGGCAAATCCATGAGCTGGGGGCAAATCCATGAGCTGGGGGGCAAATCCATGAGCTGGGGCATATCCATGAGCTGGGGGCAAATCCATGAGCTGGGGCAAATCCATGAGCTGGGGGCAAATCCATGTGAGAGCTGGGGCAAATCCATGAGCTGGGGGCAAATCCATGTGTGAGCTGGGGGCAAATCCATGTGTGAGCTGGGGGCAAATCCATGTGTGAGCTGGGGCAATATCGATAACGTCCACAGGTTGGGGGGGGGGCGCACAATTCTTTGCTGGCCCCGGGCGCTGACAACCCACGCTACGCCACTGGCCACACGGTCCGGTTTTTTTGACGGACGTAGAAAAAAAAGGGAATTATGGGAAACAAAATTAATATGAAAAATGCTAAAAATCTGAAAATTATATGAAAAGCCATATTGTGCATCAAGGTGCTGCTGGACGTCGCAAATGCCTGACTTCGTCTGACTTCGTCTCATCACACACACAGAATGCTATGCGGACGTGGCACACTCTGCGCGTCCGTCTAGCGGATTTACGTTCTTGCCTAAATTGCGTCTGTTTGCCACGTGTGTTGTGCATGCGCAGTTCGGTACGCACGTACTTCGTGTGTGGGTCTCTAATGCTCATGATTCTATGCTAAGACGGACGTTAAACTGTGCGGCAACACGGATGTGATCACTGCGTTCGTCTGACGCCGGCCTTACTTCTCTCTTGGGAATTTCACTGCCGCCGAATTGTGGCGATCTGAGGAGATTGTATTATGCTGGCAATTCGCCAATATTTGGTGAATTGAGCGCTTTTTGAATAGCCAAACTGCCACGAAATTGCACCGTTTGGTGAAATTCAATGTTCAGTGCAATTCGGTGGCAAGTTCGGCACTTATTGAATAAGCCCTTATATGTGAATCCCTCAATTATGCCATGAGCGTGATCAGATAAAGGCGAGATACAGACGATTGGTGTTTTTTCTACTTCTGATACATTAATAAATACATTCTTCACCAGAAAGGAATGAAGTATATGGGAGTATTCACTAACCACTTCAGTTTAAGGCAGGCCACTGGAAGAGTCTGTGGACGACTCAGGTTGGCCGACAGACAGGCCGCCGAATGAGAAAAAAAAACAAAAAACACACAGTTGGCAAAAACCCCTCCCCCGCTGTGGGCGAAAAAAACCTGTCTTTGGTGCTGAAACAGAGTTTCAAGTACAGCCCGTCCAGTACAGCTGAAGTAGGGGGGGGGGGAACTCGCACCATTGCACAAAATACGGACCCGGTGGACGGCCAGCCTAAAGCTGTTGCAACAGCTATAATATCCGGCAATCCCAATAGGGTAAATCAAAGACTGTAAATAGCAGCTGCATTGATGACGCTTCTCTTGCCGCTATTGAAATTCCTTTTTGGGAAATGCTGACGTTTATCACCATTGCTATCTTTCTATTGCATGGGTCAGCAATCTTGGCTCTCCCGGTGTTTTGGAACTATGTTTCCCATACAGTTTAGCTAATTTTTGGCCAGGCACTGTATATTTTACCTACTAGTTTATGACCGCTTAACCCTCTTCCTATCCTCCAACTCCTTGCTTGACCCCCTGCAATCTGGCATAGGGCTCCCAACACTCAACAGAAACCGCTCTCACAAAGGCTACCAACGACCTCCTCTTCACTAAATGCAATGGCCACTACTCCATACTGATCCAGCTTGACCTCTCAGCTGCCTTTGACACACTGGATCATCCCCTCCTCCTAAAGACCCTCTTCTCTCTTGGTCTGTGATACCACCTTCTCATGGCTAAAATCTTACCTCTCCAATAGATCCTTTTCAGTGTACCTTGCTGACAATTCCTACTCTTCAATGCCTCTGTCAGTCGGTGTACTTCAAGGCTCAGTCCTAGGTCCTTTGCTCTTCTACATCTATAACTCCTCTCTTGGTAAACCTATCACCAGCTGTGGCTAAGTACCATACACAGATGACACCCAGCTCTACCTCTCCACTCCCGATCTCTCCCCCTCCGTTCTCTCTCAGGTCAGTGATTGTCTGTCTGGGATCTCTGCCTGGATGGCATCTCACAAACTGAAGATCAATATGTCCAAGACCGAACTCCTTCTAATTCCCCCTCTAACTCTACTCCGATTTCTGACTTCTCTATAATTGTTGATGGTATCCCTATCCTTCCCTCAGCCCAAGTCTGCTGCCTCGGAGTGACTCTCGACTCCAGTCTTTCCTTCAGCCCCTACATCCAATCACTCTCATCATCTTGCTGCAATCACCTCCGCAATATCGTCAACATTCGTCCATTTCTGACTGCCAACACCACCAAACAACTTATCCACTCACGTATAATCTCCCGCCTAGACTATTGCAACAATTTACTAACTTGTACCGGCTGGGTGGAGTAGAGGTAATGTCACCGCTCTGCATGGAGAGAGCCTGTGGAGTCATGGGCTCGATCCCAGCGAGCAACCTCTCCAGTAAGTGTCCTTGGCAAGACACCTAACGGTACATACTCACCACCCAGGACATACTTGAAAACGAGAGAAATCTCAATGTATCCTTCCTGGTAAAATCCTTTCACAAAAAAACTGGCCTCCACTCTCCTGCCTCTCCCCCTTGCAATCCATCTTAAGTAATCAGCCGGGTCATCCACCTCACCCGTCGCTCTGTCTCTGCCGCCTCTCTCTGTGAATCCCTGCACTGGCTCCCCATCCACAGCAGAATCAAATCCAAACTACTGACCTACAAACCCCTCACTAACTCTGCCCCTCACTAACTGTGCTCCTCGCTAACTCTGCTCTCCACTACCTGTCTTCACTAATCACCAAATACACCCCAGCTCCCCCCTTGATCCAGCAATGATCTGATCCTGGCATCCTCTATCATCACCTCCTCACATGCCAGACTGTAGGATGTTTCTCGTGCGGCGCCGACCCTATGGAATGCGCTTCCTCGCACTGATCAGATTCTCCCCAAACCTGGCCTCATTTAAAGCACTCCCTACAGACACTTCAGAAACCGACCACCTATCCCCGTAACAAAACGTCCGACCAACCCAATATCCGTCCTCATCTCTCTGTGCAATAACATCTCATCCCTGCAGTCCTCCCCTCCTATCTCTCACTCCTTCACCGATCTAGGTTGTAAATTACCATGGAGATAGGGTCCTCAATTCCTCCTGTATCGGGTGGTGAAATATTGACTTGCCTTCATGGTGTATTGTAGAAGTGCCTTGTCTTTACCCGTTGTACCTTTGTACAGCGCTGCGGAATGTGTTGCTGCTTAAAAATTTAAATAATAATATTATCAAATTACCCTGTGAGTTTCGATTGCTAAAATGCTTATTTTATCAGTCAGGGAAAGTAAATAGTTTTTTTATAAACCACTTGAATGTCCCTTTAAGTCTTTTATAATTTTACTGTTTTGATGTAAATGTGTTGAAATTTAGTTTAGCGTTAACAGAAAACTAAAACCACATCATGTCCGGATTTAATTCTTTTCCCGGTTTCAGTGTATCACTTTTTGACAAAGTTTTAAAAGCTTTTTGAATGTACCAGCTTTTTATTTAATATACTGCAAGTTGACACTCTAGCTCCCCATGGCAGTCGTGGCTGTTTTTCTCCATCATCGAGAGTGACATGTCAACACCCAGGTTATTATTTCTCATTCATTTCCATGCCACAGTTGACTTTGTTCCGCTTTTCGTCGTGAAAAGCAATAACAAAAGCCACGGTTCTGAAAGCACGGCAGGTCGTTTCTGTATCGTACATTTTATTAAAGTGATATATAATGTCTAAAAAGAGCTTGTCTGGTAAGTAAGTGTTTAAATCCGTTCAGAAATGACCACTCAGTGTAAACGACGGTCAGGAATATTGTTTCAATGCAGAATAGATTAGTTTGTGAGCTTGACTCTTGTACAGGAGAAACAGTCGAACGAGACATGCGGCTCTGTAATATCTGAATCGTTCGGCATCGTTGGCTCAGAATTTGCATATATGTTAATCAAGACCTTCTGCCGAGTGACCAGTGAAGCCAGAAAGGGGATCAGGGCAAAAGCCCACGTTGGACTTGCTTCTTCTGGTACTGAACTTACATTGTTTTGTGCCGCAGTGATTGGTTACTTCATAGTCCAGTGAGCAACACCAATGCAACATGAGCCATGCAGGAGCCCACCATGGCCACAAGGATAAGATCTCTACACCCATCCACTAGAAACAGTAAGCAAAAAGAAAGGCTTCATAATACATAGTTGGGACAATGAAATGGAGGATGCAATGTTAGGGAGACAGAGTGTTAGTATGAACAGTGAGACAAATGGTATTTAATGTTTGTGGGCACCAGTGAGATGGAAGGGAAGTGGGATGCAGAGATGGATGGGAAGAAAGGACAGTGAAATAAAGTGTAAGAAGGGACAGCGAGAGGGCAGAAGAGTGTGATCAAAAAGAGAGATGGAAAGGAATATGGACATTGAGAACATTGCAGACACTGAGATGGACAAGAGCGTGGACATTGAGATGGGGAACAGAAAGTGAGATGGAGAGCAGTGTGGGCATTGAAACAGAGAACAGAAAGTGAGATGGAGAATTGTGTGGACATTGAGATGGAGAAGCGCGTCTACATTGAGCTGGAGAAGAGTGTGAACATTGAGCTGGAGAAGAGCGTGAACATTGAGATGGAGAGCTGCATGGACATTTTTTTTTTGAGAAATTATTTTACCAGGAAGGATACATTGAGATCTCTGTTTTCAAGTATGTCCTGGGTGATGGTATGCACCGTTGGGTGTCTTGCCCAAGAACACTTACTGGAGAGGCGCTTGTCGGGATCGAACCCATGACTCCACAGGCTCTCTCCACGCAGAGCAGTAATGTTACCTCTACTCCACACAGCCGGTACGATGTTGAGATGGAGAAGAGTGTGGATATTGAGATGGGGAGTAGTGATGAGCCGAACACCCCCGTGTTCGGTTCGCATTCGAACTCGAACAATTTCAAAAGTTCGAGTTCGAACTCGAACACGAACCGAACTCAATTCAAGTCAATGGGACTCGAAAGTTCGAATTTTAGAGTGCCCTCCAAGAGAGCATATATGCAAGATATTTGCCATAAAAGGTGTATGGGGTTCCGGGTATGGGGGTCCGGGTAGTGCCCTGGGGGACAGGAAACAAGGAAAAAAAGTAAAAAAAAAAACGTTTTTAAAGGAACAGTGAGTTTTCCATGAAATAAAGGTTAAGAATAAAAACAAAAAATTCCTTCAAATATCGTGCCTAGGAGGTCCCCATGACCTGCCCGTGAAGTGGCGGATTTGTAGGATGTATAGAAACATTTAAAAACAAAAAAATGACATTTCAAATGACGGTAAATGTTTTTCCTTTAATCTATTCATAAACAACTGCTTGGGGCGGCAGCCTGTATGAAAAGAGGAGACATTTTAGGACATGCAGAAGAACAAGTTTAGTGATTTTTTGGCTAGATTATGGTGAAACTTATGCAGGCTTTGAATGAAAGTAACAATAGGTGCTTTAAAATTGGGCCTTTAGTGTCGGCAACAGTGCCGTCACACCGTAACCCCTCTGTGGTATTGTGGAAGAGTGTAGGGTTGGACCCTGCGGTCCAATATTAAAATGATATGAATCTGGTAATATAGGCGTCAGTGGCAGTGCACCCAAATATTGTGCCTTTGGTGGCAGCAAGTGCCTTCACACCGTAACCCCTTTGTGGTATTGTGGAAGAGTGCAGTGGTGGAGGTTTTGGGAATGCAGAAGAGATCAATTCAGTTACGTCAGCATCAGGGGATTGATAGCTGATGATCCAGGACTGATTAATTTTTATAAATGTCAGCCGGTGTACAGAGTCGGTGGACAGACGCACGCTTTTGTCTGTGACAAAACCTCCAGCCGCACGCCCTTTCAGAAAGCATGCTGGATGAAGGGCAACCTAGTAGCTGCATAGCATATTGGCTAAGTTCTGGCCAGTGATCCAATCTCAACACCCAGTAAGCCAGTGGATCATCTGCGGGAAAGGTTTCCAGGTCTGCCCTTGCCCCTAGGTAGTCCTGCACCATATGGTGAAGACGCTGGCAATGGGTGCCTAAATTTGACGTCCCTGGGCGTTGTGGACTAAAAAAAATTAAAAAGGCATCAGTCAAGCGGCCCCGGCCTTCACCGCTCTTCCTCTGATCATCCGCAGCCTCAGAAGCACCTGTGTCATCACTTGTGTAACACCTTTCCAGGCACTGGTAGGTTACCAAGTGTCGCTTTAGAGGGTCCTCAAGTTGTTTCATCCTGTGCTCCCCCTGTGCGGGCAGGATGAGCTCTGCAACTTTACCCTTGTATCGTGGATCAAGAAGGCTTGCCAACCAGTAATGATCCCTCTCCTTGATAGCACAAATCCTGGGGTCCTTTACCAAGCTTTGCAGGATAAGGGAGCCCATGCAGCATAGGTTGGAGGTGGCATTAACTTCCGAGTCTTCCTGGTCAATGAGGAGGATGACCCCATCGTGCACTTCCTCCTCCCAGCCACGTACTAGTCCTTGGGTCCTTGAGGAATCCCCACCATCAATGTCCCCACTACTTAAATATTCCTCCTCCTCATTCTCCTCCAGTCTGATCTGAGGAGGACCCACTGGAATGCTGTCTGCAGAAAGACTGGGGCCTTCAGAGCTAGGGAAGGCCTCCTCCCGCTGCTCTGCCTCTAGTGCCACATCTATAATTCCCCGCAGAGTGCGCTCCAGCAGGAACACTAAAGGAATTGTGTCACTGATGCATGCACTGTCCCTGCTCACCATCCTCGTTGCCTGCTCAAATGGTGACAGTACAGTGCATGCATCCTTGATCATCAGCCACTGTGGGGGGGAACCAAGTTGACCTGAACCTGTCCTTGTGCCATACTCACACAGGTACTCATTGATGGCCCTCTGCTGCTTGTGCAGGCGTTGCAGCATTGCCAATGTCGAGTTCCACCTGGTGGGCATGTCACAGATCAGACGGTTTGTGGGAAGGTGGAATTCTCTTTGAATTTCTGCCAGGCGAACACTTGCTGGGAATGACCGCCTGAAGTGGCTGCAGACTTTTCTTTCCTGGCTGAGAAGCTCTGCCAGCCCTGGGTACCTGGTTAGGAAACGCTGTACCACCAGATTTAGGACGTGTGCTAGGCATGGTACATGCGTCAACTTACCCTGGCGTAGGGCGGAGAGAAGGTTGCTGCCATTATCACAGACGACCATTCCCAGCTGAATCTGGCGTGGTGTTAACCATCTCTGCACCTGCCCCTGCAGAGCTGACAGAATTTCTGGCCTGGTGTGGCTCCTGTCCCCTAAACAAACCAGCTCAAGCACAGTATGGCATCTTTTTGCTTGAGCCATTGCGTAGCCCCTGCCATGCGTCGGTTTAACTGCCACTTCGCCAGAGACAGAGAAGCAGGAGGAAGAGGTGGTGGAGCAGACAGACATCATACATCATAGTTGCGGGACTGGAGGAAGGAACTGCAACACTGCAAGGCCCACTTTTTACTCTGGTAAACACACGTCTATATCATGCTTTCTCTCACGCTTCTGCTCTTTACTTCTACCTTTCTCCTTAAATGGAACTCCTGCCCCTCTACCACTGACCCCTACACAATCTGCATCTCTCCCTCCCTCCTCTCGTCCCACTTGATGGCCTCGCATGAGCTCCTTTGTTTCCTCAGAACATGGTCTCCCTCTAACTCTCGTGCTGCCTCCCACTCCCACAAATCCCATTCCCACCTTCTCTTTCTCACCCTCCTGCTGTTACTCTATTCAGGTGACATATCCCCTAACCCTGGCCCCACAACACATCCAATACTTCCCTCTCATCCTATCTCCATCGCACATAAATCACCTCCCTGCAAGCCCAGCAACCTCATTCCCATAATCCCTCAGCGCCTGTCCTCTTTCTCCTGCGCCCTCTGGAACGCTCGCTCTGTGTGCAACAAACTCACAGCCGTCCATGACCTCTTCCTTTCAAACTCCTTCAACCTCCTAGCTTTAACTGAAACCTGGCTAACTCCCTCTGACACGGCCTCCGTTGCTGCTCTCTCACATGGCGGTCTACACTTGAGCCATACCCCCAGACCGGGTGAGAGAAATGGTGGCGGGGTCGATCTCCTGCTCTCTCCCACCTGCACCTACCAGCATCTCCCTCCACCCCCATCCCTCTCCTTCTCCTCCTTCGAGACACACTGCATCCGCCTGTTTTCTCCTCTGGCTCTCAGGGTGGCAGTCATCTACCGCCCACCGGGACCAACCTCCCAGTTCTTTGACCACTTTGCTACCTGGCTTTCTCACTTCCTGTCTTCTAATCTTCCATGCCTAATTCTCGAGGACTTCAACATTCCCATTGACGATCCTTCCGCTCCTGCTGCCTCCAAACTTCTTTCACTCACGTCCTCCCTTGGACTCACACAATCCTCCCTCCTCCCTAACCACCGCGATGGTCACGTTATTGACCTGGTCTTTTCCAACCTCTGCTCCATTTCTGAGTTCAAATGTCGCCCTTTCCCCATCTATGACCACCACCTTCTCTCTTTCAACCTATCTGGACTTCCTAAACACCCTGCTCCCCCACCCCGCACACACACTCGCAGAAATCTACATGCTGTGGACCCCCATCAATTCTCCAACCTACTTCACCACCTCCCTCACACCTCATCCTTCACCTGCCCTGATGCTGCCACTAATCACTACAACACTACTCTTATCTCTGCTCTAGACACTCTTGCTCCTCTTCGACTCTGTAAGGCCCCACGCCGCCAGCTTCAGCCCTGGCACACCCTCCAGACTCGCTACCTGCAAAGATGCTCCCGCACTGCAGAGCGTGCCTGGAGGAAATCCCGCTCTGAAGCTGATTTTGTTCACTTCAAGTTTATTCTCCGGTCATACACCTCTGCCCTCCACTTGGCCAAACAATCCTTCTTCTCATCTCTTATATCTACGCTGTCCTCCAACCCTAAACGGCTCTGGTCCACCTTCAACACCCTCCTCTACCCACCTGCACCTCCCCCTCAGCTGCCTTCAGCGCTCAAGACCTGGCAGACTACTTCCTCAGTAAAACTCTAACTATCAGAAGCAACATCCCAACACAAGATAGTTATCTGCCACCTCCACTCCCACAGGTCCCCTCTGCCACCCTCTGCCGCTTCCTCCCAGCCACTGAGGAGGAAGTCAATTCCTTATTGTCCTCCTCACATCTCACCACGTGCCCGCTCGACCCCATTCCCTCACATCTAATTCCTCCCCTCTCCTCCTCCCTCACCCCTGCTCTCACACACATCTTCAACCTATCTCTCTCCACTGGCTCCTTTCCATCCGCCTTCAAACACGCGCTAGTTACCCCTTTACTAAAGAAACCATCCCTAGACCCCAACTCTCCATCCAACTACCGCCCTGTATCCCTGCTTCCCTTCACATCAAAGCTCTTAGAAAAACTAGTCTTCAACCGCCTCTCCCTCTTCCTGTCCTCCAATTCCCTACTTGACCCCCTGCAATCTGGCTTCCGTCCCCTACACTCAACTGAAACTGCCCTCACCAAAGTCACCAACGACCTCCTAACTGCTAAAAAACAAGGCCACTATTCTATTCTCATCCTGCTTGACCTCTCGGCTGCTTTTGACACTGTTGACCACCCCCTCCTTCTACAGACCCTCAACTCTCTGGGTCTCGGTGACACTGCACTTGCTTGGGTTGACTCCTATTTATCCAACAGGTCCTTCTGTGTGTCCTTTGCTGGTAACTCCTCCTCTTCATTGCCTCTATCTGTTGGTGTACCTCAAGGCTCTGTCCTTGGTCCTCTGCTCTTTTCCATCTACACCTCCTCCCTGGGCAAAATCATCAACAGCTTTGGCTTTAATTACCACCTCTACGCTGATGACACTCAGATCTACCTCTCTACCCCTGATCTCTCTCCCCTTGTCCTTTCAAAAGTCAGTGACTGTTTATCTGGCATCTCCTCCTGGATGGCCTCCCACCACCTAAAGATCAACATGTCAAAGACTGAGCTCCTACTTATTCCTCCCTCCAATGCCTCCCCACCTCCTGACTTCTCTATCACGGTGGAGGGTATCACCATCTCCCCATCAAACCAAGTTCGCTGTCTTGGAGTTACACTTGACTCTGCTCTTTCCTTCATCCCCCACATCCAGTCTCTTTCCTCCTCCTGCCGATACCAACTGCGTAATATTTCCAGAATTCGGCCATTTCTCACCGCTGTCACCACAAAACAACTCATACACGCCCTGGTAATCTCCCGACTCGACTATTGCAATAATCTCTTATCTGGCCTCCCTCTGTCCCGCCTCTCCCCCCTACAATCCATCCTGAACGCCTCCGCCAGGCTAATTCACCTCACCCGCCGCTCTGTCTCTGCCGCTCCCCTCTGCGAGTCCCTTCACTGGCTCCCCATCCACTGCAGAATTAAGTTCAAAATCCTTATCCTTACCTACAAAACCCTCACTAACTCAGCGCCCCACTACCTGTCCTCACTAATCACCAGATACACTCCAGCCCGCTCCCTAAGGTCAAACAGTGATCTGCGCCTAGCTTCTCCCCGCATCACCTCTTCCCATGATAGACTGCAGGATTTCTCACGCGCAGCCCCCACTCTCTGGAACGCTCTCCCTCGTACTGTCAGACTTTCCCCTAACTTCTCTTCCTTCAAACGCTCCCTTAAAACGTTCCTATTTAGGGAAGCCTACCACCCAACTCACTGACACAACCATCAATCACTCTCACCTTACAGTCCTCTCCTCCTGTGTCCAACCCCAACCCTCCTAGATTGTGAGTTCCTACGGGAATAGGGCCCTCATCTCCTCCTGTACTGTTTGTCAAATGTTGTTCAATGTATTGTAACCCTGTCTATACTGTGCTTATTGTACAGTGCTGCGGAATATGCTGGCGCTTTATAAATAAAGAATAATAATAATACAAGCAGCTTTCTGGAGGCATGGTGGATGAACAAGCTCCAGCACAGAGCCCCGTCTTGGATCCCTCCCAGCTGCAATCAGAGTTACCCAGTGTGCCGTGAAGGGAATGTAATGGCCCTGTCCATGCTTGCTGGACCACGTGTCTAAAGTCATGTGCACCTTGCTGCTGACTGCCTTTCCCAAAGAATCCATAACATTTTCTTCCACGTGCTGGTATAGTGCTGGAATGGCCTTCCGTGAAAAGAAATGGCGTTTTGGAACCTGCCACTGTGGTACAGCACATTCAGAAAATTCACGGAAAGAAGCAGAGTCCATCAGCTGGAAAGGCAGCAGCTGTAATGCGAGTAATTTTGCTAAGCTGGCATTTGGACGCTGTGCTTGGGGATGGTTGGGACTATATTTTTTTTACGCTGCAGCAGCTGAGGCAACGTAATCTGACTGAGTAAATCTTCAGCAGATGGGATGCTGTCACATTCTGAGGAAGTACCTGGTACACCCATTACTGTAGCATCATCCCTGTCAGTGGAGGTTGTAGACAATGACATGGCTGGACATATAGTGGGGGTAGACAGATGAGGAGGAGGAGGACCTATGCAAAGTGTTGTGCCAACGGGGTGCGTGGCAGGTGGTCATATGTCGCCTCAAGCACGTGGTACCCAAGCATCCCGTCTTTCCCACGCTTGATTCTCATCTGACATAGATTACAAATAGCAACGATGCGGTCTGCTGCACATTTCTTAAAGAACTCCCAGACAGCAGAGATCCTGGACGTGTGCTGCGAGACAACAGCGCTCTGCACCTGAGCATCTCTGACATCTGATGCCTTGGACTGGCTACAGCTGGTCATAGAGGACGTTGTGCCTTGTGTTTGTTGTGCCTAATCCTCCTCCTCCTCACTTGACTCCTCTGTTCGATCAGGCACCCAGGTGGAGTCAGTGACCTCATCATCATCATCAGCCCCTATCTCCTCATCACTGGAGACATGAGTGCCAGTTATTTGTGTGTCACTGGCACTCCCTTCCTCTAGGTTGATTATACTCCCTTCCTCAACCTCAGAGATTGAATCAGAGCACTGTAGTTGCTGCACATCCTCAAGCAGCATGTCACTGTCATTGTAGTCAAACAATTCAGCTGACTCCTCCGTGTGTGATAGTGAGGCTACGGCAGGGGTAGCTGTGGACATGGAGGCTGAATTAGATGTTTTGGCAGCTGAGGTGGACTGTAAACCACTACAAGCCTGGCTGGCAGAGGACTCGGAGGATTAGGATGGCCTGGTTAGCCAATCCACCAAATCCTCTGTATGTTGCTGTTGCTTAAGACGGCCAGCGCCAGTTAGAAAGGACAAGTGTGCCCCTGCAGAGGATGCACCACGTCCACGACGACCAGAGGCACAGCCTCCCGACACAGAGGCTGCTTGCCCTCTTATCTGTGTCTGGGAGCTTCTACCTGTCCTTTTTGGTCTTTCTGACATGGTGAGTGATATATAGATTAAAGATATACAGAACTCTGATTCAACGGTGTTATCTAGATTAACGATTTCCAGAACTCTGGTGTAACTCAGTGAGACACCCTGAAAGCTGGCAGCCAGTGACAAGACACAGATTAAAATTCCCAGAAACCACCTATAAATCAGTGAGACCCCCTGATGGGTGGCAGTGACGACACAGGTTATAATTCCCAGATATCTGCTACAAGTCTATGAGACCCCCTGATGGGTGGCAGTGACAAGACACAAATTACAATTCCCAGGAACCTCCTATAAATCATTGAGACCCCCTGATGGGTGGCAGTGAGAACACACAGATTACAAAAATTCCCAGATATCTTCTAGAAGTGAGACCGCCACAATTGCTGCTGGTAGTGAGAACACAAAGATTAGAACAATTCCCAGATATTTTGTAGAAATGAGACCCCCAAAATAGTTGCTGGCAGTGAGAACATACAGATTACCACAATTCCTAGATATCTTCTAGAAGTGAGACCCCCACAATTGCTGCTGGCAGTGAGAACACAAAGATTACAACTAGGGTATTAGTATCGATATCGGTGCTGATACTGGGTACTGCTTGAGTACTCGGTACTCGTGCAGTGCCCCCCGATATTTTCCCCGATACCGGAAGCTGGTATTGAGCCGGCTAGCCGGCATCCGAGGGGCTGGGGCGGCTGTTCGAATTCTCTATCGGCATTCGGACAGCTGCCCCTGGAGCTCTCCACGGCATACTTACCTTCCTGAGCTACGCCGGTAAAGTTTCTGCGCGTCCGCACGTTGAAGGACCCCAGCCGTGATCACGCGGGAGTCCCACGTGATTGCGGCTGGGGTCCTTCAATGAGCGCACGCGCAAAGACTTTGTCGGCATCGCTCGGGAAGGTAAGTATGCCGCCGAGAGCTCCATCGGCGGCTGTACGAATGCTGATAGAGCATTCGAACAGCCGCCCCATGTCTGGTCTGGGGTCTGAGCTGGGGGCAATATACATGAGCTGGGGGGCAATATCCATGAGAGCTTGGGGGCATTATTCATGAGCTTGGGGCAAAATATCCATGAGCTGGGGGCCTATCCATGAGCTGGGGCAAATATCCATGAGCTGGGGCAAATATCCATGAGAGCTTGGGGGCATATCCATGAGCTGGGGGCATATCCATGAGCTGGGGGCATATCCGTGAGCTGGGGGCAATATCCATTGAGAGCTTGGGGCATATCCATGAGCTGGGGACAATATCCATGAGCTGGGGCAATATCCATGAGCTGGGAGCAATATCCATGAGCTGGGAGCAATAACCATGAGCTGGGGCATATCCATGAGCTGGGGCAATATCCATGAGAGCTTGGGGGCATATCCATGAGCTGGGGGCATATCCATGAGCTGAGGCATATCCATGAGCTGGGGGCAATATCCATGAACTGGGGCAATATCCATGAGAGCTTGGGGGCATATCCATTAGCTGGGGCAAATATCCATGATCTGGGGGCATATCCATGAGCTGGGGGCAATATCCATGAGAGCTTGGGGCATATCCATGAGCTGGGGGCAATATCCATGAGCTGGGGGCATTATCCATGTGCTGGGGCAATATCCATGAGCTGGGGCAATATCCATGAGAGCTTGGGGGCAATATCCATGAGCTGGGGCAATATCCATGAGCTGGGGCATATCCATGAGCTGGGGCAATATCTATGAGCTGGGGCAATATCTATGAGCTGGGGCAATATCCATGAGAGCAGGGGGCATAATCCATGAGAGCTGGGGGCATTCTGTATATATATATAATATATCTTGGGGGGAATATATGCATGTGAGCTGGGGAGCATTTTTATATGAGGTCTGTTCTTATTGGAAAGTGGTCACATGACATAAAATAAAAGTATCGGTACTCAATATCAGTGAGTACTTGAAAAAAGTATCGTACTCGTACTCGGTCTTAAAAAAGTGGTATCGGTGCATCGCTAATTACAACAATTCCCAGATATCTTGTAGAAGTGAGACCCCACAATAGCTGCTGGCAGTGAGAACACACAGATTACAACAATTCCCAGATATCTTCTAGAAGTGAAACCCCCCAATAGCTGCTGGCAGTGAGAACACACACTAACACAACAATCTCCTCTCAAAAAACACGCGCTGTGGCTGAGTGAAGCCTTATATAGTGTGCTGAGGGACTTAGCTCTGTGAGCCCATGATTAGGTAAAATTTGCCCAATCAGGACTCTGAGCCATGATTGGCATAGTCTTGCACCTGTCTTGCACCTGACCTGTGGTCAGGTGCAGGCTGTAGCCAATTACAAGCTTCAGGCCAGTGGAAAAGTGTATTGTGGTCCATTGTGGGCGAACACGCGGAAATGTTCGGAGTTCAACGAACAGCCGAATTGGCGATGTTCAAATCGAACTCCGAACAGATCGAACCGAACAGCTCATCCCTAATGGGGAGCAGTGTGGACATTGAGATGGAGAGGAGTGTGGTTATTGAGGTGGAGAATAGTGTGGACATTGCAATGGAGAGGAGTGTGGACATTGCAATGGGGAGCAGTGTGGACATTGAGATGGTGATTAGTGTGGACTAGACATGTGCACAGCACAAAATTTCGTTTTGAACTAATGGATTAGTCCTAAAATGCAATTTATTTAGTTACTAAAGAAATTCATTTTCAGTTCTTTAGTATGAAAACTAATTTCATTCATCCGAAAACCAGTGGATACAATTACTATTGTAGTGGCTCCTCAGAGGGCTGAGATCGCTGCTTGTTACAGTATCACTCTCTCAGCACAATGTGTCAGGCAAAAGCTGTTACAGTAACTGACTGCTACTCATCACAGCGCTCAGAGTTTCAGTAAAACTAGTAAATAATATTTTTATTTATAAGAGGTTAGAACAATATTATTTCCTTATTTTACTGAAACTCTGAGTGCTGTTACAGTCAGTTACTGTAAAAGCTGAGCCTGATACATTGAACAGAGATAATATTAACAAGCAGCCGATCTCAGTGCTCACAGCCACTGGATTTAAAGGGCTAAAAAAAAAGGCTCCTCTCTGTATAATGTATAGAACATCCTCCTGCATTAATTAATACCCCTCTCTGTATAATGTATACAACAACCACCTGCATTAATTAATGCCCCTCTCTGTATAGAACATCCTACTGCATTGGCATGTGGAGGGTGCAGAACTTCAGAATGCAATGCTTATCCAGCACAGGAGAGGGAACTTTTACTTAAACTTTGTATCTCTGTGGGGGAGACACAGGAATATAAAAGCAGGGGAGAGGGAAAATATTAACGTAAATCGGTCTGAAAGCTCAGAGAAGAGATTGACTGGTGCAAATTGATTTTTAAAATAAAATAAAGCACTTTAAATCTAGGGAAAACATTCAAATAAATCACACTGAAGGCTCATAATGACAGTAACTGTGAGAGCTGGATACTTAAATGTATCAGAGGTAAAAAAAACTTTATAACAAGCAGCACTGGGAGAGGAGAGGGACTTTATATAAAACGTGTATTATAGATGAGGAAAGGGGGATAGTGCTCCTGGATAATATAAAATGTATCAGACCTAAGCCCCTATTATGCAGAGCGGGAGGGGAGATAACACACATTTTACAAAGTCCCTCTCTTCTCCCAGCGCTGCTTGTTATAAAGAGGTTTTTACTATCCAGCCCTCCTCTGTCATTAGCTTTCAGTGTGATTTATTTGAATGTTTTCCTTCTCCAGCTGCTTTTATCATCTTGTCTGCCTCATAGACATGCAAGGGTTAAGTAAAGGTTTCCTCTCCTGTGCTGGCTGTCTGTGCTGCGAGTGAGTATTCTGGAGCTCTATCACTGTCAGATTTTGGGGGGGTAGGTCGGGAAGGATTATGCATACAAACCTTTTCTGCAGATTTGCGATGTTGCACTTCATTACTGGTCTCCTTCACTCATCAATGTAATATCCCAAAAAGGACTGAAACTAAAATGTAGTGCATTTTATTTTAGTTTCTTTCGTTTTTTGGTACTGAGCAGTTTCGTATCTCTTGAGTCATACTAAAACTAAATTATCCCAAAATTTGGACTAAATCGTTTTAGTACTAAAACGAATGCACATGTCTAGTGTGGACAATCATTGAGATGGAGATTAGTGTGGACAATCATTGAGATGGAGATCAGTGTGGACATTGAGCTGGAGAGGAGTGTGGACTTAGAGATGGAGAGTAGTGACACTGTAGGCACTAAGATGTAGAGGAGTGTGGACAGTGCACACTGGGCTATTGCTGAACCCTACTACCTGTCTGATTAAACTCCACATATGGCCTGTTTAGAACCACATTCTCTGGGGTCTTACAGCATTTCAGTTTTTATCATTTTCAATGCGAGCGAGAATAAGGAGTGAACTTGGATTCACTTGTTATTCTCCGTCTGCCCGCAAATTAATGCTTCCCATACAAAAAAAGTATACAAAATAACGGAATTGTCAATATACAGTAGGCAGACGGAATAAGTCAGGAGCTGTTATCTTTAACGAGTTGGGCCATTTTACCAAACAACTAACTCATTAATCTTAAAGTCTCCTTGGAACCCCAGGATCATATAAGATATAGGATATAATTCCTGATCCATACACCATTACTTCCTATGGAGAAATCGACATTTTCGATTGAGCTGGTAATGGTAGCTGCAGTGGTTGAAGCGAACAAGCATGTATGGCAGGTATTAAAAAAAATGAATAAATAAAAAAAGATGTTTTGAATTTAATATTATTCATTTCCACGGCAAAGGGTCACGTTCCGTTACCGCCATCGCTTAACACACTGTCTAGAGTTCCCAGTTATGATTTGCAAATTCATTTAGATTAAGCCTGCCCAGGCAGCAGACTGTAACCTGCAAGTCACATAATGTAAAGAGATATGGATTTCCCCCAGAACAGAGTTCTGCGTTTTTTTTTAAATTGGATTACCGTATAAATTGAGCTAGAAATTTAGCAAACTGATTCAATTAATATTCCATTGGTCCGATTTTATTAAGCGCCATAAGTAAACGTTCTGCTGTGATGTTTTGGAGCTCGGAGAAGGACTCCCGGGCACTTAGTGCATGTAAAACGCTAAATAATATATCATCATCTCACCACAAGTCACCGAGAAACCTCATCCATAATGCGGAGAATAGTACATTTTTCATTTGCATTTCATTTGTCCCGAGATCATTGATTTGGTTTCTGTGTTACGTGCCCGCCTAATTTATTTTCATCAACGCTACCGACTGTATCGGAAAAAAGGGAAAAAAAGAGGGAAAAAAGTAAATATAGGGGGTATTAATCCTTTTTCTTTCTGGCCTTGGTGGAAAGATGTATCAGACACGTCAAACGGAACGTGATTTTGATAGCTTCTCGCTTAATTCAACCCTGTATTTAATCGTTGGGACCACAAAGCATCACGCCCTGCACAGAGAATAACTAATGCGAAAAAAAAATACCCAGGATAATTATTATTACTCACTCACCAACATTTGAAACATCTTTATCGCTAAACTGGTTATTGTAAAGTATAACTATTCTTGCCACAGTTATAATAAGAAGATAATCAGCCAGAGAAGATACGTTTCATTTTCTCGAGGTGCTAAGAACACCCGTGTCTGCTTACATCATTCCCTGATTCTGAAATGCCATCTCATGGCGAAATGCGTCTTCGGATAGAAATGCAAAACAGGACATTTTTAGGCAAGTGGGTTCAAAAAATGCATTAACTGTGCTTTAGATCAGAAACCGCAATGTATAATAAATCACAGAGGTTTTAGTACCAATGTAATGGTAGCTAAAGGGGTAAGCCCGCCTGCCAGCGCCAAGGCAAACCTCTTTGAGTCCTACAGTGTGACCAGTGTTTCCTCAGGAACCCTGTATTTCCTGAGTTGGGATTTCTCCACCAGACTGGGAGAAGCCCTGTTTCTGACGAGTTTATGCCCTACCACGATGATGGCATGGGCGAGTGGCAATCCCACATCAAAGACGTCCACCCAACATGGGAGAAAACTAGGATTGGCTGATAGTGGCATTGCAAACAGGACGCACTCAGCTCATCGTCCGCATACGGAAAACAACCCTGATGATGCTCTGGCAGATTCTCAGCAGCGAAGGGGTTAAGCACCGCAAGCACCTGTTTAGTGATTTTGGGGATTTTAAAAAAAGTGTGTTTTTTCCATTTTTTCATCATATTTCATAATTTTTTTATAGTAAATTATACAATATGATGGAAATAATAGTATCTTTAGAAACTCCATTTAATGGCAAGAAAAACGGTATATAATATGTGTGGGTTCCATAAACGAGTAAGAGGAAGATTTGAGCTAAACACAAACAGCGTAGAAACGTAAAAACAGCAGCGGGTACTTTCGGACAGACAATCGTAAAAACACCTGGACACTATGGGGTTAATGAGTGAAATAAGTATTTGATCCCCTATCAATCAGCAAGATTTCTGGCTCCCAGATGTCTTTTATACAGGTAACGAGCTGAGATTAGGAGCGCTTTCTTAAAGGAGGTGCTCCTAATCACAGCTTGCTACCTGTATAAAAGACACCTGTCCAATGAAGCAATCAATTAGATTCCAAACTCTCCACCATGGCCAAGACCAAAAAGCTGTCCAAGGATGTCAGGGACAAGATTGTATACCTACACAAGGCTGGTGCCATGCCCCCCATCTGCATCCATCCTCAGAAGTTCCTGGCAGCATGCTTCCTGTGCTACTTCTGTCTTGCAATCTGTATTTTCCATAACAGCAACCAGTAGTGAAACAGTTAACTCACTTAACACACATCGCCACACAGAAATAAAGGGCTACACCCCAGGATCTCCTTTGCTGTTCATTGTAGCTCAACCCTGCTAGAGTAAAGATATACTTTGTTTGCTCTGAGCTATCCAATCCAACCTACCAGTTCCTGTTCACCGGATTCCCACCAGATCTACAGATTCCAGCAACCTCCTTCTCTCCCTCTGCACTATTCATACCTGGTCAGTTTCTGCATATTCATCCTCCTCCACCCATACCCACCTTCTGTCTGTGCAGATCACTGCACCCTGGGCTCACCATATCCCCATCACCCCGGTGCCACGCCGGGGCCATCCCTAACAGCTGAAATGGGCTACAAGACCATCGCCAAACTGCTTGGTGAGACGGTGACAACAGTTGGTGCGATTATTTGCAAGTGGAAGACACACTAAATAACTGTCAATCTCCCTCGGTCTACTGCTCCATGCAAGATCTCACCTCGTGGAGTTTCAATTATCAGGAGAACGGCGAGAAATCAGCCCAGAACTACACGGGAGGATCATGTCAATGATCTCAAGGAAGCTGGGTCCATAGTCACCAAGAAACCAATTGGTAACACACTATGTCATGAAGGGCTGAAATCCTGCAGCGCAAGCAAGGTCGCCCTGCTCAAGAAAGCACATGCACAGGCCCGTCTGAAGTTTGCCAATGAACATCTGAATGATTCACAGGAGAACTGCTAGAACATGCTGTTGTCAAATGAGACTAAAAACAAGCTCTTTGGCATCAACTCACCGCGTTTGGAGGAGGAGGAATCCTGCCTATGACCCCAAGAACACCATCCCCACCGTCAAACATGGAGGAGGAAACATTATGCTTTGGGGGTGTTTTGCTGCTAAGGGGACAGGACAACTTCACCGCATCAAAGTGACGATAGACGGGGCCATGTATCATCAAATCTTGGGTGAGAACTGTGACGGAATGGGGTGTTATCCGTCTGCGGGTGTGCTCCAATCTGACCCCCTCTTGATGGCGTCAGGCCCGACTACAGAGTGTCACGGCACTCGGCGTCTCGAGCGGCCTGAGATGACCCCGGCGTTACTTGGCGAGATGGTGCTGCCGAATTAAGTTGACCCGTTCTGCGTAGTGGGGAGCTAGGAGACCGCAGAGTGTCTCCTGCACTGTGATTTGAGTGATGAAATGACGACACCAAACGGGGCTGTATGCTTCAAGCCAACCAAGGGGAAATATAATACCTTTAAATGCATCCCACAATTACACATCTGAATCCACACTCATACAATACAGGATACATGGTAATACATCACACCAATAAAACCACATCTAGAAAAGGTATAACTGTTCATTTCAACACGCAAAACCGAAAGAGTCTCAAATAAAGAAAAAGGTCTTTGAAATGTCCCAGGCTGTTAGTTCTGGGGCTCGCTGGTCAGAGCCCCTATGTCCGTTCCATGACAAGAACCTCCTTCCCTCTGCCAGGGCATTAATGAAAATAGGTCGTGGATGGGTATTCCAGCATGACAATGACCCAAAAACACACGGCCAAGGCAACAAAAGAGTGGCTCAAGAAGAAGGTCAGGCGAGTTTGCTGGCCAATCAAGCACAGTAATCCCATGGTCATTGAACCAGGTTTTGGTGCTTTCGGCAGTGTGGGCAGGTGCCAAGTCCTGCTGGTAAATGAAGTCAGCATCCCCATAAAGCTCATCTGTGGAAGGAAGAATGAATTGCTCCAAAATCTCCTGGTAGACGGCTGCGTTGACCCTGGACTTAATGAAGCACAGTGGACCAACACCAGCAGATGACATGGCTCCCCAAATCAACACAGACTGTGGAAACTTCACACTGGACCTCAAGCATCTTGCAGTGTGTGCCTCTCCATTCTTCCTCCATACTCTGGGTCCTCGGTTTCCAAATGAGATGCAAACGCTGCCCGCTGCTGTAAGGAGTTTTCAGGGCTGCCCGCTGCTGTAAGGAGTTTTCAGGGCTGGACACCTGAGCTACGATCGGTCGGTGGTGAGGTTGCGGGCAGGTCCCTGGTCTGCTGATCCAGGGCCGCCAATTCTTCGACCAGGGCATCCTTGCTCTTTGAGCCCACGGTTCCTCCACGGTCCTCCAGCATGCCCCGCAGTATGTCCCGTTTATAATTGGCATATGCTGCCATGATGAGGGTCTTCTGGGGGTGCAGAGAGCTATCCTCACCGCTTGCCACCAGTGTGACGGAATGGGGTGTTATCCGTCTGCGGGTGTGCTCCAATCTGACCCCCTCTTGATGGCGTCAGGCCCGACTACCGAGTGTCACGGCACTCGGCGTCTCGAGCGGCATGAGATGACCCCGGCGTTACTTGGCGAGATGGTGCTGCCGAATTAAGTTGACCCGTTCTGCGTAGTGGGGAGCTAGGAGACCGCAGAGTGTCTCCTGCACTGTGATTTGAGTGATGAAATGACGACACCAAATGGGGCTGTATGCTTCAAGTCAAACGCAGTTGAACTGACTTTTTACTCAAATGGGACACTCATTTAAACATCTCACACACAAAGGAGACATGCCCAGGCTTGAATGGGAACTCAATTTGCATACAATGGCATGCTTGCATCATCAGATTACACACACACACAGAGCTAATGTACACAGAAATTAGCATACAATTGAATTTCAACACAGCCTTTCACTCCTAGCAACCAAGGGGAAATATAATACCTTTAAATGCATCCCACAATTACACATCTGAATCCACACTCATACAATACAGGATACATGGTAATACATCACACCAATAAAACCACATCTAGAAAAGGTATAACTGTTCATTTCAACACGCAAAACCGAAAGAGTCTCAAATAAAGAAAAAGGTCTTTGAAATGTCCCAGGCTGTTAGTTCTGGGGCTCGCTGGTCAGAGCCCCTATGTCCGTTCCATGACAAGAACCTCCTTCCCTCTGCCAGGGCATTAATGAAAATAGGTCGTGGATGGGTATTCCAGCATGACAATGACCCAAAAACACACGGCCAAGGCAACAAAAGAGTGGCTCAAGAAGAAGGTCAGGCGAGTTTGCTGGCCAATCAAGCACAGTAATCCCATGGTCATTGAACCAGGTTTTGGTGCTTTCGGCAGTGTGGGCAGGTGCCAAGTCCTGCTGGTAAATGAAGTCAGCATCCCCATAAAGCTCATCTGTGGAAGGAAGAATGAAGTGCTCCAAAATCTCCTGGTAGACGGCTGCGTTGACCCTGGACTTAATGAAGCACAGTGGACCAACACCAGCAGATGACATGGCTCCCCAAATCAACACAGACTGTGGAAACTTCACACTGGACTTCAAGCATCTTGCAGTGTGTGCTTCTCCATTCTTCCTCCATACTCTGGGTCCTCGGTTTCCAAATGAGATGCAAATGTTGCTCTCATCAGAAAGAGGATTTTGGACCACTGAGCAACAGACCAGGTCTGTTTTTCTTTAAGTCCAGGTAAGACACTTCTGACGTTGTTTGTTGTTCAGGAGCAGCTTGACAAAAGGAATACGACATTTGAAGCCTATGTCCAGGATCCGTCTGTGTGTGGTGGCTCTTGATGCACTGATTTCAGCCTCAGTCCACTCCTTGTAAAAGTCCCCAACACTTTTGAATGGCCTTTTCCTGACAATCCTCTCCAGGCTGCGGTCATCCCAGCTGCTTGTGCACCTTTTTCTTCCACACTTTTCCCTTCCACATAACTTTTTCTTAATGTGCTTTGCTACAGCACTTTGGGAACATCCAACTTCTTTTGCAATGAGCTTTTGAGGCTTTCCCTCCTTATTGAGGGTGTCAATGATGGTTTTCTGCACAACTGTCAGGTCAGCAGTCTTTCCCATGATTGTGATTCCTACTGAACCAGACCGAGAGACCATTTAAAGGCTCAGGAGCCCTTTGCAGGTGTTATGGCTGAATTAGCTGATTAGAGTGTGACACTTTGAGCCTAGAATATTGCACCTTTTCACAATATTCTAATTTTCGGAGATTGTGGATTTGGGGTTTTCATGAGCTGAAAGCCATAATCATCACAATTATGACAAATCACGGCTTGAACTATCTTGCTTTGCATGTAATGAGTCTCATATATTACTTTCACCTTTTAAGTTGCATTAATGAAATAAATGAACTTTTGCACGATATTCTACTTTTTCAAGTTTCACCTATATATGGTGTATGTCACCCGCTACTCTCCACACCGGTGTCTCCCCCACACCCAACAAACAACAACAGCCAATATAAGTGGATCAGTGCGTCAAAAATACATGTATTTTCTACTGTGACTATGCATCTAGAAATCAATGGACGCACATGTACAAAGCAATTTCCTGTATCTTCAAGATTCCATCCTATACATACAAAGAAAAAATATGTACGCGTCCAACAGAGCCAGTTAGGGCTCAGCAGGGTGTGAGTGGGAATTCGTCATAAGAAATATAAAATCTATTGGCATTCAACATGTTACGCTATGTGAAATTTTTATTTCTGCTTTTTTCTATGTATATATACAAGTCTTGAAGATACAGGAAATTGCTTTCTGCATGTGAATCCAGAATAACGCTTTCCATACCTGTATGTATGTATGTATGTATGTATGTATTGAAAAGGAATCTTGTTGGGTCACACAATCCCCTCTTCCATTGATTTCTATGTGTATAGTCACGGGAGAAAATATACAGTTGTGTTCAAAATTATTCAACCCCCACTGAAATTGAGTGTTTTGGCCAGTTTGACATTGATTTTGATCATTCAGTCATCTTGCTTACAATTAGATCAAAGAGGCACGTGTAGGTCAGACAAATATAACATAACATTTATAATGAAATAACCACAAATGTCTTTTCTGTGCTCACATCATTATCAGTTTTATTCAACCCCCAAGTGACATTCAATCTTAGTACTTAGTACAACATCCTTTTACAGTTATAACAGCTTTGTTTTAAACGTGAAGCATAGCTTGACACAAGTGTCTTGCAGCGTTCTACGGTATCTTCGCCCATTCGTCATGGGCAAAAGCTTCCAGTTCAGTCACATTCTTAGGCTTGCGCACTGCAACTGCTTTCTTTAAGTCCCACCAGAGGTTCTCAATCGGATTTAAGTCAGGTGACTGCGATGGCCACTCCAAAATGTTCCAGCCTTTAATTTGCAACCATGCTCTAGTGGACTTGGAGGTATGCTTGGGATCATTGTCCTGTTGAAAGGTCCAACGTCTCCCAAGCCTCAGGTTTGTGACGGACTGCATCACATTGTCATCCAATATCTCCTGGTACTGAAGAGAATTCATGGTACCTTGCACACGCTGAAGCTTCCCTGTACCTGCAGAAGCAAAACAGCCCCAAAGCATGATTGACCCCCCGCCATGCTTCACAGTAGGCAAGGTGTTCTTTTCTTCATAGGCCTTGTTCTTCCTCCTCCAAACATAGCGTTGATCCATGGGCCCAAACAGTTCTAATTTTGTTTCATCAGTCCACAGAACACTATCCCAAAACTTCTGTGGTTTGTCCACATGACTTTTGGCATACTGCAGTCGACTCTTCTTATTCTTTGGAGACAGCAAGGGGGTGCGCCCGGCAGTTCTGGCAGGGAGGCCTTCATTACGCAGTGTGCGCCGTATTGTCTGAGCTGAAACTTCCGTACCCACATCTGAAAAATCTTTACTCAGTTCCTCAGCAGTCACACAGGGACTTTTCTCCACTCTACGCTTCAGGTAGCGCACAGCAGTCTAAGTCAGCATCTTCTTTCTGCCACGACCAGGTAGCGTTTCAACAGTGCCCTTTGCCTTGAATTTGCGAATGATGCTTCCTATGGTCTCTCTTGGTATGTTTAACATCTTTGCAATCTTCTTATAGCCATTGCCCTTCCTGTGAAGAGTAATCACCTCTTCTCTTGTCTTCCTGGACCATTCTCTTGACTTCACCATGTTTGTAACCACACCAGTAAATGTCTAGAAGGAGCTGAGTATCTCAGTCATTTTAAAGCTGCCTAATTGTTGCTTATTATGCTTTAGGCTAGGGTCAGACTGAGGCAGTGCGAACGCGCGTTCTGGCGCACTTAATCACGGCCGTGCTAGCAGCAGATGCCAGGCAATGACGGCCAATATACGAAGTACGGTCGCACAAAAGTCCGGCTGCGCAACGCAAGTGGAAAATGAACGCATTTTTTCGAGAACGTTAAACCACTAGTACTGACGTACAGAGTGCGCTGCGTCCGCTAGCGGCGTGTGTGCGTGAATTGGAGACATCAGACGCTGCTAATGTCCGGCCAACATAACGTCCAGATGCAAGAAGTGTTTTATGGATGATCCGTACAAAATCACGGATGAAACTGCGCATAGTATGACCGCTATTGCGTATTCCGTGAAAAAATACGTCCATTCTTCGAACGCACATTTTCACGGACAACGTGAAAAATGCGTTAGTCTGACCCTAGCCTTATTGCTGCTCCGTGACATCCACAGGTGTTTTCAATACCTGATTGAAAACAATTGAATGAACCTCTGTTCTTCAGAGTGGTAGTCTTTAAGGGGTTGAATAATTGTGTCAATGAAGAATTCACAAAAGAAACATTTACTACTGTATTACAAAACCAATTGATGTCATTTTAGTTGCATATGGTTCTTTAAAAAGTCCTTGTAGGATTTCATTCTGAATACAATTACAAATGTACACTAAATTCCCTAAAACCCTTTACAGCATTGGGGGTTGAATAATTTTGAACACAACTGTAAATGTATTTTGAAGCACCGAACCACTAATATTGGCTTTTATAAAGTTGTGTCTAAATAGAAAGGTATCGCAGCTTCCCAGTATATCAGCCAAATGGGAACTAAGTTCCTCCTGCTAAAATAATGAGGGAACTGAGTTCCTCCTGATAAAATAATAAGAGAACTGAGCTCCTCCTGCTAAAATAATGAGGGAACTGAGTTCCTCCTGATAAAATAATAAGGGAACTAAGTTCCTCCTGCTAAAATAATGAGGGAACTAAGTTACTCCTGCTAAAATGAGGGAACTAAGTTCCTCCTGCTAAAATAATGAGGGAACTGAGCTCCTCCTGCTAAAATAATGAGGGAACTGAGTTCCTCCTGATAAAATAATAAGGGAACTGAGCTCCTCCTGCTAAAATAATGAGGGAACTGAGTTCCTCCTGATAAAATAATAAGGGAACTAAGTTCCTCCTGCTAAAATAATGAGGGAACTAAGTTACTCCTGCTAAAATGAGGGAACTAAGTTCCTCCTGCTAAAATAATGAGGGAACTAAGTTACTCCTGCTAAAATGAGGGAACTAAGTTTCTCCTGCTAAAATAATGAGGGAACTAAGTTCCTCCTGCTAAAATAATGAGGGAACTAAGTTACTCCTGCTAAAATAATGAGGGAACTAAGTTACTCCTGCTAAAATAATGAGGGAACTAAGTTCCTACTGCTAAAATAATGAGGGAATTAAGTTACTCCTGCTAAAATAATGAGGGAACTAAGTTCCTCCTGCTAAAATAATGAGGGAACTAAGTTTCTCCTGCTAAAATAATGAGGGAATTAAGTTCCTCAGTTCCTCCTGCTAAAATAATGAGGGAACTAAGTTCCTCCTGCTAAATTGATGAGGGAACTGCATTCCCAGGCATTCCTGCTGGACTTGAACCCTTCCCACAAGCTTGAGAGGCTGAGAATCACAGTATATACTGTTCCAAAGCATCTGGAGGGTCAAGAATGCCATCCCAAAACACAGACCTTACGAATACAGGGTCTGCTTTATAAAACAAATATTCTATATATTTCAGCCGTACACATATTCCACATTATCCACCCCTCCCCCACCTCGCTACAATAACTAATTAGATATGTGCTCATCTTCTAAAGGAAACGAGATCTGCAGCCCAAAACGCCCTCGCTCATCAAGTCGGATTCAGATATCAGGCCTCGTTTTGCCTCTTTTTTTCTTGGAAAAACTAATTAATATAAGATATATAGCTAGAGATTAGGGATGAGCTGTTCGATTCGGACAGTTTGGAGTTCGGCCCGAACTTTGGTTGTTCGAAAGTTCGCGAACTTCGAACTTTTTGGGTGTGTTCAGTTCGAGTTCGAAAAAAAAAAGAAAATTTTGAAAAAAGTATAGAAAATGCTTAAAAAAATACTAAAAAATCTAGAAATAAAGAGACTCTTTACTGCAGAATATTATATGCAATGGTTTATCAGATATTGAATTAAAAACTAATGTGTACGTGCACAGATTCTCATTCAACTCTAAATGACCTGTGTTTTTCAAACGTCATAACAACAACAGATGTCTAATCAATTTGATACATTGTAGACTATACTGAGGGTGAGGGGCTGGAGTGGTGTCTGCTTTGAGAAGTGTTAATTTCCCTCCTAAAACTTCTAATATGCTGTATTTCACCGCTGTGTGCTCAGCTAATTTTTTACCGCTTTCACTCATCATGTTTAAACGCGATTTTGAAGCCACATTTTGTTAAATGACCCACATGTTAGATATCGTTCTTTCCGGCAGACTCCGCAGATTCATAATATATCATTTTTATATCTATACGTCCTGTCCTGGCTGTATATTATGAAAAAAATGCAATAAAAATAGAATTTTTAATCATCAGCAGTGTGTAAAGTGTTGTTTTTTTTCACATTTTAGCACATGAGCGTTTGGGGTTATGTTTTCCATGGGGTGCGCTTGTACAAAAATTAGAAATGGGGACTTGTTACATTTTGTGGAGGGAATTACGTGATTTATAGCAAACACACCCCATAGAAAAAAATCATTAGTGCATCATCGTTCACATTATAATTGCAATGTGAACAATATTGCTGCATTAATAAAAATAACACACAAAAAAAATACATGTTTTTATTTTATTTTTTATTTTTTTACTTTATACCTGTTCGTGTTGCCAAACCAAAGAGAGGTGAAACTCAGGAGAATGACTGGAGAAGTGAAAATTCTAGGTCAAAATAGCCAATCCATAAAAATTCTCCCATTTATCTCACTTTCCAAATCGGCTATTTGGTCTAGATTGTTCTCTTCTCCTGCCAGTTCTCCTGGCTTTCACCTCTCTCTCAGGGTTGTTCAGAGAAAGGTGAAAACCAGGAGAATGGCAGGAAAAGAGAACAATCTGAACCAAATAGCCGATTTGGAAAGTGAGATAAGGCTAGGGTCAGACTAACGCATTTTTCACAGCGACCGTCAAAAACTGCGTCCGAACGCATTGCCGTATTTTTTCACGGATTGCGCGAAAACGGTCATACGATGCGCATTTTTGTGCGTGATTTTTTACGGATCCAAACCAGGAAACTTTGGGTGTCTGGACGTTATGTTGGCCGGACATGAGCAGGGTCTGACGTCTCCAAATCATGCACACACGCCGCTAGTGGACGCAGCGCACTCTGTACGTCCGTACTAGCGGTTCTGCGTTCTCGAAAAAATGCGTTCATTTTCCACTTGCGTTGCGCAGCCGGACTTTCGTGCGACCGTACTTCGTATATTGGCCGTCATTGCCCGTCATTTGCTGCTAGTGCGGCCGTAATTATGTGCGCCAGAACGCACGTTAAAAATTCGCTAGTCTGACCCTAGCCTAAATGGGAGAATTTTTCTGGTTTGGCTATTTTGACCTAGAATTTTCCATTCTCCAGTCATTCTCCTGCTCTTCACCGCTCTCTGAATAACCCTGACAGGGTTATTCAGAGAAAGGTGAAACTCAGGAGAATGACTGAAGAAGAGAAAATTCTAGGTCAAAATAGCCAAACCAGAAAAATTCGCCCATTTATCTCACTTTCCAAATTGGCTATTTGGTCTAGATTGTTCTCTTCTCCTGCCAGGTCTCCTGGCTTTCACCTCTCTCTCAGGGCTGTTCAGAGAAAGGTGAAAACCAGGAGAATGGCAGGAAAAGAGAACAATCTGGACCAAATAGCCGATTTGGAAAGTGAGATAAATGGGAGAATTTTTCTTGTTTGGCTATTTTGACCTAGAATTTTCCATTCTCCAGTCATTCTCCTGCTCTTCACCGCTCTCTGAATAACCCTGACAATTTATTCTCCTGCTTTTCACCACCAAAAAATCAGTAAACTTTTTCTACGTGTCCGAAAATGTCTCCTCTTTTCATACAGACTGCCGCCCCAAGCAGTTGTTTATGGATAGATTAAAGGAAAAGCATTTACCGTCATTTGAAATGTCATTTTTTTGTTTTTAAATGTTTCTATACATCCTAGAAATCTATCCTAGAAATTTTTCTTTTTTTTTTTTTTTTTTTTTTGCATATTCAAGTTTATTCAAAATAAGGCATATTACAGAAATGCAAGGAAAACATTGCGCGTCACGTTACCAGGCATAGAACAAATAGCAGGCCAACAATAAAAGAGGGCCAAAGTCGCCCAGTTCAAAGTAATGATACATATGAAAGTTATAACTTTAAAGAGGGGTGAGACAATAATACAGGGAAGGAGAGCCATAAGGACTCAGGGTATAAACATAAAACAGAGTTCCCAAGGCTGATGACACAATGCAGGAGGTATAAAGGGTTCATGGGATTCTGCGTATATCTGATAGCCAATAATACCATTTTGCAGAATACTCCGCGTAGCGATCTCGAGCACGAAAAGTGAGTTCATCTACCCCCCGAATGCACTCCATTTCATCAAACCATACCGAAAGTGGGGGGGTGATATCTTGTTTCCAAAATCTGGGGATCGTGAGCCGTGCAGCATGTAACAGACATGGAATGATAGATTTTTTATAGCCTGAGATGCTGCAAGATGTGTGGTGTAACAGATAAAATTCCGGCGTGAATGGAGGAGAGGGCTCCACCAGCTTACACACGTATTCGTGTATACGTTCCCAGAATAACTGCACTTTCGGACATGACCACCAGATGTGGAGATGGTCTGCGTGTGGCGCACTGCATCTCCAGCACAGATCTCCACCCCCGCCTGCGAAGTGACTTAATCTGTCCGGTGTGCGGTACCATCTATATAATATTTTATAATTGACTTCCTGTATCCTAGTGGAGGGGGTGCAACAGTGAGCAAGGGTGTAGATCTTAGACCAGTCCTCATCCTTTAAAGTGATACGAAAGGAGGCTTCCCATTTGCCACAGAACTGAGTCGGAGGTGTAGAAAGTGATTGGAGGAGGCCATAGAAAAGTGATATACTGTGTGGGGGAGTTATCCCTCGATGCGAGATGGTTTCAAATATCGTGAGGGGCCTACAATATTTATCTAGCGGTGCCAGCGAGCCCAGGTAGGATATGAGCCGATGGAGGTGGAATTTACCCAGAAATCCCAATGGGCGGCTATATGGTAATTGATCTTCCGCCACCTGAGCGCCAGCCGTTAGGAAATGACGCGGGAGCGGGGAGGGGGGGTCTGCTGTAGGTGCCGTAGGGATGAGGTGCCTAGAGAATACCGGTAGATGTTGCAGTGGCATCAATGGAGAGGGATAAGGAGCCACCGGTAGCTTAGTCTGCAGGGAGCGCCAGACGGAAAGCGTGGCCAATGTAGTTGGGAGCGCATAGTGTAGGGGGCTTGCCAAATTTCGAGGCATCCATGGCAAGACAGCTAAGTTATCGCCCGCAAACCGTTTTTCAATTCCCACCCACAATTTAGGTGATGTGTTTTTGCCCCATTCCACTAGGCGTTGCATATGAGTCGCGCAGTAGTAGTGCCAAATGTGTGGCATGGACATGCCGCCCATGGAGCGAGGTGTAGTCAACAGATTAAGCTTAACTCGAGGCGCTTTACCATTCCACACGAAAGTGCGGAACATGGAGTTTAGTCGTTTAAAAAAGAGGCGTGGTAAGCTAATAGGCAGTGTCTGAAACAGATACAATATCCTAGGTAAAACTGACATTTTTATAGTATTAATGCGACCGAACCACGATATATGCGGGAGAGACCATCTGCGTAAATCTAGTTCAAGAGAGGCTAAAAGTGGTTGGAAATTAGCTCGGTAAAGGTCATTAGTGTCCGGGGTCAAAAAAGTGCCCAGATATTTAAGTTGGCCCTGGCACCACTTAAAGGGGAACGAAGATTGCAGAGCTAGCGCTTCTTTAGGGGGAATGAGGACAGGCATGATTTCGGACTTATCCATATTCAATTTTAAATTACTCAGAGTTCCATAGTCGGCAAACATACGCAGCAAAATAGGCAGGGTGACCTTAGGGGAGCGCACAAAAAATAATAAATCATCGGCATATGCAGCCAGCCGATGTTCAGTATTACCCACCCACAATCCGGCTATATCCGGTGCGTCCCTGACTGCTTGTAAAAAGGGTTCAAGAGATAACGCGAACAGGAGAGGCGAGAGGGGACAACCCTGTCTGGTGCCATTTGAAATGGGGAATGAGTCAGACAGGACCCCATTAACATTAATGCGGGCTGAAGGATGCGTGTACAATGCCTGGATCCAGAGAATCATATTCTCCCCCAGTCCCATATGTGACAGAGTTCGAAATAGGAAATCCCAACGTACCCGGTCGAAAGCTTTGTCACAGTCAGTGGACAAGAGCAGAAAAGGAGCAGTGGTTAGACGTGGTGAACCGTGTATTAAGTTCACTGCCCTGACAGTACTATCCTTCGCCTCCCTCCCAGGAATGAAGCCCGTCTGATCCGCATGCACCAAACCAGGGATGAACGGCTTAAGTCGGGTGGCCAGCACCTTGGCAAACAGCTTGACATCCTGATTAAGCAGCGATATAGGTCTGTAATCACTGCATTGATCCAGGTCCTTTCCTGGTTTTGGGAGTAGGGTGACCGTGGCTGTAAGTGTGGCAGGGTGGAGGCACCCACCCTGCGTGAGGGAGTTAAATGCAGATAACCATTGTGGTGTCAACGTTTCTAGAAGTTTTTTGTAATATAAAAGCGACAAGCCATCAGGGCCCGGAGCCTTACCCGTAGGGGTGTCCTTGATGGCTATGCGAAGTTCCTCATCCGTAATAGGGGCTTCTATAAGTTGTCTGTTCGCTATCGATAATTTGCGTTTAACATGAGATTGCAGATACGTCTCAATCTTATGTGTCAAGGTGGATGTAGGTGGTGTCGTCTTGTCTAGATTGTATAGTGTATGAAAATGTGAACGAAACACTTCCAGCATGGAGGAAGGCAGAGAGTGTCTCCCCCCCACCTGTCCGTGATTTTAGAAATGTAAGTTGAACTGCGTTTTTTGCGTAGAACTCTGGCTAGCAGTCTGCCACACCTGTTGCCGTGTTCAAAAAATAGATGTTTATAGTGTGTAAAGGACCTCTGAGCTTTAATATTTAGCAGTGAGTTTAAATCTGCTCTAAGTGCCGAGAGCCGCACATAGTCCTCCTCAGAGCTAGTGGCTTTATGAGAGGCTTCCAATTTGCGGATCTGGGCCGTCAAATCCTCCTGTCGTGCTATGCGCTCCCTCTTAATGCGAGCCCCTTGTTTAATGAGATATCCCCTTGCTGTGGCTTTATGAGCTTCCCACAGCAAGGGAGGGGTGACATCAGGAACTGAGTTGTCTGTAAAGTACTGAGATACCGCTTCCGTTAGGCCGGAGAGTACCAACTGGTCAGACAACAGGGTTTCATTCAGCCGCCAATGGGACGCCTTAGGTCTGTACAAGCATGAGTTGAGTTCAACATCTACCGGGCAATGGTCAGACCATGTCTGTGAGCCAATTGAGGCGTATCTAATAAGATGTGATTGTGCGAATGGGAGAAAGATGTGGTCAATGCGGGAATATGATTTGTGTAGAGTGCTGTAGTGCGTATAGTCCCTGGTGGAGGGATGTAACGCCCTCCAGCAATCCGTCAGGGTGGAGTCCAGTAATGTTAGTCGTGTCGAGCGGATGACCGACAACGGAACACAGGTAGACCCGCGTGAGGTATCAAGCTTAGGATCCAGTGGAAGGTTAAAATCACCTCCCACCACCAGGTTGCCGTCCTGAAAATCAGTGACCACAGACATGATCTTCTTAAGGGCTATGTGTTGTCTGCGGTTAGGTAGATAAATAGAAACGAAGGTGTATAGCTGTTCTCCAATAGTGCCTTTGACCATGACGTATCTGCCCTCATCATCCGCCTTGTGTGCCAACAATTGGAATGGTACATGCTTAGCAAACAGAACAGCCACCCCTCGGGATTTACCCTCCCTGTAATTACCAAAAAACCCCAGGGGGTATGAAGCGCTCCGGAGTGCCGGTGCCCTGTCACACAAAAAATGTGTCTCCTGAATAAGAGCCACCGAGACTTGAGCCTTAGCAAAGTCCCGTAAAGCAATATGTCTCTTAGCAGGTATGTTCAATCCTCCAGCGTTAATAGAGCGTATGAGCAATGGTCTGTGCTGGTATGCCATGATAGTTAACCCTTATACAAGAACCCGAAGTGGGTGTACCAAGGGGGAACGGGGTAGGGAAAGGAGGGGGGTGAATACAAAAAGAAAACAATTAAACCTGAACAAAATACCGCGAGCGTGTGCCCAAAGCGGGGTGTAAATCCCAGGCGACGCTCAGAGCGAAGCGGAGAGATGCCCCGCCTAAACAACTCCTTCCGGAGTGGGCTAATACCCCAGGGGAACGTATCCTGACATGAGATCAATATAAGCGCAACAATAATCTGCAATAAAAGAGAAAAGAAAATTTACAGATTACAAAATCAGAGTCTCCAGGCGAATCTCACCCGCTGTCGAACGACCATAATTATTGTGTCTTGTTGAGAAGTACTGTTAATGGTGCTATAAAAACCCCACACAGCCGTTCCAGGCGGAATTCTTTTTTCTTTTTAACCCTTATTTCATGGAAAACTCACTGTCCCTTTAAAAACTTTTTTTTAAAACTTTTTGTCCTTGTTTCCTGTCCCCCAGGGCACTACCCGGACCCCCATACACCTTTTATGGCAACTATCTAGCATATATGCCCTCCTGGAGCTGGAGGGCACTCTAAAAACCGAATTTTCAGCCCCATTGACTTGCATTGAGTTCGAGTTTGGGTTCGGGTTCGGATCCGAACATATGGAAAGTTCGGGTTCGGGCCTGAATCGAACTCGGGGGGTGTTCGGCTCATCCCTACTAGAGATATAATCTTGTGCGTCCGATGAGAAATCAGATTGCCGTGATGCAGTCGAGGAATGTAGAATTGGTTATTTTTCTATCGCTGTATTTTTTTTCTCTTGCTTCTAGAAAGAAATATATATTATTTCGCTTCTTTACGTTTGATCAATACGGGAAATATCCCTGATACGTCCACAGGGGTCACTATGTATCCACAGAGGATACATTGCACGGCTCCTGAAGGAGGTGTATTGGAGAATAATACAAGAGAAGGAGCGCGCCCTCCTTCCTATAAAATACGTAACGGCAGCAGTTCATTTGGAAGAGATTAATTACTTTCTATAATATAGGACTAAAAGCTTGTTTTATAGCGGAGTCTCTTTATATATGGTATAAGAGCGCGACGGATGCTACGGCATAACGCAGGACGGACGATATGAGGAAGGGAGGATATTAGATTTCAGTCCTATCATTCCTCTATTAAACCAGATTGCGGCACATTGACTATAAACCCAGGAGGAAAGGGCTGCGCGAGAGGACGCGGCTCAGGAGGACGAGAGGGACGCCGCATCACATATCTCTCCAAATGAATCTGTTCATTAAAGCCCCTCCAGATATCTCTTACCATGGAAAGATCTGAATCAAATAACAGCCCTAAAGCTACTGCAGCTCCCGAGAAACTATCAATAACGACAATAAGTGGGAGAATGTGTGGCTTATAAATACCAACATAGACATCCCTGCTTGTATTGTAAGCGCGAGTATGTGTGTATATATATATACATGTGTATGGGTATATATTTATATATGTATACATAAGAGTTTGTGTATGTATATGTGTGTATACATAAGTATATACACTGTGTGGCCAGATTATTATGACCACCTGACTTTTTAGGCAAATTAGCTATAATTTGGCACTGAAGTTGCTCGAGGGCCAGACCGTTATAAATAGGGAAGCAGGTTCCTTACCACGACAGTAGAAGTGATTTTTTTCTGAAGATATGGGTAATCAACGCGATTTAACAGCTTTTGAACGTGGGATGATTGTTGGCGCTCGGAGCCATGGAGCGAGTATCAGCAAAACAGCAGAATTCGTTAAAAGTTCAAGAGCAGCTGTTGTTAAAGTGTTTAAAGACTGGACTGTCAGCCGAAAATCTGGGACTGAACGTGCGAATTGTGGTCGTCAGCGACTAGTCAATGTTAGGGCAGAACGGAAAGTGTCAAGACTGGTACAAGATAACAGAAGCGCATCAGTGCATCAAATTACTGCAGATCTTAATCAGGGATCCTCTCGAATGATCTCTGAACGCACTGTTCGCCGTACACTGCATCGTATGGGATATGGAAGCCGAAGGCCTGATCGAACACCTTTGCTGTCTGCAGTTAACAAGATAAAACGTCTCCAATTCGCACAGGAACACAAGGATTGGACAGTAGAGCATTGGAAAAAAGTCATGTGGTCGAATGAATCACGTTTCCAGTTGCATCATGCAGATGGCAGAGTGAGAATTTGGTGGAAACAGCATGAAAGCAGCACCCCACATGCATGAGTACAACCCTTCAAGCTGGTGGGGGCAGTGTTATGGTTTGGGGCCCTTTAATTTGTGTTGAACAACGTCTGAATAGCACAACATACCAAAGCATCGTTCCTGATCAAGTTCATCCTATCATGTTGATGGCGTATCCCAATGGAGATGGCTTCTTCCAACAAGACAATGCGCCCTCATGCCACGGTGCTCGTTTTGTGCAGGAGTGGTTTCATGAACATGAGGGAGAATTTACCTTGCTTAGGTGGCCCCCACAATCAACAGATCTCAATCCAATTGAGCCTTTGTGGGACCAAGTTGAAAGAGACATCAGGCAGCTGGTTCCACAACCATCAAATGTCACAGAACTGGACAGTGCTATTCATCAGGCATGGTGTCAGATTCCTCACATCACCTTTCAACATCTCGTGGAGTCAATGCCAAGAAGAATCGCCGCAGTATTGAAGACAAAAGGTGGCCCAGCCAAGTACTGATGGGGTGTTCATAATAATCTGGCCACTCAGTGTGTGTATATATATATATGTGTGTGCATATATTTCTGTATATATATGTGTGTGTGTGTGTGTATGTAAGCAAGCGTATATATAGATATATATACCTGGAATCTGCGCTGATCTATGCAGTCTTTTAATTTCACTGTGCACACCGCAGATTCCAGGCACCCGGTGCCAGAGGCAGCAAAGTCACCTCAAAACACATATGCTGTATATGCGTATTTATGTACAATACCTGCACACATACAATACATACACAGACACACAGTCAGTGGCGTCACTAGGGTTGGTGTCACCCGGTGCGGTAATTTATGGTGTCACCCCCCCCCCAAGGTTTACGGATTTTTTTTTAACTACTCTTACTCCTAAATCAGTACTCCCATATAACACTGAATGCTCATACACACAGCGCACATTACTGTGAGGTTTATTGCTGTGGAGCTCTCTCATAGGCTCACACAAATTTTTGCCAACTGCCAGCAAGTACAATGCCTGTTCGAAGGCAGTGAAAGCACACATGGATATATATTGCCCCCAGCAGCTCTGGATATATTGCCCCCAGCAGCTCACCCATGGATATATATTGCCCCAGCTCACATATGGATATATTGCCCCAGTTCACAATTATATATTGCCCCCAGCAGCTCACCCATGGATATATTGCGCCTCAGCTCACATATGGATATATTGCGCCTCAGCTCACATATGGATATATTGCGCCTCAGCTCACACATGGATATATTGCCCCAGACCAGCTCACACATGGATATTGCCCCAGACCAGCTCACACATGGATATTGACCCAGCTCTCGTGGATATGCCCCCAGCACACGTGGATACTGCCCCCAGCACACATGGATACTGCCCCAGCAGCTCTCATGGATATGCCCCAGCAGCTCTCATGGATATGCTCCAGCAGCTCTCATGGATATGCCCCAGCAGCTCTCATGGATATGCCCCAACAGCTCTCATGGATACTGCCCCAGCTCCTCTCATGGATATTGCCCCAGCTCCTCTCATGGATATTGCCCCAGCTCCTCTCATGGATTTTGCCCCAGCTCCTCTCATGGATTTTGCCCCAGCTCCTCTCATGGATATACTGCCCCAGCTCCTCTCATGGATATACTGCCCCAGCTCCTTTCATGGATATACTGCCCCAGCTGCTCTCATGGATAATGCCCCAGCTCCTCTCATGGATTTTGCCCCAGCTCCTCTCATGGCTATGCCCCCAGCTCCTCTCATTGATATTGCCCAAGCTCATGGATAATGCCCAAGCTCATGGATAATGCCCCAAGCTCATGGATATGCCCCAGCTCATGGATAATGCCCCAGCTCATGAATATGCCCCCAGCTCATGGATAATGCCCCAGCTCATGGATTTGCCCCAGCTCATGGATTTGCCCCAGCTCATGGATACTGCCCCAGCACATGGATGATGCCCCAGCTCATGGATATGCCCCAGCTCATGGATATACTGCCCCAGCTCATGGATACTGCCCCAGCTCATGGATATGCCCCCAGCTCATGGATATGCCCCCAGCTCATGGATACTGCCCCAGCTCTTGGATACTGCCAAGCTCATGGATATGCCCAAGCTCATAGATAATGGCCCCAGCTCATGGATAATGCCCCAGCTCGTGGATATGCCCCAGCTCATGGATACTGCCCCAGCAGATGGATAATGCCCAAGCTCATGGATATGCCCAAGCTCATGGATACTGCCCCAGCTCATGGATAATGGCCCCAGCTCATGGATAATGCCCCAAGCTCATGGATAATGCCCCAAGCTCATGGATATGCCCCAGCTCATGGATAATGCCCCAGCTCATGGATATGCCCCCAGCTCATGGATAATGCCCCAGCTCATGGATTTGCCCCAGCTCATGGATACTGCCCCAGCAGATGGATAATGCCCAAGCTCATGGATATGCCCAAGCTCATGGATACTGCCCCAGCTCATGGATAATGGCCCCAGCTCATGGATAATGCCCCAAGCTCATGGATAATGCCCCAAGCTCATGGATATGCCCCAGCTCATGGATAATGCCCCAGCTCATGGATATGCCCCCAGCTCATGGATAATGCCCCAGCTCATGGATTTGCCCCAGCTCATGGATTTGCCCCAGCTCATGGATACTGCCCCAGCACATGGATGATGCCCCAGCTCATGGATATGCCCCAGCTCATGGATATACTGCCCCAGCTCATGGATACTGCCCCAGCTCATGGATATGCCCCCAGCTCATGGATATGCCCCCAGCTCATGGATAATGCCCCAAGCTCATGGATAATGCCCCAAGCTCATGGATATGCCCCAGCTCATGGATAATGCCCCAGCTCATGGATATGCCCCCAGCTCATGGATAATGCCCCAGCTCATGGATTTGCCCCAGCTCATGGATTTGCCCCAGCTCATGGATACTGCCCCAGCACATGGATGATGCCCCAGCTCATGGATATGCCCCAGCTCATGGATATACTGCCCCAGCTCATGGATACTGCCCCAGCTCATGGATATGCCCCCAGCTCATGGATATGCCCCCAGCTCATGGATACTGGCCCAGCTCATGGATACTGCCAAGCTCATGGATATGCCCCCAGCTCATGGATAATGCCCTAGCTCATGGATATGCCCCAGCTCATGGATATACTGCCCCAGCTCATGGATACTGCCCCAGCTCATGGATTTGCCCCAGCTCATGGATACTGCCCCAGCACATGGATGATGCCCCAGCTCATGGATATGCCCCAGCTCATGGATATACTGCCCCAGCTCATGGATACTGCCCCAGCTCATGGATATGCCCCAGCTCATGGATATGCCCCAGCTCATGGATACTGCCCCAGCTCATGGATAATGCCCCAGCTCATGGATATGCCCCCAGCTCATGGATAATGCCCTAGCTCATGGATATGCCCCAGCTCATGGATATACTGCCCCAGCTCATGGATACTGCCCCAGCTCATGGATTTGCCCCAGCTCATGGATATACTGCCCAAGCTCCTGGATACTGCCGAAGCTCATGGATATGCCCCCAGCTCATGGATATGCCCTCAGCACATGAATACTGCCCCAGCTCATGGATACTGCCCCAGCTCATGGATTTGCCCCAGCTCATGGATACTGCCCCAGCACATGGATGATGCCCCAGCTCATGGATATGCCCCAGCTCATGAATATACTGCCCCAGCTCATGGATACTGCCCCAGCTCATGGATATGCCCCCAGCTCATGGATATGCCCCCAGCTCATGGATACTGCCCCAGCTCATGGATAATGCCCCAGCTCATGGATATGCCCCCAGCTCATGGATAATGCCCTAGCTCATGGATATGCCCCAGCTCATGGATATACTGCCCCAGCTCATGGATACTGCCCCAGCTCATGGATTTGCCCCAGCTCATGGATATACTGCCCAAGCTCCTGGATACTGCCGAAGCTCATGGATATGCCCCCAGCTCATGGATATGCCCTCAGCACATGAATACTGCCCCAGCTCATGGATACTGCCCCAGCTCATGGATTTGCCCCAGCTCATGGATATACTGCCCAAGCTCATGGATACTGCCCAAGCTCATGGATATGCCCCCAGCTCATGGATATGCCCCCAGCACATGAATACTGCCCCAGCTCATGGATATGCCCAAGCTCATGGATACTGCCCCAGCTCATGGATAATGGCCCCAGCTCATGGATATTGCCCCAGCTCGTGGATATGCCCCAGCTCATGGATTTTCCCCAGCTCATGGATTTGCCCCAGCTCATGGATAATGCCCCAGCACATGGATACTGCCCCAGCTCATGGATTTGCCCCATCTCATGGATACTGCCCCAGATCATGGATAATGCCCCAGCTCATGGATATGCCCCCAGCAGATGGATAATGCCCCAGCTCATGGATTTGCCCCAGCTCATGGATACTGCCCCAGCAGATGGATAATGCCCAAGCTCATGGATAATGCCCCAAGCTCATGGATATTCCCCAGCTCATGGATAATGCCCCAGCTCATGGATATGCTCCCAGCTCATGGATAATGCCCCAGCTCATGGATTTGCCCCAGCTAATGGATTTGCCCCAGCTCATGGATTTGCCCCAGCACATGGATAATGCCCCAGCACATGGATATGCCCCAGCTCATGGATATACTGCCCCAGCTCATGGATACTGCCCCAGCTCATGGATTTGCCCCAGCTCATGGATACTGCCCAAGCTCATGGATACTGCCGAAGCTCATGGATATGCCCCCAGCTCATGGATATGCCCCCAGCTCATGGATACTGCCTCAGCTCATGGATACTGCCCCAGCACATGGATATGCCCAAGCTCGTGGATACTGCCCCAGCTCATGGATAATGGCCCCAGCTCATGGATAATGCCCCTGCTCGTGGATATGCCCCAGCTCGTGAATACTGCCCCAGCTCATGGATATGCCCCAGCTCATGGATACTGCCCCAGCTCATGGATATGCCCCAGCTCATGGATACTGCCCCAGCTCATGGATTTTCCCCAGCTCATGGATTTGCCCCAGCTCATGGATAATGCCCCAGCACATGGATACTGCCCCAGCTCATGGATTTGCCCCATCTCATGGATACTGCCCCAGCTCATGGATATGCCCCAGCTCATGGATATGCCCCAGCTCATGGATACTGCCCCAGCTCATGGATACTGCCCCAGCACATGGATTTGTCCCAGCAGCTCATGGATTTGCCCCAGCAGCTCATGGATTTGCCCCAGCAGCTCATGGATATGCCCCAGACCCCAGCAGCTCATGGATAATGGCCCAGCTCACCTCCTGCGCCGCGTGTTCGCTCCCTCTGAGCGTCCGGCGGCATGCAGCTTGGGCACTCGCCTGGGGGAGCCACGTGACTGCATGCTTCGGACGCTCGCAGGGAAAGAACATGCGGCGCGGGGTGAGACACCCGCCCTAAAGGCGGGTGTTACCTGGTGTGGGCCGCACCCCCCACCCCCACGTAGCGACGCCCCTACACGCAGTAGTCTGATGAGAACATAGATCATTTATTAATTACAAATTAGAATATAAATACATTTCTTTTAAAAGCAAGGCTTACAGGGTAATTCAAAGAGATTTGAAAAGTCACAGCACGTTCGGTGACTTTTCGTTCTCTTCAATTCTGTTCCTTTTGCCGATCCCATTTCGGTGACCCTGCGGTGTATTCAGCAAACACCACAGGGTCCCCGAATTGCAGGGAAAAGCTGACGAAAACGAACCGCAAAACCCAGCGAATGCACGCCGAAAACCCTCAAAAACATCTGGATTAACCTGCCGAAAACCACAGAAAAACCCGAGCAGGAGACGATCACACAGCCGAAGCAACCGACACCGCAGACGAGGCAGTGAATAAATTAGCAAAACAGTTTGTATGAATGTGTAAAAGTGAAACGCTGTTTGCAAAGAAACTACTGAGTGAAAATGTCTGAAATTTACATATGAGGTCCAGGGAATGATACTAAAAAGGGCTGTTACAGAAAAAATAAGTAAACTTAAAAAAAGAAATTAAAAAAAATCAGACTTTTTTAAAAAAAAAAAATTTAAGAAAAATGCTTAAAATATCCTAACAAATCTATAAATAAAGAGACTCTTTACTGCAGAATTTTATAATGAACGGTTTATTAGATATTGAATTAAAACGGGAATATTTTTAACATTGAAGCCTATGGGATTCTCCTGAATAAATTTGCCGAATTAAACCACCGATTGGCAGGGCATTTCAGGAACCTTTCACTGCTGGTTTGTGTTCTCTGAATAGCCGAAGCAGTGCTTTTTCATGGGGATTTCACTGCCCTCAAACAGGCACCGAACAGGCACCGTATGTGCAGGCAATTCGCCAGGATTTGGCGAATTGCCTGCTCTCTGGATAGCCGAATGGCCAGGAAAGGTAACCGAACGCTGATTTTCAGCGTTCGGTTACCTTTCTCAAGCAATTCGGATCTCTTTGGATAACCCTGTGAGTATTAGGAAGGGAGTGTGAGAAGGGAGGGAGAGGAAGAGAGAAAGAAAAAAGAAATAGTGAAGAGAAAAAGAAAGGAGATACAAAACAGAAAGAGAGGGACAGAGAGAGGAAAAGAAAGAGCAGAAGAGAAAAAGAAAGGAGATACAAGGAGAGAGAAAGAAAGAAAAAGAAAGAAAGGAACAGAGAGAGAAATAGAAAGAGTGGAAGAGAAAGAGAGAAAGGAGTTACAAAACAGAAAGAGAGGGAGAAAGAAAGAAAGAAAGAAAGAAAGAAAGAAAGAAAGAAAGAAAGAAGAGAGAAATAAAGCATGGTTGTGTTACCGTTGCTCGCATGTAGGGGTCAATGTGGGAATGGATGAAGCTGTGCGTTCTTATAAATATATAGATGTATGAAGTAATTATGTAATGCACTGACTGATCAATAGCAGAAATCAATCTAAGCTCCAGCAGTAAAAAGAGACACAGGGAAGATCCGCTGCCAATTACCCAGCACGCATTTCATATCCCGCTCCCAGGTCTGATTGGCCGTTACATGATGTGATGCATTGTGCTCCACAATGGCGGCCCTGATAGCCGTTCCAAAGTACAGCTTTATTTATCATTATACTGTGACTGAGCGTGGCTCGCGGCCCTGGCACCGGACCTGGCACCAGACCTGTCAGGAAATCAAGGGGTTGAATGGATTGTGACTGGTTTTGTGTTAAATCTAATAATTATATATTCTGGGATCTTGGGAGCTGGCGCCGGTTTGTGTTAATTTACACAATCATAATGTTTTTACAGTAAATCATTGATACATGATAGATAGGTGTCTGTGTGCAGAGATACAGGGACCTCACTTTACCATATCCTACACAAGTGGGTATGGTGCATAAAGGGGCACTATATTGCAAAATAGACTTACCTTTGTTAAATAATTGGGCAGATGCGGCTCAGGGCAGGATTAAGATCTGACTGGGGCTGGAGCTGAATATTTTGGTGGCTTCTGTTGGAATTTAGTGAAATGAAAACATATTTAGGTTATTTAATAGTGCACAGATACAGGTACAGTATATCTAGTCGGCAGCTCTGGGTATATGTAACCAGGCAGCTCTGGGTATATGTAACCAGGCAGCTCTGGGTATATGTAACCAGGCAGCTCTGGGTATATGTAACCAGGCAGCTCTGGGTATACTTTATGTAACCAGGCAGCTCTGGGTATATGTAACCAGGCAGCTCTGGGTATATGTAACCAGGCAGCTCTGGGTATACTTTATGTAACCAGGCAGCTCTGGGTATATGTAACCAGGCAGCTCTGGGTATACTTTATGTAACCAGGCAGCTCTGGGTATATGTAACCAGGCAGCTCTGGGTATATGTAACCAGACGGTCTCCTACCTGGCACTCGCAGACAGCAGCTCATTAGCCTCAGCCAGCTGGACCCATCACCCTTAGCCATCTTGCCTGGAAACTTCATTCGTTGAAGCAAACGCCCAAAAGTCATTCAGTCTCCTACCTGGCACTCGCAGACAGCAGCTCATTAGCCTTAGCCAGCTGGACTTTGCTCCCACCCACCCCATGGTTTTCATTTAATATATACCCAACTAATTGATCATGTGATATCGCAGCAACCTACACCATTTACTCTGGTACCTCTCTGTGACGTACGCCGCTACTCGGAGGGAGTAGATCCACCTTAGGTGCCGTGGTTGCTCTGCAGTGAGCAGCGGTAGCGAGCCGGCGTCAGGTCCCTTGCTGGAATATATCAAGTCCGCCAGTAGGAAATACCTAGCAGACAGTCCCTCTTCCCAAATACTCCGAGACATGGTATAGGTTAAGCAAGTTGGTTTATTGTAAAACAACACATACACGGTCCATTTATATGGTACAGTCCCATTGTTCTCTCCCATGCCCCCCCCCAGACACCCCGGTGCCAGTTCTGCCACTGCCTCTAGCCCGAGCCCTTATTGTATGTGTAGCGCTCACTCCCGGAGGAGCCGCTGAAAATGAACCACGGGTCAGTCTCCCCGCACTAGGGAATAAATATACTCAAGCACCGTTGTGGATTTTATAAATTATATAGTTTACTGAAGTAAAAGGCATATAATGAGACACGGTGTTCGTAGATATATTTACAGTATTTCGTATCGCGGTAAACGCGCAGCGGAAAAAAAGATATGCGAGACTTCGTATTTCTGAAAAATGCGCGACCGAGCAGAAAAATACAATGCTTCGTAATTACGAGAAACGCGCAGCGGAAAACACCCCATACTCAGTCAGTGTTTGCACCAGGCCCTTGCAGAGTGAAGCTCATTACACCCATCCAGCTGGACTTTGCTCCCGCCCAATCTCCCCTCACCCACCCACCCCAAGGTTTTCATTTGTTATATACCCAACTAATTGATCATGTGATTTCGCAGCAACCTACACCATTTACTCTGGTACCTCTCTATTTCCTGTTTACTCACCTCCAACACCTTTCACTATAATGTTTATCCCACTATTGCTTCTCTTTTCTTTCTCAACCCTTCTCTCTAAAGCTACTCTCTCCTTCTATACACCTTTCCAATTGCCCCAGGATGGAAAACCAGTGCCAATACACCACAGCCTGCTCAGTTCTTTTAACCTATCAGCTGAGTGCTGGTGGAGAGTGTTAAAATCCAGCCCTCCCACCCCCAGACAAAGATTTAAAACTCTGCAACCACATTATTATCAAAAGAAAACTCTGTCCAAATTCCTATTTATTCTGCTACTTTCCCTGGCAAACGATGTGGAAACTAATCCTGGTCCTATAGCTGACACATCCTTTAGTCTCCCCACTTTGGGTGAGGAGCCTTCCGAGCCTGTTGTCGAGTGGTGACAGGGTATGCCCCTTCATTTTGGGTTTCCTCAAATGCAGAGGTGAGCAGACCGAGGTCGTTGCACAGTAAGATCTCAGTTGGTAAGTCTCGCATGATTCCTACCTCCACGTCCCGGGCTCCGGTGCCCCAATATAGGTGGACGCGAGCTGTGGGGATCCGGTATACGTGCCCGCCGGCCACTCGGACGGCTACAGAATAGCCTGTAGTGGTTGCGGGGTGGATGAGGTGGGGCTGAGCCAATGTAAGGGTGGTCCCAGTGTCCTGTAGCCCTTGGGCTGGCTGGCCGTTGATGTGGACCATCTGCCGATGGTGCTGGCAGTGTCCTGGGTGGCTGCCTGTACGGGGTTGGCCTCATGGAGAAGTCCAAAGTCCTCTTCTCCGAAGGTAAAGGTCTTGGGTGCCGGGTCATGCTGGCAGCAGAATGCGGAGGCTCTGGCTGGGGAGTAAGTTGGGCGAGTTGGTGGGGGTCGGCTCCGATTCAGGGGGCAGCGATCCCGAATATGTCCCAGCTGATTGCAGCCATAGCATCGCGGGCCAGTACGTTGGGGCTGTGGGGGTGGTTGGTATCGGGGTGCTCGCTCCGGAGGTGTTGGCCGTGTAGCCAGAGCGGGGTTGATCCGAAGAGGTGGTTTGGTCAGGTTGACGGTTTCTCGCCTGGCATCATTGTATTCGTCAGCCAGGCGGGTGGCCTCTGGTAGTGTGAGGGGCCTCCGATCTCGGACCCAGTCGCGGACCTCTGGGGGTGAATAGTTGTAGAATTGCTCCAGTAGGAACAGCTGAATGATTTGGTCAGGACTGGTTGCCTGGCACCCGTGGACCCAGCTGCTGACGACTTGCTGCATGCGGTGGCCTCATTCGGCATAAGAGTAAGCGGTTCCCTTCCGAAGGCCCCAGTATCTCACATGGTATGTCTCTGGGGTGAGAACGTAGCGGGCTAGGAGATGTTCTTTGACTGGCTCATAAATCATGCAGTCTTCATCCGTTACCGCCCGGTATGCTTCTGCCGCTCTTCCGGTTAACTTGCTGGCCAGAATGGGTACCCAGTCCTTGCCAGCCACGTTCTGCAGCACACATTGTCTCTCAAAGTCCTGCAAGAACCCGTCAATGTCTTCGCTCCCTTGGGGAACATCTTGAAGGCTGCATAGGGAATCTTCTGCTTGAGGGGCCCTGTGCTGCCTCGAGATGCGGTCAACCCATCGGACCGGTGTTGTATCTTGGCCTGACGAGTTGATCCGTGCTAGCCAGGACGCCTGCAATTATATCTGCTGGAGGGTCGGTTCCATACAGGGAAAGCCGCCACTGTACCTCCCGCCGCCACTCGGAGGTTTCTGAAGTTTCAGAGGGGGCCATGTTTACCCGATCGACTTCCATCAGTTCCTCGATGATGATCGCCTTTGATTTGCCAATGGAAGGCTTTTCCTCTTGCCTCCAGCAACTCCTTTAGCGTGGTCCTCTTCAGGCTGCTGTAGCGCTGTGCCATACGGTTCTCACCGCCTGTGGCCGGGGAAACCTTGTAGCCCCTGGGTATCTGAGACTGGGGTCAATCCAGCGGCTATATCTCCCCCTGCTGGACTGGTCTCAGAATCCCCTCTTGGGTCCAGCTGCTCCAGGCTCTCTGCGGGTTGCGGTGTCCGAGACCGGGGTCAAGCCAGCGGCTATATCTCCCCTAGGGATGAGCTGTTCGGTTCAATCTGTTCGGAGTTCGCATCGAATATCGGCCATTCGACAGTTCGCGAACTTCGAACTTTTTGGGACGTTCGCCAAATGTTCGAAAAAAAAAAAAATTGAAAAAAGTATAAAAAATGCTTAAAAAATTACAAAAAAAATCTAGAAATAAAGAGACTCTTTACTGCAGAATATTATAAGCAACGGTTTATTAGATATTGAATTAAAACGGGAATTTTTAACATTGAAGCCAAAGGGATAAAATATTCTTGTTACTAAAACATCAGGCAGCCACGGCCCTCTAATCAGGCACTGATTCTTCCACAATTCTTCCACAATACCACAGAGGGGTTACTTACGGTGTGAAGGCACTTGCTGCAACCAAAGGCACAATATTTGGGTGCACTGCCACTGACGCCTATACCAGATTCATATCATTTTAATATTGGACCGCAGGGTCCAACCCTGCACTCTTCCACAATACCACAGAGGGGTTACTTACGGTGTGAAGGCACTTGCTGCCACCAAAGCAGGGCCGGCCCGTCCATGGAGCAGAGTGGAGCAAGGGCTCCAGGCGGCCCATTGACCAGGGTGGCATTTTGCCGCCCTATCAAAGGCACCGGCATAGAGCACCCGCCCTGCAAAGGCACGGCCCTGCTGCTGGTCGGGAAACCAGGCTGCGCCCACCCCCTTCGCTGCGAGCTGGCGCCAGCCCCCTTGGCTGTGGGCTGGCGCCCGCCCCCTTGAAAGCCTCCGGAGTCCACGTGCATGGAGGCTTTCAAGCGCGCCTGCGCCCTCCCAGAGTGCAAGTGCCTGGAGGCCCAGACCCAGCCAGCCTGCACCCGGCCAGGCCAGCCCAGATGCCCGGATCAGCCCAGACCAGCTTGGGTCTGGACCAGCCCAGACGCCCGGACCAGCCCCCGGGCTGGATCTGCCAAGACACCCAGACCTGCACAGATGCCCAGACCCGGCCATCGCAGAAGGCAAGTCCATCCCTTTAAGCCTTCCAGCGGGCCGGTGAGGCCCGAAGCCAGCGAGGCCTCGACTAGGGCCGAAGCCAGGCCTCTGGAGCCTGACCTCGACCAGGCCCGGCGGCATCCAACAAGCCCTCCAACAGGCTGGTGACCAGGGTGGGTAAGTGTATGTGTGTTTGTGACTTGTGTGTGTTTGTGACTTGTGTGTGTGTGGCTTGTGTGTGAGTGGCTTGTGTGTGAGTGGCTTGTGTGTGTGTGTGTCTTGTGTGTGTGTGTGGCTTGTGTGTGTGTGTGGCTTGTGTGTGTGTGACGTGTGTGACATGTGTGTGTGTGACAGTGGGTTCAGGACATGTGGCTCAATGATACGCTCATACACACTGCACATTACTGTGTTTTAATGCTGTGGAGCTCTGTTGCCCTTGTTTCCTGTCCCCCAGGGCACTACCCAGACCCCCATACACCTTTTATGGGCAATTATCTTGCATATATGCCCTCTTGGAGGGCACTCTAAAATTCGAACTTTTGAGTCCCATTGACTTGCATTGAGTTTGGTTCGTGTTCAAGTTCGAACTCGAACTTTTGAAATTGTTCGAGTTCGAAGGCGAACCGAACACGGGGGTGTTCGGCTCATCGCTAATCTCCTCCTGCTGGGCTGGTCTCGGAGATCCCACCACTCTGCCATCAATGTGATGGACGCCGCTACTCGGAGGGAGTAGATCCGCCTTAGGTGCCGGAGTTGCTCTGCAGTGAGCAGCGGTAGCGAGCCGGCGTCAGGTCCCTTGCTGGAATATATTGAGTCCGCAAGGAGGAAATACCTAGCAGACAGTCCCTCTTCCCAAATACTCCTCGAAACGCAGTATAGGTTAAGCAAGTTGGTTTATTGTAAAACAGCACATACATGGTCCATTTATATGGTACAGTCCCATTGTTCTCTCCCATGCCCGCCCCCAGACACCCCGGCGCCAGTTCTGCCACTGCCTCTAGCCCGAGCCCTTATTGTATGTTTAACATGGTCCCAGCTCTTGGTGCCACACTGTCTGGCCCGACCTGGGCTGCTCCCTGCCCAGGAAATTCCACCCCCTGGAGTGCGAGCTCTGACTCCGGCACCAGATCTCCTCTGCGGCTGGGAAACCCGACCTGAGTCCAGCGGCTGATTGGGGGGTGATCTCGGTGGTGCTGGTCTCTAGAACTCACCCCACAGTGACACCATGTTCCCAGGGCCCCTCTGCCCAAAAAGCCCTCCGGTGGCAGGAACAGGGGCTGAGCGGTGCAGGGTACAAGGAATGTCGGCTGTGTTAGGTTTCGGCCGGCAGCAGCTGCAGCAGGGTTGCGCTGGGCAGATAAATTATGACGGCTGGGCAAGGCAAATTTGGCAATGAACCTAATAAACAACCATAAACAGACGGGCACAAATTGTACTAACGAATTCTACACTTGGGGGAACGAAAACTGGGCAATTTGGGTGTTATTAAATTGTGAGGGATTGCAGACGCGTTTGGTGCGGGGAATTTGCGAGGGGAAACACAATACGCCCAGGGATCATACAGACATAAATTGTATAAATGAAATTTGACCTTGAACAAATGAACTTTTAACTTTTTATGGGCTAATAAATTGAACGTGACGGCTGTTCTGTTACACTCTCTATTTCCTTTTTACTCACCTCCACCACCTTTCTCTATAATGTGATAGATGTCATGCCTGCTGGTGCTCCTGCAGTGCAGCCTTCCCAACAGAGAGGGCGCCAGTCTCTGGATCAGGCCACTTTGAATGCCGCACCTGGTCAGGGATCTAGGCCTTTAAATATCAGTCACTGTCTGTGCTCTGGGCCCTGACGTGGTTATTTCTAGTCCTCAGCGCGTGTCTTTAGCTTATGCATATTGGTTTTCTGGTTTGACTTCTGGCTTGTATATTGACTGTGTTTTCTGTGATTATCCCTTGGCATATGTTTATCTCGTGTACCGACCTCTGGCTTGTTATTACTACGATATCTCTCCTGTCCCTGATCTGTACTTCTATGTATTCTAGATTAGTACCTGGCCATTCTAAGGACCAGCTTCTCAGTTTAGGGTTCTTTCTTGCCTTTCTGGGTTTTGTCTGCGTGCTGGGTGACTCTATATCCTTACATTACGTCAGGGCCATGGACCCTGCAGACATTGCCCAGCAGTTTGCTGCTTGCTGTTCCCATATAAGGGAGGCTGATGACAAGATGTATCATTTAGCAATTTTGCTGGAAACGTTCTTGGAGAATACAGCTTGCGTGCAGTCTCCTTCACCTGCTCCTATAACCCATTCTGACACTTCTATGGTTAAATCCACTGTTCCAGTGCAAATGTTGCCCTCTGATACTTTCAGTGGTGAGGCTGCTGGATGCAGAGGATTTCTGAATCAAATTGATGTATGTTTTGAATTAAATCCTCATATGTGTATAACTGACAGAGCTAAAGTATGTTTTCTTTTTAACCATATCAGAGACAAGGCCTTAGACTGGGCTACTGCATTATGGGAGTCTAAAAATCCCATAATAAATAACGAGGAATTTGTAAACCACCTTAAAGAGTGTGTTTAACCCTTCCAGAAATACAAATCCTGTTATTAAACGGTTAATGAGGTTAAGTCAGGGAGACAGAACTGTGTTGGAATATGCTGTTGAGTTTCAGATGCTTGCTGCCGAGGTTAATTGGGATAATGAAACTCTGGTGTCCTGTTTTCTGGAGGGTTTGTCTGACTCGTTAACCCTTGCTATTACAGCAAGAGATCTTCCTGGGAATCTGAATGATCTTATTCCCTTCTGTCTGGAGATGGAAGACCAAATCAGGGACATGTGTAAAACAAAAGCGCAACCTAATAGGTTAATACCGTGTGTCTCCAGAGTTTAACCCTGCTGCAGCTGACAACTCTGTACCTCAACCAATGCAGTCTGGAGAGATTAAACCGTCAGAGGAGAGGGGACTGGTATCAGAGGTCATGACATTGTCTCCTTCTGTCTATAAAAAGCGATGTTACTTTACTATTATGATTGAGGTGGGTTCCTCCATTATTCAGGTAGATGCACTTCTTGATTCAGGGGCAGAGGACAATTTTATGGACAACACTTTTGCATTGGAGAAAGGGATTCCCTGTGTGGAAAAAAACCCACCTATAGCTATTCGTGCTATAGATGGCAGACCCCTTTCCATCCCCATATATTTCTAAGGAGACCAGTCCTATTTCCTTGTCTGTAGGAGTTCTCCATAAAGAGACTGTGGTATGCCAACTCCTATCATCTCCTTCATGTCCGGTTGTTTTGGGGTATCCTTGGCTACATAAACACAATCCAGTCATAGACTGGAGAAGAAACACTGTTCTGTCATGGAGCAAGTCTTGTTTTGATTCATGCAAGATTCCTGTCAAGTCTGTGCACACATAAATGTACCCACTGCTGCTCCTTTATCTGTATTGGTTCCTATACATTATGAGGAGGTCAGGGAGGTTTTCAACAAAGGAGGGGCTGAGACTTTACCTGAGCATAGACCCTATGATTGTGCTATTAATCTTCTTCCTGGCACTTTTCCTCCCAAGGGACGAGTGTATCCTCTGTCTCAACATGAGAACCTCATATTAGAGGAGTACATAAAGGATTCCCTTGCTAAGGGCTTCATAAGTAAATCCACATCTCCTGCTGGTGCTGGGTTCTTTTTTGTCTCTAAGAAAGAAGGTGACTTAAGACCTTGCATAGACTATAGGGGATTAAATAAAATAACTGTGAAAAATGCCTATCCCATTCCATTGATTGCGGAACTCTTTGACAGGTTTAAAGGTTCCCAGATCTTTTCTAAGCTTGACTTAAGAAGCGCGTATAACTTAGTGCGTATTAAAGATGGTGATGAATGGAAAACCGCTTTCAATAGCAGATCTGGTCACTACGAGTACCTTGTAATGCCCTTTGGGCTATGTAACGCTCCAGCTGTGTTCCAAGATTTTATAAATGATGTTTTGCGTGATTTCATACACGACTGTGTCATCGTGTATTTGGATGATATACTTATTTACTCACCTGATCTCGCTACTCACCACTTGCAGGTTAAAAAGGTTCTTCAGACGTTGTTGAACAATGGCCTTTACTGTAAATTGGAGAAGTGTCTCTTTGACCAACCTAAGTTAGCATTTCTAGGTTATGTCATTTCCGAAGAAGGATTTTCCATGGACCCGGCTAAACTTACTGCTGTTACTGACTGGCAATGTTCTATAGGGCTAAAAGCTATTCAGAGATTCATAGGGTTCGCCAACTATTACCGCAGATTCATACTCAATTAGCTTATGTATATTGGTTTTCTGGTTTGACTTCTGGCTTGTATATTGACTGTGTTTTCTGTGATTATCCCTTGGCATATGTTTATCTCGTGTACCGACCTCTGGCTTGTTATTACTACGATATCTCTCCTGTCCCTGATCTGTACTTCTATGTATTTTAGATTAGTACCTGGCCATTCTTAGGACCAGCTTCTCAGTTTAGGGTTTTTTCTTGTCTTTCTGGGTTTTGTCTGCGTGCTGGGTGACTCTATATCCTTACAATAGATGCTTCTCTTTTCTTTCTCATCCCTTCTCTCTAAAACTACTCTCTCCTTCTATACACCTTTCCAATTGCACCAGGATGGAGAACAAGTTCCAATACACCACAGCCTGCTCAGTTCTTTTAACCTATCAGCTGAGTGCTGGTGGATAGTGTTAAAATCCAGCCATCCCACCCCCACACAAAGATTTAAAAGAAAACTCTGTCCAAAATTCCTATTTATCCTGCTACTTTCCCTGGCAAACGATGTGGAAACTAACCCTGGTCCTACAGCTCACACATCCTTTAGTCTCCCCACTAAAAAAGGCCTCTCATTTGTGCACTGTAACATCCGCAGTTTACTCCCTAAACTGGATGAGCTTCAGGCTTGCTGTTGCTATTACAAACCCAAAATCATTGTGCTCACAGAATCATGGTTAACCCCAAAAGTACCAGACTGCCATATCAATATAGGGGTATTCATGTTACAGAAAGGACAGAGCAAAGAGAGGTGGGTGAATTGTTATTTATGTTGAGGAGTCCATAAAGTTCACCCCTTTACAGAATTCTAGCTCCCCGGCCACCTTTGATTTCCTCTCTGGTTTAATTGAGATCCCACTCAGTAAATCAATCATTGTTGCTGGATTCTATCGTCCACCGAGCTCTCCAGTGCACTCCCTCTCTGACATAACTCAAATCTTTAATAACCTACTTACACAAAACCAAAAAAGTGAACTGCTGGTCCTCAGCGATTTTAATGCAGAATGGCTAAATCCGAAAAACAATAAACACTGCTCGCTGTTTAAAACTTTTAAGATAACTCTATTAATCTCCTCCCACACTCGCATTAATATGAAAAGCCCTAACCATACCTTGCTGGACTGGATTCTCTCCTCATATCCTGATAAAATACAGGAGGCAGGCGTTTTCGCTAATAGCTTTAGTGACCATTGTCTAGTGTACTGCGTGCGCAAATTAAAGGCCATGAAATCTCCCCCAAAGATATGGCAGCTAAGGGTTCATGGAGGGTATCATTTGAAAACACTTTACACGCTGTAGATTAAAAATTCTAATTTTATTGCATTTTTCATTATAATATACAGGCAGAGCATGACGTATACATATAATAAGGATATATTATGAATCTGCGGAGTCTGACGGAAAGAACGATATATAATATGTCTGGGTCATATAATAAAATGTGGCTTCAAAACGCATTTAAACATGATGAGCGAAACAGGTAAAAATTAGCTCGGCACACAGATGTGAAATGGATTAGCAGGGAAAGGGTTAAAGTGTCCCTTCAAGTTTCTGACTGTCTACAGACCCACACATATACAGTATAACACACATAAACGACGACAATCCCAAGGTGTCTTTATGCTAGGTGCCAACACATACAATGGAAGGCGAGCCCCCAAATATTCTTGAGGAAAGAAGGTATGGGCACTCTGACTTCTAACTGTAAGCAATGTTTATTGGAATGGCATCTTACAGCATCTTACAGTGAGACAACGTCTTTCAGGGTTATTCAGCGAGTGGAGAAAACCAGGAGAATGACTGGAGAAGTGAAAATTCTAGGTTAAAAATAGCCAAACCAGAAAAATTCTCCCATTTATCTCACTTTCCAAATAGGCTATTTTGACCTAGAATTTTCACTTCTCCAGTCATTCTCCTGGTTTTCACCGCTCTATGAATAACCATGTTTGTCAAGTCCCGCTCTTGCGAGATTATGCAGCACCACGGATTGATTTGGGGGGAGACTGGGGACTATTTGTCCCCGTTCTCACTCTGCTCCCGGCGGCAAGAAGCAGCGGAACGGGTCACTGTTCTCGCCGCAGGAAGAGAGGTGCACGTTGGATTTATTGGGGGGGGGTTTAAAATGATTTTTCAGAAGCAGAATTAGTTATCACCAGCTTCTAGGTGCTGGTAACAATCCATTTAACCCATTGGTGAGGTAATTAGCACTAGCGCTTTGCAATACCTTACTTACGCTAATGCTAATTACATGTTAAGCATAGGGAGCACAAAGTGCAGTAAGCGCGCGCAAGCTAGCACAATCACAGATTTTTACATGGTTTAGCGTTAGGAAGGTAATATGGGGGGCATGCGTTAAAGTCACTTCTCCTGGCGTTGACGCTTACTCACCCGAACGCTACCGTTCACTAGGGAATAGAGTGCTCAGTTATTATTTTAATAGAAAAATTCTGGAAAGCGGAACTGATCCCTAAGCGCTGATTTATGGCAGAAAATGAGACGATGATAAAGCTCTTCATTATGTGGACATTTTTTTTTGTGAAAGAAGGGCGTGATCGATAGCCATTAAACCGTGTTCTTAATGCCGTCAAATGAAATCCCAATGAACTCTCCCAGGACTAATATAATGTTTCAATCTCCTCCTCGTCGTGATGAGAGCGTAACCGCTGTCAATAAAGCTGGCTTTACAGGACCCTGGGCCTTCCGGGAGGCTTCTTTATGGGGAGCTCGCATAATGCTCGTTCCCTCCACGGATCCCTTTGGTGTCGTCGCAACCTAAGAAGCAATCATTACATTTTACTGTTACTTACTGTATAAGCATTTTTTCTGCCTGCTTCCAGTAAAATCATAAGTTCACGCTTTTGGAATATCTGCTGTTGATGCCTTAGCTCAGGGATCTCAAATTCAGCTGCTGATTGCCTACAATGCCCAGAATTCTTTAATGAAGAAGATGGCCAGGGAATTACGGGAGGTGTAGTTCAGAAACATATGGAGGGCTGGAGTTTGAGACGGCTGTAGCTGCCATCAGTCTAGTTGGCCGAGCAAAGAAACTGGAACTGGGGGGAATGTCGCTGGAGGCCGGGCCAGAGATCAGTCAGTTTCAGGACTTTTTAGATGCGTTCACAACTGATCGGGGGCGCTAATTTAAAGAATAATGTAATTTAATTTAGAAGAGAAGAGCATCTTATTTACACCAGGCTGGCGATGTGTGAAGATGATCACCACATCCCAGAAACAGCCCCAAAGCTACTCTGTGCAACGCTCTACCTGTGTCACGGTCCACCCCGTGTACCTGTCTTGCACACCTGGATCTAAGAACTTTGCCCTGGATCTCTTCTTTCTTGGATTCCAGTGCAGGTTTTGCCCAGGCTCAGCACCTTGACCAGGCTCCTGGAGATCCAGCCTGGGTCTTCCTTTTCTAGCCCTGGACTTCCAGCTGAGGCCTATCCGTGTTTAAGCCTCCTTAAAAGGCAGAGAGAGCCAGCCAGCAGTGGGTCTGCATTGTTCTCCCTGACTGAGGTCATCTGGATGTGTGCAAACCTGCTCCAGCTTATCCTGTGTATCCATCCATCTGCCCTGTTGTTCCTGGATACATCTGTCTGTGCAAGGGACTCTCAGAGATCTCCATTTGTGGATTACAGTTAATCTCTGTCTCTGACCTTTTGATCAAGGTACCACAGTCCGCTGTCCAGACTCCTCCTTGGTGGGCCTTGTCTGCAGTCTGGGACTGCATTGCCCACAAACCTCAGACTCTCCAGTCAAGAACTCTCCTTGGACTTTATATATTTCCTTTGTTCTTTCAAGTGCCTGCAGTTAAGGACCATTTATGTTTCATTAAAGAATCTTCATTGCGTGATTCCTGTCTGGCCTCCCCTCTGTGTCGCCGCCTGCTCGGCTCATCCCAGGACCGCACACGCCACGTGACAACCTGCAACAGAAGAGGAAATGGTTAAAGGGATGGGCTGACCAAGGTCAGTAATATGGAAAGGTCAGGAGGAGGACAGGAGAGGTCCTCCTTCACTCAGTTGCTGGCAGCCTCTGTCCAATTATTATTTATTTTATTCACCTTTTCTCCCTCGCCGCATGCTGCTCCTCCACTTCAGCTAAGGGACTCCCGTAACTGGAAGTCCCTGGAGCTTTGCTGAGCAATTTGTACTCCTACACAATTTGGGTAGTGTAGGAACTGCCATTTGCGCAGCGCTACGGGACTTGTGCACTTTACGGCTTAACGAGCGTATTTGAAGAGCGGAAGGAACATCCGTGAGAGTGGATGTTCCTTCCACTCGATGCCTGTCTGGCCACCTAAGTGCGCTCAGCACTGCAAGGCTCGATCATCCCATGGAGGATCGTGCTTTGCAGCTCCGTCAACGCGCATCCTAGCGCTTTGACGGAGAGGGCTGCTGCACGGACGCAGCACGGCCGGTGTTGTGCACGCAACAGCGTGTGGCTGGCCCTGTCGCAGCGTCTCAATGCTGCGATGGACGCCAGAAGGCACATCAGTACAGGCGCACATAGTGCACTCGTCTGCCGCCAGCCTACATACACAAGCTCTGTAGCACCAGCTCAAAACGATGGATCGGAGCTGCACGTGCATGCAAGAACTAATCCATCGTCTGCCTCTTGGAGATTGCTCACTACAGCGGGCTGTCTGAGAGTAACGTTGGCACACACTGTCTGTCTGGATGAAACGCCTCTGATTCACCCAGCAATATCTTCTGATCGCAGAATCTGTGTGTGTGTGTGTGTGGGGGGGGGGGTGGGTGTTTAAAGTAGGATACCACCAAGGCCGGATTTACATCTCAGGAGCCGGTAGACACAGAAATATTGAGCACCCCCGAAAAATAAAGTGTCAGAGATACTTTTGGGTTTTTTTCAACAAAAATTTAAAAAGTATCTCGTTGCGCTCACATCAAAAGAAGGAGCAGAATCTGTTGCCTTAAAAAGAAGCAAAAATGGAGCAGAATGATAGGGCCTGGATAAATCATAAAACAAGCACAAATAGTAACCCAACCCTGGTCTTAATTTCTAACCCTTACTATGGAAAAAGATCGTTTTCGGCCCACAGCAACCAAAATTCTGGGCACAAAATTACGGCTGTGGCAGAAGGTCTTTTCAAGACTTTTTACTACATTTTTTTTATCATTTTATGTGACAAATGGACAAATTATTTCTCCTTTTTTCATGCAGTCACTTCAAAGAAAAAAAACAGCAGCGTGTGTTTTATAATGTATTTCATAAGGTGTTTTTATTAGTAATGCACAAGTAATCTAGTTACAGCTTATGTAAGTGGTAGTGTCCCTTAAGGCTGGCGTCAGACGAGCGCACTATGGGCTCGCTAACGGTGTTCGTCGCAGCATTGTGACGCTGCAACGGAGCCGGTCACACGCTTGTGCACGCGCACGAAATGCGCGCGCGTTATCCCAGCATCTCCGTCAAAGCGCTAGGACGCGCGTTGACGGAGCTGCAAAGCGCGATTCTCCATAGGAGAAAGACGCTCCTCTGACATTAGCCTTAATGCCTGGATGGTCGCACAACAATTTGCGCGGCAGACGATAATTCATCACCTTTCAGATTGTAGTCATAATGGTATCCCTTTATTTTGCTTTGGAGGAATTAAAAAAATATATATATCTGGAAATGTAATTAATCTTTAGTGAATGTACACTTTGACTCAATATGTGATATTTCCGGTATGACACATGACTCATGGAAGGACCATACACAGCACGTATAGCCCATGCATGGTCTTTGCCCTAATGTATTGCTTTCTGAAAATGGAATAATATATCCCGGAGTAATTACCTCCATAAAACACCGCGTTGGCATCTCCGCGGGACTGAAAGAGAAAACAGAGACGTAAAATTGGACCGACCTCTGGGACTGTGAAATCATTTTAGCTGTTGACACGTTTTGCCGGACTAACACGAGGGCTCGTTGTCACTGTATAGCGATAGAATATATTGTACAGTATATTCTGCAGATAATGACACATACGAGTAACAGTAACACGCCATGTATCACATACAAGAAAAAGGGGTGAGGAGGGTCTTGCTGAAACGCGTTTTCCAGTCTGTAGAAGACATGGGTTCCTCCCAGGGTCATCGTGCACAGATTGGTTATTGTGTCACATAGTGTATCTTCAACTTGCTTTTCTGCCAGAATAACAATACAATCAATATTTGAATTAAGAACAAAGAAGGAAGATAAGGGCTGTGGAAATAAACGGGAGCTCATTTATATCCAGAATGCGCTTCACAATTAACCCTTAAATTACAATGCACTGTGACTAGAAGAATAATATAGAGCAGTGTTTCCCAACCGCGGTCCTCAACCTCAAGTACCTCTAACAAGACAGGTTTTAAGGATCACCTTGGGGAAATGCAGACTGAATCCTGCAATCACTGAGCAGCAAACCATATCACCTGTGCTGCAGATATCTGGAAAACCCGGCCTGTAAGGCTAGGGTCAGACGAACGCATTTTTCACGTCGTCCGTGAAAAAGTTCGGTCGAACGAACGTACGTATTTTCCCCCGGAATACGCGATAGCGGTCATACGATGCGCCTTTTCGTCCGTGATTTTGTACGGATCATCAATAAAAACTTTTTGAGTCTGGACGTTATGTTGGCCGGACATGAGCAGCGTCTGACGTCTCTAATCACACACAGCCGCTATGCGGCCGCAGCGCACTCTGTACGTCAGTAGTAGCGGTTTGACGTTCTCGAAAAAATGCGTTCGTTGGCCACTTGCGTTGCGCGGACGAACTTTCGTGCGGCCGTTCGTCGTATGTTCCCCGGCATTGGACGTCATTTGCTGCTAGTACGGCCGTGATTTCGTGCGGCTAAACGCACGTTAAAACTGCGCTAGTCTGACCCTAGCCTTAGGGGGTACTTGAGGACCACGGTTGGGAACCACTGATATAGAGAGAGGTTCTACATTAAGGTGCTCCGAAGCTAAGGGGGTTTAATCACCGGCTGCTGGTGTTGGGGCACCAAACACCAGAGCTTCACAAAAGTAAAATGTGTAATAGGAGAAGCTTCACATCGTCTGCCACTCTTTGGATTTTATGTTTGTGACATGCCAGTGAAATAACGAGTTTTTGTAGTATAGGTTTTCATTGCCTGTGAAAGTGTATTTCCCTTGAAAAAGTCTGGTAACAGATGAAATGCGTTGGGCTTATTTTTATTGTTCATTTTTGGAATAAAACACTTTATTATCGAACCCGGAGGCTACCATTTTGTTTTATGGAAGAAGATGACAACACAAAACATTGGAGTTGGTGATGACTGGCGATGCTACTTTCTGCCCATGCACACGGCCAGATTTATAACTAGGCAGAGTAGGCATGTGCCTACAGGAGCCTGCCACAAGGAGGCATCTTGCTCTTTTTACAATTTACAATCATTTAGACCACTGTATCTCTGGAGCCCTAAGGGCTAGAGGGACATATGAGGTATCACTGGAAAGGCCAGATCATGACCTTTCCAGAGATACCAAATATAGCCAGGTTAGCTTTATGGAAAATAAAATCAATATTTTTTTCTAACGAAGCACTATTATTCAGTTTACAGTTAATGGGCACAGTGATGCTGCGCTAAATCACCGTCTCATCTCCCACACTGCCAGCAAGTGTGAAGCTGATGACGCAATGCATTGTTTCAACAACAACCTAGACCGTGGCACTGCAGTGAGGAGAGACAGGGTGACTTTGGAAACTGCATCTCTGAATTGTACAAAAATTTTAAAAATAAAAAAAAATGAAAAAAGTAGATGCTTTATTCTTTTCTCTGTTTTACGGCAGAGGCAATTTATCCTTCTACATATAAAACAAACAATGGCACTGCACTAACTCAACTAAGGCAACAGATTCTGCCCCTTCTTTTGATTTGAGTGCAGAGAAAAACTATCAGTTTTTTTAAAATGTTTTTTTTTTAGTTTGTCCCAAAAAGAAAATGTAAAAATTGATTTTGGCATGTTTCTGTGTTTTTAGGAGGGGGGGGGGGGCGCTCCACATTTCTGTGCCTACAGGCACCTAAAATGCAAATCCGGCCCTGCCCATGCATGTTTAATCAAGTGAAAGCGGCCATTGGATACACAGGATTGAGGAACAGACCCGTATAAGTGATCTTGTGAGTCTTATCTATGTTTAGGTCATATTCTCACGGCTATAATGCACTATGTCTATATCTTTATTCTTATAGGACTTTATACTTCCCTGTTATACCTATTAACTGAGATAACAGATGACAGCTGAATGAGATAAAACAGGGCGGTTAATAGACTTCTAATCTACCCCCTGGTGACGTCCTTTGAATACATCCCACACAATATAATGATGTGAGTCAGTGACTGACCCATTCACTCCTTTCTATGGCCAAAGCCACAATGGATGCACCCAGTGACACATAGAGGAAAATATCACACAATGGATGCTCCCAGTGACACATATAGAGGAAAGGAAAAAAGGTGTCATCTGCGCTCATTTCTATGTGTTCCATGTACAACAAAACTGAGGTTTTTGTTTGTTTCAATGGCCATTGCAACGTAAGCTCACTCGCCACTTCACGGCACCTCTTTACAGAGTGAGTACCTAACAATTGTAACCAAAAGGCCGCTCTACTGAGCAGCTCCAAGCCCCTCCAGCACCAAACACTTCCCATTTTCCTTGCTATGTTTTATACATTAACTGGGCTGTTACTCCTGGCAGTTGCTGCCGCTCCGGTGAGTATGGGCGCGACGCCATTTTTTCTGTATTTACATATAGAGGAAAATATCACACAATGGATGCACCCAGTGACACATAGAGGAAAATATCACACAATGGATGCACCCAGTGACACATATAGAGGAAAATATCACACAATGGATGCACCCAGTGACACATATAGAGGAAAATATTACACAATGGATGCATCTAGTGACACATATAGAGGAAAATATTACACAATGGATGCACCCAGTGACACATATAGAGTAAAATATATATATCTCGGGGGGGGGATATATACATGTGAGCTGGGGGCATTGTTATATGAGGTCTGTTCTTATTGGAAAGCATTCACATGACATAAAAGTATCGGTGAGTACTTTTAAAAAGTATCGGTACTCGTACTCCGTCTTAAAAAAGTGGGACCGGTGCATCCCTAGCCACTATGGAACCAAGAAGGATTTTTTTCCCTTTTTGGGCACAATTGGAAATGCACCAAGAAACATTTAAATACGTAAAGGGAATCCACAAGGTAGAAGAAGGGAGTATATTTAAACGGAAACAAAGTAGCAAAACAAGAGGACATAGTCTTAGATTAGAGGGGCAAAGGTTTAAAAGTAACATCAGGAAGCATTATTTTACTGAGAGGGTGGTGGATACATGGAACAGTCTTCCAGTTGAAGTGGTAGAGGCCAAAACAGTAATTGAATTTAAGCAGGCATGGGATAGGCATAAGGCTATCCTAAACAAAAGATAAATCCAGGTAAAGTATCCATGTAATTGGGCAGACTAGATGGGCCGAAAGGTTCTTATCTGCCGACATTTTTCTATGTTTCTATGTAAGTGGGTGTTTCTGACCTTCCTTTCAATCAGTGTTTCTCAAACCTGTCCTCAAGTCCCCCTTGGTGGAAATGCAGACTGAATCCTGCAATCACTGAGCAGCAAATCATATCACCTGTGCTGTGCTGCAGATACTTGCAAACCTGGCCTGTCAGGGGGACCTGAGGGAAACACTGTTTTAGATCAAGAGAGGACATAGAGATATGTGGAAGGGTGAACCTGATGGACATTGGTCTTTTATCAACCTATTTTATAATGTAACTATATTACTATGTAAAATGCTCTTATATATTTGAAAAAAACACGTGACGGTGGAATTCATCGTTCTTCGAATAACCCTTTTTTTTAATATTTAAATTTTTTATTTTGTATGAAGGGTCACAGATTGACCAACAGAGCTGGCCGCACAGGGCCAGTAAGTATACTTCACAGAAAATACATCAATATAAAGGGGAGGGGGGGGGTCTCAGAACGGGCATCAAGGTGTGCAAAAACCAGGGGAAGAAAGGGATTCAAAGCAATAGTCAATCAAAATACTCAGCAAAGCCATAAAAACAGCGAGAGAACAACAAAAAGTCCTCAAAGACATAAAAATGAGGCGTCATCAAAACAAAAGGTGTCTCACGGTAAATCATGGGATGAAAAACAAAAGAAGGGGAGAGAAAACAGCTCGGCGGGAATTTCCTCAGCCTGATGGGGAGAAAAGCACCATGGGGTAATCAGCGTCAGCCTGTATCGAGACAGAAAACATTGTGGTTAACATCCACAGTCCCACCTCCATAAAGGCCCGGCTGCTCTCGTGGAACCTCGGCACTCACTTTCCTAGGTGGTGGCTCGGAAGCCCTCACCAACGACATGCCCGTCGGGATTAACTCCATCGGATCGGCAACCCCTGCATCCGCACCTTCTACGCAGGCATCCAGATCGCCATCGCCACTCAGAGCCTGAAGCTTTCCCCCTGCCAAGGGGTCCAGGAACGGCTCCCCGTCAAGGTCCCCGGTGCCAGCTTCGTGATCCACATTGACTCCGGGGTGCAGCCCACCATCCGCCACCAAGCACTCCCAGGGGTCAGCATCAGGTAACTCCTCGGTCTCCATCTCTTCTCCGGGCACAGCATGTACCGATTCGTTCCTCGCACCAAACAGATCCTCAGCTTCTTCTCCATAGTCAGCAGGCAAAATATCTTCCTTGATCTCCCCAGTCAGGTCTGCAGTTGCCCGCCCAGTCCTCCACGCGGTCATCAATCGCCTCCATGCGCCGTGAGTAATCGGGCTCTCCTCCGCCCCCCCCATCTGTGCCAAACAGACCTTGAGGGCCGCAAACGCAGCCTCCATTCCACTGGTGGGGGCGGGGGTCTGCTCCAGACTGCGCCACTCCCTCAACTTAGTCCCCGGGGGTGCTACTAATGTAGCCAGAAGATGGGGGCCCTCCATCTCCCGAGCCCACAACCGCCAGACGCCCGGATCGGTCTTTCCACGGGGAAACAGGAGGGGGAACAAGAGTCCAGAGGTGGGTGAGTAGGTCGCAAGATGGCAGACAGTTGAACAGACGCACCGGGCTAAAACTCAGCTGTGCTCCGGAGGGGGGACGGATGACAAAAACAGGCCCCAAAGCATTCCCCGCTATGGCCAGCCGTGCAGGGACCCCAATAAGGAGTAATTCGGTGGGAAGCTCCTGCCAAAAAAAACCAATATCAGGGGAATCCGGCAGAGCTCCCTCCAGACACATCTTCTCCCTTGCAGAGCCAGCTAGGCCCCCCCCCCCGAATAACCCTTTTAATTGTTCAGCAAGAGGTTCCTAATACTTATCATCTAATACATGAATTTTGCCAAAACTGCAGCTAACAATAACTGTAGCCCCGTCATCCACCGGTGTTATTCTTGCGTAGGAGAGGTATTAGAATGATTTGGTTAGAAAAACAGGACGGAAATGAAGACACCGATAACAAAAGACACAGAGCACCATGGTCAGTCAACTCCAGATTAACATAGGGGCCTGGAGCTGCAGCTCTATAACCCCTATCACAACATAGGCACAGTGAAAGGTTAACTGTATCAGCACCAGTTGTAAGTCGCACAATGAGGTCAAGAGGAATTGAGAAGTGGAGAATGGAAGCGCCGTGTGTAAGAAGAATGGGACAGAGGAATAATGGAAGGTGAGAAGGTACAGAAGTGCAACAGAAGGTGAGAAGGGGCAAAGAACAATGGAAGGTAAGAATGGACAAAAGAACAATGGAAAGTGAGAAGGGACAAAAGAACAATGGAAGGTAAGAATAGGGCAAAAAAATGGGGCAAAGCAACCATGGAAGGTGAGAATGTGGCAGAGGAACAATGGAAAGTGAGAAGGGACAGAAAAGCAACAGAAGATGAGAAGGGGCAAAGAACAATGGAAGGTAAGAATGGACAAAAGAACAATGGACAGTGAGAAGAAAGGGACAAAATAACAATGGAAAGTGAGAAGAATAGGGCAAAAAGATAGGGCAAAGCAACCATGGAAGGTAAGAATGTGGCAGAGGAATGATGGAAAGTGAGAAGGGACAGAAAAGCAACAGAAGGTGAGAAGGGGCAAAGAACAATGGAAGGTAAGAATGGACAAAAGAACAATGGAAAGTGAGAAGGGACAAAATAACAATGGAAGGTAAGAATAGGGCAAAAAAAATGTGGCAAAGCAACCATGGAAGGTGAGAATGTGGCAGCGGAACAATGGAAAGTGAGAAGGGACAGAAAAGCAACAGAATGTAAGAATGGACAAAAGAACAATGGACAGTGAGAAGAAAGGGACAAAATAAAAATGGAAGGTGAAAAGAATAGGGCAAAAAGATGGGGCAAAGCAACCATGGAAGGTAAGAATGTGGCAGACGAATGATGGAAAGTGAGAAGGGACAGAAAAACAAAAGAAGGTGAGAAGGGGCAAAGAACAATTGAAGGTAAGAAGGGACACAGGAAGGTGAGAAGCTCCAGGCCTAGGGAGCCCTTGATCCAGCACCGGGTTGCGGATTACACAAATCTCTAAGAGAAACGCAGCTACAAACGAGACAAAGGTATCAATGTATTCCTATTAATAAGAGCCAACATCCATTTTCCACCAGAAAAAAAAACCACACATAGGAATAAGTGATTTATAAACACTTTAAAAGAAACCTTGATAAAGCTAGGACGGCATTCTGCATGTATTAAATTTCCGTGTGCCTGGCTCTGCAAGAAAGATATCCTGAACTGTATTTATTGGCTTCCTGCGAGAAATATAACTCAATTAGTTTGAGTCACTGCGGGGAGCTCTGTGTAAATTACCTGGAAGATCAGGGTTTACTTTATTACGTGGAGAACAAATAACGGTATCTCCTGTTTAACATCAAGCCCACGGAAAAGACGTCCACTTTTAATGCGCGCTGAGCTTTTTCCAATGGGCAGCAGAGCAGATAAAGCATTAAGTGCGCGTCGGTGGGATAAGACGGCTTGACAGGCGACGCGGGGAGACAGTCTGTTCCTAAACCCCCTCCAGGACTTTGAATAAAAAATAAATTAATTAAAAGGAGGTGGTGCGCCGCCAAGACCTTCCAAGAGCAAAGGCATGACCAACACGTATTAACAAAACACGTGGAATTAAAAGGACTGTCATCCTGCAGACAATTGATCCCGGCAGTAAAGTCAATCTAGAGCCGGTGGCAGTAAATCTATTACGAGCCACTCAGGAGCCCGCTGAAATATGTCACATGGAAACACCTACCACATTGCCTTTTTTATTTTGCCATCCCACCCCCCGCTGCCCTCCGTCATCCTCCACGTCCTCTCCTGTATACTTATTGCATTTTATCTGGCTCATTCCATTAATGGCAGAGAGAAATGGAGGTATGATTTATTTTTGCTTTAACTCACTCTAATGCGCCGTGTCGCGACTTGACGAAACACAATTTGTTTTTCTCGGATGGGATTTATAGAGGGGGGGTGGGGGAAGGCCTAGAAGACAGCCATGTTGAACGGTAATTTAAGATGGGCTTGGGCAACCTCATCAACCGTGCCGAACGCATTTGTTAAAATGCCAATCCCGACCAGTTCCTACAGCTTTATTGAGTTTCAGATCAGGGTTTGTCTGATGGATCTCCGGCAAAGGTTGTTCTATTATTATTTTTATTTTTTTCGTTTTGTGTTTTATTTTATAGACAGGCTAGTTTTCTGGTCATAAACAAAATGGCCCTCGATTTAAAAGCGAGTAAAATAAGTGGTTCGTCTGGTACATTCGCCGTTGTCTTCTACAAGACGAGCCGTAATCACGACCAGATGGAAAACGCGACAGAGAGAGACTAAACCGATGCTATACTAGAAGCAAGAAACCATCGAAATCCAAATTAATGAGGCACGTCAAAATATAGTAACATGGATAATAAGGCAGCGATCCGGGATATTACAGAATAAGGATATTCCAGAGTACTGTCACGTTTCCAGCCGTCCCCTTTAGGTGAGCTGATGCAATTCGGGTCTTGGTTCCTGTTGCCATTCCTGGGTTCCAGCCCTTGTTTGCAGTCAGCTCACCTGTCTCTTATGTTCTGATCCACTCCTTATTTAAGAGCACTGCTCCCATAATGCATTGCTCCATGATTTTCAGTCATTCCGGATCCTGCCTTTTCAGTGTTGCTCCGTGTTTCCTGCTTGAAGAAAGTTCCTGTTCCGTTTGTGTATTTTGGTTCGGTTTCCTTGTTTGTTGAGCCTGTCGCCGTGTTCCATGTTTATTTCTGGTTATTCCCGTTTGCTTTTTTCCCATCCTAGTTCGCGTATGGTTTAGTTTGTGGTTTTCCCTGGCTTGTGTTTTCTGGTTTATTTATTTCTCTGATATTCTGTGAATGACCTTGGCTTGTTCCGACGTCCCTCTCTGCTGTTCTGATCCCTGGCTATTTTATGACCACGAGTTTGTCTTTACCCATACCCTGCTGACTCCTTTCTGTATATACAGTTTATATGGCAAAAGAAATGGGGGTAACCCTAAAAATTAATCAGAAAGAAAATAAACATACCCAGGTGAATGTGGTATGATGTACCTTCGTGCAGGTAAAAGGAAAATTCTCAACAGGATGGCCGCAATGGCTTATACACAAATTGGTGTGAACAAGGATTAAAAATTAACATTATCACGAAGCAAAACCTTAACTACTCTCTACATACTGGGGTGCTGTGATAAAGTAAGAAATCAGAAACTGCTTTATCAGGAAGCTTGTTCACACCAACTTGTGTATAGCCCATTGCGGCCATCCTGTTGAGAATTTTCCTTTTACCTGCACGAAGGTACATCATACCACATTCACCTGGGTATGTTTATTTTCTTTCTGAATATACGGTTTATATCCCGAGACTCTGCACAGCACTCTCATATTTTCTATTAGCTCAGATGCGGCAACTCTAAAGACCGGCCTGTCAATGTTCGGGTTCCTTGTGGTTGTGCTGTGCAGGAATCTCTGCCTAGCATTGTCCATATACCGATAGGCTTGGAGAATCGACTCCACGTGAGGTCACCACTTGTTGGGCGAAGCAGTGTTTATCCACCATGTCTCAGTGAGCAACTTCACGTCTCTGTGCCCAGAATTACGACGAATTATGAAAGAATAATTTCAAGTCTATGGTTTCCAATTGTAAAAATAGGTAGCGTACACAAAGGTTCTCTTCTCCTAGAGCCATCTTGGCACAGGAAGCACCTACAAGTACTTAAGATTTACCAGTAGTTACACCTCCGCCCCAATTAACCTTGGCTCCCCCTTATCCCAACCCCCCCCCCCCCCAGCATTCCTTTGCTGCCCTTCGGCCAAATATGCCTATTGTGATGGCTTGAAGGAATGCGGCACAAATATGAAACGCCCAGCCTGGAAAGAGTGTCATGGTAGAACCAGTGAAGTCCAGCTTTACAAGCGTGCGGGGGCGCGGAATATCTGCAGCAGAAACCTTTTGTTACATATACAAGAGAAAACAGCTACAATATTACATCAGATGAGCGACTGGAAAAAACACAGGATGCACAAGAGAAAGTTGTGACGACACACACAATACTAAATATAAAACAAAAACACAGCGTTATCGATTTTTTTTAATATGGATTTCTTCTTTTACAAGTACATTCTGTTTTAAATGGAATAAAATATTCTTTATAAAAACATTAAATAGAAACTAGGAAGATGTATAGAGCGGTGTCACATTGAGGAGAAGGGGGGGGGGGGGGAAACACCGGGCTCTTGATATAAAAACGTCATTAGCCGCATACGGCTCTGTTACGTTGCCTGTAACACAGCAGGTTTGCCTCTCTTCCTTTTCCGCTTTCTTTTGGATTGTTCGCCGGCAGCTTTCACAGAAGGCTTGGGGTCTTTTTTCTTTTTCTTCAAGCAGCTCAACGGGTTAGGGCCGCTTTGGTGCTTGCGTTTTCTCCCTCTGCGCCCGGATTCCGTCGCCACCCCTTGTTCGTCCTTGAGGTGCTCGATGTTCTGCTTCTGGTGCTCGGGCACGAGCTGGCCTACCTGGGCGGCCTGGACGTGGCTCAGAGATTTTGGAGAGGGCTTGTCCAGCACTATGGTGTTCTGAATGATAAACATCAGGGGCACGCCGGCCCTCTTCTTTATTTTGGTTGACAGCTCTTGATCCTGAAGACAAAGAAAAAAAAGGAGAAAATATTCAGAAATTAGAATTGGCCAAGAGGAAAGAAAGGGCGGCGCACACCGATTCATAAAGGGGGGTGGGGGTGGAGCAACATTAATATATATATGATAGATGATAGATTTGTTTTGGGGCTAAAAAAAAGGGTTGTTTCTCACAGCTTGCTAGTTCGAGCAGAACTAGGATTGCTGCCGAGTTGAGGTGCCCCCCCTTTCAGGTTGGGGACATGTAAGATTTCCTTTAATTACAATACCAGGGATTTTTTTATATGAATTAACCCCTACCCACTCATTCCCTCTTCCTGATAGGCCAAAAAGTGTCAATCATTTTAGGTTTCCTAGATTTAAGAAGTAGGTGTATACACATGTGCCTCCAGGTTGGGTCCCAAAGGATTTCGTATTTTTTTTCATACAATAATGAATATCTTAGGGTTAGGAGGGACCAAGTCCAAACATGAAATACACATTACACACACACAGTCATTTTACACGGCATTTTTAATAATCTTGTGCTAGTCACATGAGGTCAGGCGTGGAATTTTCCACTTGTGGTGTGATGACATCATCCAGTCTCCGAACGTTCGCAGCATCAATCCATCAGTCTGCGAAAGTGCTCATGTAAACTTTTGTGAGAAAATACACGATTTGTGTAGCACACATATTCAAATTGCATAGTTTATGTAGGTTTCATAAGAAACTGCAGGGATCTTCGCATTTCGAGGCCTTTAGCGAAGAGAAGCCCAGCGCCGAGAGAGAGAATATGTGAGTACTTCCACTTAAAAAGAAATTTATAAAAATATCAAAAAGATAAAGAATAATAATAATAAATTTATAAAGCGCCAGCATATTCTGCAGCGCTGTACAATAAAACACCGTATAGACAGGGTTACAATACATTGAACAACATTTGACAAACAGTACAGGAGGAGATGAGGGCCCTATTCCCGTAGGAACTCACAATCTGGGAGGGTTGGGGTTGGAAACAGGAGGAGAGGACTGTAAGGTGAGAGTGATTGATGGTTGCGTCAGTGAGTTGGGTGGTAGGCTTCCCTAAATAGGAATGTTTTAAGGGAGCGTTTGAAGGAAGAGAAGTTAGGGGAAAGTCTGACAGTACGAGGGAGAGCGTTCCAGAGAATGGGGGCTGCGCGTGAGAAATCCTGCAGTCTATCATGGGAAGAGGTGATGCGGGGAGAAGCTAGGCGCAGGTCACTGTTTGACCTTAGGGAGCGGGCCGGGGTGTATTTGGTGATTAGTGAGGACAGGTAGTGGGGAGCTGAGTTAGTGAGGGTTTTGTAGGTAAGGATAAGGATTTTGAACTTAATTCTGCAGTGGATGGGGAGCAAGTGAAGGGACTCGCAGAGGGGAGCGGCAGAGACAGAACGGCGGGTGAGGTGAATTAGCCTGGCGGAGGCGTTCAGGATGGATTATAGGGGGGAGAGGCGGGACAGAGGGAGGCCAGATAAGAGATTATTGCAATAGTCGAGTCGGGAGATTACCAGGGCGTGTATGAGTTGTTTTGTGGTGACAGCGGTAAGAAATGGCCGAATTCTGGAAATATTACGCAGTTGGTATCGGCAGGAGGAAAGAGACTTGATGTGGGGGGGATGAAGGAAAGAGCAGAGTCAAGTGTAACTCCAAGACAGCGAACTTGGTTTGATGGGGAGATGGTGATACCCTCCACCGTGATAGAGAAGTCAGGAGGTGGGGAGGAATAAGTAGGAGCTCAGTCTTTGACATGTTGATCTTTAGGTGGTGGGAGGCCATCCAGGAGGAGATGCCAGATAAACAGTCACTGACTTTGGAAAGGACAGGGGGAGAGAGATCAGGGGTAGAGAGGTAGATCTGAGTGTCATCAGCATAGAGGTGGTAATTAAAGCCAAAGCTGTTGATGATTTTGCCCAGGGAGGAGGTGTAGATGGAAAAGAGCAGAGGACCAAGGATAGAGCCTTGAGGTACACCAACAGATAGAGGCAATGAGGAGGAGTTACCAGCAAAGGACACACAGAAGGACCTGTTGGATAAATAGGAGTCAACCCAAGCAAGTGCAGTGTCACCGAGACCCAGAGAGTTGAGGGTCTGTAGAAGGAGGGGGTGGTCAACAGTGTCAAAAGCAGCCGAGAGGTCGAGCAGGATGAGAATAGAATAGTGGCCATGTTTTTTAGCAGTTAGGAGGTCGTTGGTGACTTTGGTGAGGGCAGTTTCAGTTGAGTGTAGGGGACGGAAGCCAGATTGCAGGGGGTCAAGTAGGGAATTGGAGGACAGGAAGAGGGAGAGGCGGTTGAAGACTAGTTTTTCTAAGAGCTTTGATGTGAAGGGAAGCAAGGGATACAGGGCGGTAGTTGGATGGAGAGTTGGGATCTAGGGATGGTTTCTTTAGTAAAGGGGTAACTTTAAATGGGGCAGAGGATGTCAGCAGTATATGCCTAAATATTAAAAGGAGGGGGGGTGGGGTTAATAGTGCTCCTTTAACCCTTTTGCTGAGGACAACATGTGGGGGACGTCATGGAGTGTCCCCACTATATGTGGAGAACGTCCCCCGCACGTCATCTCGGTTTTCCGCCCAAAACTTACCTCTGTCTGGGGTCTGACTCCCATGAAGTCAAACCCCACTTGACAGACTTGAAAACGAGAGAAATCTCAATGTATCCTTCCTGGTAAAATCCTTTATAAATAAATAACCCCTCCCAGCACACTGATGTCATCTCAACAGGCGTGTGGACGTCAGTTCGATCAAGAGCAGGTACAGCAAAAAGAGAGGCATCCTTGGAAACGTCAGTCTGATCTTTCCAGCAATACCTCTCTTTAACCCCTTAGATGTCAATCCACAATCCAGCCCTGGAGGATCATGGATTTCTCCCAGACGTGGCTGACATCTAGGATGTTAGCCAAGCCTCCAGGGCCTCATCCTGCCTACAATCGCACATGGGTGCAATGACGTCAGTTGTGAAATTAATTAACCCTTAGGACGTGCTGTTTTGACCCTGTATCTCCCCATCGGTGGCAGCTAAAAAGTTGTGTTTGACATCATTGGAAAGATCAGAGCATGACCTTTCCAATGATACACTTACCATGGTCATGTTTAGTGGAGAAAAAAAAAGTGTACTTTCCTTAAATTTATTAATGCAGCACTATGGTTTACTTTTCAATTATGATGTGAACAATGATGCTGCACGAATGAAAATTTTATTTTATTTCAGGTTTTAGCCAAAACTGTGTATTTTCTCAGAAAACTAACAGTAACGGATTCCCATTTTTTTTAAAAAAAAAAAAAAATAGAAAAGTGTACCCCATAGAATACATAACCAAAGGCGTGGATGATAAAATGGACTAATAATTTTACAGTCGACTTAATTTAATGGAAATTCACATTTTATGAAGAAAAAAAAAACAGATGTGTTTACTAAACGGATCATTTCATTAATGGATTAAAAGTGAAAAAAAAAAAAAAAAGGGTTGTATAAAGTTTTGGAGAGGAATGTCCCCATTCAGCTCCTAACCTGCTTCATAAAGAAGAAACAGACCGTGGAGCTCCTGGAGATGATCTGTTTCCATGTATAGGTACAGAACCTACACATGTATACAAAGCACACGAAAAAGGATCCTGATGGGGGGTTTCTGTTTTGGTTTGCTGTAAATCTTCCCCGTCTCCTGTCTGGTGTTAGCTATGGTGACATTAGCCATCTGGATTTTTTCCCGCTCCCACATTACTACCCTATTTACATTGACTCACCAGTCCACGGATTTATTTATTTCACATAAAGCCAGCTCCAGTACGGCAGCTTTGCAGACTATACTCCTTATGACTCTCAGCCAGCCAAAGGGTCAGCCATTCCTATTCTAACCCAATCAGCCATAATCCGCCATCTGTATCTTCCCGATATCTCGAACCATCATCATCAACTGAGCTGCCTCAGGGCTGGTCCACACGTGACATGCGGCCGCCTTTCATGAGCTGCAGCATGTTGAGTGATTGTGGGTGCTGGATACGCAAGGGACAACCAGTCTATCCAATGGCGCTCAGCCACCAGTGGGATGTAGGTGGTGAAACACAAGCTCAGGTTTTGGATAGGACTTAAGTCCGGGGGCTGAATCCGCTGTCTGACAGGGGCAAGGGCACCGCGACATAACAGGTGTCCAACTGTCCATTTGGTCTGCAAACCAACTCAAGTAGGGGTTACACATGCTACACCAATGTTTTGGAAAAGAAAATATAATAAACGCAACTAAAAAAGTAAACTTTGGTCGTAGAATCTATTCTTCCATCGGTGGTTACTGAAGCTCCTCCACTTTTCATAGTTACACAGGCTGAAAAAAAAACGAAAAAAAAAAAAACGTGCGTCCATCGAGTCCAGCCTGTCGCACATCACCTACCGGTGTTGATCAAATACGGCCAGTCTGAAGCGCTTGCCAAAATGCAACATATCGTGGGGGGGCGGTTCCTTCTTGTCAGATTTCTCCTGTGATCAAGCAGCGTTTACCCATATAGTATAGTAAACATTATAACCCTCATGGTTTTGCAGGAAGTCAGTTAAGTCTGTGAAAAAGCTGACCCAACCGGCAGAGAATTCCACAGCCCGAGGCTTTCACTTTCTAATGAGCCGCAGAGCACTGTACGAATAAAAGGATTCTCCGAAGCATTGAGGACACATTGATCCTGCTGAACTGACATTGATGCCCCCACTTAAAAATACTGGACACATGGAAGGGGTGTGGGATAATGGGATCGAGATACAATGTATACCGTAAGAGAAACCCATGAATCCCTGTGTGCAGAGATCAGTATAGGATAATAGGGCTACATTAAAAGGGACTCGACATAAACGTATTTTACCAGGAAGGATTGAGATTTCGCTCGTTTGTCCCGGGCTCAAGAACATTGTATTTCTGTACCTACAACAATGCAAAGTAATAAAATGCTTGATATTAAAAACACAAATATACAGATAATACAAAAAGTATGTAGGAAATATAGTCACTGTGTTACATATTTACAGGTGCATTCTGTATATAGTCACTCACTATGTTACACGTTTACAGGTGCATTCTGTATACAGTCATTATGTTACATGTTTCCAGGTGCATTCTGTATATAGTCACTATGTTACATGTTTCCAGTTGCATTCTGTATATAGTCACTATGTTACATGTTTCCAGGTGCATTCTGTATATAGTCACTATGTTACATGTTTCCAGGTGCATTCTGTATATAGTCACTATGTTACATTTTCCAGGTGCATTCTGTATATAGTCACTATGTTACATGTTTCCAGGTGCATTCTGTATATAGTCACTATGTTACATGTTTCCAGGTGCATTCTGTATATAGTCACTATGTTACATGTTTCCAGGTACATTCTGTATATAGTCACTATGTTACATGTTTACAGGTGCATTCTGTATATAGTCACTATGTTACATGTTTACAGGTGCATTCTGTGTATAGTCACTATGTTACATGTTTACAGGTGCATTCTGTGTATAGTCACTGTGTTACATGTTTACAGGTGCATTCGGGATTGAGGTATGTTAATAGGGAGCTCTTTAGTGACTTTAGACTGGGGGAAGATTTGATGGCGTCTGGGAGGTTATTCCATAATTGCGGTGCTCCGTAGGAAAATGAGGACGGAGACACTTTCTTTTTGTATTGTGGTATTGCAAGTAAGGTGCAGGTCCTGGATTGGAGGTTATAGGATGAGGGAACTGATGGGGGAAGAAGTCTATTCAGGTAGGGTGGTAGCTTCCCAGAAAAGCGCTTAAACACCAGGTTGGAAAGGTGAAGAGTGCGTCTAGATTCCAGCGACGGCCAGTTTAGTTCTTTTAACATGTCACAATGGTGGGTCATGTAGTTACATTGTAACAGGTCCTTCTGTGTGTCCTTTGCTGGTAACTCCTCCTCTTCATTGCCTCTATCTGTTGGTGTACCTCAAGGCTCTGTCCTTGGTCCTCTGCTCTTTTCCATCTACACCTCCTCCCTGGGCAAAATCATCAACAGCTTTGGCTTTAATTACCACCTCTACGCTGATGACACTCAGATCTACCTCTCTACCCCTGTCCTTTCAAAAGTCAGTGACTGTTTATCTGGCATCTCCTCCTGGATGGCCTCCCACCACCTAAAGATCAACATGTCAAAGATTGAACTCCTACTTATTCCTCCCCACCTCCTGACTTCTCTATGACGGTGGAGGGTATCACCATCTCCCCATCAAACCAAGTTCGCTGTCTTGGAGTTACACTTGACTCTGCTCTTTCCTTCATCCCCCACATCAAGTCTCTTTCCTCCTCCTGCCGATACCAACTGCGTAATATTTCCAGAATTCGGACATTTCTTACCGCTGTCACCACAAAACAACTCATACACGCCCTGGTAATCTCCCGACTTGACTATTGCAATAATCTCTTATCTAACCTCCCTCTGTCCCGCCTCTCCCCCCCTACAATCCATCCTGAACGCCTCCGCCAGGCTAATTCACCTCACCCGCCGCTCTGTCTCTACCGCTCCCCTCTGCGAGTCCCTTCACTGGCTCCCCATCCACTGCAGAATGAAGTTCAAAATCCTTATCCTTACCTACAAAACCCTCACTAACTCAGCGCCCCACTACCTGTCCTCACTAATCACCAAATACACCCCAGCCCGCTCCCTAAGGTCAAACAGTGACCTGCGCCTAGCTTCTCCCCGCATCACCTCTTCCCATGATAGACTGCAGGACTTCTCACGCGCAGCCCCCACTCTCTGGAACGCTCTCCCTCGTACTGTCAGACTTCCCACTAACTTCTCTTCCTTCAAACGCTCCCTTAAAACATTCCTATTTAGGGAAGCCTACCACCCAACCATCAAATCACTCTCACCTTACAGTCCTCTCCTCCTGTTTCCAACCCCAACCCTCCCAGATTGTGAGTTCCTACGGGAATAGGGCCCTCATCTCCTCCTGTACTGTTTGTTAAATGTTGTTCAATGTATTGTAACCCTGTCTATACTGTGCTTATTGTACAGCGCTGCGGAATATGCTGGCGCTTTATAAATAAAGAACAACAACAATAATAATAATAGCACAAAGCGGCCGAATGAGTTATACAATGTAGTAAGTTTCTGGAGGTGTGATTGAGGGGCAGCTGCATACACTACATCTCCGCAATCAATAGCCGGCATAAGCATTTGTTGTACAATCTGCTTTCATACCGCGGGGCTCAGGCAGGATTTGTTTCTGTACAGGGCACCTAGTTTGGGGTAAAGTTTAGATGAGAGTTTTTCGATGTGGGGGCCAAAGGATAGCTTGGGTCTAACCACATACCTAGATATTTGAGTGAAGTGACTGGTCAGTGTGTCATTTGATTTTGTCCTGACACATAGTTTAGGTGCTGTTCCAAAGAGCATTGTGACAGTTTTGTCAGTATTTAGAAAAAGTTTTATCTGCGTTCAACTTTTTAATTCTGTGAATTGTTCTTGCAGCACGGCCTCCAGCTGCAGGAGATCTGGTTTGCTGTTATAGATTACAGTGTCATCTGCGTACATGTTTACAGTTGAGGCTTCGCAGACATTGGGCAGATCATTTATGAATATCGTAAATAGCAGGAGGTTGAGTATCGAGCCTTGGGGTACACCGCATGTGACTGGGAGGGAAATGCTGTCAGAAATGGACACATATTGCAATCGGTCAGATACATCTGATTGCACGCTATCCTGGTTTCAATCACCAATACCGGAGTTTAAGTTTTTGCAATAGGATGCCGTGGTCTACTGTGTCAAAGGCCTTGGCAAAATCAAGGAAGATGCTCCAGTTAGGTTTCCTTGTTCCATGCCCGCTTGGATATCATTACAGACTTTTCAAAGAGCAGTTGTAGTTGAGTGATTTGGATGAAAGCCGGATTAATCTGGGGTTAAATAGTTTGAATAATGATGGTCACATAATTGCGCGTTTTTCTAAAATTTTTAACACAACAATGATATTGGACGGTAGTTAGATACCAAGGTTTTGACCACTTTAGTGTTTTAAAGTGTCCAGGCTGTGTAGAGCCTCCCTCCCTGGTTTGTGTACAACAGCTGGGTGAAGAGTTTACCGGCTGCCAGTCACTGGTGACATCGGGACACTCTGCGTGCCGACATCACACTCTCGCACCGACCACAATGGAGGACGTCCTGTGAGAGGCAGCTGATGGATCGGTTCTGCACGGTCATCTCTGATCAATCTTTCTGCACAGGCATGCGCTACAGAACTCGAGTGTGCAATGGTCGCATGTTCTGAGGGATGCAAAATTTCTGTATCCTACCTACGCTACACAGTTTCCATAGGTAATGGTATGCAAATTGCATAGACAGCTACAGGGACTCCCGGATTTTGGAATCCCCTGAGCAGACAAGGATGAGCAGCGAGCACGCTGAGGGAGAAAAGGTGATAAGGAAAATAAAATAATTTGGCAGATGCTGTCAGATCAGTTTCATAACAAAGAGATTGAGAAGGAGCACAGGTTAGGTTTCGCACTATAAACACTACAGGAAAATATACATGTAGTGTGTTTCTTTTAAAAGGGATATTTGGAGGTAGAAATAGAAAGGGTTAAATATAAACCCAATTAAATGGTCATGGTAGTTCGTGTCCTTATAGGTAGGATGCTATTGCATTTACCTACAATAGAGCGTTCGCTGCGTGCACGGGGCTCATGTACACGGCTGTGTTAATGGCTGCGCGTGAGACCATGACAACGTTAATCAATATGTGGTTGTGCTCTTCTCAGCCGTGACATGTCATTTAGTCCCAGCTCGTGTTACGCCCTGGCAGCCTCACGAGAGCGGGTCAGGGTGCAGGACGGAACACGCAGCTGCAGAAATACATGGTTTTATGTGAGACGGCACTACTCACACACACGCGTACCTGCGTGGCAATGAAATAATGGTGCGGGTTGTTGTCGTCAGCCAGGGACAGAAGGCACACAGAGCCGCTGACAGGATCCTTGAAATGAGAGCAGCTCCTCACTTGAAATCTTTGGGCGATTAATTTAGCGCCGTACAGCTCCTTCCCCAAGGACTCCAGCTCCTTCAGAACGCAGCTGCAACGAAACAAACAAAAAAAACAGACAATGTTATATTCCTGGGCGGCAAGACATGGCATGAAATATTTCACTGTCTGATATTCGCCAATACAACGCATGGTGCTCGGCGAGCGGGACTTCACTTAGCATAATGAACATGTCGAGCGAGGCCTGGATCTATCAGTCCCATGAATTGGGGCATTATTTATTACAGAGAAACGTCAATGGGAAATCAATGGGCGCATTCCTAGGTTTATAACAACAGGGCAGAATCCTTACTAACCAACCTGTGAAACCGGGGGATGTCCGCCGCACCAGGCAGCGAGGGCGCCTCACCGGTGCGCCGCACCAGGCAGCGAGGGCGCCTCAGTAGGGCAGATCCAGTTCGGTAGACAGACAGCAGGGCACCTGCAGGGGTCCCATACAACGAGGAGTCCGTTGGACATCGCAGGAGAACCTTTAGTGACCTACCGTCTTTTAAAGTCCCATAGCTCACATGAGCTACACTGAGGCAGACCAGGAATTAGGTCAACCAATCAGAAGCCAAGATCAACAGAGGGTTGATGGGAACATAAGAATTATTTGCATTCATGTCAACAAATGATAGGGTGAATATGGAGGAGCAGCGTTTATTTTCTTCAAAAATAGGTTAAAATAAATAAAGAGCTGCGAAACGCGAGCTCATGCACAGCCACGTGATACTGGGAGCTGCAGTCTCCATGGGCTGATGCTTTCAGGAGGAAAACTACAACTCCCGTGATGCTCTGCACTGCAGCCCTAGCACAGAGCATCACGGGATATGGAGTCCGCAGCAATAACCCTGGTAGAGCACGGCGGCAGCTAGCGCGCGTTTTCTCCGGGCAGACTCACCGGCTGGTGCAGAGCTGCACCTCCCCCATCAGGTACTTGGGCAGCTGCTCCTTGATCTGGATCTTGTTCTTCAGGGCCGCCTGGCAGAAAGTCCCGTCCAGCAGCACCTGGTAAGGCTCCCGGAAGCCGAAGCTGTACTTGTAGAAGGTCAGGGTTTTCTTGGCGTGTTTCTGGCGCTTGATCTTCATGCTGGTGACGGGAACCCGGCGGCACCGGAAAACGTGACGTCACGAAATAAAGGACTCGAGTAGCACATGGAGCGCTCGCTCTACCACCGGAAGTGACGTTTATGACCACAAACCGCAAACAGAGCCGAACTGGCCAGACCATAGCTGTGAGCGGTGCATGCTGGGATACACAGCCTTCTCCCCGGGAGGTTTCACTGCCTCAGTTCATTAAATAAGACATTACATGAAAGTGAATAAAAATAATGGCAGACCTGTCACTAAATGTGGACCCATACAAGCAGTGAAGCACAAAATATACACATACACTGCTTCTCCTGTAAAAATAATATATATATATAGAGGGGATCAGAGACACTGGCATCGCTATAAGGTTATTCACAAAGCGCTGGTGTTTGTCTTTATTGCAGGTGCAACAATTCTTCACAAAAGGGGAAATTTAAGGGGATACTCTACTTGAAAAAAAATAGAGGCCCCTTTTTGCCCTTAAGTTATTGTGCAAGTACTGTTGACATACTCAGAACAATGATTTTACTCACCTTTTCTCTTGTTTGCAGCTCCTCCTCTCCGGCTCAGGGACTCCCGAACCCTGAAGCTTTTCTGCACAATTTGTGCTCCTACACAAATTGCTTAGCATGGGAGCCGCAAATTGTGCATCGCTCAGGCCTTTCGCACTTTACGTACGCATGTTCTGTAGCGACTGCACAGAACCATGGATCAGAGCTGTGTGCGCATGCGCAAATCCTATTGAAGTGGAAATAGGCTGGAAGATGGCCGCCATTGTACACAGGCGGCCATCTTGTTCAGAATATTGGTTCACTTGTATATAACTAGACAGGTTTGTAGCTGAAACTAGAATGAGGTATACGTAGAAATTTAGGAATGCGTTTAGATTAGCAGAAAAGCAATTAAAGCTTTATGAAAGATCTCTGCTGTTCCTGGCACGGAGGAGAAAAGCGAAGTAGATCCTCCAAGGTCGTTGGGGCCCGCAGAAAGACAAAGGAGTAGAGATTAGGCCAGGTGCCATCTGTAACAAGTGAGTGTAGGCGCAAGGGAGGAGGGCGCAGCCCGGAACAGTAAGAGCAATTAATTATGATTTACTGAAACTAACACCAAAGTTTGCCAATGTACAGCCAATTAATGGAATGTCTTTGTATTAGCCAAAGGGAGGTATTAACCCACGTGGGGTGGAATAAAGTGTCATTGGGAGGTGGGCTAACTGGGATGTACCTAATTACGTATTTTTGGGTATAAGATCCCTTGCACGGGTGAAAAGGGGGGCTCACTCTTTGCGATTCAATCCTGTGTGGGCACTTGTGTGACGACACAATAAAGTTTGCCTTTCCTGAAGAGACTCGTGTTCTGACAATCCTTACTTGTGCCCGGTCCGGCGCCGTCTTGAAAGTGAATCTGTTTTTGTCCGCCTACACTATCCCTCGACTGCCTCTCTGAGACCGGTCGCTCCTGCGGATAGTCTCAGAGAAGGTCACTGTTGCGGATCTATTGAGGCAGCTGGGAAATTCAAAGTCCCAGCTGCTGCTGATGCTGCGTGAGGTGGAGGAAACTCTTCCACTTCCTCCAGTGTTTTAGGCATATTAGGGTTGGGGGGGTCAGGAGGATAAGTATAGTGTCCCTTGGAGCAGCAGCAGATTCACTGATGAAGCTTCTCATGCCATGGTGAAAGAGCGCTACCTGGGAATAACCCCCAGCGTCACCCTCTCTGTTCCCTGTCCACCATTTTAGATAGAAAATAGAACTGTATAAACTAACAGCTAAGTGTAGCCTCTAATATCTTGTTTTAAACCTGATTTCTGCTGATTGAAGAATTACCTCTTCTTCCCCCCAGGTCTCTAACTCTAAGCCATAAAAGTTGCTTAATATATCGAGACAGCAGAAGGAATGAATAAACCCCCGTAAATCCCTTAGCTGGCCATATTTGTTTTGGAAGAATGATTCCCTTTTACAACCATATTGACTAGACAGAGAATTCAGATTGTCTCGGGCTCAAGGGTCGTGTCTTTGGCTAGGGTCAGACGAACGCATTTTCGCGTTGTCTGTGAAAAAGTGCGTTCGAACGAATGGACGCATTTTTTCACGGAGTACGCGATAGCGGTCATACGATGCGCATTTGCATCCGTGATTTTGTACGGATCATCAATAAAACACTTTGTGCATCTGGACGTTATGTTGGCCGGTCATTAGCAGTGTCTGACATCTCCAATTCACGCACACACGCCGCTAGCGGACGCAGCGCACTCTGTACGTCCGTACTAGAGGTTTTACGTTCTCGACAAAATGCGTTCGTTTTCCACTTGCGTTGCGCAGCCGGACTTTTGTGCGACCGTACTTCGTATATTGGCCGTCATTGCCTGGCACTTGCTGCTACTACGGCCTGTAATGTATTGTGTTTTGCCTATGTTTCTTTTTGAGCCATCCTGACCACCGTAGTTAGTCTTCCTGATCCTTTCCCCCCCCTCCATTTTGTGTTCAGTTATAGATTAAACATCTACAGGAGCACAGCTCTGTTTTGAAGCTCTGTGTGTCTGTCACATTACTTTACATGGTGTCAGAAGTCTGTCTGGAACAGATCTCACGCTTATTATGGCATTATCGCAGTTTGAACACCCCAAGATTGACTGGGAAGCTCCAGACTTGTACCAAGAGTTTGAAAGATTTCGCAGCCACGTCTCCTTTGTGTTTGATGGACCGCTCTCAGAACAAACACTGAAGCAGCGCACAGGTTGGTTGGGAACGTGGATTGGCGAGCAGGGCAGAGAGATATATAAAACGCTACCCTGGGGAGAAGGGGAGAAGGATGATCCATCTAAAGTACTGGATAAATTTGCCAGCTATATAAGGCCAAGAAAGAATAAGAGAATTGCCAGACACCGCTTTAAGCAGAGAAAACAAGGAGTCACTGAGGGATTTGACCACTTTGTGAAGGATTTAAGACTTCTGCTAATGGATTGCGAGTATGCTGATCCAGATGATATGTTAATCGATACAATAATCGCTGGAATTAAAGAAAAGCGCGTCCAGGAGAGACTCTTAGACAAAGGGGAAGATCTAACCCTACCAAAAGCAATTGAAATTGCCCAACAGTTTGAACTGTCACAGAAGCAAATTAAAATAATCAGAGAAGAAGAATCTCAAGTGCAAGCAATAAACGTGAATACACAATTCCAAACTGCAAATAAAAAAGCCTATCTACAATATCAGCCAAAATCTGTGCAGAAAGACATGAATACTTACCGGACATACAACTGTTTAAATTGTGGAAAAGATCCCCAGCATAAGTGGACCCAGGGCAGATGTCCAGCGAAAGGTTCTGTCTGCTCGTACTGCCACAAACCAAACCACTGGGTGGCAGTGTGTCGCAAAAGGTCAGTAAACACAGTTAGTGTGCAGCAGCAATCAGAAACTGAGGATGAGGAGGTACTGGGCATAAATCTCACACGAACGGATGAGCACTATGATGACAAATGGACTGCGGACATTGAAATCCTGTCTCGGCAAGTGCCATTCAGAATTGATACTGGTGCAAAGTGCAACACATTGACTTTAAGTAATTATCAGACACTCCCGCATGTAGGTGAGCTTAAGCGCTCTAATCGAGTGCTAAAGTCCTACTCTAACCACAGGCTGAAGCCCATAGCTGCGGTGGACCTTCTAATCAAATTCAAGAATACAGAGATACCAGCAGAATTTGAGATTGTGGACATTTTGCAAGAAAATGTGCTTAGTGGCGCAACAGCAGAAGCCTTAGGTTTAGTGATGCGGCTCCATGCGCTGCAGCCTACTATGAAAAGCAACACACGACACTCTATCCAAGTGGCAACAACAGGACCTCTGCCAGTTGGGCTAGATGATTACCCAGAACTGACTCGCACTACTGGAACCTTGCCGGGCAAGTACACAATCAAAATTGATCCTGAAGCACAAGGTGTAGTTCATCCTGTCCGCCGTCAACCAGCTGCACTGAGAAATAAGATACTAGAGAAACTACAGGAGATGGTTAAAGATGGCTACATCACCAAAGTTAACCAACCAACCGAGTGGGTGAGTTCTATGGTGGCAGCTGTGCGTAATGGCAAAATAAGAATCTGTATTGACCCGAGCGACTTAAATAAAGTCATTAAGAGGGAACATTACCCAATGCGCACCATCGAGGAGGTAGTCTCTGCAATACCTGGTGCTAAAGTTTTCTCTGTTTTGGATGCAAAATCTGGGTTCCTACAAATAGAATTGGATGAAGCGTCATCATTCCTGACAACCTTCAACACGCCCATTGGCAGATTTAGGTGGCTTAGGCTTCCTTTTGGTCTAAAATGTGCACCTGAAATATTCCAGCGTATTATGGACGAAATGCTTGAGGGTATTAGCGGCGCAATCAGTGTGATGGATGACATTCTCATTGCGGCCCCTTCAGTACCGGAACATGATGAGATTCTCCGTAAGGTAATTCAGAGAGCCACAAGCTACAACCTGAGTCTCAACTTTGATAAATGCCACGTCAAGCAATCTTCTGTGCCCTATGTAGGACACCTGATAACAGCAGATGGCCTGAAGGCAGACCCTGCAAAAATAGAGGCTGTGAAATCCATGCCAACACCAAGAGACAAGGATGGTGTCCGTCGCTTCTTAGGGTTTGTCACCTACCTCTCGAAATTCCTGCCCAATCTCAGCGAAGTTGATGCACCTCTGAGACAACTTCTTAAAACTGATGTGGAATTTGCCTGGCAGCCAGCTCAACAACAAGCCTTTGACACACTCAAAGACATGTGCACTGAGTCTCCTGTGCTACAATTTTTTGATCCATCCAAGTCTGTCGAAATTTTCTGTGATGCCAGCAGCAACGGCCTCGGTGCAGTATTGTTGCAGGACAGCCACCCCATTGCCTTTTCGTCCAGGTCACTAACAGACACTGAAACTCGTTATGCGCAAATCGAGAAGGAGATGCTGTCAATTGTTCATGCATGTGTCAAGTTTCATAATTACATATTTGGAAACCACGTAACCGTCTACAATGACCATAAGCCTCTGGAGGATATTTTTAGGAAGCCATTGCTCTCTACCCCCATGCGCATTCAGAGGATGCGCCTTCGCTTGCAGTGGTATGATCTCACCGTTAAGTACAGACGGGGCAAAGATATGGAACTGCCGGATACGCTGTCGAGAGCCCAGTTACCTGTGAACAAGCCTGAGATGGAAGGCTTAGAGTGCGTCTCCATGCTTCATTTTGTTTCAGTCAGTGAGCAGAAATACTCAGAGCTGCAGAACTGCACAAGAGAAGAGCTCAGCTGTCTTCAAAGGATAATCCGGCAAGGCTGGCCAGACCACAGGCATGATCTCCCTAATGAACTACAACCATACTGGGACTCGCGAAGCCAGCTTGTTGTCTCCGATGGCGTTGTGTACAAAGGCCTGCGTATAGTGGTTCCCCCTTCTATGCAAGCTCACATGTTGAAGCTCATACATCAGTCCCACTTGGGAATAGTGAAGAGCAAGCAGAGAGCCCGTGAGGTCCTATACTGGCCAGGTATGAGCTCTGTAATTGAACAAATGGTAAAGAACTGTGGCAAGTGTGCAGACTTCCAGAATAAACTGCCAAGACAACCCCTACGTCCAACAGAAACCCCCAGTTTTCCCTTTGAAGAAGTAGCCTCGGACCTGTTTGAGTTCGAAGGGACCCATTACATTCTGCTGGTGGATTACTACTCGAAGTTCATCGAAGTGGACACGCTGAAGAATCTACATTGTCGCAGTATCATAGAAAAGCTGAAGGCTCAGTTTAGCAGGCATGGGATCCCTGTCATCCTTCGAACAGACAATGGCCCTCAATATGCAGCAGAGGAATTTAAGGTGTTCTGCCAAAGTTATGGAATTACTCACAGAACTTCGTCACCACACACACCACATTCCAATGGTGAAGCCGAGCGTGCAGTCCAGACTGTTAAAAAACTTTGGGCCAAAGCGTCAGACAAACACCTTGCACTGCTTGATTACAGGACAACTCCACTGGATTCTGTAGGCTTTTCGCCTGCTCAACTGCTGATGGGCAGGCGGCCCCGAAATAGCCTGCCTACTGCTCGTCTGCTGCTCGCACCTGCAGCTTATGATCCCATCAAAGTCAAACAGCGCCTAGACAAAGCAAATGCATTCAGAAATTCTACTATGACCGTAAAAGAGCAAGTGGCCCCCGTGCTGAATTGAAGCCTGGAGATGAAGTTCGGATGCAGCCGCACCCAGGCAGTAACAGGTGGTCGCCTGGAGTAGTAGTGAGGTCTCACGATGCCCCTCGATCCTATATTGTAGAAAGTGGAAATAAGGAATACCGTCGCAACGTCCAGCACCTTCGTAAGAGCACACCAGATGCCAATGACTCCCGTCACAGACTTATCAATGATCATTGGGCTGAGTTGATGGAGCCAGTGAGTGCCGAGGAGCCCGAGCCTGTGGAACATACTAACCCCAGCAAGAATCTGCTCCAGTACCACAGTCTGCTAAGGGAATGACGTCAACCGGGCAGTACATCACCAGGCTAGGCAGAGTTGTGAAACCTCCGGACCGGCTTTCCTTGTAGCCAGAGACATGCGTAGCAAACGCGAATGGCGACAGCAGTGTGCCAATAACTGTTCCAGTTCCACTTGCTTATGTACAATGGTGCACTGCTCTGGATGATATGTTATCGTTTGAGTCTCGTTTAAAATGTGCTAACCTTTTCTTTGTTCTTTTGAGGGATGCAAGTTTTCTGTTTATGTAAATTGAGAAGTTTAAAGAATTATCACCGATTTAATATTTGCGATATCTATACCTGTATCCCAAGTGACTATGCTAGTTAAGGGTTTGTTTTATACTTACGAAGGGAGATGTAATGTATTGTGTTTTGCCTATGTTTCTTTTTGAGCCATCCTGACCACCGTAGTTAGTCTTCCTGATCCTTTCCCCCCCCCTCCATTTTGTGTTCAGTTATAGATTAAACATCTACAGGAGCACAGCTCTGTTTTGAAGCTCTGTGTCTGTCACATTACTTTACACGGCCGTGATTAAGTGCGCCTGCACGCGCGTTCGCACTGCGCTCGTCTGACCCTAGCCTTTGAGGTGAACCTTGCTGACTTGCAAAATGATGAATAAAGTCCAATATGTATAATGAAGGTTGATATGATAAGTGGGAGGGTAACCTGGGGAGGGGAATACTCGCCATGTATAAATTCTTTGTTTCTCTGTTGGCTCGGGACTTGAGCTTTGATTTGTGAGCAAGACTTGCAGCTCTCGTCCGGTACCGAATAAAACCTTTTTTCCTTTCAAGAATCAAGGCCTCCGTCTGGCATTTCTTTTGTTGAGTCATCACCTAAATACCTGGTCAGATAGCCATTACAATGATATCAATATTTCTTTTTGAAACACCAAAGTTCATTGTGATTGCAACTGCAGAAAAAAATGACTTTTTGAATACAAAATCATGGTGAATTCCTCACTTAATTTTCTTATGGCTTGACTCCGGGTTATTAAAGGTACCCCTAGCTGAAAGTGGATTCTATTTTTAATGCTGTATATAGAATAATGCTTAATGGAAAACATTACAGGGTATTAGACCAGGACTCAAAATTTAAAGTCCCAAGCTACTAACCAGGCCATAAGAGTTACTCGCCACCAGTTGCTCCACCTAACCCCTACCCAGCCCTTAACTCTGCCCCTAAACACACCCCCTTAAATTATCTTATGAAATAACACTGTTAAAGGTTTTATTTAGACTAAAGTTACAAAAATAACATTAATACCCAGACATCAGACCCCAGATACATGTATACCCAGTCATCAGACCCCAGTGTGAGCAGAGCGAGGAGGCAGGGAAGCTCCTCTCCACCCCCTGCCAGTGACAGACACAAGGTGGGTCAGGTTAGGCAGCTGTTCCCTGCCATGTGCAGCCTGGGGAAGGGGGACTGCACGGTGGCACTGCCGGAATACGCAGTACAAAATAATTTATTGTGCTGCCTGTGTGTGCATTTCCACTCGCCCTCACTTAATTTCCACTCGCCAAAACTAGTAGGCGAGTGGAAATTTTAAGCCCTATATTAGACTATATAAAATAAAAAAGACACCTTTACAGTTCCCTCAGATACTGGTGAAGTCACCCTCCCATTGTTATTTGAATCAGAGATGGAGGCCCGTATCCATGGCCGGATTAACATAGGGGCGGATGGAGCGGTCGCTCCAGGCCCCCTTCTAAAAATAGGCCCACAGCCGGCCAGCTGATAGTGAGTGCCGAGTGCACCCAGCCCAGGCCTTTGATCAGCCCTGCAGCAGAACCCGGCGCTTAGATAATAGAAACGCAGCATTTCCTTTGGGCAGAGGCTGAGGGGCGGAGCTGTTCTTTGAAGCCACGTGCTGCCCCTTTCCCTGCACAGCGTGAAGGTGATGAAGATCCGGCTCGGGAGATAAGAGAAGGACACACTGATTTGTAAATATTTCCTCCCTCTTATTTAAACACTGGCCCACTAGTTCCAGGATGACATGGGAGGGGGGGCCCTACCTAACAGGCATCCAGGTTGCTTAGAGATAGCAGCTTCAACTTAAGCTGCAAAGCAGCCTGATTAGTGTAAACACTACTTTACTTGAATTTTACCACTTCTGCTGCTGCTCTGATATAGTAATAATTTTGTGTGTGTGTGGGGTGTATACATGTGTCACTCTGGTGTATATGTGTGGTGTGTATTAATATTATACATATGTCACTCTGGTGTATATATGTGCAAGTGTGTGCCATGTATGTAGCTGAGTGTGTGTGTATATAGCTGAGTGTGTGTGTCTATATAGCTGAGTGTGTGTGTATATATAGCTGAGTGTGTGTGTGTGTGTGTGTATATAGCTGAGTGTGTGTGTGTATATAGCTGTGTGTGTGTGTGTATATGGCTGAGTGTGTGTGTGTAGCTGAGTGTGTATATAGCTGAGAGAGTGTGTGTGTATATAGCTGAGAGAGTGTGTGTGTATATAGCTGAGAGAGTGTGTGTATATAGCTGAGTGTGTGTGTATATAGCTGAGTGTGTGTGTATATAGCTGAGTGTGTGTGTGCCATGTATGTAGCTGAGTGTGTGTGTATATAGCTGAGTGTGTGTGTCTATATAGCTGAGTGTGTGTGTGTATATAGCTGAGTGTGTGTGTGTGTGTATATAGCTGAGAGAGTGTGTGTGTATATAGCTGAGAGAGTGTGTGTATATAGCTGAGAGTGTGTGTGTGTGTATATAGCTGAGAGTGTGTGTGTATATAGCTGTGTGTGTGTATATAGCTGTGCGTGTATATATAGCTGTGCTTGTGTTTGTGTATATAGGTGTGTGTGTGTGTGTATATAGCTGTGTGTGTATATAGCTGTGTGTGTAGCGGAGTGTGTGTTTTGTGTATATTGCCGTGTGTGTGTGTGTATAGCTGTGTGTGTGTGTATATAGGTGAGAGTGTGTGTGTGTATATAGCTGAGAGTGTGTGTGTATATAGCTGTGTGTGTATATAGCTGAGTTTGTGTTTGTGTATATAGCCGTGTGTGTGTATATAGCTGAGTGTGTGTGTATATAGCTGTGTGTCTGTTTGTGTGTATATAGCTGTGTGTGTATATAGCTGAGTGTGTGTGTGTAGATGAGTGTGTGTGTGTGTAGCGGAGTGTGTGTTTGTGTATAGCTGTGTGTGTGCATATAGGTGAGAGTGTGTACCCAGGACATACTTGAAAACAAGAGAAATCTCAATGTATCCTTCCTGGTAAAATCCTTTATAAATAAAATAAATAAATATAGCTGTGTGTGTGTATATAGCTGAGTGAGTGTGGTGTGTAGCTGAGTGTGTGTGTATATAGCTGAGTGAGTGTGTGTGTGTAGCTGAGTGTGTGTGTATATAGCTGTGTGTCTGTTTGTGTATATAGCTGTGTGTGTATATAGCTGAATGTGTGTGTATGTGTGCTCTGTATATAGCAGAGTGTATGTGTGCTCTGTATATAGCAGAGTGTATGTGTGCTCTGTATATAATGGAGTGTGTGTGTGTATGTGTGCTCTGTATTATAGCGGAGTGTGTGCGTGCCTCAGTATTTATAAAAAGGCCCACCGAAATCTTCAGCACCAGGCCCATGATGCTCTTAATCCGGCCCTGCCCGTATCCAAAGACTGCAGGTGGAAAGTCATAAATCTGCAATGGATATGGTGCTTGGAGAGTCAGTTTAAAAGGAAACTAGCATACAATATGTGTATATATAAAGTGTATATATTACATTGCTTGGCAAAAAAAAGTCCCCACCTACCATACAAGCCTGTTATGATCTGGGGTTTTGCTACAGTTGTTCAGGTCTAAGTTCAACAACGTTATGGGCCCAAAAAATGAGGTCACGTGACTTCCTAAATATACTGAATGAGCAGGTTTATACACTGATGGGTTTTTTCTTCCCTAATGGCGTCGAGTAGCAAGAATGCTTGTAACTGGTTCAGGGAGCATGATACATCATTTTCACACATGGATTGGCCACCGCACAGTCCAGACCTTAACCCCATTGAAAAAATTGGGTCAGTGGGGGCGCTCTGATCTCTGTAATTATAATTCAGCTGGTGCTGCCAGATAGGGAAGAAGCACAGACTCTCGAAGGGGTGTGCGACTGTATAGTTGCAAATTGGGGTGGTTCCTACCAGCGCAATGTATATTATAGTAATGTTGTTGGATGTTTCATAGGCTGCATAGGAGTGGAACGCAAGCGAGTGGAACGCAAACAAAGATGGCCGCGACGCGGCCATATGACGCAACTAATGCCATGTGACCCTAATGACGCGCGAACCCGGAAGTGAACTCCGGGAGAAGCGCGAAACGCTGCCGATAATGATGGAACCAGTCCTAAATAAAAGGAGATCCATGAACAACCTCGGCTTACCCCCCCATCTTACCCACACATTGACTGAGGAAGGCGCCAGTGCAGCGCCGAAACGCGTATCACCATACCCCCATTGTATTCTTTATTTTATTCTACGTGTACACTTTAATTTGTAATCGCCAATAAATTATTTGAACATCTTATACGTTCCATCTTTATTTTATTAACCCCCTACTGAGCTTACAAAACAGACCACAGACGGGCAGACAAACCCTGAGGAAACAACAAGGCAGCAGACTCTAAGGCTAGGGTCAAACGAAAGTATTTTTACACGCGAACGTAAAAAAGTGCGTCCGAACGCATTGATGTATTTTTTCACGGAATATGCGAAAACGGTCATACGATGCGCATTTTCGTGCGTGATGTTTTACGAATCCAAACCAGGAAACTTTTTGCGTCTGGACGTTATGTTGGCCGGACACGAGCAGGGTCTGATGTCTCCAAATCACACACACACAACGCTAGCGGGCGCAGCGCACGCTGTACGTCCGTACTAGCGGTTCTGCGTTCTCGAAAAAATGCGTTCATTTTCCACTTGTGTTGCGCGGCCGGACTTTCGTGCGACCGTACTTCGTATATTGGCCGTCATTGCCCGTCATTTGCTGCTATTGCGGCCGTGATTATGTGCGCCAGAACGCACGTTAAAAATGCGCTGTCTGACCCCAGCCTTAAAGTCAACTACCGTCCAGATACTGAGTGAGCAGGTAAAGGGGTCAAGGCGCTCACCAACGAGAAGCGCCACACGCTTAAGAGTTGAGCCTGGATATCGAAGGCTCCTCAATCGGTGAGTGTATACGAATCCCATTTTTTAATACTATTCATTATTTGATATTGTGCCATGAGAGCGCTGTCCCTTTTGTCTTCCCGGTCGAGGTGATAAGGCTGACACAAAGAAGGGCAGAGGCCACTCTTTATTTGGCTCGAGGCATTCCAATCCAGAGCCTGGACATATGAGGCTCTGGAATCCGTAAGTGCGATATTATCATTATTTGCACTATATAGTGTGCCGAGGCAATATTGCACTATTTTCCTCCTCTTTTCTCTGTTTTATATTGGAGTCCATCGTGACCACAGGAAGAATTGATATAGTGAGAAACAATAAGGAATCACCACCAAGGACACCAGGACTATAAGTACGTACTTTGAACTTTGCCATTAGGCGCAATCCATTTAAATTGGACAATTTGAACCTGACCTTTTGGCTCCACTAACCTCTACTATTTTTGATCGATCTGCACTAGATTGCACTATACGCACTTTATTGTTGTACTTGCACATTTTGTGTCACCAATATACGGCACCACGAGAGCACTTTGTACCGTGAGAACTGTACTGTCTTGTATGACACACTTTGGCATTTGGGAACAGATACCCCGCTAGCCTATGAAACATCCAACAACATTCTTAACCCCATTGAGAATCTTTGGGAGAATGTGCTGGAGAAGACTTTACGCAGTGCTGCGACTCTCCATCATCAACACAAGGGGGGTTTTTCAGAGAGATTCAAAATGTCGCCGCATGTTCGGTGCCCTTTTGTTCCTCGCACTTCGGGGCGATTCTGCGATTCTAGTTCACTAACCCTGTGATGTATTCAGCATGCACCGCTGGGTCCCCGTAGTGCAGGAAATACTCACCACAAACCCGCCGAACATTCATCAAACAGTCACCGAAAACCCGCAGAAACCACTGCAAAAACTAAGCCGAACACGCCGGCAAAATCCGAGGAGCCGCCAATCACAGTGCTGAGCAGCCGCCGGAAAAAGCCGACGGACGTGGTGAAAAAAAAAAGTACACTTGAAAGTTTCAAAATTGAAATGCCGTTTGCAAAAAAACTACTGAAAGAAAATGTCTGGAATTTACATGTAGGATCCAATGAATGATAAGAAAAAGGGCTGTTACAGAAAAAAGAAAAACGTTTAAAAAAAAGAAAAAGAAAAAAGGATTGCCAAAAAATGTGCAAAAGATCCAAAAAAATCTATAAATAAAGAGCCTTTTTTACTGCAGAATTTTATAATGAACGGTTTATTAGATATTGAATTAAAACGGGAATATTTTTAACATTGAAGCCTATGGGATTCGCCTGAATAAACCTGCCGAATGAAACCACTGAACAGCAGGGCATTTCGGCAACTTTTCACTGCTGTTCAGTGTTTTCTGAATAGCTGAACCATTGCTTCTCTATGGGGGATTTCACTGCCCTCGAACAGGGGCCGTACATGCAGGCAATTCACCAAAATTTGGCAAACTGCCTGCTCTGAATAGCCGAATGGCCCCGAAATGTCACCGTATGCTGAATTTCAGTGTCCGGTTACATTTCAGGGCCAGATCGCTCTCTCTGAATAACCCTGAAGATCTTGGTCCCAAATTAATGCGACCTGGATGGAAATAAATGTGGTGACATTGCATGAGCTTATCAAAATGGTGCCACAGTGAAAGCGTGCCGGAATCAGAGCAAATGGGGCAACAACCAAATGTTAGTGTGTGTGCTTTTTTTTTTGTCCAGGCAGTGTATATTAGCCATTAACTGTCTTCTGTTATCCCCATCCCTTAACCACTTCGCTGCGGTGGAAGCGCTCAGCGCGTCGAACCGCAGGTAGCGTTCCAAGCGGTGGACGCGCTGAGCGCGTCTTTTCTTTGGGGCCAGCGTTCGGCCGGGTTCCGGCCGATCGCTGGCCCCCCCCGGTGCGGTCTGACATCCTCGATGTCAGCCCAGCACCCGGAACCGCCGCCGGAGTAATTAGGTGTCATCGCGGGGGCGCGATGACACCTAATTCAGGCGCCCCCCCGCATGTGCGGAGGAGGCGCCTGAAAGGGAGGGGGGAGGTCCTTCGGACCTCCCTCCCGATCGGCGGCGTGCAAGGGGTTAACCCAGGCACCATTTGGAAGGGCACAGCCTGCCCTTCCAAATGGTACCTGGCATTAACCCCATGGGGGCCGGATCACGAATCGGCGCCGAAAAGCACCGGTTCGTGATCCTTTCCCGGAGCTGGCCGACATCTTGGATGTCGGCCAAGCTTCCGGGAATGCCCCCTGAGGACTGGCGTCACGATGACGCCAGTCCTGGAGTTAACCCCTAACTGGAGATAGGGGGTTCCAATGAACCCCCTATCTCCCGATCCGTGGCAGTTAGGGGTTTATGTCTGGTATTGTTGGATCGGCCAGAGCATGGCCGTTCCAACAATACCAAACATAAGTATAAAAAAGTTCTAAAAAAAAAATATATATATTTAAAAACAAATTATAAAAAAAAATAAACAAGTTTTTTTTTCCTTTTTTTTTGGTTGTCAATGCAGCAATATTGTTCCCATTTCAATTATAATGTGAACAATGATGCTGCACTAACGATTTTTGTATGCGGTGCGTTTGTTAAAAATCGCGTAATTTTCCCCAAAAAAAAATGTAACGAGACCCCATCTCTAATTTTTTTAACAAACGCACCCCATACAAAATATAACCGCAATTGCTCGCATCTTAAAATGTGAAAAAAAAACACTTAACACGTTGTAAATTATTGAAAATTCATATTTTATTGCATTTTTTGTTATAATAAACAGACAGGTCATAACGTATACATATAATAATGACATATTATGAATCTGCCGAGTCTGACGGAAAGAACGATATATAATATGTCTGGGTCATATACTAAAATAAGCCTTCAAAACACGTTTAAACATGATGAGCAAAATCGGTAAAAATGAGCTCAGCACAGAGGCGGGAAAAGCCTCAGCAGCGAAAGGGTTAAAGCAATAAAAAGAAAAGCACGGAGCATCTAGCTACAGGAAGTCGTTGGATCTCCATTTACCCAGACAAATGTCTTTAGAAGAATTACGAGTACAGAGTCTACCTTGATGTGGCAGCTAGAGTGTCCCTTTAAATATGCAGAGGTTTTCTTGTGTCAGCTCATGTTTAAATATGCACATTATTTCGGCTTAAAACTGCTTGAGATGTTTCCTACAAAATGCTTTGTAATTGGCAAATGTATTAAAAACGCATTATGTTACTCAATCTGCCGAGTAGCGGACAATTCAGCCAGGCAAAGAATTAGAACAAAATTATATGAAAGTCTTTAGCAGGAATCTTGCATCCTAATGAAACTATCTTCTCGTGAAAAAAGCAAACAAACAAACTTTTCAGATTTCCAAGGAGTTGAGATATTTTCCAAATGGGCGAAGTGTATTAACAAGAGTATGGGGTGGGGAAGCCAAGAGTTAGCTTTTCTTTAGAGGCACATCTGGAAGGGAGACAGCCAGCTCTTGATCTGACCACGCTGCCTATATATGCTGCAGTGGACCACATAAAAAATGGCCATCAGCGTATGCGTAGTGACAGCCAGCCATGTGTGTGCAGTGACAGTCTGTCATTGCTGGCAGCCATTTTTGAAATGGTCATTGAGATGTCACGAACAACAATAGGGAATCATTTCATATTTATATACAGTATACAGTTGTGTTCAAAATTATTCAACCCCCACTGAAATTGAGTGTTTTGGCCAGTTTGACATTGGTTTTGATCATTCAGTCATCTTGCTTACAATTAAATCAAAGAGGCACGTGTAGGTCAGACAAATATAACATTTATAATGAAATAACCACAAATGCCTTTTCTGTGCTCATATCATTATCAGTTTTATTCAACCCCCAAGTGACATTCAATCTTAGTACTTAGTACAACATCCTTTTACAGTTATAACAGCTTTTAAACGTGAAGCATAGCTTGACACAAGTGTCTTGCATCGATCTACGGGTATCTGCGCCCATTCGTCATGGGCAAAAGCCTCCAGTTCAGTCACATTCTTAGGCTTGCGCACTGCAACTGCTTTCTTTAAGTCCCACCAGAGGTTCTCAATCGGATTTAAGTCAGGTGACTGCGATGGCCACTCCAAAATGTTCCAGCTTTAATCTGCAACCATGCTCTAGTGGACTTGGAGGTATGCTTGGGATCATTGTCCTGTTGAAAGGTCCAACGTCTCCCAAGCCTCAGGTTTGTGACGGACTGCATCACATTGTCATCCAATATCTCCTGGTACTGAGAGAGTTCATGGTACCTTGCACACGCTGAAGCTTCCCTGTACCTGCAGAAGCAAAACAGCCCCAAAGCATGATTGACCCCCCGCCATGCTTCACAGTAGGCAAGGTGTTCTTTTCTTCATAGGCCTTGTTCTTCCTCCTCCAAACATAGCGTTGATCCATGGGCCCAAACAGTTCTAATTTTGTTTCATCAGTCCACAGAACACTATCCCAAAACTTCTGTGGTTTGTCCACATGACTTTTGGCATACTGCAGTCGACTCTTCTTATTATTTGGAGACAGCAAGGGGGTGCGCCCGGCAGTTCTGGCACGGAGGCCTTCATTACGCAGTGTGCGCCGTATTGTCTGAGCTGAAACTTCAGTACCGAATGATGCTTCCTATGGTCTCTCTTGGTATGTTTAACATCTTTGCAATCTTCTTATAGCCATTACCCTTCCTGTGAAGAGTAATCACCTCTTCTCTTGTCTTCCTGGACCATTCTCTTGACTTCACCATGTTTGTAACCACACCAGTAAATGTCTAGAAGGAGCTGAGTATCACAGTCATTTTAAAGCTGCCTAATTGGTGCTGATTATGCTTTATTGCTGCTCCGTGACATCCACAGGTGTTTTCAATACCTGATTGAAAACACTTGAATGAACCTCTGTTCTTCAGAGTGGTAGTCTTTAACCCTTTCGCTGCTGAGGCTTTTCCCGCCCCTGTGCTGAGGTCATTTTTTACCTGTTTTGCGCATCATGTTTAAACCTGTTTTGAAGGCTTATTTTAGTATATGACATCGACATATTATATATCGTTCTTTCCGTCAGACTCGGTAGATTCATAATATGTCATTATTATATGTATACGTTATGTCATGTTTGTATATTATAACAAAAAATGCAATAAAATATGTATTTTCAATAATTTACAGCGTGTAAAGTGTTTTTTTCCACATTTTAACATGCGAGCAATTGCGGTTATATTTTGTATGGGGTGCGCTTGTTAAAAAAATTAGAGATGGGGTCTCGTTACATTTTTTTTTGGGGAAAATGACACCATTTTTAACAAACGCACCGCATACAAAAATCGTTAATGCAGCATTATTGTTCACATTATAATTGAAATGGGAACAATATTGCTGCATTAACAAACAAAAAACAAAAAAAAAAGTGTTTATTTTTTTTTTTTAATTTTTTTTTTAATTTTTTTTTATTTTTATTTTTATTTTTTATTTTTTTTTACATTTTTTTTTACTTTCATGTTTGGTATCGTTGGAACGGCCATGCTCTGGCCGATCCAACGATATCAAAATTTAACCCCTAACTGCCACGGATCGGGAGATAGGGAGTTCATTGGAACTCCCTATCTCCACACTTCGTGGCAGTTAGGGGTTAATGCTAGGACTGGCGTCATCGTGCTGCGCACGATGACGCCAGTCCTCTGGGGGAGTTCCCGGAAGCTTGGCCGACATCCAAGATGTCGGCCAGCTCCGGGAAGGATCGCAAATCGGCGCTTTTCAGCGCCGATTTGCGATCCAGCTCCCCAGGGGTTAATGCCAGGCATCATTTGGAAGGGCAGGCTGTGCCCTTCCAAATGATGCCTGGGTTAAGCCCCTGTGAGCCGCCGATCGGGAGGGAGAGAGGTCCGAAGGACCTCCCCCCCCTCCCTTTCAGGCGCCTCCTCCGCACATGCGGGGGGGGCGCCTGAATTATGTGTCATCGCGGGGGCGCGATGACACATAACAATGGCGGCCACTGCTCCGGATGCCGGGCTGACATCCAGGATGTCAGCCCGCACCGGAGGGGCCAGCGATCGGCCGGTACCCGGCCGAACGCTGACCCCAATGCGAGGACGCGCTCAGCGCGTCCTCCGCATACCAGGGGCAATGCTGAGGACGCGCTGAGCGCGTCCTTAGCATTGAAGTGGTTAAGGGGTTGAATAATTGTGTCAATGAAGAATTCACAAAAGAAACATTTACTACTGTATTACAAAACCAATTGATGTCATTTTAGTTGCATATGGTTCTTTAAAATGTCCTTGTAGGATTTCATTCTGAATACAATTACAAATGTACACTAAATTCCCTAAAACCCTTTACAGCATTGGGGGTTGAATAATTTTGAACACAACTGTATATGTGTTAGGATTTTTTTCTTGCTAACAAATAGAATTGTAAAAAATGGGGCAGCTCTATATCAAAGATTTCCTGTCACTCATTTCCTGTAGCTTGCCACAACGGTGAGTGACAACGGCGAGTCAAAGAGTTGGTCTACAGGTTTTCCCATAAACTGATAAATTAAAGGGAAATACTTTGAAGGTAATACTGGGGCAGAGGGGTGTTGTTTTTATTTAAAGTTATTTAGATCTCTGCAAGATGCGGTTGGTCCTCCCATTTCAGGGTACTATCACATCTCTGTTGCTAAAACGGAGATGCTAACGGGAAAAACCTGCGCCTGGAGGTTCCCCCTAGCTTCCCCATTTTAACACCATATCACAGAGCAGGCGCTGATTCAGCAGCTTGCCCGTAACTAGGGATGCACCGAAACGAAAATTTCCAGCCGATACGAAACTGAAAATTCGGGATCGGTTTGACCAAAAACCGATACCGAAAACACCATTTTTGGCCGATAATTTTCGGTGGCCGAAATTTCGGTGCATCCCTACCCATAACGCAGCACTAAACTCCTTGATACTCATGGCAGCGCTAACCTTATTTAACCTAGCGCCAACACCCATATATGTGCTTTAATAATGTGACAGGGTCCTTAGTGTCTAATAGGGGAGCAGGGCCTCCGGGTTACAGTGCATTCATCTCAGGACTGTTACGCCAATCTGATAGAGTTGCGTTGCAAGGTTCGGCGTAATGACGTGGGTGCATCACTACTGAGCATTGTTGGCGTCAGGTGGTGATCATTGTGCACCAAGAAGGTTGCCACTTGAACATGTGGGCAACCACAAACTGGCTGAGAAAGTGGACGAGCCTGGCCCATAGTAGTTGCCTGGATGTTGAAAGGGTAAGTCCCCGATGGCCATGACAACTTAACAGAAAAACAGACAAAAGAATAGACAGATTGTTACCCTCAATGATAGATGTCTGGACCCAATCACACACGTGTTTGATGGATCAGATGTGCACAGAGCCTACAGGGGGAGCCAGCATTCCTAAATATGACCTCCATGTTGCCATGCACATGTCCTGAAGATTCCTCTGACCTCTTATCGCTACTGGAAGCGGGACAGGAACGACACGGGTGTGCAACGACTTCCCATGCATTTTACGACTATGTGACCCCCCCTTCCTGCACTAACAGCAATTTCTTCTTTTTACTACTTATATCAATAGATAAATCTGAAATATTACGAAACACTTCAAAAAAATAATATTATCACTTCACACTAGGGATGAGCCGAACACCCCCGTGTTCGGTTCGCATTCGAACTCGAACAATTTCAAAGGTTCGAGCTCGAACCGAACTCAATGTAAGTCAATGGGACTCAAAAGTTTGGTTTTTAGAGTGCCCTGCAAGAGGGCATATATGCAAGATATTTGCCATAAAAGGTGTATGGGGGTCCGGGTAGTGCCCTGGGGACAAAAAACAAGGAAAAAAAGTTTTAAAAAAAACATTTTTAAAGGAACAGTGAGTTTTCCATAAAATAAGGGTTAAAAATAAAAATGAAAAATATCGTGCCTAGGAGGTCCCCATAACCTGCCCGTGAAGTGGCGGATTTGTAGGATGTATAAAAACATTTAAAAATAAAAAAAATGACATTTCAAATGACGGTAAACGGTTTTCCTTTAAGCTATTCATAAACAACTGCTTGGGGCGGCAGCCTGTATGAAAAGAGACGTTTTAGGACACGCAGAACAAGTTTAGTGATTTTTTGGCTAAATTATGGTGAAACTTATGCAGGCTTTGGATGAAAGTAACAATAGGTGCTTTAAAATTGGACCTTTAGTGTCGGCAACAGTGCCGTCACACCGTAACCCCTCTGTGGTATTGTGGAAGACACGGATTACAATTCACAGAAATTTTATGGAAGTATGTGACACCACCCTGATAGCTGACTGTCACTGACTGAGAAGACACACTTTCCACCACCAATTCCCACATATCTGCAACAAGTGAGCCCCCCAAATTGCTGCTGTCACTGACTGAGAAGACACTCTTTTATTTACACCAAGCGATTCCTATCAACATTTACAGGGTTATTCAAAGAGCTCCGAATTGCTGGCGAAAGGTAACCGAACGCTGAAAATCAGCGTACGGTTACCTTTCCTGGCCATTCGGTTATTCAGAGAGCAGGCAGTTTGCCAAATGTTGGCGAATTGCCTGCACATACGGTGCCTGTTCGGTGTCTGTTCGAGGGCAGTGAATTCTCCATAGAGAAGCAATGCTTCATCTATTCAGAGAACAAAAACCAGCAGTGAAAAGTTGCCAAAATGCACTGCTGTTCGGTGGTTTAATTCGACAGGTTTATTCAGGAGAATCCCATAGGCTTCAATGTTAAAAATATTCCCGTTTTAACTCAATATCTAATAAACCGTTTAATATAATATTCTGCAGTAAAAAGTATATTTATTCATAGATTTTTTTAGGATCTTTTAGGCATTTTTCGGTATTTTTTTGCAAAAATGTATTTCCGTTCTTTTTTTTAATCGTTTTTTCTTTTTACTGTAACAGCCCTTTTTATAAAAATTCATTGGATCTTATATGTAAATTTCAGACATTTTCACTCAGTAGTTTCTTTGCAAACAGCGTTTCACTTTTCAAACATTCAAGCGTACTATTTTATTTCTTTATCACGCCATTCGTCTGCGGTGTCGGGTTTTTCCGGCGGCTGCTCTGCGCTGTGATCGGCTCCTGCTCGGGTATCTCCGGCGTGTTCGACGGGGTTAATTCAGATGTTTTTGCCGGTTTCGGTGTGCTTTCGCCCTGGTTTTGCTGTGAGTTTTTGGTGGGTTTGCGGCGACTTTTCCCTGCACTACGACGGCCCTGTGGTGCTTGCTGAATACACCGCAGGGCCGCCGAAATGGGATCGCCAAATTGCACCGAATTGAAGAGAACGAAAAGTCACCGAACGTGCGGTGACTTTGCGATTCTCTTTGAATAACCCTGTTAATATAGTTTAGAGACACATTGCTGGGAGTTTTATTGCTTTGCAGCTCTGTTATACACCCACGCATTCCCCCCAATATATGGAGGAGAACCTAGACAGGACGATATAAGGAGATCAGAATTAGGGATGAGCTGTTCGGGTTCGGACGGTTCGAGGTTCGACCCGAACTTAGCCTGTTCGAGCAGATCGCGAACCCCGAACATGTCCGGGTGTTCGCCGCATGTTCGACCACAATGGACCACAATGCATTTTCCCACTGCCTGAAGCTCGTAATTGGCTACAGCCTTGCACCTGACCACAGGTCTGGTGCAAGACTGGTTGAACACTATGCCAATCACCGCTCAGAGTCCTGATTGGGCAAATTTTGCCCAATCATGGGCTCACAGAGCTAAGTCCCGCAGCACACTATATAAGGTTTCCACGCAGCGCTTCTGCACGCATTTCAGAGGAGATTTCAAAGGAGATAGTTGTGTGTGTTGTTACTGCCGGTCTGCCACGCTACTGGGGGGGTCTCATTTCGACCAAATATCAGGGAAGTTAGGTGATGTGTGTCTTGTCACTGTGCCAGCAATTGTTTTGGGGGTTTACAACTTTATTTCAAACATTTGTGTGTTGAGGTGATTTTCTGGGTCTTGTCACACTGTGCCAGCAAGTCTTTTTGGGTCTCATTTATACCAAATATCAGGGAATTTAGGTGATGTGTGTCTTGTCACTGTGCCAGCAAGTTTTTTTGGGGTTTACAACTTTATTTAAAACATTTTTGAATTGAGGTGATTTTCTGGGTCTTGTCACTGTGCCAGCAAATCTTTTTGGGGCTCACTAATTTCTTTAAAACACTTGTGAATTAAGGTGATCTGTGTCTCGTCATACAAACAGTACCACGCTGTATTTTGGGGCTCACTAATTTCTTTAAAACACTTGGGAATTAAGGTGATCTGTGTCTCGTCATACAAACAGTACCACGCTGTATTTTGGGGCTCACTAATTTCTTTAAAACACTTGGGAATTAAGGTGATCTGTGTCTCGTCATACAAACAGTACCACGCTGTATTTTGGGGCTCACTAATTTCTTTAAAACACTTGGGAATTAAGGTGATCTGTGTCTCATCATACAAACAGTACCACACTGTATTTTGGGGCTCACTAATTTCTTTAAAAACACTTGGGAATTAAGGTGATCTGTGTCTCGTCATACAAACAGTACCACGCTGTATTTTGGGGCTCACTAATTTCTTTAAAACACTTGGGAATTAAGGTGATCTGTGTCTCGTCATACAAAAAGTACCACGCTGTATTTTGGGGCTCACTAATTTCTTTAAAACACTTGGGAATTAAGGTGATCTGTGTCTCATCATACAAAAAGTACCACGCTGTATTTTGGGGCTCACTAATTTCTTTAAAACACTTGGGAATTAAGGTGATCTGTGTCTCGTCATACAAACAGTACCACGCTGTATTTTGGGGCTCACTAATTTCTTTAAAACACTTGGGAATTAAGGTGATCTTCTGTGTCTCGTCACACAGCCAGCAATTTTTTTGGGGCTCACTAATTTCTTTAAAACACTTGGGAATTAAGGTGATCTGTGTCTCGTCATACAAAAAGTACCCCGCTGTATTTTGGGGCTCACTAATTTCTTTAAAACACTTGGGAATTAAGGTGATCTGTGTCTCGTCATACATACAGTACCACGCTGTATTTTGGAGCTCACTAATTTATTTAAAACATTTGTGAATTAAGGTGATCTGTCTCTTGTCATTGCCTGCCAGCTCTCACTGAGTTATACCAGAGTTATTTAAATCTTTATACCAGAGTTGAATCAGAGTTCTGTATATATTAATCTATATATCACTCACCATGTCTGAAAGAACAAAAAGGACAGGCAGACGCTCCCAGCCACAGATAAGAGGGCAAGCAGCCCCTGTGTCGGGAGGCTGTGTCTCTGGTCGTGGTGGACGTGGTGCATCCTCTGCAGGGGCACGCTTGTCCTTTCTAACTGGTGCTGGCAGTCTTAAGCAGCAGCAGCAACATACAGAGGACTTGGTGGATTGGCTAACCAGGCCATCCTCATCCTCCGAGTCCTCTGCCAACCAGGCTTCTAGTGCTTTACAGTCCACCTCAGCTGCCAAAGCATCTAATGCAGCCTCCATGTCCACAGCTACTCCTGCCGTAGCCTCGCTATCACACACGGAGGAGTCAGCTGAATTGTTTGACTACAATAAGAGTGACATGCTACTTGAGGATGCGCAGCAAGTACAGTGCTCTGATTCAATCTCTGAGGTTGAGCAAGGGAGTATAATCAACCTAGAGGAAGGGGGTGTCTGTGATGACACACAAATAACTGGCACTCATGTTGCCCCAGCAGCTGCAGCATACTGCCAAGTTGGCTCCAGTGACGAGGAGATAGGGGGTGAAGATGACATTGATGATGATGAGGTCACTGACTCCACCTGGGTGCCAGATCGAACTGAGGAATCAAGTGAGGAGGAGGAGGAGGAGGAGGCACAGCAAACACGAGGCACAACATCCTCTGTGACCAACCGTAGCACTAGCCAGTCCAAGGCATCACATGTCAGAGCTGCTCCGGTGCAGAGCGCTGTTGTCTCAAAGAACACATGCAGGAACTCTGCTGTCTGGGAGTTCTTTAAGAAATGTGCAGCAGACCCCACCGTTGCTATTTGTAATCTATGTCAGAGGAGGCTGAAGCGTGGGATAAACACCGGACACTTGGGTACCACGTGCTTGAGGCGACATATGAACAAGTGCCACACATCCCGTTGGGGCAAAACTTTGCGTAGGTCCTCCTCCTCCTCATCTGTCTCTACCCACACCAGCTCAAGCACAGTATGGCATCTTTTTGCTTGAGCCATTGCGTAGACCCTGTCAGGCGTGGGTTTAACTGCCACTTCGCCAGAGACAGAGAAGGAGGAGGAGGAGGAAGAGGTGGTGGAGCAGACAGACCTCATACAAGCAGCTTTCTGGAGGCGTGGTGGATGAACAAGCTCCAGCACCGAGCCCTACTATTTAAGTAGTGGGGCATTGAAGGTGGGGATTCCTCAAGGCAGGGTTTTGTGTGCCCAGAAACAGAAGGGCTTGTGCGTGGCTGGGAGGAGGAAGTGCACGATACGGTCATCCTCAATGACCAGGAAGACTCGGCAGCTAATGCCACCTCCAACCTATGCTGCATGGGCTCCCTAATGATGCAAAGCCTGCTAAAGGACCCCAGGATTCGTGCTATCAAGGAGAGGGATCATTACTGGTTGGCAACCCTTCTTGATCCACGATACAAGGGGAAAGTTGCAGAGCTCATCCTGCCCGCACAGAGGGAGCACAGGATGACAAAACTTGAGGATGCTCTAAAGCGACACTTGTGTAACACCTTTCCAGGCACTGTTAGATTACCAAGTGCTGACACACGTGCTTCTGAGGCTGCAGGTGATCAGAGGAATAGCGGTGAAGGCCAGGGCCGCTTGACTGATGCATTTTTAAAATATTTTAGTCCTCGACGCCCAGGGACGTCAAATGTAGGCACCCATTGCCAGCATCTTCACCATATGGTGCAGGACTACCTAGGGGCAAGGGCAGACCTGGATACCTTTCCAGCAGATGATCCACTGGCTTACTGGGTGTTGAGATTGGATCACTGGCCAGAATTTAGCCAATATGCTATGCAGCTACTAGGTTGCCCTTCATCTAGCGTGCTTTCCGTAAGGACGTTCAGTGCCGCTGGAGGTTTTGTCACAGACAAAAGAGTGCGTCTGTCCACCGACTCTGTAGACCGGCTGAATCAGTTCAATTGATGAATCAGTCCTGGATCAGCAGCTATCAATCCCCTGATGCTGAAGTAATGGAATAGATAGGGGATGTCCTCTTCTGCATTCACAAAACCTCCAGCACTGAACTCTTCCACAATACCACAAAAGGCTTACGGTGTGAAGGCACTTGCTGCCATGAAGGGCACAATATCTGGCTGCACTGACGCCCATTAAAAAAAAAAAAACCTTTTCAATATAGGACCACATGGTCCACCCTTGCATTCTTCCACAATACCACAGAGGGTTACTGTATGATGATACTTGATGGCCTGGCATTAAAGGCACAATATCTGGGTGCACTGATGCCCATTACCACCAGATCAAAAACTTTTCAATATAGGACCACATGGTCCATCCCTGCACTCTTCCACAATACCACAGAGGGGTTACTGTATGATGATACTTGATGGCCTGGCACTAAAGGCACAATATCTGGATGCACTGACGCCCATTACCACCAGATCAAAAACTTTTCAATATAGGACCGCATGGTCCACCCCTGCACTCTTCCACAATACCACAGAGGGGTTACTGTATGATGATACTTGATGGCCTGGCACTAAAGGCACAATATCTGGATGCACTGACGCCCATTACCACCAGATCAAAAACTTTTCAATATAGGACCGCATGGTCCACCCCTGCACTCTTCCACAATACCACAGAGGGGTTACTGTATGATAGTACTTGCATGCCTGGCACTAAAGGCACAATATCTGGGTGCACTGCCATTGGCGCCTGTATCAGATTCATATCCTCAGAGGGGTTACGGTGTGACGGCACTGTTGCCGACGCTAAAAGCCCAATTTTAAAGCACCTATTGTTACTTTCATCCAAAGCCTGCATAAGTTTCACAATAATTTAGCCAAAAAAAAACACTAAACTTTTCTGCGGTTTTTCAAGCAGTTGTTTATGGATAGATTAAAGGAAAAGCATTTACCGTCATATGAAACGTCATTTTTTGGTTTTTAAGTGTTTCTATACATCCTAGAAATCCGCCACTTCACGGGCAGGTTATGGGGACCTCCTAGGCACGATATTTGAAGGAATTTTTCGTTTTTATTTTTAACCCTTATTTCATGGAAAACTTACTGTCCCTTTAAAAACCTTTTTTTAAAAAACTTTTTATCCTTGTTTCCTGTCCCCCAGGGCACTACCCGGACCCCCATACACCTTTTATGGCAAATATGTAGCATATATGCCCTCTTGGAGGGCACTCTAAAAAAACGAATTTTCAGCCCCATTGACTTGCACGGGGGTTCGGGTTCGGGTTCGGTCCCGAACAAATGAGAAGTTCGGGTTCGGGCTCGAACCGAACTCGGGGAGTGTTCGGCTCATCCCTAATCAGAATACCAGACAGAAGAACTAGACCCCCAAAAAAAACCATTTGTGATGTATGCGATACCTGTGTCCTACAAAATAACCCTGAGAACTACGAATGATAAAGAAACGAATATATCTGATTCTATTGTGTTTTTACTTCTATACAATATAATAAATATATTCATCCAGCTGCCTTTGAATAAATGCAGTACATGGACAAATTACATTATACAAGACAAAAAAAAACAACCCTCCATTGAGCATTAAATATCCAGGAAAATGTATACAATGAATCGACAATAACTTATTTCGCTAGGTTTGCAAAGCACATTGTTATTCTTTTCTTAAGGAGAAAAAGCTTAAGCTTATTTCATTTTTTTTTTATTATTATTATTATTTAAATTCGCCGCGGGACATAGCAAGAAAAAAAATGCTTTGTCTTCAATAATCTACATTTTCTGTACCTTATAGAAAATCACAGTGTGCCGTCAGCCATTTTTTTCCCCTCTTTTCCTTTTAACCAGGTTTGCGGTTTCATGCGCATAATACAGCTTATCCTGCATGCATGTGTGGAATATGTTGTAATAAAATTGAGCTATATACGAGACACTTCACTAACTCCCCTAGGTGTATGATTTCCAAGTAATCTGTATGTAGGCAGACGCTCCACTTCAGCAGCACCTCATCAATATACTGAATTGTATTGGTGTTCTGTAGACATATTTCAAACAATAATCCCTATGTGTGTTAGGAGTACTGATGAGCTGTCATTTTTATACCGTTCAACTTTTTCATTAACTACTTAGAAATGGATCCTGCTGGAAAGAAATGCGCTTTTTACAAAAAAAAATAGAGAGAGAACAGTTTCCATAAGAAAGCTTTAAAAATGCCATTATTTTATTTTTTTAAATATAAAAAAAGTCTAATGGATATGAACGCGCGTTGCCATTATCCACGCGACATTAAAAATTCCATTTGCAATGATACTGTAGATTAGTAACTGTTCAAGTAAATAATAAACCAGAAACAAAACAATAATAAAAGGTAACACACGTTAATAAAAAAAAAGACAATAAACTGTTTCGATGTATTAATCTTGGCTTTTTTTTCCTCCCTTTTTTCATAATAATACAATACCACAAAGACAAAATTATTACATTTGTGCCTCACGTGACCCAAGGTGGGCTCCAGACGGATTTTGTCGATATGGAGTTCTCTGCAGGATTGCACCATTTTTCATGTCTATGGTTATTATGTACCTCATTTCTCAGGCTCCATGTCATGGACCAATGAGAAGGCACTTCACCATTCTTTTCCTTTTATAATAGAACAACGGATGCATTTTTGTCCGTTGTGGTTGTGGTATCATCTTGCAGCATTTCCTCAGTTCTGGCTATGGTGAAATCTTTCGCTTATGCAGCATGTAAACCCCTCTGCTGTTGCAGGATAATTATAATGTGCATTTGACGCGCAGTTTAATCTTCATAGCAAGAATGGAGCCATTGTGCAAAGATGCCAGTGTCACATTAGCGTTCCCAGCCCTTTCCCCTGTATACTTTATATTCCTGTTCAGGCCTTGTGTTTATGTTGTCTTTCCTGGGTTGCAGCTAATGGGTTAATCGTGTCTGCTCTCTCAGCCAGTGGCGTCAGTAGGGTTGGTGTCACCCGGTGCGGTAACGTATGGTGTCACCACCCCCCAAATTTTACGGATATTTTTTAACTACTCTTACTCATAAATCAGTACTCCCATATAACACTGAATGCTCATGCACAGCGCACATTACTGTAAGATTTATTGCTGTGGAGTTCTCTGATATGCTCACACAAATTTTTGCCAACTGCCAGCAAGTACGGTGCCTGTTCGAAGGCAGTGAAAGCACACATGGATATATATTGCCCCCAGCAGCTCTGGATATATTGCCCCCAGCAGCTCACCCATGGATATATATTGCCCCCAGCGCACATATGGATATATTACCCCCTGCAGCTCACCCTTGGATATATTGCGCCCAGACCAGCTCACACATTGATATATTGCCCCAGACCAGCTCACACATGGATATATTGCCCCAGACCAGCTCACACATGGACATATTGCCCCCAGACCAGCTCACACATGGATATATTGCCCCAGCTCTCATGGATATTGCCCCAGCAAACATGGATATGCCCCAGCACACATGGATACTGCCCCAGCTCCCATGGATACTGCCCCAGCAGCTGTCATGGATATACCCCAGCAGCTGTCATGGATAATGCCCCAGCAGCTCTCATGGATATGCCCCAGCAGCTCTCATGGATAATGCCCCAGCAGCTCTCATGGATATTGCCCCAGCAGCTCTCATGGATATGCCCCAGCAGCTCTCATGGATATTGCCCCAGCAGCTCTCATGGATATACTGCCTCAGCTCCCATGGATACTGCCCCAGCAGCTGTCATGGATATACCCCAGCAGCTGTCATGGATATACCCCAGCAGCTGTCATGGATAATGCCCCCGCAGCTCTCATGGATATGCCCCAGCAGCTCTCATGGATATGCCCCAGCAGCTCTCATGGATAATGCCCCAGCAGCTCTCATGGATATGCCCCAGCAGCTCTCATGGATATTGCCCCAGCAGCTCTCATGGATATACTGCCTCAGCTCCCATGGATACTGCCCCAGCAGCTGTCATGGATATACCCCAGCAGCTGTCATGGATATACCCCAGCAGCTCTCATGGATAATGCCCCCGCAGCTCTCATGGATATGCCCCAGCAGCTCTCATGGATATGCCCCAGCAGCTCTCATGGATAATGCCCCAGCAGCTCTCATGGATATTGCCCCAGCAGCTCTCATGGATATGCCCCAGCAGCTCTCATGGATATTGCCCCAGCAGCTCTCATGGATATGCCCCAGCAGCTCTCATGGATATGCCCCAGCAGCTCTCATGGATATTGCCCCAGCAGCTCTCATGGATATACTGCCCCAGCTCACCTCCTGCCGCCGCCGCTGCGTGTTCGGCTCCCTCTGAGCATCCGGCGGCATAGAGCTTGGGCGCTCGCCTGGGGGAGGTACGTGACCAGCCTCGATCTCGCGAGAACTCGGCTGGTGACGTGGTTTCCCCAGGCGAGCGCCAAAGCTCCATAGCTTTGGACGCTCACAGGGAGCCGAACACTGCGTCGCAGGGTGAGACACCCACCCTTAGGGTGACACAGTCACCAAAGACTTTGATTTTTGAACCGGCCGTCGGCCGGTTGAAAAATCAAAGTCTTGGTGACGTCACCCTAAGGGCGGGTGTCACCTGGTGCAGGCCGCACCCCCGCCCCCACCTTGCGACGCTAGTGCTCTCAGCTCACTTGTCTGTTATTGTTCTGATCTCCCTATTTAAGAGCAATGCACCCATAGTGCATTGCTCCATGATTTTCACTTTCCTGATTCATTCTGTGGTTTGTGTTGAAACCTGAGAGCTGCTTGCTGTTTGTATCCTGTTTACGTTTGTATATTTTGGTTGTATACTTTTGGTCCCGTTTCCCTGTCTGTCTGTTACTCCTGCCATTGTGTCCTGGTTTATTTCTAATTATTGCTGTGGTTTTGTTTTCTGTGCATTGTTTATACTGATTACCCGTGTACAAATTATTGGCTTGTGTGACAACCCTTCTGGGGCTAAACCCTGGAATCTGGATTACGCGCTCGCTCTGGTTTTCTGTCTTCTGGCTTTCCTCTTGACATTGTTTATGCTTATTCCCAGTCTGTTCTGTTTATAGTGATATCCTGTCATCTGTATACTCATAAGACTCTGCACAGCTTTGTGGTAAACTTTTTCTCTAGTGCAGCTCCGGCTACTTTAAAGACCGGACTATCAGTGCAGGGATTGTTTAGGTATTGCCGTGCAGAGGTCTCTGGTTAACCCTGTGTTGTTTCTCGTCACCTATTATACGGTCTGCAGTAGTATCTCTGCATATAGGGACTTTCCACCTGAACCTGGGCCTCACCTTGGCACAAGCCTGGTGGTGCCAGCGTGACAGCTAGCATAGCTAGGATGGAGCCATCACCCTAAGATTTTGCAATGATTGGAAGGGAATGGTCACCCAAATTTGCCATCATAGCTAGGATGGAACCATGATTCAAAGATTCCACTATGACCGGAAGGAAGCCATCACCCAAAGATGCCACCATAGCTAGGATGAAATTCTGATTCAAAGATTACACTATGACCAGATTGAAACTTTATCCAAAGATACCCGATAGCTAGGATGGAGCCATCACCAAAAAACTCTACTCTGGCTGGAAGGGAACCAAGGATGGAACCGTGACCCAAAGATTTCACTATGACCAGATTCAAAACATCACCCAAAGATGTCACTATAACCAGGATGGGGACATTGTCTGAAGATTCCACTATCGTGGCAAACAACCAATATTTATGATACCACCATAACTAGTATGGAACCATGATCCAAAGTATCCACTTTGACCACATTGAAACATCACCAACGATGTCACCATAGGTAGGATGGAACCATCACCTAAAAATGAACTATGGTTATGGTGAAATATTTAGACTATAGTTTTTTTTCTGTGCATTGTGGCATCTTTGGATGATGGTTTTATCCTAGCTATGGTGGCATCTTTGGGAGCTGGTTCTCTTCTAGATATAGTGGAGTCTTTGGGTGATGGCTCCTTGATGGAGAGACTTTACACTAACTTAGTACCTCCGTCCGCGGGCTCTCTTCCATGTAACAGTCCCCGGAGCAATCTTTCCTAACAGCTCCCCAAAACTTTAACCACAGCTTAAAGAATGAGGCTCACCGTTGGAAATCATACAGCAGAATAAATGTTTATTCACAAAGACACATTTACCCAGGCAAAGAACAACCCCCTTCATGAATCCACCCAAACCGATAACATCACAGATCATATAACTGCACAGGACCTTCAAACAATGGGACCTCCTAGGAGGAGAAGGGGAGAGAAAGCAGGTAAAACAAAAGGAATTTCATATAGAGAGAACGTACACAATAGAGAGAGCAGGTACTAATACAGAGATCTACACTATACAGAGAGGGGTTAGATAATTGAGGGAATGTACGCAAAATACACAACGAGAGACTCTATAATAAATACACAAGGGAATAACACACAGACAGGGCCGGCCCAAGCCACTGTGCTGCCTGGAGCGAAAGATGAGATGCTGCCCCCCACATAAAAAAAACAACACGTGACATGTATGAGCGTATCAGAGCCCCACAGCAATAAAACTCACAGTAATGTGCGGTGCGTATGAGCGTATCCCAGAGCTCCACAGCAATAAAACTCACACTCATACACACTGCACATTACTGTGAGTTTTATTGCTGTGGAGCTCTGTGATACGCTCATACACACCGCACATTACTGTGTGTTTTATTGCTGTGGAGCTCAGTGATACACTCATACAGTCACACACACACACCTGCAGTCACCACACACGTGCATACAGTCACACACACACCTGCAAACAGTCACACACACCTACAGTCACACACACCTACACACAGTCACCCACACACCTGCATACAGTCACACACACACCTGCAAACAGTCACACACACACACACATACACACACCTGCATACAGTCACACACACCTGCAGTCACACACACCTACATACAGTCACACACACCTACACACAGTCACACACACACACACACACACACACCTACATACAGTCACACACACCTACATACAGTCAAACACACCCACACCTACATACAGTCATACATACACCTACATACAGTCACACACACACATCCACACACACCTTCACACACACACAAATCCACACATAAACTTACCCACACAGCGGAGGGCTTGCTGGACACCGACAGGCCTGGTCGTGCTCCGGCACACTTGTGACTTCACTTGAAAACCTGGTCGAGGCCTGGCAGAGGGCTTGCTCCGCGCATGGCACTGGGGCTGGCTCCGGGCCTGGCACTGGGCCAGGCCGAGGCCTTGCTCTGGGCCTAGTCGAGTCCTGGCCCACGTGGCTGTCTCCGGGCCTGGCCCCCGTGGCTGTCTCTGGGCCTGGCCCCCGTGGCTGTCTCCCGGCCTGGTCGAGGGTGGCTCTAGCCGAGGGCTGGCTCTGGCTGAGGCCTTGCTCACGGCCTGGTCGAGGGCTGGCTCTGGCCAAGGCCTTGCTCCCGGCCTGGTGGAGGGCTGGCTCTGGCCGAGGCCTTGCTCCCGGCCTGGTGGAGGGCTGGCTCTGGCCGAGGTTTCGCTCCGGGGCTGGCTTTGGCTGAGGACCGCGCTGGAGGACCCCTGCGCTCCTCGCTGGAGGACCCCAGCGCTCCGCAGTGGAGGACCCCCACGCTCCGCGCTGGCGGACCCCCGCGCTCCACTCTGGAGGACCCCCGCGCTGGAGGACCCCCGCACTGGTGGAACCCCGCGCTCCCGCACTGGAGGACCGGCTGAAAAAGGCAAGCTCCGTCTTCCTGCCATGAAGAGTGCAGGCGTTGGCCCGCACCTGTGTAGGGGCGAGCGCCGCTCATCTCTTGTGAGGAGGGCCCGGGGCAGGCGCTGGTCTGTCGAGAGGGGCAGGCGCTGGTCTGTCGAGAGGGGCGTGCACAGCCTGGCTTCGCGGGATGCTGGAGGGCCGTGCCTTGTCCAGGACGGTACTCCGCCGCGGCCCTTGAGAGCGGCATTTTGCCGCCCCTGACAAAGGGCCGCCTGGAGCCGCTGCTCCACCCCGCTCCATGGACGGGCCGGCCCTGTACACAGACATCAGTAATCTTTAGTTAACTGGCAGATATTTTAAAACAGTGAAAAGACAAATATTTTTAAAAGGTCCAATCTATTCCCCAATAGTCTCTTTCACGGGCCATAGTCGCTGGGCAGGAGGCTAGTCCACAGCCCCCTCCAGATGCCCCAGTGACGGTAGGTTCCGTCACAGTTCCATTCAGGCCGTGGTGATAATTTGAAAGAAAATTCCATCACACTATGGTGGCATCTTTATTCTTTGGTTCCATTCTGATCATAGTGGAATTTTGGGTGATGCCTTCATTCTTCCTATGGTGAGCATATGGGAGAGATTAAATTGTTTTGCAAATACACATTTTAATAATCCAGCATCTTCTGAGCTCATGAAAGCTTAAAATATGCCAACAGAGAAGTATTGTTAAAGAAGTAATGGTCATGCAAAGAAGACGTTACGTATACTTGAGCTTCTGCCCATGGATGAGACCAGGAAGGCGGGTGAATTTCTGGATCAGGAACCTCAAAAAATTCTCAAAACCTTTGTGGAAGAGTAGGACATTCCAAAAACAAGAATGTTGAGGATTCTTCATAACGGGATGGGGTTCATCAAGAAGTGTGCTGCGTTTGTTGAACGCAGAACAAAAACCTGGTCGAGTTTGCCAAAAAGTTCCTATTCACGTTTGAAGATGGGAAGTCTGCCGACTGGAAGGCACTTTTCACTGTAGCAGTTGGCTATCTTGACATAAGATGTTTTCCTTGGGTGTTTTAAGAAGTGGATACACCTCTTGAAAAAATGAGTGCAGATTGGCAGCGATTATGTTGAAGAATGCTGAACAAACAAGCTCTCATTGAAAAAAATAATAATTTTGCGTTAGCATCAATGGCGTTCATTGCCACATGCGTGGGGTGTGCGCACTTCGGTGCGCATGTACTTTGTGTGTTGGTCTCTATTGATCACAAATCAATGCTACGACTGACGATACACAGTGCGGCGACACGGACGTGATGACTGCCTTCGTCTGACGCTATTCTTAGCCAACGTGTCCTAGATGTAAGGAATGTCCTGACCGCGGGGGTGAGCGGCTGTGTATCACATGAGCAAAGTAATAAATGTCATTGATATTCCCAATCCCACAGGCACGAAATGAAAAGCTACGCGTGTTAACTGGATCATCCCACGTTGATTCATTTCCAACATTACCGTGGCAATATTTATTCCACTTCCTGCGCACTTAATATGCGACGCTCCCCGCCAATGATATATTCGGGGAAAAGCTATGAATTCTTGATAAAAAAAAATCCGCAACATGCAACCCGTGCAAAGGAAACCGGATGTTCTCCGTAACGTGAAAAACATTTTATATTAATAAACAAGAAATGAAGTCAGTTTTGAAGAAAATATATTAAATAAATAACAAAAGTTGAAATATTAGAATGTTCAAAATTGGATTTTCTGGAAAAGCTCCAGGTAAGCGTGCGGAATTGGTAAAGCTTCGTTGTCATATCAGTAGTCCTTTTCTTTTTCTTCTCGGTATATACCAGCAGGATTATCGCGTGGAGAATAGAAACACATGCAGATTCTTTTCCACATCCTCCGGTCCTGACTGTTTCTTTAAAACCGTGGCTGAAAACGTAATCAGTAGCTGAAAATCCATTTCAAGCCTTTAGTACAGCTTCCTTTACTGATGGTGGGGTACCGGCCTCTGAATGCTAAACAGGGAATATTCTGAATTTCTGAGCAGCCTGGACCTACACGTACGCAGGGAAAGGGCTTCGACTACAGCAAATAACTGGAGCTTTAAAGGAGAACTGTCATTGGTTTTATATATATTATATACTGAATATATGAGTTATATTTTTGCGTGCATTACGTTATTATTATTATGTTTTATTTATAAAGCGCCAGCATATTCTGTAGCGCTGTACAATGGGGAAGCACAAACATGAGACATACATGATAAATAAGGAAAAGACAACCCTGCCCAAAGGATAGCTTGTCTAGAAAGTACAGCACTTTAACCAAGTGCTCGGCCAGACATCCCGTGAGCTTACAATCTAAGAGACGAGGTAAGAGAAACAGATGGGAGCAGAGGGAAGGTGAAGCTGGTTGCTAGAAGAAATGTTGTGACGGTTGCATGGGAAGGACCAGAAGCTTGGGCTGAGTAAAGGTAATTAGCGAGAGAAGTGGAAACAGCTGTAAAGGAGCCCTTAAATTATGGACCGGGCCTGGGTGGGTGGGACTGCAGAGTGGAGAATCTTGGGTCTGTGATGGTCAGTGTGTGCTGCAAAATAGAATGGAGATTTGCTAAGTGTGCCCTTAAAAACTACACGGCAGGAGGGGGAAGGAGGAGGAGCAGGAAGAGGGGGGGGGGTGGGAAGCAGAGGTAAAGACCAGGTAAAAAGTTTGTTTTTATAAGTAAAATGGAGAGAACATTGAACCAAGGAATCAGTCAGAAATTAATACATTTAAAAATAAAATACAGTTGCAAGAATGGGGTTCTTTGGAGGATAGCATAGGATGGCATTCTGAGATCCTGCTACCTTATACTGGTTCTGGGGTGCTGGTCAGAGTATGCTTATTCGGGTTCCGGGGTGCAGAGTGGAGAATCTTGGTTCTGTGATGGTCAGTGTGTGCTTATGCTGGTTCCGGGGTGCTGGTCAGAGTATGCTTATTCAGGTTCCGGGGTGCAGAGTGGAGAATCTTGGGTCTGTGATATACAGGTGAATATCTATTCTCATCGCATCTCTTGGGTTAGATACCCTATGGGAGATGCAAATTCAATGACCTCCTATGCAGTGGCGGCTGGGGAAGTTTGAACATGGGGGGGATGCCGAGGACGTCCCCCACACATCATCAGCAGGGAAGGGGTTAATCAACGTAAATCCACTTACTGGAAACCTTCCGCTGTAGCCCTGACACTGATCACTAAACAAATGGAAAAAGAGCCACACTGCAAAGAGAGAGTTACAGCACACACAAAACACATTAGTACAGTGGATCTCTACATTATCTTTACTATGTTACTATGTTTTCTAAATATAGAGCTCTGTGATACGCTAATACACACCGCACATTACTGTGAGCTTTATTACTGTGGAGCTCTGTGATACGCTCATACACACTGCACATTACTGTGAGCTTTATTACTGTGGAGCTCTGTGATACGCTCATACACATCGCACATTACTGTGAGTTTTATTTCTGTGGAGCCCTGTGATACACTCATACACACTGTACATTACTGTGAGTTTTATTGCTGTGGAGCTCTGTGATACACTCATACACACTGCATATTACAGTATCACAGAGCTCCACAGAAATAAAACGCACAGTAATGTGCATTGTGTATGAGCGAATCACAGAGCTCCACAGCAATAAAACTCACACTCATACACACTGCATATTACAGTGAGTTTTATTGCTGTGGAGCTCTGTGATACGCTCATACACACTACATATTATTGACAGTTTTATTTCTGTGGTTTCTGCAATTTGCCGCACATTATTATGCGTTACACATCATGCACGGACCTCACTGGCCACAGCTGTCAGCCACAGGCTGAAGCTGCATGTCAGTTCAGGGGATGACTGGTTTAGTATTGTGGTCCTCAAAATTACCGGGCGTTCTGGCCATAAGGTCACCGCACGGACTGGCCGCGGGATAAGTGCACGGTCCGGCCGCTGGTTCAGCTGTCAGGCTGCGGGATCACGGTGGGGGTCTGGCTGCGGGATCACGTTGAGGACCGGTGTTTAAAATTTTTATTTTACACTGAGAAACGGTTAATGTAAAATATATTTAATAATTATTTAGGTAGAAGGACCTTTTCTGTTTTAATTTTCTTTATATATACACACCAGTTTAAAGGGTCGTTTTGTTTAAGCCTATTTAATGTTATGCCGTATTTATTAAGAACATACTTTGTTTTTGCACTGTAAAACTGTACATAATTTGTATAAAACCTCATCCTCAAGGCTGCTTGGAACAGCTCTCGACGAGGAACCAGATCCGACACAACACCCGCCATGGGATCACGGTGGTGTCTGGCTGCAGGATCACGTTGAAGACCGGCCACAGGATCACGGTGAGGACCGGCCATGTGACCATGGCGAGCTCTGGCAGTGGGATCATGGCGAGGACGGACCGGCAGCAGGGGCGGATCCAGAGCCTAGTCTCGGGAGGGGCAATGACAGAAAATAAGGTGTTGCTTACAGAACTGAAATATTTTATTTAACGTATCATACAGTCCTAACCTTGTGAGACATTTATCATTACAGATATCATATTGATGTGGATATGTTGGTTCTAATTGGAGTCTGTGCTTGTCACATGCACTCCTTATCATTACTTTGTATATTTATTCATCTCTCTTGTGTTTTATGACTGCACTTGTATATTTCTTTATTAATAAATCACATATTACATTTAAAGAAATATACATTACATACAATGCATTTTTATTTTGGACTTTGCATCCAGTTATATTATTTGAGAACTACATTTCCCATGTGGCTCAGTATTCTTCCTAATGGGTGACTGAGCCACATGGGATGGGAAATGTAGTTCCCAAAATATCAGGGAGCCAACCATGAGAAGAAGATCTATACAAAACAAGTTTCTGCTGGGTTCATTCAGTGACCCCCCCACCCCCCAGCCAGCCAGGTACCATAACCGTGACGCAGGGCCAGGGCCCAGGTGGAGGTACCTTGAGACAGAATAGATCAGATGGAACTTGGGGGCAAAGCTGGGCCGCCAGGGGGACCTTGAGCTGGATGATGGGCTTAGTGAGTCCGGATCTGGACATTCCGCGCCAGTGGGTCACTCGGCTGAGCTCGGCCCGAATCCCGATCAACAGATGAGGACCTCACCCTCACCGTGGGCGATGATCAGGCAGCTGGTGTGGCTGTGGCACTAGGCAGTGGCACTCACTGGGCATGAGATGAGGGCAGCCAGGCAGGCACAATCACATCACTCACTGTCTCGCTCTCTGACAGACTGTGTGTCATCAGTGAGTCAGTGTCCTGTCACTCTCAAGTCTCACTTGAGTGCGACTGTGCCCCCCCTGGATCCGCCCCTGGTCAGTGCGTGCGTACACAGCAGGCCAGCGGAATTTTTTTAGCCACAGCACGTCTCACACTGACTGGCAGGCACAGGCTGCTGCACTGTGTGCAGCAGTGCAGCAGAGAGTCTGAGACAGCGTGGCGCCTCCTGCTTACTAGCTTTCCCACCCATGTGACACTCACCACCAGACCAGTCCAGCGCCCGCCCCCGGGCCCGGATTGACACGTGACTTCACTTGAGTCGCTCACTTCCTGCTCGCCTCGCTGCTCGCTCGCATTGAGTGCGGCGGCAACAAGCCTGGCCCTGGCCCAGCGTAAGTGAGTGGCGGCCAGGCGTTCATTTCATCCAGGAGACGGTTTACATTATTTTTTTTACCGAGATGATAATGATCCTCATCATCATCCTCCTCGTCAGGCAGGCAGTGCGCGCCGCGCGCTGCTTCAGTTTGGCTGGCCCTACAATAAATTAATTTTCTCAGAATTTCGGGGGGGGGGCAACGGGGCAATTGCTGGACTGGATCCGCCCCTGCAACTGGATCCGCCCCTGACCGGCAGTGGGATCACGGCGAGGACCGGCAGTGGGATCACGGTGTGGACCAGCTGCAAAACAGCGCTGGACCTTCTCTAGTTTCCTCCCTTCTGTGTGTCCAGTGTGACCCACCATACTGCCGGTCAATGGAAGGAATGCGCGACTGATCTGTGTGTTTATCCCACGGCACAGAGTAACACACAAACACATACAGGGAGGGGAGAAATGGAAGGGGCATGGATGCATATAAGGAGAGGAGGGATGGATAGGCATGGCATACTCACCTGTCACGTTTTCCCCGTTCCAGCCCTGTCCCCCTGCCCTCTGTATTCTTTCTGCCTGGGTTTTCCCATATGTTGCTGTGTGTTGCTTTCCCTGGATTGCAGCTCAGGGGTTAAGTGGCTTCCTCGTTAAGCTCTCCTGTTGGTGATGTGGGCTAATCACCTCCCTTTATATTGTGATGGGCCCTTATCCCATCGCTCTTGCATTTTGGTTCACTTCAGTTCCTGATTCCTGCTGAGTGTTTGTTCCTGAGAGCTCCCTGCTGTTATTTATGTTCAAGTTTGTGTTTTTCTTGTTTACCTTATTTATTTGGTCTAGTCTGTCTGCAGTTGCTATAGTTTGTACAGGTTCTAGTTCATGTCTAGTGTTTCCTGCGTAATTAGTTCAAGTGTTTCTCTTTTGTCTGGTCATGTTATGTCTGACTGATTACCTGGTTCTGACCCTCTTGCCTGGCTGACTAATCTCCTGGTTCTGGACCCCTCGCTCTGCATAAGGTATACGTTCTGGTTTATGACTTCTGGCTTTGCCTTGACTTCTCTATTTGGATACTTCTTTTCTGTACCGTTTATATATTGATATTCCTGTCTTGTCTGTAGGTCCTTAGACTCTGCACGGCGTTGTTATATTATATTTCCTTTAGAGCAGATCCGGCTATTCTAAAGACTGCTCTTTCAGAATAGGGCTGCTGTGTACCATTCAGGGTCTCTGGCCTAGGCTGTCTACTCTGTATCATCTGCATATTGGGGCTTTCCTGTGTACCAGTACCTCACCTTGGCTAATACAAGGTGCCCTCCTTGTGACTGATTGTGACATCACCTCTCCTGAAGCTGTGCAGCTCTACTTCATCGCCACTGCATTCTCTCCACTCTGGCTTCTGGCCACAACTCTTCCTGCTGTGGGGTTGCCCTCTCTAAGGCCATAAGTAAAAAAAGAGTGGCTTCTATGCAGGGGGGACTTTTTTCTAAAATGTCCATGAAGCAACTGAAAGGCCCGAGGACAGAACCCTGCTGTATTGACACAATGAGCATGTGCCAACTACCCCCAGGCAGGACAGATGGGAAAGACCCCATATGGGAGATGATTGAAAAGAAAAAAAAAAAGCTTATCTTCCTTACCTATACCCCCCAGAGAATTTTTTTAAAAAAATATTCAAGACTCCACAAAAATTTGTTTTTTACTTTTGTCAAAAAAACTGCTGCGCCAATGGACCAGCCTCCACTACTCCTATGATGTTTTTCCTTTAATTCTAGCTATTTGACAAGCTTAATATTCTACAAATAACAAATGTATTCCTGTACCAGGGTGGAGAGACCGAGCGAGGTGCTGTAGATCAAGAGTGCAAATCTCACTGTAAAGTCTAAAACAAATAGAAGATATGAGTCAAGGACACCCAGGTGTTTAATTTATTGACAGGAAAAAAAATAAACATTTTGACCCTTTTGTGTGCTTTTTGACACCTTCTGAGAGTCTTTTTCAGGAAAGAAATACAATATATTGAGTCCAAATCCCTCTGTACTTCTTTTCTCTCGACGAACGCAGTCTGAGCGCACTCTGCGTGCGTGCATAACGGACGATATATATATTTTTTTTTTTTTTTTTGTATTTCAAAATTTTTATTTTGCAATAAACAAAAGGTCACAGACCGACCAGTCAGGTGGCCTCACAGGGCCAAATGAGATACTCACAAAGAAAGCACAGAAAACATAAGGGGGGGGGGTCCACATAGGAAACTACAGAAAATCGAAAAATTGTGGGGGGGTGTAGAAACTCGTCAGGAGGGTCATCCTGCAAAAACAAAAGAGAGTGATGGAGTTCGCTGATGGGGCACCAGGGAAACAAACAAAACCAAAAAAAAAAAAAAAAAAAGGGGATAAAAAGGGTAGTGAGGGACTGCCAAACATATCGTGGCATTCCTGGCTCACCCCAGCAACCCAAAGGGAACCGAGGGCCATGGAAGGAGCCGCGTGGCCAGGAGACCTGGGGCCAAAAGGGTGTACAGAGCCTAGGTAGCCACCCTAGCGGCTCTCCCAGGCTACCTCCTAATGAACGGACGACATATTGACCGAAGATACTGTAGACGCCACACGGTCTGTTTTTTTTTATGACGGATGTAGAACAAAAAAGGGAAATATGGGAAACAAAATGAATTTAAAATTAAAATACAGATACAGTCAGTCAGACCAAAAAACCTCTGAGCGTCAACGTGATGGACGTCGCAAATGCGCTGCGTTGCATCATCACACACACAGGCCGCTACGTGGACGTGGCGCACTCTGCGTGCCCGTCTTAGCGGTTTTACGTCTTTTTCCTAAATTGCGTCCGTTGCCATCTGCGTGGTGCGTGCGCAGTTCGGTGCGCCCGTACTTCGTTTGTGGGTCTCTACTGATCATTATACTATGCTACGACGGACGTTAAACTGTGCGGCAACACGGTCATGATGACTGCGTTCGTCTGACCCGGGCCTAAAAGTTCCTCTATTTAGGGTCTCCTCCACATATTAAGAGGGTGTCAGTATATAACAGTGCTGTAAAGCAATAAAACTCCCAGCAATGAGACTTTATAAGAATTATACCCCTATTCTCTTCTTACAACTTCTCCCATGTAAGTTACCTTCTTAATACCAACTAACCCCCCCTCCCTTTTCCCGTAAATGAAAACACAAAGTATTGGCATTTTGAAAAGGTCACGTCTTTTATTACTTAAGGCCAAATTCTTTGCCTCTAAGGCAGAATTATTATTATCGATCCTCGTATGCCAAATACGCTACACCAGATAACACTGGCAGCCAGATAACACAGGCAACTGCAATGCACCACAAGCATTGCCCAGAAATAGCGCCCCACGTGGCTAAGCAGGATGACCACACGTCTGCTCAGTGTATTTTTATGGCAGATAGCAGGCCGAGAGGATCTGCAAACCAGGAAGGCACCTGAGCCTGGCCGTATGAAACCACAACTCACCCCGTACCCTGCAGACCCTCCCCCACTATCGCCCTCCACGTGCCAGGCCGCCTATTTCACCGCCACCAAAAACGAGGACCCTCTTTTTACTGCCACCAATAAAAACCCGTGACCTTTCCTCTTACCCCCCACTAGTTTGGGGTAAAGTTTAGATGAGAGTTTTTCGATGTGAGGGCCAATGGATAGATTAGGGTCCAACCACATACCTAGATATTTGAGAGAAGTGACTGTGGTCAGCGGGCCATTTGATTTTGTCCCAACACATAAGTGGGGATTTTGCAATTTGTGTAGTTTAGGTTTTGTTCCAAAGAGCATCGTTACAGTTTTGTCATTATTTAAAAAAAGTTTGTTGTTTTTGATCCACTTTTCTACCTCTGAATTGTTCTTGCAGCACGGCTTCCAGCTGCCGGAGATTTGGTTTGCTGGTATAGATTACAGTGTCATCTGCGTACATGTGTACAGTTGAGGCTTTGCAGACGTTGGGCAGATCATTTATGAATATTGTGAATAGCAGGGGGTCGAGTATTGAGCCTTGGGGTACTCCGCACGTGACTGGGAGCGGGAGGGAGGAGCTGCCAGAAATTGACACATATTGTGATCGGTCGGATACATATGATTGAAACCAGGTTAACGTGCGATCACCAATGCCAGAGTTTTTAAGTTTTTCTAACAAGATGCCATGGTCTACTGTGTCAAAGGCCTTGGCAAAATCAAGGAAGATGGCTCCAGTTAAGTTTCCTTGTTCCATCCCAGCCTGGATATCATTACAGACTTTTAAAAGGGCGGTTGTGGTTGAGTGATTTGGACGAAAGCCGGATTGATCTGGGGATAAGTAGTTCCAATATTGATAATAAATCACGTAATTGTGTGTAGACGCATTTTTCAAAAATTTTTGACATTACAGGGAGCAACGATATCGGACGGTAGTTGGATACTAAAGTACTGTCACCACTTTTATGGATAGGTACCACTCTCGCAGTCTTCCAGAGTTTGGGTATGTATCCAGTCGCCAGTGATTCATGGATTAGGGTTGCGACAGGATTTGCAATTGCCAGTGCACTGATTTTCCGCAGCATTGCTGGTATTTGATCAGGTCCAGACTGGTATTTCATTTTTTGCTTACGGAGAAGTTTAGTGATGATACTGATAGGCACTGGTCTAAAACTGAATTCCTGTCTGATACAGGGACTTTGCACAGTTGGAGGGGCCTGACCTGCATGAGGCCTTTCTGATTGCATGCCATTTCCTAGCTTGGCAATCAAAGTGGTGGCGCATCCAACAAAATAACCATTAAAGGCATTTGCTACATCTAGGGGGTATTGCAGGGTTTGGTTGTTTACTTTGACAGCAGCCGGCTGGGAGTGGACTGGGGGTGCTTGTATGTTACTTACGGTTCTCCAAAAGTTTCTAGGGTTTGATATGTTATTGTTTAGATTTTCATTGAAGTAATGGGCTTTAGCCATTTTTGTTTGTTTTGTGCATTCATTCTGGCATTTTCGGTATTCGCAGTGATCGTTCATGGAACCAGTACTCTTGAAATTTGACCACAGTGAATCTCTAAGATGGTACATTAGTGTAAGATCAGCTGTATCCCAGGGGAGATGGGTCCCTTTTACTCGCACTTTACGCAGCGGGGCATGGGAATTCCAGACTTGCAGGAGCTCAGACTGAAAGTATTCAATTGCACAGTCTAGGTCTGGGATTAGGTTTAGTCTGTACCAGGGGAGCTGTTTGAGATCACTTAGGAAGGATTCAAGAATAAATTTCTTGAAAGACCTGGTGGTTAATACCTTTGGGGGAGATTTGATGGCCTTTATTTTGCGCACGCAGTACACTAGACAATGGTCACTAAAGCTATTAGCGAGAACACCTGCCTCCTGTATTCGATCAGGAGATGAGGAGAGAATCCAGTCCAGCAAGGTATGGTTAGGGCTTTTCATATTAATGCGAGTGGGGGAGGAGATTAATTGAGTTAGCTGCAAAAGTTTTAAACAGTGAGCAGTGTTTATTGTTTTTAGGATTTAGCCAGCCAATCTGTATTAAAATCGCCGAGGACCAGTATTTCACTTTTTTGGTTTTGGGCAAGTAGGTTATTAAGGATTTGAGATATGTCAGAGAGGGAGTGCACTGGAGAGCTCGGTGGGCGATAGAATCCAGCAACAATGATGGATTTACTGAATGGAATCTCAATTAAACCAGAGAGGAAATCAAAGGTGACAGGAGAGCTAGAAGTCTGTAAGGGGGTGAACTTTATGGACTCCTCAACATAAATAAAAATTCCCCCTCCTCTCTTTGCTCTGTCCTTTCTATAACATGAATACCCCTGTATTGATATGGCAGAGTCTGGTACTTTTGGGGTTAACCATGACTCTGTGAGCACAATGATTTTGGGTTTGTAATAGCAACACCATGCCTGAAGCTCATCCAATTTAGGGAGTAAACTGCGGATGTTACAGTGCACAAATGAGAGGCCTTTTTTAGTGGGAAGACTAAAGGTTGTGTCACCTAAAGGACCAGGGTTAGTTTCCACATCGTTTGCCAGGGAAAGTAGCAGGATAAATAGGAATTTGGACAGAGTTTTCTTTTGGTAATGTGGTTGCAGAGTTTTAAATCTTTGTCTGGGGGTGGGAGGGCTGGATTTTAACACTCTCCACCAACACTCAGCTGATAGGTTAAAAGAACTGAGCAGGCTGTGGTGTATTGGAACTTGTTGTCCATCCTGGGGCAATTGGAAAGGTGTATAGAAGGAGAGAGAAGTTTTAGAGAGAAGGGATGAGAAAGAAAAGAGAAGCAATAGTGGCATAAACATTATAGAGAAAGGTGTTGGAGGTGAGTAAACAGGAAATAGAGAGGTACCAGAGTAAATGGTGTAGGTTGCTGCGATATCACATGATCAATTAGTTGCTCCTCTCTTGGTGCCAGCAGCATGACTCTCCATCCAGTGCACATAGGAGTGTCCCAGGATCCGCACTCTCATTGCACGTCCTGCAAATAACCAAAATGTAAACTATTAACTGTAATGCACAGACACACACAGTGTATCCGAACTGAAAAGATACCAAAAGAAACAAGGAAACTAATTATTATTATTAAAACAAAACAATTGTTCCCCATAAGTTTTCCCTTCATTTCTTTAATGACCTCACATATCTCCTATACACTTCCCATTTCCATCTCCCCATCTTTTAATTCGATCCTTTGGGCAACCCAATTCTGCCTCAGTACCAGCAGCTCCTATCCTGAAAGAATGGGGGCAAATGTAACTCCCCTTTCAACCAAGCCCCTCCGTGGCCTGCTGCGGAACCATTTTGAATTGATACCCGGACAAGTTAGTACCACCCTTGTGCCCCCAGAACATGCGACCGTTTGAAGGAGTCGCCTCCAAGTATCCCCTCATACATACCACTGGGCATACTTCCCCACCATGGGCACCTAGAGCAATTGTTTCCTCAATCCTTAGGGCAGCTGTAAAACTAAAACAAATGCTGCCCTACAAAGATTGTTATCAGCTCCCAACCCTTTCACTGCTTGCTCTACGGTGCCCATGTCTTCTGCAACAACAATCTCCTCACCAAATCATTGATGCCCTCTAACTGCTCCCCATCTGGCAAAGAAATGGAGGGCAGTGTTCACACTGGAATTTTTTTTTTTTTATTATTAATTTTTCTTATTATTTATTTATTATAATTTTTATTTATTTATTTATTTTTTTCCCTTTTTTCTTTCTTTCCTCCTCCCCCCTCCCAGTGCCAAATGTCAGAACACATCCCACCTGAAACTGGACAATGTATCCGCCACCACCTTCCTTACACCCGGTATGTGATTTGCTGTGAAATTAATATTGCTTTTCAAACATATCAACACCAAATACCTGACATAGGCTACAACCTGCGGTGATGATGCAGACATGTTATTCAGCACTTGCACCACACCTTGAATATCAGACCCAAAAATAAAAAAGGGGGGAGGGATGTTTTTTTTTTTTATATATAATTTTTTTATTTTTATTATTTATTTTTATTTATTTAATTTATTTATTTATTTTTAAATTCTATCCCCCACAGTGGTATTGCCCCGACGATTGGAAAATAAAAAATTCCAGAAACACCAAGCTTTGCACCCATCCATTGAATCCACTCCTGGGCCATTTGCCTGCTCACCATTTGAAATTACACTAGACCATTTGATCTTAATGTCTGGCCATTCCCCCCAAACCACCTACAATTCTCCCCGATCAACTAAACTTATATTGTAACCCCCCCCGATCCTACCTCATTCTCCAGTCCCTTTGGAACCCGCTACCATGAAATCGTCCAAGTAATGTACTATACGTCTCCTCCCTGCTCTCTTCTCCACTAAGCAATGCAAAAAAGTAGGAAGCCTTTAAAAAGGGAGCACGGGATATTGCCCACCCCAATGGGTAAACAGATATCGATGTAAAATTACCCATCGAATTTACACCCCATTAAAAGAAAACCCCCTGGACACAGCGGTACGGCCTGAAGGCTGCCTCTAGATCAAGCATAGGTAACTCTGTCCCCTCGCCAGCTACCCTTACCAAAATCACCACCTGATTGAATGAATGGTAGCTAACAGAAACATCTTCCCTACTTATTGCCTCTGCAAAGAAACGGCCGTCCCAATGTTTATTTGTATGTATTTTCCTTACATTCCCTTGCTCTGTGTATCATGTACAGTATTGTATTCCCTCTGTATAGCGTAACCTCTGTATTAAGATCCAGTCTTTGTATAGTGTACACCCCCCTGTAAGTAATGAATTCCTTTTGTTTTCACATGCTTCCATCAGCCCCTCCCCTCCCCCCAGCAACTAAGGTTACCAGCTCACTGTTATCTGATCCATTGTATGCATCTGAGAGTGACTCCGTTGTTTGTGCACCTTCCCCCTCTGTATGTGTGTGTCCCCTTGCGAAATGTAAATAATGCCGTCTCCATTTTGAGTTGAGAAAGAGCAAAGATGTTCTGTACATAAGTGGCTGCATTGTCCTCCATTTTATGAGCGAGTCCTCAGCCCTGGAATCCCTTATCAATAGAACCAAGCTGCACATGTGAAAGTCTTTAACCTCCGTCCACAATGAAACTGATTCTTGCTTAGTATATTAATCTATAGACTCGAAGTTAAACCAACCGAACTAACCTAATGACACAGCATTTGCTAACATACAGAATCACTGTTTAGTTGATAAGCCTCTTCAGAAATTATAACAGACACATTTAGATGTGTATTTGGTTAGTAATTGTTATATATTCATAAATCTGGGAGAAACAATCTGGATTAATTTAGTTGCGCAAATGTAAACTTAAACAGATTGTACAGTTACTGCTGCCGCACTTCCTCATTGGCAGAAGCACATGTGACTTTTTGAGGTTTAAGATGGCTGCCAGCCATGCGGTCACTGACTACCTATGTTTATAAGATCATACAGACTATACAAATAATAAGGTTTGATCAAGTATTACAAAGAGAAGCAAATATCAACGAGCCTATTCTAGCTAAAAAAATGCAAATCACTAGAACGGATAAATTAGCGCGTATTTAACCCAATAGATTACACACACATATAGTATATTATCAACATAGCTTAAAATTCCCCAAATAAATACACTTAATACTTATCCACTCGCAGGCTTTATTATGATGATGGTACAAGTGTGAAATATGAGTGAGTTACTGCTCATGTTTCCTCTATTCCTGAAATAAGTCTCTCCTCTCCCTCAATAAAGTCAAAGTTACCGTTCTAAATAATTATTTACTCAACTGTATCAAGTGCTCCAAACAAAAGATTGTACATTACTGCTGTGTCACTTTAAAATTGCAACAATTAGAATAGTGAACTTAAATACAATATACAAATTAATTTGTTCACCAACTTATTGCTTTGCCCTTGGGGTTACTCCAACATTATTTAAAACACACAGCTCTTTGAATAACCCTGTAAATCATAACCCACATAATAGGCCAGCATGTGCAGCTGCTTGAGAATCCACTAAAGGTGTTACTCAGCAATGCACGTATGGTGCTTTTCTCATTCGGCACACTATAGAGTTACAGTGACTAATGTCCAGTGATTCAGTCTGTTATATCAAGTTCCTATGTGTGATTACATTCCCTTTGTGTTGTCGCCGTGTGCTATGGCTAGGTTTCTGTGTGTTTCTATTGTGTGATTATGGCGTGTTATAGCAAGTTTTTATTTTACTTTTATGTTTAATTATATATATATATATATATATTATTTTTTTTTCTCTTAGTGTTATACTACATTAGTGATTTCAGTGTGTTATAGAGAGGAATTTCGTGATTTCAGGGTGTATGATAGCTACATCATTAGCGTGACTACCGAGGTCCTACGTGTGATTTCACTATGTATAGTGAGTTCCTACTGTGTGTATGGTGAGGGCACATGCGTGTATAGGGAGGCCCTGTGTTTGTTTATGGTGTTTATATGGGTTGCTTATTATGATTTTGGCTGCAGCCATGGATGATACTAAAATTGGACAGTCAGTCATGCGCTATACTGAGCACATAAACTAATAAGGCACAGCAGTCCACAGACAGCCAAAGCAAAATTACTGGAAATCCTAATGCCCCTAATAACATACAAAACAACAAATCACTGAATTCTGGCAGAGTTATCCCAGAACAATAACCCATTAGAAATTACTATCACGCAGCTCGACACCAAATGAACAAGGAATACAGTATTGCAAATTGAAACAAATATAAATAAGCATCCACTAAATAAACCTACAAATCCGTACAATGGGAAACCCACACCCATCCTTCCAATAAATAATGGAACTAGGAATATATATGTAGCAGACTTATGATAATAGAGTATGCATAACAGATAGATACTGCAAGTAATACTTATCCAGTCATTGGTTTTTCATACGATGATGGTGATGCAAAATGGAGCTCGCCGCCGCCCTGTCTCTGAAGTTTTTAGTAAAAGAAAATTAACTGCAATACACACACTGCCCCCACGCCTTGTCTTTTATACCCCCCCTTTCCCCTCCCTCCCATTGTTCCTCTCCCTATTGCATCCAATCACAAATCGGCCATGCTTCAGCTCATTAAGCAAAAAAGCCCCCATGCCTGATCCCATAGAACAAAGGGAACTCCCTCCTTTTCACTCTTGTGTAATACAGGGATAGTTCTTAAACCTTGCTCAATCCTAATTAGTCTCTCTCTCGAACAAGGCATCAGCCAGACAACCAACACGTTATCAATGTTCACTTCAGATCACATCTAAATACAATATTTACCCACTTCTTACAGAGTGCAAAACTAGAAGGGTTATTCAAAGAGTGCCGAACTTGCCACCGAATAGATCCCTACGTGCAAGAAATGGTAACACAACCCAGATATTCATTTCTTTCTCTCTTCAGGTCTCTCTGTCCCTCTTTCTTCTCTCTTCTTGTATCTCCTTTTCTTTTTCTCTTTCTTCTCGTTCCCTTCTCACACCCCTGTCCTTCCTTTAGGGGTTATTCGATAAGCATTGAATACAATGCAATTGCGAGGCAGTTCGTCTATTCAGAAAGTTATCAATTCGCCAAATACTGTAGAATTGACAGTTAAATACGGTGCGGTTTGCCACAATACGGTAATGTTTAGCGGCAGCGATATTGTCCCATAGAGAAGTAATGGTTAATCTACTCACAACACGCTGAACGGCAGCAAAATATCAGAGAAATACCCTGATTTTCAGTGCTTCAGTTTGACAGGTTTAAACAGGCGAATCCCATAGGATTCAATGTTAAAAAATATTAATGTTTTTATTCAACCGTTTATTCTTTTCATTTTAAGCAAACCATCTTTTTATATATTTTTTAGATTTTGTCTATTTTTTTTGACAAAATTGATTCCCATTTTTTTTATCACCGACTTTTTTTAATTTTGTTTTTTAATTCTGTACCAAAGGACCTTTTTTTTTATAATTATTCCCACAAATTCAAACATTTTTATTTGTTTAAAACAGCAGAGTCTTTTTTCCCCCTGCCCTTCTTCAGAGGCGTTTGGCGGCTTTAGGCGGGCTAATTGGAGGTTGGCACCGGTGTTTAGCGGTCTGTTCGGCAGCAGTCTTCGGCAGCTCCACGTTCAGTACACTTTGGGGACCCTGTGGTGAATAGTGAATTCATCGCAGGGTCAGCAAACTGAAATCACGCTGAACAAGAAAGCACCGAAATTCCACTGACATTTTGGTGCTGATTAACCCTGTATGTCAAAGAGTGCATTCTAGGAGACGGTAGATGAGGACTGGTGCTGTGCGTGCGTGTGTGTACAACACCAATCCATCGTTCTGCATAGGCATTGCAGAACATGTGTACGAAAGTACGTACGTTTGCAAGCTATACACAATTTGCGTAGCGTACGCTGCACAATTTACGCAGGCTATGCGAATTGCATAGGAAGTTGCACGGACTTCCACAATTCGGAAGCCCTGAGCAGAAGAGGAAGAGAAGTACGCCAAGGGGAAAAGGTGAGTATTTACACCGAAAATAAAAAATAGTAATTGGGCAGATGCTGTCAGCAGTATCTGCCCACTAATTTAAAGGGATAAAAGGGGTAGGGGGGGTTTAGTTCAGTGGTCCTTTGTGTTCTTAGCCACATAACCAGCCACTGTATTTCGGGGCTCACTAATTTCTAAAAAAATTTGTGAATTGAGGTGATCTGTCCCTTGTCACTGGGTGCCAGCTATCTGTGTGTCTCACTGAGTTATACCAGAGTTCTTTAAATCTTTATACCAGAGTTGAATCAGAGTTCTGTATATATTAATCTATATATCACTCACCATGTCTGAAAGAACAAAAAGGACAGGCAGACGCTCCCAGACACAGATAAGAGGGCAAGCAGCCCCTGTGTCGGGAGGCTGTGCCTCTGGTCGTGGTGGACGTGGTGCATCCTCTGCAGGGGCTCGCTTGTCCTTTCTAACTGGTGCTGGCCGGCTTAAGCAGCAGCAACATACAGAGGACTTGGTGGATTGGCTAACCAGGCCATCCTCATCCTCCGAGTCCTCTGCCAGCCAGGCTTCTAGTGCTTTACAGTCCACCTCAGCTGCCAAAGCATCTAATGCAGCCTCCATGTCCACAGCTACTCCTGCCGTAGCCTCGCTATCACACACGGAGGAGTCAGCTGAATTGTTTGACTACAATGAGAGTGACATGCTGCTTGAGGATGAGCAGCAAGTACAGTGCTCTGATTCAATCTCTGAGGTTGAGCAAGGGAGTATAATCAACCTAGAGGAAGGGGGTGCCAGTGATGACACACAAATAACTGGCACTCATGTTGCCCCAGCAGCTGCAGCATACTGCCAAGTTGGCTCCAGTGACGAGGAGATAGGGGGTGAAGAAGACAATGATGATGAGGTCACTGACTCCACCTGGGTGCCAGATCGAACAGAGGAATCAAGTGAGGAGCAGGGGGAGGAGGAGGCACAGCAAACACGAGGCACAACATCCTCTGTGACCAACCATAGCACTAGCCAGTCCAAGGCATCACATGTCAGAGCTGCTCCATTGCAGAGCGCTGTTGTCTCAAAGAACACATGCAGGAAGTCTGTTGTCTGGGAGTTCTTTAAGAAATGTGCAGTAGAGCGCAGCGTTGCTATTTGTAATCTATGTCAGATGAGGTTTAAGCGTGGGAAAGATACCGGACACTTGGGTACCACGTGCTTGAGGCGACATATGAACAAGTGCCACACATCCCGTTGGTGCAAAACTTTGCGTAGGTCCTCCTCCTCCGTCTCTACCCCCACTGTATGTCCTGCCATGTCATTGCCTACAACCTCCACCGACAGGGATGATGCTACAGTAATGGATGTACCAGGTCCTTCCTCACAATGTGACATCACCCCAGTAGCTGAAGATTTACGCAGTCAGATTACGTTGCCGCAGCTGCTGCAGCGAAAGAAAAAATATAGTCCCAACCATCCAAGCACAGCGTCTAAATACCAGCTTAGCAAAATTACTCGCATTGCAGCTGCTGCCTTTCCAGCTGGTGGACTCTGCTCCCTTCCGTGAATTTGCTGAATGTGCTGTACCACAGTGGCAGGTTCCAAAACACCATTACTTTTCACGCAAGGCCATTCCAGCACTATACCAGCACGTGGAAGACAATGTTATCCAGTCATTGGGAAAGGCAGTCAGCAGCAAGGTGCATGTCACTTTAGAAACGTGGTCCAGCAAGCATGGACAGGGTCGTTACATTTCCTTCACGGCACACTGGGTAACTCTGATTGCAGCTGGGAGTGATCCAAGACGGGGCTCTGTGCTGGAGCTTGTTCATCCACCACGCCTCCAGAAAGCTGCTGGTATGAGGTCTGTCTGCTCCACCAGCCCCACCTCTTCTTCCTCCTCCTCCTCCTCCACCACCTTCTCTGTCTCTGGCGAAGTGGCAGTTAAACCGACGCCTGACAGGGTCTACGCAATGGCTCAAGCAAAAAGATGCCATACTGTGCTTGAGCTGGTTTGTTTAGGGGACAGGAGCCACACCGGGTCAGAAATTTTGTCAGCTCTGCAGGGGCAGGTGCAGAGATGGTTAACACCACGCCAGCTTGAGCTGGGAATGATCGTCTGCGATAATGGCAGCAACCTTCTCTCCGCCCTACGCAAGGGTAAATTGACGCATGTACCATGCCTAGCACACGTCCTAAATCTGGTGGTACAGCGTTTCCTAAGCAAGTACCCAGGACTGCCAGAGCTTCTCATCCAGGCCAGAAAAGTCTGCAGCCACTTCAGACGGTCATTCCCAGCAAGCGTTCGCCTGGCAGAAATTCAAAGAGAATTCCACCTTCCCACAAACCGTCTGATCTGTGACATGCCCACCAGGTGGAATTCGACATTAGCAATGCTGCAGCGTCTGCACAAGCAGCAGAGGGCCATCAACGAGTACCTGTGTGAGTATGGCACAAGGACAGGTTCAGGTCAACTTGGTTTCCCCCCCCCGCAGTGGCTGATGATCAAGGATGCATGCACTGTACTGTCACCATTTGAGGAGGCAACGAGGATGGTGAGCAGGGACAGTGCATGCATCAGTGACACAATTCCTTTAGTGTTCCTGCTGGAGCACACTCTGCGGGGAATTATAGATGTGGCTCTAGAGGCAGAGCAGTGGGAGGAAGAGGAGGCCTTCCCTAGCTCTCAAGGCCCCAGTCTTTCCGCAGACAGCATTCCAGTGGGTTCTACTCAGATCAGACAGGAGGATGAGGAGGAGGAGGAATATTTAAGTAGTGGGGGCATTGAAGGTGGGGTTTCCTCAATGGAGGGTTTTGTGTGCCCAGAAACAGAAGGGCTAGTGCGTGGCTGGGAGGAGGAAGTGCACGATACGGTCATCCTCATTGACCAGGAGGACTCGGAAGCTAATGCCACCTCCAACCTACGCTGCATGGGCTCCCTAATGATGCAAAGCCTGCTAAAGGACCCCAGGATTTGTGCTATCAAGGAGAGGGATCATTACTGGTTGGCAACCCTTCTTGATCCACGATACAAGGGGAAAGTTGCAGAGCTCATCCTGCCCGCACAGAGGGAGCACAGGATGAAAAAAACTTGAGGACGCTCTAAAGCGACACTTGTGTAACACCTTTCCAGGCACTGGTAGATTACCAAGTGCTGACACACGTGCTTCTGAGGCTGCAGGTGATCAGAGGAATAATGGTGAAGGCCAGGGCCGCTTGACTGATGCTTTTTTAAATTTTGTTAGTCCGACGCTCAGGGACGTCAAATGTAGGCACCCATTACCAGCGTCTTCACCATATGGTGTAGGACTACCTAGGGGCAAGGGCAGACCTGGATACCTTTCCAGCAGATGATCCACTGGCTTACTGGGTGTTGAGATTGGATCACTGGCCAGAACTTGGCCAATATGCTATGCAGCTACTAGGTTGCCCTTCATCTAGCGTGCTTTCCGAAAGGACGTTCAGTGCCGCTGGAGGTTTTGTCACAGACAAAAGAGTGCATCTGTCCACCGACTCTGTAGACCGGCTGACATTTATAAAAATGAATCAGTCCTGGATCAGCAGCTATCAATCCCCTGATGCCGAAGTAACGGAATAGATCGGGTATGTCTTCTGCATGCACAAAACCTCCAGCACTGAACTCTTCCACAATACCACAAAAGGGTTACGGTGTGAATGCACTTGTTGCCATGAAAGGCACAATATTTGGCTGCACTGACGCCTGTGCAAGATTTATATAATTTTAATTTTTTGAACAGTAGGGTCCAACCCTGCACTCTTCCACAATACCACAGAGGGGTTACTGTATGATGATACTTGCTGGCCTGGCATTAAAGGCACAATATCTGGGTGCACTGACGCCCATTACCAGATCAAAAACTTTTTAATATAGGACTGCAAGGTCCACCCCTGCATTCTTCCACAATACCACAGAGGGGTTACTGTATGATGATACTTGCTGGACTGGCATTAAAGGCACAATATCTGGGTGCACTGACGCCTTGACCAGAATCATATCTTTTCAATATAGGACCACATGGTCCACCCCTGCATTCTTCCACAATACCACAGAGGGGTTACTGTATGAGTACTTGCAGGCCTGGCACCAAAAGCACAATATTTGGGTGCACTGCCACTGACGCCTGTATCAGATTCATATCCTCAGAGGGGTTACGGTGTGACGGCACTGTTGGGGACGCTAAAGGACCAATTTTGAAGCACCTATTGTTACTTTAATCCAAAGCCTGCATATATTTCACAATAATTTAGCCAAAAAATCAGTAAACTTTTTCTGCGTGTACGAAAATGTCTCCTCTTTTCATACAGACTGCCGCCCCAAGCAGTTGTTTATGGATAGATTAAAGGAAAAGCATTTACCGTCATATGAAATGTCATTTTTTTTGTTTAAGTGTTTCTATACATCCTAGAAATCCGCCACTTCACAGGCAGGTTATGGGGACCTCCTAGGCACGATATTTGGTTTTTATTTTTAACCCTTATTTCATGGAAAACTCACGGTCCCTTTAAAAACTTTTTTTTTAACTTCTTGTTCTTGTTTCCTGTCCCCCAGGGCACTACCTGGACCCCCATACACCTTTTATGGCAAATATGTAGCATATATGCCCTCCAAGAATTTTCAGCCCCATTGACTTGCTTTGGGTTCAAGTTCGGGTTCGGACCCGAACAAATGGGAAGTTCGGGTTCGGGCTCGAACCGAACTCGGGGAGTGTTCGACTCATCTCTAGTCATGATCCCAATTCCTTGACATAATACCATATATATATAGATGCCAGATGAATTATGTATCTGATCTATATTGATGGCTTAGTGCCATATTACATACACTAGTTGGTGCTAACTTAACCAGAGCTGTTGTAAACTGAAAACCTCCATAGGCTATAATGGCTCTGGGAAGTTTACAACTGCTCTGGTTAAGTTAGCACCAAGTATGTAATATGGTCCTTTATGTTTACTTTTGTTATTAATTTATTTATTGTGAACAATTAGTTACATTTCACTTCTCCGTGCTGTTTTCTGCAATTGTGCGTTTATATCTAAAATTTTAAGGCTTGTGTCAGACGAGCGCAGTCTTCGCATCCGTGTTGCCGCACATTTTAGGCTAGGGTCAGACGAGCGTGATTTCTACGGATGTACGTTAGTACGGAAGACACAGTAGTGGCCACACAGTCAGTTTTTTTCACTGACGTATATTTTGACTGATTTAGCAGGGAAAATAAAATAAAAAGCAAAACCATTTTGTCCGTGAAAAATGCTGGACGTATAAATGCAGTCTGTCTGACCACGTTCCATCACTCACACACAAAGCTTTACGGACGTTGCGGACGCAGCGCACTTTGTGCGGCCGTTCTAGGAGTTGTACGTTCTTGCCTGCCTTGCGTCCATGGGCCGCGGCCGTTGTGCATCCGCAGTTCAGTGCGGACGTACTTCGTGTAACGGGCTCCGATGGGCTTTCTGTCATACTATCTTTTAGGCGCAATCACGGACGTGAACACAGCGCTATGGTAGCATACAATTATGATCAATAGAGACCACACACAAAGTACGTCCGCACAGAAGTGCGGACACACAACGGACGCGGCAAACGGACGCAAGTTAGGCAAGAACGTAAAACAGCTAGAACGGATGTGTGGAGTGCGCAACGTCCGCATAGCTTTGTGTGTGAGTGATGGAAGGTGGTCAGACGGACTGCATTTATACGTCCAGCATTTTTGATGGACAAAATAGTTTTTCATATTAATTAATTTTCCCTTTGTAGCGCTGGTTTAATTCTGCTGCTGTAATTACTCGTTTCTGGCCACCAGGGTGTCAGGATCGGATAACCCCGCTTGCAGACTGTAAGCCAACAGAACCTGACCAACCGGTCCTTAGAAATGGCTGGGTTATGGTCAGTAATACTGAGAATGATGAACACAAATAAAGTGGTGGAGTGCAAAGAAAAACAACCTGTGGAATAAAGTAACCCACAATGCTCTAGCTAGCCGGTCCTTAATAATGGCCGGGTTAAGCAGGGCAAACCAACAAAACACACATAGGCAGGGGTTAAGGAAATAGAGGTCCGTTATACTATGCCAGAAATCATCAGGGCGCCAGAATACAGGGAAGTCGAGACAAGCCGGGATCGTATAAACCAGGAAATCAGTCAGAATAGGAATCAAGAAATAACAACAAGGCACTAGGAGTAGAGAAAACGAAAGATAGTGGCTGTTTGATCTTGCCTAATGGCTAGTATATTGATGCCACTGGTAGCTGGTAATTTTAAACAAAATAATAAACTAAATAAACAGTTGTAAATAGGAACTAACAATAATCTTTATTAGACATATACAGTATTGATTAGGATAGATATAGTATAGAATTAGTGGTTTGGCAATTAAGTGATATATATCGGTGGATACCTTATAGCAGTCTAACCATTTTACCCATATATCGATTGGCGTTGCTATTTGCGTATAAAGGATCTACTGGGTATATCTTGTATAGTGGGTAACCCTATAGAAATTGACAAGCATTGGATTCTATTGATTTCACTTGGATGACTGTTGCCAATTGGAGCAATCAATTAGACTCGAAGTAGGTTTGCTCCTTCAACTCGAAGAGGCGGCTCCCAATTTGTTAGCATGTACCAAAAAATGCAATATTTGTGATATTCATAGACTGTGTATATTGTCCCTTATGATGGTAAATATAAGGTTCCGTGAAGAAACATATGGAGTGTCTTAAATATCTTCATTGTACATAATTAATAACTTAAATAAATATCAACAGATTTATTGAAGAAACCGCATATAGACTCGTTTCGCACAAATTAATTCACAATGTCAGATAGTATATATGTCACATGTGAAATGTGTTTGGCATAAAAAGCAGTCGAATATAGTTGTCGGTTGAATTAGACAATATGACAATGTCCCAAATGGAAATTTACTTTAGGGAGGTATATATTTGCTGGAAATTAAGGGTATGCTGTATATACCACAGTTATCTACGTATTAATAATACAACAAAAGACTCCTGCTAGGACCAATTTCACCAGTATCTGGCGTACAAACTACCAAAATGATGCTGATTTTCAATTCGCCTGCATGTTGGCGTTGTAAGTATATAATAATATAGTATTTGAGGAGTGCCTTATATCAGGTTGATAGATATTCTAAGAAACAGTAGGTATCACAACATTCCTTGTTTGCAGTTGCCACCATATATATGCTGGTAGGTATGGTTAATTCTCCACATTGATGGTATACATATTTGCAATTACAGCAATTACCGGAAGAAATAGACCGTCAGAAACAGTGATTAAAGATCCTCTCAATTTACGTATATATGTTAATACCGGAAATATGATGCATGAAGTATGAAGCAATTAGTACAGAATAGAGAGATATCTTTAAATAGATGAACCAAAGTTCTAAAAGCTGTAGGTATTGCAGATTTTCAAATCGCCTGCATATTGGCGTTGTAAGTGTATAATAATTTAGTATTTCAGGAGTGCCTTATATCAGGTTGATAGATATTCTAAGACCCAGTAAGTATCACAACATTCCTTGTTTGCAGTTGCCACCATATATACACTGGTAGATATGGTTAATTCTCCACTTTGATGGCATACGTATTTGCAGTTACGCCAGAGAGGGCGAGGCAGGGGAGGGAGACGAGGACGGAGGAGAAGGGACGATTATTAGAACCCCAGCTACGTATTATAAATATGTCTGGCACTCCCATTTCAGACGAGCAGGAGGTGGTTTTAAAGAAAGGTCTGTCCTTTGTGCCTAGGCCAAAATTTAATCCTTTTAATTGGATTAAAGACATTAATTTGTTTACACGGAAATTGGCTTTGAAGAAATTTCATATGTTGAGAAGAGAGAAACAAGCAAAAATGAGAGGCTTAGAAGTGAAGGAATTGGAGTGTTTGGAAATCCTAATCCAACTCCTAAATGAAAACGAAATTCCTGAGAAAGGTCCACCACATTCAAATCTAAAATCTAAGACTACATTCACACCCTCAATAAAAGAATATGACAATCTGGAGCTTTTTAGGAAACTGGTATGCCAGGATATAGAAAATCTGGGTACAAATCCAAAAACTGAACTAGTTGAGGACAATCTTACAACAAGAGAGAGAAAAGCACTTAAAGAACTAACCACGAATACAGACCTGATTATAAAACCTTCTGACAAAGGGGGAAACATAACTATCATGTCTAAAGATCAGTATGAATCTATGGTAAAAACTCTCCTGGATGATAACAAAGTCTATGTAAGACTACCACAGGACCCGACAAAAAGATTTATGGGTCAGCTAGGTGAGATATTGACTCATGGCTACGAAAAGGGCCATATCTCAGAGGAGGAATATAGGTTTCTAAAAACAGACAAACCCGTTATTGCAACATTTTATGCACTACCTAAAGTGCACAAGAACTTGGAGAAACCCCCGGGTAGACCTATAGTTTCTGGGATTGGAAATTTGACACAAAATTGTAGCCAATATATTGATCAGATCTTACAAAATCTAGTGAAGACCTTACCCTCGTATCTCCGGGATACCAAACAATTATTACAAATTATGAACAATCTCATACTTCCAAAAGATGCATGGCTGTGCAGCCTCGATGTGGAGGCTCTATATAGCTCCATTCCCCACACTGAAGGTCTGTCACACACTAAATTGGCCCTACAAGAATCCGGGGAATTTACGGAGGAATTCATTAACTTCATTGGGGAATTCTTGGCATTCATTTTGAAACACAATTATTTCATTTTTGATCGGAAATTTTATCACCAAATTCAGGGCATTGCGATGGGCACTACTTGTGCACCCACCTATGCCAATATATACCTGGGAGTTTGGGAAAAACAACAAGTGTTTTCAGATCAAAATCCATTTCGTTCCAAAATACTACTCTGGAAGAGATATATAGACGACATTTTCTTGGTATGGGATGGCACCCCAGAAGAATTTCTCGATCTAACTAATTATCTCAACAGAAATACTTTGAATCTCCGGTTCACATACGAGATCCACCAGGACCTTTTAAATTTTTTGGACGTAACGATAGTGCGCAATGAAGAGCGGGTCAGCACAACCCTGTATCGGAAAGAGACAGCAACAAACAGTTTGCTAAACTGGACAAGCTTTCATCCAAAACCATTGAGACTGGGCATACCTTACGGACAGTACCTAAGACTAAAGCGAATCTGTTCATCTAACAACGAATATGAAAAACAAGCAAAAATCCTTCAAAAGAACTTCAAAGAGAAAGGATACCCAAATAGAGTTCTCAAACAGGCGTATCAGAAAGCGGCGTATCACTCGAGAGATACTCTCCTACAAGATACACCTAAAACCGATTCAAATCGGATTCGTTGTATCGGAAATTATGACACCGGGAACAACGTAGTCAAAAACATCATGGACAGATATTGGCCGCTTCTGACTTTAGACCCACATCTAAAAGAATCAATAGGCCCTCATGCGACCATCACCAATAGACGATGTAAAAATCTGAAAGACTTGTTAGTCCACAGCCACTATGAGAAGACAAAATTAGAAACAACTAGTTGGCTACGTAACAACTTGAAAGGGACCTACAGCTGTGGGAGATGTAAAAGTTGCGCAAATATCTTGAAAGATTCCAAAGTGATACAGGATACCAGACAAGAAAAAACTTTTGTGATTCACAATTTTTTCAACTGTAATACGTCAGGTCTAGTATATATGATCACATGTGGGTGTGGAAAAAAGTACGTAGGCAAAACCTTCCGTCCTTTCAAGTATAGGATTAGAGAACATATCAGATCGGTTGGAGGACATATAGATACCCCAGTAGCAAGGCATGTCAGACAATGCCAAACAGGAAATATTAACAACTTAAAATTCTGTGGAATAGAATTGGTCAAACATCCACAAAGAGGGGGGAACTACGATCTGATTTTAAGACGTAGGGAGTGTTTTTGGATTTACACCCTACACACGTTGGCCCCAGAGGGCTTGAATGAGGGATTTACCTTTACTCCCTTCATCTAATATTTTTTCATCTGTTGACTACTCTAAAACAAAATTAATGATCAAGCGATAGACATTTAGATTTACTGTACTAGGAACGAAAATATGTATTGGTATATATCTAAAAACATTGTGGTACCACAACTGAAGTATCACTAAATACATCACTTTTGCTGTTTTTTGTTTTTATTATTATTTATTTTCTTTCTGGTCACACTTGATACCTATGATTTCTTAATATCTAACTTATGGAGTTCCCTATGTACGGGCACTTAAGCATCATGTATACCGACTGCGGATTCGATTTTTCATTTAAAAACTGCAGTAACGAATAGACCTACTCTCTATAGGGTTTTAATTCTTAGAGGGAGATAACTGCTAAATCTCACTCCCTCCATTCACTTTCGAGTCTTGAGTGACAGTCAGATAGTGAGTGTATTAAGCTGATAAACCATTCCTTGACTTTTCCATTAGACGGAACATCATTGTTCAGCGTATAAATCCGGTAATGGATCCGTCTTAGAACAGCATATGGATCTTGGTAGCAATGGAAAAAGCTTTGGGAGTGTCAGGATTTGCCATACACTAATTTTACCATACAATCTTCTAATTTTAACATACTGTTTGAGGTTGATCCCTAAGTATAGATCGCTTTGGACAGCTTAATTGATTGATGAGTCATCTGACTCCTAATTAAGTTGGAACGCATTAGCTCCGCACATGAACAAAAAAGACCTCACATAGTATTGTACTAACATCACAAGCCCATTGGTGGAGAGACGGTCACATGACCAACGATGACTGCGGAAACCGAATCATGCAAATTCAGTCTTAGTCTGGTAACGAATGAAATCAACAGTGTGAACTTCCATAAATATGGAACGTAGGTACAAGCACATTTACGCTTTGGACGAAGCCGTGTGTATACGGCGAAACGCGCGTCAGCGAATTCTATCTTTTGGTGATGACCAAATGATTGTTTTTTAACAGATTGCACGGGGTGCACATTTTTCAAATACTTCTGGCAATGAGTTTGATCCGGTAATTGGATCCTGGCAGTTAACCTTGCAAGCTTATATTGTGTGTCTATCTAGGGAAGACATAGAATCTGTTCATGCTGGACAATTTAGGGATATGGTAGAACCTATATTGCAGTAACCACCACGCCTCAATTATATATCTGTGTATCCCCGCTTTGACGGCTAGTCGCATTGGGGGTTATTTATACCTACAGCTTTTAGAACTTTGGTTCATCTATTCAAAGATATCTCTCTATTCTGTATCAATTGCTTCATACTTACGGTATTAATATATATGCAAATTGAGAGTATCTTTAATCACTATTTCTGACGGCTTATTTCTTCCGTTAACTGCTGTAACTGCAAATACGTATGCCATCAAAGTGGAGAATTAACCATATCTACCAGTGTATATATGGTGGTAACTGCAAACAAGGAATGTTGTGATACCTACTGGGTCTTAGAATATCTATCAACCTGATATAAGGCACTCCTGAAATACTATATTATTATACACTTACAACGCCAATATGCAGGCGATTTGAAAATCTGCAATACCTACAGCTTTTAGAACTTTGGTTCATCTATTTAAAGATATCTCTCTATTCTGTACTAATTGCTTCATACTTCATGCATCATATTTCCGGTATTAACATATACGTAAATTGAGAGGATCTTTAATCACTGTTTCTGACGGTCTATTTCTTCCGGTAATTGCTGTAATTGCAAATATTTATACCATCAATGTGGAGAATTAACCATACCTACCAGCATATATATGGTGGCAACTGCAAACAAGGAATGTTGTGATACCTACTGTGTCTTAGAATATCTATCAACCTGATATAAGGCACTCCTCAAATACTATATTATTATATACTTACAACACCAACATGCAGGCGAATTGAAAATCAGCATCATTTTGGTAGTTTGTACGCCAGATACTGGTGAAATTGGTCCTAGCAGGAGTCTTTTGTTGTATTATTAATACGTAGATAACTGTGGTATATACAGCATACCCTTAATTTCCAGCAAATATATACCTCCCTAAAGTAAATTTCCATTTGGGACATTGTCATATTGTCTAATTCAACCGACAACTATATTCGACTGCTTTTTATGCCAAACACATTTCACATGTGACATATATACTATCTGACATTGTGAATTAATTTGTGCGAAACTAGTCTATATGCGGTTTCTTAAATAAATATCAACAGATTTATTGAAGTTATTAATTATGTACAATGAAGATATTTAAGACACTCCATATGTTTCTTCACGGAACCTTATATTTACCATCATAAGGGACAATATACACAGTCTATGAATATCACAAATATTGCATTTTTTGGTACATGTTAATAAATTGGGAGCCGCCTCTTCGAGTTGAAGGAGCAAACCTACTTCGAGTCTAATTGATTGCTCCAATTGGCAACAGTCATCCAAGTGAAATCAATAGAATCCAATGCTTGTCAATTTCTATAGGGTTACCCACTATACAAGATATACCCAGTAGATCCTTTATACGCAAATAGCAACGCCAATCGATATATGGGTAAAATGGTTAGACTGCTATAAGGTATCCACCGATATATATCACTTAATTGCCAAACCACTAATTCTATACTATATCTATCCTAATCAATACTGTATATGTCTAATAAAGATTATTGTTAGTTCCTATTTACAACTGTTTATTTAGTTTATTATTTTGTTTAAAATTACCAGCTACCAGTGGCATCAATATACTAGCCATTAGGCAAGATCAAACAGCCACTATCTTTCGTTTTCTCTACCATCCAATTTATTAACTACGGTTCAATCCTAAATCACGCTGGTTCTTATGCTCCGTTCTAATTTTGGACCCGATTCTGGTATTGGGTCCGAATCTATTGTTTGTCAGGCACTAGGAGTAACAGGAACCACGCTAGGGCAACTTGCTAAGAGAAAGGAAGCCCTTTAAATAGACCCACAGCACTACTATTGGTGCTCAGAGGAGACACCCTGCTCTGCTATAGGATAGCTGGTCATGTGCTGCGATTGGTTGTCCTTCCTGCATGTTGCATCTGATTCCCGGGCAGCACCATTCCCTGTCCTGTAGTACACAGTACCCTGGAATAAGGCTTTCTGGATATATCAGCTGCTGTGACGGCCGCAACATTTCCCCGGACATGGGGCGAAGGTGCAACATTTCCCCAGACATGGGGCGAAGGTGCAACATTTCCCCAGACATGGGGCAAAGGTGCAACATTTCCCCAGACATGGGGCGAAGGTGCAACATTTCCCCAGACATGGGGCGAAGGTGCAACATTTCCCCGGACATGGGGTGAAGGTGCAACATTTCCTTGGACATGGGGCGAAGGTGCAACATTTCCCTGGACATGGGGCGAAGGTGCAACATTTCCCTGGACATGGGGCGAAGGTGCAACATTTCCCCAGACATGGGGCGAAGGTGCAACAATTCCCCAGACATGGGCCACCGTGACAGCACCCCCCCTGACGGCGGGCCGAGGGCGAGAAGGGAAGCGGCGATGATAGGCGGAGACCAGCCCCGGGGCATGAACATCAGAGGCAGCAACCCAGGAACGTTCCTCCGGGCCGTACCCCTTCCAATGCACAAGATATTGCAATCCACCTCTAGACCACCTGGAATCGATGAGAGCCTGCACCTCGTATTCCTCCTGACCCTGAACTTGGACAGGAGGAGGCTGGTTCACGGAAGTGGTATACCGGTTACAGACAAGGGGCTTGAGTAGGGAGGTATGGAAGGAGTTGGGGATTCTCAAGGACTTAGGCAATTCCAAGGCATAAGAGACAGGATTAATGCGTCGGAGGACCCTGTACGGACTGATAAACTGTGGTGCCAATTTGTGAGAGGGCACCCGGAGTTTGATATGCCGAGTGGAGAGCCATACCCTTTGACCAGGGACATAAGAAGGTCCTGGTCGTCTGTGGCGGTCTACAAACTTCTTATGGGCTAAAGAAGCTTTTTGCAAAGCGGATTGAATCCGCGTCCAGGACTGACGTAGGAGTTGTAAGTGATCGTTAAGTGCAGGAATGGGTGATTCAGACGGAGTGCCAGGTAATAAAGCAGGATGGAACCCATAGGTCGCAAAGAACGGGGTATGACCAGAGCTGTCATGTACCATGTTATTCCTAGCCAATTCAGCCCAAGGTAATAAGGAACTCCAATTATCTTGTTGGTGGGAGATGAAGAACCGTAAATATTGTTCTAAGGACTGGTTGGTATGTTCAGCAGCACCGTTAGATTGTGGGTGGTAGGCAGAAAAAAAGGATAAGTTGATACCCATTTCTTTACAGAAGGATCTCCAGAATCGGGAAATGAACTGAGTACCACGATCTGAGACTATTTCCTGCGGTATCCCATGTAACCGTACCACCTCCTTAGCAAATATACCGGCTAGCTGTTCTGAAGAAGGAAGTTTTTTCAGTGGAACAAAATGGGCCATTTTAGAAAAACGGTCAATAACAGTGAGAATGGTGGTATTACCCTCAGATGGGGGTAGGTCCACAATAAAGTCCATGGATAAATGGGTCCATGGTCTCGAAGGCACAGGGAGAGGTTGTAATAGACCCACTGGAAGATCAGCAGGGGTCTTATTCTGGGCACACACATTACAGGATGCAATAAACTCTCGGATATCAACACGAAGAGTGGGCCACCAATATAGACGAGAAACGGCGAGAATGGTCTTATTGACTCCTGGGTGACCTGTAACCTTTGATGCATGCATAACTTGTAATAACTCCCTTCTCTCGTTCTCTCCTACATACAATCTTTCTGGAGGTAGAGAGCTAGGGGCGGCATTCTGATAGGACAGAATGCGCTCGATCAACTGAGAAGACACTTGCATACACACAGTGGCGATTATATGAGTACTGGGTATGAGAGAAACCGGTTCAGTGTGAGGCAGTTCCTCTTCCTCAAACTGTCTGGAAAGAGCATCCGCCTTGGTATTACGTGACCCTGGGCGGTAGGTGATCAAATAATTGAAGTGACTTAGGAACAACGACCATCTGGCCTGGCGGGGGGACAGTCGCTTCACGTCTGCCAGGTAGGCTAGGTTCTTGTGGTCAGTTAGAATGATCACTGGAATTTGCGAACCCTCCAACAGATGTCTCCATTCTTTTAAAGCCATTATAATAGCCAAGAGTTCTCTGTTGCCAATGTCATAGTTTCTCTCTGAGTCGGACAACTTCTGGGAGAAGTAGGCACAAGGATGAAGTGGGGCATCCCAGGTGTCTCTCTGGGAAAGTACTGCCCCTATACCAGATTCTGATGCGTCGACCTCCATTATAAATGGTTTAGAAGGGTTAGGATGTGCTAGAATAGGTGCAGAGGCAAAGGCCGTTTTTAAATCCTCAAAGGCTTTAAGGGCAGCGGGAGAAGAGTTGGTTGTATTGGCCCCTTTCTTGGTCATAGAGGTGATAGGAGCAATTACAGAAGAAAAGTGTGGGATGAACTTTCTGTAATAATTGGCGAATCCAATAAATCTCTGGATAGGTTTCAAACCTTTGGGTAGAGGCCAAGATAGGATGGATTCCAGTTTTTTGGGATCCATTAAAAAACCCTTGGACGACACGATGTACCCCAGAAACGGAACCTGTGTCACATGGAATATGCATTTTTTTAGCTTACAATATAAACCATTTCGTAACAGAGTGCCGAGAACAGAACGCATGTGATCATAATGTGTATGTAGGTCAGGAGAGTGCACCAGAATGTCATCTAGATAGACTATGACACATGAGGAGAGGTAGTCCCGAAGGACGTCATTTATAAAATCCTGAAAAACCGCAGGGGCGTTGCACAACCCAAACGGCATGACCAGATATTCGTAGTGGCCGCTATGGGTGTTGAATGCGGTCATCCACTCGTCTCCCTCCTTTATGCATACCAGGTTGTATGCACCCCTAAGATCCAATTTAGAAAACACTGTGGAACCTCTAAGACGGTCAAAGAGGTCAGAAATTAGAGGAATGGGGTAGGCATTCTTGATGGTGATACGATTCAACCCTCTATAATCTATGCACGGACGGAGGTCACCCTCTTTTTTGGCTACAAAGAAGAACCCTGCCCCAGCTGGGGAAGATCTTTGTATGAAACCCTTCTCCAGCGATTCCTGGATATATTCCTCAATAATACTATGTTCCTTTGGGGACAGTGGATAAATTCTCCCTTTAGGGGGAATGGTACCTGGGTATAACTTGATAGCACAGTCATACGGACGGTGCGGGGGTAGCTTATCGGCCTCTTTTTTGTCAAACACTTGTTTAACAGACAGATATTGCTCCGGAACGGTAGAAGGCAAAGGTTTTGCAGTAGGGGTATTGAGTAACCTGATAGGTAACATACAGGGAAAACAAGAGGAGGAACAGGTGGAACCCCATGCGACGACCTTTCCCTTTACCCAGTTAATGTGAGGATTATGTTTTTGTAACCATGTGAGACCTAAAACGACTGAACAAGATGGTGATGATATGATTTGAAACACTATGGATTCGTCATGATGATCCCCAAGACACATGGAAATAGCTTTAGTCTCTTGGGTTATAACAGGAGAGGCAAGGGGCCTACCATCAATGGCCTGTACCATTAAGGGTTTGGATCTACGGGACAGAGGGACAAGATGACCTGTGGCAAAGGACTCATCCATAACATTATCAGCAGCCCCTGAATCCAGCAATGCATCACAATCGAATTTGACAGAACCCCATGTTAGACAGATAGGAAGAAGTAATCGTAGTGAGGTCGGTTTGGGACACAAAGTAAGAACACCTAAGGCCGGTCCCCTCCTAGGACTTAGGTGCGAGCGTTTTCTGGGCGTGATGGGCACTTAAGGCGTTGGTGCCCCCCAAGTCCGCAATATAGGCAAAGACCCTCTCTACGCCTATAGGATTTCTCTTCTGTCAATTTGGTGTGACCCAATTGCATGGGTTCGGTATCAGAGACCTGTGAAGTGCGAGATGGTGGACTAACGGAACCTCGTGTAGGAACCCTAGCAACGCTTTTTCTGGGTCTCTCTCTGTGTTTAGCTCTATCCCTGATTCTGTTATCAATATCAATCACGTAATCGATCAAATCCTTTAACTCCTCAGGCAAATTCTTAGCAGCTATCTCATCTAGGATAGTATCAGAAAGGCCCTCCTGGAAAAGCAATACAAGGCAATCATTAGTCCAATCAACCTCTGCTACTAGGGTTTTGAAGTCTATGGCATAATCTGCAACAGACCTGGAACCTTGCTTAATTCTGAGCAGGGATCTCCCAGCCCTCTTGAAAAGACCAGGAGGATCAAAGGTGCGTCTGAGAGCACGTACAAAGTTGTGGTAGTTATAGACCACGGCATCATCATTTTCCCACAATGGGTTAGCCCTTGCTAGGGCTCTACCAGACAAATGATTTATCATAAATCCCACACGGGCACGATCTGAAACATACATTCTAGGGTTTAGTTCAAAATGAATGCTGACCTGAGTCAAGAAGCCACGATACCCAATCTGTTCCCCACCAAAACGAATTGGAGAAGTCATGGATACATGGGAGGCAGGTAAAGCAACCTCAGGTGTGTGGGATTGCAGGACCGGGGCAGAGGTCGCCACCTGTGGTTCAGGCTGCAAATAGGCAGTACGGACAAGAATAGTTTGTATAGCCTGAGCAAAGGCATCCATGCGGTGGTCTAATTCATCGACACGAGAGGCACATGCAGCGAGTTGCTGACCTACATCTGCAGGGTCCATGGCCCTAGCGTAATGTCAGGATCGGGTAACCCCGCTTGCAGACTGTAAGCCAACAGACCCTGACCAACCGGTCCTTAGAAATGGCCGGGTTATGGTCAGTAATACTGAGAATGATGAACACAAATAAAGTGGTGGAGTGCAAAGAAAAACAACCTGTGGAATAAAGTAACCCACAATGCTCTAGCTAGCCGGTCCTTAATAATGGCCGGGTTAAGCAGGGCAAACCAACAAAATACACCTAGGCAGGGGTTAAGGAAATAGAGGTCCGTTATACTATGCCAGAAATCATCAGGGCGCCAGAATACAGGGAAGTCGAGACAAGCCGGGATCGTATAAACCAGGAAATCAGTCAGAATAGGAATCAAGAAATAACAACAAGGCACTAGGAGTAACAGGAACCACGCTAGGGCAACTTGCTAAGAGAAAGGAAGCCCTTTAAATAGACCCACAGCACTACCTATTGGTGCTCAGAGGAGACGCCCTGCTCTGCTATAGGATAGCTGGTCATGTGCTGCGATTGGTTGTCCTTCCTGCATGTTGCATCTGATTCCCGGGCAGCACCATTCCCTGTCCTGTAGTACACAGTACCCTGGAATAAGGCTTTCTGGATATCAGCTGCTGTGACGGCCGCAACATTTCCCCGGACATGGGGCGAAGGTGCAACATTTCCCCAGACATGGGGCGAAGGTGCAACATTTCCCCAGACATGGGGCGAAGGTGCAACATTTCCCCAGACATGGGGCGAAGGTGCAACATTTCCCCAGACATGGGGCGAAGGTGCAACATTTCCCCAGACATGGGGCGAAGGTGCAACATTTCCCCAGACATGGGGCGAAGGTGCAACATTTCCCCAGACATGGGGCGAAGGTGCAACATTTCCCCAGACATGGGGCGAAGGTGCAACATTTCCCCAGACATGGGGCGAAGGTGCAACATTTCCCCAGACATGGGGCGAAGGTGCAACATTTCCCCAGACATGGGGCAAAGGTGCAACATTTCCCCGGACATGGGGCGAAGGTGCAACATTTCCCCGGACATGGGGCGAAGGTGCAACATTTCCCCAGACATGGGCCACCGTGACACAGGGGGAGACGAGCGCAATGTAAACCAATACTGGACACTTTTGGACTACGTTTTCCAGCATTCTTTGGGTCAGAGACAGGAAGTTGGTGGGGAGAACTGGGAGACATCCGCAACCTCGTGCGGAGGAGAGCCAGTGCGTGCCAAGGGGTGAACAGAGCAAGACGCACGTGAGACAAGGAGCGATTGTGACCAGGCCGGAGCGCAGGTGCTGCCTTGCGGACGCTGGAGATCGGTTTCAGTGACTTGCCAGAGACCTAGTAATCCACCGCTGAGAGGTTTACACAGATACAGAGCTGCAGATTGGACCCCGAGTTAGGAGACCGCGATGATCTAATGGGAGTGCAGGCGGTGAACTGAGCATCTTGTGGCAGAGACGGACAAGCAAGACAAGCGGATCCGGTAGCACAGAGTCCCAGCCAAATCGAGCGGAGAGACGTCCTGGGTCGAGCAGGGTGCAGAGTATCTGGCGGATGGGTGAGAGGCCTTCCAGGCCACAGTTCAGTAATAAAGCACGCTGCAGTTTGTCTAAATCTACAGGGCCCCAACGTGACTAGTCGAAGACACATTGAATTCATTCACTGGCCAGTTGAATCTAGTACCCGGGTACCAACACACGCATACACACACACACCTTCTTGGGACACAACCTGTACGGGACTTACACTCCGGCAACGAAGGGGTTAAAAATTAATTTTTTTTACCGCTGCGCGTTTCTCGCATTACAAATTCCTTTAAATATATATGTATACCGTGCTGCTTTATAAATGCCAGTTTATTTGAGACCAGTAAACTATATAACTTATAAAATCCACAACAGTGCTGGTGTATATTTATTCCCTAGTGCGGGGAGACTGACCTGAAGTTAAATTCAGCGGCTCCTCCGGGAGTGAGCGCTACACGTGGCGGCTCGCTTCCAGGATCCAGTCTCTGGAAAAACCACATTTAAAGGGTTAAATATGGATCCAGACACTGCTGCCAAATGGTGTGAGGAGCAAAGTAGTCAGAATTATGCATAGTCATGGATATTCCTGCAGACACTTGGGCCGAAGATCAGATTCGCCGGGCCGTGGCCGAGCTGACACCGGATCATCGGGGGTTAATACTGGACATTAAAGCGAACCCAGATACCTCTCACATGTATGTTCTTTTTGAATGGAGAAAGGTGTCACGGTTCCCAGATCCCACCACGCAGTACTTAACACCCAACACTCCACAAAACCCAGAAGCTACCAACAGTGTAGCTGTGAATGATCCCTATCTGTCTGGTCCTTAGAATTGGCCAGGTAAACTAGCTAGACAGAAAAGGGTTAACAATACGGAGAGGAGTCAGCCGAGCCAGAATCAGGAATACAGAGTTCAGAATGGTCAAATGGAATAGCCGGGTCGGTATCAGAGCAGTAGCGTAGTACAAGCAAATAGTCTAGGGCAACAGAAGGCAGAATGGTCAAAACACAAGCAGAGGTCAATAACAGGTAAAATCAATATGGCAGTCAGGTACAAGGAGCTCAGGATGGATAACCACGATCTGGCAACTTCTGAAACTAACTGAGGGTTTTTAAAGACCTTCACCAGGCCATGCCCCCCACTCAAGCCACACCTCATGCAATCACCTCCCTGCCTGTCTCCATTTAAACCGGGCAGTGGTCAGCGAGCAGCATCAGACTTGCTGTCCTCAAGCACACAGGTAGGGCTGGAAGCCCCCAACGTTACAGTACCCCCCTCTCCACGAGCAGACGCCGGATGCTCAAAAGAGGACAACAAGAAAAATGACAAGAAAAAGTCAATGGGTCTTGTAGATATGTAGAGCCCTCTCATACACCTCTCGGTCCTCAAGGCATATAATAGCACCATTAGAGGCTCGGAAACATCCAGCAGGGACAGGACTCGACTCTCGGGCTTGCGGGCCTGAGGTACAGACCTCTTGGGAGCCAAAGCTGGGTCCAGGTTGGAAGGCACTGGCACCAGTCCTTTTGCGTCTCCTACCCCTGGTACAGGACGCGGAATGGACAGCAACAGTGTCCTCTCTGCACTGCGGCAACATGAACACGGCACCAGTGGTACGGATCTGCGGGTCAGTGACCCCGGCACGGCTCTGCTGCGACTTGACTGGAACCACTGGGCTCGAAGACACCGGGACAGCTGGGCTCGAAGACACCGGGACAGCTGGGCTCGGTGGGGCAGCGTCCTTGGTGTGGACCGGTTGGGTAGCACCCTTGGCAAGGACAGGAGGGGCAGCGCCTTTAGCACGACTCTGTGGTGACTTGGACATGGCAGCAACAGCCAGCTCGGGTGAGCGTGGCTTGGCAACAGCCAGCTCGGGTGAGCGTGGCTTGGCAACAGCCGGCTCGGGTGAGCGTGGCTTGGCAACAGCCGGCTCGGGTGAGCGTGGCTTGGCAACAGCCGGCTCGGGTGAGCATGGCTTGGCAGCTGTCGGCTCGGGTGAGCGTGGCTTGGCAGCTGCCGGCTCGGGTGAGCGTGGCTTGGCAGCTACCGGCTCGGGTGAGCGTGGCTTGGCAGCTACCAGCTCTGCAACAATCTTGATCTCACAGTGCTTTGCAACCACCTTGGCTTGGCACTGTGGAGCGGTGACCCCGGCTTGGCACTGTCTCTTGAACTGCTGTGCGGTGGACTGGCTCTCAAACTGGTTAGCGGTGGACCAGATCTCGCACTGCGAGGCAGTGGACTTGATTTGTTCGTGCTGCAGGGCAGCACTCTTGACTGGAACTGCTAGCTTAGGCACAGTAGACATGGACAGGACTTGAAGCTGACAAACAGCAGACTCAGATTCTTTGTGCTGCTGAGCAGCCACCTTAGATTGTTCATGCTGCAGGGCAGCACTCTTGACTTCCCACTGCTGGGCATTACACCTGGTCTCTCCCTGTTGGGCAGTGGATTTTGGACATCCTGCGACGTGCAGGGCAGTGGACTCTGGGGCCTGGTAAGGCTGGAACATGGAGGGTAACTTCTGGGGGCGCAATTGACAGTCCATTCTTTTATGCAGGAAAGAACCGCAATAAAAGCATAAGCCCTGAGTCTTCCTCCATACCCTTTCCTCCAGGGTCAGGGGTCCTCTGGAACCTTTAACTGGAACTGGAACAGGCTCCTTTGGGAAGACGTCCCTAGGAGGTTGCAGCAAACTTGCATACAGGATATCCAGGTGCTGAGTAATGAGCTTGTTAGCCCCTCTCAGGATCTCCAGCACCTCTAGAATTACTGCTCACTCACTATGTACTGGCTGCCTCATTATGTGTACCTGGGATGTCTGAACGACAGGGGGCACAGGTATAGCAGGCGGGGGTGCAACCCCAACTGGTTCCAGGTGTGCAGTACGATTCAGGATGGTTTGTAAGGCAATGGCAAACTGATCCATCCTATGATCCTGCTCATCCTGTCTGGATACAAAGGTAGCCAAGTGCTGTGTTAAATCTGCGGGATCCATATTGGCCAGATCGTAATGTCACGGTTCCCGGATCCCACCACGCAGTACTTAACACCCAACACTCCACAAAACCCAGAAGCTACCAACAGTGTAGCTGTGAATGATCCCTATCTGTCTGGTCCTTAGAATTGGCCAGGTAAACTAGCTAGACAGAAAAGGGTTAACAATACGGAGAGGAGTCAGCCGAGCCAGAATCAGGAATACAGAGTTCAGAATGGTCAAATGGAATAGCCGGGTCGGTATCAGAGCAGTAGCGTAGTACAAGCAAATAGTCTAGGGCAACAGAAGGCAGAATGGTCAAAACACAAGCAGAGGTCAATAACAGGTAAAATCAATATGGCAGTCAGGTACAAGGAGCTCAGGATGGATAACCACGATCTGGCAACTTCTGAAACTAACTGAGGGTTTTTAAAGACCTTCACCAGGCCATGCCCCCCACTCAAGCCACACCTCATGCAATCACCTCCCTGCCTGTCTCCATTTAAACCGGGCAGTGGTCAGCGAGCAGCATCAGACTTGCTGTCCTCAAGCACACAGGTAGGGCTGGAAGCCCCCAACGTTACAAAAGGGTGTTCCAGTGTGTTTTCAGGGCGCGAGCGTGAAGCTGACCGATGAGGTGGAAGTTCAACTGATTCAGCCAAGTGCACCACGTGGCGATCCCGTGAGTGTTCCCGCCCCCAGTCCGCTGGCCATGATCGGGCCTGAATTTGTAGTGGCTATTCGAGATTTGCTGGCTAAATGTAAAAAAACAAGCCCTCCGCACACTAACTTTGATTATCGACGGTTGAGAAATTTTACAGGAAACGTACCAACTCCGGAGGGAGAAGAAACCTTCGAAGAATGGGTAGAACAGGCGATGCAGGCTCTGGATGAGTGGGACGTCCCCGAAGCTCAGAAGAAGCAAAGAATTACTGAGAGCTTAAAGGGACCTGCGTCAGAGGCTGTAAGAAACCTAATATTGAGTAAACAAGACTGCACCGCTTTAGATTACCTAAACGTACTACAGGAAGTTTTTGGGCGAACGGAAAAGGCTACGGAGCTCGTGTACCAGTATGAACATACTTACCAGCGGAAAGGTGTGAAGATGACTGAATATATGAGGCGCCTAGATAAGATTCTGCACCAGATACTTCTTAAGAAAGGGGCCGAACCGGCCAAAATAGATAAAATCCGAATACAGCAGATCCTGAGGGGCGCTCAACCTCTAGATCCTGTGATGCTACAGCTGAGAACCAGAGAAGGTAACCGAGAGTTGAAATACCTAGAACTGATCCGAGCTGTCAGAGAGGAAGAGGCTCTACTTGAAGAAAAATACCTTAGGGAGGAGAGGTCTGCAAGAAGGGGAGAAAAGGTTTATGTCCAACCTGTAAGGTATAATGAGTGATCGTCGGACGAAGATGATCCGAAGGAGACATATGAGCCGGAAATTGACCGACAAGAGCAGCTCACTGTCTCTTGAGAGTCTGTTGCATCTCACCATAGAGTACAAGAGGCCCAAGCTGAATTGGAACAGGCCCACGCGCATATACACCGGGAAATCTTGAAGGTATCAGAAATCCAGATTGAAATACAGAGGTGTCTTTCAGATATGCGAACAGCAAGGGTTGCTGTGGCATCCGACAGGTGGTCTTCAAATGAGACACAGCGAGAAAGTGCGCCCACGTCTTCAAAGGAAAGATGTTTCAGCTGTGGAGAATTGGGTCACTACCGAGCGCAGTGTACGAATCGAAGGCCTGAAGGAAAAAGAGTTGAAGAGGTCTTCAGGGCCTTAGAAGGACTGTTATCTACCTCACAGGTGGGAAACTTCAGAGAACCCCGGTGGAGAGAACAAACTGGGTACCCAACTGCTGGAGACTACCACGATCCCCAAGATCCAAATAGGAGGCAGGGAGGGTCTGAATATGTATCTGCTAGAAATGGAAGATCCTCTCCCTGGAGGTCCGGTCCTACGTCACGGGAAAACAATGCACGCCCTCAAACACTGCGAGTGAGGACGAGGGTTAGGTTACAGCAGACTGGGCCTATGCTTCCTACTACTACGGAGAAGTTCCCTGATAGGTCCTTCGCCCATCATTCCAGTTCAAGTAGAAGGGATCTACACCAAGGCTCTTCTAGATTCAGGCGCTCAAGTAACTCTGATCTACCGAGACTTCTATCAGAGATACTTGAAACATATACCCCTGAAGAAGTTGAAGGATCTTGAAATCTGGGGTATGGGGCCTGAGCGGTTTCCCTAGAAATGGATATCTACAGGTGAAGCTGGAATTCAGCTCCGTGACCATTGGACAACCGAGAGTATGTGACACGTTGGCCATTGTGTGTCCTCGGCCCTCGGGAGCTAATCGAAGTTCTATGATAGTGGGGACGAACACCGACTTAGTGAGACGTCTTCTAACCCCACTGGTGAAGGAAGAGAATCATGCTCCCAAAAAGGCGCACTCGATGTTACGGCTGGTCTGTCAACGGATGGTCAGAGAACAGAGAGCCTCTGCAGAAGTGAGGAAGCTGAGGAAAACCAGGGACAGAGAAGGTTATACAGTCCAGAGAAGTCCCTGAAATAATCTCTGCAAAAGTTTTGAAACGGACAAGTGGAAGAGTTTCCGTAAACATATGTAATGTGTCTGACTCTTCAGTAAATTTGAAGGCACGGATGTCAATCGGGCGAATGGCTTCTGTTAAGCCCCTCTCCGGTACCGATCTAGGGAGGAGAGTGAATAAAGCGATTCAAGCTGAACGGTTCTACCCTAAAGATGCTCCTATCTCATTCAAGTGGAAGAAGCGGGTTCAGTCTCCAATACTCAAGTTGGAAAATTCGTTCTCCAAGAGCACTAAACACCACATTCGTCTCCAGGATGATAAGACTTGTCGAGAAAGGTCAAGAAGAGTTCCATTGGGAGGCCTAGTTGAACCACAGAATTGTCGGATATAATCTCTGCACGTGAATACAACACGTTATATATTGGATTTATCAGCCAAGCCTCCAATATGTCTATATTGGATTTACTGGACCTACCTCGGCAGTTGCCTCCAATATACCAGGGATTATTATTTCATAAGAAATTTATACAAGACACAAATATCAATCGTTTATATTTCCTATAAATTCTCCTGAATTCTTTTAATTGTCTGTGTTTTGCTTTGAAAAATACAATAATCAATAATCGGATAAAAATATATATATATATATTTATTACGTATACAAAAAAGTTTCAAATCTCATATCATAAACAACAATTTATAAACCACAATCCATCAGCATATAAAAACTAGCTTCACAATATATGTATCTCCGGTTAGTAACTGCATATATGATTATTATCATTTACCTTATCAGTTAGTAACTAATACACAAATGGTTAATAAACATTTCTGCTTAATACAACATGCATTTCCCAGCAAACAATGTTTAACCAGCCAGCTCTTATAGATATATATATATATCTCTATGCTACATGGATCAACAAAAGATGAGCTAATTTAATGATAAGTAATAAAAACTTATTTAGTGAATCCTCCCCTAATCTCGAGAATCAAACGTCTAATCTTTTGCTTTTTATTTTGTAGTTATATAATTCTTTGCTTATGTAGCGCTGTGTTTAAACTCTTACTGTGGCAGTACCTATTTTTGGCCACCGGAGGGAGACAAGCGCGATCAGAGACACTGAACATTGGGACTACATTTCCCGGCGTGCTTTGCAAACAGACAGGAAGTGGGTGGGACACAGACGCTGTACATCCTGAGCCTCGTGAAGAACGTGCCAGAGCGCGCCAGGGAGTGCATGAGGGAAGACGCAGTGCTGCAGAGCTGAATCGTGATTAGGCCGGAGCGCAAGTGTGGCCTATTGGGATCCAAGTGGGGTTATCCTGCCTTGCCAGAAGGAGCCTTACTCATCGACAGACATCGCCCAAGTTGTTATCCAGACAAGCTGAGGACCTCGAGTGAGGAGTACCGCGAGTCCATAGGACGGGAGAGCAGGCGGTAGCTGGACAAGTCCGGGTCGGAGTACAGAAAGCCTGACCACCTATCCAGTAGCCGGTATCCCAGCGAGGAAACAAGCGGAGAGACGTCCTGGGTCAGCGGAGCCTGGGTGATCAACGGATGGGTGAGAGGCCTCCAAGGCCGGTTTTACAAAAGCTCAAGCAAGCACGCTGTTGTTTATTTCTGAAACCCACAGGGCCCCAACTTGACTAGTCGAAGACAGCGCTTAAAAGATTCACTGGCCAGTTGAATAGTACCCGGGTACCCTAACACACACATACACTCACAAATCGGGACTTAACCTGTTCGGGACTCACTCCCTAAGATCCGAAAAAGGGGAAAAGATTTGCATCTTATTTTGGGTTTTTCCGCTGCGCGTTTCTCGTAATTACGAAGTATTGTATTTTCTGCTCGGTCGTGTATTTTTTTCCAGAAATACGAAGTCTCGCATTTCTTTTTCCCGCTGCGCGTTTACCGCAATACGAAATACTGTAAATATATCTAAAAACACCGTGTATTATTATATGCCTTTTACTTCAGTAAACTATATAAATTATAAAATCCACAATGGTGCTGGAGTATATTTATTCCCTAGTGCGGGGAGACTGACCCGTGGTTCATTTTCAGCGGCTCCTCCGGGAGTGAGCGCTACACGTGGGGGCTCGTTTCCGGGATCCAGTCTCTGGAAAAACCGCATCTAAAGGGTTAAATATGGATCCAGACACTGTTGCCGAATGGTGTGAGGAGCACAGTAGTCAGTTAGAATGTTGTATAGCCATGGATATTCCCGCAGACACTTGGGCCGAAGATCAGATTCGCCAGGCCGTGGCCGCGCTGACACCAGACCATCGGGGGTTAATTCTGGACATTAAAAAGAACACAGATACCTCTCACACGTATGTTCTTTTTGAATGGAGGAAGGGTGTTCCAGTGTGTTTTCAGGGTGCAAGCATGAAGCTGACCGATGAGGTGGAAGTCCAACTGATTCAGCCAAGTGCGCCACGTGGCGAATCCGCAAGTGTTCCCGCGCCCAGTCCATTGGCCATGATCGGGCCTGAATTCATAGTGGCTATTGGAGATTTGCTGGCTAAGTGTCAGAGAACAAGCCCTCCGCACACTAACTTCGGTTATCGACGGTTGAGGAATTTTACAGGAAACGTACCAACTCCGGCGGGAGAAGAAACCTTTGAGGAATGGGTAGAACAGGCGATGCAGGCTCTGGATGAGTGGGACGTCCCTGAAGCCCAGAAAAAGCAAAGGATCACCGAGAGTTTAAAGGGACCTGCGTCAGAAGCGGTGAGAAACCTAAAACTGAGTAGAAAAGACTGTACTGCTTTAGATTATTTAAACGTTCTGGAGGAAGTTTTTGGGCGAACAGAAAAGGCTGCAGAGCTTGTATATCAGTATGAACACACCTATCAGCAGAAAGGTGAGAGAATGACCGAATACATGAGGCGCCTAGATAAGATTCTGCACCAGATACTCCTCAAGAAAGGGGCCGAGCCGGCCGAAGTGGATAAGATCCGAATAAAACAGATCCTGAGGGGCTCTCAACCTCTAGATCCAGTGATGCTGCAGCTGAGAAGCAGAGCAGGTAATCAAGAACTGAAGTACCTGGAACTGATCCGAGCTGTCAGAGAGGAGGAGGCTTTGCTGGAGGAAAAATCCTTCAGGCGAGGGGAAAGAGCTTACGCACAACCTGTAAGGCATAACGACGGTCTGCAGCCTGAAAGCGATTCGCTGGATACTTACGGGTCCGACGTGGACGAGCAAGAGCACCTGATTGCTTTTAAATCCACAGAGAGGGCTGCCAAAGAATTACACCTCTCTGAACGTGGTGAGTTGCACAAAACTGTTAAGAAAGTACAGGAAGCTCAAGCCGAATTGCAGCAGGCGCACGCGGAACTGTGCAGAGTGTTGATGAAGGTGACAGAAATGCAGGCAGAGATGCAGAAGTTCCTTACAGGCATGCAGACAACCGGAGTTGCTGTGGCATCTAGCCAAGGTCCTTTAACTGAATCACAACAGGCGACTGCGTCTCCACTTTCTAAAAAGAGGTGTTTCGGTTGTGGAGAAATGGGCCACTTCCGCGCACAATGCAAAGACCGAAAGCCTGAGAGGAATAGAGTTGATGAGTTGTTAAAAGCCTTAGAGGGACTGTTATCTACCTCACCGGCGGGAAACGCCAGAGGGCGCCAGTGAAGGAGCAACCTAGGTGCCCGGAGATTGAACCCCGCTCCAAAAATCAAGCCAGGGCTAAGAGGGCGAGAGGGCCCAAAGTCCGGCCAACTGCTGAGCCTGCCAGGACTGAAAGAGTCACTCCCTTAGCATCCGGACCTACGTCATGGGGAAGCAATGCACACCCAAAACCTACACGGGCCAAGAAAAGGGCCAGGGTACAGCAAACTGGGTCTAAGTGTCCTGATACCGTCACCAAGTTTCCTGACCAACTGATAGGTCCTTCTCCTATTGTGCCAATCCAAGTGGAGGGAGTCTACACTAAAGCCTTGTTGGATTCAGGGGCTCAAGTGACATTGATCTACCGAGACTTCTATGAGAAACATTTGAAGCACATTCCTCTACAGAAATTGAAGGACCTGGAAATCTGGGAGGTTGCGATGCATTGGCCATTGTGTGTCCTCGACCCTCAGGTGCAAACAGAAGTTCCATGATAGTGGGACGAATACTGATTTGGTGCGGCGTCTCCTGACACCTATCGTATTGGAAGAAGGTTCTACTCAAGGAGTACACCAAATGTTACGTCCGGTCTATCAGAGGATGGTCGAAGAACAGAAGGCACCTGCCGAAGTGGGGCGCCTATGGAGATTAGAAGGAACAGAGAAGGTTCTGCAAGCAGGAGAAGTAGCAAGTTTCCGGGCTTCAGTCAAGTTGAATGGATCGCAACCAGGCCCCTATGTAGTACTGGAGACCGATTTTAATCATGGGAGTGAAGCCGGAGTTGAAGTAATCACTGAAATAATCTCCACTAAAGCTCTGAAAAGAACACGAGGAAGAGTCTCAGTCAGCGTGTGCAATGTGTCTGATTCTCCAGTAGTCCTTAAAGCACGAATGCCTATCGGGCAAGTGGAGTCCGCTACGCCCCTCTCCACTGATCTAGGAGGGGGAGTGGATAAAGAGATTCCAGATGAAAGATTCTACCCCAAGGACGCTCCCATTTCCTCCGAGTGGAAGAAACGTCTTCAGTCTCAAGTTTTGAAGTGGAGGGAACTGTTCTCGAAAGATGAGTTCGACGTAGGCCTAGCTAAAAGTACTGAGCATCTCATTCGATTACAAGAAGACAAGCCGTTTCGTGAAAGGTCAAGGCGAGTTCCGCTGGGAGACTTAGATGATCTGCGAGAGCAGCTGAATGAATTGCAAAGAACCAAGGTGATCCAAGAGTCCAGGAGTCCATACGCATCTCCAATAGTGATGGTCCGGAAGAAGAACGGTTCTGTCCGCCTATGCATAGAATACCGCACATTGAACCGGAGAACCATCCCAGACCAATATGCAACTCCTCGGATAGAAGATGCCTTACAGTGTTTGTCTGGAGCAAAATGGTTTAGTGTATTAGACCTACGAAGCGGGTATCACCAGATACCAATGCATCCCGAAGACAAAGAGAAAACTGCGTTCATCTGTCCATTGGGGTTCTTTGAATTCAACAGAATGCCTCAAGGCCTTACGGGGGCTCCAGCCACGTTCCAACGGTTAATGGAGAAGACAGTCGGAGACATGAATCTGATCGAAGTATTAGTGTACCTGGATGACATAATCGTGTTTGGGAAGACTCTGGAAGAGCATGAGCAACGTTTGGAGAAGGTCTTGAAGAGGCTCCATGAAGAGGGATTGAAACTGTCTCTGGAGAAATGCCAATTCTGCCTACCGTCTGTTACGTATCTGGGACATGTGATCTCAGCAGAAGGTGTTTCGACAGATCCTCGGAAGTTGGAGGCCGTAGCTTCTTGGCCCAGACCCAGAAACGTCACTGAACTTAGATCTTTCTTGGGGTTCTGTTCCTATTATCGAAGATTTGTAGGAGGATTCGCAAAGATAGCTCAACCATTGAACAAACTCCTACAGAAGGAAAACACCGAAGAAGGCTGCAAGGCCTCTGACCGAAACCCGTCAGCTCCAGGGCCAAGGAAAGCTCGAGAGTCCATACAGGGCGAATGGACTAGTCAGTGTGAAGGCGCTTTCTTGAAGCTAAAAGAGAGTCTAACTCAAGCTCCTGTCTTGGCCTATGCGGACCCTCACAAGCCGTATGAGTTACATGTGGATGCCAGCAGAGAAGGGCTAGGAGGAGTCCTGTATCAGGAGTATGGTGGATTGCTGAGGCCTGTGGCGTACGTGAGTCGGAGCCTTACGCCTTCAGAAAAGAACTATCCTACCCACAAGTTGGAGTTCCTAGCCTTAAAGTGGGCAGTGGTAGATAAGTTAAAAGACTATCTGTATGGAGCCGAGTTTGTGATAAAAACGGATAACAATCCTCTTACTTATGTTCTCACTACTGCGAAACTGGACGCAACGGGACATCGGTGGTTGGCCGCTCTGTCAGGGTTCCGGTTCAGCCTGAAGTATCGCCCTGGGGTTAATAATCGAGATGCTGATGCTTTATCGAGAAGACCCTACACTACAGAATGGACTCAGTTAACTCCAGACGGGGTGCAAGCTTTGTGTCAAGGAGCAGAGCGCCGGGTCAAGGGAGGGATTGAAGCGGAGGCCATAGGAGTCATGGCTGCGGCCGTTCCTGAGTTTTACTGTAACCCTACACAATTGAGGGATGAAAGTCTACCTACCTTTTCAAAACAAGACCTGAAGGCGGATCAGGCCAGAGACCCTTTAATTGCATTGACCATAAAGGCCCTAACTGCGAACCAGCGGGAAATTCTGCTGACCAATTCCCCGGATGGAGCCAGATTGGTCTACAAAGAGTGGGAACGGCTGAAGATGTTGGATGGGGTGGTCTACCGAAGGGGCCCCTCAACAAACGCTGAAGAGACTCAACAGCTATTCCTTCCCACTAAGCATAGAGAGAGTGTGCTGCGATCGTTACATGATGAGCATGGACATTTGGGTGCTCAGAGAACTTTTAAGCTGGTGCGAGACAGATTCTATTGGCCTTGCATGAGAGCTGAAGTGGAAAGTTACTGCCATTCCTGTCTGAGGTGTATTCAGAGGAAGACTCTACCAACCCGAACCGCTCCAATGAGCCATCTACAGAGTCAGGGACCCATGGATTTGGTGTGCATTGACTTCCTGTGCTTAGAGCCGGATGCTAGCGGGCAAGGGAACATTCTAATAGTGACTGACCATTTCACTCGTTACGCCCAAGCCTTTTCCACGAAAGATCAACGCGCTCCGACAGTAGCCAAGGTTCTGATGGAAAAGTTCTTTGTTCACTACGGCCTGCCAAGGAGAATACACTCTGATCAGGGTAGAGACTTTGAAAGCCGACTTGTTGGGCAATTGTTGGAACTGTTGGGAATCCAAAAGACCCGAACTACACCATATCACCCTCAAGGTGATGCTCAGCCTGAAAAGTTTAATCGCACGCTGCTGAATATGCTGGGGACTTTGTCGAACATAGAGAAGCAGAGTTGGAGTCGTCACATAGCTACTCTGGTGCATGCATATAACAGTACGGAGAGTGATGCAACTGAATACTCACCGTACCGTCTTATGTTCGGAAGAGAAGCCCGACTGCCGGTTGATTTGGCGTTTGGGTTATCTCTAGACCAGATGTCGGTAGCTTCCCATAGAAACTACGTGGATAGACTTCGGAAGAACCTGGCTTCTGCGTTTGAACAGGCCTGTCTGACCTCAGGAAACAGGGAGCAAAGAAACAAGAGGAATTATGACTTGAAAGTTCGGATACAAGATCTACAACCCGGTGATAGGGTTCTGTTGAAGAACTTGGGTGCTGCTGCGAGACACAAGTTGGCGGATAGATGGAGTTCTCAAGTCTACATTGTTTGCAAGCAACTGCCGGGTCTGCCGGTGTATCAAATCCGGCCGGATGGAAAGGCTGGGCCTCTTAAGAACTGGCACCGGAATCATTTGTTACCTTTGAGAGAGGCTGTGAGGATGCCAGTTGGGGACGAACTGCCTCTGTCAAATCCGCCTGCTCCACGTTTGCCTCCTGTTACTCGGTCTCAGCAGACCCGGGTTGTCGAAGAGAGCGAAAGAGACAGTGAAGAAGAGAGTTATTGTCTGGACTGGATGCGCTCATCGGAGCCTGAGGAGGTTGTCGTTGTTCCTGAGCGGTGGGAGAGTAATTTGAGGCCTGAAGCTCCTGAATTTCTGCTGGAAGTCCCTGAGACTGTTGAATCCCTGAAGCTCTTGAATTTCAGCTAGAGATTCCTGAGACTGTTGAAATTCCTGTAGCTCCCGAAGCCGAGTCTTATGACTACAGTTCTATGCCTTCACTGGAGGGATCATACTCCGAAGAAATGTCTGCTCCAGTAATAGAAAGAAGGACTGAGCCAGCACCTATAGTACTTCCACCTGAAGAGGAACTGATTGAGCCAGAACCAAAACGCTCTGTTCGACCGCCCCAGCGACTCACCTACGACTCACCAGGACATAGCACTGAAGAGGCCATCACCACAGTGCAGAGGTTGCCCGAAGTGTCTGCTATGTTAGCTGAGGTAGCACAAAACATGAGTCAACTTGAAGAAGTGTATCTAACCCACTGTATGTTTGCTGCCAACCCTGTATCTGTTATCTAATTGTATAAAAATTTAACTGTTGTACCCCCTTGGAGAGACCCAAGAGTTCTAGGAGGGGGAGTGTGTAGCGCTGTGTTTAAACTCTTACTGTGGCAGTACCTATTTTTGGCCACCGGAGGGAGACAAGCGCGATCAGAGACACTGAACATTGGGACTACATTTCCCGGCGTGCTTTGCAAACAGACAGGAAGTGGGTGGGACACAGACGCTGTACATCCTGAGCCTCGTGAAGAACGTGCCAGAGCGCGCCAGGGAGTGCATGAGGGAAGACGCAGTGCTGCAGAGCTGAATCGTGATTAGGCCGGAGCGCAAGTGTGGCCTATTGGGATCCAAGTGGGGTTATCCTGCCTTGCCAGAAGGAGCCTTACTCATCGACAGACATCGCCCAAGTTGTTATCCAGACAAGCTGAGGACCTCGAGTGAGGAGTACCGCGAGTCCATAGGACGGGAGAGCAGGCGGTAGCTGGACAAGTCCGGGTCGGAGTACAGAAAGCCTGACCACCTATCCAGTAGCCGGTATCCCAGCGAGGAAACAAGCGGAGAGACGTCCTGGGTCAGCGGAGCCTGGGTGATCAACGGATGGGTGAGAGGCCTCCAAGGCCGGTTTTACAAAAGCTCAAGCAAGCACGCTGTTGTTTATTTCTGAAACCCACAGGGCCCCAACTTGACTAGTCGAAGACAGCGCTTAAAAGATTCACTGGCCAGTTGAATAGTACCCGGGTACCCTAACACACACATACACTCACAAATCGGGACTTAACCTGTTCGGGACTCACTCCCTAAGATCCGAAAAAGGGGAAAAGATTCGCATCTTATTTTGGGTTTTTCCGCTGCGCGTTTCTCGTAATTACGAAGTATTGTATTTTCTGCTCGGTCGTGTATTTTTTTCCAGAAATACGAAGTCTCGCATTTCTTTTTCCCGCTGCGCGTTTACCGCAATACGAAATACTGTAAATATATCTAAAAACACCGTGTATTATTATATGCCTTTTACTTCAGTAAACTATATAAATTATAAAATCCACAACGGTGCTGGAGTATATTTATTCCCTAGTGCGGGGAGACTGACCCGTGGTTCATTTTCAGCGGCTCCTCCGGGAGTGAGCGCTACACTTATTAATTATAATCACAGTAATTTCCAAATTCAATATATATATTTGTATCAATCTTACAACATTTCTTTTAGGAATAAATCCTTATATCCACTTCTTCATATTTCTATCTGCAGAATAGAAAATACTTAGAATTTGGATCTACCCCAATTATCTGAGAAATCTCAGTCTACGTTGCAAGAATATCTACAAATATATATAATTACATTCATTCTTTTTTTTTCATACATTACCTGTCCAATTTGGATGTTGATAAGTCTGCCTTGGAATTCCTGATGTAATAATTTTGGAATGTGTGAAGATTATCGATCAGATAATCAATGCATGTGAGTTAGAGATTTGGTGAGAGTCAGAAATTTGGTGAGAATCTTGATTGCCTCATGTCTTGGGATCTGCTATGTGTACTGGACATCTGAATGTATTGCGGTGTGAGTCTGAATGCTGGAATCTCCGACCCTCAGAGTGTCATGTGTACTGGACGTCTGAATACATTACGGTGTGAGTCTGAATGCTGGAATCTCCGACTGACTTACAACCAACAGTGCCACTTATTATAGCCAATTTGACGTCACTGGCACTATTATTGATACATCAAATCTAATATTTACTATCCTCTAGAGGGCAGTTCTTAATTAATTCCACCATTTCTTTTTAATATTCCTATCTCGGGTCAAAAGGTCAATCTGACGTAACAAAGAACCTCTCTCTGTCACTAGACACGATGTCTCCATCTGATTTATATCCCTACTCCCTTTTGAAATTACTTCGTATCAGCTAAATTCTTTTCTGGTTAACTCAACAGAATCTATTCTTTAGTAATTTTTTATTATTTACCAATAATATACTTTCTACAATATTTATTGGAGTATATATTTCCTACTGTAAATATAATAAAATATACCTTGATTATAAACATATATTTTGTAAATATAAGTCTATATTAGAGATATTAACTCTTATTCCTATACCCAAAAGACAAAATATCTTTTGTTCTAAAAACTTAAGACAGACCAATAAATTTAATTATGACACGTCTTAGCACTTAACCCTAGCCTTATCACACACAAACATTCTAGGTTCCTTCATGTCTGGCACTTCTTAAAAAAATATAAAAGACTTCACACAGGAATGAACTCTGTAAAAAAAAATCTCGAATCAAAGCCCAAAACGTTCTGTCCGACCCCCTCAGAGACTTACCTACGACTCACCAGGACATAGCACTGAAGAGGCTGTTACCACAGTGCGAAGGTTGCCCGAAGTGTCTGCTATGTTAGCTGAGGTAGCCAGAAGCATGAGTAAATTTGAGGACGTATACCTAACCCATTGTATGTTTGCTGCTGAGCCTATATATATTGACTGATGTAATGTTGAAATGTAATGTAACTGTTACACCTCCTTGGAGAGACCCAAGAGTTCTAGGAGGGGGAGAGTGTAGCGCTGGTTTAATTCTGCTGCTGTAATTACTTGTTTCTGGCCACCAGGGGGAGACGAGCGCAATGTAAACCAATACTGGACACTTTTGGACTACGTTTTCCAGCATGCTTTGGGGCAGAGACAGGAAGTGGGTGGGGAGAACCGGGAGACATCCGCAACCTCCTGCGGAGGAGAGCCAGTGCGCGCCAAGGGGTGAACAGAGCAAGACGCATGTGAGACAAGGAGCTATTGTGACCAGGCCGGAGCGCAGGTGCTGCCTTGCGGACGCTTTAGATCGGTTTCAGTGACTTGCCAGAGACCTAGTAATCCACCGCTGAGAGGTTTACACAGATACAGAGCTGCAGATTGGACCCCGAGTTAGGAGATCGCAATGATCTAATGGGAGTGCAGGCGGGGAACTGAGCATCTTGTGGCAGAGACAGACAAGCAAGACAAGCGGATCCGGTGGCACAGAGTCCCAGCCAAATCGAGCGGAGAGACGTCCTGGGTCGAGCAGGGTGCAGAGTATCTGGCGGATGGGTGTGAGGCCTTCCAGGCCACAGTACAGTAATAAAGCACGCTGCAGTTTGTCTAAATCTACAGGGCCCCAACGTGACTAATCGAAGACACATTGAATTCATTCACTGGCCAGTTGAATCTAGTACCCGGGTACCAACACACGCATACACACACACCTTCTTGGGACACAACCTGTACGGGACTTACACTCCGGCAACGAAGGGGTTAAAAATTCCTTTTTTTACCGCTGCGCGTTTCTCGCATTACGAATTCCTGTAAATATATATGTATACCGTGCTGCTTTATATATGCCAATTTAATTGAGACCAGTAAACTATATAACTTATAAAATCCACAACAGTGCTGGCGTATATTTATTCCCTAGTGCGGGGAGACTGACCCGAGGTTAAATTCAGCGGCTCCTCCGGGACTGAGCGCTACACCTTCATCAGTCAAAAAAAATGTCGGTCACAAAAACGGACCGTGTGGCCACTACCTTGTCATCAGAAAGTACGTCCGTTGTGCACCGACGCACAGAATGCGCTCGTCTGACCCTAGCCTTACACGCTAAATGAAGACCATGCGATGTCTTTGTATCCGATGAATCATTGGTTTCTTCAATATTGTTACATTACAGGCCAGAAATGAGATTGGCCCACCAGAAGACTCCTTTATTTTTTTGGACATTTGCCCCATTGCTTGATCTTTACCTTTATGAGGGTTGTTCAAAGAGCACCGAAATTTCAGTGCTCCTTCGTTCGGCGCACTTTGGTGTGATTTGTCGATTCCAGTTCGCCGACCCTGTGGTGAATTCACTATTCACCGCAGCGTCCATGAAGTGCGCTGAACGTGGAGCTGCTGAACAGACTGCCGAACCCCGACAAACTGACTACCGAACTGCAGAAAAATAACAGAACTCCACTATTTTTTAAAAGGAGTTTAAAACAATAAAAATGCATTAAAATGCGTGGATATAATAAAGTCCTATAAAAAAAAAAACAAACGGTCTGTTACAGAATAATAAAAAGAGCTCCTTTGAAAAAAATGGGAAAAGTTTCCCCTAAAAAAAATCCAGAAAAATAGTAAAAGACTTTTAAAAAAAATAACTAAAAAGACTTTTTGCTGAAACTGAAAAGAATGAACGGTTGAATAGAAATGGTTGAATAGAAAAATAAAAACGATAATATATTTTTACATTAAATCCTATGGCATTCGCCTTTTAAACGTTAACGTGCGTAAATTAACGCTGGTATTACAATCCGTGCGCATTTTTTCATCCTTCAAAAAATAACGCGCGTAAAAAAGACGTGCAAAAACGCGTGTACATTAACGTTGCGCGCAGAAATCGGTGTGCAAACAGTTTTTTCACCCGATTAAGGCTAGGGTCAAACGAACGCATTATTCGCAGCGTCTGAACGTATTGCCGTATTTTTTCACGGAATGAGCGAAAACGGTCATACGATGCGCATTTTCGTGCGGGATTTTTTACGGATCGTCAATAAAACACTTTTTGCGTCTGGACGTTATGTTGGCCGGACATGAGCAGCGTCTGATGTCTCCTAATCACGCACACACGCCGCTATGTGGCCGCAGCGCACTCTATACGTCAGTACTAGCGGTTCTGCGTTCTCGAAAAAATGTGTTCATTTTCCACTTGCGTGCGGCCGTACTTCGTATATTGGCTGTCATTGCCCGTCATTTGCTGCTACTGCGGCCGTGATTAAGTGCGCCTAAACGCACGTTAAAAATGCGCTAGTCTGACCCCAGCCTTAGCCAATCAGTATTAAGAACCTTAATTGTCTCACGTTAAGTTTTTGCGCCTGTCAAAGTCAATCTGAGTATATATGCTGCATCAAAAAAGAAAAAACACGCACAACCTCTCAATTTTATTGTTTGGGTATGTGTAGAATGTGTAACTATACTATGCTGTATTTTTTTTTATTGTGCTGGTGTATTTGGTTACAGCCAGGTCCGTCAGATTGGCCGTTATCACCAGCTTTTCAAAGACGTTAAAATTATGCACGCAAACGTTGTCCGTTAAATTCTGCGCATAGATTGTAATACCATCCTCGTACCAGCGCACAAACGCATTTGCGCTCACAATGTTAAGTATAGGACGCGTAACATACATTACGCTTGCGCAGTGTTCGCGCAGGTTCACCCGTGGTAGACGTTAACGCGCATTTTGTGCGCGAACGTCATAATACGACGCTTTGCCCCTCGCGTTAATGCGTATTTGCGCATGCGCAAAATTGTGTGCGAAGAGTGTAATAGTGCTCTATATCTTGTTCTAAGAAAGAAACAAACCCCGCTAATAATACACAGGAACCCAAAGGATTACATTCCTGCTTAGGATTTAAAGCGATGCATAAAGCCTACGGACACTTTCCACTAGAATGAACACAAGACGAGGATAGACACGCCACAGTGCAGTTTTTGTTGTAAATCTCCCAGAGGTATAATGCGAAACACGAGTAAACATATCTGACAACAAGGAATGTCAGCAATAAACAAGTACACAGCATTATTAGAGCTATTCCTCAGCTGTGCAATTTCCTCTATAAAAAAATAATAATAAAAAAAAAATGATCTCAAATCAGATGTAGCACCTTAACAATAATAATAACCTGAAGGGACATGTCTGCGGGTGAGGGATCGGGTCTGAGGGCTGAGAGATATTGAAAATATTTTATTTATACACGCATATCGGAATCAGTCGAGCAATCTGATAGGGCTGATAGTCTGGAACGTACAGGCGTATAAACGTATAAGCGTATTGCTTTGTTTCAGCCCCTTGCAAGCTTATTCATACAGCAAGACGTCAGTCATTGTTATGTATATATAAAAATGTTCATCCAGCACTAAGGCTAGGGTCAGACGAACGCATTTTTCGCGTTGTCCGTGAAAAAGTGCGTTCGAACGAATGGACGTATTTTTTCACGGAATACGCCATAGCGGTCATACGATGCGCATTTTCATCTGTGATTTTGTACGGATCATCAATAAAACACTTTTTGCGTCTGGACGTTATGTTGGCCGGACATTAGCAGCGTCTGACGTCTCCTAATCACGCAAACACGCCGCTAGCGGACGCAGCGCACTCTGTACGTCAGTACTAGCGGTTTGACGTTCTCGAAAAAATGCGTTTGTTTGCCACTTGCGTTGCGCAGCCGCACATTGCGCGGCCGTTCTTCGTATGCTGCCCGGCATTGGACATCAATTGCTGCTAGCACGGCCGTGATTAAGTGCGGCTAAACCTTATCCTCATGGTTACTGACAAGATTTAAAATATTAAGTGGGGAAGTGAAACACCATTAACATGACAGACAGTGTTGATATGGGGGAGGGTGACCATTCGTGACATGTTCAGGGGCCCTGTGTCTCCAGGGGAACATGGCAGCTTGTCTTTGGGGGTTATTCAGAGAGCACCGAAATGTTGCCGACATTTCGGTGCTCTCCTGTTCCCTTCACTTTGGGGAATCAAATTTACTCACCCTGCGGTGAATTCAACAGACCCGAAAATCCGGCGTAAAACCGCCAAACGAAAAACGCATCCGATACGATCCGCAGTATCGGATCACTCGAACCGCCACAACAAAAACACGTCTGGAAAGAGCTCACAAGCCGCTGAACACAGCGCAGAGTAGCCACCAGAAAAAGCCGACGAGCTGACGAACGGGGTAAACCCCCCCCCCCCACAAAACATTGAAAGTGTGAAAATTGAAACGCTGTTTTCAAAAAAACTACTCAACGAAAATGCCTGGAATTTACATATAAGGTTAATGTCAGACAAACGCAGTCTGAGCGCACTCTGCGTGCGTGCATAACGGACGGATGTTCTGATGGAAGATACTGTAGACACCACACGGTCCATTTTTTTTGACAGATGTAGAAAAGAAAGGGAACTATGGGAAATAAAATGAATCAAAATTAAAAGTACAGTCAGCCAGACCAGAAAAACTTCTGGTCGTCGCAAATGCGCTGTGTCTGACGTTGCATCATCACGAACACAGGCCGCTACACGGACGCGGCGCACTCTGGGCGTCCATCGTAGCGCTTACACGTCGAGGCCTAAGGCCCCGTTCATGGCGTCCGTTGCCACCTGCGTGGTGCATGCGCACTTCAGTGCCACGTACTTCGTGTGTTGGTCTCTATTGATCACAAATCAATGCTACGATGGAAGTTAAACTGTGCGGCGACACGGACGTGATGACCGCGTTCGTCTGACGCTACCCTAAGATCCTATGAATGATAATAAAAAGGTCTGTTACAGAAAAAAGAAAACGCTATTAAAAAAAACCAAAAAAACAGAAAAATGGCTAAAAGATCCTAAATAAAAATCCAATAAACAAAGAGACTTTTTACTGCAGGTTAAAATAATAAACAGTTTATTAGATATTGGATAAAAACAGGAATATTTCTAACTTTGAAACCTATGGGATTCGCCTGACAGAAACCACCGAACAGCAGGGCATTTCAGCAACTTTTCTCTGCAGTTCAGTGTCTCTGAATATATTAACCATTACTTCTCTATGGGGGATTTCACTGCCGCCGAACAGAGGAAGAAGAGACAATATGGTTTATTTTTAATTACAGGGTTATTCAAAGAGAACCGAATTGTGGCCGAAAGGTAACCGAACAGTGAAATTCAGTGTACGGTTACCTTTCCTGGCCATTCGGCTATTCAGAGAGCAGGCAGTTCGCCAAATGTTGGTGAATTGCCTGCACATACGGTGCCTGTTCGAGGGCAGTGAAATCCCCATAGAGAAGCAATGCTTTGTCTATTCAGAGAACAAAAACCAGCGGTGAAAAGTTGCCGAATTGCCCTGCTGTTCTGTAGTTTCATTCGTCAGGTTTATTCAGTAGAATCCCATAGGCTTCAATGTTAAAAATATTCCCGTTTTAATTCAATATCTAATAAACTGTTGATTATAATATTCTGCAGTAAAAAGTCTCTTTATGTATAGATTTTTTTGCATCTGTTTGTTTGGGGATTTTTTTGGCAAAACTTATTTCCGTTTTTTTCTTAAAATCGGCTTTTTCTTTTTACTTTAACTGCCCTTTTTATTATCATTCATTGGATCTTACATGTAAATTCCAGACATATTCGCTCAGTCTTTTTGCAAACAGCGTTTCAATTTTCCAACTTTCAAGCAAACTGGTTTTTTTTTTCACCTCATTTGTCTGCGGTGTCGGGTTTTTCCGGCGGCTGCTCTGCGCTGTGATCGGCTCCTGCTCGGGTTTCTCCGCGTGTTCGGCGGGGTTAATCCAGATGTTTTTGCGGGTTTGAGTGTTCGTCGGATTTGCAGCGGCTTTTCCCTGCACTACGATGACCCTATGGTGCTTGCTGAATACACCGCGGAGTTGCCAAAATGGGATCGCCAAATCGCACCGAATTGAAGAGAATGAAAAGTCAGCGAACGTGCGGTGCCTTTTCGATTCTCTTTGAATAACCCTGTTAGTTTTCTTGAAGGAGGCCTTGACAAGAGTTTTGGGGTGGGACCCCAGGGTATAGGCCCAGGAGATCCATCATGTTTCCAAAGAGTCAACTATACGACTCGCCATGGGAAGGTCGCTTACTACCAAAAAGGTAGGAGTTGACTCTAAATCACATATAATTATGAGCAGAAGATAAAGAGAAAGCCCTCTGTACCTTAAATTAATACTGTGGATGTATTTCTAGCATAAATCCTGAATAAAGTTGATTGCTTTGATTAAAGCCAAACCCCGCCCCACCAATGGAATAAAATCAATAACTCCATACAGGTTGAGCAACCATAATCCAAGATGGTTGGAAACAGAAGTATTTTGGATTTTCTATTTTTTGGGGAATTTTTGAATATTTGCATATGATAATGAGATATCTTGGGTGTGAGTCAAGTCTAAACTTGAATTTCTTTTATGTGTCTTTCACAACTTATACACTCAGCCTGAAGGGTATTTTATACAATATTTTTAATCATTTTGTCCCCCATTGCGAGGTCAGGTGGAATTTTACACTATTGATGTCATGTCGGTGCTCCAAAAGAAAGATCTAGAATTTTGGAATATTTTGGCTTTCCGATATGGGTTACTTAACTTGTACATCATTTACGTATGCAAGTTCCGTAGCACCTGCACAGAACGATGAACCAGAGCTGTGAGCGCATGCGCAGATCCGATTCATGACTGCCTCTCTGAGAATCCTCGCTACAGTGATTGGTCTCAGAGGGAGACGTAGGCCGCTCTCTATGTACTGACGTTACTAGTGACCAATCAGGTGACAGGCAGCCGGGACATTTAAAGATTAGGGATGAGCGGTTCGGGTTCGGACAGTTCGGAGTTCGGCCCGAACTTAGCCTGTTCGGGTAGATCGCGAACTCCGAACATTTCCAGGTGTTCGGCGCATGTTCGAGTCCACAATGCATCACAATGGCCCAAAATGCATTTTCCCACTGGCCTGAAGCTCGTAATTGGCTACAGCCTTGCACCTGACCACAGGTCTGGTGCAAGACAGGTTCAACAGTATGCCAATCACCGCTCAGAGTCCTGATTGGGAAAATTTTGCCCAATCATGGGCTCTATAATGTTTCCACGTGCCGATTCTGCACGCATTTCAGAGGAAATTTCAGAGGAGATTGTTGTGTGTTGTTACTGCCGGTCTGCCACGCTACTGGGGGTTGTCTGGGGGGTCTCATTTCTACAAAATATCAGGGAATTGATATGTGTGTCTTGTCACTGTGCCAGCAAGTTTTTTTGGGGTCACTAATTTCTTTAAAACATTTGTGAATTGAGGTGATCTGTGTCTTGTCACACAGCCAGTACCACGCAGTATTTTTGGGATCACTAATTTCTACAAAATATTTGGGAATTGTTATATTCCGTGTGTTCTCACTGGCTGCCACCCATCAAAGGGTCTCACTGATTTATCTGGCCTCCCTCTCTCCCGCCTCTCCCCCCTACAATCCATCCTGAACGCCTCCGCCAGGCTAATTCACCTCACCCGCCGCTCTATCTCTGCCGCTCCCCTCTGCGTGTCCCTTCACTGGCTCCCCATCCACTGCAGAATTAAGTTCAAAATCGTTATCCTTACCTACAAAACCCTCACTAACTCAGCTCCCCACTACCTGTCCTCACTAATCACCAAATACACCCCAGCCCGCTCCCTAAGGTCAAACAGCGACCTGCGCCTAGCTTCTCCCCGCATTACCTCTTCCCATGATCGACTGCAGGATTTCTCACGCGCAGCCCCCACTCTCTGGAACGCTCTCCCTCGTACTGTCAGACTTTCCTCTAACTTCTCTTCCTTCAAACGCTCCCTTAAAACGTTCCTATTTAGGGAAGCCTACCACCCAACTCACTGACGCAACCATCAATCACTCTCACCCTACAGTCCTCTCCTCCTGTTTCCAACCCCAACCCTCTTAGATTGTGAGTTCCTACGGGAATAGGGCCCTCATCTCCTCCTGTACTGTTTGTCAAATGTTGTTCAATGTATTGTAACCCTGTCTATACTGTGCCTATTGTACAGCGCTGCGGAATATGCTGGCGCTTTATAAATAAAGAATAATAATAATAATAATTTATAGGAGGTTTCACTGCCACCCATCAAAGGGTCTCACTGATTTATAGGAGGTTTCACTGCCACCCATCAAAGGGTCTCACTGATTTATAGGAGGTTTCACTGCCGCCCATCAAGGGGTCTCACTGCATTTTAGGAGGTTTCTGCGAATTGTAATCTGTGTCTTGTCACTGTTGCCAGCTATCAGGGGGTCCTATCAGGGGGTCTCACTGACTTGTAGCAGATTTCTGCGAATCGTAGCTTGTGTCTTGTCACTGGCACCCATCAGGGGGTCTCAATGATTTATAGGAGGTTTCTGCGAATTGTAATCTGTGTCTTGTCACTGGCTGCCAGCTATCAGGGTGTCTCACTGAGTTATACCAGAGTTCTGTAAATCTTTAATCTTTATACCAGAGTTGAATCAGAGTTCTGTATATATTTAATCTATATATCACTCACCATGTCTGAAAGAACAAAAAGGACAGGCAGACGCTCCCAGACACAGATAAGAGGGCAAGCAGCCCCTGTGTCGGGAGGCTGTGCCTCTGGTCGTGGTGGACGTGGTGCATCCTCTGCAGGGGCATGCTTGTCCTTTATAACTGGTGCTGGCCGTCTTCTTAACCTGCAGCAACATACAGAGGATTTGGTGGATTGGCTAGCCAGGCCATCCTCATCCTCCGAGTCCTCTGCCAGCCAGGCTTCTAGTGCTTTACAGTCCACCTCAGCTGCCAAAGCATCTAATGCAGCCTCCATGTCCACAGCTACTCCTGCCGTAGCCTCGCTATGACACACGGAGGAGTCAGCTGAATTGTTTGACTACAATGACAGTGACATGCTGCTTGAGGATGCGCAGCAAGTACAGTGCTCTGACTCAATCTCTGAGGTTGAGGAAGGGAGTATAATCAACCTAGAGGAAGGGGGTGCCAGTGATGACACACAAATAACTGGCACTCATGTTGCCCCAGCAGCTGCAGCATACTGCCAAGTTGGCTCCAGTGACGAGGAGATAGGGGGTGAAGATGACATTGATGATGAGGTCACTGACTCCACCTGGGTGCCAGATCAAACTGAGGAATCAAGTGAGGAGGAGGGGGAGGAGGAGGAGGAGGCACAGAAAACATGAGGCACAACATCCTCTTTGACCAACCGTAGCACTAGCCAGTCCAAGGCATCAGATGTCAGAGCTGCTCCGGTGCAGAGCGCTGTTGTCTCAAAGAACACATGCAGGAACTCTGCTGTCTGGGAGTTCTTTAAGAAATGTGCAGCAGACCCCACCGTTGCTATTTGTAATCTATGTCAGAGGCTGAAGCGTGGGATAAACACCGGACACTTGGGTACCACGTGCTTGAGGCGACATATGACCACCCGCCACGCATCCTGTTGGCGCAAAACTTTGCGTAGGTCCTCCTCCTCCTCATCTGTCTCTACCCCCACTGTATGTCCTGCCATGTCATTGCCTACAACCTCCACTGACAGGGATGATGCTACAGTAATATATGTACCAGGTCCTTCCTCACAATGTGACATCCTCCCAGCAGCTGAAGATTTACGCAGTCAGATTACGTTGCCGCAGCTGCTGCAGCGTAAGAAAAAATATAGTCCCAACCATCCCCAAGCACAGTGTATAAATGCCAGCTTAGCAAAATTACTCGCATTGCAGCTGCTGCCTTTCCAGCTGGTGGACTCTGCTCCCTTCCGTGAATTTGCTGAATGTGCTGTACCACAGTGGCAGGTTCCAAAACACCATTACTTTTCACGCAAGGCCATTCCAGCACTATACCAGCACGTAGAAGACAATGTTATCCAGTCATTAGGAAAGGCAGTCAGCAACAAGGTGCATGTGACTTTAGACACGTGGTCAAGCAAGCATGGACAGGGTCGTTACATTTCCTTCACGGCCCACTGGGTAACTCTGATTGCAGCTGGGAGGGATCCAAGACGGGACTCTGTGCTGGAGCTTGTTCATCCACCACGCCTCTAGAAAGCTGCTTGTATGAGGTCTGTCTGCTCCACCACCACCACCTCTCCCTCTTCCTCCTCCTCCTTCTCTGTCTCTGGCAAAGTGGCAGTTAAACCGATGCCTGACAGGGTCTACGCAATGGCTCAAGCAAAAAGAAGCCATACTGTGCTTGAGCTGGTTTGTTTAGGGGACAGGAGCCACACCGGGCCAGAAATTCTGTCAGCTCTGCAGGGCCAGGTGCAGAGATGGTTAACACCACGCCAGCTTGAGCTGGGAATGATTGTCTGTGATAATGGCAGCAACCTTCTCTCCGCCCTACGCAAGGGTAAATTGACACATGTACCATGCCTAGCACACGTCCTAAATCTAGTGGTACAGCGTTTCCTAACCAAGTACCAAGGGCTGCCAGAGCTTCTCAGCCAGGCCAGGAAAGTCTGCAGCCACTTCAGACGGTCATTCCCAGCAAGTGTTCGCCTGGCAGAAATTCTAAGAGAATTCCACCTTCCCACAAACCGTCTGATCTGTGACATGCCCACCAGGTGGAACTCGACATTAGCAATGCTGCAGCATCTGCACAAGCAGCAGAGGGCCATCAACGAGTACCTGTGTGAGTATGGCAACAGGACAGGTTCAGGTCAACTTGTTTTTTTCCCCCTCCGCAGTGGCTGATGATCAAGGATGCATGCACTGTACTGTCACCATTTGAGGAGGCAATGAGGATGGTGAGCAGGGACAGTGCATGCATCAGTGACACAATTCCTTTAGTGTTCCTGCTGGAGCACACTCTGCGGGGAATTATAGATGTGGATCTAGAGGCAGAGCAGCGGGAGGAAGAGGAGGCCTTCCCTAGCTCTCAAGGCCCCAGTCTTTCCGCAGACAGCATTCCAGCGGGTCCTACTCAGATCAGACAGGAGGAGGAAGAGGAGGAATATTTAAGTAGTGGGGGCATTGAAGGTGGGGATTCCTCAAGGGAGGGTTTCGTGTGCCCAGAAACAGAAGGGCTAGTGCGTGGCTGGGAGGAGGAAGTGCACGATACGGTCATCCTCATTGACCAGGAAAACTCGGAAGCTAATGCCACCTCCAACCTACGCTGCATGGGCTCCCTAATAATGCAAAGCCTGCTAAAGGACCCCAGGATTCCTGCTATCAAGGAGAGGGATCATTACTGGTTGGCAACCCTTCTTGATCCATGATACAAGGGTAAAGTTGCAGAGCTCATCCTGCCCGCACAGAGGGAGCACAGGATGAAAAAGCTTGAGGACGCTCTAAAGCGACACTTGTGTAACACCTTTCCAGGCACTGGTAGATTACCAAGTGCTGACACAAGTGCTTCTGAGGCTGCAGATGATCAGAGGAATAGTGGTGAAGGCCAGGGCCGCTTGACTGATGCATTTTTTTATTTTTTTAGTCCACGACGCCCAGGGACGTCAAATGTAGGCACCCATTGCCAGCGTCTTCACCATATGGTGCAGGACTACCTAGGGGCAAAGGCAGACCTGGATACTTTTCCAGCAGATGATCCACTGGCTTACTGGGTGTTGAGATTGGATCACTGGCCAGAACTTAGCCAATATGCTATGCAGCTACTAGGTTGCCCTTCATCCAGCGTGCTATCAGAAAGGACGTTCAGTGCCGCTGGAGGTTTTGTCACAGACAAAAGAGTGCGTCTGTCCACCGACTCTGTAGTGTCGGGTATATTACAGAAAGGAAAAATTAAAATGGATGTCTGTAGCCATTTTGTTTTTAAAGACAGTTTTTTTTTATTTCAATTTTCTCTAGGTTTAGAAATGAACGAGATTTTTTTACAGAGTTCATTCCTGGGTGAAGTCTTTTATATTTTTTTAAGAAGTGCCAGACATGAAGGAATCTAGAATGTTTTTGTGTGATAATGCTAGAGTTAAGTGCTAAGACGTGTCATAATTAAATTTATTGGTCTGTCTTAAGTTTTTAAAACAAAAGATATTTTGTCTTTTGGGTATAGGAATAAGAGTTAATATCTCTGTAATATAGATTTATATTCACAAAATATATGTTTATAATCAAGGTATATTTTATTATATTTACAGTAGGAAATATATACTCCAATAAATATTGTAGAAAGTATATAATTGGTAAATAATAAAAATTACTAAAGAATAGATTCTGTTGAGTTAACCAGAAAAGAATTCAGCTGATAGTAAGTAATTTTAAAAGGGAGTAGGGATATAAATAAGGTATGACAGATAGAGACACAGTGTCTAGTGACTGGAAGAAGAGAAGGTCTTTGTGTAAATTGACCTTTTGACCCGAGATAAGAATATTAAAAAGAAATGGTGGAATTAATTAAGAAGTGCAATACTGCCCTCTAGAGGATAGTAAATATTAGATTTGATGTATTAATAATATTGCCAGTGACGTCAAATTTACTATAATTGAAGTGGCAGTGTTGGTTGCAAGTCAGTCCGAGATTCCAGCATTCAGACTCACACCGCAATGCATTCAGATGTCCAGTACACATAGCAGATCCCAGGACATGAGGCAATCAAGATTCTCACCAAATCTCTAACTCACATGCATTGATTATCTGATATCGATAATCTTCACACATTCCAAAAATATTACATCAGGAATTCCAAGGCAGACTTATCAAAATCCAAATTGGACAGGTAATGTATGAAATTAAGGAATTAATGTAATTATATATATTTGTAGATATTCTTGCAACGTAGACTGAGACTTCTCAGATACTGGCTAACTCCAAAAATTCTAAGTATTTCTATTCTGCAGATAGAAATATGAAGAAGTGGACATAAGGATTTATTCCTAAAAAGAAATGTTGTAAGATTGATACCAATATATATATTGAATTTGGAAATTACTGTGATTAAAATTAATAAGCAAGGAATTATATAACTACAAAATAAAAAGCAAAAGATTAGAAGTTTAATTCTCGAGATTAGCAGAGGATTCACTAAATAAGTTTTTATTACTTATCATTAAATTAGCTCATCTTTTGTTGATCCATGTAGCATAGATATATATATATATATCTATAAGAGATGGCTGGTTAAACATTGTTTGCTGGGAAATGCATGTTGTATTAAGCAGAAATGTTTATTAACCATTTGTGTATTAGTTACTAACTGATAAGGTAAATGATATTAATCATATATGCAGTTACTAACCGGAGATACATATATTGTGAAGCTAGTTTTTATATGCTGATGGATTGAGGTTTGTAAATTTTTGTTTAGGATATGAGATTTGAAACTTTTTTGTATACGTAATAAATATATATATATTTTTATCCGATTATTGATTATTGTATTTTTCAAAGCAAAACACAGACAATTAAAAGAATTTAGGAGAATTCCTAGGAAATATAAACGATTGATATTTGTGTCTCGTATAAATTTCTTATGAAATAATAATCCCTGATATATTGGAGGCAACTGCCGAGATAGGTCCAGTAAGTCCAATATAGACATATTGGAGGCTTGGCTGAGAAGTCCAATATATATAACGTGTTGTATTCACGTGCAGAGATTATATCCGACAGTAGACCGGCTGAGATTTATTAAAATTAATCAGTCCTGGATCAGCAGCTATCAACCCCCTGATGCTGACGTAACGGAATAGATCGGGGATGTCTTCTGCATTCACAAAACCTCCTGCCCTGCACTCTTCCACAATACCACAAAAGGGTTACGGTATGAATGCACTTGCTGCCATGAAAGGCGCAATATTTGGCTGCACTGACCCCTGTGCCAGATTTATATCATTTTAATTTTTTGAACGGCAGGGTCCAACCCTGCACTCTTCCACAATACCACAAAAGGGTTACGGTGTGAAGGCACTAGCTGCCATGAAAGGCACAATATCTGGGTGCACTGACGCCCATTACCAGATAAAAAACTTTTCAATATAGGACCACATGGTCCACCCCTGCATTCTTCCACAATACTACAGAGGGGTTACTGTTTGATGATACTTGCTGGCCTGGCAGTCTTGCACCAAAGGCAGAATATCTGGGTGCACTGACGCCTTTACCAGATGCATATCTCTTTAATATAGGACCGCAAGGTTCACCCCTGCATTCTTCCACAATACCACAGAGGGGTTACTGTATGATAGTACTTGCAGGCCTGGCACCAAAAGCACAATATTTGGGTGCACTGCCACTGACGCCTGTATCAGATTCATATCCTCAGAGGGGTTACGGTGTGACGGCACTGTTGGGGACGCTAAAGGACCAATTTTGAAGCACCTATTGTTACTTTCATCCAAAACCTGCATAAGTTTCACAATAATTTAGCCAAAAAAATCAGTAAACTTTTTCTGTGTGTCCGAAAATATCTCCTCTTTTCTTACAGACTGCCACCCCAAGCAGTTGTTTATGGATAGATTAAAGGAAAAGCATTTACCGTCATTTGAAGCATCATTTTTTTGTTTTTTAAGTGTTTCTATACATCCTACAAATCCGCCACTTCACGGGCAGGTTATGGGGACCTCCTAGGCACGATATTTGAAGGAATTTTTCGTTTTTATTTTTAACCCTTATTTCATGGAAAACTCACTGTCCCTTTAAAAATGCATTTTTTTAACTTTTTGTCCTTGTTTCCTGTCCCCCAGGGCACTACCCGGACCCCCATACACCTTTTATGGCAAATATGTAGCATATATGCCCTCTTGGAGGGCACTCTAAAAACCGAATTTTCAGCCCCATTGACTTGCATGGGGTTCGGGTTCGGACCCGAACATTTGGAAAAATTCGGGTTCGGGCCCGAACCGAACTCGGGGGGTGTTCGGCTCATCCCTATTAAAGATCCTGGCTGCTGGTGGTGACGCTGGGTGGGTTGGAGAAAACCCTTCAACTTCACCTAGCGCATGGGGGGGGGCGCCGCACCATTCCTATATGAGCTATATAAAAGTGTTATATAAACTTTAAAGTGGTCAGGTTGAGTAGAGTCCCATTGACATGTCGCACTTATCCATACATACCTCACTCAAATTGTTATTAATATTCAAATATAAGACTGGCTGGGTATTCAGGAATCATTATGACAACTGTAACAGAAATCATACATTTCTATATTAAGTGACAAGAAATATATCACTGGAATCTAAATAAAAGCTTTCCACCTGCAAAAGTAGTTGCGGAACTGCATTCCCAAGCATCCCTACTTGACTTGACGTCTGGAGATAGTGGCTGCAAAGGGGGTTCCCTAAATCTAGATCATCAAGATATAAACCGCCGCTAAGGAAACCCACCTTAAATTAAAGGACACATACCTTAGCACATTATTTGCCTACAAATACCTTAAGGTGTGATTCACAAACATCCATTGCTGTGTGGAGAACGGTGAGGATTATATTGAGAAGTATCAAATTATACGTGCTTTCTTCGTAAAATAAAATTTTGACTTAGCATTGTTTATTAGATTTTAACCTTACCTTTGGACCTCCCCTTGTAGATATACTGTTATATATATCTATTGTAGAGGTTGGCAGGGCTGGGTCCTGGATGGACAATATGTTTCACCCCTATTTGGGTTGTGGACCCTTTAAGGACAACCACAGGGTTAATCTTCCTGTCCAGGAAGAGTTTTAAAGCCAGCAACTCCCAGATAGGATTGTGGGAGTTCAGGAAAAGGAAAGTAATCAGTGGAAGCTGTGTGTTTGTGTTCCAAAAGCAGGAGACGTGCTGTGCCTTGCTGGAGAGGCTTCTACATACTGGGGAAAGGATTCCCTAGGTTTGGGACTGTTTTAAAGCGTTGGTGAGCAACTATTTTTCTCTGTTTATTTGTGCTGAAGATCAGGACTTTGCTTTAATTTCGCTGAACCAAAGCGTGAACTTATTATGTTGCCTTTTTGACTGCCCTGAAAGGGTGAATAAAACTGTTTTGTTTGTGAAAGACATTGTGCACGTGCTCTGTGGGCCCCAAACGTCACAACTGGTGTTTCGAATGCGGGCAATTTGCTACCCCTCACACGCCAAGCAAGAGGAATTTTTGTGAAAAAAAAAAAACTGACATTTTTAAAGGACAGTGTTCTGATTGCATGTCCTGGCTAAGGCTGCACTGAAGTCCACAGCTATGGAGGAGCTCGTTAAGCAGATGGTCTTTGTCAGTGTGCAGGCCCAGACTCGCCATGAAGAGGCGATGGCTCAGCAGCAACAAGCCCTGGCACAGGCTGTTGCTGCCCAACAAGAAAGCACCCATTTGCTGGCTGCACAACTTGCAGCACAGCAGGTAGCCACACAGACGCAGATCAATGCCCTGCGGGAGGCCATGCAGCAACTTGCACCTGGACGTGATCAAGCAGTGGTCACTACTGGTAACCATGTCTCCATAAGGGCCAGTCATTTCCTCCAAAAACTGTCTGCCAGTGATGATGTGGAAGCATTTCTTACCACGTTTGAAAGGACTGCTGAGAGAGAGGGGTGGCCCCAAGACCAATGGGCCGGTCTCATTGCCCCGTTTCTGACAGGAGACCCTCAAAAGGCATATTTTGACCTGCCCCTAGAAGATGCAAAGAATTATGACCGGCTGAAAGCTGAGGTTCTGGCCCGCCTTGGGGTAACTGTTGCTGTCCGGGCTCAACGTGTTCACTGCTGGAAGTACTGCCCTGACCAGCCACTCCGGTCCCAGATGCATGACTTAGGACAGCTGGTTAAAAAGTGGTTGCAGTCAGAGACCCTGACTAGAGAGCAAATGGTCGAAAGGGTTGTGATGGACCACTACCTGAGGTCTCTACCAAAGGATCTACAGTGCTGGGTCAGCCATGGGGACCCCAAGACTGCAGCACTGGTAGTCGAGATGGTGGAGAGATACACCGTGGTGGAGGACCTGCTCAGACCAACCAGTCGTCGAGGACCAGTCTTGCCACCGCCTGTGAGGCCTGCTTCAGTTCCTCGGAGGAAGCGTCACTGGACCCGGGAACCAGCACCCCAAAATCATCTTCCTCGGTTCTGCAGAGGCCTGTCGCTACCCGAACTGCTGGCGATATACAGTGTTGGAGGTGTCGCGCCTGGGGCCATACCCGGGCGCAGTGTCCGCTACAGGAGGAGCCCATGGAGTGTGGATCCGCTCGGAGAGTGTCTTTCTACACCCTCACAACGTGCACTACCCACCTTGACCTAGAGGGGGGTCAGTTTGAATGTACTGTGTGGGTGAATCACCGCCCAGCCAAAGCTCTCCTGGACTCTGGGAGTATGGTCACCCTGGTGCATGCCCGGGTAGTCGGAAGGCTCGGTCCAGTACAAAGAACCCTCCGGGTTGTCTGTATCCATGGGGATACTCGGGAGTATCCGCTGATCCGTCACCATTTCCGCCAGGAACACTTCAGTCACCCAAGAGGTCGGGGTGGTGAGTACTCTGATACATGATGTGATTGTGGGACGGGACTGCCCCTTGTTTGCTGAACTGTGGTGCTTGGCACAAACTGAACTGCCCATCGAACTGGGGAACAATTCAGGGTCACCCCCACCAAACATGACTGTGGACACTGTTGATAAGGAGTTGCTCAAATGTGTTCAAAATAAGAATGTTGTAACTGATGTGAGTGTCCTAGCTCCTCAACCTGAGTTGACACCCAAGGAGGGGGAATCCTCTCCCGTGCCGGGTTATGGTAGGAGAGGATGAAGATGTAATGCCCCACGCCGTGGCCCCACACCGCGGTCGCCATATTGGGACGCCTGGCAGACTCACCTGAGGTCCCTCGTGGCGCGTCGCTCCCTGATTCCGATCTTCAGCTCGAGGGAGGAGAGCCAGGATGTGTCCCACGCCGTCTCCGGGATCCAACTGAACAGGAGGCAAGCGCGCATGCGCGATCGTCCATCCCAGAGCATGAAGACCTAGGTACTCTTAAGTCAAGTTAAGGTACTGCACCCCACCTGCACTGGAGATCCTCGTATACCACCAATTAATCTACCTAGCACTCAGGTATCCTTATTACACCTGCGAGTTCCAGGTGAACGGTGTTTGTATGATTCCCTGAACCCTATTTAAACCTGCCGCCTTCTCCAGTTCACTAACCAGGTTATACTGTGGTTACACCACGATACCCAGTGGTTCCCCTTCGTGTTCCTCAAAAAGGATTCTGACTTCCGTTCCTGCTGCCGATACAGCTTCGCCTCGATTCCTGTTGCCACGGTACCAGCTCCACTTCTGTCCCGGCCATCACGGTACCAGCTCCACTCGGGTTCCTGTTGCCACGGTACCAGCTCCACTTCTGTTCCGGCCATCACAGTACCAGCTCCACTCCTGTTCCTGTTGCCACAGTACAGCTCCGCTCCGGTTCCTGTTGCCACGGTACAGCTCCGCTCCGGTTCTTGTTGCCACGGTACAGCTCCGCTCCGGTTCCTGTTGCCACGGTACAGCTCCGCTCCGGTTCCCGCTGCCACGGTACAGCTCCGCTCCGGTTCCTGTTGCCACGGTACAGCTCCACTCCGGTTCCTGTTGCCACAGTACAGCTCCGCTTCTGTTGCCACGATACCGCTCCGCTCCTGTTCCTGTTGCCACGGTACAGCTCCGCTCCGGTTCCTGTTGCCACGATACAGCTCCGCTTCTGTTCCTGCGGCCACGATACAGCTCTGCTTCTGTTGCCATGATACAGCTCCGCTTCGGTTCCTGCCATCACGGTACAGCTCCATTCCGCTTCCATATTCAAGATTGCCATCGCAGTGCCAGTTCCACCTCCCGGCATACCTCTACCCCTGGACTATTTCCAAGATTGCAACCGTATTTAATTATTCTTACAACTCTCCGTTCTGGACTTTTATTTCTGTCAAAAGAAACATTACATTACTTTATTCTGGACTTATATTGTGTTGTCTTCAGTAAAGCTTAATCAATCATATTCCTTCTGGTCTCCTCCTTCGGCTTGCCATTGGGTTCCATACACCCAACACCATACAGGGGTCAAAACCTCTGCCCTTACAGAATAACCTGGTTCTAAAAACATGGAACCCGCAAGCTCGAACCAAATCCTTGCTGTACTTACAGAACAAGTGTCAGCACTAACCAAGGTGGTACAGAAACTACAAACCGGCCAAGAAGCCTTATTGCATAAGGAAAGAAGCCGGGCTGAGAGTACTGCATTACCTCCATTACCATCCGGCTCTATGATACAGCAAGTGGATCTGCCCGCTCCCGAGCCCAGAGTCAACATGCCTGAACGGTTTGCCGCTGATCGCACAAGGTATCGTACGTTCATCACCGCCTGTGAGCTCATGTTTTCACTTTGTCCACGTACCTATGGATCGGACTCTGTGAAGGTGAGGTCAGCCATCTCCTTACTGTCTGGACCTCCACAGGAATGGGCCTTCCAGTTACTACGTGAAGGAAGCCCCCTATTGACTTCCTGGGATTCCTTCGTCCGAGCTATGAATCCTATCTATGATGACCCTCTAAGGTCTTCCGCTGCACTAACCACCATCCGACATCTAAAACAAGGAAGGCGACCGGTGGAGGATTACATCTCTGAGTTCCGGGCAGTGGCAGCCGATACAGGCCTGAATGATGTGGGCCTTAAAGATCACTTTCGTCATGGTCTTTCTGAACAATTGAAAGATGAATTGGCTCGTATAGGAGTACCTACTCCCTTGGAGGCCTTGATTACCCAGTCTCTGGTCTTGGATCAACGCTTCAGAGAACGACGTCAAGAGAGACTCTCTAATGCTCCTTTCACCTCCCCTCGAAGACACGAACCTTCTCCTGTGTCTTCTCCACGACCGACCTCCTCCTCTTCAAATCCCGAACTCATGGAGATTGGTACCACCAAAGGTCCGCTGTCGCCCTCTGAGCGTGATAGACGTCGCAGCCAGAATCTCTGCCTGTATTGCGGCCAACCTGGTCATCTTTTGCGCGGCTGCCCTACACGACCACCACGTCCCTCTGAAAGAGGTAAGAACCATCCAACTATTGCCTCTCTTCAAAGTGTGGTCGGCTCTGCTTCTACTCACCTAGCCATTCCTGTCACCTTACAGCGGGGAGATAGAAGCGTCGATTTGAACGCCATCATCGACTCTGGAGCCAGTAACAGCTTCTTTGACTCATCCCTTGCTACCTCCTTGGCTGTTCCTACTCAACTAAAAAAGAAACCCGTGCCTCTGCATATGGTGGATGGAAGCACCCTACGCACCGGTCCAGTTACCCACGAAACCACCCTCTTGAAGCTCCTAATTGGAACCAAGCACCAAGAAAATCTTCAGTGGGACATTGTTCCTTCACCCTTATTCCCTATAGTTCTGGGACTTCCTTGGCTCCGCACCCATAACCCATATATTGATTGGCCTTCCAATACCGTGTCCTTCCCCTCCTGTCACTGTCGAGTCCACTGCATGAACGGCTCCAAGTCCGAGAAGGTCGCCTTTTCCACCTATCCATCTTCCACGCTACCACCTAAGTATTCAGAATTTCAAGACGTATTTGAGAAAAAAGGGGTCGATACACTTCCTCCACACAGAGAGTACGACTGTCCTATTGACCTCCTTCCAGGAGCACCTATACCCCATGGACGTATCTTTAACCTGTCTGTTCCCGAATCACAGTCTCTGAAGGACTACATCGAAGACAGTCTTACAAAGGGATTCATCCGTCACTCTACATCTCCTGCTGGAGCGGGTATCTTCTTCGTTGGGAAAAGAGACGGCGGTCTCCGCCCTTGCGTTGACTATAGAGCATTAAACGCGATTACAGTACGGAATCGCTACCCGCTCCCATTGATTCCTGAACTACTCGATAGGGTGAAGGATGCGTGTATTTTTACTAAGATTGATCTTCGTGGAGCGTATAATTTGGTCCGCATGAGAAAAGGAGACGAGTGGACGACCGCCTTTCGATCCCGATACGGTCACTTCGAGTATCTCGTCATGCCATTTGGTTATGCAATGCTCCAGCCGCCTTCCAGCATTTTCTCAACGACATCTTCCGTGACGTTCTGGATACCTTCCTTGTGGTCTACCTCGACGATCTCTTGGTATACTCTCGAACCATCGAAGAACATGAACAGCACGTCCGTCTTGTGTTATCTCGTCTTCGTCAACATAAGCTATATGGCAAAATCGAGAAAAGCACTTTTGAAAAATCCTCTATAGAATTCCTGGGATATGTCCTATCACCAGGACATGTTGAAATGGACAAAGCCAAGATTAAGGCGATCCTAGACTGGCCGACACCCAGAGATAAAAAGATGGTTCAACAATTCATGGGATTCGCCAACTTTTATCGTCGCGTCATTCGGTCCTTCTCTCATCTCACCGCACCCATCACTTCCCTGACCAAAAAAGATGTAAAATTCTGTTGGACTGAAGAAGCTCAGCAGGCCTTCGACAAGCTGAAAGAAAGCTTCACCCAAGCCCCCATCCTGAAACAACCAGACATCGACTTACCATATTCTCTGGAGACAGATGCCTCCGATATCACCCTAGGAGCAATTCTCTCCCAGAAATCGGGAGTAAAGAACCTTATGCATCCCGTGGCCTTTTATTCCAGACGTCTTTCCCCAGCCAAAAAGAATTACAGTATAGGTGAGAAAGAGCTCCTGGCGATCAAGAGTGCCCTCGAGGAATGGAGACACCTTCTCGAAGGGGCAAAACATCCCGTGGTCGTCTACACGGACCACCGCAATTTGGAATATCTCCGCACCGCCAAAAGATTGCAACCTCGACAAGCCAGATGGGCGTTATTCTTCGCCCGCTTCCTGTTGCAAATTACCTACAGACCTGGAGTAAGAAATGGTAAGGCAGATGCGCTTTCCCGTCGGTACGACTCAGACGCCTTTCCTTCCACCACTCAACCCGACTCCATCCTACCTGACGAATTCTTCTGTGCCTCACAAGGATCCTTAATAGAAAATATAAAGAAATATAGTCTTCAACCACCGACTGACGTTCAGGGGCTCATACCCAACGATGGACTTTTCTATCATGATGAACAAATATGTGTTCCTCCAGAGGTTCGTCTACAGGTATTACAACACTCCCACGACCTCCCGGCTGCTGGACATGGTGGCATCAAGAAAACCATAGATGCCGTACATCGACACTTCTGGTGGCCATCCGTGAAGAAGGACATCATCGCCTTTGTAACCTCTTGTTCTGTTTGTGCACGCAACAAGCAACCCCGTACCCGTCCTGCTGGTCTTCTCCAACCCCTGGCTCCACCGCTGCATCCGTGGAAAGATATTTCGATGGACTTTATAGTAGATCTTCCCCCTTCGCATCGCTACACCACCATCCTGGTAGTGGTAGACCGCTGTACCAAGATGGCCCATTTCATACCAGCAGTAGGCCTACCCACAGCAGCTGAAACAGCCACCTTGTTCATCAAGGAGATATTCCGCCTCCATGGTACTCCTCGTTCCATTGTCACAGACAGAGGATCTCAGTTTACTTCCCGTTTTTGGTCCCAAATGTGTCGTAGCTTAAAAATTGCCAGGTGTCTTTCTTCAGCCTTTCATCCACAGAGTAACGGCCAGACTGAGCGGACAAATCAGACGCTGGAACAATACCTTCGTTGCTTCACCACGCATCTCCAAGACGACTGGCTGGACGTCATACCGACTGCCGAATTTGCGTACAATAATCAGGTACACTCATCAACTCGCTTTTCACCTTTCTTTGCCAATTACGGTTATCATCCTAGCACTCTTCCAGAGATGCCGCTCAACACTCCAGTTCCAGAAGTATCAACCCGCTTGAGAAACCTACGCGGTCAACTACGAACGCTACGCCACCAGTTGCTACTAGCCCAACAGAACCAAAAGAAATATGCTGATCGTGGTCGCAAGGAAGCTCCTGTGTATGCACCCGGAGACAAGGTGTTACTATCCACGGCTCATCTCCGTTTGGATTGTCCCTCGAAGAAGCTGGGCCCTCGCTACATTGGCCCATTCCCGGTCCTCAGAATGGTTAACTCCGTGGCGGCCCGCTTAACTCTTCCTCCTTCCTACAGGATCCATCCTGTCTTCCATGTATCTCTCTTGAAACCCTGGCATGAGAATCCGTTCCCCGATCGGAATACTAAACCACCTTCTCCTGTACCCATATCTGGAGAAGAGGAATTCGAGCTTCTGGATTCGAGACTCCGTTACGGCAGGTTAGAATACTTGGTACACTGGAAGGGATACGGTCCTGAAGAACGATCTTGGGAACCCAGTGCCAGCGTCCATGCTCCTGCAAAGGTTCATGCCTTTCATATCCGTTATCCTTCCAAGCTGTCGACCAAGGGCACCCGGGGGTTGCGCCTTGGTGGGGGGTCCTGTAATGCTCCACGCCGCGGTCGGACCGCGGCCGCCATATTGGGACGCCTGGCAGACTCACCTGAGGTCCCTCGTGGCGCGTCGCTCCCTGATTCCGATCTTCAGCTCGAGGGAGGAGAGCCAGGATGTGTCCCACGCCGTCTCCGGGATCCAACTGAACAGGAGGCAAGCGCACATGCGCGATCGTCCATCCCAGAGCATGAAGACCTAGGTACTCTGGCGCCCTCTGCTGGTCAAGTTAAGGTACTGCACCCCACCTGCAATGGAGATCCTCGTATACCACCAATTAATCTACCTAGCACTCAGGTATCCTTATTACACCTGCGAGTTCCAGGTGAACGGTGTTCGTATGATTCCCTGAACCCTATTTAAACCTGCCGCCTTCTCCAGTTCACTAACCAGGTTATACTGTGGTTACACCACGATACCCAGTGGTTCCCCTTCGTGTTCCTCAAAAAGGATTCTGACTTCCGTTCCTGCTGCCGATACAGCTTCGCCTCGATTCCTGTTGCCACGGTACCAGCTCCACTTCTGTCCCGGCCATCACGGTACCAGCTCCACTCGGGTTCCTGTTGCCACGGTACCAGCTCCACTTCTGTTCCGGCCATCACAGTACCAGCTCCACTCCTGTTCCTGTTGCCACAGTACAGCTCCACTCCGGTTCCTGTTGCCACAGTACAGCTCCGCTTCTGTTGCCACGATACCGCTCCGCTCCTGTTCCTGTTGCCACGGTACAGCTCCGCTCCGGTTCCTGTTGCCACGATACAGCTCCGCTTCTGTTCCTGCGGCCACGATACAGCTCTGCTTCTGTTGCCTGTTGCCACGATACCGCTCCGCTCCTGTTCCTGTTGCCACGGTACAGCTCCGCTCCGGTTCCTGTTGCCACGATACAGCTCTGCTTCTGTTGCCTGTTGCTCCGGTTCTTGTTGCCACGGTACAGCTCCGCTCCGGTTCCTGTTGCCACGGTACAGCTCCGCTCCGGTTCCCGCTGCCACGGTACAGCTCCGCTCCGGTTCCTGTTGCCACGGTACAGCTCCGCTCCGGTTCCTGTTGCCACGGTACAGCTCCACTCCGGTTCCTGTTGCCACAGTACAGCTCCGCTTCTGTTGCCACGATACCGCTCCGCTCCTGTTCCTGTTGCCACGGTACAGCTCCGCTCCGGTTCCTGTTGCCACGATACAGCTCCGCTTCTGTTGCCACGATACAGCTCCGCTTCGGTTCCTGCCATCACGGTACAGCTCCATTCCGCTTCCATATTCAAGATTGCCATCGCAGTGCCGGTTCCACCTCCCGGCATACCTCTACCCCTGGACTATTTCCAAGATTGCAACCGTATTTAATTATCCTTACAACTCTCCGTTCTGGACTTTTATTTCTGTCAAAAGAAACATTACATTACTTTATTCTGGACTTATATTGTGTTGTCTTCAGTAAAGCTTAATCAATCATATTCCTTCTGGTCTCCTCCTTCGGCTTGCCATTGGGTTCCATACACCCAACACCATACAGGGGTCAAAGCCTCTGCCCTTACAGAAGAGGAATTATCCCCTGTAGATATTACACTTGGGGTGGATGAGGGGGAGGGTTCTTCTTATCCAGTACACCCTGACTTAGATGTGTCCAGAGGTGCATTTGGCAGGGCTCAAATGGGTGACCCGATGTTGATAAATGCTCGCGAACAGGTAACTGTTGTCAGTGGGGTACTGTAACGTTGGGGGCTTCCAGCCCTACCTGTGTGCTTGAGGACAGCAAGTCTGATGCTGCTCGCTGACCACTGCCTGGTTTAAATGGAGACAGGCAGGGAGGTGATTGCATGAGGTGTGGCTTGAGTGGGGGGCGTGGTCTGGTGAAGGTCTTTAAAAACCCTCAGTATAGTTTCAGAAGTTGCCAGATCGTGGTTATCCATCCTGAGCTCCTTGTTCCTGACTGCTATATTGATTTAACCTGTTACTGACCTCTGCTTGTGTTCTGACCATTCTGCCTTCTGTTGCCCTAGACTATTTGCTTGTACTACGCTACTGCTCTGATACCGACCCGGCTATTCCATTTGACCATTCTGAACTCTGTATTCCTGATTCTGGCTCGGCTGACTCCTCTCCGTATTGTTAACCCTTTTCTGTCTAGCTAGTTTACCTGGCCAATTCTAAGGACCAGACAGATAGGGATCATTCACAGCTACACTGTTGGTAGCTTCTGGGTTTTGTGGAGTGTTGGGGGTTAAGTACTGCGTGGTGGGATCCGGGAACCGTGACATTACGATCTGGCCAATATGGATCCCGCAGATTTAACACAGCACCTGGCTACCTTTGTATCCAGGCAGGATGAGCAGGATCATAGGATGGATCAGTTTGCCATTGCCTTACAAACTATCCTGAATCGTACTGCACACCTGGAACCAGTTGGGGTTACACCCCCGCCTGCTATACCTGTGCCCCCTGTCGTTCAGACATCCCAGGTACACATAATGAGGCAGCCAGTACATAGTAAGCAAGCAGTAATTCTAGAGGTGCTGGAGAGCCTGAGAGGGGCTAACAAGCTCATTACTCAGCACCTGGATATCCTGTATGCAAGGTTGCTGCAACCTCCTAGGGACGTCTTCCCAAAGGAGCCTGTTCCAGTTAAAGGTTCCAGAGGACCCCTGACCCTGGAGGAAAGGGTATGGAGGAAGACTCAGGGCTTATGCTTTTATTGCGGTTCTTTCCTGCATAAAAGAATGGACTGTCAATTGCGCCCCCAGAAGTTACCCTCCATGTTCCAGCCTTACCAGGCCCCAGAGTCCACTGCCCTGCACGTCGCAGGACGTCCAAAATCCACTGCCCAACAGGGAGAGACCAGGTGTAATGCCCAGCAGTGGAAGTCAAGAGTGCTCCCCTGCAGCATGAACAATCTAAGGTGGCTGCTCAGCAGCACAAAGAATCTGAGTCTGCTGTTTGTCAGCTTCAAGTCCTGTCCATGTCTACTGTGCCTAAGCTAGCAGTTCCAGTCAAGAGTGCTGTCCTGCAGCACGAACAAATCAAGTCCACTGCCTCACAGTGCGAGATCTGGTCCACCGTTAACCAGTTTGAGAGCCAGTCCACTGCACAGCAGTTCAAGAGACAGTGCCAAGCCAAGGTCACCACTCCACAGTGCCAAGCCAAGGTGGTTGCAAAGCACTGAGATCAAGATTGTTGCCGAGCCGGTAGCTGCTAAGCCACGCTCACCCGAGCCGGTAGCTGCCAAGCCACGCTCACCCGAGCCGGTAGCTGCCAAGCCACGCTCACCCGAGCCGGTAGCTGCCAAGCTACGCTCACCCGAGCCGGTAGCTGCCAAGCCACAAATGTTACACGCTCACCCGAGCTGGCTGTTGCCAAGCCACGCTCACCCGAGCTGGCTGTTGCCAAGCCACGCTCACCCGAGCTGGCTGCTGCCGCCATGTCCGAGTCGCCGCAGAGCCATGCTGTTGCTGCCATGTCCAAGTCACCACAGAGTCGTGCTAAAGGCGCTGCTCCTCCTGTCCTTGCCAAGGGTGCTACCCAACCGGTCCACATCAAGGGCGCTGCCCCACCGAGCCCAGCTGTCCCGGCGTCTTCGAGCCCAGCTGTCCCGGTGTCTTCGAGCCCAGTGGTTCCAGTCCAGTCGCCGCAGAGCCATGCCAAGGTCCCTGACCCACAGATCCGTACCACTGGTGCCGTGTTCGTGTTGCCGCAGTGCAGAGAGGACACTGTTGCTGTCCATTTCGCGTCCTGTACCAGGGGTAGGAGACGCAAAAGGACTGGTGCCAGTGCCTTCCAACCTGGACCCAGCTTTGGCTCCCAAGAGGTCTGTACCTCAGGCCCGCAAGCCCGAGAGTCGAGTCCTGTCCCTGCTGGATGTTTCCGAGCCTCTAACGGTGCTATTATATGCCTTGAGGACCGAGAGGTGTATGAGAGGGCTCTACGTATCTACAAGACCCATTGACTTTTTTCTTGTCATTTTTCTTGTTGTCCTCTTTTGAGCATCCGGCGTCTGCTCGTGGAGAGGGGGTACTGTAATGTTGGGGGCTTCCAGCCCTACCTGTGTGCTTGAGGACAGCAAGTCTGATGCTGCTCGCTGACCACTGCCTGGTTTAAATGGAGACAGGCAGGGAGGTGATTGCATGAGGTGTGGCTTGAGTGGGGGGCGTGGTCTGGTGAAGGTCTTTAAAAACCCTCAGTATAGTTTCAGAAGTTGCCAGATCGTGGTTATCCATCCTGAGCTCCTTGTTCCTGACTGCTATATTGATTTAACCTGTTACTGACCTCTGCTTGTGTTCTGACCATTCTGCCTTCTGTTGCCCTAGACTATTTGCTTGTACTACGCTACTGCTCTGATACCGACCCGGCTATTCCATTTGACCATTCTGAACTCTGTATTCCTGATTCTGGCTCGGCTGACTCCTCTCCGTATTGTTAACCCTTTTCTGTCTAGCTAGTTTACCTGGCCAATTCTAAGGACCAGACAGATAGGGATCATTCACAGCTACACTGTTGGTAGCTTCTGGGTTTTGTGGAGTGTTGGGGGTTAAGTACTGCGTGGTGGGATCCGGGAACCGTGACAGGTACCTCAAGCACCAGGTGCAGAGAAAAGATTTCCTCACTTTGCGGTCAATAATGATCTGTTCTACCGGGTATCAGAAATTCGGGGAGAAATTGTGGAACAATTACTAGTACCCCAGCCCTACCAGAGAATGGTGCTGGATCTGGCTCACAATGATGCTCTAGGTGGTCACCTGGGAGCTGAGAAAACCGAGGCCCGGATAACAGACCGGTTTTACTGGCCAGGGATCGGTGCCGCAGTGAAGAGCCTGCCCTGTTTGCCAGTTAACTGCCCCAGCACCCCATTATAGGAACCCCTTGGTGCCTCTGCCAATAATTGAGGTGCCCTTTGAGCGCATCGCTATGGATATAGTGGGTCCCTTAGAGAAGTCTGCTCGGGGACACCGATATATCCTGGTGGTTCTTGATTATGCCACAAGGTATCCAGAGGCGGTTCCTTTAAGAAACCCTACATCAAAGGCCATTGCGCGGGAGTTGTTTTTTATGTTTTCGAGAACTGGCCTGCCAAGGGAAATTTTGACACACCAGGGGACCCCATTTATGTCCCGGGTGATGGCAGATGTGTGCAAGTTGTTCCAAATCAAGCAGTTGCGAACATCTGTTTATCACCCTCAGACAGATGGTCTGGTAGAAAGATTCAACAAAACTCTGAAAATTATGCTTAAAAGGGTTGTGCAGAGAGATGGAAGAGACTGGGATCATTTGCTTCCCGCACTGCTGTTTGCTATTCGAGAGGTTCCTCAGGCCTCCACGCGGTTTTCACCTTTTGAGCTGGTGTATGGTCACAGACCCGGGGATTGCTAGATTTGGTGAAGGAGACATGGGAAAGTGAGTCCTCTCCACACAAATCGCTCATTGAACATATCTCTCAGATGAGAGAGAGAATTTCTAAAGTGATGCCTTTGTACAGGAACATTTGCAGAAAGCTCAGGAGGCCAGAAAAGGGTGTACAACCGGTCAGCCAAGCTGCGGCAATTTCAGGTGGGGGACCGGGTAGCAGTACTTATACCCACGGTGGAAAGTCGGTTCCTAGCCAAGTGGCAGGGACCATATGAGGTGGTTGAAAAAGTAGGGGAAGTAAACTACCGAGTGCATCAGCCTGGGAAAAGAAAACCATACCAGATCTACCACATAAATTTGTTAAAATCCTGGAGAGACCGAGAGGTGTCCGCCATGGTTGGGGTGGGTATAGAGTCTGATGGTGTTGACGCAGTACACATTGCTGCCACCCTGTCCAAACCCCAAACCCAAGAAGTTAAGGAGTTCTGCAAAGAAACAAAGGCATGTTTTCAGGACTACCGGGACACGCGTCCGGGATTAAACATGATATTGTGACGGAACCCCATGTAAAGGTTCGGGTAAAGCCGTACCGCATCCCAGAAGCCCATAGAAAGGCTGTTTCTGAAGAGGTTAAAAAAATGCTTCAGCTTGATGTCATTGAGGAGTCACAGAGTGAATGGTCGAGCCCCATCGTGTTGGTACCGAAGCCCAACGGCACTCTGCGATTCTGCAATGACTTCAGGAAACTTAACGAGGTGTCAAAATTTGACGAGTATCCCATGCCAAGGGTGGATGAATTAATAGAGAAATTGGGTCCGGCCCGTTATATCACCACCCTGGACCTTACTAAGGGATACTGGCAGATACCCCTGACTAAGGAAGCCAGGGAAAAGACTGCTTTTTCCACTCCAGAGGGTCATTTTCATTATAAGCGGATGCCTTTTGGGTTACACTCAGCCCCGGCCACCTTCCAACGAGCGATGGATAGGGTGCTCCGCCCCTACCTGAGATATACCTCGGTCTACCTGGATGACATTGTCATCTTCAGTCCAGATTGGGAGTCCCATCTTCCCCGGGTTCAGACGGTTTTGGACAGTTTGAGGAAAGCGGGCTTTACTGTTAACCCTGAGAAAAGTACGGTAGGGATGGAGGAAGCTAAGTACCTGGGATATGTCGTAGGCAGGGGTCTGGTAAAGCCACAATTTAACAAAGTAGAGGCTATCCAGAACTGGACACGCCCCCTCACGAAAAAGCAGGTTTGTGCTTTTCTGGGTATAGTGGGGTATTACCGGTGGTTTGTCCCCAATTTTGCCTCTATTGCTGCACCACTGACTGACCTGACGAAAGGTAGGAAGTCAGTGATGATTCAATGGAATGCCAATGCTGAAGATGCCTTCGAGAAGCTTAAAAATGCGTTGTGTCAGCACCCAGTGCTGGTAGTCCCTGACTTCATGAGGGAGTTCATTGTACAGACGGATGTCTCAAGTGAGGGTTTGGGGGCTGTGCTATCCCAAGAAGTCAATGGGGAAGAGCACCCCGTGGTTTTTCTTAGTAGGAAACTGACGGCAGCGGAGAAAAACTATGCTGTGGTGGAAAGAGAGGGCTTGGCCATAAAGTGGGCCTTGGATTCTTTGAGATACTTCCTGTTGGGCAGGAAGTTCCGTTTAGTGTCTGACCATGCCCCATTGACCTGGATGAGGCAGCACCGCCACGCTAATGCCAGGGTTACCAGGTGGTTCCTGTCTCTCCAGGAGTTTAACTTTGTGGTGGAGCACAGGCCTGGGAAACAGCACCAAAATGCTGATGCCCTGTCCCGGATGCATTGTGGGCTGTCTACTGTTGCCTCAAACACCTCCGCGTTGAGACAGAGGGGGGGGGGATATGTAGAGGTCGGCAGGGCTGGGTCCTGGATGGACAATATGTTTCACCCCTATTTGGGTTGTGGACCCTTTAACCCCTTAGTGACCGGGCGGTTTTACACAAATCCGTCTTTTAGTGACCGCTGCTGTTTTTACGTTTCTGCGCTGTTAGTGTTTAGGACAATTTTTCCTCTTACTCGTTTATTCGACCCACACATATTATACACCCTTTTTCCCGCCATTAAATGGACTTTCTAGAAATACCATTATTTCCATCATATCGAATAATTTACTATAAAAAAAAATATGAAATATATGAGGAAAAAAATGGTAAAAACACACTTTTTCGTAATTTAATCCCCAAAATCTACAACCACCCAAAAAGACCCCGGCTAAATAGGTTCAAAATTTTGTCCCGAGACTAGAAATACACAATTTTAACATGCGTTTGCTTTTTAACCCCTTCACTGCTGAGACAGTTCTCCTATGTGCGCTGCGCTCATTCTGACCATTTTGTGCTAATTATTTTTAGATGACAGCCTAGGTCCTATTTAATTAAACTCCCCCCAGACAAAAAAAACTTTAAAAAAAAAAAACATTTTATTTTATTTAATTTTTTTATTATTTTTTTTTTATTTAATTTTTAAAAAAAAAAAAAATTTAAAACCAAACCTGGTCATGTTTGGTATCATTTGAAAGGCCATAATCAGGCCTTTCAAATGATGGCAAATATGACCATCTAGCTGCCATGGATCGGGAGATAAAGGGATCCTTAGGATCCCCTTATCTCTACATGGCAGCTAGAGGGTTAACTGGCCCACTGACATCCTCACACATATGGTGAGGTTGTCAGTGGGTGGGGGGGGACCTGGAGGCTTGGCTGACATCCAAGATGTCAGCCCCCTCCAGGTTTGAATCGCGTTTTGGCGCCAATTGGCGCCGCAACGTGATCCGGCGGCGAAATGGTTAATGCCATACACCGCTGGAAAGGGGAGGCTCTCCCCTCTCCAGCGGTGCAAACGGCATCTCCCTAACTTCAATGGTTGGGGAGATAGAGGGCTCCGAAGGAGCCCCCTCCCCTCCATTGAAACACATGGGGGCACCTTCTGATGACGTCACCACGCAGCGTGGCGACGTCATCAGCCTCGCCTGCCCATGTAAATCACATGGGCAGGCTTCCTCCCTGCCAGATCGCCGTGGGATCCGACGAGGGAGGTGAGTATCGAGTGGGAGGGGGATTTGGTGCCGCTGACGTACCCTGTACGTCCGCGGGTCTAAGGGAGACCCGAGGACAGGACATACAGGGTACGTCAGGGGTCATTAAGGGGTTAAGGGCAACCACAGGGTTAATCTTCCTGTCCAGGAAGCGTTTTAAAGCCAGCAACTCCCAGATAGGATTGTGGAGTTCAGGAAAAGGAAAGTAATCAGTGGAAGCTGTGTGTTTGTGTTCCAAAAGCAGGAGACGTTGTCAGGGTCGAGGGAACGGGAAGCAGGAACCAGGTGTAGAAGCTATGACGAGGTACAGAATAGGGAATATCCAGAAGAAGAGTCGAGACTTTCCAGGTTTGGTACACAACAAGGATATATTAGTATTCGTTTAGCAGGTATACAACTCCTAAGAGAAGCGACGCTGTGGCAATGATAGTGTGTAAGGACTGGGTATATATAGGCAGCTGGGGTAGTCACGCCCCTCTGAACGGTGAGGATTCGTTTCCCTATTGGATCCCATCTGGGAGGTAGGCTCACCCTGGGGGCGAGCCCAGCCCCTGTCCGTCAAGGGCTCAGCCACGCCCCCCAACCTGTTAAAGGGAGTCTCCAGATCCAAACTCTGGTCTGGACCACTCCCCCTCAAACCGCACGGTGAGGAGTCAGGCACCGTGGTGTTCTGGGGCTCCAAATCGGCGCCATGACAGGTCCCACCGGCCGCTCGGATCAGGCGTGGCCCGCCCAATGCCGGAGGAGACAACCCCCGTGATCGGGGCAGCGCCACTGCGATCACCGCAGGCGAGGGTCCAGGCCGCGAGGCGGCACCAGGTGGGTCCCGGGGTCGCCGAGATCCCGCTTCGGGGCGTGATAGACGTGCTGTGCCTTGCTGGAGAGGCTTCTACATACTGGGGAAAGGATTCCCTAGGTTTGGGACTGTTTAAAGCGTTGGTGAGCAACTATTATTTCTCTGTTTATTTGTGCTGAACATCAGGACTTTGCTTTAATTTCGCTGAACCAAAGCGTGCACTTATTATGTTGCCTTTTTGACTGCCCTGAAAGGGTGAATAAAACTGTTTTGTTTGTGAAAGACATTGTGCACGTGCTCTGTGGGCCCCCAAACGTCACACTATATATATATAATATTGTAATGTAGATTGGATAAGCTGTTAGTCTAGATGCCAAAATCCCCAGAATATAGCAGTGCATAGTGATAGCGTGTTTATTTGGACTAACATTACATTGAAAAGACAAGCTTTGGAGAACATAAGGCTGGCTGTCCACTGGGTCCGTATTCGTCTGACTAATCCCACCCACAACACAGAGGAGATTTAGGCCGGGGTCAGACAAGCGCACTGTGTGCGCCCGTACTGACGTGCCTCCCGGCGTCCGTCGCAGCGGTGTGACGCTTCAATGGGGCCAGCCACATGCTGTAGCACGTCAACAAATTGCGCGCGCAACAGTGGCCGTGCTGAAAGCTTCCCCATGAAAGCGATACAACGCGCGTTCGACGGGACTGCAAAGTGCACTAACTGTGCTCAGCGAGGGGGCCAGACGGGCTTCAGAGTGGAAGGAACGTCCACTCTCACGGACATTCCTTCTGCTCTGCAAAACACTCGTCTGACCCCGGCCTAAACCCTCATCCACTGCCTCTGACTTCCATCAGACGATTTTTTTTTTGTGTATACAAGATTTTTATTAAGCGATATGGTCAGCATAACAACAGAGTGAGATATAACAATAGTTCTGCGAAAAACATCTCCCGCCGCGGGGTCTCATCAGAGAAAGAAGTCAATATTCGGGGGGAAATAAACAAATCCGCATTATCTACCTCAAAAGGTGTCAAAGTGGGAGGGGGAAAGAGAAGAAGGGATAAAAAAAAAAAGCTGGAGGTGGGTAGAACATGCACCAGGAATGCCCCAGGGCCGAATTTTTTTTTTTTAAAGAACAATGATGGGGATGGCAAAGGCCCATGTGTGCCCTTCCTGGCTCGCTCCCGAGTGTCTAAATGACTATGGGAGGCCTTGGAAGTGTGCAGGGCACTAGGGTAGGGCGTACAAGGGCCAAGTATGGCGGACAGAGCCATGGTGGCCGCCACAGTGGCGCACCTCGAAGCAGCCCTAAGATGCCAAAATAATAGGGGGGGGGGATAAGTGGAGCTGGTCACAGTCCAGTGCGTGTAAAAAATAAAATAAATAAAAGGGAGGGGGGGCGCTTCGGGGAAAAAATAAACCAAGCAGAAATCTTCATATCACCGCTAAAGTCCTCAGAGACAGTGTGAGGGTGGCGGGGGGAGCAGAGACAGCATGGGGTAGTGGGGGGGACAGAGCTATCTGGAGAAAGAGAACACAAGGGGAACGGGGAAACCAAGAACTTGTAACAGGTCAGAAGTAACGGCAACCACGGGGGGAACCGATCAACCGGGCTCCGACCGTGGGAGGTACATCCCGAGCCCCGGTTGTATCAGCTGTATGGATTCGTAAAGCAGCTACTGCTCCTGCTGAGGCGTCATGGGATATTATTGTCGTGGCGGTGGATGTGGCCATGCAGGCCCGCATCCTGGCGGCCGTGGGACCATCCTTCCAGATAACTTACGCCTCCAGCCAGCTCACCATATTCCGTGATGTCCCTTTTCTGCTGCTTGCAGCCCGGAGACGCTTCAAGGAGGTTACTACCCAGCTCCGTCAGCATGAGATCCGTTACCGCTGGGGGTCTCCGGGCGCCCTCCTGATAGCCGTTGAAGGGGAGACCCTCGCAACGACGACCCTGGAAGAAGCTTGAGTCGTGGTGGCCAGACTGGGGCTCGGAGTGGTACCGGTGGCGCCTCAGGCCCAACGATCAGACGACTTTGTGCATCAAGTAGAAACACTTGGTAAGGCAGTTCCGCCATTATTTTTGCAGGGGGGAAGCTTTTATTTAGGTTTCAATAATAATTTTTTTTTGTTTTTGGAGAATATATTTTACCAGAAAGAATCCATTCAGGTTTCTCTCGTTTTCAAGTATGTCCCGGGTATTTCTTTAGGTCTTGTCTCTCTGCAGAAAAATTCAGCATATGAATCCGCACACTGTGTGCGAATTCATATGCTGAATTATTCTGCAGAGAGACCCTGCCCGGCAGTGTGCAGATTCATATGCTGCATTGAAACCTATTGGATAAAAAGCCTTGTTTCTTTAAAAAAAAGTTAGGAAACCTAAAATTTCACCCAAAAAATGCCTAAAAAAAATCCTAAAATAATAATTTAAGTGAAGAAACTTTCATTCTATTGGTAGTAATCTACTTGCCATTCTTAAATAAGCAATAAAAAAAATATCCGAATCGGCGAAATGATCCGAATCGATCTGAAATTTCGGATTGATCCAAAATTTCGGGTGGTCGATATATTTCGTTTTCAGAAATTCTCCTGAACCATGAAAATGGTGAATTTCGCCCGAATTTCAATTCAGAACAAAACGAATTGCACATCTCTAACTGGAATTTTTATGGCTGTGGAGCTCTGTGATACGCACATACACACTGCACATTACTGGGAGTTTTATTGCTGTGGGGCTCTGTGATACCCTCATACACACTGCAAATTATTGTGTGGTTTATTGCAGTAGATTCTGTGATACGCTCATACACACAGCACATTACTTTGAGTTTTATTGCTGTGGAACTCTGGGATACGCTCATACACAGCGCACATTACTGTGAGTTTTATTGCTACATACCCCCGGGGTGTAGGGGATATATGGTTATGTATGTGAACGTATGGCTGTGTGTGTAAATGCATGTATTTGTCGTTAAACAGGCTGCTGTGTGTAAAATTCTGCGCCTGTGTCCTTGTCGCAGTCCGGCGTTGTCCAATTGCCCTGCATACAAAAGGCTGGTATTGCTCCTAGAATCACCACATTATCTGCTGCAGGCACTCCACAAAGTAAGAATGACAGCGGGCATCTTGGCAGCATTGTGAGCTACGCTCCTGGGTGCACTTAATATGAAAGCGATAAATTACGGTTGAACAGGCGAATAACAGGAATTCTACTTTTAGAAATGTTCCGAATTTGTAAAATTGCCTGTCCTCAAAGGGTTAATAAAGGAGTATTTATTAGGACACCAAGAATAATAATCAGTTTTTCCCTGGCCGTGAGAGTACCCCCACCTATTTTTCCAGAAAAAAAGCACTGTGAATACATCTCAGTTTTTCAGCACAGAGATGCTTGCAGCTACAGTATATTACAAATAACTATGTGGGTGCAGGTCTTTAAAGTGCAAGCATTTGTGTATATAATTATATATATATATATATATGTATATAATACAAAACATCTGAATTTTGCACTCAACCTCAAAACTAAGCGGGTGCATCTAAGACATCAAACACAAAACCAAGAAAGAGCACTCCATATTATTGACCACCTATTTCGATGGACATTTTCTGCGGCAAAAAAAAGCACAGTTTTAAAAACGTTCAAAAAAACCTGACTGAGGGAAAATGATGGGTATTCAGTTCACAAAGTATGATCATAATTTGCTTAAGCCTCTCACAGTCGCCAATGTACCCCATCTTTGACAAGTCCTATCTAACTTGACCGAATCTGCACTTACAGGATCAACTCACCCTGGAGCTCCCCAGCAGGCTCTAGGCCGAAACGTAGGGACTTGCTATTTAAAGATGCTTTAATAAATTTTGTTATTTTATTTTTTGATTGAGTACGGCCATTAGGGTTGCCACATGTTTTCCTGGACACACATAATGTATTCATGCCGATGGGCAGTGCATGAAAAATGCCACCCCGCAGCATGTATAATCTATATGCTGCAGATATCTAAATCAAAAGGGAATCCCAGGTGACCTGCTTTGGTTTCGTTCCTGCAGCAAATTAATTCTACATGTTGCAGGGCAGCACTTTTAACTGCACTTTAAATACAGTTTAAATACCTATACCAAGTTTCAGACCACTCCATACTGAAAATGTGACTTTATTTATAAAGGATTTTACCAGGAAGAATACATTGAGATTTCTCTCATTTCAAGTATGTCCTGGGTTAAGGCTAGGGTCAGACGAGCGTGATTTCTACGGACTGTACGTCCGTGCACACGTACGTACGTCAGTACGGAAGACACAGTAGTGGCCACACAGTCCGTTTATTTACTGATATGTATTTTGACGGATGTAGGAGGGAAAATAAATTAAAAAGCAAAACCATTTTGTCCGTGAAAAATGCTGGACGTATAAATGCAGTCAGTCTGACCACGTTCCATCACTCACACACAAAGCTATGCGGACGTTGCGCACTTTGTGCGGCCGTTCTAGTGGTTGTACGTTCTTGCCTGCCTTGCGTCCGTTTGCCGCGGCCGTGGTGCGTCCGCAGTTCAGTGCAGACTGTTACTTTGTGTAACAGGCTCCAATGGGCTTTCTTTCATGCTATCACGGATGTACTTTTAGGCGCAACCACGGACGTGAACACTACGCTCGTCTGACTCCAGCCTAAGAACATTGTATTTCTGTAACAACTGTAACAATTCAAAGTAATAAAATGAAAGATATTAGGAACAAAACACAAATATACAGATTAACAGAAAATAAATATGTAAGAAATATAGTCACTATGTTACATGTTTACAGGTGCATTCGGTATTAAGGTATGTTAAGTGACTTTAGACTGAGCGCTAACGTTAGCACCCAGTATGTAATGTGGCCCCAGGTTGGAAAGGTGAAGGGTGCGTCTGGATTCCAGTGATGGCCAGTTTAGCTCTTTTAACATGTCAGGATGGTGGGTCATGTAGTTACATTGTAACACAAAGAGGCATAATGAGTTATACAATGTAGTAAGTTTCTGAAGGTGTATTTGCGGGGCAGCTGCATACACTACATCTCCATATTCAATAGCCGGCATAAGCATTTGTTGTACAATCTGCTTTCTTACCGCGGGGCTCAGGCAGGATTTGTTTCTGTACAGGGCATCTCGTTTGGGGTAAAGTTTAGATGAGAGTTTTTCGATGTGGGGGCCAAAAGGATAGATTTGGGTCTAACCACATACCTAGATATTTCAGAGAAGTGACTGTGGTCAGCGTGCCATTTGATTTTGTCCGGACACATAGATGGGGATTTTGCAATTTGTGTAGTTTAGGTTTTGTACCAAAGAGCATCGTTACCGTTTTGTCAGTATTTAGAAAAAGTTTGTTATCTTTGACCCACTTTTCTACCTCTGTGAATTGTTCTTGCAGCACGGCCTCCAGCTGCAGGAGATTTGGTTTGCTGGTATAGATTACAGTGTCGTCTGCGTACATGTGTACAGTTGAGGCTTTGCAGACATTGGGCAGATCATTTATGAATATTGTGAATAGCAGGGGGCCGAGTATTGATGCTCACATGATACAACCAAACGCCACCTTTCACAAGTAGGCTTGCCAGATCGGCCATGGTTTCCTGGCAAAATATGATTGATTCATGCTGATGGGCATTGCATGATAAATGTCACCCCTCTGCATGTAGTATCCATGCTCTGCAGGTAAGAAACCAAAAAGGAATTCCGGGTGACCTGCTTTGATGTCTTTCCTGCAGCATATGAATTATACATGTTTCAGGGCAGCACTTTTCCATAGTAATGTGTGTCCAGGGAAAACATGGCCGATGTTGCACTCTTGTTGACGACCACCGGCTCCCATATTCCGCCATAACAACATGTGGGCATTTGCCCTTACACAAAATGGCACCGCTCTGAACAACAGTGACGCGCCTCTTGTCGCCCAGAGGAAGTGACGCTGTCGGTGCGCCTCAGCCGCTCACTCACTTCCTGTTTCCGGCACGCGTGTGCAAGCCTTTGCTCAGTGACTCCTGCATCATGGCTGCTCGCAGAGAAACCGGCACCGCGGCTGCCACGACGGAGAACGCCGTGAAACAAGTCCAGATCGACGGGATGGTGAGTGCTGAGGGGCGGGTGGATGAGCGTCTCGCTGTGCGCCAGTGAGACGCACCGGGCAGTGAGCAAGAGGGGTGTTTGCTTAAAATACGCGCCTTCCTTCCACCCTGCTCCCTTTTTGCAGACCACGATAGTGCTTCCCCCCCCCCCCCGGGGACTTCCTATCATATAAACTCCCCATACAACAAGCGAGATGTAGCTGAGGCTCCACAGGCCCAACGTGTTCCACTGGATCCCTTTGTTTATCCTTAATTCCATATACAAACTGCATTGACCTCTTACTACATTTTAAGTATAGGCAAGTACTTGGTGTCCCAGGTGCCATGACCAGGGTGTTTGGGGCGCAAGATAGGTTTTCTGGATGGCGCACCCTTTAAGATCTTTCACATGAAATGATGGCTATGACTGAGCTGCCCGAAGCTCACCGCAACCATAGCTCCGCCAGCAGCCTGCCATGTGGTGCAAAAACCATCCACGCAGAGCTGACCCCCCCCCCATCTGCTGCTTTCTCCTGTACTGGAGTAAGGGAGTCAAAGGTTGTGGGAGCTGTGTTTGAATCTGTACATGTGTGTTAAAGGGACACCAAACTCATCCTGACCACTTTGTTTTAAAGTGGTCACAATGGTCCCTACTGGCCTCTTCTGGAGATATTGCTGAGTGAAGTGGAGGAGTTTCCTTCACCCCGCGACCGGGAAATTCAACCAGATTGGTCGCTAATGATGTAAGCACAGAGAGTTTTGCGTCACCCTCTCGGACATCATCCGTGTTGGCGGTCTTAGAGGCGGCGATGGATCGGATATGCACTCGCAGCTCTAATCCATGTATCTGCGCAGGCGCTGTGAAACTTGCCTAAGTAAAGTTCACATGTCTGTAGTGATGCACAATTTGTGGTTCCAATGCAGCGCAGGTAAGCTTTAGGGACATCCGGGTTCGTAGGTCCCTGAGCCGAAGAGGATGAGCTGTCCCGGCGACGGAGAGACGGGGAGTAAAATCACCCAAAGAGTAAACAAAAAAAATGGTACTTTCCTGTTATCCAAACCACATCAATTTTCAATTGTCATAGATTTATTTTTATAGATAATGAACTGAATAAACTGGAAGACAAACATGAGAACACGTGACAATTAAACGAACATATGCCAACATGACTTGACTTATAATTGAGATACTGGTGGCCAGAAAGTTAGGGTTACGGTGACCCCCTAACTTTCTGGCCTCCAGTATCTCGATTATAAGTCAAGTCATGGTGTCATATGTTACAGTTTAAGGCTAGGGTCAGACGAACGCGTTTTTCACGTCGTCCGTGAAAAAGTGCGTTCGAACGAATGGACGTATTTTTTCACGGAATACGCGATAGCGGTCATACGATGCACATTTTCGTCCGTGATTTTGTACAGATCATCAATAAAGCACTTATTTTTGCGTCTGGACGTTATGTTGGCCGGACGTGTGCAGCGTCTGACGTCTCCCAATCACGCAAACACGCCGCTATGCGGCCGCAGCGCACTCTGTACGTCAGTAGTAGCGGTATCACGTTCTCGAAAAAAATGCGTTCGTTTGCCACTTGCGTTGCGCGGCCGCACTTTCATGCGGCTGTACTAAGTATATTGGCCTTCATGTGCTGCTACTACGGCCGTGATACAGTGCGGCTGCACGCGCGTCCGCACTGCGTTCGTCTGACCCTAGCCTTATTGTCACATGTTCTCATATGTTTGTTTTCCCGTTTATTCAGTTCATTATCTATAAAAATAAATCTATGACAATTGACTCAGTCTATTCTGTCTATGAAACTATAAAAACTTGTAAACTTGTAAAAATACGTCATGTCCTGTCAAAATGCTGTAAAAAAAAAAAATGTGAATGTCCATTCATAGTTCAATAATCTACAGCTTGTAAAATGATTTTTTTCCCCCACATTTAAAGTGGAAACCTGTTACTGTAAATTTCTGAGAAAATGTGATTTTAGCTAAAACTGAGAAAAAAAACAAAAAACTTTTTGTTTGTGCAGCATCATTGTTCACATTATAATTGAAAATTGAACAATAGTGCTGCATTAACACTTTACCGCCGCCGGGCATACTGGCGCCTATGGGGTTTAGAGAAGCATTGCCCCTCTTTTTTCTTATTCCAATCGGAAGAGGGGTCCAGAAAACACCCCGCCCCCTTTCTGACACTCTGCTGGGGGGGGGGGGGTTGCACAGCCCTCTTCAGATCACCCACAGAGTTTCGATGGGATTCAGGTCTGGACTCTGGCTGGGCCATTCCAAAACTTTTTTAATGTTCTGGTGAAGCCATTCCTTTGTTGATTTGGATGTCTGCTTTGGTTTGTTGTCATGCTGGAAGATGAAGTTCCTCTTCATGTTCAACTTTCTAGCATGAAGACTGAAGGTTTTGTGCCAATATCGACTGGTATTTGAATTTGTTCATAATTCCCTCTACCTTGACTAAGGTCCCGGTTTCAGCTGAAGAAAAAGAGCCCCGAATCACGATGCTGCCACCACCATGTGTCACTGTGGTTAAAGTGTTCGCGAGAAGGGAACCAGGAAGCGCGATGTTGCGATCGTCCGGAGAGTGACTGCAGGGGACAGCGAGGGAGAAAGTCATCTTTAATATCATTGGAAAGGCTTGATCATGGCCTTTCCAATGATGCCAAACATGACTAGTTTTGGTGTAAAAAAAATGATTTTTTATTTTTAAGAAATTTGTTTGGGGGGGTTTAATAAAATAGGACTGAAGCTGGCATTTAAACATGATGAGCATTAAACGGTCAAAATGAGCTCTGCACACACAGGTTCAGCAGTGAAGGGGTTAGAAAGAAAAAAACATGTAAAAATTGGGTATTTCTATTTTCGGGACAAAATTTTGAAACTGAGCCGGGGTCTTTTTTGGGGATGAAATATTGAAAAAGTGTGTCCCCCCCGCCACCCATTTTTTTTTTTTTTTCAACGCAATTCATAATTTTTTTTTATAGTAAATTATATGATATGGAAATAATTATATTTTTAGAAAGTCCATTTAATGGTGGGAAAAACGGTATATAATATGTGTGGGTTGCATAAACGGGTAAGAGGAAAATTAGACCTAAACACAAACAGCGCAGAAACGTAAAATCAGCGGGCACTTTCAAACAGACTTTCGTAAAAACCACTTGGTCACTAAGGGGTTAGGCTAGGGTCAGACGAAAGCAGTTTTAACGTGCGTTTAGGCTAGGGTCAGACTGGGGCAGTGCGAACGCGCGTGCAGGCGCACTAAATCACGGCCGTAGTAGCAGCACATGACGGGCAATGACGGCCAATATACGCAGTACGGGCGTACAAAAGTGCGTCCACGCCACGCAACCGGCAAATGAACGCATTTTTCGTACAACGTGATACCGCTAGTACAGACGTACAGAGTGCGCTGCGGCCGCATAGCAGCTTGTGTGCGTGATTAGGAGACGTCAGACGCTGCTATTGTGCGGCCTACAAAACGTCCAAACAGCCAAAGTTTCCAGGTTTTGTTGGAGCGTACCTGCGACTGTCGAAAATGTCTGCTGGACCAGAGATCGACGTGGAGAGGCTGATCAGCGCTGTGGGGAGCATCCTGAGATATGGGACACGGCCTGCGACAGGTATAAAGACAAGGGGAAGAAGGCCAGCGCATGGGTCGTGGTGTCCCGTGTCGTGTACCCTGATTATGATACGTGGTCCGAGAAAGAGCAGCATATCCAGAGTGAGTATTTGATTATTTTATTCATAATCCCATACATGTAAATCACAATAATAATAACAAAAACAAATATGTAATCATTGAGGTGAAATCTCAAATGCTCCCCAGCTGCCAGGGCACCTGCCCTGCATCACTCGTAAAATAATTAGACAGAGCATCGCGAAACCTGTTGCTGTATCTATTCACAGCTATGATGTCATCGTTCACATCATCTTCAAGACCGACAACTGTGAGGGTATCATCAAAATTAAAACCATCCCTGGCACGCACATAATTATGTAGGATGCAACAGCATTTCACTATATCCACACAGAAATCAACCTGTACATCCAGCGGTCTATGTAAAATCCTCCACTTGTTGGTCAGTATGCCAAAGCTACACTCCACATACCGTCTCGCCCGCGACAGCCTATAATTAAAAACCCGCTTCTTCACATTCAGGTGTGTCCCTGAGTAGGGCCTTAGGAGGTGTGTGGATAGTCCGAATGCTTCATCACCCCGAAGGCATAGGGGACTGCCACGTCACTGCCAGGCAATGGTGCGGGTCTGGGGATGTTCAGGGACCCACTCTCAATTTCATTCCACAGTGTGGAGTTCCTGAACAGTGTGGAGTCAGAGTCCTTGCCGTATGAACCGACATCCACATAGACGAAACTATAGTTGGCATCTGCCACCGCCAGTAGGCCAATGGAAAAGTAATGTTTATAATTCTGATACAGTGAGCCACTGTGCGGTGGCTTCACTATGCGGACATGTTTGCCATCCACGGCTCCCAGGCAGTTTGGAAAGTTGGCTCTCTCCCAGAATCCTGCTGCAATTTCTAGACATGCCTTGTGTGTCGGTTTTGGCAAACATTGGTCCTTCATGGTTTCCCATATGGTTTGGCACACCTTGCGGACGATCTCACCAGCTGTTGATCTGCCAATGCGGAAGTTCTAATGCAGATCCTTCAAACTGCATCCACTAGCGAGATACCTAGAAGACAAAACAAAACTGTTTGAATATGATCACATACCATGAACACAAGCTAATGTCACACTCATCATGTTTTGCAGCACAAGAGGCGATGAACAAATGGCGCACAGTACGCGACAATTATACGCGGGTGCAGAAGAAGCAAGCCATGGCTGCGCGCTCTGGAGCTGGCTCCAAGAAGGTCCGTGGATATATCTACACGGAGCAACTGTCATTCCTCCGAAGGACCCAGGAGCCGCGCAGTAGCGTCAGCAGCATCGACCAGCCATCGACCTCCGGCTCACAGGTCCAACACACGGTGCCAGGAGGTTCTGCCAGCTGCCAGGAGGAGGTGAACCGGGGTGGTGCAGAGTCGCACCTGGAGGAGGATGTGGAGACAGGACAGGTGGCAGGTACCGCAACAACGGTCAGCACCAGACCTGCACAGAGGAGAAGGGCACCAGCTACAGACCTGGAGCAGGCCATGGTTACCTTCATGGAGGCTCAAACCAACCATCCACACCAACGCTGTATGCTTGCGGACTCCATGGACATGTCATTCTTCAATTCCTGTATGATCCTCCTCAACAAGATGAGCGAGGCTGAGAAGGTGGAGTACCGGCGCAGATCTCTGGCTATATTTGACGACATCCTTTCGCGTCCCCATCACGCAGCCGGTTACAATGCTGTGCCACAATCCACCAATGCCAGTGGATCTTCCCTCCCCAGTGAGGTGCTGTCCACCCACCCAGCCATGCCCCCTGGAGCCAGGCCACACACAGAGTCGGAGTACTGCTCTAGCCACACCACCGGCCCTCATGACCCAGATGCTCGGCGGTATCATGATCTGTGATACATGTCATGAATATGTTTAAGTTTTGTTTGTCATGTGTTATTTGGTTTCATGTTTAATATATCATGACCTACAGTTAACAAGGTATAATATATGTCGAGAATATATTACTGTTGTTTTATTTAATGTTTCATATTATATTATTATTTTGGTCTACATTGTTGTCGGAGTCATTTATGATTATGTACGTGTGATGTGATGCCTGTGTGTGTGTGTGTATGCATGTGACAGTGGGCATGTGACTACAGACATGATGCACTCATGTCAGGTGACTGGCAGCGATGTATGTATGCAGGTGTTTGACAGTACGTACCGCAAAGTGATGACCAGCATCTCCTCCGGTGGTATGGCGGCCCTCCTGTTGCTGTCCCTCTTGGTCAGTGGCTCGCGTACCTGCGACAACAGTTCATCAAAGGAGGGGATGGACATCCGCATGTAGTTGAAAAACTTCACGGGGTCCCTCTCTAGCAGTGGCCTGTACAGCGTCACAAAGTGTCCATGCGTGGGTCTGGCAGCGTTAATTTGATGAACCCAGGTTCGCCGCTTTCTCTTCCTCTTAACGTACAGGTACCCCATTGCAGCAAACACAAAGACTTGTACTGGATCCATCTTTGAAAAACGCCACCATACCCAAAATGGATTTTTATAACCCTACCCCTTATTTTTTCATTCATCAATTAATTGGATTCATCGTTTTTTTTCTCTTTTTTTACAGCTCCGTCATGAAATACGTCCAGAATTGCGCATCGTCTGACCGCTTTCGCGTATTCCGTGAAAAAATGCGTTTGCACGCACCAACGTACGTTTTGACGCTGGACGTCAGAAATGCGTTCGTCTGACCCTAGCCTTAGAGGCACGAAATCACGGCCGTGCTAGCAGCAAATGACGTCCAATGCCGGGGAACACACGAAGTAAGGCCGCACGAAAGTACGTCCGCGCAACGCAAGTGGCAAACGAACGCATTTTTTCTAGAACGTCAAACCGCTAGTACGGACGTACAGAGTGCGCTGCGTCCGCTAGAGGCGTGTGTGCGTGATTGGGAGACGTCAGACGCTGCTAATGTCCGGCCAACATAACGTCCAGACACAAAAAGTGTTTTATTGATGATCCGTACAAAATCACGGACGAAAAGGCGCATCGTATGACCGCTATCGCGTATTCCGTGAAAAAATGCGTCCATTCGTTCGAACGCACTTTTTCACAGACAACGCGAAAAATGCGTTAGTCTGACCCTAGCCTTAAAGGTGAAAAGTTCTGAAATGTAAAAAAAAAATCATAACAGAAACATGACATTTTAACACAGGGGTGTGTAGACTTTTGCTATTCACTGTATGTATACACGTGTAATTCTTGTTTAAACCATGTTGCGACCCCTGACATGCTCGGCTTCTCGATGCTACAAAAAGAACATTTTTGTAACCTGCAGCTCGGTGAAATTGACTGTAACCTTGTTGATGCAGCTTGGTGTAAAGAAAGGTTTTGGCTTTGCTGTGAGCTCCGTGCGGGACGTAATGGATTAGCAGGAGATGTAACCGTGAGTGTGTACAAGGCCCTGCCATTAATACGGCTCCCTGTATGGAGACAGATACCGCGGCGGCTTATTCTCCTCTCACAGGATCGTGCTGCACGTGCGTCCGCTGAATTGCTTGATGGATTCTGATCTCTTGGCGTCGCTGCTCTGGGAGCGCCGGAAGTGCAAGACGAAGAACGTGCTCCTTGCAGTAAAAGTAATACTCCTTCCTTGACTTGCCAAAATGTCTGAGCGATGAGACCCCGCTGCAGAGGCCTCGGCGCCGCCAGCGAGGATGAATTGAGGCTTTTGCTCTCTGACAACTCTCGGGAGCTGCGGGAGGACAAAGTGTCCGGCAGATAAATGGCGCACGCTTCCCCCAGCAATCTGGATATGTGTGAAGGAGCGAGGCTTCGGAGAGCAAAACTCTACACTGGGATATATATAATATATATTTTAGTTTTTCATTCTGTCAAGAAGCAAATACGGTGCAAGTTAAAAACACCCCAGGCTTTACTCGAGAGGGTTCTGCAATGTTTGTACGTACATGTGACTTAAAGGAACACTCTAGGCTAAAAATCACCCCCCCCCCTCCTTTTTAAAATTCTATTAAACCTATTGCCCTACCTAGTTATTCAGTTTTTTTTTTTTTTTTTTAATGTAATACCCTAAAAACCACTTGTTTCCAACGGCGTTTTTTTTTATCCTCCCCTCCCTCCTCTTCCGCTCCCGTCCTGAATATCTTCAACTTGGCTAATGGTTTACGTGCCTCTCACATAAACCAGCCAATCAGCAGGCTTCCTCCCGGCTCCATCGTCTTCGATTAGTGTTACGCGCAAGAGGATGCACGCAACACTAATCCTCAGCCGCCGCCGCCAGCTATCGCGGCGAGTTGGAGACATCATCTCGCTGAAAGCTGAAAGCGCGATGACGTCTCCTACTCGGCAATAGTCGGCAGAAGCGGGAAATACGAATCCCGCTCTGTTGACTGACAGCTGGGAGGGCGGAGTAAAGTCCTCCTCGTCTCTCAGCTGTTTCAGCCCAACGGAGGAAAAGGGCATACTTAGGACATCATGACCACCTAAAAAAGCTTAGGTGGTCATGTTGCCTAGAGTATCTTTTTAATTTTGTATATACAGCTGAAGTTCAATTTGCTGTTTGCGCTTTGTCGTTTTTATTTGGTTACATCTTATGCATTTGACCCTAAAGCATCAGTTTTATCAGGCAAGAAATTTTAGCATTTTTGGTATGTCTTTTTCCCCCAATCAGAATTTCATCTTATTCATTGCACCTGCACATATTATTATATACTGTTTTTTTCAAGGGCAAAAATTCCTGTATAGGGCCGCTCTATACACCATGACGGATTTAGTCTTTTAAAGTGTCAGGCTGTGTGAGGTGCCCCCCGCCATACTGTAGATATTGCTGTGTGAAGTGGATGAGTTTACTCTGCCCGCACAAGCATCGCAGGCTGGCAAGGTTTGAATATCCTGTCTGTGAGCTGGCATCGTCCTGTCTCGGAATGCTTGCAGCAGATGGATTGCACGGAGCACCAACGCTTCAATCAGGGAAGGGGCTACAGAGCTCACGTACACAAATTGTGTTGGCTGCAGTGACTTCCACATATCGAAAGCCCTGAGCTGACGTCAGGGAGCGCAGAGGGAGAAAAGTTGAATATTTACATCGAATAAAATAAAAAAAGTTACCCCTCACTGCCTTGTGATCACCGCTTGTGTTCCCCCCCCTTTTTTTTTTTTTTTAAAAAATCTATAATATCTAATACATATATTGTTTTGCTCTTAAATGATTGGACAGAGGCCGGTCGCTAACATCTGTCCAATCATTTAAGAGCAAAAAAAATTATATATAATAATAAAAGATAATATTAATATTATTCTTTATAAAGTATTTTACCAGGAAGGATACCTTGAGATTTCTCTCGTTTTCAAGTATGTCCTGGATATATATACACAGTCAGGTCCAGAAATATTGGGACATCGACAATTCTAACATCTTTGGCTCTATACACCACCACAATGGAGTTGGAATGAAACAAACACAATGTGCTGTAACTGCAGACTGTCAGCTTTAATTTGAGGGTATGTACATCCAACTCAGGTGAACGGTGTAGGTCTTACAGCAGTTTGCAGATGTGCCTCCCACTTGTTAAGGGACCAAAGGTAATGGGACAGAATAATAATCATAAATCAAACTTTCCCTTCTTAATACTTGGTTGCAAATCCTTTGCAGTCAATCACAGCCTGAAGTCTGGAACGCATAGACATCACCAGACGCTGGGTTTCATCTCTGGTGATGCTCTGCCAGGCCTCTACTGCAACTGTCTTCAGTTCCTGCTTGTTCTTGGGGCATTTTCCCTTCAGTTTTGTCTTCAGTAAGTGAAATGCATGCTCAATGGGATTCAGGTCAGGTGATTGACTGGGCCATTGCATAACATTCCACTTCTGTCCCTTCAAAAACTCTTTGGTTGCTTTTGCAGTATGCTTTGGGTCATTGTCCATCTGCACTGTGAAGCGCCGTCCAATGAGTTCTGCAGCATTTGGCTGAATGTGAGCAGATAATATTGCCCGAAACACTTCAGAATTCATCCTGCTGCTTTTGTCAGCAGTCACATCATCAATAAATACAAGAGAACCAGTTCCATTGGCAGCCATACATGCCCACGCCATGACACTACCACCACCATGCTTCACTGATGAGGTGGTATGCTCAGGATCATGAGCAGTTCCTTTCCTTCTCCATACTCTTCTCTTCCCATCACTCTGGTACAAGTTGATCTTGGTCTCATCTGTCCATAGGATCTTGTTCCAGAACTGTGAAGGCTTTGTTAGGTGTTGTTTGGCAAACTGTAATCTGGCCTTCCTGTTTTTGAGGCTCACCAATGGTTTACATCTTGTGGTGAACCCTCTGTATTCACTCTGGTGAAGTCTTCTCTTGATTGTTGACTTTGACACACATACACCTACCTCCTGGAGAGTGTTCTTGATCTGGTCAACTGTTGTGAAGTGTGTTTTCTTCACCAGGGAAAGAATTCTTCGGTCATCCACCACAGTTGTTTTCCGTGGTCTCCCGGGTCTTTTGGTGTTGCTGAACTCACCGGTGCGTTCCTTCTTTTTGAGAATGTTCCAAACAGTTGTTTTGGCCACGCCTAATGTTTTTGCTATCTCTCTGATGGGTTTGTTTTGTTTCTTCAGCCTAATGATGGATTGCTTCACTGATAGTGAAGGCACTTTGGATCTCATTTTGAGAGTTGACAGCAACAGATTCCAAATGCAAATAGCACACTTGAAATTAACTCTGGGCCTTTTATCTGCACATTGTAATTGGGGTAATAAGGGAATATCACACACCTGCCATGGAACAGCTGAGAAGCCAATTGTCCCATTACTTTTGGTCCCTTAACAAGTGGGAGGCACATCTGCAAACTGCTGTAAGTCCTACACCGTTCACCTGAGTTGGATGTACATACCCTCAAATTAAAGCTGACAGTCTACAGTTAAAGCACATTGTGTTTCATTCCAACTCCATTGTGGTGGTGTATAGAGCCAAAGATGTTAGAATTGTGCCGATGTCCCAATATCTCTGGACCTGACTGTATATTCACGCTCCACAAAACTCGGATGCTCGCGGAGACTTGTAAAAAATTAATTTAATAAACATAAAAAAACTCGACATTTCAGTTCCCGTAGGAGCTTTCCTCGGGTGAGGGAAAGTTCCTACGGGAACCTTTTTATGTTTATTCAATAAATAATTTTTTTTTACAAGTCTCCATGTGTACACACACACACACACACACACACACACACACACACACACACACACACACACACACACACACACACACACACACACACACACACACACACACACACACACACACACACCTAACGAGTATGTTTATAATCGATTAGTTGGCCAATTTATTCTTTCGATTCATCGGATTAAAAATAATAGAAAAAACGTAACTTTCGTACGTACATACGCAAATTGCGTATCTTGCATACTTTTCATACAAGGTATGTGAGCGCTTGGTCAGAGGGATGGGTTGATGCTGCATGCGCAGCTGAAAACCCATGTTTGCTTTCTCAAATAAACGCGGCTACAAGCACTTGGTCATAGATGATGTCAGCATGAAATCGGGGTTAATAAGTGGTCATGGTGTGTAGAGTGTCCTTTTTTAAATAATTTTGTGAACAAACTGAGTGGGAGGAGGTACTGGAGGTGGAAGGGAGTGACTTTCCTCAAGTGAGAGTGGGTATGGACTAAAGACCGGATCTGAGTGTGGGAGTGAGTTTGGGGAAAGGGACCAGACCAAAGGGAGGGAATGGCAGTTCCCGACCATGGAAGGTTGTCAACTATTTTAATAATTGGTTAGTTGTCGATTTAATCGATTTTAGTTGTTTCAGTGTGTGTGTATATATATATATATATATATATCTCTCAAACGTCTGTTCCCGCTACTCCTTGTTCACAATCCAATGTTCCAATAATGAAAGCGGTGCAAGCCACTGTGCATGGGTAATATAAAACGTCTTAGGGATGGCTGCACACGCACAATTGTTGATAAAAATAACAAATTTATTAAAGCATTTTTAAAAACTGACCATTTCGGTTCACACAGGAACCATTTTCAAGGTATATATATTAGGGGTCGACCGATCATCGGATCTACCGATTATCTTGGGCCGATTTTGGTTTTTTTTGAATTTATCGGTATCGTTGTTCAAGTCCCCAATATTACCGATTTCTACTTGCCGCTCCCCAGCGCGCTCGGGCACTGCGAAGCGCATGCGATGTTCTTGTTCCGTTGCAGGAGAAGCCGACCAATGAGGAGCTACGCCGCCCACCACATGGTCCTCGCGTCATCATATCCGGAAACCCTGCCCCTGCATGCAGATCTCGGAGAGAGCAGGGTAAGACCCGGTCACCGGCCTGAAAAAAAAAAAAGGTTTACTGTATGTTTAACTGTAGATCGCTAGCTGGCTGTTCCTTTTTAAGTAATTACAACCAGGGTGTGCTGCTGAGTGCTCTGCTCCCTTCACTAGCCCCACGCAGTCACGCACTAACCAACCCCACTAGCTGCAGCAGCTCCCCCTCCTTCCTCAGCTCCATCTTTAAAGCCCCCGTTGCTCCGTCCACCGACTCCATCCATAAGGAGCAGTTACGACCCGGGACACAGCACTGCAACCCAGAGCTCAGCCTGACCTGAAGCCCCCTTAAACACAGCCCTGCCTGAAGTTCAACCTGCAGCAGGTGAATAAAAAATGGCCCACAGCTGTGTGTGTGCACTTCAGTCTGCAGTGCACACACACAGCTGTGGGCCATTTTTTTTACAGTAAACTTTTTTTTCAGGCCAGTGACCGGGTCTTACCCTGCTCTCTCCGAGATCTGCATGCAGGGTCGGTCGACCCCCTAATTTAATGTTTAAAATATGACTAAACATGTTCAGTTTATACCAGATTTGTGTGAAATTGTGTTCGTTTTCAAAAATTCAAGTGCACAGAATATCGGCCCCTGATATCGGTTATCGGCCAGAGAGACGGCCGATTATCGGTATCGGCCTGGAAAAAACATATCGGTCTATCCCTAATATATATACACACAAACATCAGGTTCAAACAATACAAAAGAAACAGCAGCTAAATTGATTTAAAAAGAGATTTTGCCAGATTTAACACTTTAAGGCTAGGGTCAGACTGAGGCAGTGCGAACGCGCGTGCAGGCGCACTTAATCACGGCCGCACTAGCAGCAGATGCCGGGCAATGACGGTCAATATACGAAGTACGGTCGCACAAAAGTCCGGCTGCGCAACGCAAGTGGAAAATGAACGCATTTTTTCGAGAACGTGAAACCGCAGGTACTGACGTACAGAGTGCGCTGCGTCCGCTAGAGGCGTGTGTGCATGATTAGGAGACGTCAGACGCTGCTAATGTCCGGCCAACATAACGTCCAGACACAAAAAGAGTTTTATTGATGATCCGTACAAAATCACGGACGAAAATGCGCATAGTATGACCACTATCGCGTATTCTGTGAAAAAATGCGTCCATTCGTTCGAACGCACTTTTTCACAGACAACATAAAAATGCGTTCGTCTGACCCTAGCCTAAATGCTTACAATTCTTATCCCCTTCAGAATCACTGAAGTTCTTAACCCTTTCAAGGTACTTTTTCAACAGAGCCCAGTATTAAAAACCTTGGGCAGAGGCTGCCCAATCATTTAAGATCAAAAATATATATATATAACAAAATTACAAAAAAATGCGGGGGGGAAAAAACCTAGTGATCACAAGGTAGTGAAGGGGTTATTTTTTTTTTTTTTTTAGCTTCCAGGGGATTTTGATACTTGGTGTTGTGAAGAGACACAATGTAGCATATGGACTATCTCAGCTCCACAACTCAGCCGGTGCAGGTTCTTTAACAGCAGTGTGATTGGTTGTGGCTGTGATCACATGTGCTGGGACCCCAGGATTTGCAGCTTGCATTTCTGCTGCTGGTTCCCAGGGACCCAGCGAAAGCATTAACCTCTCGAACGCTGGTCCTGCCACGGTCCAGTGCTCATTTTCCTGCGTGACTAATTCCACCATCAGATGGAAAGGGGTTAAAACAGGCAGATACATTTTATACCCGCTGCAAACCAGATATATTTTACTATTTTGTGGGGTGTGTGATTGTGGCTCATATGGTCTGGAGTAGGGATGCACCGATACCACTTTTTTAAGACAGAGTACGAGTACCGATACTTTTGTTCAAGTACTCACCGATACCTATTACCGATACTTTTTCTTAAAGGGACAGGACACATTTTTTCTAAAGCAATACGAAATAATGAATTATTTTTCGTTGCTGAATAGTGATTAATAATAATTAATCACTATTCTATTCACTATTCAGCAAAGGGGAAAAAATTTCATTTGGTTTATTCATGCTGTATTCACAGCATGGTCAAAGATGAATGAATATTAATTTGCTATAATCACTGTTTATAATAACTGCCCCAGCACTCAGTTTTTTTTCCCCCATCAATTTATTTCTTTTGCTTAGGGGGTGGGGGGAGAGAGGGGACAGACAGACTGAAAAATAACTTCAGCGTCGTCCTGCTGTCCCAGCACTCTGTTTTTCCCCTATCAATTTAATTTCCCTTCGTTGGTGTAGGGACAGATAAACAATAGACTTTGCAGGCCTGATGCAGCGGTTCGGAGGCTGTCCCGACACTCCGATAAAATAAGTTGCTGGGCAAAATAAATGTCGGACAGGCCTCTGAGTCCGAACCGCGCTATCAGGCCTCCAAAGTTTATAGTATGTCTGTCCCTTCCCCCTGCAAACTAACAAAAACAAGTTGCTGGGCAAAATAAATAATTTTTTTCGTTTTGGGGGGGGGGGGGGGAAGAGAACAGCCAGAACATACGCACCTGCTTCTAGTGAGATTGCCACTCTTTTTTGACTAGCAGCCAGTCACACGTGATCTGTCAGTCTCTCGCTGTGTAATGCCGCTGACATCGTGCGACAAACACGCACAGAGTGAGCGCCGGAGGCCAAGTTGAAGCCACGGATGCTGCGATTCAAGCAGTTTCAGCCCGGATGCCGCGATTGAAGCGCCGGAGCCGCATTGAAGCGCCGCTCATTTTCTGGGAGCGGAAGTATCGGTGAAAGTATCGGCGATTTTTTGACGAGTCCGAGTACTCGTCAAAATGGTAGTATCGGCACCGATACCGATACTGGTATCGGTGCATCCCTAGTCTGGAGGATGCTTGTTTAACTCTCATGAACGAGGTTTTAAACGCCATCTCTATCCAGCACGAGCCAATGGGAGTAGGAGTCTGCTGTATCTGCCTGCCCGCTCGTTGGCGTTTCAGCATCTTTTTGAAGATCTTTTGATTCACACCAAAATCACATGCTTCATCAAAGGAAGATATTTTATTTTTAACATGCTGGAACATCCTATAAAAAAAATCTATGTATTTTTATTCCTTTTTTAAAATATTTTTTTATCATTATAAATTGTGTGGAAAAGCTAATTTTAATGTCTTAAGTCCTCCTTTGTTTCCCCGTCACAATTTCGCTAACTATCATAGGGTTCCAATTCTCCTGATTGGTGCAGCCGATTTCTTATGAGGGTACCTGAGCTGCTGCTGCGCCTCTTTGTAAGCAGCGTCTACCTCAACAACGCAACATATTTAATTTCATTTTAATATTTTTAACTTTGCTCATTTTTAATGTGTGAATCTATAAAATGGGTTGTGCTGCCTGCCCGGCGCGTTTCCTTTTCAAATAAATATATCAGTATTTTCAATCCGTAACCCTGGACATGGTGAATTTTTTTTTTTTCGAGCAATCAGAGGAGCATCGTCAGTCCTGACCGGTTCAGGGTTTAGTTTTCACCTCCATACCGCGACGTTCGCAGCTTGTAATGACTGTGCATCGGGGAGATTTTTATTTTCGTCCTAGGAGGAATTAAGCACTTTCCTCCCGTCGCCCGGTTTCTCCGCGCCTCGCGGTAAGCCTTATTTGCTGTGACATCCACTAGCATCCGGCTCGATTCCTGTATTGCTTGCCGCAGTAAGTGGGAGCTGCAGGGTAGGAATGTACTGCTCAGTTTGTCACCGATAGTCCTGATGTGATTGACTCTGAGAAGATGGGACAGATCAGGATGGCCCGAGGGCCGCCGGATGCAGACTTTAACTGCGCGGCGTAGTTCAGGAGACTTCATGGAAGTACGGGAAGGAGGGAGATCTTTGGGTACCTGAGCCACACTAATCGCTGATCTAAGCATCTCCTGGGAAAAAAAGAGCGCTAGAAGAAAGTGCAGTAGACCTGCTATCCCCAAAATAAACTACTTCTCTTACTTTTTTAGTTTTTTTTGGGATATATTGATTTTCCAGCGGGTATTACAGAACGCTTAGGCTGGAGACTGACGAGCACGCTGATGCGTCCATGACGTGCCTTTCAACGGAAGACGTGGTCGCCACATGATCCGTAACGTTTTGACAGATGTTAGAAATAAAAAATCTTGTGTAGAATGAAGTTTTTTTTTATATAGTTAATATATAATTTTTGCTCATCGGAATGTCTCATAACCATTTTGAGGATTTGTATGTACTATGAGGGTTAGTCACAAAACGCTGAAATTGTTCTCCATTTCAGCGCTTTTGATTTCAGCGCATTTCACCATAATTCGCCTTTTCTCTATTTTGGCTAAAATACGGTCCGATCACTATCGACTGGACACAGTATTGCGCCAAAAATGGAGTCACGAAGCAGTTATCGAAAGTTGCTGAAAAGTGTTGAAATGGCCTCGGTGAATTCCACTGAACTGGGGAAAAAAGGAAAAAATATTCAATAGGACAGCTTCAATCAATAAAAATGTATATATCTGTAAGGTCTTTAAGAAAAAATAAACAATGAAAAATTATTTCTAAAATGGACAGTAATGTCTACCTGTTAAATGAGGTTATTTCGCTGCAGTTTTAGTGCAATTTAGCATTTTATGAATAGACTAATCATTGGTTGTCTGTGGGACCATTTCGGTGCTGCCAGATCACACAGAATTTTGGCTAAATACACCCTATTTCAATGAATTTGGCCAAAACACAAATTGCTGAATAGCCAAATTGCCCAAAAATCAAAGGTACAGTGAAATTCACCCGTACGTTGCAACCTGCTGCAGTGTCCGTCCCTTCTCTCCAGCCAAGCAGATCCGCAGCAGCTTTCTCTCCTTCGCAACCTTCAGCCAGAACTTGAGTGCGGTATAATTCTATGTATCTCTCCCCAAACACAGCTTAGTGCAGGGAAGAATGATATTTTATTTGCGACGGAGACCACTTTGTATGGGAAACGGGAGTTGGTGGTAAAAATGACACAAAAAAATAGAGTACATTGGGGGAAGGGAATGAAAGAGGTACGTAAATCTGATTGGTTTACAGCAGACAGGATTATCACTCTAAGGATAAAACAATCATACAGCGAGAACAACAGGTCTACATCAGACACACACACACACACACACACACACACACACACTCGTAAGAGTCCTATACATATCCTATAATAGTCCTATAACATTAACCCTTAGATTCTAAGATTAACCCTTCTCTGTTAGGTTTGGCTTTGCCACATTGGTCTGTCCCTTGGCAAGAGGCCAGCATCCACACCCCTCCAGTGGGCAAGATTGAAACATGTGCCATGGAGGGTGAGGGCACAAAGATGGAGCTTCAGTTACATAGTTGGTCTCCCATCCATGGCATGGAAAGGTATCGGGCAGGAAATCTTGGAAGAGCAGACCTGACGACGTCACAGCTGCACTTGCCTGACGTCCTGTAATCTCGCCTACAGAAAGGGGCAGGTACGTTCTTATGGGTCTCGACATCTGTCGTAGCGTTTTGAAGCGGAGGACAAAATGTGCATCCATTGCAGCATGCGTTAAAAAGTGCCCACCTGCTTCGTGTTGTCCCCTTTTGAATCCGTCGTAACGCTGCAATAGAGGTCGATAAGTGCGTCCAGACGTACGCGTTCAGTGCACTCTGCTGGCCCCAGCATCAACCTTTCATACATAGGTGGTATTAAAAAGCGAGAACGACTCACAACGTAAAAGGTCTCTAGTGCAGGGATCTCAAACTATGGTCCTCTAGATGTGTCTGAACTACACCTCCCATGATTCTCTGGCAGTTTGTTGCAATCAAAGAATTCTGGCAATTGTAGTCAATAAGCACCTTTTTTTGGGGGGAGGTGCAGAGTTTGAGATCTCGGCGCTAAACTGATCCCTAATGACATAATCTTTTATATTGTAAACCCTCATCCCTCCGTCTGCTGTCCCAGCTCCTGCAGCTGCTAATTCACACCCTCCAGGCACCTCCTGCTTTGCAGCGGCCAGGGGTCAACTACCTTGGCCTTCAGATGTTTTGGATCTGTCTCCCATGATGCTCAGCTGCTCCTGAGGTTGACCGTATCCTAGGAAAGGTGGTCTCAAGACCTCTGGATGGCCAAGGTTGCTGACCCCTTGCCTAAAACGGACCTGAATACCTTCGTGGATCTGGGCTGCGGGTACTGAAGGAGCGTGTGATGTTCCTGTGCAAGTTAATTGACTTTTTAAACGAGATCTTCTTTGCCAGCGCTGTGCGTTACGTTACATCCAAAGCGTCTCCTTGCCCAGACATCTGTCCCTTTTTTTCCGGTTCCCGGTCCCTGCAGCACACACCAGATTGCAGCCCTCTTTTCCGCCTAAAATATGACTGGATAAAACGGAGTTACAGCCTCGTAAAAACGCTGACTGTAGTGCTATCTCTGCTATTTGAACAGACCCATAAAAAAAGCAGATTTAATCAGCAGAAATGTGGTTGTTCTGTTAAAAGGGCTGTAAACTTAACAAATAGAAAAGCCACGTCCTTGTTTAGCGACAGAGAGGGGAAAAATTGCAGAGAAATCCTTGCGCCGAGGCCAGGCATTTGTTCCTGCCATATTGTCGTGTTCTCTTGCGGAAATCTGTCGCGGTTGCCGGAAGGCTTGAGATATTCTATTTATTTGTATAATGGAGCATTGCCGGCCAGCGGGTTATTCCACCAACGGTCTGTGGGACGGAGTAAAAAATGCACATCTCGGCAGCGCTAATTTCGTCGACTAAATGTTTTGCCAAAGACTTTTTTGTGTGACTAAAACTAGACTAGAGGGGTTTTCAAAGAGCATTGAAATTTCACCAAAATTTTGGTGCGATTCGGCGAGTCCCTGAAGTGCGCCGAATGGATCCGCCGAAAAAAGCTGACCAGCCTCCGAACATGAGGGGAGGAAAAAGTGTGTGTGTGTGTATATATATATATATATATATATTTTTTTTTTAAAGGCGTTTTGACCAAAAATAATGCATGAAAATAATCTATAAGGTCGTATGAATAGCAATAAAAAGGTCTGTTACAGAATGAAAAACACATATTTTTTTTAAAAAAATGAATCAAAAATGTCACCTAAAATTCTAACATAGTTTTTGCTGCACATAAAAAGAATAGATGGGTGAATAAAAATGGGGAATTATTTTACATTGACACCCATGGGATTCGCTTGTTTAAACCTGTCGAACTGAAGCAACAAAAATCTGGGCATTTCTCCAACTTTTCAATTCTGTTCGAGGTTCTCTGAATTGATTAACCAATGCTTATCTATGGGGATTTCACAGCCACAAAAGGTCGTCCAATTGCACCGTTTTACTCTGGAAATTCGCCAATATTTGGCAAATTGCCAACTTTCTGAATGGCCAAATTGCCGGGAAATTGGCAGGTTTGGCAGTTTTTGAATAACCACCTGAAACTAAATAAAAACTTACTATACTTGGTTTCAGCCATCATAAACTATATAAAACTTAATATCGAAAATATTTATAAAACTTAACGAAAATCCTCTGACCTTTCTATTCAATTAATAAAAACTAGATTAAATTGTTAGGGATGGGCTATCAGAAGTAATCTCGCGAGAAATTATGAATGTTCTATATTGTGATAAAATGTTTACCTCAGGAGTATAGAATGAGTGCGGAAATTCTTAAATAATGCCGAATACACTTAAACCCATAAGAGATTAATGTGCTCTAGATTTAGTACAGTAAAATCTTCCCATTTAGTCGAATAAAACTAGACTCAAAGTAAAACCATTCAGACGACTAGGACTAAAACTAAATTGAAATTTGCTTTCAAAATTAACATGGCGTCTCAGTACGCCAAGCACGGCTGTGCCGCAAAAATTTGCTTGTGCAATGGCAAAGTGGAGCAGAAGGCAAAGAGGTCAGAGGGGGCAGCGGTTTCCCAATGAAAAACAAGATAAATGAAGAGTGAGAGGCTGTGCCCATGCGCCACTCCTCCCCCACACAACTTGCCACTCCTCCCCCACACAGCTTTAAAGTAGGGATAGACCGATATATTGGTTTAGCCGATTATCGGTGCCGATATTCAGAAAATTACTGATATCGGCATTTTATTTGCCGATATTTGGACAAGTTTGCTCACTGCAGCTGCGACACGCAAGATCCCACAAAACTGGGCGAATCTGGGGCTTCTCCCACATCAGGCTGTAAGCCCTCACTGCAGAATGACTCCTGCTCACTGACCGTATTGTGCATGAGCGTGATGGCAACAGAAATGGGGCTTCCATCCCATCTGGCAGGGAATTCCCTATACAGGAGATGCAGGGTCTATTTCCTACTGCAGGGTCCAGCAACCTGTGACCTCCAGATATTTTGGAACTGGATTTCCCATGAGGCTCCAAGAACCTAATGAGAAGGTGAGCATCATAGCAGATGTAATTCCAAAACGTGGGGCAATATTACAAAGTGACTGCTTAACCAGAGCTGTAATCTAACTTTGTAATATAACCCTTGGAGGGCCAAGGTTGCTGAACCCCTTACATACAAGATCATATGAGGGATCTTTAACCACTTCGATGCGGAGAACGCGCTCAGCGCGTCCTCCGCATGGCTCCTGCTGTGCTGAGGACGCGCTGAGCCGTCCTCCTTCACTTTTGGGGTCGCGTTCCGCCGGGTTCCGGCGATCGCTGGCCCCCCCCGGTGCGGGCTGACATCCTCGATGTCAGCCCAGCATCCGGAACCGCTGCCGGTGAAATTAGGTGTCATCGCGGCAGCGCGATGACACCTAATTCAGGCGCCCCCCGCATGTGCGGAGGAGGCGCCTGAAAGGGAGGGGGGGGAGGTCCTTCGGACCTCTCTCCCTCCCGATCGGCGGCATTGCGGGGGTTAACCCAGGCACCATTTGGAAGGGCACAGCCTGCCCTTCCAAATGGTACCTGGCATTAACCCCTGGGGAGCTGGATCACGAATCGGCGCTGAAAAGCGCCGGTTCGTGATCCTTTCCCGGAGCTGGCCGACATCTTGGATGTCGGCCAAGCCTCCGGGAACTCCCCCTGAGGACTGGCGTCATCGTGCATAGCACGATGACGCCAGTCCTGGAGTTAACCCCTAACTGCCACCAACGGTGGAGATAGGGAGTTCATTGGAACTCCCATCTCCCGATCCGTGGCAGCTAGGGGTTAACGTTTGGTATTGTTGGATCGGCCAGAGCATGGCCGTTCCAACGATACCAAACTCGAATGTGAAAAAAGTTTGTAAAAATAAATAAATAAATAAATAAAAAAATATTTAAAAAAAAAAATTATAAAAAAAAAATACTTTTTTTTTCTTGGTTTGTTAATGCAGCAATATTGTTCCCATTTCAATTATAATGTGAACAATGATGCTGCACTAACGATTTTTGTATGCGGTGCGTTTGTTAAAAATCGTGTAATTTTCCCCAAAAAAAAATGTAACGAGACCCCATCTCTAATTTTTTTAACAAGCGCACCCCATACAAAATATAACCGCAATTGCTCGCATGTTAAAATGTGGAAAAAAAACACTTTACACGCTGTAAATTATTGAAAATTCATATTTTATTGCATTTTTTGTTATAATATACAGACAGGACATGACGTATACATATAATAATGACATATTATGAATCTGCCGAGTCTGACGGAAAGAACGATCTATAATATGTCTGGGTCATATACTAAAATAAGCCTTCAAAACGCGTTTAAACATGATCATCTTAAGGTTTTAAATTAGGTCTGGTGTGTAAATTAGGTTAGGCTGGTGACTCATTCCTCTTACTGATTAGCATACAATTGGAATCAATTGCGTGCTATTTGCTAAAGTGGTTAAACTTGTCCACGCCTTGCTGGGGGAGGTGTTCTTAGGGGGCTATATAAAGCTTGTGGAATATTAGCTTGTTCTAATTGAGCTTGGCAAGCCTTCTAAGTGAAGTCTTCAAAGTGAATTTACAGGAGATCTTCTGGAGATACTCTGGAGGTAGTCTGAGGTTTGACAGGAGGTAGAAAACCCACAAAAAGGTAAGATTTGCTGGTTTTAAATCCATTCTTTTATAATGGCAGGCTTGGTCCAGTGTAAGAGCTGTCATGCGTTTGTTTTTAGATCCAATTTTTGGAGGTTTGGAGTGTGCCTGATATGTAGGCAGTTCTCTTTATTGCAGCAGGAAATTGCCTGTTTGAAGTCTGAGATTTGTAAATTATCTGTTAGACAAACTCAGGCTATGACTGTTACAAAGCCACTGCCACAGAGGCCTCCTAGGAGCGGCAGATGGACTACTGTAGGATCTGGTAGACTTAGCGTTGTGGATAGAAAGCATGTCCCACAATCTGTGGCTCTTCTTAATTCTTTTGAGACACTTTCAGAGTGTAGTGGTAAGACGGATGCAGGCTCAGACACCATAGTTGAAGAACCACTATGCCTAAGGTATGCAGCACTGCAACCAAGGACAAAAATGAAAAGGTGGGACTTGATAGAAGGCAATTGTTGCTGGGTGATTCTATCATAAGAGGTGTTGAGCTGGAGAGTAGTGGTTTGGTGAGATGTCTTCCTGGGGCTACTGCTCGTAGAGACAGGAGACGTATTCTCAATATTGTCAAAGAAGCAAAGCAGCAAGGGGAAGTAGATGTTCTAGTCCATCTAGGGACAAATGACTTGGCTAGCAATGAGGTTTCTGAGATTAAGGAAGATTTTTGTGTTCTTGGAGGTGAAATACAGCAGATTGCGTCCACTGTGTCATTCTCTGAAGTTTTGCCTGTGCATAACATTCAAGATAGAAAGATGCGCAATAAGGAATTCAATTTGTGGCTTCGGGAATGGTGTCGGGAGTAAGGATTTGGCTTTGTGTCCCATGATAGCTCTAATTGGAGCAGAAAGGAACTGTGTAAAAAAGATGGTTTGCATCTTACTCATAGGGGAACATATGTTCTCAGTGAGAAGTTCAAAGGTTTCACAAAGAAATATTTAAACTAGGAGGGGGGGACAAAAGGGTAAACAATCTGCCCGATTGTCCCCCAAAACTAAATCGGAGGGTGCAAGCAACATGCGAGGTAAAAAATGACAAGCTCAGAATCGTGTCTATAAATGCTCGCAGTTTAGTCAATAAAATCAATGAACTGGAGGCAATGATGGCAGCTGAAAAAGTAGATTTAGTTGCGGTTACTGAGACATGGTTCAGTGAGAAAAATAACTGGGACATAACAATACCGGGGTACTCTTTATATAGAAAAGACAGAGAAGGTAGGAAAGGAGGAGGAGTGGCCCTGTATGTGAAAAACAACATAAAAACGAACCAAATAAAAGTGAGCGAGGTGAACATGGAGTCAGTTTGGGTTACACTAACATTTGGCAATCATACAGTAGCTCGTGTAGGTGTGATCTATAGACCCCCTGGACAAGTAGAAGAGCTAGATAATCTGCTGGTTGAGGAAATAGCCAAAATGGCAATGAAGGGGGAAGTTATTATCATGGGGGACTTTAATCTTCCTGATGTGAACTGGAAAACCAAAACAGCTGGGTGCACCAGGAGTACAAATATTCTAAACTCCTTACTGGGATTATCTCTAACACAAGTAGTTGAGGAGCCGACCCGTAAAGAGGCCATATTGGATTTAATACTCACAAATGGAGGTTTGGTATCGGACGTTGTTGTAGGTGAAAATTTGGGATCTAGTGATCACCAGTCAGTATGGTTTAATATAAGAACAGGGATGGAGCCGCACCACACAAAAACAAAAGTTTTAGACTTTAAAAAAAACAGATTTTTCTAAAATGAGATTTTGTGTGAAGGAGTCATTATCAGACTGGAGGAATTTAAAGGGAGTCCAAGAGAAATGGGATTATTTAAAGGAAGCATTATTGAAGGCCACAGGAAATTGCATTCGGCTTGTTAGCAAAAACAAAGGGAAGAAACCACTGTGGTACTCTGCAGAAGTGGCCAAAATAGTGAAGAACAAGAAGATAGCATTCAATAATTATAAAAAAACTCAGCGTGAAGAAGATAGGCAAACCTATAAGATTAGGCAGAAAGAAGCAAAGCAATTTATAAGAGCTTCCAAAGCACACGCAGAAGAGAAAATAGCTCAGTCAGTAAAAAAGGGGGACAAAACATTTTTTAGATACATAAACGAGAAAAGAAAAGTAAAACAAGGATTAGTTAGATTAAAAACAAAGGAAGGAAGGTATGTAGAAGAGGATAAAAGTCTCGCTGACTGCCTCAATAAATATTTTTGTTCAGTCTTTGCAGAAGAAAAGGAAGGAAAGGGACCTCAGTTAGGAGAGAACACTAAAGAGACATTTACATATGAGTTTACAGAGGAGGAGGTTCTAAAGCAGCTGTCTAAAGTAAAGACAAATAAGTCAATGGGGCCTGATGGGATCCACCCTAAATTATTAAAAGAGCTCAGTGATGTAATAGCAAAACCGTTAACAGATTTATTTAACCAATCCTTGTTAACAGGAGTCGTCCCAGAAGACTGGAAATTAGCAAATGTTGTGCCTATTTACAAGAAGGGTAGTAGGGAGGAATCGGGGAACTATAGGCCAGTTAGTCTTACGTCAGTAGTAGGGAAATTAATGGAAACCATGTTAAAGGAAAGGATTGTTGAACATCTAAAAACACATAGATTACAGGATCAGAAACATGGGTTTACCTCAGGGAGATCATGCCAAACTAATCTTAATGATTTTTTTGATTGGGTAACAAAAATAATAGACACAGGTGGTGCAGTAGACATTGCTTATTTAGATTTCAGTAAGGCTTTTGATACTGTTCCGCATAGAAGGCTTATCAATAAATTGCAATCTTTGAGCTTGGATTCCAATATTGTTGAATGGATTAGGCAGTGGCTGAGTGACAGACAACAGAGGGTTGTGGTAAATGGAGTTTATTCGGCGCAAGGTCTTGTTACCAGTGGGGTACCTCAGGGGTCAGTACTTGGACCCATTCTCTTTAATATTTTTATTAGTGATATTGCAGAAGGTATTAATGGAAAAGTATGTCTTTTTGCTGATGACACAAAGATTTGCAACAGGGTTGACGTTCCTGGAGGGATCAGCCAAATGACAAATGATTTAGGTAAGCTAAAAAATGGTCGGAGTTGTGGCAATTGAGTTTTAATGTGGATAAGTGCAAGATAATGCACCTGGGACGTAAAAACCCAAGGGCTGAATATAGAATATTTGATACAGTCCTAACCTCAACATCTGAGGAAAGGGATTTAGGGGTTATTATTTCAGAGGATCTAAGGGTAAGTAGTCAATGTAATAGAGCAGCAGGAAATGCTAGCAGAATGCTTGGTTGTGTAGGGAGAGGTATTAGCAGTAGGAAAAGGGAAGTGCTCATGCCACTGTACAGAGCACTGGTGAGACCTCACTTGGAGTACTGTGTGCAGTACTGGAGACCGTATCTCCAGAAGGATATAGACATCTTAGAGAGAGTTCAGAGAAGGGCTAATAAAATGGTGTACGGCTTGAAGGAGAAAAGTTACCAAGAAAGGCTTAATGATCTTAACATGTACAGCTTGGAAAAAAGACGAGACAGAGGAGATATGATAGAAACATTTAAATACATAAAGGGAATCCACAAGGTAGAGGAAGGGAGTATATTTAAAAGGAAACAAAATAGCAAAACAAGAGGACATAGTCTTAGAGGGGCAAAGGTTTAAAAGTAACATCAGGAAGCATTATTTTACTGAGCGGGTGGTGGATACATGGAACAGTCTTCCAGTAGAAGTGGTAGAGGCCAAAACAGTAATTGAATTTAAGCAGGCATGGGATAGGCATAAGGCTATCCTAAACAAAAGATAAATCCAGGTAAAGTATCCATGTAATTGGGCAGACTAGATGGGCCGAAAGGTTCTTATCTGCCGACATTTTTTCTATGTTTCTATGAGCAAAACCAGTAAAAATGACCTCAGCACAGAGGCGGGAAAAGCCTCAGCAGCGAAAGGGTTAAGAAAGCCAAAGACACGGTCTGATTGTTTTTAAAAAATAAAAGATTAGATAAAATAAAAATTCTTATTAAATTGAATAAATGAAGTGGACGTGGTGCAATGTTTACATGTTAAACACATTGGGCTATATTACAATCTTTGCGCAAAAACGCTCACGCAAAGCGTGAAGTTTTGCGTTAAACGTTTGCGTGCGCAAATCACCGCTGGAATTACAATCCTCGCGCATTTTGGATCCGATCAATAACGCGCGTAAACCGGATGCGCCCAAATGCTCGCGCAGTACCGTTGCGCGCAGAAATCAGTGTGCTTACTGTCATTTTTTTTTACGCAATTCAGCCAATCAGAATTAAGAACGACAGCCACAAGTCAATATGAGCATATATGCTGCATCAATAATACATGCATGCACAACTTCTCCATTTTATTGGTTTGGGTATGTGTAGAATGTGTAACTATACTTTGCTGCATTTTTTTTGGGCTGGTGTATTTGGTTTCGGCCAGGATGTTCAGGTTTGCCGTTACCACCAGTTTTTAGGAGTTGCTAAAATTATACGCGCAAACGCTGTGCGTTACAAACTGCGCATAGATTGTAATACCAGCGCATAAACGCATTTGCGCTCACAATGTTAAGTATAGATCGCGCGACATACAGTAAGCTCACGCAGGGTTCGCAGATTCACCCGCGGTAAACGATTACGTGCGTTTGTTGCACTGACTATGTAATATGGCATTCGGCGTAAAGGGTTTTGCCCCTCGCGTTAAATGTTTTTTGCACCGGTGGAAACGTTTGCACAAAGATTGTTGTTTAGGCCATTGAGTTCATGGCATAGTCAGATTTGTGCTGGTTTTTTTCAGAAGTTTAACTTTACAGAATATCGGCACCAAATATCGGCTATCGGCCAGAAAAGCTGCCGATAACCTATATCGGTATCGGCCCTGAAAAACTGATATCGGTCTATCCCAACTTTAAAGGGCCACTTTAAGTAACCAGGATGTGTAGAGTCCCCTCCACCCTTCCCTGCAGCCCTGTTCTAATGTAATCACTGGGCGAAATGGAGGAGTTTCCTCCACCCACCCAGCGTCACCAGCTGCTGGGATTTTGACTTTGGTGCCTGCCAGTCACTAGGTAGGTCAACACACAGAACATGCTGACCTCTTGCTCTGTGGGACCATCCGCGATGGTGTTCTCAGAGAGGCAGCCGATGGATTTGTTCTGCTCATGTGCATGCCGTTAGGATCCATCGTTCTGCTCGGGTGCTATGCATCTCACGTACGGAAAGTGCACAAGTCCTGAGTGATGGAAAATGCTTCGGGGACTTCCAACGGAGTCTCGCGCTTTGTAGAGCTGTGCTCACAGCGAGGTGGCCACACGGGTGTCCGTGGGGAAAGAACGTCCATTCTTACAGACTTTCCTTCTCGTTTGGTCCTGGCCTTCGTGTGCCATCCTATGCCGCGCCGCGATCTTCTACTACAAATGTGAGTTATGCGATCCGTCCGCTTGCTGATCACTCCTCCGTCTGAGGTTATAGACAGAAGACCGCAAAATATACAGCGCTGTGCTTATCTGGATACATCCCGTCGGTAAATACACCCCCAGCGACAAATCTGGACAGGGCCTGTCCTAATCTGTCAAATTGCTTAGGAGTTTTGCCGTCTGCCAGCTACATCCAGATATCCATTACAATCCTTAATCTCATCGCAGCCACATGATTGCTTCCCGACAGCCTAGTAATGACATCTAATGCCCTGCTGCTCGAACAATTGGAGTCCCGGAGTGGTAGGATAGAATTTATTCAGCACCGGCACTGTTCGCAAAGGTGCAGGGCACCGTCAGTTTCTATGGAAATGAACAATCATGCCTATTTTTTTCTTCTTCTTCATCGTGGATCCATAGGTGGAGAATGGCGTGCTAAATTCTCAGCGCGGAGACATCCTATTACGATACAAAAGATTGTAATTCCTCCAGAAAGGGATGCAACGCAAGGTTTTTATGTGAGATGCTAATGCCGCCGTTGAAAAGCTTTCTTACGGTTATCTCCTCGAGTCCATAAACAAAGTCTGGTTGTAGAATGGTCTTTCCGTTCCCCACGTCAGCCGAAGTAGCTATTAAATTCTTTTCCGAGCTGCTTTGGTGTCTACAGAGCTTCAGTGTTGCCCTTTATCTTCCCCCCAGTCATTCTAATTTTTATTTACAGGCGCCATGTTTTTATTTTATAATGGGTTGATAGTATTTTTTTTGCAGTTTCTTCTGAGATTTGACCCATGTCTTTTGTGGTTGGCATCTTCCGGATATGTCTTATACAAAAGTTCTTGAAAGGTTTCGATTTGGTGTGGAGATAAAATTAAGCGGTAAGATGGTCGTCTTCATCCAAGGATATTGATGAGCACAATAATGATGATCTCTCCTGTCGTTGATTGACAAGTTGCCTTCGTCGTGGTTGGCTTGTGTAATCTTCCCTGATGGCGCGGGCATATTCCAAGATGGCAATGCCAGGATTCATCGGCTCAAATTGTGCAAGAGTGGTTCAGGGTGCATGAGACCTCATTTTCACACATAGATTGGCCACCATACAGTCCTCCAGACCTTAACCCCATTGCAAATTTTTGGGATGTGCTGGACAAGACTTTACGCTGCACTGCGACTCTCCCATCAACAATACAAGATCTTGGCCACAAATTAATGCCACTCTGGATGGAAATAAAGGCTGTGACTTTGCATGAGCTTGTTGAAGAGATGCCAAGGTGGTAGTGCCTTGTAGGTATGATGGTGGGCTGCAGTATTGCACCAAACTATTGACATCGAGTTCCAGTGACCTGTTTATTCACGTGATTGCTCACAATTTTACCTCTGACACCAATCTGTTGACTTGATGTAGTGGACTGGTGAGCCTTCTGTAGGCCAACTGGCCGACCCTGAAAGAGGGCTGTTGATTGTTCTGTACCATTGGATTGAGTGCCGGTTGTTCATGGGCAGCTCGTTTTGACCAGGATTTACTCAATCTTTGTCTGCTGTGGCGCACAGCAGGTTCACTTCAATGTTTGGCACCAGAGTTGGGCCAAGGGTTCATCATTAAAATCTGCATGCGAATATAGGCACATTGGTTAATTCAGGGCTTGACAAATCCACCAGCCTGGTAGCCACTGGCTCCTAGAATTTTACTCCTGGCTCCTAAATTTCCAGTTTATTTTACACAATCTAAAAGCAGTCTTTGGCATCTAAAAACATCTAGTTGGCTTCAGTGTTTTCTTCCGGTCTCCTACATTTAATGTAAATATATCCGGCCTTGGTGTATGTATTTATATATGAGGTTTGTGTGTGCAGTGGGTAAATAGGGTGTCTGGCCATACATTTCAATACCATCATAAATTGGACAGGCTTTCAGCAAAAACTTTATTGGAAAGCGTCACATGACATTGAAAGTATCGGTGAGTACCTGGCAAATCGAATATTGGTGCTCGTACTAAAATAAAAATGAAAATGGTGTTGTGTATCTTTAGTTGCTAAAAGTAAAGCTTTTTTAGTCTGGGGAAAAAAAAACTGGCTCCTAACTTTTGTAGCTGGCTCCTAGATTCAAAGCAAATTTGTCAAGCCCTGGCGTTAATTTAATGTAATTTGGCTGCTTGGAAGATTTCTGTAGTGAAATTCTTACTGCACTGTTGGTGTTACTGATTTTTCGTTTTTCTTGAAGGCTGTAAGTCTGCAGGACAGCCTTCCGGGGCCTGTTTCCTCCGGAGTGTGATCACCAGCTGGCTAGTACAGTTTTGAGGAGAATGGGCCACAACCTATTGGTTTGTAAACTGCAGAAAGTGATATATTGTCTAGTCGTCCTGTAGCTTTGTGTCTGACCTGAAATAACCACCAGATTTCTCACTTGGACCTGTACATGGTTCCACAGCATTTTGTTGATGAATATTCAAATCGACTCCGCCAGTGTAACACTGGCCAAAAATGAGCATTAAGACTAATGTCAGACGAACGCACTCTGTAGACACATTTTTTTTTTTTTATGAATGTAGAAAAAAAAGGGAAATATGGGCAACAAAATTAATTAAAATTTAACCCTTTCGCTGCTGAGGCGTTTCACGCCTCTGTGCTGAGGTCATATTTACCGGTTTTGCTCATCGTGTTTAAACGTGTTTTGAAGGCTTATTTTAGTATATGACCCAGACATATTATATATCGTTCTTTCCGTCAGACTCGGCAGATTCATAATATGTCATTATTATATGTATACATCATGACCTGTCTGTATATTATAACAAAAAATGCAATAAAATATGAATTTTCAATAATTTACAACGTGTAAAGTGTATTTTTTTCACATTTTAACATGCGAGCAATTGCGGTTATATTTTGTATGGGGTGCACTTGTTAAAAAAATTTGAAATGGGGTCTCGTTACATTTTTTTTTTTTTTTTTGGGGGAAATTACACGATTTTTAACAAACGCACCGCATACAAAAATCGTTAGTGCAACATCGTTGTTCACATTTTAATTGAAATGGGAACAATATTGCTGCATTAACAAACCAAAAAAAAACTAATTTTTTTTTTTTTAAATATTTTGTTTATTTTTATTTTTAATTTTTTATTTTTCTTAAAAAACTTTTTTCACAGTTGTGTTTGGTATCGTTGGAACGGCCATGCTCTGGCCGATCCAACAGTACCTAACTTTAACCCCTAGCTGCCACGGATCGGGAGATAGGGGGTTCCAATGAACCCCCTATCTCCACCGTTGGTGGCAGCTAGGGGTTAATAGAGGGTACCCAAGGTCACGTTCACGCAAAAGGGACTCTAGAATAGAAAATAAAGAATACACTAACTCTCGACCTTCTAAAACAAATGATATAAATATTCATAATGATAGAAAAAATACTTGGCAATCAAAAACTCTAAAAACAAAAAAAGATACCTATATTTCCAATAAATGGGATCATAGTGAACAAGATCGTTATCATTATAAGTCCCACCTACAAGTTGGACAGGGTGGGAAAATATACTCCCATAGAAACGATAAAAGACACTGGAATGGTCAGGACCAAAATCCAGAAACTAGATATAATCAATATAGAGATAAGAATCCAGAGCAATCAAAGAAAGGTTTTTTAGACCAAGGACCCCCCAAAAGCACCATGAAAAGGGGTTTTTGGCAGGACCGGAACAGATATTCCCCTTTACGGGATATGTCCTCCCCACTCAAGAGAAGGAGGCAGGACATGTAATTGAATGCAATCAGGACTCTATATCCAAAGAAAGGGAGCTCCAACTGGGTATCTTTAATCTAAATAAATCAGAAATATCTTTATTAAATAAGGGTTTAAAATTTGCCCCTACTAAGGCACCTAATGAGTTTACCCTTTTTTTGGATCTACAAAGGTTTTTGAGAAAACTGGCAATTAAGAAATTCTTTTATAAAAAAGAAGATTCGATGAACGTAATGACATCAACTAATATGCCCTCTCTTTCTGAGGTTGATATACAACAAAAAGAATTTCTTCATACTAAATTTAAATGTAAGTCTAGCTTTTATCCAATTTGGGAGAAGACCAACAATATAAAGGTTTTTGGGGACATGCTAGAAGATGAATTTAGAAAGATCAATATAAAAAAGAATCAAAATAAAAAACGAATTCAGTTTAATTTTGGATAGGAAGGAAAGGGAGGCTTTGAATGGACTCCAGGCCAAACATGACCTGGTGTTCAGACAAGCTGATAAAGGAGGGGGGTGGTTATTAAGAGATAGGTCAGACTATTTAAAAGAAGCTGAGAGAATTTTGTCAGACGTAGAGACATATCAATTACTCAAATACAATCCCACTAAAGAATTTCTGGAACAGATGAGAACTTTGCTCGATGGTGGTTTGACTCAAGGCATACTAACTAAAGACGAGTTCAATTTTTTATACACCCTTTTCCAAGACTGGCTATTCTTTATCATAATCCAAAATCCATAAATCTGTAACATCTCCTCCAGGTCGCCCTATAATTAGTGGTATTGGGTCCTTGACAGCCAATTTATCAGAATATATCGACAGTTTTTTACAAAAATACGTTCCACTAGCTCCATCTTATATCAAAGACTCAGGACACCTTATGGAAATTCTCCAAGATCTAGAGTGGAAAGAGACCTATATCCTAGTTAGTATGGATGTGACCTCTCTATACACAGTTATACAACATGAGAAAGGTCTGTTGGCCATAGATAAAAGAATAGAGGATGATCACACCATTGAAAGTGAACAGAGGGTGTTCTTGGGCGAGGCTATACGTTTTTGTCTCACCCATAATTTTTTTGGTTTTCAGGATAAATTTTATCTTCAGAAGACAGGAACAGCTATGGGTGCCAAGTTTGCCCCGGGATATGCTAACATCTTTGTTGCCCATTGGGAGCAACAGGCCATTTGGAATAACAACCCATACGGGGCAAACTTGGCACTCTGGCGACGTTATATTGATGACGTTCTTTTAATTTGGGATGGCAATAGGGATGACCTCAATGGGTTTTTTGAATTCGTAAATACTAATTCTTTTGACCTCAATTTTACTATGGAGGTGGGTAATGAGACTCTCAATTTTCTGGATTTGAACATCTTTATCAAAGATAGAAAATTCTGTACTAGAACTTTCTTTAAACCTACTGACAAGAATTCTTATATAAACTTTAACAGCTGCCACCATAAAAAGTGGCTTCAAAATATACCGAAAAATCAGTTCGGGCGAATTCGACGCAATTGTACGGAAATGCAAGATTTTATTACCCAAAGTAGAGAACTCTCAGAAAAGTTCCTTCTAAAACAGTACCCTAAACCTTTAGTGGATAAGAGTTTGAAAGATATTGTGGATCTGGATAGATCAATTTTCTTCCAAAGGAATTTGGGAAAGTCTAAAGATCCCACTGAGTGGGACCTTGCTTTCTTCACTAAATTCAATGGTAGAAGTAAAGACATAGAACTAGCTCTTTCTAAATGTTGGCCTATCTCAAAAAATGATCCAATTTTGTCTAAACATCTGCCGGCCTTTCCTCGTGTCATCTATAGAAGAGCTAATACAGTTAAAAATACATTGGCCCCAAGTGCTTTACGTTCTAATCAAAATAAAATTGAAAATATGGATAATAAAACATTTTTTTGTCTGATAAACCTAAAGGTTTCTTCAAGTGTAGTGCTTGCTCCATGTGTAGAGAGCTTAAAAAAAAAGTGGTTTCATTTAAAAGTACGAAAACAGGAAAGGAATACCATATTAAAGAATTCATAAATTGCAACACCACCAATGTAGTCTATTTACTCCAATGTGGTTGTGGGGCCCAATACATTGGGAAAACAAAAAGAAAACTTAAAGAACGTATCTATGAGCATTTTTATATAACATCAGAAAACATAGCGATAAGCACAGTGTATCTAGACATTGCTGTAAGTGCCCAAGTTTCAATTTTTCTACCTTTGTTTGGCTGGGCATTGAAAAAGTTAAACACAACTGGAGGGGTGGTGATGTTGCTAAAGCTCTTTCTCTAGCGGAAACTAAGTGGATTTTTTATATGGACACTTTGAAACCGCCAGGTCTTAATGTTGATTTGGAGCTTCAATCCTTTATGTGACGGCCTTAGTTTTTTGTGATCCTATATGTATATATTATATATATGTGGGATCTAGTTAGGTTTTTCCATAGGGGGTTTTCTGTATTCTTAGTCCTTTTTGGTGCTTTTTGGAGTACTCTATAGGTCCTTGGTTTCTACACTTTAACCAAATATAATCAAATATGTTCATCAGTACATGCATTTGATCAATTATGGTTATGTTATACGTTATCAGTATACATGCACATCTGTTTTTTGTCTCCATAGGTTCCTCTATTGTCATTTCTGGATTTATGCTAATAACATTATGTATTATGTTTTATGTTTTATTTTCGTTTTATTCTGTTGTTCGTATGTTGCCCATACATTCCATTGGGTTTGGGTCTATTATGCCCTTAGTCTTAATGGATCCTGATGCTAAAAGGCGTCATTTCCGATGCGCCCGTTCGAGCGCATTTCCGATGCGCTCGTTCGGGGGATTTTCGGAACTTCCGGTATCCACACCTGAATGTATTTTAGATTGTTGATTAAAGAAATGTGGACTTTAAAAGAGAGAAGATTCGGACGGACAAGTCAGTTCATGAATAAGTCAGAGGACGAAACGCGTCGAACTGACTTGCTCGTTTCTATTATTATTTTTCGTTCGTTCGCGCCCGCCGGATCGTCCATTATTCGTCCGCGAATCGGATCGTCCATCATTCACTTTGGATGTCTCCAGGTCTTCGGTTCCCCATTTGGTTGTTCTGAAAGACTGTGGCTTCACCTGTGATTTGGACTTCTCAGTACGGAGTGGTATCCTGGCCAGGCTCTCCTACAGAAAATTACGCTTTAAGGACGATGTCTTTCCGGCTGTGGTGACTATCCGAACGAATTGTTTAAATATGCGCTGTTGCACACTTTTATCCATTGTGTGCCACTAATTTTGTGAGTGGCTTCCTTTCTGTGGTTTTATGTTTTATTTTTTTGACAGTATTACGCTATGTCCTTGTGTATGCTCTAATTCTAGAGGCTTTGTACTCCTTTGAAGATCCTGTATCGGCAAACAAACCTATTTGACCATCTATAAGGTTGTATTGTACTGCATGTTCTATTCTTTTTCCATATAGCTAGGGGTTAACTCCAGGACTGGCGTCATCGTGCTATGCACGATGACGCCAGTCCTCAGGGGGAGTTCCCGGAGGCTTGGCCGACATCCAAGATGTCGGCCAGCTCCGGGAAAGGATCACGAACCGGCGCTTTTCAGCACCGATTCGGGATCCGGCTCCCCAGGGGTTAATGACAGCCACCGTTTGGAAGGGCAGGCTGTGCCCTTCCAAGCGGTGCCTGTATTAATCCCCGGTGATCGGACCCCCCTCCCTTTCAGGCGCGGGGGGGCGCCTGAATTAGATGTCATCGCGTCGCCGCGATGACATCTAATGTCCCCGCCGGGCTCCCGAGTGCTGGGCTGACATCCAAGATGTCAGCCCGCACCGGGGGGGGGGCGCAGCAATCCGCTGGAATCCGGCAGATTGCTGCCTCCTGTGCTCGGACGCGCTGAGCGCGTCCGTAGCACAGGAGAACCACTTGGCTGGACGCTGCTGAGCGCGTCCATAGCAGCCAAGTGGTTAAGACGGGTACAGTCAGCCAGACCAAAAAAAACTTCTGAGCGTCAACGTGATGGATGTCGCAAATGCTCTGCGTCTGTCGCGTCATCATGCACACAAGCCGCTAAGCGGCGAACTCTGGGCGTCTGTCGTAGCGCTTTTACGTCGATGCCTAAATGGCGACTGTTGCCACCTGCATGGTGCGTGTGCACTTCGGTGCGCACGTACTTCGTGTGTTGTTCTCTATTGATCACAAATCAATGCTACCATGGACGTTAAACTGTGCGGCGACACGGACGTGATGACTGCGTTCGTCTGACGCTAGCCGAAAATGGTCTCCAATAAAAGGCGTGAGAGAATCTAACTTTTTAATGCCATCCACGTACCTTCTTGGGTCATCAACACACAAATAGCTTGAGGTCATTTTTAGTCTACAACTTGCTAGATGAGTATTTACAGAAAAAGAAGGAATGTTGGATACGCCAAGCACTTGGTTAATGAAACAACCTCTAATACTCCTGAATTTACAGTTACTTTATGCGATTCCCAAGGTCTGAGTCCAGTGAGTAGGACTCTGAGTACTTCTGTCCCCTCACACCTCTTAGAGCAGGGCTGTCAAACTCTGCCTCCCAGATGTTTCTGAACTACAGCTCCCATGATTCCCTGGCCATCTATGTAAGCATCAACATCTGGAGGGGGCGGCGGGGTGAGTTTGACAGCCCTGTCTTGGAGTCTAATCTCTTGAGTACGGTCCCCGTTTCCGAGCGTTCTTCGTGCGTCAAACATGGGAATTCCGAGAACTGATAAAATAGTCTCATTTCATAGAAAATAATTTAAATTGCCGAAAAGCACCTCTAGTGAACGGTGTATAACTGTATATACGTGTATAAATGTACATTAAAAGCTTGTATAGTGGGCTTGCGTGGTTGTCCTTTGCCCGGTGGCCGCGTTCTCCCTGAGGAATGCCTGCTCCCTCGGAGAGATTAATAACCGGAGTTATGAAAGCGTGAGACCTCTGAAAGGACTTCATTCCGGGCCAAGTTCCCCTTCTTTTACTGAAGGCGCACTAGAACGTGATTGATGACCGGGAGGCTTGCAGGCTGTAAAACCGTTTCGCCGTTGTCCTTGAGCGTTTCTGATGGGTAATAGGGAGGCCTTGTACAAGAATTTGCCGTGTCTGACCTGACAGCCGTGAATAAAACGGCCTCTAGCCTTTCGCCAGTCTTCATTTCGCAGCCTCTCTCCCTCTCCGTGCACAGCTTTTACCCTAACGCAGCCGCAGGAGGTTGGTGCTGCCCCTCGTATCGAAACGGTTAATCTCCGTCTCCACCGCGCGCCACCCCGGCATATGTTCCTGTAACTATGAGAAACTGCCTGTGACACACAAATTTCAGTGTAATTTTCTGCTCTCTGCCACGCTGTCACTAAAGTTATTTAGACTACACGCTTCCACACAGGCTGCGGCGGTCTCCAGTTCCTTCTCATCGCACCGGCGGCCCCCTCTGAAACCATTAATTTCTGCCGGCTAATGGAATTTCATGCTTTGGGAGCGATGTGCTCTTATCGCAAGGCCGAGGCGGACGGGGTTGGTCTTCCTATACCCCCACCGCTGGCGCGTAAAACACGGGGGGGGGCCGGGCTCCAATTGTCAAACCTTGTTATTAAATGTTTATTTAAACTAGTTTTCCGCAAGTTTTATTTCTTTTTATATGAAAGGACTGGAGGATTTGAAAACGCCCCGGCAATACGTGGATTATTCTGCGGGCGTTGGGGTCTCTGAGCAGCCGCTGACACTCGCCACGGTCTCAGTGTATCCGCGTTATATTGGGAAGGATCACTGCTTAAGTAACGCTTTATAAAGAGCGATTCGGGGGGAACGTTCTTAACTCATCATGAGCTGCATAGGGTGAATAATCATAGCGGGATTTACTGAATTATTGGTCTTGGAAGGATCTAAAGACGCTCTAGGAGTATTTTATTTTTTCTTCTCCCGCTGGATTTATATCATTAAAAATAAATACGTAAGGCTAACGTTGCCGACCCCTGGCCTAGTGTCTACCGGAACACATGTCTATGGCATGCCGTCGGGCACCTTTTTGTCCATGCAGTATCCTCTCGTTCAAGCTGTGCGTATAACAGACAGATCCCTGCTTAATCGGATCCCGTGATGCTACTTGCCCAGCTCCAGAAACGGGTGCCACCTTCTTTGAGACTCTGCCAGGTCACCTGCAGACACTGGATCATGTAGGGCAGTAGATCACCAGTTGTGACGACTTGACTTCGCACCTATCCATAAAATGAATGTGCAGCGCCATGTTTCGAGCTGTGCCCTTTTGGTTGAAGGGGGAGGCTTGCATTTAGTAGGTTCCGCTTTGACCCATTGGATGGGGGAATCTCAACCTTTAACTTGAAATGTCCTATCAAATAGTTGAAGGTAGAATCTTTGCCGGTTCTATTAAAATGTACTGAGCCATGCCACTGCATTTCCCCTTCCACTGCATGACACCTTGGTTCCTCGGGGGCTGGATTGGTCGCAGCTGCATGGCACCGTGGCCCCTCTGGGACTGGATTTTTTGCCTCTGCATGGCACCTTGGTCCTTCAATGGCTGGATTGGTTGCAGCTGCTTGGCACCTTGGGGGCTGGATTGGTTGCAGCTGCATGGCGCCTTGGCACCTCGGGGGCTGGATTGGTCGCAGCTGCATGGCGCCTTGGCCCCTCAGGGGGCTGGATTGGTCGCAGCTGCATGGCGCCTTGGCCCCTCAGGGGGCTGCATTGGTCGCAGCTGCATGGCGCCTTGGCCCCTCAGGGGGCTGGATTGGTCGCAGCTGCATGGTACCTTGGCCCCTCGGGGGCGGAATTGGTCGCAGCTGCATGGCGCCTTGGCCCGTCCGGGGGCTGGATTGGTCGCAGCTGCATGGTGCCTTGGCCCGTCCGGGGGCTGGATTGGTCGCAGCTGCATGGTGCCTTGGCCCGTCCGGGGGCTGGATTGGTCGCAGCTGCATGGCGCCTTGGCCCCTCGGGGGCTGGATTGGTGGCAGCTGCATGGCACGTTAGGTGTTCTGGGGCCAGATTGTTTGTAAATGTATGGCACCTGGGATCTCCCCCCTCCCCTGGTGTGTGGCTTGTTTGCCGCTGCATGACACCTGTCCCTCAGGGGCCTGATCATTCACCTCTACATGGCACTTTGGCCCGCTGCTGCTGGATTGTTCACTGCTGCATGACAGAGGATTAATCTGACTGATCCCAATCCAATCTCTAAATTTATTTTGTCTCCTCTGTTCCCAGACGCCGCTCTCATTGCACGCGCTTGATTTTCAGATGACTTTGGGATGTATTCCGGAGCATTAATTTCTTTTGATAACTGTCAACACGCATTAATGTTGTCCCGTTGCCCGCAACAATTAATCTTTTAGATGTGGTACAGTGCGGCGCTTGAGTTCGAAGTGTGGGACGGGTCCTCATAGGAAGCGTTTTGTACGTTATCGTTCCCTGTTCTAGCTTTATATGACGGTGGTGAGATTAGACATTCCCTCACTGTCGCCATCTCTTTGAATAGGGGGGGAGGGGGTCATCCTAATAGAGTTGTTACCCACTGATCCTCTGGTCTACATGGCTAGCTACCCCTTTTATCTTAAAGGGCCATTACCACCAAAAAATGAATTGTTCTTATTAGGGCTGTGCAATATTGACAAAATAATCATATTGCGATTTCTTGAATGAATATTGCGATTGCGATTTTATTTGCGATTTAGCCAATTGTTTTTGCTTTTTCAAACATGCTACATACATTCTAAATGTATTCAGTATTCAGCACATGGATACTGCCCCAGCACATGGAAATACTGCCCCAGCACGTGGATATACTGCCCCAGCACGTGGATATACTGCCCCAGCACGTGGATATACTGCCCCAGCACGTGGATATACTGCCCCAGCACGTGGATATACTGCCCCAGCTCACCTCTGTGCGCCGCTGTGTTCTGTGCGCCGCGCCGCGTGTTCGGCTCCCTGTTAACTTCCGGCGGCACATGGAGCTTGGGCGCTCGTCTGGGGGAACCATGTGACGAGTTGCAAGAACGCGGCTCGTCACGTGGTTCCCCCTGCGAGCGCTCAAAGCACCATGCCGCCGCCGGAAGTTAACAGCCGAAAATCGCAGCCTTGTGCGATTTAGAAATCGCAGGGTCGGAAATCGCGATTCGATTGCGATTGCAATTAATTGCACAGCCCTAGTTCTTATTGTGTTTATTTGATGTTGCTGATATCTTACATGTGCTTTGTTTTTCTCTTGTATGTTTAGTTAAGAGAATATTTTCCTCTATATGTGTCACTGAGTGCATCCATTGTGTGATCTTTTGTGTTGCAACCCCCCCCCCCCCCACGCACAGTATCTTTCCATCACTTGCTCCTCACGGTGTGGCTTTGGCCATAGAATGGAGTGAATGGGTCAGTCACTGACTCACATCAATGTATTGTGTGGGATGTATTCAAAGGACATCACCAGGGGGTAGATTAGAAGTCTTTTAACCACTTCGCTGCGGAGGACGCGCTCAGCGCGTCCTGCCGCAGGAAGGGTTGGCTGCGGAAGACGCGCTGAGCGCGTCCTCCCAAAGCAGCCTGCGATCGGCCGGATTCCGGCCGATCGCTGTGCCCTCCTGTGACAGCCCGTCAATCCGGGACCGCCGCGGGCACAATAGATGTCATCGCGCCGCCGCGATGACATCTATTTAAGGCGCCCCCCGCGTGTGCGGAGGAGGCGCCTGAAAGGGAGGGGGGAGGTCCTTCGGACCTCTCTCCCTCCCGATTGCCGGGGTCCTGAGCTTAATGCCAGGCACCATTTTGGAAGGGCACAGCCTGCCCTTCCAAATGGTACCTGGCATTAACCCCATGGGGGCCGGATCACGAATCGGCGCCGAAAAGCGCCAGTTCGTGATACTTTCCCGGAGCTGACCGACATCTTGGATGTCGGCCAAGCCTCCGGGAACTCCCCCTGAGGACTGGCGTCATCGTGCATAGCACTATGACGCTACTCCTGGAGTTAACCCCTAGCTGCCACCAATGGTGGAGATAGGGGGTTCCAATGAACCCCCTATCTCCCGATCCGTAGCAGCTAGGGGTTAATGTTTGATATCGTTGGATCGGCCAGAGCATGGCCTTTCCAACGATATCAAACATGACCGTGAAAAAAGTTTTTGGTTTTTTTAAAAATTAAAAATAAAAAAAGAAATAAAAAAATAATAATAAATAATAATAAAAAAATCAAGTTTTTTTATTTGTTTTGTTAATGCAGCAATATTGTTCCCTTTTAATTTATAATGTGAACAATGATGCTGCACTAACGATTTTTGTATGGGGTGCGTTTGTTAAAAATAGCAAAATTTTCCCCCCAAAAAAATGTAACGAGACCCCATTTCTAATTTTTTTAACAACGCACCCCATACAAAATATAACCGCAAACGATCGCATGTTAAAATGTGAAAAAAACCACTTTACACATTTGTAAATTTTTGAAAATTCAAATTTTATTGCATATTTTGTTATAATATACAGACAGGACATAACGTATACATATAATAATGACATATTATGAATCTTCCGAGTCTGCCGGAAAGAACAATACATAATATGTCTGGGTCATATAATAAAATAAGGCTTCAAAACGCGGTTAAACATGAGTGAAACCGGTAAAAATTACCTCAGCACACAGGTGGGAAATGCCTCAGCAGCAAAAGGGTTAAACTCCTGGTATTGTCTCATTCAGATGCCATCTCTTATCTCTCGGGTAGCCTGGAGAAACAATAGACCTCCTGATGCCTTATCTAATCATTCTCTCCTCCACCTCATTGTTAAATTAATGTATAAGATAAAGCACAGCCACAAAGTAAAACCTTCGCACAAATTTTGGTAAATGTTGCATCCAGGTAAAAATCGGCAAAATGCAAACTGGAGATAAAAAAACAACTTTATTTCCCCTTTTTACATGCAATTACTTCAAAGGAGAAAAAAAGTCCGCATGTGCTTTTATAAGGTGGTCTTGTTTGTAATGCACAAGTTAGTTAAAAGCTTTTATAAAGCGCTAACAAGTTCCGTAGCGCTGTACCATGCGAGGCAGAATAACAAATCTACCTACAAGTAGAGCACACTGTACAGTAGGAGAGAGAACACTGTTCAAGAGCTTACAATCTAAAAGAAATGTAGCTTATGTACGTGGTAGTGTCCCTTCTAGCGTTTTTGCACTTATTATTGAAGCATAAGTTTTTGTCTGTGTAAAAGTAAGGCATTTGGTTAAATGCCACCTTGCTGGGGGGGGGAGCGGGGGCTTTCCCACTTTTCTCCAGTAGTTATTGTCCGTTTTGCTGCGATAAATGTGAAATAATCAAGCTGTTTGTACGTTGGGCGATGTGTACAGCGAGTGCCTTTATGACTGATGCCGGGAGCAGAGGTCAGGCTGATCACAACCACTCCGATGACACAAATCCTGCCGGCACCTCCCACCAACAAAGGAGGAATCGGCTGCCGAAGCGGCCTGTTACTGTGATCCATACAATAGTGAATCTCGACATCAACGGAGCTGAAAGCCTTTTACCTGCACAGTTTATAAAAATATAAAGCTGCCTTTTTTTGCTGCGTAGCTGTAGGTGATTTAGATTTTATTTTTACCCCCCCCCCTTTACTGTTGCCATGGATACCGTCCACTGCATCCTGAGTTTTATTTCTGTAAGAACACATAATGCTTGACAGAGGCAGATCTATAGCATGTAGGCTTAAAGTTTTTTCCCATTTTTTTTTTCCTTCCTTTTATTCCCTCTGCAAAAGTTCACATGTACGTCACCAGCTGAATGTCAGCGTTGCTGCTGTCACAGGGCACTGGCCGCGGCTTGCCATTGGTGGGTATTTCCCACCTGGTGTAAGTGATGGTTATACTTCTAGATTGTAAGCTCCTATGAGCAGGGCCCTCTCTGCACCTCGTGTTTCCGTCCTATGTCCATTTATCTGTATCTTGTTCCCTTTGGTTATTGTAAAGCGCTGCGGAATCTGTTGGCGCTATATAAATTATGATGAGAATTCTATTATGGTTCTATAAATATTAATATTATTAAGACATACATTTTATTTCGGATGCGACAAAGTATGTATGTATATATGTGTTTTTTTTATATCTGGTGGTGACCAGCTGAGACATCTATGGCGGGCTATTCAGAGGGTACTGGTGTTTGCTGAAGTTGCAAACGCAGGCAGAAATCACCATTGTTGCAGCTGTGACAATCACCGGCACCTCCAAGAGAAAATTCCAAACAGCCACTGAGGAAGCTTCCCAGTGAAGCCTCCCCTGCTGTTGCTTGGATTCTTCTTTTGTGAAATGCTGCGTCTGTATCTGTTGCAACAATGAGATTTTCCGCCAGTGCTCCATCAAACGCTGCCACTCTCTGAACACCCCCCCAAAATCAACGCTGTCATACTTCACCCCCCCTCCCCCCAGGTTTCTGAACAACTCCCATGATTCCTTGGCTAGCTATTGCATTGCCAGGATTCTGGGAATTGTTGGTATCAACATCTGGGGCGCCGTGAGTTTGACAGCCCTGCCCTGTTACCCGCTGCATTTTGGGGAGCACCTTTTTTTATTCTGCTTTTCTTTTTCTCGAGACCCCCTTTTATTTGTCGCTGGGCCAGGCCTCAAAAGGTAAAGTTTGCGTCTTGTGCTTTGTCGCCATATCGGCTGTATTGCTATACCTGCTGCAGGGGCATCCTCTGATTAATTACCCCTGTGAATTGATGCTGCTTTTGTGTCAGACCTCTGCGACCACAGACAGCTGTGACGGCCGAGCCAAACTGACACTTATTACATTTGCAAAATTAAATTAAAACCCCATGCCTCAGTGCTTCCTCCATATGTCAATCCGGTGCGTCGTGCGCGTTTATGTCAGGAAAAGATATATATATATTCAATGATTTATTGTGTTTATTTGATGTTGCTGATCTATTACATATACTTTGCTTTTCTCTTGTTTAGTTAAGAAAATATTTTCCTCTGTGTCACTGGATGCATCCATTGTGTGCTTTTTCCCTCTATATGTGTCACTTGGTGCATCCATTGTGTGATATTTTAATCTATATGTGTCACTGGGTGCATCCATTGTGTGATATTTCCCTCTATATGTGTCACTTGGTGCATCCATTGTGTGATATTTTAATCTATATGTGTCACTGGATGCATCCATTGTGTGATATTTTCCTCTATATGTGTCACTGGGTGCATCCATTGTGTGATATTTTAATCTATATGTGTCACTGGATGCATCCATTGTGTGATATTTCCCTCTATATGTGTCACTGGGTGCATCCATTGTGTGATATGTTGTGTTGTAAACTGCCCCCCCCCCACAGTATCTTTATATCACTTGCTCCTCACTGTGTGGTTTTGGCCATAGAATGGAGTGAATGGGTCAGTCACCGACTCACATGATTGTATTGTGTGGGATATATTCAAAGGACATCACCAGGGGGTAGATTAGAAGTATTTTAAACTCCCTATTTTATCCCATTCAGCTGCCAGTTCTTGGGCAGCCTGGAGAACATTATAGACCTTCTGCAGCCTTATCTAAACATTCCTTCCTCCACTCCATTGACTGTTAAATACTGTGGAAGATAAACCACAGCTGTAAAGTAAAACTTTTGCACAGATTTTGGTAAATGTTGCCTCATGGGCAAAATACTCAAAATGGAAACGGGAGATAAAAAATAACACTTTCCTCCTTTTACATGAAATTACTTGAAAGATAAAAAACAGCAGCATGTGTTTTATGAGGGGATTTTTTAAATCTAGTTTATGTAGTGGTAGTGTGCCTTTAAGTTTTTAATTGATTTTGCTGTGAATTCGCACACGCAGTCATGGCACTTTTTGTAAAGATACGTTTCTGGGAACCTTGCGGTGAAGGGTCCCCTCTAAAGTTTTATTTCCCACTGTTGAATTGATGGCGGTACAACCCCGCGCTCGGCTTCCTTTTTTTGTTACTTTAAATGGTTTTGCATCCATAGGATAACTGTGACGTCTCTCTCTCCCTGCAGGTTGTGTTGAAGATCATCAAGCATTACCAAGAGGAAGGCCATGGAAGCGAGGTGGTCCAGGGGGTCCTGCTTGGCCTGGTAGTGGACGACCGTCTCGAAATCACAAACTGCTTTCCGTTTCCACAACACACAGAGGACGACGCGGACTTCGATGAAGGTAATGAAGTAAACCATGTTTTGTGTGCAAGAAGATACCTTTTTTTTGTGGCTGGGAATGCAGTTATGATCATACGTTGACTTTAACTCCTTTACTACCCATGATCAAGGTAACTCAGTCTTCGAGAGCTCCTGCAGGCTCCAGAGATGGAGTATACTCGACCTGGTCTTATTCTGGAGTAATACAATGGAATTTCCTTTATTGCAAACGAGCTCCTGAACTTGTCCCTTCAGTTTCACCTCATCAGAATGACAGACGATGCGGTGAAACCGTTTCAGCAACGTGGACTTCCATGTTTTTTTTTTTTTCTTCAATGAAACCTGTAGCCCAGGATGTATTATTGTAATAGCACAAAGTCCTCTGTCGAACTTTCTCTTAAATGTATTTTCAGACTTTACATTAATTTGTACCTGTCTGCGCTGGCAAGCTGTTTTCTGTAAATCCACTTGGCCCATTATTATACATGTAGTAGCACTTTTTGGCCAGAAGATGGCTTACTGGGTGCAAATGTTTCGATTGGATGGTACAGTGTGGGCAGTGGAAAGCGGTATTCCATAAAATCACTGCGTCCTTCCAGTGGGTTCTATGGGAAACCAGGCATTGGTGAAAGGAGGCGTTAAAGCAGTGTTTCCCAAATCTGTCCTCGGGGCCCTCAGCCAGGCCAGGTTTTACAGATCAGCTTGGAGATGCAGACTGAATCCGTGTCACCTGTGCTGTGCTTCAGCTATCTGGCAAACCTGGCCTGTCAGCGGATCCTGAGGACAGGTTTGAGAAACACTGGCTTAAAGGAAAGCGATCATGATTGGCTTTCCATGAATGGATGATATGTGAATATCATTTGCTGTTTTTATTTATTTTTATTTTTTTTTGGGATGCACCGAAATTTCAGCCACTGAAAATTAACGGCCGAAAATGGTGTTTTTGGTTTCGGCCAAAATGGAAATTCAGCGGAAAAAAAATCAGCCTAAAATTTCCCTTGCAAAATAGGGCCTGGAGGCCGGCCGAGCTGCCTGCTGCAGCTTGCTCGGCCAGCCTTCGGGATCAGGCAAGTCCCCGGCTCAGCCGGCCTCCAGGCCCATGCTCTCATGTCTGATTTTCGGTTTTGGTTTTCGACCGAACCGATCCCGAATTCGGTATCGGCCGGATATTTCCATTTCGGTGCACCACTACTTTTTTTTTCTTTAAGCAAAATATCTTGACTCTGAATATCACATCGCTAAGGTGTATGAGCGCTTACACAAGCCTTTTTTTTGGAAAATACCTGTTTGGGTCTTGAATGTCGGTGATCCTAGACCCTGTTGTTATCACACACCGTACCATGCTGCTGCCATTGATCCAAGCCATTAAACCGTCTGCTGCTGTCTATTGGATGCCATACGAAACCTTGTATGAGGTGGGAAGGGTTGGAGATGGTCAAAGCTCTTCAGAACAGTCACAGGATATATTTCAGTATATAATGGCTGCAGATAGACCTGTCACCCATCGGGAAGCCTCGGAGGACTATACAGGTACCTACCTTAGCCGTCATCCGTTGGTCATGGTACACGGAGCCATCGGTAAAACCATTGCAAGGATTTTTTTCAGCCGATTCATCATGTCTAGATTGACCCATGAGCGCAGGACACATCCGGAATCCATTGTCTATTGATTTAAATGCTGCGTTTATTTTCTTTTATAGCCCGAGTTATCACGTGGCCCGAACCAGACGTGTCCCTTTAAACCTCCTCCCTTCCTCCAGTGTTTTTATGTGGACCCATTAAGGATCTCCACAGGAGCGGCTCTGGTAGCTGAGGGGGGGAGTTGAAATATAAAAAATAAATGTATTTACATGTGTGGAAGGGGGAGGGGGAAGCCCTGGAAAGAGATCTGCTTTAAATGCAGGTGTCACTTTCTCCCAGATGTTTGCCTTGTGTGCGAGAAGCCTGAAAGACAACCAGCTTCAGGGAGAAATAAAAAAGCCTCCCCTTGGGATTTCGTAATGCAGTAAGAAATGATTTATTTCAGCCCTTTGAGGACATGTGTAATGCGGTAGAAATGCCTCCGGTGCAATTCAGCGCAGCGGCTCGGCAAGAACATTACTTAGAATTAAATACGGCGCGTTTGCAGTCGAGCTCCGTAGGCCGGCGATGGTGAGCCGCGGCACTCCACATGTTTTTTCACCGCACCGCGTTTCCCATGATGCACGGCCAACCGAAACACCCAGTTCCCTCAGAATAACAAGAAAAGTTGTTGCTTCAGAGCCCGGATGTTGGTATATTTTACTGATCCCTCCTGTCTCGGTGTGGATAGATTGCAAGCTTGCATGACCTGAGCACGTCCGCCATCTTTAACTTGTCAGCGTTCAGCACACAGAGCCAGAAAAATAAGAAAGCCATTGACTCCCATAAGCTAGGACAGTCTGTCCCTCTGTATTTGCTTTTCGGTGAGTACACGCGTCCGGTTCATCTCTCCTCCACATGTTTTACTAGAGGGGTTATTCACCACCCTCCGTAATGCACCGAACGGTGAATTTCGAGTGAATACGTTGGTTTGCTAAGCTGTCAATGTGGCAAATTGACAGTGAAATATGGTGCAATCGGTGGTGTTCGGCAGCAGCAAAATCGTCCCATAGAAGACTATCGTGTCTGCTATACACAGAATGCCGAAATTTTGGTGAAATGCCCTTATTTTCGATGTTTCAATTAGACAGGTTTAACCCTTTCTTGCGACGCAGCGTACCATGCCGTCCGCGAGGCGGGAGGGCCTTGAAGACGCAGGGTGTACTGGTATGGCCCGCTGACTTGTACGTGCCACCCCAGCCTATCCCTGCAGCGCGCCATTGGTTACTGTGGGATGGCCTGAACTCAGGACATCCCGCTGCAGCCAATGACACGCGTTGAGTGTTGACTGCCTGGGCGGGCCTCATCAGAGGCCCGCGACAGCACCTGGCGGCAGGGAGTATTAGTACTCCCCATCGACGTTAACTCCCTCCCAGAAGGGTGACACCTGCCCATCGTTAAGGGGTTAAACAGGCGAATCCCATAGACCAGGGGTGGGCACTTACGGCCCACCAGATGTTTTGAAACTACATTTCCCTTGAGGCTCCACAAACCTAATGAGCAGCCGAGCATCACAGGAAATGTAGTTTCAAAACATCTGGAGGGCCGTAATTGCCCACACCTGCCATAGACGGTCTAAATTTTTCAGAAACCCTTTTAATTTTATTTTTTAAAAAACCTTTTTGTATTTTGTAACAGACTTTTTTATTAAAGGACCTCTTTATTAGACACATTTTTGATTTAAAGTCCTATTAGTAGAATAGACTTTTTTTTCTTCTTCAGCGCCGTAGAATTTGCCTATGCCAGATCAGCGGTGTTTGCCAACGTCCAGTGACTCCAGTTTCGGCAATATACGGTGATCATTCCCTAAATAGTTATTTCAGTTTTTTTCGCCGAAATGGAATCACCGATGTTCGCTGGAATGGGGTGGAACGCAAAGCTTCTCTGTTGTAAAGCTGCCACCTGTAGGGTTTGGTGTTAAAGGTATACAAATGCTCTTTATTTAAAATCTTGCAATAACCATTTATTGTTGCTTCATTTTTTTGCTGCTGCTTAAGACTGCATAATGTAGAGAAAGAAGACACCCACTGATGAAGCTCTTGTGAGCGAAACGCGTTTGAGGTGTACTACATGCCAGTTTTATTTATTTTATTGTATATCCTGAATAAATTACTCTGGGTGGAGTAGCGGTAACATCACTGCTCTGCATGGAGAGAGACTGTGGAGACACAGGTTCGATCCCAGCAAGAGCACCTCTCCGGTAAGTGTCCTTGGGCAAGACACCTAACGGTACATACTCGCCACCCAGGACATACTTAAAAACGAGAGAGAAATCTCAATGTATACTTTCTCAAAAAAAAATATTTTACTTTATTCACCTGGTTTAATTTGAAGGAACCATCTTCCACCACTACATCGCCCCTGTGGACCCCCAATTAGGGGAGGGGATCCGGTGCCCCTTTATTTTCATCAGCTGACTTATGTTTGATGCCTTTTGGATTAACCCCTTCACTGCGGAGGACGTGTGGGGAACGTTCTAATTGACTCCCGCTATATGGCGGGGATGTTCCCCACACGTCCTCCGCTTGCGGAAGCCCCGGCGGAGATACTCACCTCTCTGTCCAGGGTCCCGTGGCGTCCTGGCTTCAGGGAAGCCAGGCGCTGAAGAGAGGCCGGCCCCCGACGTAAATGACGTAATTTCCAGGCAACCCCCCGGGGGAGGGGGGTGGGTTTTCAGACAGAACCCAGGCACTGCTTTGAAGGGCAGTGTCTGCCCTTTAAATCGGTGCCTGGGTATTAACCCTTTACTTGCCAGATCGCAATCATTCGGCACCAGATCGCGATCTAGCTCTGGTGGGGGCCCCCATCTTGGATGGCAGCTTCACCTCCGGGTTCCCCCTTGGCTCCTGACGTGTCGTGCATAGCACGATGACGTCAGATAGCCGGGGAACCCCTAGCTGCCCGGGGATTTCCCAAGGAAATTTCCTAATGGGGATACGGGGTTCCTTTGAACCCCTATATCTCCAGATCCCCATGCATGTCTGAGCACGGCCTATCGAATGATACCAAACATGACAGTGTTCAAAGTAATATAAAAATAATAAAAAAAATGTGTTTTTTATTTTTTATTAATGCAGCAATATTGTTCACATTTCAGTTATAATGTGAACAATGATGCTGCACTAATGATTTTTTTTCTATGGGGTGCGTTTGCTAAAAATCACGTAATTCCCCCCCAAAAAAGTAACAAGTCCCCATTTCTAATTTTTGTACAAGCGCACCCCATAGAAAGTATAACCGCAAACGCTCATGCAAATTTTTTTTACTTTTTTTTTGCCTGATAACAGAATGTATTTTATTTAATTTTCTTTTTTGCGATAACCTCTTCAAGCTTTTCCACGGTCACCCGGCAGGTGTTGACTTTACAAACAGGACGCGGTTATTACTGCATCATTACTCGAGGAATTATATCTGCCGAAATCATGGTTCCAAAAATAAAGTTAAAAGGCTGAGAGATGGCAGCCGACGCTGTTCGTTTTCCCGCTCCCTGTCCTCCTCGACGGCTGCAATTCCAAAGGGATAATGGTACAGAAGTGGTGGCAGCAACAATGCCAAGACATGGAGGGGGCGGTGCAGGGGGGGGGGAAACGACGACAAAAAGCCTTTAAACGAAAAAGCTTTTCAAGACTTGACAAGACTAAATCAATTTACCGGGAGCAAATCACGGTGCGCTCTGCACGGCGTGAGGTGACAGAATGATAAACAGCCCCGTCCCCGTCCACAAACATCCCTTCCAGTATGTACCACGCTGCCTTCATCTCTTTAATCTAGAGGGCACCCGGCTCCTCCAGACACCCAGGGCTTCAAACCCAAATAAGGGGGCGCAGAGATACGGGGTTGGGGTGACCTATGCAACGTGAGCTCTAAGCCAGAGTGTGACGCACGTCCTGCTGTGTAAACAGAATCAATTGTTAGTTTGTTCCAGTCCCAATAGGTCGAAGCCATCGTGACCACCTTTAGTCCATGCCTTAACCGTACCGGCCTTTATGGATCTGTTACAGATGAGAAAATACATGGGTTAGGCCAGGGCTCAGAAACAAAGGGGGGGGGGGAACGGGTAGAACATTCCAAATTATTAAAAATACCGTGATATTCTATGTTTACGCGTTTTAAAAGATATGGGGCAATAACCTCCCTTTTGGTCCCCCCCCCCCCCCACCTGTTTTTTTTTTTTTTTGCGCCGGACAGCCTGTTTTAGACCCTTATGTCTAACCCAGGTGACAGCACCTGTGCCCCCCCCCCCGATGTTTTGGAACTACATCTCCCGTGATGGTCAAGCTCTCTGAAGGCTGGTAGAGGCTCAAGGGAAATGTAGTCCCAAAATATCTGCAGGGCCATGGATGCTGCCAACCTGAGATAGACAGGGTGGGCTAAAACAGGCTGTCCGGCACAAAAAAAACCACGGATGGGTGAAAAAATAAAAATAAAACACCTATATTGATCCAAGTCGTCGTGACACAACGGTGAGGAGCCTGGCACAACATATCGCGTCTTAAAAAAATAAGAATCCTTAAAGTAAGAATGTGCTCAGTATCGGGGCTCGATCGGCCTTTCCGGACCTACCACTAGAGGGCACTATTGCGCTGACTTAGGACACCGCCTCTGCAAATACGTGGATATAAAGGGGGGTTATTGCCCCATATCTTCCAAAACGTGTCTGTATAAATGTGTATAAATATAGAATATCACAGTATTTTTAAAAATTTGGAATGTTCTACCTGTCTGTCTCCCCCCCCCCGCCCCCTTGCTTCTGGCTGTCTGGAATGTGATTTCTTCCCGAATAAACATTTTGTATGTTTGTTTTTCTGTGTTTTTGTTTGCCCCCCTCCCCTCTTCCTCCCCACCACGGCACTATTATATGAGAAATTCTTTAAGGTCAAACTAATCTGTGTCGTTTGAACATAAGTAAAGCAGGTCGGCGCGGCTGTAACGCTGCGTCGGTCTGTGTAGCTCAGCGTGCCGGATCAGAATGCAATTCCTCGCGTGGAACTCTCACCCCGTCGTCGTGCCGTGCTGCCATTGCACCTCTGAAACTGTAATTAACCCCTTCAAAGCGCAAAGGCGCAAATTAAATCTCGTGTTGATAGCGTGACGTTCCTCCTCGCCACGTTGATGATCTGCTCCACGGCTTGATTTAACAACTCGTCTGCAAACGGCAGGAATTTGATAGTTTTTTTTTTCCTTGATACTTTAGATCTATTTTATTGGGTTTGCTTATGTAGTTCCAAAACATCTGGGGCTCCAAGGTTCACTGACACTGCTCTAGGGGGCTTCTTTTATTCAATTTTTACATTTTAGGACTCTTACTCCTTAATTACCCTGCTCTGAAGGCCCCTTCCGGTTTAACCAGCGGTGGTTGGTGAGGTTTTTAGTTGCGATAGAGGTAGTGGCACGAGGCTAGAGGCTCCTCCATAGGGTCAGTATGGGCAGTGCCCCACCAGATTATTTGGGCCAAGAAACTAAATTCAGCTAAACACTATAAAAAATAGTTTGCGTGTAAATTTAAGGCTAGTACTTCACTAGCCTTAAGCTTACACGCAAACTATTTTTTTATAGTGTTTAGCTGAATTTAGTTTCTTGGCCCAAATAATCTGGTGGGGCACTGCCCATACTGACCCTATGGAGGAGCCTCAATAGGTTTAATTTTTTCTTTTTTCTTTAAAAGCTCCCCTGAATCCAGGCTGATTTTCCTCTGATCTTTGCTGGATATGACATACTTCCAGGACAGTATGTCATGTGACCGTGGAGGGGCTGGGCTCTCCAGCCAATCCAGTGGCTCTCAATGCAGGAAGGCTTTGATGCTATTGGATAAGGCTGGTCGCCAAATCCTGAAACCTGAGCTGAGGTCTCCTGAGCTGACGTTCTGGGCAACATTAAGCCCCTGCATCTGGTTGGCTGAATCAGCCCTCTGAGCCTCCCCACAGAGAGGGAGCTCACACTGCAGTGTATCCCTCTTAAGCTATGAATCCCATGCATGGCTTTTTAATGCCAGGGAGGTTGCACGTTGCGCTGTGCAGCTTCCAGCGCAGAGAGGCGTTCTCCGTCTCATTTGAAGCACAGAGGATTATCTGCCGTGCGCTCGATACGCTCACAGCATGGCTTTCCCTCTGTGTTCATTCATCATAAGCTTGTTTATATTGATGCGTTCATTTCATCTGCAGCATCCAGCACACAGATTTCCACCTTCACTTTGAATACAGCGCACGCACCCCGTGCGTTCAGATCTAGTGAATGGGGATTGGCGTGCGGATGAACTTGGACACATTCACATTTATCTTTTCCTTTTTTTTTTCGTCCAAAAATAGATTAAGTGACAGTGGCCGTGTAACTGGATTATCCATCCCTCGTACGCACCATACAGACCTTCATCCTGTTAATCCCTTCATGTTTTGCATTTGGGAGCAGAGAGCATATGCGTCCCAGTGTGCAGGGACTGGTACGTGTGTATTTACACATACACTCCTGACACAAACATCGCATTGCCCATAAAAAACGGCTATTGTGTAAGTGTGTTGCTGAATATCGGCACAGCTTTGTTTTAAAAGGTGGGGACGACGACTATAAAAGCCAGTCTCGGGTACTTGGATATGCAAAAGAGGAGCTTGGATGGCTCGTCTCCTCTGCCACTCAAGCATCGGGGCTCTCCACCATCAGGGGCTGGCACGTGTGCAGACGAGCTCATTCCTCACACGAGGCTCGCGTAGTCTGGGATTACAGAAATAAGAATGAGAGGAAAAGCTGAATAGTGCTCGCCTCCAGTCAGGTCCCCTAATGTGGGCAGATAGGGTCACATCGTAATGCGTGGCCTTAAGCGGCTGCAAACTGTGTAGTGGGGACGCCTGCACTGCAAAGGCTTTGTGGAAGCGCCACCAGCTTACAGATATGACAGGCTCGTTTGGTGATCGGCTATATTCCATCCAGAACTTGAAACCCCGTTTTAATCTCCACAAAGGAGATTAAAGCCAAAATTGCCAAATTGAATGCTGTACTGTAGGAAAAGGCTAACCAGTTTAAACTGGTTTAGTTTAGAGAAATGGTGCCTTAGAGGGGATCTGATAACCTTATATAAATATATACGGAGCCATTATCAACCATTGTCTGGAAACCTATTCATTAACAGGACTATACACAGGACACGTCGTCACCCATTTAGACTGGAAGAAAGAAAATTCAGCCTAAAGCATAGGAAGGGTTATTTTACGGTGAGAACGATAAAGCTGTGGAATTCTCTGCCTGTTGAGGTGGTTGGGTCAGAGACTGTACAGACTTTAAAAAAAACAAACGACTGGATGACTTCCTGCAGACACAGAATATTAAGTGTTATAATATTTAAAATGTTGGTTAAAGCTGCTTGATCCAAGGAGAAATCTGACGCCACCTGAGGTCAATAAGGAATTTTTTCAGTTTGTTGCATGTTTGGCGAGCGCTTTGGAATGGTCTTTTTTTTGCCTTCTTTTGGATCAACCAAAAGACCGTTGTCATCGTACCCATACGTAAAACATAACACTTAACAAATCCGTGAATAACTAAAAGAAATAGACTGGTCATTGCTATATATATATATATATATTATAAAAACTGCGGCAACCTGCTGTGGCCATATAAAGATTCAGGATGCCTGGGTGCAAAGTCCCATGAGAGATACAAAAAGGGAAAAGGACGCACTCCAGGATTTGGGGAATAAAGTAAAAACAATGTTTTATTTAAGTAAACATTAAAAAGATGCCCAAATGCACCTGATCGATGTTTCGGCCCTCGCAGGGGCCTTTATCAAAGGACCTTGATAAAGGCCCCTGCGAGGGCCGAAACGTCGGTCAGGTGCATTTGGCGTCTTAATGTTTATTTAAATAAAACATTGTTTTTACTTTATTCCCTAAATCCTGGAGTGCGTCCTTTTCCCTTTTTTCGATATATATTTATTATTATTTAAAAGTGTCTTGTTTTTATGTATTCTATGTGTGTATGTACATATAGGAGCAGGGGGCTAGCCCAGGCCTCCAGGTTCGGATGACTGATTTTTTTTTTTTTTTGTGTGGGTGAGATCGCGTTGCCTACACATACTCCCCTACATCCACATACTTCGGCCCTGAACTCCTCCTGCGGTGGCAGTCCTCCTGCATCCATTATTGCTGTTTTAGAAAGAAATAGAAATAAATAACTATTTTATTGTTACAAAAAACCTGGTCATGTTTGGTAACATTGGAAAGGTCATTCTCTGGCTTTTCCAGTGGTACCTCACATGACCCTGTAGCTGCTATGGAGTTGCAAATACAGGGGTCCAAATGCGCATCTATGAAGACACAGGTTTATTCAGAGAGTGGTGAAAAGCAGGAGAATGACTGGAAAATGGCCAAACCAGAAAAATTCTCCCATTCATTTCACTTTCCAAATTGGCCATTTTGACATATAATTTTCCATTCTCCAGTCATTCTCCTGCTTTTCACTGCTCTCTGAATAACCCTGATAGTTATCCTTTCTCTGGGTCTATTATGGGGCATGGGCCTGGAGCTGCTGCTCCATCAGCCCCTTTGTTAATCCGGCCCCTGCCAGGATCGGGGTCCCCCCAGCATCTGTTCATTTTGACTAGCAAACCTAGGTGTCGGCTAGCTCCCTGCTTACTCAACCCAGCCCATTGTTACTAACAGGTTTATCTCCGCCAGTGATCCCAGCAGGTTAATCAGAGGACAGATAATCGGACACGTGCAAGGTCACGCGTATAATTATGGTATTTCGACAGGAATCCGCTTATTGGCAGAGAACTGCTTTTAGTGTATGTGTGTTTTTATTTAAATCTATATTCTAATAGGTCACAGCAGGCTATTTAAAGGGAAATAATCGGCCTCGGAGTTGCGTTAAGCGCTGCTCGCTAATATGTCCTTGAAAGTGAACAGATAGATCCCGCTGGGGGCTTTCTGTAGCCAACGCGTCCGCTGTTGCCGCCTTACGCTTTGAGAAGGAGCCTGGACCCTTACTGCATGACCATTTACGAATTGCAGGGGACGCTTACTTTTAGTGACGTGCTTTTTGGACGTTGATCCTATTGGTAAAGCTGGCAACGTCAGCGGTAGTTTTTTTTCTTATTCACCTAATCTGTGTTTTCACGTGGCCGGGCTGTGGGAAAGTGGAACCGCAGGGTTTTCAGATCAGTGCCCAATATGGTGACGGCAATCAGGATTCAAAGCAACAAGAAAATTGGAAAGAGAAAAAAAATATCAGAACTGGTGACAGCTTTGCCGCTCGACTCTCCCCCCCCCCCCCTTTCCAGGCTAGTGATTTTTTTTTTTTCCGGCTAAGCTCAGCCTGCATTTTCGGTGCATCACTAGTTTGCATTCCGACAGCTGCCCCGGCCCCTCGGATACCGGCAAGCCAGCCCAGCTCTGGCTTCCAAGTATCGAGGAAATTTGCACGAGTACAAAGTATTTTTGCAAATGGCAGTATCGGCGCCGATACTAGTATCTGTGCATCCCTAGTATGTATGTATGTATGTATGTATCTCTTTAGCAAAGGATAAGCACTCAGTCTCCCATTATTAGAAAACTGGTCATGAAGGCATGAAGATCAATCAAAAAAGTGTACAGTATATCCAGCGGCTTGAGGGATGCACTGAACAAGGGGATTGTTAGAATCCAAGCATTTATCATTTACATTTAAATATTCTATTTTCTTGCAGCCAATCGGCATAGAAGTCTGTAGGCAGCTGCAAACCAAATAGCAACCTGATTGGCTGTGCTCTGAATAGAGCTTCTTAGAATGATCTTTTAATTTGATGAATTTTGTTTATCATAACTACTCACACTCTTACATTTATTTTGACAATATTTTGTAAATCCCTTTTCAGCCTCAAACCAAAACTCTGCTCACGTCTGAGGTCCTTAATCTGTTATCTTGAAGGTGCGTGGCTTGCAATTCTCCCATTTCCCTACCCCATATTTTGCCAGATTGTTGCCCGCTCTGCCATTGGTGATGAGGGGACACAAAGTGGAAGTTGAACAGCTGTTGGCTCGTTATCTCTCCCTGTATTAGGAGCTTGTTTTGGTATAAAAGTCTGTGTCTAACCAGCAAGCATGTATCAAAACCGTTATAAGCGCGACATGGCTGAGGGCTTCCATGCTAACTGCTGCCCTGTAAGCCATTAGTTACCGGCACATGGCTGAACGCTCTTTTTATTGCATCTCCAATGGTAGGCGCTGAGTTTGCATTTCTATTAATCAAGAAATTTAGGAACCAGGATTGGAATTGTAGGATCCAGTGACCACTAGCTGTAGAAGGACATGATGGAAATGCCATGGCTTGGCAGAGGTATATTCAGGGGGATTGCGTATGCGACATCCTGGGTAGGTGCTCCTTGTATGCCATTGATATGCGTTTCATGATATTCCTAGCTGCTCTGCATTTTCTCCTCCCCTGATGCGAAATAAAGCGCAGTACAGTGATATCGCTGAAAAATCCAAGCAACCTGAACAGGAATAATTAAATCAATACTGCCAGAGGCTCATTAACCCTATCCCGGCCAAGCACCCTTTGCGATATGCAATCCCCTCTGTGCACAACAAGCCAGTGATTAATTGACCCTTTTATTCCCGGTTGAAAAATGAGACGGCTTTCCTGAGCCACGGAGCCGCGGCTTTTCAATAAGCAAATGTGGACCGAGGAAAAGTGAAGAAGTATTCAAAGACCTAAGTGCTTTGACAATGACCGTACATCATCCCGGCTATCTGGAGATAAAGCATGTGTAAGGAGAGGAGATCAAAAGCCCCGTCATCGCGCTGCTTTCGGAAATGTGCCGCGAGGATGAAATATGAAGGCCTCGTGGCCAGTCTCGCCTAAAAAGACCCCTGTGCATCCCGGCACCATTCTGTCACCACAGCCAGAGCCCGTAGTATAATTTCAAAAGCACGAGCCATGTATGGGTTTTAGGAATTGGGCAATGTTTAGTGTATATTTAGTTTTGTGTCGAATAATCTATAAACCAAAGAGCCGGAGGTGAGATTCCAGGAGCCAATGTGTACCTGGCCCCCTGTGGTTTTAACAAACCGGTTCATGTAGGACTGAAATAGTTAAACGATCAGTCGGAAAATAATCCGTAAGAATAGTTGTCATCGATTTTAATCGGCATGTGTCCAGCACACAATGTTTAGAGCCAGATGGAGTTAAATGTTAGTAGTCCCAGATGCTAGTTTGGAGCTGGTTGGAGAAGATGCATGGTTGCTTTACTCTGTCTGATGTAGGCTGGGTTCACACCTGAGCGTATCTCAGATGCACGTTTCTGTCGGCCTTTTTTTGAGCGATTACCTGGCTTTTTTGACAATTAGAAACACGCGTCGTACGCGCGTTTTTTTTTGATTGACTACTGAGGCGGCCAATGGGCCCCTTTTAAAATCTGTCATTCTTGTATTAATAGTTTACACCGGCCAGATTTCCCGTGCAGGCGGGGACGAGGTTAATCTTTAATTCAAGTGCAGACTAAATGAGCATTAATGTGACCCTCTGTATTCATTCATAGATTATTTCTATCAGTGGACCAACCCTGAAGACGCTTTTTATACACACACGCCTTTCACTCCAGCGCTCAAATCTCGTCCTACCCCTTCTACAAAAAAAAACGTAAATGCTAATTATTTTTATCGCACCAACGGTTTCCACATCACTTCACAATAATCAAGGGGGAACGAGAGAAAAAAAAGCTAAAAATGGGAACAAAGGAGTTGTGGGGGGCCGTGCTCAGATGATCTTACAATCGACAGGTAAAATGATATCCTCATGGATCACAATCTGTAGCGAATGGGAACGGCTCAACCTGGCGACTTGTCTCATTACGGCACCTCGTATCTATATAGCACCAACATATTCCGCCGTGCTTTACAACGGGGGATATTCAGCTAAGGCTAGGGTCAGACTAACGCATTTTTCGCGTTGTCCATGAAAAAGTGCGTTCGAACAAATGGACGTATTTTTCACGGAATACGCGATAGCGGTCATACGATGCGCATTTTCGTCCGTGATTTTGTACGGATCATCAACGAAACCCTTTTTGCGTCTGGACGTTATGTTGGCCGGACACGAGCAGGGTCTGACGTCTCCTAATCATGCACACACACCGCTAGCGGGCGCAGCGCACTCTGTACGTCCGTACTAGCGGTTCTGCATTCTCGGAAAAATGCGTTCATTTTCCACTTGCGTTGCGCGGCCGGAGTTTCGTGCGACCGTACTTCGTATATTGGCCGTCATTGCCCGTCATTTGCTGCTAGTGCGGCCGTGATTAAGTGCGCCAGAACGCACGTTAAAAGTGCGCTGGTCTGACCCCAGCCTAAAACTCACTGAAATGGAGAGCCTCACCAGTGGGGAAAAATTCCAGCACTTTATATAATTGCTCTGCTAGGTGCCCCCAGGAGCTTACAATCTAAAGGAATACATGAGACAAAGGGAGCAGGGGGAGCGTGAAGCTGGCGGCCAGACAACGGCAAAACTGGGTGATGTATAGAGTGAGAGGACAGGAACCTGGGGATGAGAGCATTACATTGTGTCGAGAACAAGGTGGGAAGGAGACCTGTGCGGTTTGCGGGAAGAGGGGCCTTATGAGGAGGGGGGTCAAGTGTAACTTACATTTATGCCCAATATTGATACATAGGGTTTTAGATTCACGATACAACTTTCTAAGCGTTGGTCTGCTGCAAAAACGAAGCTGCAGCGGTTTTCATTCAGGAGGAAAGGCAGACAGACTCCCCTTATCACCTTGCACGGGGCAGCACCTTTCATGTCCAGCTTGGCGGCCTCCCGTATCCCAGGACCCTGCTGCTCCCTGTCTGGTTCACAGATAGGTTAGACGTCTAAAAAGGAAATCGTTTTTTCTGATCTGTGCTAGAAAAAGGGTGACTTATCTCAGGGTGACCCCCGCGCAGCTGCAGATCCATATACAGAGATATCGCGACCCCCGCAGCAGGTTCCCAGAGATGTGCCGTGTTTATCTCGGCCTGTCACTGAACCAGCTGAAGACACAGGCCAGGACGGCTTTCCTCACGGCCATTTCCAAGCAGAGCGGCTGATAAGTCATTGTTTGGGTTAATTAGTCCATTATGCGCTGTCTGAATAGGTTTTTATTAAATAATATATATTATTTGGGCTGCAACTAGTGATTACTGAAATAATCGATTCGCTGGCTGACTTATTTTTTTCGATTAATCGGATAACAAAGAAATGCAATATAAGATAATATGAGATAAGAGCCTGGATGAGCATTTTAGCAGAGTCCTGATTAAGAAAGGGACGGATGCGTGCAATGTTTTTTAGGTGGAAATGGCAGGATTTGGTTAGTGACTTAATATGAGGAGTGAAGGAGAGATCAGTCTAGGAGGACACCGAGGCACCGGGCCTCAGAGGTAGAAGTAATAGTGGCACCATTCACCCGAAGGGAAATAAGCGCCAAAGTAGTATCTGAGGTTAATAATGTTTAACCAAGTCTAACTCTAAACAATGTGTGCTTTACACGGGCCGATTAATCAACCAACCGATTAGTTGTCAACTATTTTCGCTATCGATTATTGATTAGTTGTCGATTAATCGATTTTAGTTGCGTCAGCCCTAATATAAACTTACGTGTCAAAGTTATCAGGCCTCGTTTACCCCTTCACTACAAAGTGGCTTTCCATAAAATCAATATATTCTGTGACGGCAAGTTCCGTCCTAGCCTCGGCCGGTGTAGATGTTGAAGTGGTATCGCTTACGTTAAGTCACCCTAAAGGGACCTTCTAATGTTGTGTTTTTTTTACATCCACGTACATCTATTCAGCATGTTAAAACATTTCACTCTCCCGTCTCACGGAAAGCAGGTCTTCACGCTCAGGGAAGTCCCACATCTGTCATGTAGGTGATGAAGGATCGGACGCTCGGCCATTGGGCAGGCAGTTTGCGAGCGCGGTGATGTCATGGTGGGTGAGCTGGGAGAACGCTCAGCATTCAGAAGCGAGACTCCTCGTTAAAGTAAAACATGCCTCCGACGTTTCAACGGGACGCTGATTAATTACACGTCAGCCTTTTCATACCGCACGTCCGGCAGAAATTGTTTCTCCTGAAAATTGTAACTGTTTCCTTTAACGCCTCCGTAGCCGCGTGGAATTGCTGTACATCACACATTTACAGGGCTGCTCGTGGCCTGTGATCAGACAATGAACCTCTCCTCTTCATAATATTTATCCATGAAGGAGCTCAGGCTCTGCATTGGTAACGTTTCGCAGCTTTTCTTTGGATTGTTACTCGCTCTTCTTGTGACCTGAATATTGAACTTCCCTTGCGGTCTGATTCTGATATATTTTATATGTCAGAATCGGTGCTATTATTCGGCCCCCCTGGAGGTATCCAGAGTGTGGCTCCGGGTTAAATTTCACTGCTGAAAGTGGTAACCTGAGCCACACTTGGGCTGGATACATACCTGTCCCTGCGCTCCCTCACTGTCCCCTGCAGTCACCTCTGTCCGATCGCGTTGTCCTGTCTCTCGTGAGAAGGGAACCAGGAAGCTGCGATCGCACGGAGGAGAATGCGATTGCGGGAGAACAAAGAGGGAGCGCAGGTAAGTATCCAGCCCGAGTGTGGCTCAGGGATACCGCTTTCAGCAATGAAATTTAACCCCAAGCCACACTCAGGAAAAAACACCAGGGAGGTTAATGTCAGTGGGGGCGAAAACGGACGTTCTTTCATCGCAGACACCCGTGTCCTCGTCTTGCTGTGCGCAAAGCTATACAAACCTCCAGCCTCCTTTGATGATGGGCAGTGGTGACGCCCAGCAGGTGAGCTTGACAGATGCTTTTTAACCCCTTTTAGTACCAAGTGATTTTTCAAAAATCCACTGTGAGGAACAAGTTTTTTTTTTCTTGGAAAATAATTAATTGCACAGGAAGTAATATTTGGGAATATTCCCATTGAATTGCTGTGCAATAATAAACTTTTACAGTAAGAAATACAAAGAACTGCATCCCAGAGCTCCTGTGCTACATTGCCCCATATGCAGCAAGGAACTCTGGGTAGGGCATGCAAATGACATCTGTCTCACTTTTTTGCATCCTGGGTCTGTTTTTACACAGAACCAATGCCATACTAGATTTTTTTTTTTATTTTTTTTTAGCAGAGATCAAGTTTATGCAACTGGTCAAAGCTTACTGTAAAAGTATACATTTTATAAAAATATATATTTGACAGATGGCGCCATCTACGGACTTAATGGAGTTACTGCCGTTAGACCCGCAGCTTGCAGACCTGTGCCACGTCGGCTCGAACGCCTGATAAAGGACATTCCCTAGCTGATTTTTTATTTTTATTTTACCGGTTTTGGCACCTTGGGCATCATACCACAGGGCTGAACCTTTGAGCGCATCTTCTGGAGCCCAAAAGCAAAGGAAACTCGTTTGCAACAAACAAATTTAACTTGCAATCATACAGCACAGCTCCGGATCATGTTGACATTACCTCTGGCTGCGGTGTCTGCTACCACTGATCCTGTATACTCAATCTTGGTAGTGAAGGGGTTAACCCTTTCACTGCTGAGGACGTGTGGGGAACGTCTTTATTGACTCCTAAGGAAAGATAGTGGTGGAGATAGGGGTTTGTTTGAACCCCGATATCTCCTGACTATTTTCAGCTAGCAGGGTCATGTTTGGTATCATTAGAAAGGCCAGAGCATGGCCTTTCCAATGATACCAAATATCACCATGGGTAAAGTAAAAAAAAAAATAATAATAAACGAAAAATGTTTTTTTGGGTTTTTTTAAAACGTGAAATGGCTCAGCAGTGAAGGGGTTAAACGAGAGTTTTACAGAGTGACGTTCAACGGGAACAAAGAGCCAATAGCAGTCCAACCTATATATATTAATGGGGGCTTTTATCACTGCGTTTGGTACATTTATCCATGATCCGTATACTGTACCAAAGAGAAGTATCTCCTAGGTCTGCAAATGGAGAGTATGGACACTGAACGGAAAGCTTGTGTTTGAGACGGTGTACATATGTATAACTACAATGCATGCATACCTCCTGCTGCTCTCTCCTGATCTGCTGTTGCGCGCCAGGCTCTATCCGTCGCTCGTTTCCGCTCCGGTGACTTTGCGTGTCTGCTAGCTCGCACCCTCGAGTCTTTTTAAACTCTTGTTTCTTTCGTGATTTATTCTGGTTTCTGCCACGAGGCAAACGTTCAAGGATTGCTAACAATACACAATCGCTTATGTCCTTCGCACTCTTCCCACGCGAGCCCGTCGGAAACGCCGACAATCGACGCGGCAGACACGCCGTTACCAGATGGGAAAGCGATATCGCTGGGTTCTGCCCGTCTTGTCAGCATTGGTGGGATTTAGCCTAACCTCGATAGCACAAGAATTCAAAGTATAAATGTAGGTTTTGTTGTTTACTTTTTAAGCTGGGAGTTTACGGCCACCGGCCGCGGTGCAGGACTAGTCTTCGCCTGCTCGGCGTATCATCGATATTCCCTTCTGATTAATTAAGGTCCGTACATAAAGAGCCAAAAATAATAACTTCTACTGGAATGGAAGGGGGGGGGGAGCTGCTGTAAATGGTGTTTCATAAGTTTTTATTGTAAGGAATAATGTGAAACTGCAGCTTTAACGACCTGCCCTGATTTGCCGGAGGGGAATTTCTTTAAAAAAAAACCCGAAGTAAAAATATAACGATCCGATCCAAATCTATTTTAAAGAAAGAAAAAGTTCCTGATTAATTTGGCCGGAGCAGGTATTGCTTTGTGAACCAAATCCTCGCTTCCAACTACTTTTTAGCAGATTTAAATCTGATGGTCGGTTTGCTAGATTTTTTTTGTAATTCACCGCACCCCCCCCCCCCCCCCCATGCGAGCACCTGCATGACATAATTGTCTCAAATTATTCAGGGAGGCAAAATAAACGTAACTGATAAAGACTGCGTGCTGTCAGCGGGCCCTCACACACAAATAGAGCTTTTTGTAACCAACACTGGCAGCAATTTCAACAACCCATAATTACGGAAATGCCAGTTAGCTGGGGTTTTTTTTTTTTTCCTTCCCGTTTTTTTTTTTCTTTTTGGGTGTTTGTTTAAGCTGATGCCTAATTATAGCCATCCGCGCAATTTGCAAATACATGCTAGAGGCCGCAGATTTTTTTTTATACCAATTCTGTATTGCTAGAATTCCCAGAAACCTCAAATGGTGAGCAAGACCTTTAAATCTATATATTCTATTATACGCACGCACTACTATAGGGTCACTCAAAGTATCTATACATGTTATACACCTACATCATATAAAAAAAATAAATTGCCTCCTGCAAATTAAATCTCTTATAACCAATGTAAATAAAAATAGATTTTTTTTTTTGGTTGAATTAAATGGCGATTTAAAGTGTAAGCTCTTCTGCCAACTTCAAGGCAAACCTAGCGTCGGACTAACGCAGTGATCACGTCAGTGTCGCTGCACAGTTTAACGTCCGTCGTAGCATTGATTTGTGATCAATAGAGACCAACACACGAAGTACGTGCGCATGCACCACGCAGGTGGCAATGGACGCCATTTAGGCTAGGGTCAAACGAACGCATTATTCGCAGCGACCATCATAAAGTGCATCCGAATGCATTGATGTATTTTTTTCACGGAATGCGTGAAAACGGTCAGACGATGCGCATTTCGTGTGTGTTTTTTTTTTCTCTACGGATCGTCAATAAAACCCTTTTTGCGTCTGGACGTTATGTTGGTCGGACATGAGCAGCGTCTGACATCTCCTAATCACACACACACGCCGCTAGCGGACGCAGCGCACTCTGTACGTCAGTACTAGTGGTTCTGCGTTCTCAAAAAAAATGCGTGTGTTTGCCGCTTGCGTTGCGCGGCCGGACTATTGTGCAGGCTGTACTTTGTATATTGGCCGTCATTGCCCGTCATTTGCTGCTACTGCGGCCATGATTAAGTGCGCCTAAACGCACGTTAAAAATGCGTTAGTTTGACCCCAGCCTTAGGCCTCAACGTAAAAGCGCTACGACTGACGCCCAGAGTGCGCTGCGTCCGCGTAGCGGCCTTTGTGATGACGCAACGTCAAATGCAGCGCATTTGCGACGTCCATCACGTTGACGCTCAGAAGTTTTTTGTTTTTTTTTGTCTGGCTGACTGTACCTGTCTTTTAATTTTAATTCCCATGTTTGGCTTTTTTTTTTCTTTCTACATCCATTAAAAAACAAACAAAAAAAAAAACACAGACCATGTGGCGTCTACAGTATCTTCCGTCAGTACGTCTGTCTGTTATGCACGCACACAGAGTGCGCTCAGACTGCGTTCATCTGACATTAGCCTTCGGGAAGTCTTGACATGAATGCATTGACGCAAGACCTTTTCAGCTGAGATAAAATTTAAAGTAGTGGGTTTATTTCTACCTGGCACATAATGACCCTATTTAAAAAAATAAATAAATAAATAAACCTGACAAGGATGGTGGCAAATATGACCCGGCTGCAAAATATGGGTAGCAGTGGAAGTAGAGCATCTGTTGTTTTGTTTGTTTTAATATACTACAGTACTTTCTGTATGGTTTGGTGTGTCTGTGTGTGTGTGTGTATATACAGTATACTATTGATATAAATTAGAATAAAATAAAAATATTTTAAATATATAAATTTTTTATATACATGTTTTTATAAATAGAATTTTATCCATATAAAATATATATATTTTTATTTATGTATATACTTTTAAAACATACCGTATATAAATGTATAAAACGTACAATAGAATTTAAATGTGTAAATATGTTTATGAAAATGCATATAAAATATTCAGATTTTTCAGAAAATGTAAGGGATGAACCTTTGTAGCTCAACATAATATTGCACAGACGTTCTGTTATAGAGGTATCTGACAGGATGTCTTGGCCACCTTTGCTCATCGGATTTGCACTGCATTACATAAATATATGGAGACAGTGAATTTCACACAATTAACTCGGTCAATAAAATCACGTTCTCGAGCCAGGTGTCCCTCAAAGATCCATTGTCACCTGCTTTGCTGGAAAAACACATTGTTCGCTGCTTTGAGTAAATTTAATTTGCAACCATAGGATGTTCTCTTCAACACATGGATCATAAACGCCAAACCGTCTTTGTGTAGAGTTTTCCCGTACGTCCTTCATGGCCGTAACAAGTGGGTTGACCGCTCGTCCTCCAGAACAGGCAGGGTTTATTCTATATATACTTTCGCTTCATTATTTCTGTTAATAATTTTGTCGTCACATGATGTCAGGTGTGGGATTTTCCAATGTTTTCGTATTTCGGAACATTTTGGACATTCGGCCTGTGTTTGTAATTCTACCGGCTGCTGGGATAACCGGCTGCAGATAGGGTCCAGCGCGGTGTTGACGTTGCACATACGTAGCGAGTGTATTGTGTAATTTCAGGCACGTGTCAGCCGTTGTATCGCATGACCCCATTCTCTTACATCCCCGTACGACGTGGTGTTATTGATTCGGTCGCCTGCACACGCTGACAATTTGCGGATTTCTGTCGCGGCCACGTTGTGCCTTTCACAATAGAATCCTATGCCAGTTCGACGGTCCCCCTTCTCGGCTAACATCTGCAGTGACACATCTGGAATTACATCTCTTTTGTTTTAAACCCATTATAAATGTTTGTGTTTAGACAGGTCAGTTTAACCTTTCCTCCTTTACAAGACCCCTACCACCATGACATCCCCTCAGCAATGGAACATGAGGGGCCTGAGTGCTTCTGGAGCTGCTTGGTTCAAAGACCCGCCATTGCTACGAATCCCCCCCCCCCCCCAGCTTTACTAGAACGAAACATCGCCATTAAATAGGTCTGGCCAGACTGAGTTAGATGTCCCTAGACCAAAAGGATGCGTATGGAAGACCTTTAGTAATTATCGGAAACTCCTCACCATTGAATATGTTCTTGACCCTGTATTTCTATTTGTTACTTGAAGTAAGCTTATTGTGTAAGAGTTTATATGTAGTACCGAAGCAACAAGTCTACAGATGATCATAAAGATCAGTGGTACGCGGCTTCGCTTATTGATAGGTATGTGTCTTGGAAGAAAACCTGTCCAATTCGGCTGGTGCCATCTCTTCTATACCAGGTGAACATGCTTCGGAATACAGGACTGAAGAGGCGATGGCTTTATTCCACGACCAGAGTTGCCTTGTAGCAATTTGTCCATCAGAAGGAAGTATTCTGCCTCCCTAGCAAAGCTGTGAGGAGTGGGCGCTTGAGACTAGCTAAGTCTGTATTGACCAGTACTCACACGATGAAAGTTCAGCATACAGCGTCAACTCAGCAAAACTGACACGTAGAAAGATGAATCCAGTTGAAAACTTGATCAGATTGACAATCTTTGTAATAGTGTACAGCAATGCAAGTGAAAAGACTCTGTCCAGCAGTGAGCAAAGATGGCCAGTCATAAGAGGTGAATGGCCTGGATTTTTTGTTGACTTCTGGAATGAATAGGTTTGACCAGTGCAATGACGTGAGAAATGTCCAGCTGCTGCCAGAAGCCTGTCCAAACCTAGGTCAATGGAGCTAGAGAGGTAGAATGGAAGGTTCCACATGTAGAAGGCTGGCACAAAAAAGCCCTCTTGGGGTCCTCTCGACCTATGACAAACTTTTAGAGTCTTTTGAAGCCTCAACTTTTTTTTGGATGCAAGCCCGAGTGACCAAAAATGGCCACTGAACGTCTCTCTGAAAGTATAGCTTCTCATCATCTTTCGGGGACTTGAGGATCGGAGTATGTGACGTCTCGCTATAGAACTCCTGATGCTCGGAAATTTTGCTCTGGAGGCAGACAGAAGCCGAACGCGTTAGCGGCTGTGCAGGCTTTTTATCGTATGTGTGAATGACTTGTGCTGAACATTACATATGTTCTTCACAGCTTGAAATGATATTTTCACACACTTTGTGTGTACAAACCGCTCAGGGATGCAGGGAATAGTCTTTAAATGCTTTTGTATGTGTATACAAGACGGGAAATCTATACTTGACTATTAGCAGCCAAGGAAACAAACATTTGGTTTTTAGCAAGCAGATCATTTTACTCGTTTGAAAACACACACCAAACACTTTGAGCAGCCTTTATCTGGAATGATCACAACCAGAGTCTTCTGGATTTCAGCATTAAGGAGAATCTGTGACCAACCCTTTTTTTTTATATATATATATATATATATATATATATTTCACAGACCTGATAAAGCAATTTATGATCAACCTAAACGTACAGGTTTTATTTGCAAATGAGCTATATATATATATATGTGTGTAATAAGCAATGCTCATAATAAATGGTATCGGATTCCATATCCTACTTCACGGGCATCTAGGACACCTCAGCACATCATACCTGCCATCGTTTGAACTGTGAAGTCTAGCAATTTTTGGTTGCCTTATCGAATTCCAACTTTTAGTGTTCCTTGGGTGACCATCACTATCATTCGTGACCTTATCACATCATTGTATGACCTGACCAATTTCTGAATTCTGTCACCCCTGTCCGTGAAAACTCAGGCTGGGATTTTCCTGTTAATGTCGATGCATCCCTAGTACCTTTATCGGTCGAAAATGGTGCTTTAGGCCGAAAGGAAAAATCGGCTGAAATAATTGGCCAAAAATCGGGCATCTGAACCATGGCCCCCTGCGCGGCGGGCCTCCAGGCCCAGGTTCTGATCCTGAATTTTCGGTTTCTGTATCGGCCAGGAAATTTTAATTTCGGTGCATCACTAAAAAGGACATTGCCACGAACCTAAGCCCTACTTAGAATACTTGTGCATTACAAACACCACATTATAAAACACATTTTCTGTATGTATAATATGTTGTAACATCAGTTAAGTCATTTTTGCTGCTGTTCCTTCTTCCATGTTTTTGTTTTCAACCCCAAATGGGAAGTGCTTGGTACGTGTATAAATAAAACCCACCATTTTTTGCCTCTTAGCTGAAAAGCAGCAGGAGGGCATGCAGCTGCTCAGAAGAGCAGCGTTTGGTTGCATTGGTTAGGACTCCCTCTACCAAGAGGTGCCTTGATGGGGCGAGTGAGCTTATGCTTCAATGGCCATTTTAGCAAACTAAAACCTCTAATTGTGTTCTTCTGTTGCACATGGAAATGTATAGAAACAAGCGCAGATGACACCTTTTTTTTCTTGCTTTATTTTATACATGAATTGGGTTGTTACTCCTGGTTGTTGCAGCTGCTCTATGTATTATAAAACACACGCTGCTGTTCTTTTCTTTTTTGAAGTAATTACATGTAAAAATAAAAAACCTAGTTTTATCTCCTTTCTATTTTATGTTCTTTTCCCATGATGTAATATTTTTCCATAATCTTGTGGGAGTTTCACTTTGTGGCTGTGCTTTATCGTATGCAGTATTTTGTGAGATTTTTGACTCCTTTTAATAGGTCATGGATATATTAATTATGACGTGTATTTTTCTTATTTTAGATATTTATTTATTTGAAAAGGATTTTACCAGGAAGGATACATTGAGATTTCTCTAGTTTTAAAGTATGTCCAGGGTTCAAGAACATTGAGTGGTTACAGTTGTTACAGAAATGCAAACTATTAAAAACAAAACACAAATATACAGATTAACATATTATGGGAAGGGCTAGAACCTTGGGTTAATTAGGGTGATTTGCAAAGTGGAAGCAGCTGGAAAGTAAGCTACAAATTTCAGACCAGCACTGGGTGGGGAGGGAGGGTGGGACAGCAGAGTCCAGGAGCAAGCGCGGTGGCAGAGGGTGATGTGAGTGTGTGGCTGGGCTGTGGAAGAAAGAATTTGCAGAGTCAGATCATGCGGGCTGTATAGAGTAAATTTGTTGACGACCGGGGAGGGGGGGGAGGGGCAGCCATATGGCAGCATGGCTTTAACAAAGCAGGAAATACATTTAGCAAGAAAAAACAAACAGCCAAAATATTAATAGATAGATGCAAGCATAAAATATTAACAGTACGATTAAAGTCAAAATTGTGGCGCAGAATTGCAGAAGACATGTTGAATCGCCGGTACCTTCAAATTCAGAGTCCAGGAGCAAGCGCGATGGCAGAGGGTGATGTGAGTGTGTGGCCGGGCTTCAGATTCAGAGTCCAGGAGCAAGCGCGGTGGCAGAAGCTGATGTGAGTGTATATATATTATTGACCGTGCCTCCAATACCAGTGGTATAATTTGGTATTACCCTTAAGATAAGGATTAATAACCAATCAATGAATATACGTCTTAACAAATATATGGCGCGTTATCCCGAGTTCTTTTGATGCTATCTAGATATTTTTAGACACAATAAAATCAATAAAGATGATATGAGGCTGCGTAACGGTAAAACAATTCAAACCAAAATTTATTCACAAGTCAAGTTTCATACAATCATATGTTATCAATGGATTAGCAAGATGCAATTTCAAAAGTAATTATAGATCGTGATTAGTTGCGATACTGCGACACGCAATAATCTAATGGACAAATATTTTAGGTTTATAGACCGCACCACATATATACATGCCTCCGTTCTTAAACACCAAGTTCCATTCTATTCACTTAAACCTTTCCCATTATAAACCAATCCTCAACCTGGCTAAAAAAAACACTTGGTTACTGGGCATCACCTGCAGCACAATTTATTATTGTGGGGACCTATTCACTAAATGTAACTTCCTTCAGGGAGATACATAACACACTCGATAGGTAGACTATCTCTTCCACAGATCAATCACAGCACTTCATTCAATATACGTTAACCCAAAGCTTCCTATTGACTTACATGCATTCAATCGAAAGGGCTGCAAGATGTATATGGAAGGCGTTATGTTCGTTTTACTAATGGGGCTGATGGCACTTGATATATAAAAACTATTTCACGGTTCCAGCGTATCTCACTAAGGGTACACAATTGGTCTTTAGAAGTCCACATCCTGTATTCTTGGAATATAAATAATTTCACTAAATTATGGCGCAAGTAGGCAGCCATAATAGTTTCTCCCTTAGCGCTCGTCAGCAGTAGAGCGGAAAGGCTGATACTATTCTACTGTTTAGGCTTCAACAGCAAAATAATTCATTTATATTCCTTTAATTTGTGATAGACATCTAAAGTAAGGACTATGCAATTAGAAAATAGATATCAAGTTACTCAGTTATACTTTACCATCTGATAGTAAAGATAGAATGGTGGAAGATTGGGGTGTGGTCGCGTCTTTCTCCCCTCCAAGCGTCCCTCAGGTCTCTCCCCAAACTTTCTTTCAGGGTCTCTTTTTTTTCTCTCAGTTCCCTTCCTCTTGAGTACCCCCTCTATATAGTGGTTTCCCGCCCAGTTTTAGATCTAGTCCATCACTATGTGGCCTCATTTGATTGGAGGATATATATATTCATTAACTCCAGGGGTCTGTCCAGGTGTTATATTACCTGGCCAGCAGATGGAGCTCTCAGATCAACCATCAACCTTCTACAGGAATTAATTTATGTGGCCAATCTTTTAATGGTTTGGGGGTCATTTTAACCTATATCCTGGGACTCCATAGATTTATTTAACAATCAATATTATTTCTATTGTTGAATCGCCGGCATACTTTGCCACGGCGTGCATGCATCTCCTACACCCCTTATTTATATCCAGAGATATGTGTGTATGAGGTGGTTCGGCAGACACATTCATTCATAATTACCAGACTTAATCTGTTTTATAAATGTTAATACACAAGACATTTGTTATGTAATCATTAAATGTGGTAAGGCCTCTCTCTATCTTTTATAAAATACCAAGATTATCTATTATAACTGACCACATAAATTAAATATTCAAATACCATATTGTGTTAGAGATCAGAACAGTGCTATATTATAGCATTACAAAACGGGTTATTCAGGTCATTTAACCTTTTCTGGGTTTTTTTATTCTACAGGTTGGGCAATTGATTGTCCAAGGGTTATATGGCTTCAGAGCTTAGATCTGACCAAATAAACACACTAGCAGTGGTGTATTTTGGCCTAGGCCAACAAGGCCTAGGCCTAGGGCGGCACTTTCCAGGGGGCAGCGGCCCGCACTGGTGGCCCCACCCCAAAAAAAAATTAAAAATTTCTTTACTTTTGCAAAGTATTTTACCAGGAAGGATACATTGAGATTTCACTAATTTTCAAGTATGTCCTGGGTAGGCAAGGCCTAGGCTTTCACTTTCCAGGGGGCAGCAAAAAACCTCACCACTAAATGGGTTACTCACAGAGCACCGAAATGACGCCAACATTTTGGTGTTCTGTAGTTCCCTGCACTTCGGGGAATAAAATTTCCCCACCCTGCAGTGAATTCACCATTCACTGCAGGGTCCCCAAAGTACATGGAGTCGGCCGCTGAATGCTGCCACCGCAAACCCGTGGCCTGCTGTTTTCAAAAGAACTACTGAACGAAAATGTCTGGAATTTACATATAAGATCTTATGATTGATAATAAAAAGTTCTGTTACAGTAAAAAGAAAAACTGCTATTAAAAAAAGGGGGGAAATTTTGCTGAAAAATTACTAAAAATAAAGACTTTTTACTGCAGATTAAAATAATAAATGGTTTATTAGATATTGCATAAAAACGGGAATATTTTTAACATTGAAACCACCGAACATCAGGGCATTTCACTGCCATTTCTCTGCTGTTTTGTGTTCTCTGAATAGATTAACCATTACTTCTCTATGGGGATTTGCAATGCCTTCAAACAGCACCGTACTTGCTGGCAGTTCGCCAAACTTGTGTGTGAGCATATCACAGAGCAGTGGTGTACTTTGGGGCGGCCCGCCGTCCGCCACTCCCCTGGTACCAGTGATTATTTGGGTGTCATTAGGGGGTACTAGGAGGTGCCACTGTCACTGTGTGTCAGCTTTGAGCTGTGTTCTCAAACAACGAGCAGCGGAGCAGGGTGCTTGCATACGGAATAAAATCGAATAGAATAAAAATCCCTCTCTCCTCCCTCCATAGCTCCTCCCCTGCCCCGCAGCAGCTCTAAAAGAGGGGAGGGGGATGTGATTTGTGTGCAGAGAGACATGACCGTAAATGGCAGGTTAAGGGGGGGGGGGTTATCGGCAGATGAAGCCCTGTCTGCTTACTGCTGTTTAAAGTGGACCTTTCCTTAACCAGCACTGCAGTGATAGAAATTTGTCATTGAGCTGCCTGGCTCCTGGTGAGGCTGCGTGCGTGCAGGTCACGCGGTCTGGCCAGTCAGGTGGTACTGAGTCTCAGTACCACCCGACTGGCTGAACCACGTGACACGCACGCAGCTGCCCGCCCTTTCGTTAACACGGACTCTCACTCTATTCTGGACTGAACACCCACCGGGAAGGGAATCAAAGCCACGGTGCACCCTCTGGCAGTGGCAACCCACTGCTGACAAGATGGCTCCACGCACAGGCACAGCCGCGATCCTAACGTGGCCTGGAGGGACCTCCTGCTGAGTCCGTACACAGTCCCTACTGACTCTGCACACAGCCCTACCGCGGACGGAGGCCGGTAAATATAGAATAAATAATTGCTGTGTGCTCATATTCACTCGGTTTGCTGGGAGTTTTATTGCAGTGGATTCTGATGCACTCATACACACCGCACATTGCATTGCTGGGAGTTTTATTGCTGTGGTTTCTGATACAATCATAAACACTGCACATTGCATTACTGGGAGTTTTATTGCTGTGGATTCTGTGATACACACTGCATATTACTGTGAGTTTTATTGCCCTGGAGCTCTGGGATACGCTCATACACACTGCACATTACTGTGAGTTTTATTGCTGTGCAGTTCTGATATGCTCATACACAGTGCCCATTTCTGTGGGTTTTATTGCTGTGCAGCTCTGTGATACACTCATATGCAGTGCACGTTTCTGTGGATTTTATTGTTCAACCAATTGGAGCGGCTGTGATCCAGTATACTGGACATGCGTGGCTGTTCTTTGTTAAAATGCTTGAATTTAAACATTTCATAATTTTATTTATCTCAATAGATACATTTGAAATGGTATACAAAATATACAAGTAGGCACTTGGTATCCACTTTTAATATAAAGAGAGGAAAAGGCGGAGCTCTAAGAGTAAAAGGTGGACCTTAAAGAGGAAGGGTGGGGATTAACCAGGAAGAGGTGTGCCCTTGACAGGAAGGGGTGCCTCAAATTTAAATTAGTGGGTGCACGAGTTTAGTCAGGCCTAGGGCAGCACAAAACCTAAATACACCACTGCACACTAGGTTAAGCTCGGCTGCCCATTGTTCCTTTACTTCAAGGCAATGCGGTTTACCATATCAATTCTTTTTTACAGCCAGAATTAGTTAGGACAGTTTCTGAACAATGGACCGTTCTTCCCTTGTTTGCGTAAAGACAACGAATTTAGCTTGTTACATTTTAGCCACACAGACAAATTGTCTGTGTGACGCAATTCCTGGTCCCAAATTTAAACAGTCCTGCGAAATATAGAAATTTCATATCTGAACTGCTCTGACAATTTAACCGTTAATGAGGTGAAGGGAATGTTTAGATAAGGCTGCAGGAGGTCTATTGTCCTGCTTTTGCTACCCGAAATAAAAGCCGAAAGAGATATGACAGGGAGCTTAAAAGACTTCAAATCTACCCCCTGGTGATGTCATTTGAATACATACCACACAATACAATATGAGTCGGTGATCAACCCATAGACTCCATTCTATGGCCAAAGTCACACAGCGAGGAGCAAGTGATGGAAAGATAGTGTGTGTGTGTGTGTGTTGTGTTGTTAACAACACAATATATCACACAATGGATGCATCCAGTGACACATATAGAGTAAAATATTTTCTTAACTAAACATATAAAAGAAAACAAACACAAGGGTGTTTCATTTTTTGGTTGTAGTGGCCCTCTAATTGGTGGTAGGTCCAACTGCAAGGGACGTTTGCCCCCATATATCATGTTTCCATTGGTGCATTGTAGACTTCTATGCCACTGTAAGTGTGTGACTTGTCATAGGGGCGGTGCTTATAGGCTGTTTTTCAAAGTCTACTTGCCTTCTGGCATCTGGCTCAATATATGGTGTTTTGATGTAGGGATGCAACGAAATTATCATCCGAAAGGAAAAAACGTCTGGAAAAAAATCAGCCGAAAATCCAGTCATCTGCACCTGGGCCCTGGAGGCCTGGCCGAGACGGGGGCTCGGCTGAGCCGCCAGGGCCCAGATTTGGATGACTGATTTTGGGGATGACACCGTGATTTAGATGGAGATCATGTTACCTACATTCACATGTCTACATTCACATATTTTGGCCCTGAGCTCCTCCAACGGTCTCCTTTGCAGTCCTCCTGTAACTCTCGGATACACAGGCCCACTTCTTCTCACTCTTCTTGCACGCTCAGCATGCGGCGCCAGATGTTGGTCGCAGAATGACGTCACGGAGACGGAAGCCTTTTGACACTGCTGACGGCCGGACCAGGGACAGCTTTGCAGCTGGTTGGGATCTTCCCCCAGGCTAGTAATTTTTAGGTCTCCGTTTTCGGCCGAGCTCAGCCTGCGTTTTCGGTTTCAGTCCGAATTTTTCATTTCGGTGCATCAATAGTTTGCATTCAGACAGCTGCCCCGACCCCTCTGATACCGGCAAGCCAGTCCAGCGCTGGCTTCTGGGTATTGTGGGCGGTATAAGTATTGGGGGTGGGGTAAGGTATCAGCAACATCAAATGAACACAATCAAGAAATGTCCTTGTTTTTTTTGGGTGGTAGTGGCCCTTTAATTCTTTCACTATCAAAAATGTGTATACTTAATTTTGCATCGCAAACCTGTATGTTATTCAAACTCTGTAGTTTAGACCCTTGCTCGCTACTGTCAGACTTGGTCAACCCATGACTATTGCACATAGTTAGAAGTATTTATAAAGCGCCAATAAATTTCTTAGCGCTGTACAATGGGAGAGACAGAAAAAACAAATCTACATACACGTTACACACACGGAACAGAAGGACGGAGGACCCTGCTTGAGAGCTTACAATCTAAAATAACCCATGTGTGCCGTGCTTGCCAGGTCAGGGATTTGTTTTTCGGAATGATGAGTAACCTTATTGTGGCGACTGTGGATTCGATTCCTTTTACTCTTAAAATGATAAACTCATTACACTGGATAATCAAAACAAAGCGGTAAAGCGGACACAAGACAGTGTCAGAACGATATTTGGGAGGCGCTCCTCACTGCGCTGCCTTGTCGGTGACGGCGCGGGAATCTAGATGTGTCATTTCAGCGCTCCTTGCCGGTGCCTTTTTCAAGCAGTCCTGTACCCGGCTAATTGCTTGTTTAAAAGCAGCGTTGTCCTTGAAACAGCTGTCGTAATTTCTGGTTACGAGCAAATTGAGCAATAGATAATCGTTGTGATTTAATGTTTGGCTCGAGAAGAATCAAATTGATCAGTTTATAACAGAGGCGTAAAATAATGTTTGCTGAAGATTTTGATAACAAATAGAGCTGTCCTTATTTAAAATTTACAACCGTATTGCGCGCTAATTGAAACCGCAGCTACCCGACACACGCTTACACGGGAATATCTGCAGAAATTGACACTGTCCATGCTATAACTTTTTGCCTAGGAGTCTGCTGAAATGGGTTAATTAGGACATTTAGCTTTTACATGACTCTTGACAGCAGACATTGCTGGCTTTGCAGGGTCTACGCCACACAATGTTTAATTACACGTCATCGCTATTCTGTTAATGGTTTCAGGAGTGCCGAAATACTGACCCTTTTTATACGTTTTATCTTGAAATTAAAGTGAATCTATAGGTGTTTGCTACCGCTGGGGAAATTAAATGACCAATCCCTTGAATACAATATCCAGTCTATTCAGAGAAAAGTGAAACTCAGAATGACGGGGAAAGTAAAAATTCTAGGTCAAAATAGCCAAACCAGAAAATTTCTAACATTTATCTCACTTTCCAAATCAGCTATTTAGTCTAGATTGTTCTCTACTCCTGCCAGTTCTCCTGGTTTTTACCTTTCTCTGAATAACCCTGTAAGTTTTTAGAATAAATTTTGAAACCCCCGAGAAATCCCAGTTAATGCATGCCTTGTCTATTAAATCAAAAGTTAAAAAAATAAATAAAAATAAAATATATGTAGAAATTAATCCTTTCAATTAAATAACTGTAAACTCATTTCAAAACTTATGCTAAAATTCCAGCATTTTTGGCTTTTCTATGTCGACTTGAAATTTGCTATAAATCACCTCTGAGGTAAGATTTTCACGCCAACCTTAGCCTTGATGGGCACAAGCAACATTTATGAGATCAGAGGCCTACTTTGTTTCCTGCATAGTGGAATTCTGGGAGGTCCCTGGAAATCACAGGGTTTGATTGGCTGCGGTCATTGCATTCTCTCTCTAGTCTAGTTTGTCGGTAGCCATCACTGCGAGTTTGATATTACAAAGTTCAAAATGGCCGTCCCGAGGTAAAATGATGACCTCTTCGAGAGTAATTACTGCTAAATTAATTTTTCTCTAACAGTGGTTTTCCTGCAAGTTTTGTCTCCTAAGCCCCTGCTGTGTAATTTAAATCTCCCATGAGCCCATTACATTTCACTTAAATATAAGAAAATAATAGATTGGTGTGAAGCACAAACCTATCAGACCAAAGTTGCCCTTCGCGGAAGCTCTCTAGAAACACGAATTAGGGTGGCGTCCATGTAACTGGAAGTCTTTCCGGAGTCTCGCGAGTTAATTGAATCTGTAGGCTTTTCCTCGAAGCCTATTTAATATGTGACGCGCGCCAGCAGATGATGTATGGAATCGATGCTCTCTCTTCTCCTGTAAAATCTTGTCATTCTTCTCTCCCTCCTCCTCATTAGGTGCCGGCTGAAGCCTCTGGTGCTCCACACATACAGTGCTTATGCGGCACAGGCTTGTTTTCTGACGGATGAAGGCAAAACTGTGAAATACAGTATGTAGATACTCAAGTATACCGCTAGATTTTGGTGACAAAAATTTACCTTAAAATTGGAGGGGTCACGTTATATTCGAGACATCTGCATTGCGTGTAAAAAAAAAAAAAAATCACCTTGCCTTGCTCTGGATCCCAAGTCTCCCGGAAGTTCCGGTAGTCTCGCTGAAGTGAATGCGGGCTCCTGATGCTTGTAAACACTTCAGGAACTCCTCTATTCGGGAGAGGTGGGATCCATTACAGCCAGAGGGCATGCTCGGTTTAAGCCAGTCATTTACCTCACTCGCCTCCGCCGGTCATCTAATCGCTAGCAAAGAAGATGGGTGGCCGGCGGCTTCATACTTGGTAACAACTGCAATCATTCTAGAGCAGAGCACCCTGACCTGAGGGGGAGCCTGGCTGTGTTAAGAGGACCTGGAAGGATTTTAATTGTTTACTGGTACAGTAAAATTTTGTTCCTCGCGTTATATTCGAGTCTTGAGTATTCTCATTTCCATAATAAATCTCTATCCATCGCGTTATATTCAGGTCGCGCTATACTCAAGTATCTGCGGTAATTGTTTTGCAGCATTAACACAATCTTCTTGGTTTGTGAGATCTTTGTTAGATGTGATAAGTGAAGCGTTTCCTCTTTCACCGGTTTCTTAATTTAATGACTTTGTACCTTTTTATGGTCCATAAATCTTGACCTTGTGGGCCAGAAGACATGTCCAAGAAAACACCGCTCTCGTAAAATTTGGTAGAAGGGCACATGAAGACCAGTAGCAATGTCTTTTACATTGAGTTCACTATGCAGGAATGCCACCTTGTTTCATTGGGAGACATGTTTACTTTTATCGACTTTCCTTGGAGTGTGTATTTGTCTCTCTATCATCCATCAAATCGAGATAACACATGGTATAACCAGGGCTCAAAATTTAAAGTCCCAAGCCACCAACCAGACCATAAGAGTTACTCGCCACTAGTTGCTCCACCTAATCCCTACCCAGCCCTTGACTCTGCCCCTAAACACACCCCCTTAAATTCTTATGAAATTACACCGTTAAAGGTTTTATTTAAAGTTACAAAAATAACATTAATACCCAGAAATCAGACCCCAGATACATGTATACCCTGTCATCAGAGCCCAGTGTGATCAGAGCGAGGAGGCAGGGAAGCTCCTCTCCACCCCCTTGCCAGTGACCGAGACGCGCTGGGTCAGGTTAGGCAGCTGTTCCCTGCCATCATGCAGCCTGGGGAAGGGGGGCTGCACGGTGGCACTGCCGGAATACACGGCACAAAATAATTTATGTGTGCATTTCCAATCTCCCTCACTTAATTTCCACTCGCCAAATACGGGTAGACGAGTGGAAATTTTGAGTCCTGATATAACAAATGGATATCACCTTGCTCAGCCAGTGTTTCCCAAACCTGTCTTCAGGACCCTCTGGCAGGCCAGGTTTTAAGGATCACCTTGGGGAAATTCTGACTGAATCCTGCAATCGCTAGCAGCAAATCAGATCAACTGTGCTGTGTTTCAGTTATCTGGCAAACCTGGCCTGTCAGTGAGTCCTGGGGACAGGTTTGGGAATCAATGATGTACACTGTATAACCTTACTAATAACTAACTGAACATCCTTGGCATTCACTGTTTGAGGGAACCAAGCCAATGGCCTCGTTTTGTATTGTGTGGTCCTCAGCTTAGATTATGGAGTTGGACATTGGAGGACATGCCCCTCAGGAGTGCATACGTAAGTTTTAAAACCGAATCCTTCTCTAGGGAAAAGAGCTCATAGTGTGTGTCAGCGTGATTTCTGGCTTTGATCATGTAAATAAAATAAGCTTTTATAGTTTATCTTGGTGTCACCAGCAGCTCTTGCTCAAATGGTTGGCCATGACATAATCAAAGTGTCACTTTACAGCCTCCTAGAACGTAAACCAGGTAAAGTATAGATGAAGGCTTTTTAAGCGTGTAGAAACAGAAAATAACTTTAAGCCGCTACCTATATTTTAATCCTGCAATAATTGAGAGGAAACTGCTCAGTTGTTGACGTTGTCTGGCAGTGACCCACTTGGGGTATGTCCATGGGAACTAGTATCCCTCGACTTAAAATAAAATTCTGTTCAAGGGAGCAAAGGAACTCTCCTTTTAGGATCTCCTGGTCTCAACATCTTGCTGAGTTACAGTTTCTCTCGGTGGACAGAGACACCCCCCCCCCCCGGTCATATCTCAATGACCAAGGTGTGATGGGGCATTCAGGAGAGGCATGCTTGGTTGTCTCTCCAGTAGAGAGAGAATTTCACAGGAAAGGAGAAAACACTAGTAACAGTCTTGTATTTCGGTTTTTCTTTGGTCTCGGACATTGAGCTGACGTGGCTGAATGTTTGACCATGGTCCTGAGCATCGTAGGTGGCTTTTTAACAAAGTAGTAATTTATATAACTGTAAAAAGTAGCAAAGAACTAGAGTACATGTTTAGCTTCTTTTATTTCTATAGAACTGTTATGCTTAACTAGGGATAGACCGATTATTGGCTTTGCCGATTATCATTGGCAGATGTTCAGGAAGTTACCGATAATCAGTATCGGCCTTCCATTTGCTGATTATTGACAAAGTTGAATCACTGCAGCACGCGCGAGTACCCGCAGCTTGGTGCTGATCCAATACATATTTGAGTTTTGCCCATAGCAGGTTGACCTCTTGGCTGTCGGTCCTTTCTGTAGGGCTTCCCTTGCCCACTGATGGTATTGTGTATGAGTGTGATGACAAATAAAATGGGATTTGCCTCCCATCTGGCAGGGAGTTCCCGGTACAGAGATGCAGGAGTCTTTTGGACTTTAGGACAGTATATCCTACAGCAGAGGTCAGCAATCTTGGCCCTCCAGATGTTTTTTTAATGATTTTTCCATGAGGCTCCAAGAGCTTAATGAGTAGGCAAGCGTCATGGGAGATGTAGTTCCAAAACTTCTGAAGAACCAAGGTTCCCAACCAACCTTACATATTGGGTCATGTGAGGTATCGTTGCAAAGACCGGACTGTATGTGACCATGTATGTGGAAAAGAAAAAACCTTAAATAAAAATATTCCTTTTTTTTTTCTTTTTTATTAACCTTCCTGGCAGTCTATTTATTTCAAATTTTCTTGTCCCAAAGCGCTTTATTTTTTGTTTTGTTTTGCCCCCCCCCCCAGTGGTATCTCGAGTGTAGCTCGGGGTTAATTCCTATGCTGGAAGCGGTAACCCCGAGCAACACTAGGGATACGGCTGGATACATCACCTTTCCCGCGCTCCCTTGATGACCCCAGCTGTCTCCTCCGATCGTGACCTCATTGCTTCCTGGTTCCCTCCTCGTGAGAAGGAATCCAGGAAGTAAAACGCTGCGATCACAGGAGGAGACTGCAGAGATCAGCGAGGGAGCACATGGAGAGGTGATGTATCCAGCCCGAGTGTGGCTTGGGGTTACCGCTTTCAGCTGTGAAATTTAAGCCCGAGACACACTCGGGAAAACCATCAGGGGTTAAAGGGTGGAATATTTACAATGTTATTAAACGCATTCAGTTAATGTCAGAATGTTGACGTCAGAATATTGGCATCAGAGATCGGCTATCGGCCAGGAAGGCTGACTATAATAGGTATCTGCTCTGGAAAGATATCGGTTTATCCCTACTCTTAACGACCTTCAAAATATATATTTTTTGAGGTCCAGAGACTTGGTGTTGTAACGATGGACTGTGGAATGATGAGCAATGCACCCGACGCACATGCTGTTCTCCTTCTCCTCTGTCTTCGTTCGATGCCCACCCTGAGTGGTTATTTTCTCTTGTTTTTTCTGTATTACTTACACTTCACCTTTTTCCTCTGATTTCGCTCCCCCCCCCCTGTCTTTTAGGAATAAGGAATTAATGTCATAGTGTTATGTAGCTACAGCCGTGGACCTCGTTTCTTGCCATTCCCCAGGGATTTGGGCCTCCTGGCATCGACGCATGACCTCTTGTTCAAGCGGCGTATATTATTTTCTTGGGAAAGTAATTCCCTCCTTGTTTTTTATTGATGTCCCGTTGCGTTTAATGTCTCACTGGATCCATAACATTTCGTGGTAACTTAAGAATTTTCTGCCGCCTCTAGCACATTTTTTTTTTGTTTATAAAGGTAATGGTGTGGCATTTTCACACGTGTGCCGTCTGCATTCAGCCTCCTCCATAACCCACTGTACTGTAATTGCTACATTGTTTGATTTTTGTTAACCTTAAGGGCTTTAAAGCAATATCTGGATGTTTTGGCCGCTTTCACTTTGAATCATTTTGTTCTAGTGGCACTCTCTCGCTTAAACAGGGTGTACTTTAATACATATTAAATGTGTAGTAAATCTCTCATTTTTAAGTTAGGGGGACATTAAACATGGCTAAACAAATTTGCTTCGGTCTTTTCAATCACGTGTGTCTATGAAGTGGTATTTTAGCGATTTCTCAAGCGTTAATAATTTCTGCCTGGCAGTGGCAAATGAAGAGTTTTAGCAATTGCAAAGCCCAAATCCGATTAATTTACTGCTCTATAGAGTGAACGTATGGAAACACATTTCACATGTTTAGGAGTCATTATGTAGTTTGTAATGGAATATATTTATAGTACCTACACACCAGCTACTGAAGTATCCCTTGTAATACACAGTACACTTGGTATTGTTCTGGGGTTATAGTTGAGGTGTCAGAATAAAGTGTGGAAATGCACCTCTTTTCGGGTTAGTGGTGCACTCATCCTGCAGATAGTACTAGGTTACGGCTTTAGAAACTGACATCAAGGTGAATGCTGTGCTGAGCTCATTACAACGTGAGCATGCAATGTGAGAACAGCTACAATACAATATTATTATTATTTATATAGCACCAACAGTTTACGCAGCACTTTACAATTATCAAAGGGAACAAGATAAGCGGACATATGATGGAAACAACAGGTGTAGAGGGCCCTGCTCATAGGAGCTTACAAGCTCAATCAATGCAAGGATACACTGTGCTGAGCTCAAGTCAACGTGAGGACACCCCATACTGTAATGAGCTCGGTATAATCATGTATGAGGATATGCTGAGCTCATTGCTATGTGAACATACACTGTTCTGGTCATGCAATGCAAGGATACGGCTGTGCTGAGCTCAAAACAATGTGAGGACACCCCATACTGTAACGAGCTCAGTATAACCATGTATGTGAGAGATGCTGTGCTAAGCTCAGTGCTGTGGTAAAAGGATGTTAAATTTCTCAAATGCAGATGACTGAGGGTGTGAACATAGCCCAACAGTTCTATAAAAATAAAGGGGTACTGCCCTTTCTCCAGCTTCTTTGCTTGGCTTTTATGTGGCTGGTGCTTTGAGGGTTTCTTTAAAAGCTCCTAAAAGTGTTCCTTTAAAAACGTGCAATGCATATTGAGTCAGTCAGTAGTGCCATTCAGCAGGCATAAAAAGCAAGTAATTATGATATATTTTCATACTTACCTGCTTTTTGTTCTTGGCGTTTTCCACGCCCAACTAAGGGCTCTATTACAGTCCTAACGCAAACGTTAACGCTCACTTGCGTGAGCATTAACGTTTGCTGCGGTATTTACCGCATATTACAATCCAAACGCAAATGGGCTAAAAAACCCGTTTGCGTTTGGTACCTTTGCGCTCCTCAGCATGAGGTTACTGTACTTTGCGCTCCCTATACTTAACATTGGGAGCGCAAAGTCCCAGCGCTGATTAACGCCTGGCTCTGGTTAGCGAAAAGTTTACCAGAGCCAGGACTTTGTGTTAATGTATTCTGCAGAAGCGGAATCCGTTAACACCAGGCTTAAAAAATAAAAAAACAGATCGTATACTCACCTCCTGGACCGCGGCGAGGACCGCGGCTCCAACCGCCTCCTCCGTCCAGCGGGAGCAGGGAAAGACTGGGGGGGGGGGGAGTCCCCCAGTCTCTCCCTGTGTATCCCTACGCCGACCGGACGGATCTCAAGAGGCGAGATCCGGCTGGTCACGTGACCGGCAGGGAGGAACTCAATGGAGTCCTATGGACTCCAGCGAGTGGATGCTCGCCTGCTGCGCTCAGCGCTGCCGCGAGCATCGCAGATTTTTACGCTCAGAAACAATGCAGGCAGCATTGTTTGCGCTTGCATTGTAATCCGGCGTTAAAACGCGGGCGCAAGGGGGAAAACTGCAGGAGCAGTTTTTCCTCCATTGCACCCGCGTTTTAATGTGAAGAGCGTAATAGGGCCCTAAGGAGGTATTCTGAGCTAACCAATCGTGTGCATTCTGTGGAATGCATAAAAACACGCTGAGTGTTTGCGACTGAATTATTTGAAGGTTTTTAGGTAGTGGTTTTCCACATACCTTCAACTTTCTTTTTGTAATACACTATTTAGGAGGGTTTAATCCCATACAGGTTGGGGGGCGCTCTAAGTTTTCACTATCCCAGAAGGGACTAGTGAATTGCTTTTTTTAGTGTTTGCGACTGAGTTGCTCCTCTTCCCTCCTGCACTGAGAGCTGAGGGGAGGACGGGGCCAAGTGTCATTCCAATCTGTAACTCTTTCACTCCCAGCTACTGCAGAGACGGGAAAGACAGAAATAAATACACACAGGAGGAAAAAAGACTGCACAGACACAGCAAGAAAATGTGAGCGCGTGCAATAAAAGGCACAGACCCGAGACAGACGGTGCAAGAGATTGCGTGACAGTGTATGTGAATGTGTGAGCGAGTCAGCGGGTGAGTTTTTCTTTGACAGTTACAGAGATGTTAACATTTAGTTCCTCAGTTTCCCCAGTCTGAGGTCCTGAGCTGCACAGCGTTTCACGTGCACAGCGTTTCACGTGCACAGCTTGTGCTAGGTCCTGTGAAGCTTTGATGGGTGGAGTAGTGGGCGGGGAATATTCAGGAAGTGGGAGCTGAAGAAACACCCCTAGCTGAGGGGAGTGGCCAGAGAAGAGTATAAAGCAAGAAAATGTAATTTTCTATTTACATACTCATAAAACTTTTTTTCTAGTTTGTGTATCGGTATAGAAGTGTTTAAACTGTCCATTTTTAAAAAAAAAAATTCTAGACCTGAATGTCCCTTTTAATATTATTTTTTTCCCCTAGTTAGCTGCACACACCCCTGTTAACGCGCCACGTGTAAAAAGATAGCGCAGGAATATAAAATTCGGGCAGCAGATGTCCGCCCGGAGCTTGCTGAATGCTCTACCAGATGTTTCATTATATTTAAAACTGTCTCCTGCTTTGCTTTGTTTTGAAGCTGCATACAAACAGATTCCAGTTGTTTGGTCATACAGCATCCATACAGGCTCGCTCTATCTTAGGTCCTCTCCTCCTTCCGTAACACATTAGAGATGATTTGTGCGTAGCTCGTGACGCCACCATGGTGCGTTCTAACGTGATGGATGTCAGTGCTCGGAAAGGTTTGCTTTTAATTGACGTCTTGGGGCAATCAATAAAGACATTAAATGTTTTATTCATTTTCATACTGAGGCTCGAGTATCTGTTAAATGGTACAGGTTGTTTGTGTAAATTAGAGCTGGATATGCATGTTCCCGCTGTTTCATTACAAAGGTTTTGCCTTTGGCCTGATGAGTTAAGATTGAATTCTATAAAAATATATAATGGTAAATAAAGATAGGGTAAAGGATACAAACATATGTACGTACAAATCTACACGAAGACCAAAATACTCCCCAGTGTGTGTGCACCTTTTTGGGCTATCTTTGTGTCTTTCGGGCTGTCAGGTCTAATCAATAAAGGTGAAGCTCGGGAGAATGACTGGAGAAGTGAAAATTCTAGGTCAAAATAGCTAACCAGAAAAATTCTCCCATTTATCTCACTTTCCAAATCGACTGTTTGGTCTAGATTGTTCTCTCTCCTGAGTTTCACCTTTTTATTTGCAGCCCTAATCAGGTCTATTCACTAACCATTATTTACATAAGCGACTAGTTGGCCGATTGTTTTTATTTTATCCGATTTAATCGAAAAAATATGCTAAAATTGCACACTTTTCGCTCAAGAGGGTACACGAACACCTGGTCACAGTGATGGATCGATGCTGCGTACGCAGCTTAAGCCCTTGTCTGCTTTCTCCCCAAACGAATGCTGCTACGAGCGCTCAGACATGATGATCAGCATGAAATCCGTTTGAGAAGAGAGAGCACTTCATGCAGCAAGAAAACCTCAGCTTATTAGAGCGTCCCTTTACAATAATTTCATGAACAAACTGACGCGGGAGGAGGGTTCGGAGGAAGAAGAGAGTTTGGACAAGGGACTTGACCTGAGTGTGAGAGGAGTGGGTTTGGGCAAAAGACAAGACCTGAGTGTTGGAGGGAGTTTGTGACAAGGGACCAGACCAAAAGGAGAGAGTGGCAGCTCCAGACCAAAGAGCGGGTGACAGGCAGGATGGGGTGGTGGCACAGGATGAAGCAGAATCTGAGATTATAACATTTAACTCCGTCTGAATCTAAACAGTGTGTGCTGTACACAAATCGATTAATCGACAGCCGATTAATCGATAATGAGAATAGTTGTCAACATCGCTTAGTTGTCGATTAATCTATTAGTTGTTTCAGCCCTAGACCTGATAGTGTGTGTGTCTGTCTCTTTCGGGGCTGACTTTGTGCATGGGGGGGCTTTCGGGGCTGACTTTGTGCATGGGGGTGGTCTTTTGGGGGCTGACTTTGTGCATGGGGGTGGTCTTTTGGGGCTGACTTTGTGCATGGGGGTGGTCTTTTGGGGCTGGATTTGTGTGTGTGTGTGTGGTGGGGGGTGTTCTGGGGCTGACTTTGCGTGAGGGTCTTTTGGGGCTGACTTTGTGCATGGGGGGTCTTTCGGGGCTGACTTTGTGCGGGGGTGGTCTTTTGGGGCTGGATTTGTGCGGGGGGGGTCTTTTGGGGCTGGATTTGTGCGGGGGTGGGCTTTTGGGGCTGGATTTGTGCGGGGGTGGTCTTTTGGGGCTGGATTTGTGCGGGGGTGGTCTTTTGGGGCTGGATTTGTGCGGGGGGTGGTCTTTTGGGGCTGGATTTGTGCGGGGGGTGGTCTTTTGGGGCTGGATTTGTGCGGGGGGGGGGCTTTTGGGGCTGGATTTGTGCGGGGGGTGGTCTTTTGGGGCTGGATTTGTGCGGGGGTGGTCTTTTGGGGCTGGATTTGTGTGTGTGGTGGGGGTGTTCTGGGGCTGACTTTGCGTGGGGGGTCTTTTGGGGGCTGACTTTGTGCATGGGGGGTCTTTCCGGGGCTGATTTTTGCGCCTGCGGGTCTTTCCGAGGCTGATTTTTGCGCCTGCGGGTCTTTCCGGGGCTGATTTTTGCGCCTGCGGGTCTTTCCGGGGCTGATTTTTGCGCCTGCGGGCCTTTCCGGGGCTGATTTTTGCGCATGCGGGCCTTTCCGGGGCTGATTTTTGCGCCTGCGGGCCTTTCCGGGGCTGATTTTTGCGCCTGCGGGCCTTTCCGGGGCTGATTTTTGCGCCTGCGGGTCTTTCCGGGGCTGATTTTTGCGCCTGCGGGTCTTTCCGGGGGTGATTTTTGCGCCTGCGGGTCTTTCCGGGGCTGATTGATTTTTTGCGCCTGCTGGTCTTTCCGGGGCTGACTTTGTGCGTTATCCCTATTGACCTGTGGTATTTTTACCTCCTCCACTCAATGCTTGGATGGATCTGCAATGAAAGGTGCAGAAATGATGTTTGTGTTTCGTTTTTTTATTTTTTTGCCTGGTAGCATTGCTATTTTACTGTTGGATATTATCTTAAACATCTACGTCTTGTGGCAGGTTAACAAGCGCGCGTTCCAGAGGATCCGAACAAAATGTCGACATGTCATTATTCTTTGTCAGCTCAGCCCTCGCCTGCTAAGCAACAAGAAATCATTTCTGCCCGTGTTTTCTTTCTTGTCTGGGTTGACTGCATACATATGGTAGTTATTCTTTCTGCAGGGGACGGCTTCCTTCCTCTGTCATCCTTTTACAGCTGCGCTTCGGATTTTTCTCCAGTCCAGGAACGCCAGGGAGATGACACAACATTTACAGGGGACGTGATGCGATGCTCTGCAGGTGCCGGTCTACCCGCACTCACTGGGACATCTCACCACCCTATTTGGAAAAAAAGCTCAATGTGCAGAACTTCCTTTTGATTTATTTATTCCTATGGTGAACAATATGTGGGTATATTTCCAAGAGCCGTGTGAACCTAAAACACTGGCCAGAAGATAAAGCTGACGTACGTGTGCGCCGAAGTGCGCATGCACCACACAGGTGGCAACGGACGCCATTTAGGCCTCAACGTAAAAGCGCTACGACGGATGCCAAGAGTGCGCCGCGTCCGGGTAAGCGGCCTGTGTGTGCGATGACGCAACGTCAGACACAGCGCATTTGCGACGTCCATCACGTTGATGCTCAGAGGTTTTTCTGGTCTGGCTGACTGTACCTGTCTTAATTAATTTTGTTTCCAATATTTCCCTTTTTTTCCCTTTTCTACATCTGTCAGTATCTTCCGTTGAGCGCACTCTGCGTGTGTGCATAACACACACACTTTTTAATTCTATTTTTGGACACTGGGATGGTCAATGGGTGGCTCCACGAAGGAGCCTCGCGGTCCCAGGACTCGTGGCCATCATTTTAAAGAGCGTTCCCACGGCCGGCTGAACATCGCACATTGCTCACAAAGCATGCGCTGCGGCCCTTGCCGGTGAATTTGTCAGGGGGAGGTCTTTTACGGTCATGATGAGCTTTTTTAGCAGGTGCATTGAGCGCTGCTTGCGAAAAAGCATTTTGTGTTTAATGAAGCCTCCGCTCCAGATGCTTCATGGCGACGAGAGACACATCTGATGGTTTATTTTTTTTCCCCGTTCATCGTAATATCTTGCAATAGAAGTATTTTATATCTGAATAATGCATTAATATACATCTCATACCTCACGTATCTGCCAAAATATGGTATTCGAGCTCGGAGGTCTTTCGTTCCTCGTGGTGGTGGAAATGTGTCTCCATGAACTGCTGAGGATCCTGATGTTGCTCCACACCATAACACCTCGGTCTATGAGAATTCCATGCCAGGAGTGAGCACAGACATTCATAGACTTACAGACTGGGATTTGGGGGGTTACTAGAAGGTTGCCAGGGGGCCCGTGGTTCATCTCCTGCTTCCAAGCCCCGTCTTAGCTGGTCATTGCTCATTACTCATCGGAGCAGATCTGGAAAACAGACTAATAAAGACAGTGAAGTAATTCTGATATCACGTTACGGTGATTTACACATTGGGTTTAGACAAAAAAAAAACACCTCCCCACAAAATATGTCATTTTTTTTTTGTTAAATAGGAAGGAAAAAGACATTCCGAACTGAAGTCCGGTATCGCCAGACCGTAAATGTTATTTCAGAAGCGAAACACGATAGCGTTATTTCATCTCTTTAAAACGTCGACTTGAATTAAGGGGTCGGACTCGGCGTAGAAGCTCTGCTCCATTTTTTCTTTGTTTTATTTCTCTTCTATAATTAATCTTGGCCATGGATTCTGCTATTTCATTTGCGAGCACTGGAGCTGCACGTGTACGAAGATGAATTCTTCTTGCCTTTCCTTATGGTTATTCAACATGGAAAGCTGAGTTGGCCAATGACTGTAGGAAATCGTAGCGCGTCTTTAAATAGAAACAACTGCAGCCTCGCGTTCGTCTTGGTATTTTATCGTCTTAATTAATTGGGTAATATTGTCATCCTGCCACACAAGCAATTCCCGTGAAAATGCTTTGCTATGACCCCATTTGTCAGACTCATTGTCGGGTAATCCGTCATTTTCTCCCGGACCTCCGAGAGAGAGGTTGACTCCCATTCGTGTAGTTCATTACATTCCTAATGGTTAGAGTTGCGGACGCTCAGTTTTGCGTATCCCAAGGGTTTGCAGACCCTAAAGGCCGCTCATGACAAATCCAGAGGACGGGCATCCATGGTCTTCTAAAAATTTGCCCGGCTCATAGAAATATGTAGTTGGTTCAACATTTTCTTACTCGTTAACATCGTTGCCACCCAATGCATGACTTCTAGATGTGCCAGGGAGTAGTACCGGGGACTTAAAATAAAAATGAAATCTTATGTGTGCCATTTATATTCATTGTAGCTTTTAAATAGACACTGGCCAGCTGACCTTATGATCCAGCAAGCTCCCATCTGCCAGCACGATCTAGACCTCTGTTAAGCGAAAAAAGGACTTGACAATGAAGACTGGGCTAAATTGAGTATAGAGCAGATGCTTTTGGATTGGAAATGGGCATATTTGATGTGAAAAATGACCCAATTATGTTAGACCATTTGTCTGGTAATCTGTAATTTTCTCCTGGACCTCCTAGAGTTGGGTTGACTCACATGCATGTAGGTCATTGGATGCCTAATGGTTGAGCGCATTAGATGCGCACAGGTTTGGGTTTCCACAGGGTTTGCAGACCCCAACGACCAGAGACCGAGCATCCATGGGCTTCCATATTCTTAAAAAAAAAATAGAACTGTTTTCTTAGGCCGGGGTCAGACAAGCATTTTGAAGAGCGTAAGAAACGTCCTTGTGAGTGGAGGTTCCTTCCAATCGACGCACATCTGGCCACCTTGCGGAGTGCAGTTAGTGCGCTCAGCGCTGCAAGACTCTATCCCCCTATGGAGGATCGTGCTTTGCAGCTTCGTCAACTTACGTCCTAGCGCTTTGACGGGGAAGCCTGCTGCACGGATGCTGTTGCGCACACAATTTGTGCGTGCGCAACAGCGTGTGGCTGATCCCGTCGCAGTGTCACATTGCTGCGACGGACGCTGGAAGCCACGGGCGCACCTAGTGCGCTCGTCTGACACCGGCCTTACTGGTTAACATCCTTACCACCCATCACGTAACTTTAGATATACCAGCCTCCTAAATGGTGATTTTTAAATAAAAATGAGATATTAAAATGTGTGTAATTCTTTTCATTGGGACTGTTAACTGGACTGAGACTCGCCTTCCTGACCTTATGATCCAATAATCTCCTGTCTGCCAGCAAGATCTACATTTCTCGTGTTAATCCAAGAAGGACTCGGCATGAAGACGGTGCTAAATTGAGAACGGAGCGCATGCTTTTGGACAGGAAACGGGCATACTCGACGGGCCAATTCACGTCTTTCATCTGCCGTCAAAATCTGTTTCTGCGCTTACGATTATTATGGCAGGAGCAGATGCGGATGTTACCATTGCGAATCGAGCATCACAGACTTTCTTTAAAAGCTGCAAATCAAATAAATAGAACTGGCCATCTCCTCCTGATTACGTCTCCCTAATGGCCTAAACAGGCAGCAGTTTTATTTATGGATTCAGATCATCTGAAGTCCTGACTGTAAAATGTAAAATATTTTAAGTAGCATCAAGTAAATTACTTGTTTCCCCTCTTTTTTTAATTTATTTTCCTCTCCAGCAAGATCCGTAGCTTTAAAAGTTTGATTTTTGACTTAATGATTGAATGCTGTAAAACAATCTGGCCACAGGACATACCTTGACTCAAGCGCTCTTTCATAAAACCAAAGCGTGAGAAGAGTCCATCACAATGTGGATGTGAAATCTGGCGAGTTCCTTCGGTAACAATCTGATGGAGTTGGGCTATTAGGCCCGTGTCAGACGAACGCAGTGATCACGTCCGTGTTGCCGCACAGTTTAACGTCAGTCGTAGCATAGAATCATGTGCAATAGAGACCCACACACTAAGTGCGTCCACACCGAACTGAGCACACACAACGCACGTGGCAAACAGACGCAAGTTAGGCAAGCGTGTAAAACCGCTAACACGGACGCACAGAGTGCACCACGTCCACCACGTCTTCGTAGCGTTCTGTGTGCATGAGACGTCAGATGCAGCGCATTTGCGTCGTCCAGCACCTTGACGCACAAAATGCCTTTTCATATTTTTCATTTTAATTTTGTTACCCATATTTCCTTTTTTTTTTCTACGTCCCTCATAAAAAAAGGACTGTGTGGTGTCTACAGTATCTTATGTCAGAACGTCCGTCTGTTGTGCATGCACACAGATTGTGCTCAGACTGCGATCGTCTGACTCTAGCCTTATAGCCCAGTTCTGGTTTGGTTACTGGTTTGGTGGAACACTTTGCTCATCGAGTGAAGATTGTTTATGTGTCAAGTTTCCAAATTAGAGTGTTTCAATTTTGTCTCTCCAGTCCATATGCAACTATGTCCTTCAGCTTAGTATTTGGGTAGAAGACCCTTCTGAATCCATTGATGTGAGCTCGTCTTGCCTCTAAGCAAGAGTGTTCAGGGCTCTTGTTTGTGTGGAACACCTCTGTGATGACTTCTGGACTCTCCTTCTTTCAGAGTATTTATGACGACGGTCACTTGAGACGTGGGGTGCATGGACCTAGAGGCACATTTGGGAGTTGCGGGCCTGATGTTATATTGTTTTCCAGCCCTCTTCTATGTTGAAGTCACCCTGTACCTACAGTTCTAGGTAGAGGGTGTTTGTGTTTTCTGTGTCCTGTCCCTGCCCTGAAGTCTGTGTTCTATTATTATTCCTTCTGTATTGCAGTGTCATTTGGCATATATACTGTGCTGTTTTCCCGATGTGTAATCTGTATGTAATGGATTCATTTGATTCTCCTTGATTCCAACCAACCCCTTAGGATCTGGCTTAAACCACACCTCTCTACCCCTTTCTCAGGCTTTGTAACACCAGGACATGTGTGGAGGAGGCTACTGGAAGGCTATAAAGTTAGGAGAGCTGGGGCGTGTTTTGCCATTGTATTCTGTACGTTTCCCCCTTTGTGTGTCTGTGTTTTCCAGTTGTAAACCCTGAATAAAGTTACTACCAGTTTTGTTTTTACCCTGCAAGGAGCTCCGGCTATTGATTGGTTGTGTTTGGGCCAGAATTGGTGCTCCTTTTTAGATACTGACTGTGAGGGGAGCATTTTGCATGCGGGTACCGGACCACACGATACAGTACCTTTTCATCTTGAATTTTTTTAGGATACAGGTCTGTCTCAACCCCCCCCCCCCCCACACTTCTTTCCATGGAGTCTCAAGCTCATTCTTTCCTTAAGGACTTCTTTTTGAGAGCAGAAGTTCCTTCATCGCGGACTTGACCCCATAGTTGACTCATACTTGACCCATGCTTATGGGAACTAAAGATGCTTTAGAGACAGATGACTAGGCCCCTGGTTTATCGCGGTTGCCACAATGCAGGTTTAGTCTTGCATGGAGTTAGGATTGTGATGGTACTTTCTTATATACAGGTTCAATGCAGGTTAGTTTTTCTAACCCAGGAAAACTCTGATGTACCAGCCCGGGCGCCCGAGAAAATATCTGCTTTTCTGTAGCGGCTCATCTTCCCAGACAGCTTTCCGTAAAGTAGCTTTAATCCTGCTGCGGCTACAAAGCAGTCAAATTCAGGCCATATTTGTTCAATTATTTTTTTTTTCTTTGCCTTCTGCGGAGTTTTATGCAAAATCCCTCTTTCCCCCCCCCCCCTTGTTTTTGTGCAGAATCTGTTCAGATGTGTTTTAATGCCTAGAGCAGATGTGCCTCTTATCATTAAAAATGGATTAACCTCTCCGCTGATAACTTTGCGTGGGATTGCTTCAGTCTCGTAAGAGTCTACGAGCGTTTCCTCCAGCCAAGCAAAAAAAATAAAGAAAAGGTCTGTTTACACTGAAGTTTTATTTTGCGGGTTTTTTTTTTTTCATGGTGAGGCACACGGGATGGAAGAGTGGCTTGGATCGCCAGGACAATGGTCTTCTAGGATGGATTTCTGTGCACAAAGCGCCGACGTGCTTGCTCGTTTTCGTTTTACCTTATTTTAATTTACCGTCTACACTTGGTATTAAAATAGAACCCACCACGGCGCTGGTGGCTACACTTTCGCAGTGACCCGTAACACATTATCGACTCCATGTATGGAAAGGCCTAAACCCATGTCCAACATTAACAAAAAGTGGTAGAGAAATTTAACCCCTTCACTACCAAGTGATTTAAAAAAAATACATTGTTAGAAACCAGTGTTTGTTTGTTTTTAGGTAAAATCATTATAAAGTAAGAAATATTCAAGCATATTCCCATTGTATTCCCTACTGTAAATAACCTATTTTTGACCAGTAGATGGCGCCATCTACTGCCAAATTTAGTTAGAGGTTTGAGCGGCGGGTCTATTTTCTGCTTTCCCCCCCTGCATCGGCTGCTGAAAGCCCGTAATTTCAGAGCTTTGAGCAGCTGATTTTACAGTTTTAGCTCTTTTGGCATTATGCCCACCGGGCTGAAACTTTAGGGGCTCCTCCTGCAGCCCAAAACCAAACAAACTTCATTTGCTTTTGGTCTGCAGATCAGCAGATTGAGATATCTTGATATCGGGGCACCAGATATCGGTAGTCAAGGGGTTGAAGGGTAACGCCACTTACATAAACTGTAACTGGATTACTTGTGCAATACAAACAAAACCACCTTCTTAAACACATTGTGAAACACATGCTACTGTTTCTTATTCTTTGAAGTTATTGCATGTAAAAAGAAAAAGTAAAGATAATATATATATTTATATTGTCTCCCGTTTCCATTCTGTGGATTTTTCTGATGATGCGTCACTAGCCAAAATCTGTGCAAAAATTTTATGTCCTGGCTGTGCTTTAACTGATACATTATTTAACAATTAGAAGGAGGGGATGTTGGAAAATGCAGCATGGGTTGTATTGTGTTCTTCAGGCTGAGGATAAGAGCTGGCAGCTGAATGAGTTTTGACAGGGAGCTTAAAAGAAGTCTAATCTACCCTCCTGGTTGATGTGAGTCCGTGATCGACCCATTCACTCCATTCTATGGCGTGCCACAAAGGGAGGAGGAAGTTGTTTTAAAGATATTGGGGGGGGGGGCTGTTTACAACATGAAAGATCACACAATGGATGCACCCAGTGACACATAGGAAAATATCACACAATGGATGCTCCCAGTGACACATAGAGGAAAATATCACACAATGGCTGCTCCCAGTGACACATAGAGGAAAATATCACACAATGGATGCTCCCAGTGACACAGAGGAAAATATCACACAATGGATGCACCCAGTGACACATATAGAGGAAAATATTTTGTTAACTAAACATACAAGAGAAAAACAAAACACATGTACGATATCAGCAACGTAAACCCAATAAGAACATTTCATTTTTTGGAGGTAGTGGCCTTTATTTTTAAAAACCTGGGATAAATTTTAATTGGTGACCAGACAGATGTTCGAGCAAGTATCGTAAATCGATGTGGCTGAAGCCGCTGCAAAATCCACGAATAGCTTGCGTTTCGCGTCGCGAGCATCACTCGAGCTCAGCACATACTTGGAAGGAATTTAGTTTTGCATACTCGAATGGACATCTTGATGATACGGATCTCTCTCCCTGTGATACCCGCGCTCAGCGCCTCCGGCGACTCCAAATCTAAAACGTGTGGAAAGATTAAGGATAAACAAAAGCAGATGCCCATTTGATTGGAGCTGCGCGTCCTGCCAAACAAACGTAGCCGCTTTGCCATAAAATTAAAACCTTTCGAATTACTCGTGTAGCAATATTGCCGCACATATATCTAAATCAAACTCCAGCTTTTCATCCCGCTTTCCGTTTGACTAGTTCTGGTTTCCTGCGCTGCGATGTGTTTCTTTTAGACAAAGGGCACTATTCACAGGCTGGATTTTATTCCATTTACTCCTCAAAAATAGCCTGTCACGGAAGATGCGGATAAGCTGGCGATCCGGGGGGGACGGGACGATGACCCCTTTTCTACTTGCCCATCTTATTATGTAATGATATGTATTTGTATACAACTGAGTATGTAAATGTTTGGCAGATTTCTAAATGTGCTGCCAGATTTTTATGTACACTTTAGGGATGCACCGATGTCTATTTTTCTTTTTTTTTATATATTCTAATTTATTTTTATTCTTCTAAAGACTGAGTACGAGTACCGCTACTTTTTTTTTGGTACTCCTGATACCGAGTACTGATACTTTTAAAGTCATGTGACCACTTTCCAATAAAATAGGATTTTTGCTGAGGGCCTGTCCAATTTGTTACTATTGAAATGTATGGCCAGACACCCCTTTTACCCCCTGCACGGCCTGCACACATAGATATCTCTATCATATACCCACAGACATCTGTATATCCCACACAGACCACAGGTACATGTGTACCCCCCCAGGCGGGCCTCTGGTACATGTGTACCCCCCGCCCCACACACACACACACACACAGGCCTCAGGGACTGCTGCTGACAGAATGCACCGCCAGCATTCCCCTCCGGCTGGCCGCGTGGTTCTCAGATCATGGTTGGAGGCGGCGTCACAGGCTGGAGGCCACTCGGATTAACATACGGCCAGCTGGAGGGGGATGTTGGCGGAATGCTGCTAAATGCACCTCAGATACCGGAAGCCGGCCCAGCGCTGGCTTCTGGGTATCGGTAGAGGTATTGGGGCATTTGCACGAGTATCCAGCACTTGTGCAAATGCCGGTATCTGCGCCGATGCAGAGCCTAGTATCTGCGCCGATGCAGAGCCTAGTATCTGCGCCGATGCAGAGCCTAGTATCGGCGCCGATGCAGAGCCTAGTATCGGCGCCGATGCAGAGCCTAGTATCGGCGCCGATGCAGAGCCTAGTATCGGCGCCGATGCAGAGCCTAGTATCGGCGCCGATGCAGAGCCTAGTATCGGCGCCGATGCAGATGCATCCCTAGTACACACTTACACTTCGCCGCCACACAGTCCTCTCACAATAATTCATTGCTCTGTACAAATAGACAAAAGTGTGGATTCCACAGGCTAGAAAAGGGATGTTGTTTTCCTTCATACGAAGGTTGAGTATCCCTTATCCGAATTGCTCGGGACCTGATGTGTTCTGGATTTCACCCCCCCCCCATATTTTTTTTGGAATATTTGCATATATTGAGATATCTCGGAGATGGGGCTTGGGTCTGTACACAAAATTGATCAGCTGACTCTTCACCTCTCTGGCCTCATCGTGCTCCATATCTCTCAGTAGGGATAGACCGATATCATTTTTCTGGTGCTGATATTCTCTACACTTAAAGTTGTGAAAAACCAACAAAAATCTGCCATTGTGCCATTAATCGAATGTGTTTAACACACGTTTAAACATTGCACCCTGTCCATTTCATTTATTCAGTTTAAGTTTTTTTCGTTTTTACTATCCACATGGCCATGTCTAGGTTCTGCAGTGACACCGCATAGGAGGACCCTGTAAGTAGAGGGTCGGCAACCTTGGCCATCCAGATATTTTGGAACTACATCTTCCCTGGTGCTCCCACTCAGTATGTTGGTAGAGCTTCATGGGAAATGTAGATCCAAAATATCTGGAGGGCCAAGGTTGCTGACCCCCTGCTGTAGGACATACGGTTCCAGAGATACAGGGGTCCAAAAGACCCCTGCATCTCCTGTATAGGGAATTCCCTGAGAGATGGGGGGAAGCCTCAGTTCAGTTGTCGTCACGCTCATGCGCAATACAGTCGGTGAGCAGGGGAAGCCAGACAGCCAAGATGTCAGCCTGCTACAGGATAAGTCGCAGATCAGCGCCGAGACGTGGGACTTCACGTGTCATGGCTGCATTGGCAAATTATCATCAAATAAAAGGCCGATACAAGTTTATTGCCAATATCGACTACCGATAATCAGTCTGTCCCTATCTCTTGATTTCTCTCTAGGTTGCCGTCTGTATATCTCTGTCCATATCATTGCGTACTTCCTCCTGTAGTTATACCCTTGCCTTGCCTCTCTAGCCTTACCTATACATAGTTAGCCGTGTAATCTCCCTCGATTTGTTATCCATCTTTTCTGCGCATGCTCCCTGTAAGCCAATATCTGCATTCTAACACATGGACGCTCTTGGGTTTTGGCCAGCAATGACTTACATGTGTTGGCCCAATTCATTGCTTTGGTTTTTGTGCAATGTTATAACCCATATATTCATAATTTAACCCTTTTTTCCCCCTCCTCTTTCCTCTTGCAGTTCAGTACCAGATGGAAATGATGCGTTCCTTGCGTCACGTCAACATCGACCATCTCCACGTGGGTTGGTATCAGTCCACCTATTACGGCACGTTCGTCAGCCGGGCCCTCTTGGACTCCCAGTTCAGTTACCAGCACGCCATTGAGGAATCTGTGGTTCTCATTTACGGTAAGACGCAGCGTTTTCCTTTTTTTTAAAGTTTTATTATCCCTTTTCCCGCAATCTGTGTTTTCTGGGATATTTTTTTCGCAGTGGTACAGAGCTTTTTTAATTTTCGTGGGTTGATGGAGGGAGGGGGGTGATGTCTGTGGAGGTAGCCTGGCAGTCCCGTAGAAAGTAAATACCAGCCCTGTGTCTGCAGCAGCCGGAGCAGCAGCAGCGAAGTCTAGACAGAGTTTCCTATTTGGTGTTTATTTTTCTTGCTATCAGAGCCCTGATGTGTGCGCTCTGGAATGCTGGAGAGTAGCCGCTGCTTCGTTTTTATTCCTGCATCCCCTCGTCCCTCGGTGAAGGCTGGTGGAACCAGACCAGATGTCTTAACAAACCTCGATTAGTGGGACGTCTGGCTCCGTAGTACATGACCGACCAATCATAACTCCATTCACCAATTTCCGACACCCCCCCCCCCAATCTCCCTTAATACCTCTGACAGGGGCGCACACACACCCTACTGTTCTCACCGAACACAAATAAATGTATACATATTATTATAGGTTCTCTGCCGGTTTAATGGCGTTTCCTCAAGCTCTCCAGACCAGATGTTATGCGCTATATCAGAACCATAGGCAATTGAACAGCTTTATGGCCCAAGCCCCCCCCCCTCCCTTTTCCCAAAATGCTGCGTTTGCCATATCTGGCGGTCTTGCATTTAGTTTCCAGCTGAGCGCTAAACGTCCCCGGGTATCGGTCACTGGGCGGCGCCAGAGATACATTGTATCTGTGTTTTATTGGTCCCCGCGTATCTGTCAGGGAAAAAAAAGGGGGGGGGAATCCTAATGAATGCAATCAATCTTACACGCTGCCCCCAAATTATTTCAGCATGTTAACCATCGGATTACAGGGGAGAACAAGTTAAGTATACCTTGTATTTGCTGGAAACATGACATCACGGCATGATGACTTTTCCACTTGCATCCCCACCCCCACCACCTCCCTCTTATTTCGGCATTGTCACCTCTTTGGAATTGTGTAAGAGCCTCTGGGGACCATGAAGACAACGCGGCCTGTGTAGGATTCATACTAAAGGGAAGGTTATTTCACAGAAGAACCAGCTGAGAGGGGTTTTGAGGGATGAGATTTCCATTGTATACATTACACAGCCTTTCTATAGAGATGATACATTCAATAAAATGTAGTGTATGTAATGTATGTATGGTATGTGCATATGTGATTATATATATATATATATATATATATGTATATATATATGTATATATATAAAAAATCGAAGGAGAGAGACCGCACCACGGAGTCTAAGTAATCACAGTTTAATGGATAAACGAATATTTGCTTCAACGTTTCAGTCCGACATGGACTTTCTTCAGGAATCATTCCTGAAGAAAGTCCATGTCGGACTGAAACGTTGAAGCAAATATTCGTTTATCCATTAAACTGTGATTACTTAGACTCCGTGGTGCGGTCTCTCTCCTTCGATTTTTTACTTATGCATCGGCTTGATTCCAGCACCGGAGCACCTATCTATATCCACACTTGGAGTGCAGGGTATCCAGGTCTTTCTATGTATATATATATGTATGTATATATAATATATATATTTATTTTGTGTGTGTGTGTGTCTCAACACTGGGTCCAGCACTCACCAAAATCGTCGTTTGCCCGGTGCAACAATCTCTCAAGGACAATTTATAAAAATACGCACAGGCGAGGCACTCGGGGACTTGGATAAAATAAACAAACTTTATTAAATCTATACGAAACTTACACGAGAGCCGACGTTTCGGCTCTTTTTGATAAAGGCACAGAATGAGCTGAAACGTCGGAACACGTGTTACTTTTACATATATTTAATAAAGTTTTTTTATGTTATCAAAGTGTGTGTGTGTGTGTGCGTTTGTTGGGTCCCACCTTTTCAGCACTCAATCTCTGGATGTGAGTGGTTCCGCTTGTGCCACGGTGCAGATAAGTCCCACGCAGGATATATACCACCACCAGCAAGGGTGCACTCACCGCCTTGTCTTATAAAAAATAGGTTATTGGCCAATAATTAAAAACGCTGACGTTTCGGCTCCGACAAGAGCCTTTATTAAGGTTAAAATCACTAATGCTAAACAGTTTGTTTATACCTGCAAAAGAAAATTTATATTGCTCACTACACACCCACCAACCAACCAACCAACCAACCCAACCAACCCACCCAACCACGGGTCTTCAAACAAAAGTTTAGTATATATTGCAACTTAATCTACGTTTTGGCTCACTGGAGCCTTTATCACGACTTTATAAATGCTTTAATGAGCTGAAACGACGATTATTAATCTGCAATAAGGTTTGCATTTTTAGATGTGGACTCGTGTGTGTGTGTGCCGCAGCGCTTCACAATTAACAGACTGGGACGGAGACTAAATTACAAACAAACATCGGAACAGAAACACGATGGCCCTGATCTGATGCGCTTACAGCCAGGATCTCAGACTTTGACCCCCCCCCCCCTCTCGATGTTTGCCTAGAATTCCAGAATTCTTTTTATGTAATAAATGGCCTGAGAATCATGGGAGGTGTAGTAAAGAAACCTCTGGGGGGTGGGGGCAGAGTTTGAGTTCCCGGGAGCCTCACGGTGTGTATATATATATATATATATATATAGCGCATGCATATAGAACATACTTTACCTGTGCGCAGGTGTTTTAGTTTATATGTACTGCGTGAATATATGTTTGTGTGTATATTGTTGTGTGCTGCCCGTGTTAAGTCGTTTGGCGGCGGAGATGTTAGCGCGCCATTTGTATATGAAATCCTTGATCTGTGATGCAATGTTTGCTGTTAAACGTTCACAGGGGCACAGGGCGTATGTTGCGTATTTTATTAATTTGCATTAATTCCCCCACAGGTCGAGTGGGGGGGCAGTGGGGGACACGCACCTCTCGTACGCTCTCTCTGTGCCGCAGCTGCAGAGATTTCTTTGTGCCAAACAATGGAGCGCGCAGCCTGCAGGTCCCGGCTCGCCTGTCGTAAAAACAGATTTTATTTATCCCTTGCTTATGCGAGGTCGTCACCTGCGCGCGCTACAGATCTAGCATTAAACCGCACCCGCCATAAATATTCAGAGGGGACGCACAGCGCCCGCCGCTGGGATCAAACCAGGCCTGGTGCACCGACCGGCATCTCCTGGCAGCACCTTTCCTTTCGCTGGTTTTCTTCTGCGCCGGCGGGCACCAGGCGCCTTCCATTTGCTCGGAAGGCATCTCCATCTCGCTGCGAAGTGAAAAGACGGCTCGGCGGTCGTTGTACTCTTGATTTGAGATGTGCCGAAGGCACGCCGCGCTGTGACGGAGGGCTTTGGAGTCTGCATGCTAATAAGCCTAGCAGTGGAAATTGGAGTCGTTTTTCAGCCCAGTCTGCCTTTCTCCTCCTTATCGCCGGCAGAGGCAGGAGACGAATACATTAACTGTCTTTCTGAATAGGGCGACCTCCTGGCGTCTATACACCTCCCCATTAACCTCCCCAAATTATGGATTAGACATCTGGGGGGAGCGGGCATTGCGCTGCAGACACGGCTCATTCTGGAAATGCCGCGCGATTCACATCCTGGCACGATTGCTCACGCTCGGACTCGTTTCTGGCTGGGGGTTGTGGTAATAGGATTCCAGTATCGATATAAATGCCAGGCAGCTGATACCGTCCATTCAAAGATATATGTGATTACAGAATATTACATTAAACATTTTGTCTTTCCGCAACAGATGAGAACATTTCTTTTAAGCATGTTATGGGTCAGGGGAAAAGTCTCCTTTTTTTAAATGCATTATATGGTTAAAAGGGTAAAAAAAATAAAATGCTGTTTTTAATTTAAAAGGATAATGGAGATCCCATATAGCGCATCAATGCAAATCCATACAATATGAACATATTTGTATCAATGATTATTTATCCAAACAATAGTGCAAAGATAACGCCGTGCAATGGTGCATAAAAGTCCAGTATACAGTGAATATACTTAAAAGGGAATATTCAATAAAGTTGTCACTAAAGTGCAACAGTGCTCATCCATACAATGGTGCGAAAATAAGCATGAAGTCCAATACAGCGCAAAAGGTAACTATGCTCAAAAAGGTGCAATGGTGCATAAATGTCCAAATAGAAAAGGAATAATACTCAAAAAAGAGTCAATCTGGTCCTCCTTATTGTGCTAGAAATTAGTCTGTGACGTCCTCAGTGTCTCGCAAAAACAAAAGGGAAGACACAGAGATAATAGTGCAGATTATCGTAACAAGTTGGCCAAAATTGTTGTATTAAAGGAGTATAGGCCACTCACATTTATAGGAGCCTAAAAAAAATCTCGGCTCTAGGTAAGAATGCCAGCGGCCATATAAAGCGTGGCACCCACAGTAGTAACTAGATAAATCAGAAACAAACGGGAGACAGGCTACCATAGGGTAATAATGAAAGTGAAAGGAAAATAATGTATTTAAAAATACACTCACAGATTCAAGAGCCTCGTAAGTATAGGCTCAATCAGTAGACCGTTAGGCACTCTTTGGTAGGTGCCCAGAACCTCTTTGAAAGTCTGTGGTCCGAGTCATTGGTCTTCTATGTTGTATTGGTGTTATTTTAAGTGGAGTGAATGGCCAGTAATGGGTTAAAAAATTCAATGAGATTTTATTAAAACAATAAAGCGGACATACGGTCTACTGAGACGCGTTTCGGCTAACAACAAAACCTTCCTCAGTCGGTAGTTCAGTGTCCAGTATGTTCGTAGGTATAAAATTTAAATTGAAAGTTTTTAATTGAAATCGTTTTTTTTTTTTTTTTCTTCTTCCCCTTTTCGTTTAAATCCTCCAAGTCCGCAGAAGACCAGGAAGTGAATCGGCCAATCGGAACACTCCCTTGGTGCTCCATGGCAATGCTGTGCTCGTCACATTCATAGCTTTGTGGTCATGGCAGGTGTTTTCCTATCAGTAAAGGGCAATTCTAAATGAAAGCCACCTCCTGTGTGGCCACCTAGCATGCGTTCACAAGTAATAAGGGAACGGGTTCTCTGTCTCCCAAGATTGACAGATTTAATGGGAAAATTCACAACTTTTCATCCCTAGATAAGTCTTGAGAAAGGCTCACGCAGTGCTGAAACGTTGCCAGTTTTTGCAGTAAGTGTGCCGAAGCTTGAACGGGTGCATGTTTCTTATTTGCTTGTGGACTTTGAGTTGTGGGAGTTGGCATCTCAGGGACTTTGTGGACCTGTGTCTAAAGATTGGTGTGCTGGTCTTACTCGTTTGTTCCTAGTAGGAGTGCGAAACCTGAGAGACGCACAATGAACGTACACTGCAACCCCCCCCCCCCCCGGGGCTTGCAAGCCACTGTGTGACTGAAGTTCACCAAGGTTGCTAAAAATGGTAAAAATCATTGTTGCTCCAATGGTGACCTTCGGCCATCCCGAGAAGGAAAATTCAACAGTGGCAGGCGAGGTTACGTCATGCTACGGTGACCAATGGTTCTACTGGTTTTCTTCTTTAAAACAAGTAAATCGGGCAACTCTGGGTTTGTCATTGGTCTGCGGCTTTTGCGAAGAACGTTGAGTGATTTATGTGGTGATCTCCATTGAACGTCGATGGAAACCATGGTATAACCAATAGACTTCAACTGAACCGCTGGTGGAAGTTTCTATTGAATCCACTATTGCCCCAGGACGCCTGCCAGAGTAAATGCACTGCCGAACAGAAATACCAGCGCTCTGTGAATAACCCATTAGACCATGTCACTTTCCACGCTGGGGACATGGTCACCTCTTCGTGTTTTGATTGACGGATACACTCGAAGACCGTATCGATGAAAAACGCTCAATGAGCTCTATTCCCTGGTGAACCAAACTGTAGCGTTCGGATATATAGTACTACTACATGTACAGATATATATTCATGAGATGCATAATCCGCAATTAGCCTTAGGATAAATAAGGTGTTGCAAAGACCTAGAGCTAATTACTGTATTGATGGGTTAATTTTTTTTACCGCTTCCTAAAATCTGGTGTAACTGATCCCGCTTTTGCAGAATCCTTTAGCACTCGCTAAAACTCCTCAATAAATCCCATACTCGACTCACGCAGCGGGAATGGCGGCTCAGTCTGCCGCTTCTTGCTGCCAGAAGCAGAATGAGACTGTGGACAAATAGTCCCCAGTCTCCCTCCGCCATCACGCCGCGGCTCTGCACGATCTTGCGAGAGCGTGCAGGGTTCACTGCCTGGCAGCGCAATCCTCCATGGAGTCCTAGAGGTGATACTTATGGTGGCTCTGAAGCGCTACGACAAGTATCACCGAAGGTAGCGCTTCGTTGCGGGACGAGGTGCACAGGTATCGCCTGCCTCGGAATCTCACGCCAAAATGGGGAGGCCTTTCCCCGTTGGCGTCCCACGTTTTAGCTTGAGGAATGTAATCTGGCTATATGTATTTTTGTTTTTATCTCGCACTTTGCCAGCTTGGCAGCGCGCGGGAGTGTGCGTCTCCCGTTGGGGTTGATAGATTTTGGGAAGTAAATCAGACTTGTAACGCAGTATTTGTTTTTAATGTAGCAAAGTTAATTTGCGCTGGAAACACCCCCCCCCCCCCCCCTCATGAAATGGAATGATAATGTGTGTTTTTTCTTTTTCAGATCCCATTAAAACCGGCCAGGGCTCCCTGTCGCTAAAGGCTTATCGTCTGACACCCAAACTGATGGAAGTGTGCAAGGAGAAAGATTTCTCCGCTGAAGGGTATGTGTGCTGACATTGTGTGGATCTTGGCATTGTGGAGGTGTGATGTAAGCTGCGAGGCTCGAGTCGTTCAGTAATGTAAGGTAAAGCGATTAAGGGGGGGGGGGTCCGAGGCTCGGGCCGTGTGAATAACTTAGTTATGTTACTCCAGAGTGCCATGAATGCAAAATGCTATATTCAAATGGAGCATTAATGTGTAACTCTGCCAGATACTAAGGTGAGGAGAGCTCCTGGGGACGCTCCGAGCACTGCGACCTTTGCAGTGAGGTCCCCTCGTCTCCAGAGTCACAGGTCCTCATCGCTGCAGCATCCCCCATGTGTACAGAGTCCCCATACAATACAACGCTGGCGCTTACGTGTGTGGAGTAGCCCTTTCTTCAACAAATCCATTCATAGGAATGTATGCGGCTCGCTGTATCCCAGATTGATGATTAATCGGATTAAAATCATTAGTGATGCACCGAAAATAAAATTTACAGGCGATACTGAAACCAAAAATTCGGTATCCGCTCGCCTGTAAACTGCAGACTCCGGGCCGAAGTAGGTGAGTATTTGTAGGAAACGCGATCTCACCCCCCCCCCCCCCCCACAAAAAAATTAATTTGGTCATCCGAGCCCCGTGTTCAGCTGGCCTCCAGGCTCAGGCGTGCCACCGCCCCCTCCAGGCCCTGGTTCGGATGACTGATTTTTGGCTGATTGATTCCCCGCTCCCCTTTTCGGCCGAAAGCACCATTTTTGGCTAATAATTTTGGTGGCTGAAATTTCGGTGCATCCCTAAAAATCATTATAGTTCAGCCTTTGCTTTTTTTAGGCTCAAAAAACAACTGCAAGGGTTGAAACCTCGCAGTTTAATCCACTAAATCTGCAATTTGGATTTTCTTGTTTTGCACATTCTTCTGCCCTCAAGCGGCATCTGCAGAGCGGGATGGGTTTATTCACTCCTTTGTACAAACATTGTTTGGCATATATGCTGGCTGTGCCGTTCACCTCAAAACCCCATAAGCAGTCTGCGTGAACCCAAGCTGACCACTGCAAACATGTTCAGTCGATCGCACAGGTTTTCGCACACCACAGCCCTAAGAACAGGTTATCAAATAATTGTGTATATACAGGCGCTCGCAGGCAGGCTCAGGCGCTCGCAGGCAGGTACTTGCACACTACACTGTTGTTCATGTCAATCTCGGAGCAGTCCTGAAATGATTAAATTTTGGCTTGTTATAGTTGTAAATAAAGAATAATACAAAGTACAATTAATGCTGCTGGGAGACTTGTGAAACACATTTCTCACCATTGTTCTTTGAAAACTAGATTGAAGTATTTTTGAACATCCTTTAAACCCCCCCCCCCCCCTCGTTAAATGTTGTTAATAATCGTAAACAGACGCCACACGACTCTATAAAGAGTGAATACGGCGCTGGACGTGCAGTGTTACAGTATCACAGAATATATACATCTCTTTATGTAGTAATAAAGGTGGCTGTATCGTGCATATTTAAGCTGGGTCTGGGGGATGCCGGTATATTACATTATTGAGAGCTCGTAAGATAAAGGCATCACTATAGACCAGGGCTTGACACATTTGCTTTGAATCTAGGAGCCAACGTTTCAGCGAGGATTCGCCGAAACGTTGGGCACCTTGCCTCTGCATCTGGGAGTTGGTTTGTATTGACCCAAATTAAGGCTGTGCAATATTGACAAAATAATCATATTGCGATTTCTTGAATGAATATTGCGATTTTATTTGCGATTTAGCCAATTGTTTTTGCTTTTTCAAACATGCTACATACATTCTAAATGAATTCAGTATTCAGCACATGGATATACTGCCCCAGCACATGGATATACTGCCCCAGCACATGGATATACTGCTCCAGCACATGGATATACTGCCCCAGCACATGGATATACTGCCCCAGCACATGGATATACTGCCCCAGCACATGGATATACTGCCCCAGCACCTGGATATACTGCCCCAGCTCACGGATATACTGCCCCAGCTCACGGATATACTGCCCCAGCACACGGAAATACTGCCCCAGCACATGGAAATACTGCCCCAGCACATGGAAATACTGCCCCAGCACATGGAAATACTGCCCCAGCACATGGAAATACTGCCCCAGCACATGGAAATACTGCCCCAGCACATGGAAATACTGCCCCAGCACACGGATATACTGCCCCAGCACACGGAATATACTGCCCCAGCTCACGGATATACTGCCCCAGCTCACGGATATACTGCCCCAGCTCACGGATATACTGCCCCAGCTCACGGATATACTGCCCCAGCACATGGAAATACTGCCCCAGCACATGGAAATACTGCCCCAGCACATGGAATACTGCCCCAGCACATGGAAATACTGCCCCAGCACATGGAAATACTGCCCCAGCACATGGAAATACTGCCCCAGCACATGGAAATACTGCCCCAGCACATGGAAATACTGCCCCAGCACATGGAAATACTGCCCCAGCACATGGAAATACTGCCCCAGCACATGGAAATACTGCCCCAGCACATGGATATACTGCCCCAGCACATGGATATACTGCTCCAGCACATGGATATATACTGCCCCAGCACATGGATATACTGCCCCAGCACATGGATATACTGCCCCAGCACATGAAATACTGCCCCAGCACATGGATATACTGCCCCAGCACATGGAAATACTGCCCCAGCACATGGATATACTGCCCCAGCACTGGATATACTGCCCCAGCACATGGATATACTGCCCCAGCACATGGATATACTGCCCCAGCACATGGATATACTGCCCCAGCACATGGATATACTGCCCCAGCACATGGATATACTGCCCCAGCACATGGATATACTGCCCCAGCACATGGATATACTGCCCCAGCACATGGATATACTGCCCCAGCACATGGATATACTGCCCCAGCACATGGATATACTGCCCCAGCACATGGATATACTGCCCCAGCTCATGGATATACTGCCCCAGCTCATGGATATACTGCCCCAGCTCATGGATATACTGCCCCAGCTCATGGATATACTGCCCCAGCACATGGAATTACTGCCCCAGCACACCTCTGTGCGCCACGTGTTCGGCTCCCTGTTAACTTCCGGCGGCATGGAGCTTGAGCGCTCGCCTGGGGGAACCATGTGACGAGCCGCGAGAACGTGGCTCATCACGTGGTTCCCCCTGCGAGCGCCCAAAGCACCATGCCGCCGGAAGTTAACAGGGAGCCGAAAATTAGAGCCTTATGCGATTTAGAAATTGCAGGGTCAGAAATCGCGATTCGATTGCGATTGCAATTAATTGCACAGCCCTAACCCAAATTATGATTTAGCTGCTTCTATTTATCACTTTGTTACCCGGTGCTTTTTGCGGTTAGGTATTTTGTGTGCATGTGGTCTTTTGGCTACTTTTTTTGAGCCTAGAAGTGCAGAGCGTTGCTTCTAATATCAGTTTGTCCGCTCTGATAGAGATATAGAATTTGTGCTGTTAACATCTGTACATTGTGATGTTGTGATATTGTTGTTTACTTATATTCTTTTGCTCTGTTGTCATTGGACACCCTATTTACCCACTGCAGACACGCACACCTCATATATAAATACATACACCAGGGCTGGATATATTTACATTAAATGTAGGAGACCGGAAGAAAACCTTGAAGCCAACTAGATGTTTTTAGATGCAAAAACTGCTTTTAGATTGGTGTAAAATAAACTGGAAATTTAGGAGCCAGGAGTAAAATTCTAGGAGCCAGTGGCTACCTGGCTTTGTCAAGCCCTGCTTTAGACACATGATGCGCTCATGAATTCCAGCCGTAAAACGTTTCCTCACCAGTCTCCGCCAGCATAAGGTAAACGCTTCGTGCAGCGGCTGCCGTGCGAAAGGTCTGTCACCCGTGGCCTGTAAAACCTAAAGCCGTCCCTTATAGCTTTTATTTGCCGCAGCTCTCGTTTTTGATTAGGAGGAGAGGAACCGAATCTGTTACAGAGCTGCAACGTGCTCTTCTCGCTCGGTGAGTTTTTGATTAACGCGTGTCCTGTCCGTCCTGTCTGCAGGCTGAAAAAGGCCAGCATCGCCTACGAGCATATGTTCGAGGAGGTCCCCATCGTCCTCAAGAACTCTCATCTCATCAACGTCCTTATCTGGGAGCTGGATCGGAAGGCGCCTATTACCGAGAAGCACGAGCTGCTCAGTCTGTCCAGCAGGTGAGTGCTCCCATCACGACCAGCGCACCTCACTTCCTAACAATACACAGACACATTACTATGAAACGCTGCAACACGTCCACTGTCTGTTTTAAGTTCTCCTCCTTTCTTCCCCACCATCCGATTCACTGTGTCAGCAAAAATATGGCGGAGGTGTGCGTGTAGATTTTTGTCTTTGCGGAACCCACGCATGTACACCATAATATCCAGTATATGTGTGATGTGTGCAGCTGTATGAATTTTATTTATGTTTACAGTTATAGAATTTATAAAGCACTAACAAGTTCCGTAGCGCTGTACAATGGGTGAGGTAGAATAACAAATGTACATACAAGTTAAACGCACAGAACAGTAAGAGAGGATCCTGCTCAAGAGCTTACAATCTAATATACATTCTTGCATATACAGTGTATATTTGTGTAACACACCCGCACCCACCCCCTACTAATATGGATGAATACCTCTGGCACAGGTGTGGGCACCTACGGCCCTCTAGATGTTTTGAAACTACATTTCCCATGATGCTCAGCTGCTCATCAGGTTTGCAGAGCCTCGAGGGAAATCTAGTTCCCAAACATTTGGAGGGCCGGGGTTGCTGACCCGTGATTTATAGGAATATTTAATGTTACAATATGTCATTTTGCCGCCCTGTCCTGCGATACTTGTGATTAATAGAAATCCTGGTGTCATTTGTTTCTTATAAACATTTTATGAATATCTAACGATCAGAAACAAATGACACCAGGATTTCTATTAATCACAAGTATCGCAGGACAGGGCGGCAAAATGACATATTGTAACATTAAATATTCCTATAAATCAGGGCTCAGCAACCCCGGCCCTCCAAATGTTTTGGATCTATATTTCCCTCGAGGCTCTGCAAACCTCATGAGCAGCCGAGCATCATGGGAGATGTGGTTTCAAAACATCTGGAGGGCCGTATGTGCCCACACCAGCTCTAGCATATGTAAGACCTCCCCTAATGAATCGCATCTCCTGCTCTTTTTTTTTTTGTCAGCCTCTTGTGGTGGCTTTGACTCCTTTTTTCATTTTTTTTTTTTTTAAATCTTTTTAAAAAGAGTATCTCCACGTTACATTTCAATAGGCATTAAATGTGTTCTCCCTCGTTTCGTTTTAATTGCCCCTTCATTTCCAGAACCATAATTCTTTGCACCCAAAAAGCCCAAATGTTAGATTTCAGTTTGTAGATTGAGAAATCTATATCTTCTGGTGAACTTGGAAAATCAGACCCAAATTTAGAAAAAAACAGAAAATGGCGAGGATAACCGATCGCCAACATGTTACAAGCCGAGAGCATTCCGTATAAATTATTTAGATTTTTTTTGGACTGATTAGCCTCAGGTGTCCACTTTGCACACACGACCTGGTGACGTGAACACGTTTCTTCTGCAAGACTGAGAAAACAACGTAAATACATGCTTTTTAGTTAGTTTTCTGGTTCAGAGAAAAATATAATATATATATATATTTATATATATATATTTTTTTATCAGGATTAATGGGATAAAGGTTTGTGTGTCCAACATTTATCTCCTACTAGAATGTAGTTGCTGTTTGTATCTTTTCGTAGTCAGTAAATGTGTTTTATAAACAAGGAAAAAAAAAAGCCAAGTGGATCTTATACAGATCCATGATGGGGTGGGCTGCTTTATAAAACACGCAGGACACACCTTTTGCGCTTCCGTATGGTTATTGCAATTAGAATTGCGATCAGCGTGGATAGGTAGGAGAGGCCTTTTTACAGATATTCCCCTGTAGCGCATTATTCATGTGTCTGATTCGGGCCGTATGCCCTGATTTAATGATTTTTATCGAATGCTGAAAGGCATGAATTGTCCTTTACGTTTATTTTTAATGTATTTTCATGATCAGCGGTGGCTTCCTGCAGCTGCTGCTGGGCCACAACTCCAGCAAATCTAGTATTTTATTTCATTTTTTTTTATCGGTATTGCCCTGGCGTGTTCTTCTCCTCTCCTTTGTAGTTTGTCTTCTATTTAATAAAAATTATCCTTCCGTTTAGAATGAAACATCAATTTCTCGTTCCACCGTGCCTGGAGTATTGATACCTTGTAGACTTCACCTTATTTTTTCCCCCTTTTCCTTGGCAAAATGAGCGTAATGATCCTCAGAAGTCCAGCCAGCCATGTTGACAGCTACAAATGTGTTTCTTGATTCATGGAGCTTTATACACTAACTCAACAAGGGTATAAAGCGATGGCTGTAGTTCAGCCCAGGGCACGCTGCTGCCATTTATTTCTTAGTGGCTGTAGGGGGGGGGGAATAGATATATATATATATATATATATCTATCACACACATAGATATATATATATATATATCACACACATAGAGATATATATATATATATCACACACCTATACAGGAGTGGCTGTGACTCGTTGCATAATCTGACCTTTGTTAATAATCCATCTAGTATGGCACTGTGCTGGCAAGGAGGGTTCAGTGTTAAAACAGACCCAGGATGCAAAAAAGTGAGAAAATGCAGACTTCATTTGCATGTCGTACCCAGAGTTCCTTGCTGCATATGGGGAATGTAGCGCATTAGCTCTGTGGGCAAAGCCGTTCTCTGAATTGCTGGGATGTGTAAATGTTTCTACAATAATAAACTTTTATTTGCTTATGTGGAGGCTTTTAATCTTTATGCCCTCCACCATAACTTAAGTACACGCACGCACGAGCCACGCACGCACATACACACACACGTTCACGTACCCCGCCCCTCCGGGGGGGGGGGTTGAAATATTTTTTCCCTTGTGCAGTGTGAAGTATTTACGCGGCACATTGTGTCTTATTGGGTCCAAAATCGCCAGGTTGTTCCTGCAGTGTAAATACATGGCATCCATACAGACGGACTAAAGGCATATTTGGGAAAGAAAAATTGCAGGTCTGACAGAGTAACCATATTAAACCTGTGTCTGAGTTTATTGATGTGTATACATATTTATCTATATACCCAGAATGTCAGCACTCCACCTGGACATGCTTTTTGCATAAAGCTGCTTCTGAGTGTTGTAGAATCTCTGTTCATCACGAAGACGAATGAATACAACATGATATAGTTACCAGTATTTTTATTTCTTTAATATATGTCAAAGTTCTGGGTGTATATTTATTGTCAATAAAAGCGATCAGGCCCTGTCCCTCTCCACAATGTATCCTTTACCTCCACCTCAGAATGTCGCCACGTCCTGAGATTCTGGCGACTGATACATTTGTGTTCATGGAATTCTTAAGAATATAAAAATGATCTGTTAATTACATATACACGTGTGCGTGTGTATGGAAAGGAACCTTCACTCAGCCCTTAGGTGTCTTGAAAGGGTTAAAGCTCTGGTTTTTAAATCCAGCAACGATTATATCCAAATGGCTCTGTGAATGCACTCAGTCTTAATTAAAACCAATAAATATTTAAGCTACATTGAAAACAACCAACGTTTCGGCTGACGACTTTGATAAAGGCTGCTCTGCACGAGCCGAAACGTTGTTTTTTTAATGTAGCTTAAATATTTATTGTTTTACTTAAGACCCTACATGCAACCACAGAGCTTTTTGGAGATATATATATATATTTCTTTTGAAGACACACACTAGGGCACTGGTCACACCCTGCAGTGATTGCTGTAAAGTAATTGCTGCCATATGAATTAACCCAAGGAAAATAATTATTACATGTGGTTTAAATCAGAATCTTGAGTCTTTTCATAGAAATCTCATGTCAGCGTCACCAGTAATGCAATGGTTTAAAACCAATTAATCAGCGTCGCCCTTACACTTTAACATCATCTAGAAGTATGTCTAACCAGCCCCTGGCCTTACAGATCAGAAGACATGCTGTCAGGGACGTATCTGCTAAACAGCTAGCTGTAAGGAGGAAAGAGTAAAGGTACAAATAGTCCTGCAGCATTGCAGTGGGGAGATGATTTTCTAAAGTTTCTCCTCTTGGTTATGATTTTGCATGTTTTTAAATTCCCTGTGTTTAAACTAAATGTTATTTTACCCCCCCCCCCCCCATTTATTGTCAGTCTACTATTTGGCGGTTCTGTTAAGAAAATAAATTGGGTAAAAATAACATTGTGGCTCACAAAATATATTGATAGGAGCAAAAAACAAGTGCCAGCTGTGAGATGTATATCTTAGATTGTAAGCTCTTGTGCAGGGTCCTCCTTCCTGTTCTGTGTGTGTAACGTGTATGTATATTTGTTATTCTGTCTCTCCCATTGTACAGCGCCACGGAATTTATTAGCACTTTATAAATGCTTGTAACGTGTGTGTGTGTGTGTGTGTCTATATATATCTCTAGATATCACGAGTATAGCAGTACGTTGTGATACCTTTTTTATTGGACTAACACGGCCTATCGAAAATAAATATATATATATCTCTCTTGTCTCTCCCGAGCCCGAAGAAGAGAGCTATACTTGCCAATGTCTGTTTTTTAAATGGAACTTTAGTCCAATAAAAAACATGTCGCTATGTGCTGCTTTACTGAGGATACTGATGAGTGTCTGCGGATAGCGGACTGAAACGTCCATCAATAAATCCTCTTTTTGCGAAATCCCACAGGGCCTCCAGTACACGTCTGTACAAAGGGATATTACATGAGCTAGGTACTGCACCGGGTCGAGGACCTTATTCAGAGTGCAGGAACCTGCACATAAAAAAATATCTATTTTTTAAAAAAAAAAAATTGCTGCCTTTTCCATTATTTATACAATTTATCCTGAAATAGTGTATTTACTGCTACATTAAATGTAACTACGGTACTTGTTTCTCTTTACTCTTGTTTAGACCTCCCACCCTATTACCACCATCCAACAGGATTACGGCCAAAAAAATCCAAGTTAAAAAATACAGATCTATTATAGATATTTTAAATTTTTATACCATTTTGGGAATTTGCAGATCCCAGGATGTCAGGATGGGCAAATTCTTCTATTTATTCAAGAATTTATCACGAAGCATAAACTAAAAGGGTTATTTAAAGAGCGCCCAACTTGCCACCGAAATGGCCGAACTGTGAATGTCGTGGCAGTTCGCTATTCAGAAAGCTGTCAATTCGCCACAATTCATTGACCTTCGAGAGCAGCGAAATTGTCCCATTAGAGAAGTAAAGGTTAATCTTTTCAGAGAATGACGAAATGTCAGTGAAATGCCCAGATTTTCGTCGATTCAGTTCGACAGGTTTAAACAGGAGAATCCCATAGGATTCAATGTGGGAGAGAAAAAAAATATTATGGCTTTTATTTTATTCTTTTGATTTTCAGTAAACTGTCTTTTTATTATTTTTTTTTATTGAGGGGAAATTTTTGGGTCCCTTTTTTTTTATTTTTTATTTACACACATTTTCATGCATTTTTATTCCTTTTAAAGAATAGCAGATTTCCAATCCCCCCCCGCCCCCACACACAATTCGGCGGCTCCATGTTCACTTCGGGGACCCCGCAGGGTCGACGAACCGGAATCGCCAAAACGCACCGGATGAGAAGGCGACAAAATTTTGCTGAACACTACAGTTTTATTATTTTTTACGATGAATGTATAGACTGGCATATCCTGTCCCTTTTTCATAGAGGGGGGGGGGGGCTTGTGAGGAAGGGGGCGCAGTTTGAAATTTGTGGAAAGAAATGCCTGCGCACTTGGATCGCACTTATCAGTTACTTAATGTCTCGGAGCACATCTGTTTAAGTTATCTGTTTCCAGCTCGCCGTTTCCCCTGGCAACCGAAGCAAACACCGCATCACCGCCGCGCCGAACAATAAGTCCCTGTTTCAGAGCTCCAGAGCCGAATTCCCAGAGTTTCACATAAAGTCCACTCATGCAGCTCGCTTTGTTTCATGACGCTGGTGCTGTAAAAGAAAAGTGATATATGGCTGCGCTACGCACGGCAAATTTCTAAGACCCCTCGCAGGCCTTCAAGCTTGTTGTACCCCCTGTCATTTTGCCTTCGCTCGCTGTACTGAAGTTGGCACTAAAAAAAAGAGACATCGGGGGTGGAGGGGTGAGAAATGCTAAAGCAGCATTTCAAGAAATTACCAGCAAAGTGAAACCATAACTATATTGTCCGGTGAGCCAATTCAGAGGGCTCTGGGCCAGCTGCGAGTCCACAAACTAGGCATTCATCTCTTAACTATTAGTTGGCCAATCAATGTTTTTTTAATTATTATTAATCGATTCATTGGATACAAAAAAATAAAAGTTTACTCAAAAGGGACTTTTTTTACGCAATTTGCATAATTTACATAACTTTTGTATGTACATACACAAACTGCGAATCTCACTTTGATACTTTTCGCACAGAAAATACGCAAGTGCCTGCGCAGAGTGATGGGTGCCTGCGCAGAGTGATGGGTGCCTGCGCAGAGTGATGGGTGCCTGCGCAGAGTGATGGGTGCCTGCGCAGATGATGGGTGCCTGCGCAGAGTGATGGGTGCCTGCGCAGAGTGATGGGTGCCTGCGCAGAGTGATGGGTGCCTGCGCAGAGTGATGGGTGCCTGCGCAGAGTGATGGGTGCCTGCGCAGAGTGATGGGTGCCTGCGCAGAGTGATGGGTGCCTGCGCAGAGTGATGGGTGCCTGCGCAGAGTGATGGGTGCCTGCGCAGAGTGATGTGTGCCTGCGCAGAGTGATGGGTGCCTGCGCAGAGTGATGGGTTTATGCTGCCTGCGGTGCTCATGCCCATAACTGCTTTCCCCCAAATTAAACAGTACTACGAGCGCTCAGCATGAAACCGCGGTGAGAAGGGCGGGCACTCCATGCAGCCTGACCACTTCAATAAGGTAAAGTGGTCAGGGTGCTTAGAGTGGCGGGAGGGACATGGGAGGGAGTTTGGGCAAAAGACCGGACCTGATTGTGAGAGGGAGTTTGGAGAAAGAGACCCGGACCATTGGAAGGGGGGGGGGGGGGGGTGGTGGCACAGGACTGGCGATGCAGCTCCAGCCACCCAGTGTCAGCACCCCACAGTCTGTGCTGTAGTTCTGCTGCTGTTGTATACTAAATAAAAACAGACTGGATATGTCTGACACAACCCTAGAACTTCATTATACAGAGTAAATTCCTCCCCCCGCCCTTCCCCCGAGGATGGAGATGACGTCCTCCAGTGACTGACACGCTCGCCCAGAATTCACACAGAGCAGCGAGCATATCCCAAGGTCTATATTTGATTAATGGAAGAAAAGGTGCACGAAATATAAAGTTGACACGTTGAGACCCTTACCATGTTCTATGTGATTGCAGGGGGATACAGGGTGTTATTAGGGGCAGGGTGGTGAGACACACAGGGTTATTCAGAGAATGGTGAAAAGCAGGAGAATGACTGGAGAATGGAAAATTCTAGGTCAAAATAGCCGATTTGGAAAGTGAGATGAATGGGAGAATTTTTCTGGTTTGGCTATTTTGGTCTAGAATTTTCCATTCTCCAGCCATTCTCCTGCTTTCCATCGCTCTCTGAATAACCCTGACAGACTTATTAGCAGGCAAATGGAGAATCACCATTTCCCCCTATAGTGACCACCTCTGCTATAAGGCCAGACTTAATGAGGCATTAGTTTAGGTTTAACCCTATAGGGGGAAAGGGCGTTCTCCATCCGCCTGCTAATAAATCTGTGTTCCAGCACCCTGCCCCAATCACACTGTCACAGGGGTTATCAATTAAAATATAGGAGACCAACTCAGTGGTTTCCATTAATGCCCGTATTCATTGTCCAAGAGCATTTATAAGCGGAGTGAGTTGGCAGCGTCACAACACAGGGGAATCAATAGCTGCTCACCCGCCAGGTTTTCGTGAAGCTATTGGGACATGGTGAGAGTGGGAGAAGGAGATCAACACCGAATAGTGTTTTGTTTTCTTTGCCTAATAAAAAGGCATCACTACTACATTCTGGGGATTTTGGCATCTGGACTAACACGACTTATCCAGTGTGTGTGTATATATATATATATATATATATCTGTGTGAAAGCAGACCCAGGATGCAAAAAATTGGAAATTGCAGACATCATTTGCATGTCTTACCCAGAAGCTCTGGGATGCAGTTCTTTGAATTGCGGGGATGTGTTAAATGGCCTCTGCAATAATAAACTAATATATATATATATATCAGTTGCATAAACCTTATCTCTGCTAAGAAGCCATAGTGTGGCATAGCATTGATTTAAGGGCTCTGTGTAATAACAGACCCATGATGCATAAAAGTGAGACAGATTTCATTTGCATATCCTACCCAGAATTCCTTGCTGCATATGGGGAATGTGGCACAGGAGCTCTGGGGTGCAATTCTTTGAATTGCTGTGATGTGCAAGTGGCTTCTGATGATTATATATATATATATATATATATGTATGTATATATATAATGTATGTATATTTCGTTACTAGTTGTTATGACCTCTTGTTTGATAACTGGCTGATACACTTTCAGTTTGTTCACACGCAGGTTTGATGTGACTATGACTCTATATAAAAGCCAAACGTGATTCCAGTGACTGTGTTGCCAAGTACCTCTTCATTGATTTGATGTTGATGCTTGTAGCTGGTGCTCAGATACACTCGTTACTCTCCATATACTAAGTGCCTAATCTCGCTTTAGTGGTCATTTTCCTTGTGAAGGGCTCTTTACGGCATTCCCACTCGCGCACGCTGTCCCCCCCCCCTCCCTCCACTGTAAAGAACGCTATTCAGCAGCGAGACGTTCATATCTCAAGCACCAGTCTGTAATTTACTCGCCCTCTTTCCTGCGATCAGCCATCAGGTACGTTTTCAATCACACCCTGCTCCTCTTCTCCCTCTGTTTACGCAGCAATCATCTGGAGAAGAGCCTTCAGCTCCTCATGGACAGGGTCGATGAAATGAGCCAGGACATCGTAAAATTTAACACTTACCTGAGGAACGCGAGCAAACAGACGCAACAGAAACACCAGGTAGGCTTTATCCATCGATTTAAAAGGCGAGCCTTGCGCAGAATCCCTCCCTGCACCCTTATAGTGGGAGGCTTTGTTGTGTTTATGTATTTGCATACGCAAGAGCTGGAAGGTGACACTTCTTCTAGCAGGCGGCCAGGATTAATTGGATGCTTAATTAAAATGAATTTTGTTTTGAAGAAGCAGTTGTTGAAGGGGCATGTGCTTCTTAAGATAACACCAAGCTCGGCTTAAGAGTGACATGTTTATACACCACGCCACAGCGATGTCGTTGCAGTACATGTAACAACCTAGGTCGGGAAAAGGCTGTAAACGCTCGCACAAGGTATTAAGTCTTTAAAAGGTTATTCACTATGCACCACTACAGTGAATGTCTCCTATCCGGCAAGGAAGACCCAACGATGGCAGACGAGGTTGAGACGATTAATGGCACCACCATTATTCTAACTTAAAATGAGTGACATGCGTGTATTTCTCATTCTGCTTTGTTTGCAATCTCCGTTGATATGTTTCAGCATTTATATCACCTTAACGCCGGGGTCTGCCGGAGGGCAGGTTGGCTTAAACCCCACATTGCAGAATGTCACGCTCCGGGGCTCTACGGCCCTCTTCCGGCCAGCCTCCGTTCCCAGCGGGCCGATCAATGTCATTGGCTGCAGGGCGACTATCTCAGTTGAGGTAGTCTCGCTGCAGCCAGTGAGGACTATCGGCTGCTAGGAAGGGAGGCGGTCTGGAAGAAAGCCATTGTGCCGCGGGCCGTGCCATGCTGCCACTGGGTGTTTAGGCCTGCCACCAGGATGGCATAGTCCGCCTCATGTCGTTAAGGGGTTAAAGTGGCGATCTCCATTAAACTCAAATAGAAACAATATTTAACAACTCTAAAATACCAATGGAAACTCCAGTGAAAGCGACACTAAATAAGATCGGCGGAAATTACGGTGGCAAATACGGTGACCTACGGTGGAACGTTCCTATATGGTGAATTCACTGCAATTGATGCGCAGTAGTTCGGCAAAGTAAACCCGCCATTCTTTCAGTGGAATAAGGAAGGTTAGTGAATAACCACTTGAGCTTAATCTGCTGTACAATAGCTTCACTAATAAAATGTAAACCATAAGCAGCGATAAGGCAAAGGGAGGGAGGCGGGATGGATGATGGCTCGGCACTGTGCTCTTTTCTCGATTCTTCTGTCCGCTCCATTAATGACATGTGGTATGGCCTGACGTAAAGGGGTGGTAATGCCATCTCAAAGATCTTGCTGTGCAGGTCTCTCTCCCGCTCTCCATGAACGGAGTGAAAACGAAAATCTTTAGGCCGGTGTCAGACTAGTGTTTTGCAGAGCAGAAAGGAACGTCCGTGAGAGTGAACGTTCCTTCCACTCTGACGCCGTCTGGTCACCTCGCTGAGTGCAGTTGGTGCGCTCAGCACTGCAAGATTCGATCCTCCTATGGATGATCACACTTTGCATCCCCGTCGAACGCGCGTCGTAGCGATTCGACGAGGAGGCTTTCTGAACGGACGCAGCACGCCTGCTGTAGCACACGCAATTCGTACGCGCGGTACAGCGTGTGGCCGACCCTGTCTCAGCGTCACAATGCTGCAGTGGGCGCCGGGAGGCACGTCAGTACGGGTGCGCATAGTGCACTCGTCTGACCCCGACCTTAGTAGTAACAGCAGTAATAATGTAACAGGAATGGCGGCGTTCTTGTTACTTTGATGCAGGTTAAAAATCAACAGGTGTGATAAGTGACGTCTTGGCCTGGTTAATACGGTCGAGCTTGCTGGTCTTAAATTAGATATAGCTGCCCGTTATATATTTACTTTTCACACAGAAAACATCTGTTAAGGAGAACGTTTTACAGATCCATTAAATCTTTACATTTGTGCTTGTAGTTGTAATGTAGCTACATGGCCTCGGCCTATGTTCTACCCACATGTCCTTCTATTTCCAGTCTGGGCATGGACACGTCCTCGCCTTTTACTCCTGCCCTCCTCTCCTTCATTGTGCCGGATCTCCTTTGGCCGAGTCCTTTTTCATTAAACTCCTTTCAAGAAAAGGAAAGCGCGTGCTGGAGCTTTAGTGCGCCCATTCGATATGTTCTCCGAGTTCTCTGCCGCGGAATATCCCTCACAAGAATAGAATTCTATCACATGAAACCAGAAGTGAGGAGAGGAAGAAAACCTCCAGCCTCGCAGGCTTCATTTACCTCTAATTGCTTTGGCTTTGCTTCATTACAACATAGTTAATGTCCCCAGTGTCAATTAAATAAATCCCTATTTGTGCTCGAGAGCCCAGCGTTTTAACTTCAAACCTCCTTGAATTTCTTGTTTTTTTTTTTTGTTTTTTTTTTTTTTGCACAATTTTTAAAGGCATCTCCATACGTAACCCACCCCGCAGTCCGACGCGTTGTCAGACAATTATATCTTAGGTATTATTGTACAGATGTAGACTAGATATATGGCGTTTATACCCGGCAAGAATAAGACCGGTTTACTCGGCCAGATAGTGATTCACTCCTACCAGTAACTACTGGAGCTCTGCTGGGACAAAGTGGCGGCTCGGCCCATCGGGGGCCCCATTCATTCTTCTCTTTTTAAAGGTTTGGTATACCCCTTTAACCCCTACAGGCCCAATGGGAAATGAGGTTTATTCTCCAGCAACAATTTTGTCACATGAGAAATCTGGAAGCATTAACCCCTCCTATTTACACCCCTCTCATTTCATTGCTGGGCTTCCTCGGTGCTTGTCTGGATCTGGCAGCCACTCTTACTTCATGTAACAGCAGTGTGTCGGAGCAGACTCGTGGGCCGGATGCTCACTTGAGCGTCCGGGTCATTCAGTGGCTCTCATTGCGTGGGGCTGGTTAGGAATGGATAGGGCTGTACATCTCTGGTTTAAATCTGATCAGCAAGAGCTGATTGGCAGCTTTCTGGATGGTTGCAAGCTCTCCTGCCCGGTGGGGAGAACTGAATCAGCCGTCTGGGGCACCAGCTCGGGATGTGCAGTTGCAGTAGTGCACTGAAGAAAGTCCACTATCCATGAACAATGCAAAAATCAAGCTGCGTTACTGGAAATATGAAAGGTTTATAATCTCAATGAGATGCTTGAGACCCCCCCCCCTCTTTTTTTTCCTCTCCTCCTTTATGGCTTTGGACATTCTTCATTGTAACACTGTGACACATCTTCCGCTGAGAATTTTGGAAGGGAGGAGGGGAACATGATGTACAGGAAGACTCGATGGACTAGGCTTGTGCAGTAGGGAAGATTCAATGTATTTATGACATCATTCATTTAATCTTTACTCTCATCGTTAAAAAAAGCGACATAAGAGCTCCTCCCATAATATAAAAGGTTATCGAATTATAATGTAGGTCAGAATTCAGCAACCTTGGCCCTCCAGATGTTTTGGATACTACATCTCACATAATGCTAAGACTCATGGGAAATGTAGTTCCAAAACACATGGAGGGTCATGGTTGCTGACCTTTGCTGTGGGTAGTCATTCTGGATGCAACCATTTGATTACTGGGCTAATCGTTCCACTTTAAATTTAAAACCAGGTTCAGTGGTTGAGTGAATCAGTGTTTTTTTTTTGCGCCGGGTAAGACTTGCGAGCCTTCTTCTGTGACCGATCTCTGCGCACAATGAATAGATCAAAAATCGACATACCTCGCATCCTGGTCCAGGTGCTGGTGGAGGTTCCTGTCCTAAGCACACGCGTTTCGCCAGATCCTGCAATAAGATGAATGACATTCGGCATCGAGCATGCAATAGTTACCTTTCAGGAGAACCTGAAAAAGCAGTGCCGTGGGTTTTTTGTTTTTGGGGGTAAGAAGCGTAACGTGCACTTACGTTTTTGACCATAATTCGAGACACTAGTACCAAAAAATGAAATAGAAACATAGAAAAATGTCTGCAGATAAGAACCTTTCGGCCCATCTAGTCTGCCCAATTACATGGATTCTTAACCTGGATTTATTTTTTGTTTAGGATAGCCTTATGCCTATCCCATGCCTGCTTAAATTCAATTACTGTTTTGGCCTCTACCACTTCAACTGGGAGGCTGTTCCATAAATTGTGTGGGATGTATTCAAAGGACATCACCAGGGGGGTAGATTAGAAGTCTTTTAAGATCCCTGTCGTATCTCATTTAGCTGCCTTCTCTTATGTCAGCCTGGAGAACAATAGCCTCCTGCAGCCTTATCTAAATATTTCCTCCTCCACCTCATTACCTGTTAAATACTGTAGATTAAATAAAAGCGCAGTAAAGAAAAGTTTTTGCACAGGTTTTGGTAAATGTTGCATAATGGGAAAAATCCACAAAATAGAAATCGGAGATGAAAACCCCCAATTTTTCCCTTTTTACATACAATTTCTTCAAACATAGGGGAAAAAAACGGCAGCATGTGTTTAATAATGTGGTTTATTTGTAATTAAAATAATCTAGTTACAGCTTTTGGTAACATAGAAACATAGGTTGTTATCTGCCGACATATTCTTTTGGCCCATCTAGTCTGCCCAACTATAAGGATACTTTCCCTGGATTTAGCTTTTATTTAGGATAGCCTTATGCCTATCCCATGCCGTCTTAAACTCAATCACTGGGTTAGCCTCTACCACTTCTACTGGAAGACTGTTCCATGTGTCCACCACCCTCTCAGTAAAATACAAACTGATGTTACTTTTAAACCTTTTCCCCTCTAATCTAACACTATGTCCTCTTGCTTTGCCCCTCTAATCTAACACTATGTCCTCTTGCTTTGCCCCTCTAACACTATGTCCTCTTGCTTTGCCCGTCTAACACTATGTCCTCTTGCTTTGCCCGTCTAACACTATGTCCTCTTGCTTTGCCCGTCTAACACTATGTCCTCTTGCTTTGCCCCTCTAACACTATGTCCTCTTGCTTTGCCCCTCTAATCTAACACTGTCCTCTTGCTTTGCCCGTCTAACACTATGTCCTCTTGCTTTGCCCCGCTAACACTATGTCCTCTTGCTTTGCCCCGCTAACACTATGTCCTCTTGCTTTGCCCCGCTAACACTATGTCCTCTTGCTTTGCCCCGCTAATCTAACACTATGTCCCCTTGCTTTGCTACTTTATTTCCTTAAATATACTCCCTTCTTCTACCTTGTGGATTCCCTTTACGTATTTAAATGTTTCTATCATATCTCCTCTGTCTCGTCTTTCTTCCAAGCTGTACATGTTAAGTTCATTAACCCTTTCCTGGTAACTTTTCTCCTTCAAGCCGTGCAGCATTTTGGTAGCCCTCCTCTGAACCTCTCTAAGTCTAAGGTATCTATATCCTTCTGGAGATGCGGCCTCCAGTGCTGCACAAAATACTTTTTTTTTTTTTTAAAATGCTAATGGTAGTGTACCTTTTAAAACCTCTACTCGGGACCCTCAACCAGGCCAGATTTTGCAGTTCACCTTGTGGAAAAGCAGACTGAATCCTGCAATCACTGAGCAGCAAATCATATCACGTGCGCTGTGCTTCACATATCTGCAAACCTGGCGAGGCGGAGGGTCCTGAGGACAGGTTTGGGAAACAATGCTTTAACCACTTGGCTGCTAAGGACGCGCTCAGCGTGTCCAGCCAAGTGGTTCTCCTGTGCTATGGACGCGTCCTAGCACGGGAGGCAGCAATCAGCCGGGATTGCTGCGCCCCTCCCCCTCTCTCCCCCCCCCCCCCCGGTGCGGTCTGACATCTTGGATGTCAGCCCGGCACTCCGGGACCCCGGCAGGGACAATAGATGTCATTGCACTAGCACGATGACATCTATTACAGGCGCCCCTGCGAGTGCAGGGAAGGTGCCTGAAAGGGAGGGGGGAGGTTCTTTGGACCTCTCCCTCCCCTGATCGGCTGGGGGCAGCGGTGAAAGTCAGGCACTGTTTGGAAGGGCGCAGCCTGCCCTTCCAAACAGTGCTGGCTTTAACCCCTTTGGGGCCAGACCGTGATTCGCTGCCAGATCATGATCCTCTCCCAGAGCTGGCCAACATCTTGGATGTCGGCCAAGCTTCCGGGATCTCCCCCTGAAGACTGGCATCATCATGCATAGCGCAATGACGTCAGTTCTGGAGTTAAGCCGTAGCTGCTACCAATGATGGAGATAGGGGGTTCATTGGAACCCCCTATATCCCGATCCATGGCAGCTAGGGGTTAATGTTTGGTATTGTCTGGGTCATATAATAAAATAAGGCTTCAAAACGCGTTTAAACAAGATGAGCGAAACCGGTAAAAATTAGCTCAGCACACAGGCGTGAAATGCCTCAGCAGCGAAAGGGTTAAACCATAAAACTGTGTAATGTGAGTGTCCGTTCGGCTGCCTTGTCCTGTGGAAGGCTGAAAGCGGAGTTGGCTGTTCTGCTTGTGTGACTGTTCATTAGACCAGGTAACATGTCGCATGGGAAGCGCGTGGGCGACCGGCTCGGTGCTCTGCTATGGTTCATTGAAATACAACAAACTTCGCGAGGGGAATCTCTTGATTCCACCAGGCATAAGTTTATGCTGCAAGTCGGCGGAATTGGAAGTGTTTGGGTTTACTGGACCGATAGAGCTGTAATAACGTTGCATTAACGCGGCTTCCAATCGATGTTCATTAGATCGACTCTTAAATTCTCCTCGTGGACCAGATCTGCTCAGGGTTTTAGAAAGTGGAGACGGTTTTGGCTGCAGTTGTAAGTAAAGGGTATGGGTAGATGCACGTCATGAAATGCAGAGGGGTCTGATTCTATACAGGTTGAGCACCCCTTATCCAAAATGCTCGGGACTTCGTGCCATTCTGGTTTCAGATATTCCTGGATTTCAGAATCGGGTAGAATCCAAAGTCGGGGGGGGGGGGACACAGCATGGGTGTATATACGCTGGGAGACGCTATGCGGCCAGCATGTCCGACGGTGAAGCTGCAGAGCATCTCACTGCGTGTTCGACGGGGCTGCAAAGTGCGATTCTCCTTGGGATCCAGCCTAGCAGTGCTGAGCGCACTAACTGCGCTCAGCGAGGTGGCCAGACGGGCGTCAGAGTGGAAGGAACATCTACTCTCACGGACGTTCCTTCCGCTCTGAAAAACACTCGTCTGACCCCGGCCTTAGACTCTGAATATTCCGGATGTTGAGTGTTCCAGATTGCACAATTCCAGGTAAGGGGCGCCCAATACGTTACCCTGGGTTTCTGCACAGATCTGCAGGCGAGCGCTCTTACTACATGACAATTATACTGGATTTATTGCCAAAAAGCTCCATTACTTTAATAATGTATATGTTGCTCATTGTCAGCATGCGTTCTCATCTGTCCTGTTGCACGTTTTTTGTATAATGTGTGTTTATTTCGTATGTTCTTTTCTTTTACAGTACGTGCAGAGGCGGCAGCAAGAGAACCTTCAACGCCAGAGTCGCGGAGAACCAGTCCTGCCTGAAGAGGATATCACCAAAATGTTCAAGCCTCCTATAGTCCCACCCAGGATGGATTCTCTTCTAATATCCGGTAATCCCCGTTCCTCTCTGACTGGATATTAACGCATTAAAAGCAGGGAATTGACTTGCAGACCATAATATTTCAAATGATGAAACACTGAAGTATGTCCGTGTGTTTTATTCCAAGAATCCATTGCTTGGAGATTAACCTGCCGTGACTGCGCACCTAACCTTAAAAAGCACAGCCTTGTTACAGTCACTTATTATTATTATTATTGTCATTTATATAGCGCCAACAGAATCCGCAGCGCTTTACAATGAGGGAATACAGACATGAGACCTAATAAGGAACAGATGGCCCTGCCTGTAGGATAATTGCCCTACTGCGTCTTTTTTTTTCTTATTTTGTAATTTTTAGTTTTATTCCTTTTTTATGCTTGGATTTAAATTTTTTTTTTTTCTTTTTTCCGCGTGTCTCTTTGTTGTTTTGACGATTTTTTTTTTTTTTTTTTTTTTTTTAAATTTATTAGTATACTTGTATAGCGCCAACATATTCCGCAGCGCTGAACAGCATGGGTACAGTAAACCTGTTACAATATATAGTGACAGGACAACACTTGACAAACAATCACCGGAGGAAATGTCAACGCTATTACCAAGGGAACTTATTAGTCTTGTTTTTCTTACGTTTTCCTTTTTGTTTTTTTTTTACCATCATTTTGTTTCTCTGAAAACAAAAGCAAAACATGGTATTTACACGGCATATAATCTATCTGGCTCGTGAGCAGGGATCTGTGCTGCTTTTAATCTGTCAGATTGTTTGCAATATCCTTAATGTATACAGAGGTGCAAAGTTTAGTGCTGTGTATACATACCTCATCCTATATAACGATGCCGAGCAAGGAGAGACAAGGGCAGTGTGCATCCCCTCACCTCCTGGATGTTTTGTTTTTTTTTGGGTATAAATTTACTTATTACTGCAGAAACCCCTTCCCAACACTTTTAAAATGTTCTATAATTAATGTATATGTCATTTATTTATTTATTTCTAAAGTATTTTACCAGGAAGGATACATTGAGATTTCTCTCGTTTTCAAGTATGTTCTGGGTTCAAGAACATTAAAATGCTTCTTTATGGTGCAGATGGTGGAACGTATAATTTGAAGGAGCCCACAACCGGCTCTCAGGATTCCAGCAGGCAGGGACTTTAACTCAGGTGCCCATATACCCCTCAGTTGGTTTCTCCGTGTCGCCACTGTGGTGCTTAAGAATCGATAAGACCAAAAGAACATCTCTTGGTGCAATAAATCCCAAATAATCTAAGAATTAAAAGAAGATAAGTTCCAACTCACAAAAGCTGAGCCTCTATTGGCTCCGTCACAATTCGCACAGGGAATCATAAGGAGTTCCCCAAACCACCTTTTTCCAGGATCAGAAAGGCAGACAATATCGAATTAAAAACGTTTATTAGTTTAAAACAAACTGTTTATATCTACCGGGACGCGTTTCGCCATTAAAAAACGTTTCCTGGTAGATATAAACTGTTTGTTTTAAACTAATCAATTTGATTGCTGTCTGCCTTTCTGATCCAGGAAAAATAAGGTTTGGGGAACTCCTTATGATTCCCTGTGCGAATTGTGACGGAGCCAATAGAGGCTCAGCTTTTGAGAGTTGGAACTTGGTTTCTTCTTTTAATTCTTAGATTATTTGGGATTTATTGCACCAAGAGATGTTCTTTTGGTCTTATCGATTCTTAGTGCAGCACCACAGTGTCGACACGGAGAAACCAACTGAGGGGTATATGGGCACCTGAGTTAACCCTTTCACTGCTGAGGACGTGTGGGGAACGTCCTCATTGACTCCTAAGGAAAGATATTGGGGTTCAAATGAACCCACTATCTCCACCCATATCTCCCGAATGTTGGCAGCTAGCAGGGTCATGTTTAGTATCATTAGAAGGCCAGAGCGTGGCCTTTACAATGATGCCAAACATGACCATGTTTAAAGTAGTGAAAAAAAATTCTAAAAGTAATAATAAAAAAAAATATGTATTTTTTTAAGACCTGAAATGGCTCAGCAGTTAAGGGGTTAAAGTCCCTGCCTGCTGTAATCCTGAGAGCCGGTTGTGTGCTCCTTCAAGTTATACGTTCCACCTGCACCATAAAGAAGCATTTTGCTTTTCCACTTTCTTACGGGCTTAGGCCCATTTAGCGCTGTGTTGTGTTCTCTTCATCCATTTGTTATTTAGGTTTATAGAGGAACCTCTATTTACAACATCCAGCGAGTGGTTAGGGCACTTGTATCCAGTGGGCGCTTCACCCTTTTGCTTTGTATTAAAATGTTACAGTTGTTACAGGAATACAATGTAATACAATGCAAGATATTAAAAAAAACACAAATATACAGATTAACAGAAAATAAATATGTAGGAAATAGTCCGTAATGATGTGTATTTGGCACAGTTATACGAATACCTCATAGCGCCTCTATATCTACGCACATTAACCCTTTGGAAGTCTCTGCCCTGCAGATCTGAGTATATGGACTGGTCGGCGCACGTCACGTTGCATTTAATAAAAGGATAGGACCCTCTACTCTGTAAGGGCGGCTGCTCTCCTAGCCCGGCGCTCATTTTTCCCTCCTTCGTCTAAATGCAGATTTATTGCATACAGCGCCTCGGGAGAATCGCGCGTAACGCTTTCTCCTGCGATACACAGGGCACACCTTATTTGCGATGCATTGCTTCACTCGGCTAATGTCCTTTCACTTTGCCAGACAGACAACGGTGAATACTGATTCCAGCTCAGTTATTTACACTCTTCCTTTATGGAAGGAATCCAGGGTGAAAATCTGCCGTTGATTAGGCCCGTATCCGTCCTCAAGCTCCGGCTATTACGGCTGAACAAGAAGAGCATCGCAGATACGCAAATGAAATTGCTCACACATCATCCTCCGCAAGGTCCGCGATTCATTTTCCCCTTGGATAGCCGCTGCGCAGCCACTCGGATTATTCAGTGAGGGATATATATATATATGTGTATGTATTTTTTTTGCCCCTTTTTAGTAAGAAAAATTCTATTCAGTGACAATAAATATAAAACCGGTTTTGGCCGCAGAGACTTTCTTAGCCACATGTTAACAAGCTAACACACACAGCGCGGCTACGTGTCGCACACTTAATGTATCTGCGAGACCCAGGAACGCACGGTGAGAAAATATAAAGCTTTTCTGCAATTACATCCACCATTCACATCTCGGGCAGTGTGTCGGCATGCGTGGCACAGCCGTGGCCTTTCTGCCGCCGCAGTTGGCGTTTTTGCCTCGGAGCTAAATGCTGCTAGTTTTAGATTTTGCTATTTTAATGTCGCGCCTCCTCCACTCCAATGACCCGCCGCAATAAATCTTCTCGGTAAGTCGCAGGGTGTGTTTTTAAATCTGTTAATTGTGTAAAAATATATATATTTTTTTTTTTCTTTTACCGGCCTTTTTATCAGACCTGTAAAGCCGTGGATAAATGGAATTTGCACAATGTATGTTTTTCAATTTGCATTTTCCCACACGTGTTGTTTTTCGCCTTTCTTTGATTCAACCTCAAAACCACAATTTATTTTTTAACACTTTGTGGGTTATACAGGTACTGCCGGTGTATGTCGACGTTGCAGACACCAGGCGCTAAACATCAGCAGTACACAGCGAGCGGTTTGACAGCAGCACTAATCTGTTATTATTTTCCCTCCCAACAGGTCAAATCAACACGTACATCCAGAACATCAAGGAGTGCACGTCTCAGAACATGGGCAAGCTTTTCATGGCCGAGGCTCTGCAAAGCCAAACCAATTGAGTTGTCACCAACGTTTAAACATGCACCCGGAGCAACTTCTACAAAACCTGTCACGAAAATTCCTCAATATTTCGAAAATAATAAAGTGTCGACATCCAGTTGTTACATTTCTGTGTACTGGCAGTTTGTGCTTTATGTGAGGTTTATTTTTTTCTTGTTCACGTTTATCATTGATACTGTTTCATTTAAAAGATTTTTGCTCAAGTGCATAAGAGTCAAGCGGGCTGCAAAATTGCAATTTAAAGGATCTTAAAATCTAAATTTAAAGAGTTGGAGACGCAAAGATGATTACATACAAGCGCTGGTCCCAGCTCGATTGAATCCTGCATAATCTGCCATTTAACCCTTTCACTGCTGAGGACGTGTGGGGAACGTCCTCATTGACTCCTAAGGAAAGATAGGGGTGGAGATAAGGGTTCCTTTGAACCCAGATATCTCACGACTGTTTTCAGCTAGCAGGGTCATATTTGGGATCATTAGAAAGGCCAGAGCAAGGCATTTCCAATGATGCCAAACATGACCATGTTTCAAGTAAAGAAAAAAAATAATACAGAAAAGAAAAAAATTGTTTTTTTAAGACGTGAAATGGCTCAGCAGTGAAGGGGTTAAAGGGATATTCTACACACCCTGACCACCCTCCCAGGTACCCTGAACTCCCTAAAATGCAGGGTTAACTAGAGAAGAGTCCTAATTTTTGTCTTGAAATAAACCTGTTTAACCCTTTCACTACCAATATTGACTATACTCGATCTGCAAGACACCTGAAGGTGCCCCCGATGTGGAGTATAGTCCATACGGAGCAATGCAAAGGAATTTCCTATATTGCAAAAGAAATGTTTGCATTTGGGCTTCAGAACTTGCCCCTAAATTTTTAGCACCTCGGGCATCATGCTCATGGTGCCGACACTCTTAAACCATCCGAGAATGTGTCTGAAACACATCTCCTCAGCTGTTCCTGCAGAGACCAGAACTGCAGTAATTCCTTTTATCCAGCAGATGGCGACCTCTCCCTGCCAAATACTTTATTACAGTAAAGAATAAATTTTGGAATATTTCTTGCTATATAATTCACTATATGTGATTCTTCAAAAACTGCTTCCTGTTTTTTCTTTAACCACTTGAGCGCAAAGGACGTGCGTGGAGCGTCCTCCCGTTTCACTCCCACGCGCGCTCCATGTAAGTCTTCACACTATCCCAGCTCCACGCTTATCTGCCACCGATCTGGGGCTTCGATCACAGCGGGCTGACATCTTTGCTGAGGGGCTGCGCCCCCCACCCCCCTGTGTCCTCGTGCTCATCCGTTATGATGCCAGAAAGAGGGAGTCCCCCTGCCGAGCAGGGGAATCCAGATGCAGGGTTCTATCTCCAGATCCGTGAAACCTCAAATGAGGTGTCATTGGAAAAAACTGAATCTGACAAAAATTACCTGTACATATGTAAAAATAAACTAAATTAATAAACTATTTTATTCCCCCCCCCCCAAACCAGCAGTATTGTTCACTTTTAAATAATAAAGTGAATACTAGTGCTGTAATAACTCACCTTCTCGTTTCCCACGGTGGCAGCAAGTGTGGAGATGATGGCGCAATATGTTATTACGCATTGTTCCATCGAAAACTTAGGCTGGGGTCAGATGAACGCAGTGCGAACGTGCGTTTACCCGCACTTTGACGGCCGTGGTAGCATCAAATGACATCCAACACAGGCCCACACCCGAAGTACGGCCGTACGAAAGTTCGGCCGCGCAACGTAAGCGGCAAACGAATGCATTTTTGCAAGAACGTCGAACCGCTAGTACGGACGTACAGAGTGCGCTGTGTCCGCATAGCGCCATGTGTGCGTGATTAGGAGACGTCAGACGCTGCTCATGTCCGGCCAACATAACGTCCAGACACCCAATGTTTCCTTGTTTGGATCCATATGAAATCACGGCCGAAATTGCGCATCGTATGACCGCTATCGCATATTCCGTGAAAAGTACGTCCATGCGTTCGGACGCAGTTTTTTTTACGGACGATGCGAAAAATGCGTTCGTCTGACCCTAGCACTAAGCAGCGAGGAACACAATGGTGTCCTATTGACCCCCTGCATCGCCATTCTTTACTCCCCCCAAGGTCATGTGAGGTGTCATTGGAAAGGTGGGAGTCTGGTCTTTTTAATGATACCAAAAGTGACCACAGAAAGTGAAATAAAAAAAATAATTCAACTATTTTGTCCTCTCTGTTCTAAGGCAGCGGCATTATTCGCTTATAATGCAAACAATGTCGCTGCACTAACTCAGCTTTTTTCCCCACATTGTGAGCAAGGTTGGGAGGTGATGGCCTAATGCATTATCACGCATTGTTTCATCTAAAACACAATCCGCCACACCGCTGCAAGAGGAGGCTGTGGGATACTTTGGACCCCCGTATTGTCATTCTTTACACCCCATTTCGTCAACTGAGGTGTCATTGGAAAGACCAGGGACTGGCCTTTCCAATGACACAAACCATGACCATGTATAAGAAGAAATTAAAGAGCAAAAAAACTTTCCCCCCGAAATCTATTGTACATAAAAATTGTACATTTTTCAAATCTAAAATGAACGAGGCTGCTGCCATTACTCACCTCATTTCCCACGCCAGTAGCAACTCGCGGTTTTATACATGGTCATATTTTTCATAAAACGCACCAAAATACAAGCAAAATTTATTTTTTCACTTTTGGTGTAAAGTGCATATTTTTTTTTTGGGGGGGGGGGTGGCTTGACAGGTTTTACATAATTTTTTTTTTTTTAAAGACTAACACATAGAATATGTAACCACAAAGCATTAGTTGATAAAATGTTGAAAAATAAAGTTACAATTTGAAAATTATTGAAATCTGAATGGAGATTTCCAGTTTTTTCACATTTTCTATCATTCTGACGGAACATAACATATACACGTAAGGGGTTATTCAATAAGCGACCAAGTAGCCACCGAATTGCACTGACCGGTGAATTTCAACCTACGGCGTAATTTCATGGCAGTTCGTCTATTCAGAAAGCTGTCAATTCTACAAATACAGGTGAAATACAGAGCAGTTTGCCGCAATTTGGCGATCTTTGGCGGCTGCGAAATTGTCCTATAAAGTATTTTACCAGGAAGGATACATTGAGATTTCTCTCGTTTTCAAGTATGTCCTGGGTTCAAGAACATTGAATTGTTACTTTGTATTTCTGTAATGACTAATAAAATGCAAGATATGAAAAACAAAACACAAATATACAGATTAACACAGAAATAAATATGTAGGAAATAGTCACTGTTACATGTTTACAGGTGCATTCTGTATATAGTCGCTATGTTTAGGGTTGCACCGATACCGATACTAGTATCGGTATCGGGGCCGATACTGGGTACTGCAGGAGTACTTGGTACTCGTGCAGTACCCCCGATATATTTTTCCGATACCGGAAGCCGGCATTGAGCCGGCTTCCGGCATCCGAGGGGCTGCAGCGGCTGTCTGAATGCTCTATCGGCATTCGGACAGCCGGCCCCGCACTCTCCGCAATACTTACCTTCCTGGGCGCCGCCGGGGAATGTCTCCACGCGCGCGCTCGTTGGAAGGACCCCAGCCGCGACCACGTGATCCCGGCTGGGGTCCTTCCAACGAGCGCGCGCGCGGAGACATTCCGGCGGCGCCCAGGAAGGTAAGTATTAAACACACTGAGCAGCTGCAGGGCCTGTCTGAATGCTGATAGAGCATTCAGACAGGCCCTGCAGCTGCTCTCCGCGACGATAATTACCTTCCTGGGCGCCGCGAAAGTTTCCCCGTGCGCGCTCGTTGGAAGGACCCCAGCCGGGATCACGTGGTCGCGGCTGGGTTCCTTCCAACGAGCGCGCGCGCGCGGAGACATTCTCGGCGGCGCCCAGGAAGGTAAGTATCGTCGGGGGGGGGGGCGGTCCATGAGCTGGGGGGCATATCCATGAGGGGGCATATCCATGAGCTGTGGAGGCAATATCCATGAGCTGGAGGCAATATCCATGAGCTGGAGGCAATATCCATGAGCTGGAGGCAATATCCATGAGCTGGAGGCAATATCCATGAGCTGGAGGCAATATCCATGAGCTGGAGGCAATATCCATGAGCTGGAGGCAATATCCATGAGCTGGAGGCAATATCCATGAGCTGGAGGCAATATCCATGAGCTGGAGGCAATATCCATGAGCTGGAGGCATATCCATGAGCTGGAGGCAATATCCATTGCTGGAGGCAATATCCATGAGCTGGAGGCAATATCCATGAGCTGGAGGCAATATCCATGAGCTGGAGGCAATATCCATGAGCTGGAGGCAATATCCATGAGCTGGAGGCAATATCCATGAGCTGGAGGCAATATCCATGAGCTGGAGGCAATATCCATGAGCTGGAGGCAATATCCATGAGCTGGAGGCAATATCCATGAGCTGGAGGCAATATCCATGAGCTGGAGGCAATATCCATGAGCTGGAGGCAATATCCATGAGCTGGAGGCAATATCCATGAGCTGGAGGCAATATCCATGAGCTGGGGCATATCCATGAGCTGGAGGCAATATCCATGAGCTGGAGGCATATCCATGAGCTGGAGGCAATATCCATGAGCTGGAGGCAATATCCATGAGGGGGCATATCCATGAGCTGGAGGCAATATCCATGAGGGGGCATATCCATGAGCTGGAGGCAATATCCATGAGGGGGCATATCCATGAGCTGGAGGCAATATCCATGAGGGGGCATATCCATGAGCTGGAGGCAATATCCATGAGGGGGCATATCCATGAGCTGGAGGCATATCCATGAGGGGGCATATCCATGAGCTGGAGGCAATATCCATGAGGGGGCATATCCATGAGCTGGAGGCAATATCCATGATGGGGCATATCCATGAGCTGGAGGCAATATCCATGAGGGGGCATATCCATGAGCTGGAGGCAATATCCATGTGGGGGCATATCCATGAGCTGGGGGGCATACTCATGTGTGAGCTGTGGGGCATAATAACCCATGTGTGTGCTGGGGCATTATCCATGTGCTGGGGCAAATCCATGAGTGAGCTGGGGCAAATCCATGAGCTGGGGCAGTATGAATATATATATATATCGGGGGGATATACATGTGAGCGGGGGGCATTTTTATATTGGTCTGTTCTTATTGGAAAGCGGTCACATGACATTAAATAAAAGTATCGGTACTTGGTATCGGTGAGTACTTTTAAAAAGTATCGGTACTCGTACTCGGTCTTAAAAAAGTGGTATCGGTGCATCCCTAGCTATGTTACGTGTTTACAGGTGCATTCTGTATAGTCACTATGTTACATGTTTACAGGTGCATTCTGTATATAGTCACTATGTTACGTGTTTACAGGTGCATTCTGTATATAGTCACTATGTTACATGTTTACAGGTGCATTCTGTATATAGTCACTATGTTACGTGTTTACAGGTGCATTCTGTAGTCACGGTTACATGTTTACAGGTGCATTCTGTATATAGTCACTGTTACGTGTTTACAGGTGCATTCTGTATATAGTCACTATGTTACGTGTTTACAGGTGCATTCTGTATAGTCACTATGTTACATGTTTACAGGTGCATTCTGTATATAGTCACTATGTTACGTGTTTACAGGTGCATTCTGTATATAGTCACTGTTACATGTTTACAGGTGCATTCTGTATATAGTCACTATGTTACGTGTTTACAGGTGCATTCTGTATATAGTCACTATGTTACGTGTTTACAGGTGCATTCTGTATATAGTCACTATGTTACATGTTTACAGGTGCATTCTGTATATAGTCACTATGTTACGTGTTTACAGGTGCATTCTGTAGTCACGGTTACATGTTTACAGGTGCATTCTGTATATAGTCACTATTACATGTTTACAGGTGCATTCTGTATATAGTCACTATGTTACGTGTTTACAGGTGCATTCTGTATATAGTCACTGTTACCTCAATACAGAATGCGCCTGTAAACATGTATGTTATTAGGGAGCTCTAGAGTGATTTTAGACTGGGGGAAGATTTGATGGCGTTTGGGAGGTTATTCCATAATTGCGGCGCTCTGTAGGAAAATGAGGATCAAGCCACTTTCTTTTTGTATTGTGGTATTGTAAGTAAGGTGCTGGTCCTGGATCGGAGGTTATAGGATGAGGGAACTGCTGGGGGAAGCCGTCTATTCAGGTAGAGTGGTAGCTTTCCAGAAAAGGTCTTGAACTCCAGGTTGGAAAGGTGAAGGGTGCGTCTAGATTCCAGCGACGGCCAGTTTAGTTCTTTTAACATTTTACAATGGTGGGTCATGTAGTTACATTGTAGCACAAAGCGGCAGAATGAGTTCTACAATGTAAGTTTAATCTATTCAGAGAACACCGAACTGCACCAAAATGCCCTGATCTTTGATGGTTCGGCTTGAGGGTTTAAACAGGTAAAAATCACATAGGATTCAATGTTAAAAAATATTGTTTTAATTTTTTTTTTATTTAAAGTTTTTATTTTTTTTATTTTCAGTAAACCCTTTTTTGTTTTATTTCTTAGAATCAAAAATCTCTCCTAAAAATTAGGGCTGCGTAAATTAACGATTAATTCATTGATTAATCGTTCATTTCTTTGGTCGATTTAAAATCTATTTAATCGACCGCTGGCCGCCGCGTGCTTTACTCCCTACGAGTGTCTGCCGGCATGAAGCTTGGCCGCTCGCCTCGGGAAACCACCTGACCAGCCGCGTTCTCGTGAGATCGCGGAGTTCACGTGAACTCCGGGTTCTTGCGAGAACGCGGCTGGTCAGGTGGTTCCCCCAGGCAAGCAGCCAAGCTTCATGCCGGCGGACGCTCGGGAGTAAAGCGCGTGGTGGCAGGAGGTGAGAGCTTGGGCAATATATCCATGTGTGAGCTGGGGCAATATAATAATTTAGTGCTACAGTTTGAATTCAATACGTATTTGCGTGAACTGTGAAGTAAAGTCATGGATTGTTGAAACTAGTGTCGGGTGATATAGTGTATACCACATTTACCACTGACTAATTCAGAGTTGCAATGCAAGCAGATCAGCTAAAAGTAGTTGGATCTGTAGGTGCGTTATAATTAATCGAACACGAAAATTTTAATCATTACCAGCCCTACTAAAAATACAAACATTACAAAGTTTTTTTTTAAATTTATTCTGTAACCGTTTTATATATTTTTTTTATAGGACCTTTATTATTCACACACTATTTCATGTATTTTTATTGGTTTACCTTGAAGTTCGGCTTTTGTGTTGTTTTTTTTGCGTAGTTTGGTGCACTGAGAATAGTGATTTCACCACAGGGATGGTGAAATGGAACCACCGAAGCGCGCTGAACGAGAAATCACTAATGTCACTGACATTTCAGTGCTTTTAACCAGCGTACCCCACAGCACAGGGCTCAAAATTTCAGGTCCCGACCTACTAGCCAGGCCTTAGTTACTCGCCACATATTTGCCCCCAGCTGTATATTTGACCCCCAGCTCTCACATGGATATATATATATATATTTGCCCACAGCTCTCACATGGATATATTTTCCCCCAGCTCACACATGGATATATAGATTTTCCCCCAGCTCACATGGGTATATTTGCCCACTGCTCTTGTCTCCGCCCGCCGGTGTTCTTCACTCTGACATGCAGTTTGGCCGCTCGCCGGGATCCACCTGACCAGCCGCGCAGCCGCATTCTTGGTCGATCAGGTGGTTCTCATCCAAGCGAAGCTGCATGCCCCACCCCAGGCTGCAGTGTGCCTCCCACACTCATAACATGAGTCTGGGAATGGCGCGCTGCAGTGGTGCCGCCCCCTCCCGTGCGTCACCTGATGCCGCCCATGTGATGCGTCATAGACTTGCAGCACTTACGCAGCGAGTGTGCGACGCATCACGTGGGTGGGCAGGTGACCCGCAAATGTGATCATGAGGGGGCAGCGCCGATCAGATGGGGTCCGAATCCGGAGCTGTGAATTAAGGCGGTGGCCCACTGAACCTGGCCACGGCAACCACCGGGTCAGTCTGCACCACTCGCCTTCAGATAATTTCCACTCCACTTTCACTCGCCAAATGCGAGCAGGTGAGTTAATTTTAATTTTTTTAACTACTTTAAGGAAATCCGAGCAGATCAAACAGATATTCAATACATGGTACCATTGGCAAAAGGATCCGGCTCAGACCCGTTTTGTAGTTGTGAAGTTAGAAGCCCCAAGATGCCCAGAGCGGCATGGGACAAAAGGAAGGAGAGAGAGCGGACAAGACAACATGCCAAGGCACTGGAAGGGCCATAAGAAGCCAGTGAGCGAATTGCATTCGATCGTAGTAACCACCCCCCAGACTGTATATGTTTCAGGCAAGACACCGAATACAGCGATCACGTTTGACCACTAGCCCCGAAAGAGTCCCAAATGTCCCAAACTTTTTGATAAGCCGATGACTTGTGTATTTTTGCAGACAGTTCGTCCATGATTTGAATGTGCTCCATTATCCGAAACAGTCGCTTTTGTGAAGGGAGCCGCGGGGATCTCCAGGTTTCTGCCACTGCCTTCCTCACCGCCAACAAGATTTTGGAGAGGACACGATTATGGTGTGGAGATAAGTCCGGGGCTGGGTTGGCAAATAAATCGGTCCAGGGGTCCCTAGGTATCGCAGGCCCGAAGACTTGTTCCAATAGAGCTTGTACAGAGTCCCAGTATCTCGATATCATGGGGCAAGTCCAACACATGTGCTTGAGTGCCTCTGCCCCCACATCCCCTCTAACAGTTGTCAGGGACAGCTGCATTGGCCTTATGCAGAAGTACTGGAGTAGTGTACCATCTCATCATCAATGCTTGTTCCTATAGTGTTGTGCAGATCGAGACTTTCCTGGCAGCCTCCCAAATATCTAACCATTCGTCGCCCTCGAGGGTTGATTCCAACTCCCTTTCCCAGGCAACCATATACGTGATGGCGGGCAGTGAGGGGGTTCTAGCCATGTGGGCATAAATGTGGGAGATAAAGCCTCGAGGTAGTTCTCCCGTCAAAGGCTCTCCAAGAATGTAAGAGGAGAGGAGCCAGCCATCTTGTTTTCAGTAGTAGAAGTGAAATGGCGAAGTTGCAAATAACAAAAGAGATCTTGCGGCAGCAGTTCAAGGCGAGCTGACATGGAGTCGAAAGAGAGGCACATATTGCGGTCGTACATATCCCTGATTCAGAGGACGCCTCCTTTGACAAACTTAGAGAAACGTTCGGGCGACAGCCCTGGTGCAAATTGCAGGTTTCTCCACAGGGAGCATTGAGGTTGGGTGTTGGCGGAGTTTCGTTTTGGAGGCCAGGGAGTCCCACAGGCCAATTGAACGTTGTAGCAGAGGGCAGAGCAAGGGTGTAGGTGGCCTGAGATGTTTATGGAGCCACATCCAAGTTCTGGGGTCTACCGGCCACATGCATGCCGTTTCAAAGTCCACCCAGTGGTGGGTGAGGGGTGGCGAGTGCAAAGCCACCAGTTGCGCAAGTTGAGCGGCTTGGAAGTATCCCATCAGGTTAGGAAGACCAAGCCCCCCAGTTCTCGTGGAAAGTATAGTGTCGACCGGGCCACCCTTCTTCTTTCCCCCCCCCCCGCCACACAAACTCATCAATATTCGATTGCAAAAACCTGAGGTCACTCGGGTCGACGGGAGAGGGAAGCGCCTGGAACAGGTCCAGCAGACGCAGTAATAGATTCATTTTAATAGAACGGACTCTTCCAAGCTAGGATATGCTTTCCCTGCTCCACGCCTCCATCTCCCGCCGGAGCTTAGCATACAGTGGCGGATAATTAACTTTATACAGGTCGTTCTACGTACTCGGCCGATGAATACCCAGTTATGGAATCGAGGCAGGTGCTATTCTAAACCCGAATCGAGTAGCTAGTGCCTGAAGTCTGGGCTTGGGGATATGGAAAGGTAGTAAAACTGATTTGTCAAGGCTCACCTTGTATCCCGAGACCACTGAGAGGTGTGACAGGAGGGCAGAGGTGGCCACTAGGGAGGACTCGGGGGAAGTCAGGGTCAGGAGTACGTCGTCTGCGTAAGCTGACACTTTAAAGGCTTTGTCGTTAATCATTATGCCTTGAATGTGCGTCAGTAGAGGCTCTAGAGTAAGGGCGAAGAGCAGAGGGGAGAGAGGGCAGCCCTGTCGGGTGCCGATAGGGAAGGGACTCGCTTGCGCGCCAGGGATGGAAACGTCAGCCCTAGGGTTAGTATAGAGAGCTCGGACAGCAGAGCAGAAAGGAGGGAAAGACCTGTATTTCAACAGGGAGAAGAGAAAGGGCCATTCTATGCGGTCGAACGCCTTCTCCGCACCCAACAAAAGGAGCAGAGAAGGACACCCTTTTCCAGATGCCAGATCGCACCAGCCGCCCTTCGGGTGTTTTCGTATGCCTGGCGGCCCGGGATAAACCCCACCTGGTCCGGATGGACCAGGGACTGCACCAGAGGGTTGAGCCTGGTCGCCAAAAGCTTGGCATAAATCTTGACATCCAGGTTCAACAGGGAGATGGGACGAAACCCCAGGGAGTCGAGAGGCTTTTGCCCGGTTTCGGGAGCACAACCAGGGAAGCCAGCAGTGAATCGCTCGGGAAAGGGCATCCACCCTTGACCGAATTAAACAAAGTGACCAGATGGGGTCCCAGGATTGGGAAGAAAGCCTTATAGTATTGGGCCGTAAAGACATCCGGTCCAGGTGCCTCATTTGATTTGAGGGAGGATACGGACTCCGAGATTTCCTCCAGGGAGAAATCCGCTGCAAGCTCCTTGGGTTTTTGAAATTTTGGGCAGTTCTAGGCTAGAGAGAAAAGAATGAATATCTGCCATATGTGTAGTGTTGGAAGACGAATGGAGCGGGTAGTGGTTATAAAGGGAGGAGTAGTATTCCGAAAATGCACGCTTAATGCTTTGCGGGGAGCTAAGGGGTCTTCCAGAGCTGTCCTTGAAAGAGGAAATACGTGTAGCAGGGGGGGGGGCGCGAGGACGGAGCTGTCGCGCCAGCAATGTGTCCATCTTATTAGCGGACTGCTAGTATCTGCGCTTTGTCCAGGTCATTGATCTGGCTACATCCTTGAGCAATAACCTGTTCAGAGCATGTCTTGTGTTTTGCAGGCAGTCAAAACCTTCTTGTGAGGGCGTCTGTTTATGGGCGAGCTCTAGTGTGTGTAGCGTGCGCTGTAAATCCAGGATATGCTGCAATTTAAGACGCTTGCGATATGAAACTTTCTTGATGATCTCGCCCGTAGTACCGCTTTATGCGCTGCCCACACGGTTGAGAAGGGAACGTCCTCCGTAAGATTCTCGCGCAAGTACGCCTCAAGCTCCTTCGTCAGTTCCTTCACTAGTCCGGAGTCCTGCAACGTGTGGGAGCCAAGCCGCCAGTTCCAGACCGGGGAACAGTCAGGGAGACAAAGCTCGAGGATGACCTCGGAGTGGTCCGACCAACTGATAGACCCTATCGAGGTCGTCCTCAACCAGGAGAGCAGAGAAGGGGAAACAAGAATATTGTCGATCCTAGAGTAGGATCTGTGAGGGTTAGAGTAGAAAGTATAGTCCTTCGTGGAGGGGTTAGGGATTCGCCAGATATCCACCAAGACTCGTTAAAAAATTGAACAAAACATCCTGTCTCGAGCCAGTACTCGGGGTAGGGTCAGTGGCAGGGCGAGACCGATCAATAGAGGGGCACGGAACTGCATTGAAGTCTCCACACATGACTATCTCCCCAGAAGCACTTCTATCTAGGTCCTCATGGAGAGCCTCCCAAAAACTCTTGTCTGACACATTTGGAGCATAAACATTAACCAGTGAGATAGGTTTCTGCCCCGACACACCCGACAGTATGACATATCGACCAGCGTGGTCCATATGAACAGCATGTTTCGTAAAAAGGCAGTTTTTATTAATAAGGATAGACACCCCATTATGTTTGTTAAGAGCGCAGAAGGAGAACACCTGGGGAAAGCGGGGGTCACGCAGCCGAACCGAGTCCTGTTTGGGCAACCTGGTCTCCTGGAGAAAAACTATGTCGACATGCTTTCGTCGGAGATCTTGGAATAACAGTCTCCTCTTCGGGGGGGGGGGGGGTTTAAGCCTTTCACATTAAGTGAAAGGACGTGCACCGTACTAGGTGACATCTATAAACCGGGTGGAGAGGTGATTGTATCCTCCGGCGCTCCTCAAAAATAGCAGCGCTTGACACACGAAAGACACGGACAGGACAACACGTGCACAAACAAGTTGAACAAGGAAGCGACATGAGAAGGGAAAGGAAAGGGAGAAGTGAAAAAAAAAGAATAAAATGGCAAAAGAGGAAGGCTCGAGACAATCCAAAGAGCGTCTCGAGTAATCCCTCGAAAGGTGGGACCCTCCTCAATTGACGCGTGAAGCAGCAAGTATAGGAAGTAAAACAGAACCCATAGAAAACACATTGAGAGATGATAAACATATAAGCTATAATATTATGCACTCAACTGGAGAAACAAGAGACTGAACTTAGAGAACAATAATAACCAAGAGCTCCCGTACGGCGCCGTGGGGGAGGGGCTGCAAAAACCGGATCCCCACAGGGCATCGTCCCCCGAGTGAACTCAGACCCGGGATGCCCCATTAATCAGAGTGGCAAAAAACTACCCCGGAGTAGAGTCATCCCGCCGGGTGTGCCGCTGGATACAGAATCACTGCCTCGGGTCCTCCTCATGTCGGAGGACGGGGAGACCCAGAGGGAGGGACAACTTCCCACTCAACCTCCACAGGCTCCAAGGGCTGTAACGAGTCCGGCGACTTGGGCAACTCCAAGGCTGGGAGGCCGAGCTGAGCCAGGAAGATGGGAGCCCCCGCCAGCGAGGCACAGATGGTGGTGGTGCCATTGTGAAAGGCCAACATCTTGAGAGGGAAGCCCCAAGCAAAACGTATACCGTGGCCCCGCAGGTGGTCTGCCAGGGGTCTCCAGGGGCGCCGTCTCGCCAGGGTGCTGGGTGCTAGATCCTGAAAGACTTGGAGCTCAATGTCCTGGTACATAAGAGGGGTGGCCCGCAGCGCAGCTGCTTTAGAGGTAAAATAGTGGAATCTGAAGACCACATTGCGGGGTCCTGCCGGAGGAGCTGCTCTAGCTTGCAGTGCCCGATGTATGCGATCGAGTAGCAGCTGATCCGCTGCAAGGTCGGGTAAAAGGGTTTGCAGCATGCCCATGGTGGTGTCCTTGAGGGCGGCGGAGGATACGGATTCCGGGAGCCCCCCGGATCCGCAAGTTGTTTCTCCTCGAGCGGTTGCAAAGGTCCTCTACCTGCTGTTCCAATTGCAGAATCCGCTCCACCAGCTCGTTAGAACGGTGTACCACTGCATTGTGCCCCCGGGACAGGGTCGTCACGGCGTCTTCCAGCGCGGCTGTCCGGGCTCCCACGGCCTGCATTTCCGCCCGAATGGCCCGCGCCGACCTGTCCAGCTCACCGGCTAGAAAATGCTGGACCTCGACCAGCCGACCGAGTATCTGCTGCACGTCTCCCTTGGTGGCCGCCTCCGGGGGTCCGCCAGGACTGGAGCACGTGGAGGAGGCGGTCGGAGATGTCCGGCCGCCATCTTGGCGGCTAGACCCAGAAGAGAGCGGGTGAAAGCGTGGAGCCACCGAGGCGCCCGGGGCCCCCTTCGTCTTGGTAATCTTGGCAGGGGACATCAGTGGGTAGTCAGCGGTACCTTGGGTTGGTTTGCGGGTTGTTCAGCTCCTAGCGATAGCGGGTTCTGTGCACGTCAGGACAGAGAGAACAGATCAAGCGTCCGCTCTCATACCGCGCCAAACCACGCCCCGCGAGTGAAAATTTTGAGGTCTGCCATAGCATATATAACCCGCAAAGGCTTGGATGGTAAAAATTAGAATTTTTATACACCGTAGATTGAAATTTTAATGTAAAATTACTTTTAACAATTTTTATTATAGAATTCTGGCAGGTCATGACGTGTGTTTGTTTATATATATATATTGCCAAAAGTATTCGCTCACCCATCCAAATAATCAGAATCCGTTGTTCCAATCACTTCCATGGCCACAGGTATATAAACTCAAGTACCTAGGCATGCAGACTGTTTTTACAAACATTTGTGAAAGAATGGGTCGCTCTCAGGAGCTCGGTGAATTCCAGCGTGGAACTATGATAGGATGCCACCTGTGCAACAAATCCAGTTGTGAAATTTCCTCGCTCCTAAATATTCCACAGTCAACTGTCAGCTGTATTATAAGAACATGGAAGTGTTTAGGAACGACAGCAACTCAGCCACGAAGTGGTAGGCCATGTAAACTGACAGAGCGGGGTCAGCGGATGCTGAGGCGCATAGTGCGAAGAGGTCCCCAACTTTCTGCAGAGTCAATCGCTACAGACCTCCAAAGGTCATGTGGCCTTCAGATTAGCTCAAGAACAGGGCGCAGAGAGCTTCATGGAATGGGTTTCCATGGCCGAGCAGCTGCATCCAAGCCATACATCACCAAGTGCAATGCAAAGTGTCGGATGCAGTGGTGTAAAGCACGCCACCACTGGAATCTAGAGCAGTGGATACGCGTTCTCTGGAGTGACGAATCGCGCCTCTCCATCTGGCAATCTGATGGACGAGTCTGGGTTTGGCGGTTGCCAGGAGAAAGGTACAAGTGTAAAGTTTGGTGGAGGGGGATTATGGTGTGGGGTTGTTTCTCAGGAGCTGGGCTTGGCTCCTTAGTTCCAGTGAAAGGAACTCTGAATGCTTCAGCATACCAAGACATTTTGGACAATTCCATGCTCCCAACTTTGTGGGAACAGTTTGGAGCTGGCCCCTTCCTCTTTCAACATGACTGAGCACCAGTGCACAAAGCAAGGTCCATAAAGACATGGATGACAGAGTCTGGTGTGGATGAACTTGACTGGCCTGCACAGAGTCCTGACCTCAACCCGATAGAACACCTTTGGTATGAATTAGAGCGGAGACTGAGAGCCAGGCCTTCTCATCCAACATCAGTGTGTGACCTCACAAATACACTTCTGGAAGAATGGTCAAAAATTCCCATAAACACACTCCTAAACCTTGTGGACAGCCTTCCCAGAAGAGTTGAAGCTGTTATAGCTTCAAAGGGTGGACCAACGTCATATTGAACCCTATGGATTAAGAATGGGATGTCACTTAAGTTCATATGTGAGTCAAGGCAGGTCTATAGTGGCAATATAGTGTGTATGTATATATATATTATGAATCTGCCGAGTCTGCCATAAAAAAAGATATATAATTTGTCTGGGTCGTATAATAAAATTACTTCAAATCACGTTTAAACATAATGAGCACATAACGAGTAAAATTAGCTCCGTGTATGGAGTGAAATGGCGCAGCAGCGAAGGGGTTAAAATCCCTTTGTAATGAAGGGGTTAACATAAGTTGAGGTTGAAGCATCACAGTGAGAGCTTCTGCTGTTCATCAGATATACCGGATTTAAATCTTAAATGTGTGTATTTAGCTTTAAGTCGTCTTTTATAAATCACGTGTCACAATCGATCATCTGTGAACACATCACACACGCTGCGGTCCTTTGCTGAACATTTCATCATACATCATGTCAGTGTGAGCGTTTTGCTATCTTATAGATAAAACCACATTTAGCATCTCCTCTGAAATGTATCCCTAAATGATTTAGCGGTGTTTTAAGTAGCTTCCATATTAGGTCTGCATTTCACGTCCGTAAATCTCCGATCGGGACAGCGTTTCCTTTTTAAGGATTCCAGTGTCTCGGTTTCAGTAAAATCTGAAATGTATGTGTTTTGCTTCAAAGTATATAATCCATTCTATATATATATATATATATAGAGTTGTGTGTATCCTCCTCTACGTTGTCATTTATTCTGATTTCAGATCTTTTTTTCCCCTCATGTAATTAATAGGTATACTTGGGTATATATTCTTAGTTACAAGTTTTTATAAAGCGTTATCAAGTTCTGTAGCGCTCTACAATGGGTGAGACAGAGTAACAAATGTACATACAAGTTAAACACACTGGGGACCCTCTTCGAGAGCCTACGCTGGATTACGAGGCAGGGGCGGATACAATCACAGGTTTCGGGGGGGGGGGCATTCTACCAGTTTTGGCCAAGAGCTGGTGTTGGGTTCGCAGTGATAGGCAGATATATATTACCCCTAGCTCACAAGGATATATATTTGCCCTCAGCTCACATGGGTGTACTTGCCCCCAGCTCACATGGGTGTACTTGCCCCCAGCTCACATGGGTATATTGCCCCCAGCTCACATGGATATATAGTGCCCCCAGCTCACATGAATATATTTGCCCCAGGTCACATATGGATATATTGCCCCAGGCCAGTTCACATTGATATATTTGCCCCAGCTCACACATGGATATATTGCCCCCAGCTCACATATGTATATATTGCCCCAGGCCAGTTCACATAGATATATTTGCCCCAGCTCACATGGATATATTGCCCCAGGCCAGTTCACATGGATATATTTGCCCCCAGCTCACATGGATATATATATATTGCCCCCAGCTCACACATTGATATGTTGTCCCAGCTCACACATGGATATTTCGCCACCAGCTCACATATGGATATATTGCCACCAGCTCACATATAGATATATTGCCACCAGCTCACATATGGATATATTGCCCCCAGCTCACATGGATATATTGCCCCAGGCCAGCTCACATGGATAAATTGCCCCAGCTCACATATGGATATATTGCCCCAAGTCAGTTCACATTGATATATTTGCCCCAACTCAGAATGGATATATTGCCCCCAGCTCACATATGGATATATTGACCCAGGCCAGTTCACATGGATATAGTTGCCCCAGCTCACATGGATATATATATTGCCCCCAGATCACACATGGATATATATATTGCCCCCAGATCACACATGGATATATATATTGCCCCAGCTCACACATGAATATGTTGTCCCAGCTCACACGTGGATATGTTGCCCCAGCTCACACATGGATATGTTGTCCCCAGCTCACATATGGATATGTTGCCCCAGCTCACATATGGATATATTGCCCCCAGCTCACACATGGATATATTGCCCCCTGCTCACACATGGATATATTGCCCCAGCTCACATGGATATATATATTGCACCCAGCTCACATGGATATATATATTGCCCCCAGCTCACACATGAATATATTGCCCCAGCTCACACATGGATATGTTGTCCCAGCTCACACATGGATATATTGCCCCAGTTCACACATGGATATATTGCCCCAGGCCAGTTCACATGGATAAATTGCCCCCAACTCACATGGATAGGGCAAAGAAATAGGAAGCCTCAGCGTCTGGAATAGGTCCCCGTTGTTCTATTCAGTTGGATCGTGGATATTATAATCGCCAAATTTGGCAAAAAAAGGAAGAAAGATGGGTGTAATACTCGCAGGATCAGTGAATCAGTCACTAGGTCTGCACACACAATATTAGCCTCCGCATAAGTTTAAACACTGTCACCCACACACTTGCCCGGATGTTTGGATGGATAAATTGCCCCCAGTTCACATAGGGATATATTGCCACCAGCTCACATATGGATATATTGCCGCAGGCCAGTTCACATGGATAAATTGCCCCCAGTTCACATGGACAAATTGCCCCCAGCTCTCATGGGTAGATTTGCCCCCAGTTCACATGGACAAATTGCCCCCAGCTCTCATGGGTAGATTTGCCCCCAGCTCACATGGGTAGATTTTCCCCCAGCTCTCACCTCCTGCTGGCCCCTGGCTCCGCGTATGATACCGCCGGCGTCTTCTCCTTACAGGCGAGCGGCCGCTGACATACAGCTTGGCCGCTCGCCGGAAACCACCTGACCAGCCACACGCGCGCTGGTCAGGTGGTTCTCCTCCCAGGCGAATGGGCAAGCTGTATGTCAGCGGCCGCTCGCCTGTAGGGAGAAGGCGGTGATTTTGATGGGGGGGGGGACAATTACCCCGTTGCCCCCCTGGATCCACCCTGTTATGAGGCCTGGACCTAGGGTGGCAGATTGACAGAGGGAGTTTTATTTATCCCCCCCCAAGCACCTGTTTGTTTAATGCTAGCGTCAGATGAACGCAGTCATCACATCTGTGTCGCCGCACAGTTTAATGTCCATCGTAGCATTGATTTGTGATCAATAGAGACCAACACACGAAGTACGTGCGCACGCACGCACCACGCAGGTGACAACGGACGCCATTAAGGCTAGGGTCAGACTGAGGCAGTGCGAACGCGCGTTCTGGCGCACTTAATCACGGCCGCACTAGCAGCAGATGCCTGGCAATGACAGCCAATATACGAAGTACGGTCGCACAAAAGTCCGGCTGCGCAACGCAAGTGGAAAATGAACGCATTTTTTCGAGAACGTGAAACGCAGGTACTGACGTACAGAGTGCGCTGCGGCCGCATAGCGGCGTGTGTGTGTGATTAGAGACGTCAGACGCTGCTAATGTCCGGCTAACATAACGTCCAGACACAAAAGAGTTTTATTGATGATCCGTACAAAATCACGGACGAAAATGCGCATAGTATGACCGCTATCACGTATTCTGTGAAAAAATGCGTCCATTCGTTCGAACGCACTTTTTCACAGACAACATAAAAATGCGTTAGTCTGACCCTAGCCTTAGGCCTCGACGTAAAAGCGATACGACGGATGCCCAGAGTGCGCCACGTCCGCGTAGCGGCCTGTGTGCGTGATGACGCAACGTTAAGACGCAGAGCATTTGCGACATCCATCACGATGCACAGAAGTTTTTTTTCGTCTGGCTGACTGTACCTGTCATTTAATTTTGATTCCCGTATTTCCCCCTTTTTTTTTTTTCCTTTTTTCTACATCCATCAAAAAAAGAAAAAAAAAACGTGTGGTGTCTACAGTATCTTCCGTCAGTAAGTCCGTCTGTTATGCACGCACGCAGAGTGCGCTCAGACTGCGTTCGTCTGACTCTAGCCTTAGAGCTGCAAATCAATAAAACTCCCAGCAAAGAGGATAAACTAGAAAACCATTAGAAATCTTTTTTTTTTTTTTTCTTGCCATGATAAAAAGCTGGGAAGGGGTTTTCTTAATTTCGATTACACGGTCATATCTTTCCATGTTGCAGAATATGGAGTGCCTCGAACAGGACCAAGCCTAAATCCATCCCTTGGTGTACAACAGTGTTTCCCAAACCTGTCTTAGGGACCCTCAACCAGGTCAGGTTTTAAGGATCACCTTATATCCTGCAATCACTGAACAGAAAATCATATCACCTGGGCTGTGCTTCAGATATCTGGAAAACCTGGTGAGGCAGAGGGTCCTGAGGACCGGTTTGGTAAACACTGGTGTACAACGATCACAACATCATGGACAACCATTGTGTTACTCTTTCATTTGAGCTGGCTTTGTGTTGACAGAAACTTGAGCGCCATAATCACTAATTGCTTGCACTGGAGGCGATGCATGCAAGGGTTAACTCACTTTAGCACTAGAATACATTGAAAAGCAACCAGTGACATATCAAAACCCAATCTACATATATATTTTTTAAACCCTTACTGCCGCAAGATGTTCAATGCTGTCCTCGAGGCGGGAGGGCCTTTTGAAGATGCAGGGCATACAGGTATGACCCGCTGTCTTCAATGGGTCGCCTCGGCCCCTCCCTGCAGCCAACGTGCACCGCGCTTGGTTGGCTGCAGAGAGACGGCTTGAACTCAGGCCGTCCCCCTGCAGCCAATGGCGCGTGTCGCACGACGGCTGCAGGGAAGGGCCGAGGCGCCTTTTGTACTGTGAAAAAGCTACATTAAGAGCTCTCCCATTGTAACAAAAAGTTCAAAACAGCAGCTGGGGAGAGGGCAGAATACAGGGAGAGCTCTGGGGTCACTCACTGCTGTACAAGGCTGAGATTCACGGGGTTATAATGATTGAAAATCCCTGTACAGTACAGATACAAGGTGTTCCTGTAATTCCCATACACAGGCATTATGCAGCTGTAGCGCTCACTCCCGGAGGAGCCGCTGAATTAACCTCGGGTTAGTCTCACCGCGTTGGGGAATAAATATACACCAGCACTGTTGTGGATTTTTATAGATTATATTCTTTACTGATCCCAATAAAGAAGCATATATAATGTAGATACGGTATTTGAACGACAGGATTTCGTAATGCGGGAAAAACACGCGGCGGCAAAAGAAAAGTTTAACCCCTTTAGTTCTGGAGTGTAAGTCCCGTGAATGTAATGTCTCAAAAAGGTGTATGTGTATTGTCTCGGGTACCCGGGTACTGTATTCAACTGGCCAGTGAATGAAACAAACAAATCTTCGACTAGTCACGTTGGGGCCCTGTAGATTTAAACAATAACGCAGCGTGCGTTTCTTATATTTGGAACTGTGGCCTGGGAGGCCTCTCACCCATCCGATAGACAATCTGTTCAGCGCCCGATCAAGGATGTCTCTCCGCTTGTGTACTGGGACTCCGTGCCACCGGATCCGCTCCCTGCTTGTCCGATCTCCACACTGCGAACAACGGTCTACCGCCTGCACTCCCAATGGATCATCGCGGCCTCCTAACTCGGGGTCCAGCCGGAACTAGATTACTACTCAGACCTCTCTGCGGTGCATAGGCAGGTCTCTGCAAGGTCACCGTCCCGATCTCCAGCACCAGCGAGGCAGCGCCTGCACTCCGGCCTGGTCACGATCCCTGGCAGTTTCACGTGTGTCCTCCACCTTTCACGGCTCGGCTCGCTCTGCCTCTCCTCCACACGAGGCTGCTGATGTCTTTCCTCGTCCTCCCACCCACTTCCTGTACTCCCGCAAAGCATGATGGAAATTGTAGTTCCGTTTGTGTCCAGCATAGTCCATATTGCCTCTGTCTCCCTCTGGTGGCCATAATAAGTAAATGCAGCAAACACAATCTTTAAACAGCGCTACACAGCACATAGAGATATTTGTTTTTTTTGGAAGCTGCATTGCTGATAAACTCATAATCATTATAAATTATGGGGATAAGGAGATCTGAGCAATTATATATTCTATCTTTATCATATTTAATGTATTTGGCACAATGGCCATTTCTGCTTGTATGCCGGCAATGCAGATCCAGTGAGAAACTCTGCGGGATAAGGGGCACCAGCTAAAGTCCAGAATCTTTCATCCCAGCAAAATTTCTGTAAAGGACAAACGAATACATGTAAAATTTAAAATGAGCATTATTGAAAGATTAATGTAAATATTTCAGAATAGTATTCTTTATGCAGGTGAGAGTGATGGACTGCAAGGTGAGAGTGATGTGTTAGCGAGTCGGGTGGTCTGAATAGGAAAGTCTTAAGGGAGAGTTTGAAGGAAGGGAAACTAGGGGAAAGTCTGACAGTACGAGAGAGAGCGTTCCAGAGGATGGGGGCTGCGCATGAGAAATCCTGAGCCGCGTTCAATACCTCAGCCACTGCAAGTGCTAAGTTAGCAACTTGCCACTGAACGCCGTTCTGCCGTTCAGCGCTCAGCCCTGCTAACTTAGCACTTGCAGCGACTCGGAGAGATGCTGCGAGTAGCTGAGTGTGACGTAGTAAAGATGGAGCCATGGAGCAAGTTATTCTCCAGTACGGCAATGTCCATTTCGAGGTGTTTGTTGACCAAAGCACCAAATATTTATTGGAAAATGGTAACTATTTACATTTAAGTGGTAATATAAAATATAAAAAGAAATGGAACTGTAATAGTCAAATTTATATCCCCTCTGCTATGTTTTCCCCTTATGCAGAGGCGCTCAGCTCTGCTAAAAATATTCATTTGAAGCCAGCAGCACTATATAACCATGTGTGTGAGCTGGGGGTATCGTAGGCCAATTTTGCTTCGAAATTCGCATCCAAAGCGTTCAATGACACTGCTGCAGCAAACTGAATTGCTGCGCTGCATCAATTCAGCAGCTGCTGAGGCAGGGGCTGACTGGCAACTTTTGGCCCAGGGGCCAAGTATGACCCAGAGGCCCATAGTGCAGCAACTCAGGCCCTTGTGTATGAGCATTATCACAGAGCTCTGCAGCAATATAACTTACTCTCATACACAGCGCACATTACAGTGAGTTGTATTGCTGTAAAGCTTTGTGATAGGCTCATACACACCGCACATTACTGTGCGTTTTATTGCTGTGGAGCTCTGTTACGCTCAAACACACTGTACATTACTGTATGAGAGCTCCACAGCAATAAAACTCACAGTAATGTGCGGTGTGTATGAGCAGATCACAGAGCTCCAGAGCAATAAAACTCACTCATACACACCGTACATGGATATATTGCCCCCACCTCACACATGGGTGTATTGCCCCACCTCACACATGGGTGTATTGCCCCACCTCACACATGGGTATATTGCCCCCAGCTCACATGGATATATTGGCCCCAGCTCACACGGATATATTGGCCCCAGCTCACACGGATATAGTGCCCCAGCTCACATGGATATAGTGCCCCAGCTCACATGGATATATATTGCCCCCAGCAGCTCACACATGGATATATATATTGCCCCTGCAGCTCAAACATGGATATATATTGCCCCTGCAGCTCACACATGGATATATATATTGCCCCTGCAGCTCACACATGGATATATATATTGCCCCTGCAGCTCACACATGGAAATATATTGCCCCCAGCAGCTCACACATGGAAATATATTGCTCCCAGCAGCTCGCACATGGATATATACTGCCCACAGCAGCTCGTACATGGATATATATTGCCCCAGCTCACACAGGGATATACAATTGCCCCCAACTCACACAAGGATATATATTGCCCCCAGCTCACACATGGATATATATTGCCCCCAGCTCACACATGGATATATATTGCCCCCAGCGTAGCGAGATCATGTGGCGCCCAGGGGCAAGTCTTTCATTAGTGATTATTTTTGGTTGAGGGGCACTAAAGCATACAAATTTTAAAAATATTTAAACCCCCCAAAATATAATATTTTTTTAAATAACAATTGGAAAGGTGCAACACATAAAACAGGTTAACAGGAGAGCATCGTTAACCTCTTACTGATGGGCAGGTTTTGTCAAGACTAGCCGACATGCCACTTGCCTCATTGGCGTATGGTGTGTACGAGCGTATTATAAAGCTCCACAGCAATAAAATTCAGTGATGTGCGGTGTGTATGAGCGTATCACAGCTCCACAACTAATAAAATCACACTCATACACAACGCACATTACTGTGAGTTTTATAGTTGTGGAGCTCTGATACGCTAATACGCACCGCACATTACTGTATCACATACCTGCAAAGCAATAAAACTCACAGCAATGTGCAATGTGTATGAGCATATCATAGAGCTCCACAGTAATAAAACTCGCAGCAATGTGCAGTGTGCATGAGCGTATCACAGAGCTGCACAGCAATAAAACTCACAGTAATGTGCAATCTATATGAGCGTATCACAGAGCTCCACAGTAACAAAATTCGCAGCAATGTGCGGTGTGTATGAGCGTATCACGGAATCCACAGCATATAAAACTCACGGTAATGTTCAGAGTGTATGAGCGTGAGTTCTATTGCTGTGGATTCTGTGATATCCTTATACAAATCTCACAATACTGTATCAAAGAATCCACAGGAATAAAACTCAAATATATTATTAATAAAAATGTTATTTTAAAAGTAAAAATAAAAATAAATAACATTATTATTTTAATTATATTTAGTTTATTAAAATCTATTAAAAGTTATATAGTAAAATAAAAATCTAGATATGCACACACTGACTTAACCCCTCAAACACCCACACACATTTAACCCCTCAAACACACACAACTTAATCCCTCACACCCACACACAGATTTAACCCTTTACACCCACACAGATTTAACCCCTCACAGACTTAATCCCTCATACACACACAGATTTAACCCCTCACACACTCACACAGACTTAATCCTTAACACCACACACACTTAACCCTCCCACACACCCACAATGACTCCCCTCCACCCCCAGACACTGTTTTAACCTACCCAGGCACACAAACTCACCCCTCACACACACACAACACACTCAACCCCATCCCCCTCCTTACTTCATCCTGGAGGTGCTGGGGGTCTGGGAGGTTTCAGAGCTGCCGGGTGTGGGCGGGGCTGCTCTCCGTGCAGTGCTCTCCTGCCTTCTCTCAGAACTAGTGATGGGAAGTTCGGATCATTTTTGTGAATCGGATCGATTCGGATCATTCATAAAAATGATCCGGATCATGATCCGAATCACCGGATCACTAAGTTAAAAAGGGGGGGGGGGTGGTGTGACTCACCAGTAACCGCTTCTCTCTCTCAGTCACGCCCCGTGCTGCCGATTGGCTCCGCCCCCTTACAGTCTCTCTCTCTGAAGCTTCTTCCTGCCTCTTTGTTGATGTCACTGAAGGCAGGCAGAAGGAAAGTAGCTCCTCCTCTCTGCATTCATTCACACTCAGTACTAGTATGAAGTACTGATTGGACCTGTCCCTTTGCTTATAGCATTAGCAATAGCTTTTTATAAGCAAGGCAAGGAAGAATGATTGTAATTATCCCCTGGGTCTACCTGCACTGTCTGGCTTATATTACTATACAGATAATATCAAAACTCCTCCTCTTGCACCCTACACCAGTGATGGCGAACCTTGGCACCCCCGAGTTTCTGAACTACATGTCCCATGATGCTCAGTCAGCCTTTCAGTGTGGGTAAGCATCATGGGACATGTAGTTCTGAAACATCTGGGTTTCAAGGTTCGCCATCACTGCACTATATTATCAAACCTCCTGCCTGCTTTGGTGATGTCAGTGAAGGCAGACAGAAGGTTTGCAGCTCCTCTCTAATGTTATAATTAAAAAAAAACAATTGAATTATTTTAATTTATTTTATGTGGAAGTTAGTGATACAGATGTAAAGGGAATCCAGATCTTTGGGGCAGTGAGGGTTAATCCTTTATTTAGTTATTGAAGGATCATTGAGCCTGTGTAATGTTCTGCTTTTAAGATGCAGAATCAGATCCTTCTCACTGACTGGTTACAATGTAATACATTACAGCTGCCAGGCAGAGCTGGGAGGCGGAGCTGACTCACACACTCTAGGATCACATTACAGCTGCTGGGAGAGCTTCACTGACTGAATGGAAAAAAAAAACGGATCGTTCAGCTTGGTGATTCGAATCACTCAGTTCAGTGAAAAGATCCGGATCAAAAGAACGATTCGTTCATGATCCGGCCATCACTACTCAGAACCGACAGTGCTCTCCACAAGGCTCTCTCAGTGCTCTCCTGACAACATTTTGCTTGAGGGGCCCCCAAATCTGGAAGCATGCTAAGTTACAGGGGGCCCCTCATGAGGCCAGCAGGAGGAGCAGGAAACACCCGGTCCACAGCGGAGTTCAAAGCACCTTCACAGGGCACCACGTGCAGGCAGCACATGATGACGTCAGCTCACAGTCATGTGATACAATGTCACATGTGCGCCTGCACTTCCGCGCTCAGCCATAGAGGGGTAGGCGTAGGAGCTCCTGCGGCAGTCTGCTGCTTAACACATGATTGTGCAGCTGCAATTTCGGGCCGACTACCAGCAGGCAAAGCCCTAGGCCCAGGTCCTGGCCCGATGCGGCGGCCGGCAATATTGTACAGGAGGGGCCTGACACAGGCGGCCCGGGTGGCACTGGTCCCCCTGCCCCCCGCCCCAGTCCGCCCCTGTGCTGAGGTATTGAACGCGGCTCTGCAGTCTATCATGGGAAGAGGTGATGTGGGGAGAAGCTAGGCGCAGGTCACTGTTTGATCTTAGGGAGCGGGCTGGGGTGTATTTGGTGATTAGTGAGGACAGGTAGTGGGGCGCTGAGTTAGTGAGGGTTTTGTAGGTCAGGGTAAGGATTATGAATTTAATTCTGCAGTGGATGGGGAGCCAGTGAAGGGACTCGCAGAGGGGAGCGGCAGAGCGGTGGGTGAGGAGGATGAGCCTGGCAGAGGCATTCAGAATGGATTGTAGGGGCGAGACGAGTCCAGCTAAAAGATTATTACAATATCCAAGTCGGGGGATTACTCGCTTTAGAGCATCAGTCAGATGGTGAGACAATTATAGCGATTATTGTAACAATTTTTGGATATATTAGTGGCCAGTAAAGATTTTCAATGGATGAGAACGCAGTAAATTGATCCACAAAAGGCTGCAGTTTCTGAAAGCATTACACTACCTCCTCGTGTATTTCGCTCGCAGCTGATTAAACGCCGAGCTCGTTTTTCTTGGAATAAGCGCTTTTGAGAAAAGCAAGCAGCCTTGTTATGACAAGGACTCCCGTCTATCTTGCTGCTTTAGCGTGTATATTTGTTATTGATAGCATGTTCGGCGTAAAACATCTGCACATGGAATAACGTGATATGACAGAGACAGACAGATAATTAGCAGGCAGGACACCAGCAGCTATGAACTTTAGTTGGCTGGAAAGTTATCAACAGTTACATTGTACTCGAGCCAATGTGAGGATCCATGGGAAACAAGCACGTTTTTTTATCTTAACCTTTTTGACTTGGTTCTCAAAGTACAAGACTTTAAGACTGCGATTAATGTTTGCACATAAAGTGACATTTCATGCTGAAACAGACTATTTTTGGTCGGAATATTTTTCAAAGGTTTGTGTTTTACCGTGACTCCGACTTTTCACAGGGACTTCTAGACCTGGCTGAATCAAACGAGCGCTCATTCAGGTCTATGACCTGCACATTTCCCTTTCAATCGCAAGAACGTTTCCTTAACTACACATTCCATGTTTAAAATTCTGCATATATGCCCTTTAAAACTATAAAGTGGTCAGGATGAGTAGTGTCCCATTTAATGGCCGTTTTGGTTGCACAGCATCTCTATGGAGATATCATCTGGTAGTGCTGTGGAGTGTCCAGGTGACTTTTTTTGTTTTGGTTTTTAAACCAGAGTGGCTTTCATCGTTTCGTTGTGTCCTGCTCTGGACACCACGCTTGTTCAATGTTTTTCGAATAATAAACAGAGATGTTAACCATTTCCAATAATTCTTAAAGTCTCTCTACGAATTTTATTGAATCTCATTGACTATCTTGCAGTGTACTCGGAGTCACCTTGGCTAGACAGCCACGTCTAGGGAGAGTAGCCACGATACCAAATCGTCTCCATTTATAGACAATATATCTAACATTGGACCGATATCTAAACTCTTTGAGATAGAAACATAGAAACATAGAAAAATGTCGGCAGATAAGAACCTTTCGGCCCATCTAGTCTGCCCAATTACATGGATACTTTACCTGGATTTATCTTTTGTTTAGGATAGCCTTATGCCTATCCCATGCCTGCTTAAATTCAATTACTGTTTTGGCCTCTACCACTTCTACTGGAAGACTGTTCCATGTATCCACCACCCTCTCAGTAAAATAATGCTTCCTGATGTTACTTTTAAACCTTTGCCCCTCTAATCTAAGACTATGTCCTCTTGTTTTGCTATTTTGTTTCCTTTTAAATATACTCCCTTCCTCTACCTTGTGGATTCCCTTTACGTATTTAAATGTTTCTATCATATCTCCTCTGTCTCGTCTTTTTTCCAAGCTGTACATGTTAAGATCATTAAGCCTTTCCTGGTAACTTTTCTCCTTCAAGCCGTACACCATTTTAGTAGCCCTTCTCTGAACTCTCTCTAAGATGTCTATATCCTTCTGGAGATACGGTCTCCAGTACTGCACACAGTACTCCAAGTGAGGTCTCACCAGTGCTCTGTACAGTGGCATGAGCACTTCCCTTTTCCTGCTGCTAATACCTCTCCCTACACAACCAAGCATTCTGCCAGCATTTCCTGCTGCTCTATTACATTGAGATCACTTTGTAACTCTTTCCAGCGTTATTCGATGCATAATTCATGGTTGATGGAGAGCTGTTTCACATCAACAGATGCTTTTTGTAAATAGCAAAGTCAAAATGTTTTAGTGCTTTTTTTTTTTTACACGTCAAAGTAACTCAAACCACACCTCCAATCTTGTCATTAATTGGACTCTAGGTTTGCCAATTTCCTAATCTAACTAGCTTTTGTTGAAGTCATTAGCATAGGGCAGCGGTCTGCACCATTGGCCCTGCAGATGTTTAAGAACTACATATTCCATGATGCTCAGGCACTCGCTAGGTTGCTGAGCCTCATGGGAAATGTAGTTCTAAAACATCCGGAGGGCCAATGTTGCTGACCCTAGGGTTTCAGTTTTCTGAACTACACAGTGAATAGTTGATATATACCATAATATTTAAATTATACGTGTCGTTGGTTAACCCCTTCACTACCATGTGTTGTTCCAAAAACCCACCATCAGGAACCAGTGTTTATTTTGGAAAATCATTATACAGTAAGAAATATTTTGGAATATTCCCAGGGTATTCCTTACTGTTACAACCTATTTCACAGCCATGCACCATCTACTGGCCAAATGGGGTTACTGCAGGTAGAACTGCAGCTGGTGTCTCCGTGTCAGCTGGGGAACACCTGCTATCTCAAGACATTACTCGGCCAATTTTAACCAGTTCTAGCACTTCAGCCATCAAGTCCACAGGGGCTAAAACTTTGGGACACCTTCTGGAGCCCAAAAGCAAACAATATTTGTTAGCAACAAACACATTTAATTTGCAATGATACATCATAGCCCCGATTGTGTCAACGCGATCTCGGGCTGCTGTGTCTATTACCGCCGATTGTGTATATACGATCGTTGGTAGTGAAGGGGTTAAAACAGAATGTGTTTAGATGAACTTCAAACCAGATTTTAAGACAAAATTATTGAAAAATACAGAAATTTCTAGAGAGGGTCACATACATTTCCTTGCAACGCCTGTATGATTTATACGAATGTTCCCCTTCGCGGTCACGTCGGTTTTCTTAAGATAAAATAAAGGAACTCGACTTCAGGAGTAATGCAAGAATTGCTAAGCGTGTAAGCTAGCGGAGCGCAGGAAAAAATCTTGCTGCAGTGATTTACATCTTTCATAATATACTAAGAGGATTGCACATCAAGCTGTCTCTTATCATCCATGTGCAGTAAGTACGAGACAATCAATTCCATACTTTAACATGTGTGGGAATGTAAGGAACTTAACTAGATGCAACAAAGCTGATTGATTAGCAGTTTCCTGGTGAGCGCGCGCGCCGCTGGATGAATTGCTTTCAACATTAATGGATAACGGCTGCCTGGCTTGCGAACGTCTGACACGTTTCATCGGCTTTGCAGCATGAATCAATGTCTCCTCCATCCTTATATTAGCAGAAACCACCTATAGCGCCTCCGCTTTGTGATGAGAGGTTCGGCACCAGAACCTCCGAAGGAGAAATCTTTAAAGCGACACTGTCGTCATGCCCGACACAAGTTGGGCCCATTTGACAGAGAATCACTCCCAGTATGTGTTTTGACATTTTTTTGCTAACATATAATTGAAAAAAGGGGTATTATTCCTTGTTGGTGTTTAGCTGTCACTTCAGTGTGGCATGCCGCAGGGGGGGGGGGACCAACAGAGAGCCGTCCTACTGAATGGTCCTCTACTCGTTCCATGCATGCACACTTCTGACTGTCAATGCATAGACTAACAAGTCAGCGTGACAATATTGTGAAGACCACCATGCTGTCAGTCCAGCTGTCACATGTGGAGGGTGTTTGTTTAAAGGGTTAACAGTTCCAAGCCTCTGGCCATACTAACGCTACCAGTATCAGGGCCTAGTTATGCCAACCGCCCCCCAAACTGTACTCATACCACCCTAAGATACCACTATAACTGCTGCCACCGCGGAGACAGATTATTTGGCATCTCCGATACCACCTTTAAGTATACACCAACACAACTTGTGTCCCACCGTATACAGTTAACCCCTTTATTACTGTGATTGTGTATACACAATTCGCATTAACAGACACAGCAGCCCGAGATTATGGTAACACGTTCTGGAGCTATGCCGTATCCCTGCAAATGAAGTTGGTTTGAATTCGGGCTCCAGAATGTGCCCCCTAAGTTATAGCTCTGTGGGCATGATTTTAAAATCGGTTGGAGAATGTCTTAACTCTTTGTGGCCCAATAACCTTTCAGTAAGTGCGCCAGCTGGTCTTATTTCATTTTCAAAAAAAAGGAAAAACCCCACACACTTAAATTTTATATAACGGTTACAATTATTATTCTAAAACCTTATATTATGTTAGTCTTTATATTTTCTCATTGCATGAAATGTTTTAACCCCTTCGCTGCTGAGCCATTTCATCTCTGTGTGCTGAGCTCATTTTGACTGTTTTGTGCTCATGTTTAAATCCGATTTGAAGTCACATTTTATTATACAACCCAGACAAATTATATATCCTTATTTACGGCAGATTCATAATAGATCATTATTATATGTATACATCATGTCCTGCCTGGATATTATAACAAAAAATGTGAATTTCCATTAAATTTCAATCACCAGGTGTGTAAAATTATTTTTTTCACATTTTTATCATCCAAACCTTTTCAGTTATATATTCTATGGGGTACGCTTGTTAAAAAAATTTAGAAATGGGAACCCGAGAAAATACGCAATTTTAGTTAAAGCTGGAAAAAAACATAATTTTTCGTTAAGGCATTTTTTTTTTTTTTTAAATATATATTTTTTTTACACTTATCCTGGTCATGGTGTGGCCTTTCCGACAATACCAAACATGACCCTCTAGCTGCCACCGATTTGGACCATATCTCCACCATAGGATTTCCATAGGGAAACCCTATGGCAGCTAGGGGATAATTCCCTAACTACCGTCATCACGCCGATATGCGAGGAAGTCAGTCAGCGAGGGGAGGCTCCGGAGGCTTGGCTGACATCCAAGATGTCAGCCAGCTCTGGGAGCAGACTGCAATCCGGCACTGATTGGCGCCAGATCACGGACTGGAAACTAAGGGGTTAAAGAGAGGCATCGCTGGAAAGGTCACGCTGTGTTGGAATTTTGTAGACCGGGTCCAAGGTGTTTCCTCTGTCAAAAAGGCTCGGAAAAACAAAAAAAAATTATATTATTAACTTAAATCGTTTCATTTAAATTCGAGCTACGATTCGCAGCCCTGAGGATCAAAATGTGGAAATTGTCAAGAAAGGTAAAAAGAAAGAGCTCTCTCTCTCATCATTCGCCTTCCTTGCAGGTATGATTGTCGTTTTAGGGTAAAGGGAGGGGGGGGGACTCGTGTTTGACAGTGACTTTCTTTGGTCTGTATTAACTCACAATAAACTCCCTTTTTTGTCTTAAAATAAGCAAACTTTAAAAAAAAAAAAAAAATGTGAAAAGTTTGAGTCGCTGCGCAGCTGGCAGACTGGTGGCTGAGATCATTGGATGCTATTTCTTTTCACAAAATACCTCGTTAGTCTGAAACTTCACCAGCTATGTCATTACGGCACATCCTCACTCTATTTGCTGCCCTCTTGTTAAATCGCTCGGAGAGTGCGGGAGCCATTTCCACCCTAGGAGAGGAAAACAAAATAATAACACAGCAACCTCTCTGTCTTCATGCGCAAGATGCCAAATGCAAACAAAACCCATTTTAGATATGAGGGAAAGTAATTAGGTGCTGTGCCTTACGGTTTCGGAGGGAGCACAACTGAGCCTTCAAAGTCAACTTTTGGGAGGAGAGACATGATATCCGAGCCCCGGAATAATTGCTTTACATTCCTGTCGTGTGACTAACATAATGGTCAATTTTCCACGTATTGCGTTAGGATGGGACTGTGGTCTATTTGGAAAAGCTGATTGACCCCCCCCCCTTCTTTCTGGTTGCGTATTTGATTTTCCCCGTTTTCCGCCATGATCAGTAAAGGCTCATTTATTTTCTGTCACAACAACTTGATTCTTTTTTTCTCCAAATACAGTGAAAGCTTGGATTGAGAGTAACTTAATAAAAAATAAATAACTTGGTTTGAGAGCGTTTTGCAAGAAGAGCAACAAATTTTTATAAATTTTGACTTGATATACAAGCGATGTCAAAGTACGTACGCTTTGTCTGCCAAGCGTCGCGTCATAACTGAGGCCACGGTCACCTTTCCTCCCTGCGCCCGTCGCTGCATTCTGGCAGCGTGACGGGGAGGGGCCACACGTCGTAACATGTGTAATAGTATCACACATTACACCAGACGTGCTGAAACCCTCCCAACAGATAGCAGTGATCCCGTTGGTGATAAACGTCCTGTACAATAACTATTTCTTCTCTCTCTTCTCCTTCTCTCTTCTTCTCCTTCTCCTCTCTCTTCTCTCTCTCTTCTCCTCTCTTCTTCTCCTCTCTTCTTCGCTCTTCTCTCTCCTTATCTCTTCTTATCTCTTCTCTCTCTTCTTATCTCTTCTCTCTCTTTCTCTCTCTCTTTCTCTCTCTATTTCTCTCTCTATTTCTCTTTCTCTCTCTCTCTCTCTCTCTTCTCTCTTTCACTCTCTCTCTCCTCGCTCTTTCTCTCTCCTTCTCTCTTCTTCTACTCCTCTCTCTTCTCCTCTCTCTCTCCTCTCTCTTCTCCTCTCTCTTCTCCTCTCCTCTCTCTTCTCCTTTCTCCTCTCCTCTCTCTTCTCCTTTCTCTTCTCCTCTCTCTCTCTCTTTCTCTCTCCCTTTCTCTCTCCTTCTCTCCTCTTTTCTTCTCTCTTCTTCTCCTCTCTTTTCTTCTCTCTTCTCCTCTTCTTCTTCTCCTCCTCTCTCTTCTCCTCCTCTCTCTTCTCCTCCTCTCTCTTCTCCTCCTCTCTCTCTCTTCTCCTCCTCTCTCTCTCTTCTCCTCCTCTCTCTCTCTCTTCTCCTCCTCTCTCTCTCTCTTCTCCTCCTCTCTCTCTCTCTTCTCCTCCTCTCTCTCTCTTCTCTCTCTCTCTCCTCTCTCTTCTCCTCTCCTCTCTCTCTCCTCTCTCTCTCTCTTCTCCTCCTCTCTCTCTCTCTTCTCCTCCTCCTCCTTCTCCTCCTCCTCCTCCTCCTCTCTCTCTTCTCCTCATGGAGAAATTCGCTTTGATACAAGAACGCTTTGGATTACAAGCAAGCTTCCGGAACGAATTATGCTCGTAATTCAAGGTATCTGTTTGTGAGATAATTTTTGACGTGTAGTTTCTATGTCAAGGAGCGCAATGAAGCGTTTGCACCTTCAACATCTTGAAAAGGGTGAAAGAAAACGTTTGAAGATTCTGGTGGACAGCAGTTTTGACTGTTTTTTCGATACATCATTTCGGTCATATCTTGTGATCTCCATCAGACGGAGATGCTGAAGTGACAAAGTGTTTGTTCAACAGCTGCCAATTGTTACATATTCCTTATAACCACCCGGTGCTTTAACTCTTTCACTACTGTGATAGAGTTTACATGGTCTTCCATAGCACCATCAGGTTGACTCCATCTGGATATATTTTGGTGCACTGCAAACAAATGTCATATAATCCAAATAAATTTCATGTGCAAGTGGGCTCCAGAATATGTACCTAAACATACCCGTACATTAGATATATCAGGTGATGTACTGTAAGCGTCTGAAGCTGCCTTTTCAGTCTCCCTGTCAATGACAAGACAACACTATTCATGGATCTACCAGCAGAGGATGACCTATGCGTACTGTGAATTCAGTCTGTAATCTCTGTGAAGGGGGAGAGGGTTAGAGTTGGGTCTAACAGGTAATTACAAGATATTATTTAGAACCCTAATAAATAGTTTCTGCCAGTGGTTTTATGGAAAACCACTTGGAAGTAAGAACTAATCCCAAGGGAATCCCATAGTCGCTTCTTGTCAAAACAACTTTGAAAACATGAAAGGGTACTTTTCCAAGTAAACATAGGGGCCACCACGTTTATTTTATCTCTAAAAGAAGACCATCTCGGTGACCTGGAAAGATTATGGATTACAAGCACCAAGTTGCCAACAACTGCCATCACAAAGATGTGCTTGTCAGTGGTGCCTGCGCTGCAAGCAAGACATGTTGGCAAAATCAGGAGTATTCACCAACATTTCCTTTTTACCATTAGAGGAGTCCACGCTGCCAAGTACGACTTGGATTACAGCTTGGTTGACCGTGCTTTTGGAGCCCATCATTTCTCTATGTCTGCATTACGTATGCGAGAAGAAAAGATAAATCACACCACGTTGTATTTGCAAAATATGGTGGATAAGGGGAAATTACAGTAAATTCACAATTTAGAAAACTTCACCAACTCACTGTACTTTTCACCATTCCTTCTACCGTACTTTCTGCCAAAGTTGTCTAGCTTAGTTCTCACAGTAGGTTTAACTTGGGGCTTCCTCTGGAGTTTCCAATGTAGTTCTACAACAACAAGAAAAAATGTTGCGTACTCCACTCCCATTCCCCTCAGGAGTAGCTACGCAACTCCTACAGCCAACCCTGGAACTTGTACAAAGGAAAAAGACATGTCATACATAGAAACATAGAAAAATGTCAGCAGATAAGAACCTTTCGGCCCATCTAGTCTGCCCAATTACATGGATACTTTACCTGGATTTATCTTTTGTTTAGGATAGCCTTATGCCTATCCCATGCCTGCTTAAATTCAATTACTGTTTTGGCCTCTACCACTTCAGCTGGAAGACTGTTCCATGTATCCACCACCCGCTCAGTAAAATAATGCTTCCTGATGTTACTTTTAAACCTTTGCCCCTCTAATCTAAGACTATGTCCTCTTGTTTTGCTACTTTGTTTCCTTTTAAATATACTCCCTTCCTCTACCTTGTGGATTCCCTTTACGTATTTAAATGTTTCTATCATATCTCCTCTGTCTCGTCTTTTTTCCAAGCTGTACATGTTAAGATCATTAAGCCTTTCCTGGTAACTTTTCTCCTTCAAGCCGTACACCATTTTAGTAGCCCTTCTCTGAACTCTCTCTAAGATGTCTATATCCTTCTGGAGATACGGTCTCCAGTACTGCACACAGTACTCCAAGTGAGGTCTCACCAGTGCTCTGTACAGTGGCATGAGCACTTCCCTTTTCCTACTGCTAATACCTCTCCCTACACAACCAAGCATTCTGCCAGCATTTCCTGCTGCTCTATTACATTGACTACTTACCCTTAGATCCTCTGAAATAATGACCCCTAAATCCCAACCCTCAGATGTTGAGGTTAGGACTGTATCAAATATTCTATATTCAGCCCTTGGGTTTTTACGTCCCAGGTGCATATACGTGCTCAACCCTGTATAATGCCTGCAATAAATAAGATTTTTGGTTCACTTACAATGGACATTCTGAGCCCGCACTAAAAAATTATACAAAATAACTTATAGAAGAGTTGAAGTAAAAGACAACACACAACAACTTGACCAACATCCAAAATGCCCAAAGCATGGTCTCCAGTCTATTTCAACAGGGAGACAAACTCACCATTGGGGCAAACCAGAAAATGTGGCTAGGACCACTAAAATCCATATGTCTCTGAATTTTCCTTATGTCGTTTTGTGGATAAGAGGTGCCCTGCCTGTAATGTTGTTCAGCTCTTGTCACTGTTATTTACCGCACCTTCACTTATCGTGGTTGGATTTTCATACTGTGGGGAGCCAAAGTTCAGCACAGTTGCCTCCATGGTCAACATCAGCCCTCTGTGAATCACCTTTTTAGTAACAAGTTGTTTTATTAAATACAGGTTTTACATTTTAAAGCATTTGTCACCAAATAAAAAATTCACTTTTGCATCCGCTTGGAAAAGGGCCATAAAGTTCTTATGGAGAAAAACAGGAAACCGTTCCTGTGTTTTTCTGGTTGTCAAGATGTGGCTGAAAGCTCAAGAAGATAAAACCCGACACGGGACGTAATCTACCTTTAATTTAATGCCATGTACCTCGCGGTGTCAGCCACCTGTTCTCCTGGTGATCCGTTATCCCAGCTGAGCACGCTATTCGATTCTAGTCTATTATACTTGTACATGTCCCATAAAATAGCCGGTACATTACTACTGAAAACAAGAACACATTTATTACCGATGCAGTGAGTGGGGGGAAAAAAAGACTAGTTTACAGAATGCACTTTACACCACAAAGTACTGATTAAACTGTCAGAGCTGTGTAAGAATAAAATATTACTACACCGGTACTGCAAGAGTAATACATTCCTAAAAAAGTAGGGGGTGGCAGGAGGGGGGGGGGGAGAAGAAAAAATAGGCCACAGTGGGGTAGTAGAGATCTTTGCTTCTCCGTCCTCGTTTAAAGTTTAGACTCGGAGTCCAGACACGGTTCTGGAATATCAATCTTTCCAGATAGAGGACAATGTAATATCTTTCATTTTGTAAATTCGTTCTAGTGGATATTATTAAATCTTATCAAGTTCATTAATATGCCAGTCTTTTCATCCCGTTTGTAGTTTATAATGGTTTCTTCGAAGTTTTCTGGTGCCTCACAAGAAGAGAGGACTTTAAATGACTTTCGCAGGTCTTTTGAGGTGTACAACAACTTTCCGATCAATGAGATGTGCCCTGTAGAGTTGTAGTTAAGGCTGGACATCCACTGGGTCCGTAGTCTGATGACCGACTTGCCCGTCTTAGGCCCCTATTACATTCTTCGCACATTTGTTTTTGTGCGCGCAAATGCGCATTTAAGTGAGGGGCAAAACCCTTTGCGCTGAACGTCGTATTACAAAGTTCGCGCAAATAATACGCGTTATCGTTTAACGAGGATGGACCTGCGCGAGTGTGATGAACTGTGCGCGTCCTATACTTAACATTGTGAGCGCAAATTCGTTCGTGCGTTGGTATGCGGATGGTACAATCGATGAGCATCTTTATACGAACGACGTTTGCGCGCATAATTTTAACGTCTTTAAAAAGCTGGTGGTAGCTGCAAATCGGAACGTTCTGGCCGAAACGAAAAACACCAGCACGAAAAAAAAAAATACAGCACAGTATAGTTACACATTCTACACATACCCAAACAAAAAAATTGTGAATTCGTGCATGTTTTTATTATTGCTGCAGCATGTATACTCAGATTTACTTTGACAGGCGCAAAAACTTAAGTGAGTCAATTAAGGTAAATTGATGTCAATTAAGGTTCTTAATTCTGATTGGCTGAATCCGGCGAAAAAAACAGTCCACACACTGATTTACGTGCGCTACCTTACTGCTCGCGTATTACTCTTCGTTTTGCGCATTGTTTTTACAAATGTTATTTTCGGTCGGATGAGAAAATGCGTTCGGATCGTAGCAGCACCATTAATTTTCACGCGATAACGCTTAACGCTGCGCGCAAAAAAAAATGTGCGCTGCGTACACGAATTTGCGCGAAGAATGTAATAGGGGCCTTACTACAGACAACTTTTTTTCAAATATCCTGAACGATCTGGGTCATCCACTGGCAGAGAATATTGATAACCCAGATCGACAAACGGGAAGACAGCCGAACTAAAGAAAAAACGCTGCAGAGCAAATGCAAGGTTTTCCGGGGCGCTCTCTGGTGCTGAAAGGCCTTATTAAAGGACTGGTCTGTAGTTTACGGTTTTCTCTCTATATATCTGCGTTCTGGGTTATATTTCTAGACCACTGTATCTTTTTAGCCCTAAGGGCTAAAAGGGACATATGAGGTATCGTTGGAAAGGCCATATGATGACCTTTCCAGTGATACCAAATATAATCAGGTTAGATCTATGTAACAAATAAAATAATATATATATATTTTTTCTAACAGCACTTTTATTCAGTTTACAATTATAAAGTGAACAGTGATGCTGTGTTAACTCACCTTCTCATTTCCCACACTGCCAGCAAGTGTGGTGCTGATGATGCAGTACACTGTTTCATTGACAACTAAGGCTAAGGTCAGCCGAAAGCAGTTTTAACATGCGTTTAGCCGCACAAAATCACGGCCGTGCTAGCAGCAAATGACGTCCAATGCCGGGGAACATACGACGAACGGCCGCACGAAAGTTCGTCCGCACAACGCAAGTGGCAAACGAACGCATTTTTATACGTCTATTATAAAACCTAAAAATAAAAAAGTCTAAAATACGTCTATTCGTTCGAACGCACTTTTCCATGGACAACGTGAAAAATGCGTTCGTCTGACCCTAGCCTTAGACTGTGGCACTGCAGTGAGGAGAGACGGGGACTTTGGAACCTGCATCTCTGAATTGTACAACGCACAAGGTTAAGTGAGGTGTCATTGGAAAGGTCAGAGTCTGGTCTTCACAATGATACCAAACATGACCATGTAATTTGTAAAAATAAAAAATGTAAAAAAAGTAAATGCAAATCTTTTTTCTCTGTTCTACGGCAGAGGCAATATATGCTTTTACATATAAAACAAACAATGCCGCTGCACTAACTCAACTAAGGCAACAGATTCTGCCCCTTCTTCTGATTTGAGCGCAGAGAGAAACTGTTTTTCAGCTTTTTGAAATAAAGCATAACTGATGTGTTTTATATACATATAATTATTTCCTTGGTTATAACCAACACAAATACCCAAAATAGGTAATACCCATGTACCTATAAAATATATTTTAAAAAATTCCACAGAAGCAGGTGGCGGTTCAAAACACTATTACTTTTCAGTGATTTTGGAAAGATTTTGTTTTCTAAAAACTATCAGGTCTATTCAAAGAAGGGTGAAAATCGGGAGAATTGGCAGGAGAAGAGAACAATCTAGCCCAAATAACGGATTTGGAAAGTGAGATAAATGGGAGAATTTTTCTGGTTTGGCTATTTTGACCTAGAGTTTTCACTTCTCCAGTCATTCATTCTCCGGAGTTTCACCTTTCTTTGAATAGACCTCTAAGTGTTAAGCCTGCCCGGAGGGCAGTCTATTGTTGTAGCAAGTGGTTTGCAGGAAATAAAAACCCACCATGGGTGGGGTAGATTTTGCTGAGGGGATATTTATTGGGAAGTGGCTATGGGAGTTCCTATGGTAGATTACAAAGCTCCTCTTCCCTCTTAGATTGTAAGCTCACAGGAGCCGGCTCCTCTTTTCCTGTCATTCTCCATATAATCACACTTTGTTGTTGTTTCAGACACTAGGTATATGTTGTGTTTTTATATATATTCTTTTCAACGTTGTGTTCTTCTCATAATAGTTCCTTTTTCTATTTAATTTCATTCATGTACATGCGACCCACATCATTCGTGTTATGTTTTTTGTTTTTCCAGTTTTTCGTCATCAATTCAAACCATTTGTTCACAATTACTGTTAAAAAAGAGTCAAACTAGAAACTACGTCCGTTAGCAGCCTCAGTCCTTACGGGCCCACCCACTGATATCCAACATTTCAAATTATTATGATTTTTTTTCTTTTAATAAAAACTACCTTAGGTCTATGGGGGGGGAATCCATCAACACTTGTACTCTGTAGCTGGTGGGTTTTATGACCAACGCTAGAGCACTTTTATAGACTCGCCTCAACTGGGAAAACTCCAAACTGGGATCTAAATTTGGCTGGCTGGTTTATGAATTTATGGTTAAAAAAGAAGTTATTATGTATGCACTTAAAAAAGTGAAGTCATTATTTCATTCCGCCAATCCATTAAATACGTGCTTTCTGCCAAGTCAGTAAATGTAGCACCAACAAGGGAGATTCAGTGATGGGTGGGGCACCAACCAGAGTATAAAAAAAGCACAAAAAAAGTCTCCCACCAGGATACTAAAGATAGATTGTGTCATAGTTTTCCCAGGGTTCTGTGCCTAAATGACAAAACAAATCCAGGGCTGTTACAGGAGACACACAATGCTTTTCCTTTGTGTTTTTAAATATAAATATGTGTTTCCGTGTCTGGCTGGTTTTGCACAATTTGGTTTAAACTGGGCAGATAGAGATCTCCTGTGGTTCGGCTAGTTCAGTTTTGCTGATTGGTTACAGTGTGTCTCTCCACCACATACATAGCAGTTGTCATGTCAGAAGGAAGGCACAGGCACTCCACTGCTTTCGATGCCGTTGGAGAACCACCAGAGATGACGTTTCGGCTCAACCGAGTCTTTCTCAAGACTTAGTGTCTTCATCATTTTCTCAAGTCTTGAGACTTGATTTGAGAGACTCAGTTGAGTTGAAACATCATCTCTGATGGTCCTCCAATATGATCATACTTTTTGTGAAGCAGTGGAGTGCCTTACCTTTCTTCTGACAACTCATGTTCGGAGTTGGACTTGACTTCTCCTAGTTTAAAAAGACTTCTTTAGGAGAGGGTTTGCTGCCAAATAAAATCTGGGGAACCACAGTTCTATCGAGTCATGTGAACAGCAACAGACTTGCAGCCGAAAAGACTTTGGACAGTTTAACACTGTTAGTAACATGGAGCATTTAACAGAAATAATCTTCGCTTACCGATATCCCTTACTGGCTCTATTTTGACACAGGTGCTGTATTAGACTCTGTGAAAAGGGCTTCCCTGTCACCCGTTTGCAAGAGCGGTGTGACACAGGACCAACGGCAGACCACTGGGAACTATTCGTTCCCAATTCTGAGTATGGCAAGAGGAAGTGGTGAATCATGCCACCTTCTACACCGTGGGATAAGAGGTAAGTATGGGATTTTTTGGTGTGCTTATTTTAACGTGTTAAGTGATTTTACAACAGCAGAATCACTTGACACCAGGTTTGGAAGGAAAAGAAAGAGCTACGTTGGAATAGCTCGTTCCTACCATTTTGAGCGTTAATGTATAGTAAGTAGCTTCTAATTCCGAGCCACAGGCTAAGCTTGAAGCAGGTTGGAATAGCAACTGCAACATTTAATGGATGGAACTGTTATGTATGAAGGCTGGTGCTGTTAATTTAATGGCAAAATCAGAAGAGGACCTATAGTTTACTAGTACCAAGCAGACCAGTGGGTTTTTTAAAAAAAAAATTAAAGTGTCTTAAAAGTGATTGAGCAGTTGGACCTTCATTCTGCTTCAGTACCAGATATTCAAAACTTCATCTAGGTTTCAAGAAAAGGCTGTGCCCAAGTTCTATTAAAGTTAAAATAGCATCCTGTTACGGTGGGCTACGTCTGGCATGAATGCAGAAGGGTGTGAGCCTACGGCGCAGTGAAACATGAATCCAGAGTATATCAAAGATATTTATTATAAATTTCCTCAGACATAAACAAGACTGAAACTATAACAACAGGGTTCCAGCACAGAAGCACATAGACTGACACAAGAAATAAAACCACAATACAAGAATAAACCAAATAAAAAGATACAATACTAATACAGAGTATACAGGTACAATAAACTAAACCAAAACCAAACAGGAGGGGGCTGGACACTAGAAGGAATGAACGAGAACCTAAGTAGAGAATCAGCAGAGAAGCATGAGGAACAAGATGCGTAATGAGGGACTGAACCTTGAGGGAAGGGAACCTAAAAGGAACACAAGAAGGCAGAATATAAATAAAACCAAATACTAGACAGATATGAATCGGGCAAATGGTACAGAGGGGGATAACAACCAGGGGTCTAAAGGAGGAACACAAGGAAACAAGAATGACAACCTCTGAAGCAAAGTGTGCAATAACCAGAATAAACAATATAAATAAATCCACAAAACAATATCAGAATGAACAGGCAGAGAATAATCAAAACTAAGCAGGAGGTAAATACACAAGAAGATCTAAGAAACAGAACATGAGAGTAACAAGAAGGAACTAACTAAATAAACCTGAAACTAGAAGTCCTTAGATACTCAGGAGATCCTAGGAGCAGAACTGCAAACTACCAGGGCAAAACATGAAATGAGATGAGTAGGTGAATGAGACCGCACCCTTCTTAGGGTGTAGTCTTTTTATATACACATTACAAATAAATGCAAGGTGTCTTCACGCAGGGGTGGACTGACAAGACTCAGGACCCCCAGACCAAATAAATGAAGGCCCCCCACACGCACCCACACACACACCAGACTCCACCCTTTGAGCCTTGTGCGACCTGGCCCCGATATGAGCGCAAGCTCACTCTCGTGAGATCGCACAGTGCCACAGATGAATCACAGAGGGATTCTAGGAACTATTTGTTCCCAAGTAGCAGCGGAAGTATGGGATTTAATGGGGGGGGGGTAGAATAATGCAAAGTTAGCTTTGAGGAGATGTTATTTCACAGTGAAATACCGTCTCCTGTGTGGAAGCGCAGGTTAATTTGGAATAGTCTGTGCTTCCACCCAGAGTTCACTCATACACACCGCACATTACTGTATCACAGCGCTCCACAATAAAACTCACAGTAATGTGCTGTGTATGAGCGAATCACAGAGCCACACAGCAATAAAACTCACAGTAATGTGCAGTGTGTATGAGCGTATCACAGAGCTCCACAGCAATAAAACTCATACTCATACACACTGCACATTACTGTGAGTTTTATTGCTGTGGAGCTCTGTGATACACTCATACACATTGCACATTACTGTGAGTTTTATTGCTGTGGAGCTCTGTGATACACTCATACACATTGCACATTACTGTGAGTTTTATTACTGTGGAGCTCTGTGATACACTCATACACATTGCACATTACTGTGAGTTTTATTACTGTGGAGTTCTGTGATACGCTCATACACAACGCACATTACTGTGAGTTCTATTGCTGTGGATTCTGTGATATAGTATTGTGCGGTGTGTATGCATGTATCACAGAATCCACAGCCATAGAACTCATACAGGGTTATTCAAAGAGATCCGAATGGCTGGAGAAAGGTAACCGAATGCTGAAATTCAGCGTTCGGTTACCTTTCTTGGCCATTTGGCTATCCAGAGAGCAGGCAATACACCAAATCCTAGCGAATTGCCTGCACATTCGGTGCCTGTTCGAGGGCAGTGAAATCCCCATAAAAAAGCACTGCTTCGGCTATTCAGAGAACACAAACCAGCAGTGAAAGGTTCCCGAAATGCCCTGCCATTCGGTGGTTTCATTCGACAGGTTTATTCAGGAGAATCCCATAGGCTTCAATGTTAAAAATATTCCCGTTAAAATTAAATATCTAATAAACCGTTTATTATAAAATTCTGCAGTAAAGAGTTTCTTTAATTATAGATTTTTTAGGATATTTTAAGCATTTTTCTTTTTTTTTTTTTAAAAGTCCAATTTTTTTTAACTTTACTTATTTTTTCTGTAACAGCCCTTTTTATTATCATTCCTTGGATCATATGTAAATTTGAGACATTTTCCCTCGCTAGTTTCTTTGCAAACAGCGTTTCACTTTTCAATCATTCAAGCAAACTGTTTTGCTAATTTATTCACTGCATTCGTCTGTGCTGTCGGCTTTTTCCGGCAGCTTCGCGGCGTGTGATCGGCTCCTGCTTGGGTTTTTCTGGCGTCTTCGACAGGTTAATCCAGATGTTTTTACGGGTGTTCGGCGTGCATTCGCTGGGTTTTCGCCAGGTTTTCGGCGGGTTTTCGGCAGCTTTTCCGTGCACTTCGACAGCCCTGTGGTGCTTGCTGAATACACCGCAGGGTGGCCGAAATGGGAAAGCCGATTTGCACCGAATTGAAGAGAACGAAAAGTCACCGAACATGCGGTGACTTTTCGATTCTCTTTGAATAACCCTGATAGTAATGTTCAGAGTGTATGAGAGAGAGTTCTATTGCTGTGGATTCTGTGATACAGTATTGTGCGGTGTGTATGCGTGTATCACAGAATACACAGGAAGTAAAGTCAAATATATTATTAATATAAATTTTGTTTTAAATTTATTAAAGTAAAAATAAATAACAAATATTTTTATTTTGTTTATTATTTTAAAATATATTATAAAGTTGTATAGTAAAATAAATAATTAAAATCTAGATATACACAGACACTGACCCCTCACACACACACACACCCCTCACGCACACACACACACACCCCCACACACACACAGGCTTAACCACACACACACACACACATTTATCCCCCACACACACACAGACTTAACCCCTCACACATACTTAACCCGCCCACACAGGCTTAACCACACACACACAGCCTGAGCCAGACTTAACCCCTCACACACAGCCTGAGCCAGACTTAACCCCCTCACACACAGCCTGAGCCAGACTTAACCCACCACACACAGACTTAACCCCTCACACACAGCCTGAGCCAGACTTAGCCCCCTCACACACAGGCTTAACCCCACCACACACACAGGCTTAACCCCCCCCTCACACACACGGCTTAACCACACACACACACACACACACGCTTAACCACACACACACACACAGCCTGAGCCAGACTTAACCACCCACACACAGGCTTAACCCCCCACACACACACAAGCTTAACCCCCCACACACACACAGGCTTAACCACAACACACACGCGCACACACACACACACAGGCTTAACCACACACACACACGCTTAACCACACACACACACACAGCCTGAGCCAGACTTAACCCCCCCACACACACAGACTTAACCCCTCACACACAGCCTGAGCCAGACTTAACCCCCCACCCCCCAAGGACTTAGACATAGACTTAACCCCTCCCTCACCCCCCTGCTTACTTCATCCTGGTGGTGCTGGAGCCAGGGAGGTTTCAGAGCTGCTGGGTGGGGGCGGGGCTTCTCTCAGTGCAACAGCTGAGTGCTCTCCTGTCAGCAGTGTGCTCGAGGGGCCCCAAATCTGGCCGCATGCCAAGCTACAGTGGGCCCCTCAAGAGGCCACGTTCGGCAGGAAGGGCCCGGTCCACAGCTGAGCTGCAAATCTTCCGGGGAGGTGAGTTGACAGCAGGAGCCCCCTCACACTGAAAGCATCCCGGTGTGGTGACACGTGCAGGCAGCACATGATGACGTCACTCAGCAGTCATGTGATGCGACGTCACATGTGCTTCTGCGCTCTGCCATAGAGGGATGGTCGGAGGAACTCCTGCGGCAGCCTGCTGTCTAACCTTCCCCGCCGCCCGATTCTTTGCAGATCGTGATGACCGCCCGACTGCACTGCGGACGGTTATCGTGACTTACATTATTTCGGGCAGACTACCATCAGGCGAGGCCCCGGGCCCTTGGTCCGGGCCCTCGGTCCAGGTTAGTCCGCCCCTGTCTTCAGGTGAAGACCAGGACTTGAACCTGGGAGGAGAGTATCGTCATGAAACCTGCATCCCCAATGCAAGACGTACCAAGTTCATATACCAGAGGGGGCGCCAGATGTACAGAATCAGTCCAGATCATAACACATCCGTGCTCATTGTCTATCAGAAACAGGGCAAACGAGCTGCTAAATAATGGGATCATTAAGGCAGTTTCTTCATTAAACCCTTGGATGAAATGGTTTGCACCTCCTTGGGACCTAAAAACCTTCCTTCTGGTTTATGTGAAGATCGTTTTGAGCCTGTAATGAAGACTTCTCTTCAATGGCCAACTGGAAAATAATGTTCCTTCTGGCCGCAGGTTCAACCAAGAGTGTGGACGAGATCAAGACTATTTCGGTCAAGGAGCCTTACGGGTTTCCATCAAAATCAAGAAAACCTTCATGATCTGCCTGCTTTATTCAGTCCTAAAGTTCTTTCAACTGAAAACCATTTATCCATAAGATTGTGTTTCCATCCTTCTGTAACATTCAGAAACATGCCTTAGAGGAGAAGAAACACCCAAATGGATGTAGTAAGATGTCTTGAAGTCTAAAATCTGAGGGCCGAATCTATCAGATCATCTTATCTTTCTATGAATCACGGACCAAATAACGTAGCATCTAAATTCTTCATAGCAAGTTGGAACAAGAAGGGTATTTCTTCAGAAGAAGGAAGGTTGAGAAAGCTGAAACGTTGCGTCTGATCCAAAAAAAGTGCTGGTATATCCACCTTTCTCTTCCAGACTACAGATTAACATGCTCAGTTTATTCCTTTACTACCCTTAATATCAAAGGCATATACAATCATCCGGTAACGTTAGGGTTAAGGCTGGGGTCAGACCAGCGCACTTTTAACGTGCGTTCTGGCGCACATAATTACGGCCGCACTAGCAGCAGATGACGGGCAATGACAGCCAATATACGATGTACGGCCGCACAAAAATCCGGCCGTACAACGCAAGTGGAGTTTGAACGCATTTTTCTGAGAACGCTGAACCGCTAGTACTGATGTACTGAGTGCGCTGCGTCCGCTAGCGGCATGTGTGCGTGATTAGGAGATGTCAGACGCTGCTAATGTCCAGCCTACATAACGTCCAGACGCAAAAAGAGTTTTATTGACGATCCGTACAAAATCACGCCCGAAAATGCGTGTCGTCTGACCGTTTTTGCGCATTCCGTGAAAAAATACGTCAATGAGTTCGGACGCACTTTTTCAAGTTCGCGGGGAAAAAATTAGGCTTGTGCACCAATTTTTTTTTTCGGTTTGATTCGGTTCGATTTTTCAGATTTTTAAACTTTTCGATTCGGCTCGTTTCAACCGATTTCTGTTTCGGTTCGGCTCGATTCGTTTTTCGTGCACATTTTTTTTCGGAATATTGACCATTTTTCGTATTTTCGTGTCACTTTGCTCGTTTTTTGTATCGACTTTTCGTAATTTCGGAAATTTTCATTTTTTCGGATCGTTTGTTCTCCTAGTTTCAAAGCAATAAATTTCGATTTGACACATTTCAAGTCCATTCGAAAATTCCGAAAATATTTCGTTTTGGCTCGGAAAACTTTTCGGATCTGCCATTTTCGGATCTAAAAATTTTCGGAAATTCGGCCGCATCCGAAAACATGAATCGGGAAATTTCGTGAAAATTCCGAAATTCCGAAACGCACATCCCTAGGAAAAATGCTTTCGTCTGACCCTAGCCTTAAACCAAAGAATAAACCTTGTCCATTTATAACCAAACCTCCATTCTAGCAATAACAATGTAGATTTTTATGAGAATAACTGGGGAGATATGTCCATCCCATCCCCCCAATTCTTGCATCCATGGTGGAATCTCACCAGTCGTCCGAAATATCTAATACTTTAACGCAATATATATTTCCTTATTAAAGAAACAGACTAGGCACGCTGTGTACCCCATTATTGTATTATCCCAAATAATCTGACCGTACACACTTTTTTTGCACTATTATCGCTTGATATTATTCATGATTTTGTTTCACGGGAGAAAGTCTTGTGAGTGATAATAATAAAAAAAAGGGAAAAAAAATGCCAGATACTAATAATTACCAGAAATAGCACAGAACTAATGCCGAGGGCATTTGAAATATTAATATTTTTTATTTTTAACTAAAATGTTGACATCTCCTCCCTAATTAAAAATAATAGCGGACGTGGAATTGTTAAGAGTTGTCAAGACTTTTAAAGCATTACCCTTATTGTATCAGCCCTAATGAACCGGCTCTTTAATTTATTCACCGTAACATCCTCTGCCTAGCGAAGGTTTACAGTGATATCCTTATTATTTTTTTTTTAATTACGATCTGTGTTCTATATGTTTCTTTTTTTTTCCTAAACTGAAAACCGCTGAATGTAATGACTGTTTGGAGGCCAGACGCAACCACTGCTGTAACTAGATTACCGATATTTCACTGGATGGGTTCCAAAGGAAAAGAAAGGGCTGTATGAAAGAATAGAAGATTTTTCTAAAACCCTACACCGCAGCCTTTTTTCTTTATTGTTATAAAAGTCTTTTTTTTTTTAAAAAAAAAAAAAAAAAAAATATTTATATAACCAGTAGATGGTTAAAAATGAAATAATTTAAAAACAAAATATAGAGGACAATAGTAGGGCTGCACTGACTTCATTTCGCTCGAAGTTTTAATGAGGGCTCGTGAGCAAGTTTAAGAAAAACGACTTTTAACTAAACATTTGAATATTTTATTAAGGGATTATGTTGTTATTGGACATCATCTGGGCACTTAGCCTACTGTACCATTTCTCAAAGGAGCCAATTCAGTGGTGCGCTCCTAACTCCTCAAGGGCTGGGGGCAGGCCAGAAAAGTGTAAATGTCACAAAATAACAGTTAATTAAACCAGAGGTCCCATTATTTTTAAAGCTGAATACCTGGACGTGGACATCTTAATGCACCCACCATATTTATTATACACTGCCAGGCCAAAAAGAGTCAAACTCTCTAATATTTGGTTGTGTCGCCTTTTGCTGTGATTCCGGCACGCATACGCCGTGGCATCGTTTCGATAAGCTCATGCAATGTCACAGCATTTATTTGCGTCCAGAGTTACATTACTTTGTGGCCACGATCTTGTATTCAGGGCTGGTGCTAGGCTATTTTGCGCCCTAGGCCAGACCAGCTACTTGCGCCCCCCCCCCAAAAAAACACGTGACGTGTGATCGTATCACAGAGCTCCACAGCAATAAAACTCACAGTAAAATGCAGTGTGTATGAGTGTATCAACAGAATCCACAGCAATAAAACACAGTAATGTGCGGTGTGTATGAGCGTATCAACAGAGCCCCACAGCAATGAAACACACAGTAACGGGCAGTGTGTATGAGCGTATCACAGAGGTCCACATACCCCCACCCAATGTCACAAACACACACACACACACACACACATCCATAGACACACACGCACACACACACACACATCCATAAACTTACCCTCACAGCCCTGGTTGAGGCCTGGCTTCGGGCCTTGTGGTGTCCCCCGGCTTCGGGCCTGGTGGTGTCCCCCGGCTTCGGGCCTGGTGGTGTCCCCCGGCTTCAGGCCTGGTGGTGTCCCCCGGCTTCGGGCCTGGTGGTGTCCCCCGGCTTTGGGACTGGTGGTGTCCCCCGGCTTCGGGCCTGGTGGTGTCCCTGGCTTCGGGCCTGGTGGTGTTCCCCGGCTTCGGGCCTGGTGGTGTCCCCCGGCTTCGGGCCTGGTGGTGTTCCCCGGCTTCGGGCCTGGTCCGTTTCACCCCCTCTCCCCAGTTGCTACGCCATGAGTATATATATATTTGCAGGTTGATGATCTCAGAGCTACCTGTTGGCTCCTGGGGATCCCGAAGCCTACACAGAAGCATAGAATTCCCCCCCCCCTTGGGTGGGGCTGTACAGAATCCTCCAGGATGGATACGCCACATTCCATCACAATGAACCCGAAAACCGATATTGACGTGAAGTCGTGAAAATAAACCCAGCATTCCCTTCTCATTTCTGGCCGTTTCAGGCAGCCATGCATGGGGCAGGGAGGGTGGGGGGCGCCAGTGTAAAAGATGAAGCAACTCTGGGATAATGTGCCCCCCTCCTCCAGCGCGTCCTCATTTGGAGCTAGCAAGCCATTAAGCCGTAATTATTTTTTAATTAAAACATGGGAGACCGACATGTGCGCGTCTATTTAACACATCTGCGACCGGTTAAGAGAGCTCGGGCCCTGCGCCCCCCCCCAACCTCCATCTTTCCCTCAAAAATAGAAATTGGGAATGTTCTATTTATTTATTTTGTCGTTACTTCGTGGATTTTTTTTTGCGGCTGCGGCTCTTGCCGAAGAAAACCGCACTAGCTTTGTTAAAAAAAAATCATATATGGTGTCTCCAGGCTTCGGGCCTAGTGGTCTCCCTGGGGTCTCCCCAGGCCTCGGTGTCTCCCCAGGCCTGATGGTCTTCTCGGGCCTGGTGGTCTCCCCAGGGTCTCCCCAGGCCTCGGTCCTGGTGGTCTCCCCAGGCCTTCAGGTGCCCGGTCTCCTCCTCCTTCAGGCCGTGGGGGGAAGGGGGCGTGCTGCTGATGTGTAGGGGGCGGGTGGGCCGCTGAGTTGTAGGGGGCGGGCGCTGGCCTGCTGAGTGAGGCGGGTGGCTTGGCCTATTTGCAGTGTGCTCCAGGGCCGTGCTGTCCGGGCAGGGGCGCTTCAAGCCGTGGCCTTTGACAGGGTGGCAAAACGCCGCTCCTGACAAAGAGCCGCCTGCTGCATGGACGGGCCGGCCCTACCTGTGGAGCTCGGCTGTGCCCTAGGCGGCGCTGCGCTCTAGGCGGCCACCTAGCTCGCCTAGCGAGTGATGGGAGAGTCGCAGCGCTGTGTAAAGTCTTCTCCAGTACATTATCCCAAAAATTCTCAATGGGGTTAAGGTCAGGACTGTGCGGTGGCCAATCCATGTGTGAAAATTATGTCTCATGCTCCCTGAACCACTCTTGCACAATTTGAGCCCGATGAATCCTGGCCTTGCCATCTTGGAATATGCCCGCCGTGCCTCCAGGGGAGAAAAAACCCATTGATGGAAAAACCTGCTCATTCAGTATATTCAGGGAGTCACACGACCTCATTTCTTTGGGCACATAACGTTTCTGAACCTAGACTTGATCAGCTGAAGCAACACCACATCATAAAAGGCTTTTGCGGGAGATGGTGACTTTCTTTTTCGTCATGCACTGTAGTAAGTAAAGCTAAATTTAAAAAAAAAATGGACTGCACAGGGCATTGGGATGAGCTGTTCGGTTCGATCAGTTCGGAGTTCGATTCGAACTTTGGCCGTCAGCAAGCTTGCGAACTTCGAACTTTTTGGCGTGTTCGAAAAAAAATAATTGTGAAAAATGTCTAAAAAATGCTTAAAAAATACCAAAAAATTGTGAAATAAAGAGACTCTTTACTGCAGAATATTGAAAGCAACGGTTTATTAGATATTGAATTAAAAAATAATATCTACGTGCAAAGATTCTCACCTCTAAATGACCTGTGCTCTCAAACGGCGTAAACAACAGGTGTTTAATTAGTGTTTGGAAATAACATGTGCTTCTAAGGCTAGGGTCAGACTGAGGCAGTGCGAACGCGCGTTCTGGCGCACATAATCACGGCCGCACTAGCAGCAGATGCCGGGCAATGACAGCCAATATACGAAGTACGGTCGCACAAAAGTCCGGCCGCGCAACGCAAGTGGAAAATGAACGCATTTTTTCGAGAACGTTAAACCGCTGCTACTGACGTACAGAGTGCGCTGCGGCCGCATAGCAGCGTGTGTGCGTGATTAGGAGATGTCAGACGCTGCTAGTGTGCGGCCAACATAACGTTCAAACAGCCGGATTTCCCTAGACTTCTTTTCACCCCATCGTCATGAAATACGTCCAGAATTGCGCATCGTCTGACCACTTAAGCGTATTCCGTGAAAAAATGCGTGCGCACGCATCGACGTACATTTTGACGGTGGCCGCAGAAAATGCGCTCATCTGTCCCTAGCCTAATTAGTCCGTCTCATGAGTTTGATACATTGTATGCAGACTGGAGGTGTCATGTGTGGGTCTGTGCTGTGATGGCGATGTTTCCATACATCCTACAAATCCGCCACTTCACGGGCAGGTTATGGGGACCTCCTAGGCACGATATTTGAAGGAATTTTTAATTTTTAACCCTTATTTTACGGAAAATGCACTGTTCCTTTAACCCTTTCAATGCTGAGGCATTTCACCGCTGTGTGCTGAGCTTATTTTTACCGCTTTCACTCATCATGTTTAAACACGATTTGAAGCCACATTTTACTATACGACCCAGACATATTATATATTGTTCTTTCCGGCAGACTCGGCAGATTCATAATATATCATTTTTATATGTATACGTCATGTTCTGCCTGTATATTATAACAAAAAATGCAATAAAACTTGAATTTTTAATCATCTGCAGCATGTAAAGTGTTTTTTTTCACCTTTTATCACATGAACATTTGCGTTTATATTTTCTATGGGGTGCACTTGTACAAAAATTAGAAATGGGGACTTATTAAATTTTTTGGGGGGAATTATGTGATTTTTAGCAAACGCACACCATAGAAAAAAATCATTAGTGCAGCATCATTGTTCACATTATAATTGAAATGTGAACAATATTGCTACATTAATAAAAACAACACACAAAAAGAAATACATGTTTTTTATTTTTCTACTTTATACCTGGTCATGTTGGGTATCATTCGAAAGGCCATGCTCATGACCCCCTAGCTGCCACGGTTCTGGAGATATCGGGGTTCAAATGAACCCCCTATCTCCACCATGGGATTCCGGACAGCTAGGGGTTCCCTGGCTATCTGACGTCGTCACGCTATGTATGAGGACGTCAGGCAGTGAGGGGGGACCCGGGGGTGGAGCCGCCATCCAAGATGGCGGCCCCCACTGGAGCTAGGCCCCACTTCGGCGCCGCAAGTGCGGCGCTGAAGTGCGATCCGGTGCCTAAGGGGTTAACGCTAGGCACCGCTTAAAGGGGAGACTCTCCCCTTTTAAGCGGTGCCTGGCTTTTTTTTGTGGGACCTCCCGATCGGGAGGGAGAGGGATCTGAACAGATCCCCCCTCCCAGGCGATCTCCCGGCATTGCCGGGGGGCAGGGCCGGCGCTAGCGTAAGGCGGCACAGGCGGCCGCCTTACTATCTGGCTTCCTGCCAGTTTGTGGGGGCGGAATTCCCCGGCCCCGTGCGCTGCCATCTTGGTCGGCCGGGGAGACCCGGCGCAGCGCTAGGGGCCAAACCACCTGACCAGCGCCGCGCGCGATCTCGCAAGAACGCGGCTGTGCTGGTCATGTGGTTCCCGCCCGGCGAGCGGCAAAGCTGCATCATGTCAGCGGCCGCTCACCACCATGAGGAACACCGGCGGAGCCTGGGGGGCCTGGCAGCAGGTGAGAGTTGGGGGCAGATATATCCATATGTGAGCTGGGGGCAAATATATCCATGAGTTGGGGGCAAATATATATATATCCATGAGCTGGGGGCAAATATAACCATGAGCTGGGGGCAAATATATCCACATGTGATCTGGGGGCAAATATATCCACATGTGATCTGGGGGCAAATATATCCATGAGTTGGGGGCAAATATATATATATCCATGAGCTTGGGGGCAAATATATCCATGAGTTGGGGGCAAATATATCCACATGTGATCTGGGGACAAATATATCCATGAGTTGGGGGCAAATATATCCATGAGTTGGGGGCAAATATATATGTATCCATGAGCTGGGGGCAAATATATCCACATGTGATCTGGGGGCAAATATATCCACATGTGATCTGGGGGCAAATATATCCATGAGTTGGGGGCAAATATATATATATCCATGAGCTTGGGGGCAAATATATCCGTGAGTTGGGGGCAAATATATCCACATGTGATCTGGGGACAAATATATCCATGATTTGGGGGCAAATATATCCATGAGTTGGGGGCAAATATATATATATCCATGAGCTGGGGGCAAATATATCCATGAGTTGGGGGCAAATATATCCATGAGTTGGGGGCAAATATATATAAATCCATGAGCTGGGGGCAAATATATCCATGAGCTGGGGGCAAATATATATATATCCATGAGCTGAGGGCAAATATATCCATGAGCTGAGGGCAAATATATCCATGAGCTGGGGCAAATATATCCATGAGTTGGGGGCAAATATATATATATCCATGAGCTGGGGGCAAATATATCCATGAGCTGGGGGCAAATATATCCATGAGTTGGGGCAAATGTATCCACATGTGATCTGGGGGCAAATATACCCATATGAGCTGGGGGGCAAATATCTCTATATGAGCTGGGGCAATATATACCCATGTGATCTGGGGGCAAATATATCCACATGTGATCTGGGGGCAAATATAGCTGGGGGCAAATATACTTATATGAGCTGGGGCAAATATACTTATATGAGCAACCCTAGTGTGTGTATATATGTGCATATATAGAGATTATCATGGCACCTCTATCCTGATTGGCTTGACATGACACGGATGGGAGGGGGGCACCAAAATGCACCTTCGCCTGACTAGATAAAAATGCTTGCACCGGCCCTGGCTGGGGGTCGTTGAATCATTTATTCTGTGAGCTCAAATTCAGCAAGGTTTTTTATTATTCTCTTCACTATACAGTCTAACACACACAGGTCTATTCAAAGAAAGGTGAAACTCAGGAGAATGACTGGAGAAGTGAAAATTCTAGGTCAAAATAGTCAAACCAAAAAAATTCTCCCATATATCTCACTTTCCAAATCGGCTATTTGGTCTAGATTGTTCACTATCCTGCCAATTCTCCAGAGTTGCACCTTTCTCTGAATAACCCTGTATGTATATGTGTTTTTATATGTAGTGACCCCATATTTTCTGTATACTGATTGTCTGAGCGGATAAAGAGGGCGAGCCATCCGAGGGGAGCACTATAAAGATATGTATCCATTCATTGAGATACCTAGTATACCTGACAGTGTGCCTTGCTATTTTGTGTATATTAACCCAAAATAAATTAGCTATTGTTTGTTGAAATGGATGAATTGTAGCTGAGTTACCTTTTTAATTAACTGGACGTTATTAGTGAGGGTTGCAATGCTATCAGAATATCTATTCTGAACTATCAAGAGGTAAACACACTCCGAGCGGTCAAGAGAAAAATCTGTGGACAATCTAGATGTAATATGGACACTATATATTGGAATGTGTATTTTGTAGATACTCGAGTATAACGCTAGATTTTGGTGATAGTAATTTACCTTAAAATTGGAGGGGTCGCGTTATATTCGAGTTATCTGCATTGCGTGTAAAAAAACGAAACAAAACTTTCCTTGCTCTGGATCTCAAGTCTCCTGGAATTTCCGGTAGTCTTGCTGAGGTGAATGCGGTCTCCCTGATGCTTGCAAACACTTCAGGAACTCCCTGATTCGGGAGAGGTGGGATCCATCACGGCCAGAGGGCAAGCTCGGTTTAAGCCAATCATTCACCTCACTTGCCTCCGCCGGCCATCTAATCGCTAGTAAAGAAGACGGGTGGCCGATGGCTTCATACGTCGTAACATCTGCAATCATTCTAGAGCAGAGCACCCTGACCTGAGGGGGAGCCTGACTGTGTTAAGAGAACCTGGAAGGATTTTAATTGTTTACCGATACAGTATAATTTTGCTCCTCGCGTTATATTCGAGTCTTGAGTATTCTCTCATTTCCATAAAAAATCTCTATCCATCACATTATATTCGGGTCGCGCTATACTCAAGTATCTACAGTAGTTATAACAGCTGAAGAATCTGACCTGACTGGCGAAGCGCGTTCTGGATGATTTTAAAAAAACTATAGTTTTAATAAATCATATTGAAGCCATTTTTCTGGAGGAACTTCTTGGTTTCATTGGGTTTATCCACTGAAATAACCCATATGCACACTACTGCGAGCCTTGGAGGCTCCTCCAAGAGTAAGCAGAAGATTGGCATAGTGTTATTTGCCTGGCTTACTCAGATCTGCACTAGGGAAGTCCCTTGTTATTTCTCGTTTCCATTCAATGGAAAAATGTGGTCAAGAAAGACCTTGCAAGATGTGTGGGTTACCTGAGAGATCTGTTATCCCGATTCCCATTGTCCTGCCTTGTTAGAAATGTTAAGTAATGTTCGATTTAATTGTCTGTCCCTAATCTAATTATGTTTCACCTCCCAAGAAGTAAATGGTTGTCCATTTATCTTTTTCGGTCTGGTTTGGTCCCCCAGCAGTTTCTAGGGGGGGGGGGTCTGTATATGTAAATCCGTATAAATGTATGTGTGTGTCCTTGATTAAAAACAGTTCTATTCTGACGCTACATGCAGTCACGACTCATGGTTTGGGTAGCAGCTATATACTGTTTGATGTTCCAGCACAAAGCTTCAGATCTACAGCCATGGCTTATTTCTGGGGGACGCTAGCAAGGCTCTCTATGTGTACCCATCTTTAAGATGCGTCTAAGGACTGGGAGAAAGGCGTGAGAGTCACGAGGAGAACACGGGGGTCCAGCAAGGAAGCTGCATTGATATATATGACCCTGTCAGGGTACTGAGATCTGTTACACTATCTACCTACCTATCATTTTACAGGGTGTCCATAAAGTCTCTTTACAATTTCAAAAATTTATTACAAAGACAAAAGAAAAGACAGAGAAGTGAAAATTATTACAAAATGAGACGTATATATTTAAGTTTTTTTGCCTCTTTAATACACCTCTATATGGGCACCATTAGTTGCACGAAGCGCATCAAGACGGTACTCAATTTCTTGCCGTGTTTGCTGTAGCTTCCCCTCATCAATGGTGGCGATGGTATTGTTACCGGAGTCAATCAGGTTCACTTCATTAACGGCGCCGGACCAGACACAAGCAAGGATTGTCCAAACACGAGTCTCTTCAGGAAAGGCAAGGTTTTATTGTGTCGTCACACAAGTGCTCACACAGGATTGAATCGCTTAGAGTGAGCCCTGATTACACAGAGACATGAGGTTTTATGCCCCAAATACATAATTAGGTACATCCCCATTAGCCCACCTCCCTATGACACTCTATTCCACCCCACGTGGGTTAATACCTCCCATCATTAATTCGAACACAAAGAACATTCCACATATAACTATAAATTGATACACTTCTCGTTAGTTTGACAGTCTGTGATTTGTTTGTGCTGTCTTTCTCCGGCAGTGCCTCCCTCCCTATCGGCTATGTTTATTCAGGTGGCCTGGGGCCTGGTCTTCTATGTTTTCTTTTATTCCCCGGCACATCTCACTGACCTTGTCCCAGTCATAAATCTTTCTGTGTCAAGAGCCGGCCGGATTCTGCCTGGATTTCTTGTTAGTTTTTCTAATCTACTACATTCCTTAAATTCTATGCAAACTCTGCTTTTCTCATCTAAGTAAAATCTATTCTATTTACTGGTGAACCAACATTCTGGACAAGATGGCTGCCTGGCTAATAGTAGCGACCATCTTTCAGCCTGGTTCTCCTTCATTCCCCCCTTGGCTCAAGTGTCAGTATCTTTTTCCTGGCACTTGTAGCCATTACACTCCACTATTCTGTAACTCTGCATCCTGGGCTTTCCGCTCACTGGGAACATTCCCTGTGGAATTATCAGTGGTATCTTCTGTGTCTGTGTGGGCGTCAGTGCTGTCTTGCATAGTGGCCACATACATAGCCCTATGCGGTATATCAGTATCCCTATGATCAAGATCACCACTATCATGAGTATCATGGATCCAATCTTTGAGATGAATCTCAAAATGGAACCAAACCATTCTCCCATTGCTCCAAACCCACGGAGCGGATTCCAGCCTTCGGCAGCAATCCTCCTGGCTGTGCCCTGCAACTGTGCTACCTTCTCCTGGTGATCTTGAATTACCTGGTAATAGTCTGGGACTTCGTGTGTAGTGTTTCTGATGAAGGTGCAACATTCATAGTGCATTGTCATTTCACACAATCCATTCAAGGCCGCACTGATCTGCTCAAGCGCCATTTCATGTATCATCTGCACCTTTCGTAACTCTCGCATTTCCAGATTCAGCAGCTGGATATCCATACTGGTTCTATTCAGAATCTCATCCATCAGATTGACATAGCTATTCAATCTCCTCATCATCTCTCCTCCCCATCCAGTCCATGCTGGCAACCATGTCCATATTCGATCCATCTTCGTAAACAATTCTCTCTTCGGTCTTTCAAACACCAGTGGGTACCTAGGGTGTAGTTCTGTGTCTGTGTTTGTGTCTTCTCCCCTTAGTTTCTGGATTGGGACCAGCTTAGCCAAATAACACATTCCCGTTATTGTTGGTGGTACCCATGTGTAACACACCCTTTCACAGCACACCTGGTACCCTCCTGTCACTATAAATGGTGATGAATGTAGTGTTCCCTTTGATATCTCTATCGCAAGGTGTCTCAGCCGTCTCATCATATCCACTGCACCCTGCCTCCCATTGGTCACATTCCCAATCACCGCCTCTTGGTCTCTAGTGAGTTGCCTGCATCGTATGTATAAATAAGTCGCCTTTTGTCCTGCTTTGAATATGTAAATGTATGATGTCCAGTTGAACTGACTTGAGTTACATAACCCACCCTCGTTATTTGTTTCTTTATCTGGTCCTAGTTGAAAACACCATTCTGGTGGATACACTGGTCCTATTATGGGGTACCCGGGACTGACTGATTCGGTCTTTTCCCTTTGTGCATCGACAGCATGTATTGTGATATTCCCTGATACAAACATACTCAAATTCATTGGAACAGAGGCAAATGGTATATGAATTGTCTCTGGGTGCAGTCTACTACACACCCAGCATGCAGTTTGCCCAGACTTTTTAGCATAGTCATATTTGAATTGCACAAGTAAGTGTCCTCTTGGGTTGGTTCCAGATAGCGCCTCTCGTTTTTGTCTCCACATGGTACGGTTCTCCATCACCGGGTGCGTACCATTCCAGATATGGGAAATATCCACTTTCCCAGCGGTGCTTGTACAATTGGGGCATGCTCCCTCGAGAGTCCATAAATCAAATTAGCAAGATATAAAATCCATAGCACAAAAATCCCAGATGTCGAATTCCGCAATCTGTGTCTCAGTTCCATTGCCTCCATTCTTTTTACTCAATAAACCAATCCCATCCCATCCTGGATTTATAAAATCAGACCACAAATGCCCCGAGTGTCAGAATTCTTGGCAATTCTACAGTCACATAAACCCAATCCCTCACCGGAATTTAAAAGTGGCATTTCTGGATGAAAGGGTGGGGGCCCCCAAAAAGCACCCTGTATCCCCCGTTGGCAGGTGGTCAGGACCTGTGCCCATCAAAACACCCACTTGTTGATCCTCTGAATCATCAGGGTTAGGATCATTTAGGTGCTCGAGACTGTGGTCTTTGTCAGCTTCAGCCTCAGCGGATTGGTCTCGTTGGCGACGACCCTCCATGTTAGTTCAGGACTGGCAGCTGCTTTTACTCTGGAGTGATGTATCCACGGGACCACCTCGGCAACCTTTACTGCTGTAGGGGTTGATAACAGGACAAGATAAGGACCTCTCCATTTTGGGCCCAGTGGATCATTTTTCCACTCTTTTACCCATACTGAGTCACCCGGACAATACTTATGCAGTGAAGGATATAGAAAATGCGGTATATTATCCCCCACCCAAGTATTTAATTTCTGCATTGATTTACCCAGCATCACTACCTGATCATTTAGCTTAGTTTCTCCCAATGCCCGAAGGTCCCCCCTTAGTCCATTAATCAGAGGGGTTGGCCGTCCAAACATGAGTTCGTACGGACTCAGCTTCAATTGGGGGGTTGGTCTGCACCTAATGTGCAAAAGGACTATCGGCAGCAAGTCCAACCAGCCTAGTGACGTCTCTTGGCACAGTTTGGACATCAAAGTCTTTAGGGTACGGTTCATTCTTTCAACTTTTCCCGAACTTTGGGGCCTGTAGGCGGTATGTAGCTTCCAGGTGATGCCCAGTAGCCGGGCAAGTTGTTGCAAACAGTTCTGGATAAATGCAGGGCCATTGTCCGACCCTATCTCGAGTGGAAGTCCGTAACGTGGTATTATCTCTTTCATCAGGCTTTTTACCACTTCTGTTGTCTTTTCAGTCCTTGTTGGGAAAGCTTCCACCCATCCTGTCAATGTGCACACCATCACTAGTAAATATCTGTATCCTTTGCAAGGTGGCAGCACTGTAAAGTCTATTTGTAATGATGCCATTGGGGATAGCCCGATTGGCTGCTTCCCTGGGGGTTGAGATGGGCCTGTTCTTGGGTTGTTTTTGGCACATGTTACACACTGCTGAGCTGTTGCTTTGCAGATTGCTGACAATCCTGGTACGTAGAAATGTGGCTCCAACTGTTGCTCCATCATTTCTCTCCCTCCATGGGTACTTGCATGAAGTGCTCTTACGATTTCAGGAGCCAGTGTTGCTGGTAGGACCATTCGTCCATTCTCCATCTGGAACCATCCATCTTCGCCATATCCTCCGGGTTCTTCTGTCAGCCACTTCTTTTCCTTTTCTGAGTACACAGGTGTCCATTCGCTCAGTGGCGCCGGTAGGAGTGCAGCCACCACTGGTTTTGGTTTGTATCGTGCCAATTCTCCATGATTTCCCCAGATAAATTCTTCTTTTGGGAAATAGTATCGCCATGCGAAAAACAGTAAATCTTGTCTGTCTTGTGAATCTCTTACTGCTGGTATGAAAAAGTTCATTGCACTTTTCTTCATTCTTGGCAGTCTGTTCTTGATAAGGATCTCCTTGAGGAAGAACCTCACCAGTGGGACTTGATATTCTTCTGCTCCCAATTCTCCCAGACTGTGCAGTATTCGTGTGATTCGTAGATCGTTGTGAGGATTGATTGTCAAATTTTCAAAACGTGTCGCGAAATTTTCTGCTCGTTCAACTTCAGTTGTTTCTTTGTCTTCCTCCTCCCCCACTATTTTTACGCCGAAGAATTTCAGCATCATTTTGTAGGCTCTGCGCAGTCTTTGCTGAACTTCTGAGGTGTTAACCATTAGGCGTGTTTCTTGTGGATTTAGGGGAGTAGAGTAGAAATTTCGGCCTTGTGTCCTTGTTGGAAAAAGCCATTGGATATAATCATGATTGAGTTCTAAAAGTTCGTAATCATCTTGCCATTTGTGTAATATTATTTCAATGAACTCGCCGTGGGGTTCAAACTTTTTCAAATTCATGTAGAACTCGTAATTTGGCATAGAAGGTTGAGGCTCTTGCTTGCAGATCAATACTTTAGCTTGAGCTTCTGTTGGCGGTGGCGGTTTTGCAGCTGCTTTTGCGGCCTGGTCCGCGCGTCTGTTACCCTTCGGAATTTCATCACGGCCTTTTTGATGGCCACGGCAGTGCATGATGCTGACAGCACTTGGTTTCCACACTGCCTCCAGGAGGGCCGTGATTTCTGCAGCATATTTAATCTGTTGTCCTGAAGACGTGAGTAGACCTCTTTCTTTGTAGAGTGCACCATGTGCATGGACTGTCATGAAGGCGTACTTGGAATCTGTGTAGATATTTACTCTTTTGCCTTCAGAAATTTCAAGGGCTCTGGTTAAAGCTGTTATTTCAGCTAGTTGTGCAGATGTATGGCCTGGCAGTGGCTTTGCTTCAATAATTTCTTCTGTTGAGACTACTGCATAGCCGGAGACTTTCTTCCCATCATCCATGTAGCTGCTACCATCAGTGAATAGCTGTAGATCGTATTTGTCTAGGGGTACGTCTTTCAAATCTGGCCTGCTACTGAACACTTCTTCCATGACTTGGAGGCATTCATGATCTGGATCCTCTTCACAGTCAGGCAGTAAAGTAGCAGGGTTTAAGGTAGCGATGAGGTCCAAATGAACCCGTGGATTTTCACACATCATGGCTTGGTACTTCGTCATCCGGCTGTTGCTGAACCAGTAACCTCCTTTGACATCCAGCAGAGCCTTGACAGCATGGGGCACCTTGACATGAAGAACTTGTCCAAGGGTCAGCTTGTCTGCTTCTGCTATCAGCATTGCGGTGGCAGCCACTGCTTTCAGGCATGGGGGTAGGCCGCAGGCCACAGGGTCGAGTTGCTTGGAGAGGTAGGCCACAGGCCTCAGCCATGAGCCAAAGGTCTGGACCAATACTCCTGTTGCCGTTTGGTTATGTTCATGTACGAACAGCTGGAAAGGCTTGCTATGATCTGGCAGACCCAGCGCAGGAGCTTCCATCAGCAGAGTCTTTAATTTCAGGAACGCTGCTGTTTGCTCTTCTTCCCAATGAAAGGGGTCTAGTTCTCCCCCCTTTGTGGCTTGATGAAGCGGCTTGGCAATATCTGCGAAGTTGGGGATCCACAGGCGGCAGAAGCCTGCAGCTCCCAGGAACTCACGGACTTGTCTTCTGGTCTTTGGTTGGGGTATGCGGCACACTGCTTCTTTCCTTTCTGCCCCCAGTGCACGTTTGGTACCTGTTAACTGGAAGCCCAGGTATTTTACACTCTGTTTACATATTTGTGCTTTCTTTTTAGAAACTCTGTAACCTGCTTGGCTTAGCAGATGTAGCAAAGCTTTTGTGGCGGATAAACAGTCTTTTTCTGTGGGAGAGGCCAGTAATAAATCATCAACATATTGTAGTAGCACTACTTTGTCTGGCTGAGCGTTGAAGGCGAGGAGATCTTGGCTAAGCGCGCACCCGAAAATCGTGGGCGAATTTTTGAAACCTTGAGGGAGGCGCGTCCACGTCATTTGATGGCGCGCTCCCGTGGTAGACTCTTCCCACTGAAATGCAAAAAGGGGCTGGCTTGCTGGAGCCAGACGGATGCAAAAGAAAGCGTCTTTTAAATCAAGCACTGTGTAATATTGTGTATCTCCGGGAATTAATGCCAGCAAATTGTATGGATTAGGAACCACAGGGTGTAGTGTTACTGTGGCCTCGTTGACAGCTCGTAAATCTTGGACAGGGCGGTATTCTTGTGTGCCTTCTTTCAGTACTGGCAATAGGGGTGTGTTCCATGGTGACACGCAGAATTTCAATATGCCGTTATCTTTAAGTCTCTGTAAATGTATTTGTATATTCTGCTTGGCTTTCTGTGGGATATGATATTGTCTTAGGGCCACAGGCGTTGCGCCGGGCTTTAATTCCACATATACCGGGGGTATGTTTATGGCAAGTCCTGGCGGGTTTTCCTCCGCCCATACCCCAGGAATTTCAAGGAGTAGTACATGTGGGTCGGGCGCGGCAGGCAGAGTAGGTGCCGTGCGCCATTCTTCCTCCCTTGGCATAACTACTGCAATTTTCACAGATTGTGAACTGTGCGGACTGGCTGGATCATACTGCCGAATAGAGCTGCCACTCTCGGGCAGGTCTAATTGAGCGTGACCCCCGGGAAGAAACGTAATTTGGGCTTGCAATTTGCAAAGGATATCCCGCCCCAGGAGTTGGATGGGACATTCGGGCATATACAAAAATTCATGTTCAACATTATGCCCACCCACACTGCATTTTCTAGAAGCAAGAAAAGGATATTTTGCAGACACCCCATTGCTCCCATAATATCAACCTCATTTCCCATTGGGGGTGCAATTTGGTTTGTTACAACAGAATATTCGGCACCGGTGTCAACCATAAAAACTTCATCTTTATTTCCCACTCTCATTGTGACCGTGGGCTCGTGGCTACCGAGCGGGATGGGCCCAGGTCCCCGTCAATATGCATCCTGCCCTTCAAATGATGTCCCCGCCAGTCCCACAAACCCCGCTCCGTTCCCTTCACTTCTTTCATACCTTCCGTCTGCTACCTGGCCATTAGGGGCTTGACCTCCCGTCCCCCCAACTTCACCCTGTCCCCCAAATTTAGCCAAAAATGCAGTACAGTCGTTTTTCCAGTGACCTTCACCCCGGCACCACGCGCACTGATTGGGTCCTAGGGGTTCCCTAGGGGCTCCCCTACCTCTTCCTCGAGTCCCCCTACCCCTTGCCCTCCCTCTGTCTGGGCCACCTCGTCCTCCACCATTCCCCATGTATCCAACCACCCCGGTATGTCCCTTCTGTTTCTTTATCTCCTCTAGATCCCGGTTATGATACACCTTATTAGCAATCTCAACTAACTCGCTAATACCTTTTCCCAAAAACCCATCTATTCTCTGTATTTTGTTCCGTATATCCCTCTGTGACTGACCCACAAACGAAGAGTTAATTAACCTCTGATTCTCCGTCGCTTCAGGATCAATAGGACTATACATCCTGTACGCATCCAGCAATCTCTCTAGAAACGCACTTGGGGATTCCTTAATCTCTTGCACCACATCCGCTATTTTTCCCATGTTTGTGGGCTTCTTCCCTCCCGCTTTAACACCCATAATTACAGCAGTTCTGTATGTCTGCAGATGGGCAACTCCTTCAACTGTATTGTACGGCCATTTAGGATCTGTTTTGGGGTAATGTTCCTCTGCCCATGCTTCTGGATGAGGCTTAGCATCTGCTACAGCCTGGGCGAGTAAAATCTTTCGCGCGCTACTATTTATCCGGGCTCTTTCCTCTGTGGTGAACATTGTCAACATTAATTGCTGACAATCTGCCCATGTGGGGTTATGTGTGAGCATAACTGACTCTATCATACTGGCCACTGCTGCGGGATTTGTGGAATACAGTGGTGTGTGTGTTTTCCAGTTAAAAAGATCTGTTGTCGTGAATGGGACATATGTGTATTGTATTGGCCCTGGATCCCCATTCGCTAAGGGGGGCCTGGCACCTCCCGCAAAGGCAACTGCATAGCATTCTTGTAGGGATTGTGTTGGTACGGATCCCGGGGTTTATGTATACTATTCGCTGCGCGTGTGGTAACTCCCTGGTTCTCATCCTCCTCTTTATCATCACCATTCCCGTGGGGCACTAATTTATATACGCTCCCATCGGGCATCTCAATCTTCTCTGGTGGAGCCTCTCTGTCCCCTCCACCCGCTGCGCCCTGCTCTTCTTCCTCAGTCACACGGGAGGGAGCTGACCGAGACCCAGCCGCTGCCTGCTCCCCCCTCTCCGCCCGCGCAATCGCGGCATTCAGAGCTTCCCTAGCTGCCCCATAACATGATGGGTAGGACGGGGGCAGATTATCACTCTCTTCCGGTTGATCTAGCACCGGTCTCTCTCTCTCTCTATTATTCTGGGGGTCCTGCTTCTTATTTCTCCCCGCTATCATTATGAAATGACTCTTATTTTAATGCAATATCTCCATATATCTATATACGGGTATTGTTCAGGTGTCCATACTGCTCTGTGACTTGGGAGTGTACCTTCTGTACCAACTCCGGGTCCATTGACCCCTGCTCTGGCCATCCTGGGACTAACATCGGCCACACAACTGTACATATTACTTTTTTAATTTTTCTTTTGTCAATTCTACACCATACTCATGGGTTTTATATAATGCATCGAAATTTCGCACCATATATTCTAGGGGCGTCTCCCCCTCCTTTACCTTCTTGGGCTTTGATGACCCGTTACCCATTGTTACTCCTGGACTTAGTACTTTTTGCAATACAGATATATTATTTCAACAACAGTTAAAATCTACAGTCTGATACTTCAATCAACAGTTCTTTCGTGTCTGGGACGCTTCCCCCTTCAGTAGCCGACTGCAGTCGCCTGAGCCGAAACCGTACGTTCCAGGGTCAAATCTCGTATTTGCTTCCTCGTGGAGCGAGTAGGCGCACGTTCACTCACAGCACTCGAGTCAATTCATTCACAACACATTCCGTATCAGATACTTTCAGCACAATACAGAACATATATCACTTCAACTCTTTCCATTAGCCGAGGCGTATTCCCTCCTTTGTGGCTCCTTATACCCCGTAATTTGAACTCTAACTCTTGACTGCTTGTGGCTATGTGCACCCCGTTCCTTGTCTACACTTCCGTCTGCAATTCCAATCTGCTTTACGGATAATCTACCCACTCAGCACCACTATCTCTGCAGCTATCATTGGCTTCACTATAAGCCCTTGTCACTATACGACGTACACACTAGGCACTGACTTCAGGCTCTCAGCCCAGTCACAGAAAAAAAAATCCCTCCTCCTTTCCCTTTTACCCACGTGGCGAAGCTCTATTTACAAACACTGAACTATGCAACTCCACGCAGCTACCTTTTCCCTCTCTTACAGAACTACCCTTTGATTGGCATTCAATTCCCCCGAATCCAGACACCCGCTAGCCACTCTGGCTCCTCAGCAATATCAGTGCTATCAGCGGCGGGCTAGATATGCCAATAGGATGGTGGCCATCGCATCCTCTTATCCGTCTATCTCAGTCGGACGTTTCCCTTAGATACCGGTATTTCCTTTAGACATACAAAACATAGAAGACACGTTACCTATCGCCGGCGCTGCTCGCTGTTTCCTCGGACTCGGGTGTCTGTCCCAGCTTCCCGGGTCGGGGGGTCCGTTTGGGACGAGATGAGGTCCACTGTACAGGAAATCCTGCTTGGCGCCTGCAGATGTCAGCTCACCTTCAATGGACGCCCCCAACCATCGGGATTCTCGTGCACCTGCAGTCAATATCGCCGCACTGTGTTCAGCAGCCGTTGCCTGTGTCTTGGCAAAGGCCCGTATCCCGGCTTACGAGACCCCAGAAATGTTACCGGAGTCAATCAGGTTCACTTCATTAACGGCGCCGGACCAGACACAAGCAAGGATTGTCCAAACACGAGTCTCTTCAGGAAAGGCAAGGTTTTATTGTGTCGTCACACAAGTGCTCACACAGGATTGAATCGCTTAGAGTGAGCCCTGATTACACAGAGACATGAGGTTTTATGCCCCAAATACATAATTAGGTACATCCCCATTAGCCCACCTCCCTATGACACTCTATTCCACCCCACGTGGGTTAATACCTCCCATCATTAATTCGAACACAAAGAACATTCCACATATAACTATAAATTGATACACTTCTCGTTAGTTTGACAGTCTGTGATTTGTTTGTGCTGTCTTTCTCCGGGCAGTGCCTCCCTCCCTATCGGCTATGTTTATTCAGGTGGCCTGGGGCCTGGTCTTCTATGTTTTCTTTTATTCCCCGGCACATCTCACTGACCTTGTCCCAGTCATAAATCTTTCTGTGTCAAGAGCCGGCCGGATTCTGCCTGGATTTCTTGTTAGTTTTTCTAATCTACTACATTCCTTAAATTCTATGCAAACTCTGCTTTTCTCATCTAAGTAAAATCTATTCTATTTACTGGTGAACCAACATTCTGGACAAGATGGCTGCCTGGCTAATAGTAGCGACCATCTTTCAGCCTGGTTCTCCTTCAGTATCAGTGATCCTCTGCTTTAGATTAGTGATGTCCTGTACCTTTGTTCCATACACCATATCTTTAACATAACCCCATAACATAACCCCTTTAACATAACTCCTCTCCTCCTGTTTCCTCCTCTCCTCCTGTTTCCAACCCCAACCCTCCTAGATTGTGAGTTCCTACGGGAATAGGGCCCTCATCTCCTCCTGTACTGTTTGTCAAATGTTGTTCAATGTATTGTAACTCTGTCTATACTGTGCTTATTGTACAGCGCTGCGGAATATGCTGGCGCTTTATAAATAAAGAATAATAATAATAAAAAAGTCGAGGGGAGTGATATCTGGTGAACGAGGTGGCCAGGTAATTGGGCCACCCCTTCCAATCCACCGGTCTGGAAATGTTTCATTTAGGAACCCACGAACATGCCGTCCCCAAGGTGGTGGTGCAGCATCTTGCTGGAAAATGATGGTTGGTTGAAGGTCATGTAGTTGTGGTGCCACGTATTCAGTCAAAAGGCCAAGGTAAACATTTGCAGTAATTGATGTCTCGCCGAAGAAAAATGGAACAATGATTCGATTGCACATGATTCCACACCACACATTCATCTAAAGCAGAGGATCACTGATGCCATCGCCACCATTGATGAGGGGATGCTACAGCCAATATGGCAAGAAATCCAGAACCGTCTTGATGTGCTTCGTGCAACTAATGGCGCCCATATAGAGGTGTATTAAATGAGGCAAAAAAAACCCTTAAATATATACGTCTCATTTTATAATAATTTTTACTTATCTGTCATTTCATTTGACTTTGTAATACATTTTTGAAATTGTAAAGAGACTTGATGGACACCCTGTATATCTATCCTTATATCTATGTATGTATAGGTATATATACATGTGTGTGTCTGTGTGTGCAATAATAATGTTGATAGCTATACTGGATAAATGAGTCAATGAAAGAAATGACATGGTAAACGTTGAAGAGAATGGAACGCAGCGGTTGCAGGTTGGGTTCTGAGAAGCGAGACATATATTTTTTCTTTATTTTCCCCCTTTTTTTGTAAGATGAACAGACGCTTATTGTCCCTGCATTTTTGAGCAGAGCACAGTAATTTTCTTCCAGTAAGTGAATACCACTGCCTTTTAAATCTTACGGCTTTGAGCTACTTGCCACATTCCGAGAGAATTAAATAGAAAATATGTTCGGGCCATAGTTAAAGTGACAGCACATCTGTACGAGGCACAAACCAAGCAGAAAAAGAGATTTTTCACAGACGGAGATGATAGAAGGAATTCATGGCTTAAAGAAACACAATGTAAGAAAAAAAATCTGCAACTATAAATGAAAAGATTAAATAATTCCTTTAATTGTTGAATTTCTAGTAACGAGGATATTGTTTGGAGAGATAATGCTACAGCAACGGGAGCATTTGATAATTTTATTGATAGTTATACAGTACATACAGACAGATAGTATTCAGACCCCCTTTGTTTTATTCCCATTTTTTTACTTGCAGACTTATGCTAAAATTTATTCAATTCCTTTTTTTTTTGTCAATGACAAAACGGAAAACTGATTTTTGAGAATATCGCACATTTCAAAAAAGGAAAACACTGAAATATAGCATTGACATAAGTATTCCCCGCAGCCCCGCAAACACACCTTTAGAAACTTACTACATTGTATAACTCCTTCTGCCGCTTCGCATTACAATGTAACTACATGACCCATCATTGTGACATGTTAAAAGAGCTAAACTGGCCATCGCTGGAATCTAGACGCACCCTTCACCTTTCCAGCCTGGTGTTTAAGAGCATTTCTGGGAAGCTGCCACCCTACCTGAATAGACTGCTTCCCCCAGCAGCTCCCTCATCCTATAACCTCCGATCCAGCACCAGCACCTTACTTGCAATACCACAGTACAAAAAGAAAGTGGCTCGGTCCTCATTTTCCTACAGAGCACCACAATTATGGAATAACCTCCCAGACACCATCAAATCTTCCCCCAGTCTTAAGTCACGCAAGAGCTCCTTACTAACATACCTCAATACAGAATGCACCTGTAAACATGTAACCTAGTGACTATATTTCCTACATATTTATTTTCTGTTAATCTGTATATTTGTGTTGTTTTTTAATATCTTGCATTGTATTACTTTGTATTTCTGTAACTGTAACATTTCAATGTTCTTGAACCCAGGACATGCTTGAAAACGAGAGAAATCTCAATGTATCCTTCCTGGTAAAATCCTTTATAAATAAATAAATGAATAAATAAATGAATAAATAAATTCAGACCCTATGATATGACACCTGAGATTTCCCTGTGACGTATCCCATTTCCCAGGATAATTTTTGAGAGGTTTTGTCATTTTTTTTGGCATCCACCTGTGACAAATGTAATTTATTGGACATGATTATGCCGGCTATTGAATATGGAGATGTAGTGTATGCAGCAGCCCTGCAAACACACCTTCGTAAACTTACTACATTGTATAACTCATTCTGCTGCTTTGTGCTACCATGTAACTACATGACCCTCCATTGTGACATGTTAAAAGAGCTAAACTGGCCGTCGCTGGAATCTAGACGCACCCTTCAACTTTCCAACCTGGTGTTTAAGAGCCTTTCTGGGAAGCTACCACCCTACCTGAATAGGCTGCTTCACCCAGCAGTTCCCTCATCCTATAACCTCCGATCCAGGACCTGCACCTCACTTGCAATACCACAATACAAAAAGAAAGTGTCTCGATCATAATTTTCCTACAGAGCACCACAATTATGGTATAACCTCCCAGACGCCATCAAATCTTCCCACAGTCTAAAGTCACTTCAGAGCTCCCTATTAACATACCTCAATACAGAATGCACCTGTAAACATGTAACATAGTGACTATTTACAGAATGCACCTGTAAACTAGGGATGAGCTGTTCAGTTCGATCAGTTCGGAGTTCGACTCAAACATTGGCCGTTCGAAAGTTTGCGAACTTCTAAATTTTTGGCGTGTTCGGTTCGAGTTTGAAAAAAAAATAATTTGGAAAAAAGTATAAAAAATGCTTAAAAAATACCAAAAAATCTAGAAATAAAGAGACTCTTTACTGCAGAATATTATAAGCAACGATTTATTAGATATTGAATTAGAAACCTACCCAGGGCAAGAAGGCACGCATGTGGGCGATGATTAGCAATGGACGGACTGTGTACATCGTGAAGAAGCGATATGTATAATAGCATAAACATGTTACATACACATAACACACATTACATACATCTACCAACATATGTCAACACATGCTGCAGCGTAATGTATTATCTGTTTGTCAGACAAATGTGACTGTCATAAAATTATTCTGGCTTTATTTAAAATATTTGCAAACGTGTACATTTCTCTGAAACTTTCACACCTCAAAATTACATGTGCTTAGAGTGCATGAGGCTTGCATAGGATTTTTTGCGCCGCCTGTGTGTTTCATCTTTAAAATGCTGCAATGGGTGATGTGGATTTTCTAGCTTACAAGGAAAGCATGCTTTACAGTCTGCCTAATGTCTAGGTGCAAAGATTCTCACCTCTAAATGACATGTGCTCGCAGCAGGGCTCTCAAACTCTGGTGCCCCTGATGTTTTTGAACTACAACTCCCAGGATTCCCTCGCCATGTATTGCATTGAAATCATCCTGGGACTTGTAGTCTAAATCATGTTGGGGGGCCGTGAGTTTGAGACCCCTGGCATACTGTGCATGAGGCTTGCATAGGATTTTTTGCGACGCCTGTGTGTTTCATCTTTAAAATACTGCAATGGGTGATGTGGATTTTCTAGCTTACAAGGAAAGCATGCTTTACAGTCTGCCTAATGTCTAGGTGCAAAGATTCTCACCTCTAAATGACATGTGCTTACAGCAGGGCTCTCAAACGGCGTAAACAACAGGTGTTAATTAGTGTTTGGAAATAACATGTGCTTCTAATTAGTCTGGTCTCATGAATTTGATACAGTGCCTGCAGACTGGGTGTGGCTCCTGCACATGTATGAACACTGTGCTTCTGAATTCTAAGAAGTGTTCCTTTCTACTACATGTTCCTCTGATATTCTGTTTAACCCCTTAAGGACCAGGGCTCTGTAAAGCCAATCATTAATGATTTAGATGTTACGTCATTTGTCATCAAGGGCTTAATAAAATCTTTATCACACTCCTTAGATTTAAACGTAATATTCCAGTATTTGTATGTACCTCTCCCGAAGGGCCTCTGTGACCCTACAATTATTATTGTGTTAGATCTATAGTTTTGGTGCAAGCGTGGTGGAAGGGCTTGCTGCTTCTGCATTAGTAACACAACACAACGTGAAAATGTCTATCATAAAGCGTACAAGCTGAGTCCCTAGAGTCTCTGACTACCCATTGTCATATATACCTTGCTTTATACATATAATACATTCCCTCATCTAACAGGATAGTAGCCAGTCCCTGTGCATTTTAACCCCTTTAGGGTGGCTAGGTGTCGTGTGTGGGTCTCTGATGGCGATATTTCTATACATCCTACAAATCCGCCACTTCATGGGCAGGTTATGGGGACCTCCTAGGCACGATATTTGAAGGAATTTTTCGTTTTTAATTTTTAACCCTTATTTCATGGAAAACTCACTGTTCCTTTAACCCTTTCAATGCTGAGGCATTTCACCGCTGTGTGCTGAGCTAATTTTTACCGCTTTCGCTCATCATGTTTAAACGCGATTTGAAGCCACATTTTATTATACGACCCAGACATATTATATATCGTTCTTTCCACCAGACTCGGCAGATTCATAATATGTCATTTTTATATGTATACGTCATGTTCTACCTGTATATTATAACAAAAAATGCATTAAAACTTGAATATTTAATCATCTGCAGCGTGTAAAGTGTTTTTTTTCACCTTTTATCACATGAACATTTGCGGTTATATTTTCTATGGGGTGCGCTTGTACAAAAATTAGAAATGGGGACTTACATTTTTTCTTTAAAAAAGACTGTTCCTTTAAAAACGTCTTTTTTAAACTTTTTGTCCTTGTTTCCTGTCCCCCAGGGCACTACCCGGACCCCCATGCACCTTTTATGGCAAATATCTTGCATATATGCCCTCTTGGAGGGCACTCTAAAAATCGAACTTTTGAGTCCCATTGACTTGCATTGAGTTCGGTTCGTGTTCGCGTTCGAACTCGAACTTTTGAAATTGTTCGAGTTCGAATGCGAACCGAACACGGGGGTGTTCGGCTCATCCCTGCTGTAAACATGCAACACAGTGACTATTTACAGAATGCACTTGTAAACATGTAACACAGTAACTATATACAGAATGCACCTGTAAACATGTAACATAGTGACTATATACAGAATGCACCTGTAAACATGTAACACAGTGACTATATACAGAATGCACCTGTAAACATGTAACATAGTGACTATATAGAGAATGTACCTGTAAACGTGTAACACAGTGACTATATACAGAATGCACCTGTAAACATGTAACACAGTGACTATTTACAGAATGCACCTGTAAACATGTAACATAGTGACTATATACAGAATGCACCTGTAAACATGTAACACAGTGACTATATACAGAATGCACCTGTAAACATGTAACACAGTGACTATACACAGAATGCACCTGTAAACATGTAACACAGTGACTATATACAGAATGCACCTGTAAACATGTGACACAGTGACTATATACAGAATGCACCTGTAAGCATGTAACATAGTGACTATTTACAGAATGCACCTGTAAACATGTAGCATAGTGACTATATACAGAATGCACCTGTAAACATGTAACATAGTGACTATATACAGAATGCACCTGTAAACATGTAACATAGTGACTATATACAGAATGCACCTGTAAACATGTAACACAGTGACTATATACAGAATGCACCTGTAAACATGTAACACAGTGACTATTTACAGAATGCACATGTAAACATGTAACATAGTGACTATATACAGAATGCACCTGTAAACATGTAACACAGTGACTATATACAGAATGCACCTGTAAACATGTAGCATAGTGACTATATACAGAATGCACCTGTAAACATGTAACAGTGACTATTTACAGAATGCACCTGTAAACATGTAGCATAGTGACTATATACAGAATGCACCTGTAAACATGTAACATAGTGACTATATTTCCTACATATTTATTTTCTGTATTAATCTGTATATTTGTTTTGTTTTTAATATCTTGCATTTATTACATTGTATTTCTGTACCTATTGTAACAATTCAATGTTCTTGAACCCTGGACATACTTGAAAACGAGAGAAATCTCAATGTATCCTTCCTGGCAAAATACTTTATAAAGAAAATAAATACATAAATTTGGGAAGCCGCACACCTTATATAGTGTCACAGCTGTAAACGCAGAACAGAGCAGCAAGAGCTCAGCCCTGAGGTCAAACGAACTTCCTGCAGAGCACAGGGGCATGGGGTGCTAATCCATCCAAGTGGATCTCAAATGGTAATACCCTGTGCGTGCTGGTTTCCATTTGTGGCTATTAATGGCTCCATTCTGACCGAGCCACTAAATTAGCGAAACCAGCGGGAATATTTGTGAGCCGCTAGTCGATCACGACACAACACTGAGCACCGGCTCTTCTATGAGCTCCTGGAGTCCATAGGACTCGGATGAGCCAGGTGCAAACCTGCCATGACCTTGTGCCCTTCGTTGCAGGATAAGAGGTAACTAAGATTTTATTGGTAGAATTACATTTAAAGGTGTTATTCAAAGAGCAACGAAATTTCGGTGCTCTCTCGTTGAGCGCAGTTCGGCGAGATCAATTTGCAGACCCTGCGGTGAAGTCATCATTCGCCGCAGGGTACCCGAACTGCACCGAAGGGATCCGCTGAACGCAGCCACCGGCCGCCGAACAGTCCGCCGAACGCAGCCGTCGATCTGCCGATAAAAGCCGATCAGCTGCCAAACACTGACGAACTGAGGGTGAAGAAAAAAAATAAAAGGCAATTTCAGAAAAGGCATTTAAAATGATAAAAAAATGTATGAAAATTTAATAAAGTAATAAAAAACGACCTGTTACAGAATAAAAAAAGCCATTTAGAAAAAATGGGAATCAAAAATTTCGCCTTAAAAAAATCCAGAAAAATGCCTAATAAATTTAAAAAAATTAATTAATAAAAAGACTTTTTGCAGCAAATGGATAAATGATTGAATAAAAAAAAAAACGGTATTTTTTTTTAGCCATTGAAACCTATGAGATTCGCTTGTTTAACCCTTTCGCTGCTGAGCCTTTTCCCGTCTCTGTGCTGAGGTAATTTTTACTGGTTTGGCTCATCATGTTTAACCGCGTTTTGAAGCCTTATTTTAATATATGACCCAGACATATTATATATCGTTCTTTCCAGCAGACTGTGCAGATTCATAATATGTCATTATTATATGTATACGTTATGTCATGTCTGTATATTATAACAAAATATGCAATAAAATTTGAATTTTCAATAATTTACAATGTGTAAAGTGTTTTTTTTCACATTTTAAAATGCGATCGTTTGCGGTTATATTTTCTATGGGGTGCGCTTGTTAAAAAAATTAGAAATGAGGAATCGTTCCTTTTTTTGGGGGGAAATTACGTGTTGTTTAGCAAACGCCCCCCATAGAAAAAATCGTTAGTGCAGCATCATTGTTCACATTATAATTGAAATGGGAACAATATTGTTGCACTAATAAATAAAAAAAAAATTTTTTAATTTTTTTTTTATTTTTTTTTCAATTTTTTTTTTTATTTTTTTTTTATTTTTTTTTTACATTTTACATGGTCATGTTTGGTATCATTGTAACGGCCACGCTCTGGCCGTTCCAATGATAGTAAACATTAACCCCTAGCTGTCACGGGTCGGGAGATAGGGGGTTCATTGGAACCCCCTATCTCCACTATAGGTGGCAGCAAGGGGTTAATTTGAAAACTGGCGCCATCGCGCTCTGCGCGATGACGCCAGTCATTAGGGGGATATCCCGGAAGCTTGGCCGACATCCAAGATGTCGGCCAGCTCCGGGAGGGGACCGCGATACGGCGCATGTTGGCGCCATATCGCGATCCAGCCCCCTAGGGGTTAAAGACAGCCGCCGCTTGGAAGGGCAGGCTGTGCCCTTCCAGGCGGTGCCTGCCTTTAACCGCTGGCATGCACGGATGGGGAGGGGGAGAGGTCGAAATAGACGTCATCGCGCATGCGTGATGACGCCTATCGTGCCCGCCGGGTCCCGGAGGTTGGGCTGACATCGATGATGTCAGCCCACACCGGGGGGCCGAGCGATCAGCCGGAATACCGGCTGATCACTGGCTGCAAAGGGAGGACGCGTTGAGCGCGTCCTCCGCAGCCAAGTAGCAATGTGGTTGGACGCGCTGAGCGCGTCCACCGCATTGAAGGGGTTTTATTTCTGTAAAGCTGCTTTGAGAATAAATACTCTTTTTTTGGTACCCCCGTGTCCTGTATTACATTGACAAAGAAGTGTACATCTGCACAGGAATCTCAGCACCCACTGTACAGCACAAAGTTTATTCTACAGTATTCTTTACTGTAATTTTTTTTTCTTCATTTTTGATTTTGCTGCCTGGTCCCGCCCCCTGCATCGTGTGACTCGCAGGGAGCGGAACCAGGAAGCAAAGTCGCCGGCTGCCGTGATCACACTGCGGTGACTGCGGAGTCGGCGAGGGAGCGAAGGATGCGGTGAGTATGCAACCAGCCCGAGTGTGGCTCGGGGTTACCGATCACGGTAGCGAAATTTAACCCCGAGTCACACTCGGGAATACCGCCAGGCAGGTAAGAGAATAGGAGAATTGCGTGCAATTTCGGTGCTTTCTGAATAGACCCTCAAATGTCCCCATCCAACCTGATAGAGCTGAAGAGGATCTGTAGAGATGAAGGGCAGAAGCTCCCCAAATCCAGGTGTGTAGAGTTTGTCGCATCATACCCAAAAATACCTGACACTGTAATCGCTGCCAAAGGCGTTTCAATTTATAAACCGAATTGCACCGAAAGTTGAATTTCCCCCGTATGGTGCAAGTTCGTGGCCGTTCGGCTATTCAAAAAGCTGTCAATTCACCAAATATTGGCGAATTGTCAGCGAAGTACAGATGACCTACGGCAGCAGTGAAATCCCCACAGAGAAGCAATGGTTAATCTATTCAGAGACACCGAACAGCAGAGAAATGTCAGATAAATGCCCTGATGTTCGGTGGTTTCATTCGGCAGGTTTAATCAGGCGAATCCCATAGGATTTAATGTAAAACGATTTCCCCGTTTTTCTTAAAATTTTGTTCAACTCTTTATTGTTTTCATTTGCAGCAAAAAGTCTCTTTATTTTTGATAATCTTTTAGACATTTTCCAGGATTTTTTGGTGAAATGTTTTGACGTGGCATTTTTTTTTCTGTAAAAGACCTTTTTATTGTTACTCACAGGACCTCAAATATTATTTCCAGGCATTTTCATCCACTAGTTGTTTTTTTTAAAACGCTTTTTAAAAGTTGCATTTTCTTTTTATCCCTGTTCGGCGGCTTGTTGACTTTTTTCGGACACGTCCGGCGGTCTGTTTGGCAGATCGTCAGATGCATTCAGCAGTTTATTGGATTGATTCAATGGTTTTTCGGCGGTTTATTGGATTGATTCGACGGTTTGAGGAAGGGTTTGGTGGTTTTTCGGTGGTTTATCCAATCGATTCGGCGGTTTATTGGATACGTTTGGTGGGTCGATCGCCACACTTCGGGGACCCTGCGGTGAATGCTGATTTCTCCACAGGGTCAGAGAATTGAATTTGCTGAAGTGCACCGAATGAGAGAGCACCGAAATGTCAGTGACATTTCAGTGCTCTCTAAATAACCCCTTGAGTTAAAAGTCTAACGCTTCAATGAACAGAATAGTTCAGTTTTTTCTTTTTAAAATTTTTACAATGTTGCCAAAAATCTGTTTTTGCTTTCTCATTATGGGATTGTAGATAGATGTGAACAAAAATGATTTTTTTTAACTATTTTAGCATAAAGCTGCAAGATACAGTGCATTTAGAAACTATACACTTTTTCAAATTGTTGTATGTGTATATATATTTATTTAAAGCGCTGCCTTTGATTCCATTGTTAGCATTGCTATCCATTCACTGCAATACACAGGGGGTTTCAATGCGCTCCTGGGCCCTTTCTGTTCCCCAGCAGGATTTCTCCAAACTTGTGAGACGGATCTCCAATTAAAAAATGATCCGTTCTCTAAACAGCAAGGAACCGACATTGCAAAATGTGCACCAAAGCAGCAGGACAGGAGACCAAGATCTCAGTTAAATAAATATATATATATATATTTGTGTTTTATTTTTACCATTTAGCAGTTTTACTTTTTCCAAAATCACTTTAATTTTGGACTGCCCTAAATAATTAGTACATATAATGCAAAATGTCATCACTCGCATGACACAAACGAGGGAGAGAGCTGAAGCTTCAGAACAATGATAGAGGCACAATGGAGGGAGATTGATGGGGCTGAGGCACAATGGAGGGAGACTGATGGGGTTTGAGGTACAATGGGGTGGAGTGGAGTGAGGGACAGGGCTGAGGCACAATGGGGTGGGGTGGGGTGGAGTGAAGGACAAGGCTGAGTCCCAATGTTGGTTGTCAGACGGAACCCAGGAACAAGGGTTGGAGAGAGAGATGAGACTGAAGCACAATCGGGTGACATTGGGGCACAATGGGAAAGAAGATAATTAAGGATGAGGCACAATGGGCAGTAGGAGATGTAACCGTCTCACCAGGGGTCAAGTCCTAAAAAAAAAAAGTGTGGGAACTCACCAACATTTCTGTACATTCTGGTTTCAAAGATTACTGGGAGCAGCAGCAGCTGCAGCGCTTCTTTATGCATGAGAATGCCATACCACTGGCAAACACTGAGAAATTGTCATTCCCATGCCTTCCCAATGTACTTAAATCCAGGAAAAAACCTTAAATATAGACGTTTTATAAAATTGTGTCTGTATAGAAAGGTATCACAGCTTCCCAGTATAGCAGCCAAAAAGGGAACTAAGTTCCTCCTGCTGAAATAGTGAGAGAACTGCGTTCCTGCAGGACTTGACCCCTGAGTCTCACCCGCCCGCGTGCGCATCCTGCTACATTCGGGTGTTCACCCATGGAAAATGTATGAATTAAAAACGTAGGCTTAGAAGATTTTGCACCAAATGCACATTTTTCATTAGAAGCAACAAGCTGTATTCAGAGATACTGTCAGCTTTTTATGCTTTTCATCACGAACCAGATAAGGGACATCTAACAGGTCAATGGAGAAGGTGAAAGAGGACCTCTTCATCCAACATTAGGGTTTGCCTGGGCACACCCCCTGCGCACGCCTATGGTTCCACAAAGTCTATCGTTTCAGATCCATAAATGCCTTTATTGAGCAACGGTAGCAAAGCCAGACTTTGGATGTGCGTCCGAATTCACTGTAACAAAAAATTACTTATTTAGAGTTTCCTTCCTGAAAACCTGTTGAAACCCATGGCTAATGAGCGGCATAGTGGGAGTGATCCAATCTCTAAACGGGTCTTAAAATATGTTTGCGTCCTACACGGTCACACACTACACGGTTACTCACCGTCTAATTAGTGGGAAAAGAGAGATTCGCATCAAGTCCTTTAAAATCCCTGTAACGCAGACTGAAACTGCACCGAAGCGATTTACAAAATGTATACATTTTATACAAACATCCATAAAAGAGATCTGCCCCGTGCTACAACTGATTAGTGAGGATACGCTGGGCAGGAGAAGGGGATTATCTTTTGGACATCAGGGGAAATGAAAACATTATACAGCTTCCTCCATAGACAAAAAGCGCAGGAGCAAACGTAGAGTTAATCAGTTGTTGGTTAACAATGTTTCGCTCAACAAAATCATCAATAATATTTACAGTAAACTGTAAATTGCAAAAGCTCTAAAAAAAACAGGAACGAGCTTCTTAGCAGAACAGTTACTGAGGTTAGATGGTCCTAGTTTGTAAAAGCCTGGGAAGTGACATCACCAAATGGGAGAATATGTTGTGACCAGTTTACTGTCACAAATGGGCGTAAATTCAGTATGGCACACACACACTGGTAATGCCTGGTTGAGAACCTTAGACTTAATAAAGAGTCACTTGTTGAATCAACACATGAATTCACTCTCCCCTTGGGCTTTATAAAACCCCTTGTTGGATTGAAACATAGTCTAGGTCCACTATAGTGGAATAACGACTTTTCCTCCTGCTAATCTGGTGTTGCGTGTCCACACAGTCGCCATTTGTTACACATGGAGACAGAAGTAGACGTTGATTTGTATGCTGAGTTTTACCATTTGTGATTCTTTTGACCTGGTGCAAACCGGGATGATATTCCAGTCTTTCCAAAAATGGAACTGGGATTCATATTCTCTCTACTAATGGTTCCCCATCATGCACTTTAATCCTTTAATACAGGGGTCGTGCATATGGCACTATAAAATATATTTTTAAAAATTCCACAGAAGCAGGTGGCGGTTCAAAACACTATTACTTTTCAGTGATTTTGGAAAGATTTTATTTTCTAAACACTATCAGGTGTATTCAAAGAAAGGTGAAAATCAGGAGAAGTGGCCGGAGAAGAGAACACTCTAGACCAAATAGTCAATTTGGAAAGTGAGATAAATGGGAGAATTTTTCTGGTTTGGCTACTTGGTCTAGATTGTTCTCTTCTTTAGTCATTCTACTGAGTTTCATCTTTCTTTTTACAGACCTGCATGTGTTTTGAAACTACATCTTCCACGATGCTCAGGTACTCATTGAGTGTCCCAGGAGGTCGTTGAGAGAAGACCACGATGATCTCATAGAGTGAAGACCACTAGTGTCCCAGGAGCTCATAGAGAAGAAGACCATGAGTGTCCCAGGAGGTCGTAGAGAGAAGAGCACGAGTATCCCAGGAGCTTGTAGAGAGAAGACCACGAGTGTCCCAGGAGGTCATAGAGAGAAGACCACGAGTGTCCCAGGAGGTCATAGAGAGAAGACTACGAGTGTCCCAGGAGGTCATAGAGAGAAGACCACGAGTGTCCCAGGAGGTCATAGAGAGAAGACCACGAGTGTCCCAGGAGGTCGTAGAGAGAAGACCACGAGTGTCCCAGGAGGTCGTAGAGAGAAGACCACGAGTGTCCCAGGAGGTCATAGAGAGAAGACCACGAGTGTCCCAGGAGGTCGTAGAGAGAAGACCACGAGTGTCCCAGGAGGTCATAGAAGACCACGAGTGTCCCAGGAGGTCATAGAAGACCACGAGTGTCCCAGGAGCTCATAGAGAGAAGACCACGAGTGTCCCAGGAGCTCGTAGAGAGAAGACCATGAGTGTCCCAGGAGGTCATAGAGAGAAGACCATGAGTGTCCCAGGAAGTCGTAGAGAGAAGACCAAGAGTGTCCCAGGAGGTCGAAGAGAGAAGTGTCCCAGGAGCTCATAGAAATAAGACCCCGAGTGTCCCAGGAGCTCGTAGAGAGAAGACCACGAGTGTCCCAGGAGCTCGTAGAGAGTAGGGATGAGCTGAACACCCCCGTGTTCGGTTCGCATTCGAACTCGAACAATTTCAAAAGTTCGAGTTCGAAAGCGAACACGAACCAAACTCATTGCAAGTCAATGGGACTCGAAAATTCGATTTTTAGAGTGCCCTCCAAGAGGGCATATATGCAAGATGTTTGCCATAAAAGGTGTATGGGGGTCCGGGTAGTGCCCTGGGGGACAGGAAACAAGGACAAAAAGTTTTTAAAAAAACGTTTTTAACCACTTGGCTGCTATGGACGCGCTCAGCGCGTCCAGCCAAGTGGTTCTCCTGTGCTACGGACGCGCTCAGCGCGTCCGAGCACAGGAGGCAGCAATCCGCCGGATTCTGGCGGATTGCTGCGCCCCCCCAGTGCGGGCTGACATCTTGGATGTCAGCCCAGCACTCGGGAGCCCGGCGGGGACATTAGATGTCATTGCGGCGACGCGATGACATCTAATTCAGGCGCCCCCCCGCATGTGCGGAAGAGGCGCCTGAAAGGGAGGGGGGGAGGTCCTTCGGACTTCTTTCCCTCCCGATCGCCGGGGAGCAGGGGGTTAAGACAGGCACCGCTTGGAAGGGCACAGCCTGCCCTTCCAAACGGTGGCTCTCATTAACCCCTGGGGAGCCGGATCACGAATCGGCGCTGAAAAGCGCCGGTTCGTGATCCTTTCCCGGAGCTGGCCGACATCTTGGAAGTTGGCCAAGCCTCCGGGAACTCCCCCTGAGGACTGGCGTCATCGTGCATAGCACGATGACGCCAGTCCTGGAGTTAACCCCTAGCTGCCACCAACAGTGGAGATAGGGGGTTCATTGGAACCCCCTATCTCCTGATCCGTGGCAGCTAGGGGTTAAAGTTTGGTACTGTTGGATCGGCCAGAGCATGGCCGTTCCAACGATACCAAACAAGACTGTGAAAAAAGTTTTTTTTAAAAAAAAAAATTAAAAATAAAAAGAAAAAAATATTTAAAAAGAAAATTATAAAAAAAAAAATAAACAAGTTTTTTTTTTTTTTTTTGGTTTGTTAATGCAGCAATATTGTTCCCATTTCAATTATAATGTGAACAATGATGCTGCACTAACGATTTTTGTATGCGGTGCGTTTGTTAAAAATCGCGTAATTTCCCCCAAAAAAAAATGTAACGAGACCCCATCTCTAATTTTTTTAACAAGCGCACCCCATACAAAATATAACCGCAATTGCTTTCATGTTAAAATGTGAAAAAAATATACTTTACACGTTGTAAATTATTGAAAATTCATATTTTATTGCATTTTTTGTTATAATATACAGACAGGTCATGACGTATACATATAATAATGACATATTATTAATCTGCCGAGTCTGATGGAAAGAACGATATATAATATGTCTGGGTCATATACTAAAATAAGCCTTCAAAATGCATTTAAACATGATGAGCAAAACCGGTAAAAATGACCTCAGCACAGAGGCGTGGAACGCCTCAGCAGCGAAAGGGTTAAAGGAACAGTGAGTTTTCCATGAAATAAGGGTTAAAAATAAAAATGAAAAATTACTTCAAATATCGTGTCTAGGAGGTCCCCATAACCTGCCCGTGAAGTGGCGGGTTTGTAGGATGTATAGAAACATTTAAAAACAAAAAAAAAATCACATTTCAAATGACGGTAAACGGTTTTCCTTTAATCTATTCATAAACAACTGCTTGGGGCGGCAGCCTGTATGAAAAGACATTTTAGGACACGCAGAACAAGTTTAGTGAGTTTTTTGGCTAAATTATGGTGAAACGTATGCAGGCTTTGGATGAAAGTAACAATAGGTGCTTTAAAATTGTGCCTTTAGTATCGGCAACAGTGCCGTCACACCGTAACCCCTCTGTGGTATTGTTGTGGAAGAGTGCAGGGTTGGACCCTGCGGTCCAATATTAAAATGATATGAATCTGGTACAGGCGTCAGTGGCAGTGCACCCAAATGTTTTGCCTTTGGTGGCAGCAAGGGCCTTCACACCGTCAGTGGCGTCACTAGGGTTGGTGTCACCCGGTGCAGTAACTCATGGTGTCACCCCCCGAGTTTTACGTTTATTTTTATTTTTTAACTACTCTTACTCATAAAGCAGTACTCCCATATAATACTGAATGCTCATAAATACACGGCGCACATTACTGTGAGGTTTAAAAAATCTAGAAATAAAGATACTCTTTACTACAGAATATAATAATAAACGGTTTATTAGATATTGAATTAAAACGGGAATATTTTTAACATTGAAGTCTATGGGGAAAAACATCTCCCACACCGAATACACGAAAATGTCCAAAATCACGAAAAAAAGTCGATACGAAAAACGAGCCGAAACGAAACGAACTGAAACGGAAACTGGCCGAAACGATCCGAAATGAAAATTGTTGAATTATGAACGAAACGAGCCGAAACGAAAATTTTATATCAAAAACTTCTCAGTGAGAAGTTCAAAGGTTTCACAAAGGAATATTAAACTAGGAGGGGAGGGACAAAAAGGTAAAAAACAATCTGCCGATTGTCCCTCCAAACTAAATCTGAGGGTGCAAGCAACATGCGGGGTAAAAAATGACAAGCTCAGAGTCGTGTCTATAAATGCTCGTAGTTTAGTCAATAAAATCAATGAACTGGAGGCAATGATGGCAGCTGAAAAAGTAGATTTAGTGGCGGTTACTGAGACATGGTTCAGTGAGAAAAATAACTGGGACATAACAATACCGGGGTACTCTTTATATAGAAAAGACAGAGAAGGTAGGAAAGGAGGAGGAGTGGCCCTGTATGTAAAAAACAACATAAAAACGAACCAAATAAAAGTGAGTGAGGTGAACATAGAGTCAGTTTGGGTTACGCTAACATTTGGCAATCATACTGTAGCTCGGGTAGGTGTGATCTATAGACCCCCTGGACAAGTAGAAGAGCTAGATAATCTGCTGCTTGAGGAAATAGCCAAAATGGCAATGAAGGGGGAGGTTATTATCATGGGGGACTTTAATCTTCCTGATGTGAACTGGAAAACCAAAACAGCTGGGTGCACCAGGAGTACAAATATTCTAAACTCCCTACTGGGATTATCTCTAACACAAGTAGTTGAGGAGCCGACCCGTAAAGAGGCCATATTGGATTTAAGGCACGATAGGTGGAAGTCAGGGACTGGATGTCTAGACTGGTTTTCAAGGTCAGGTGCAGGAAAGGTTCTTGCCAGACTCAGGCTATTATAGCTGCCCCAGTGCGGTCGTCGGTTTTTCGGTGCTTCTTCTGTGCCCGTGGGCTGAGTACGTTACAGCACTTTGCTTGTTCATATTGTCGTAAAAACCCCAGTGAAAATGATATACACTAATAAAATGGTAAGTGGGCAATAATTACTTAATGCTTATTATCTGGCAATAATTAATTGACGTGGCAGCTGGGGGTTAACACTTTCATGGCCGTTCAAGCTCCGGAAAACCTCTGTAATGTGGGTATAGGGGTGTTATAGCGCAGACGACTGCACGTTGTTTGTCTTTTTTTATGTTTTAATTCCATTTCCTTGTTACTGTAAAAACATTGCCTTCTGTTTAGTGTGACCTCACGACTATACGATAACACTTTCAAGGTATGAGACACTTGTCTTGTTTTGTTATTTGTTATTTCTTTTCTTTTCTTGTAAATCGGATATAAAATAATTGTGTTTTGGTTGAAACAAAGGGGTGAACGTCCCGGTTCGCATAATATGTCATGTTTTCCTACTAGTCTATGACTGAGACGCGGTGATGAGCGCGCTAACTTAGCAGGAAGGTCACTTTCTTGCATAATTGTGATTTTGTTCCCATCCCTTCACTTCTAAATGTATAAACAAACAGGAAACCAGATGAAACACAAAGATAAAGGGACAAAAGCTCAACGATAAACAGCGGGAGACGGAGCTCCTTCGCCGGGGGGCTCAGCACTTCATACACTGGGATCGAATACTGCGAATGAATCTCTCACTGGATTAAACTGCTTCTAGCTTTAATTCTGAGACAAACAGGTTTTATTTTCTGTGTGATGTTATTAATTTGAATTGGTATCACCCAAATTATTGCCGTTACATTCCATAGGAGGTTTACCTATTTAATATAGTTTATTAACCCGTACACTACCATGATAGAGTATATCCAGTCTTCAATAGTTTCTGCAAGTCCCCCAAGATCGAATATACACGATCTGGTCATATTCTGAAGCAATGCATAGGAATTGCATTTCTTGCAAACAAAATATGTTTCCATATTGTCTCCAGAACACGTTCCTAACATTGTAGCATGATGCGTGAGAAACGTCATGGGGCTTCCCCGCTATATGCGGAGGACGTTCCCCACACATCATGCGGTTCTGCAGCCAAGGGTTGGATACTCACCTCTCCGGTCGGGGTCCCACAGTGGTCTGACTTCCTAGAAATAGGTCCGTTCCATTGGACCCCTGCCGGCGAACTGACGTCTGACCTTTCCAGTGCTGCCTCTCTTAACCCCTTACCTGCCAGTACCACGATCCGGCGCCAAAATGCTGACTTCTCCCGGTGGGGGGCTGGCATCTTGGATGTAAGCCCCGCCGCTGGGGCCTCCTCTCATCCACTAACGTCGTCACGCATGGGTGTGACGACATCAGAAAGAGAGAGAGAAAGACAATCAAGTCAGCGTTTCCTTCAGCCAGTGTCTTCTTTCTTTCTGCATGTGTTAATAGATACCTTTAAAATAAACAGAACGCTACCATAGAGTAGTAATCTTGTAACAGCAAGAAATATATGTATCACAGCAGAAGAAAGTTTACACTCACATTTTCTTGTGTCTCAATCAGACACTAGATGCTCCAGACAGCCGGCGATATTAAATAGGAACGCCGGATTTCCCATAGAATTGGCAGCCTTATCACTCCAGTGAATGCTGGACGCCAAGTGTTGGTTTTAAAGGCAGATTTATTAAAACACATTAAAATAAAGCTACAGGCATAGGACCCAAACGCGTTTCACGAGTTTCCTCGCTTCCTCAGTAGGTGGATTCATTATCTCCTGATGGGTTTGGATATACCATCTATCAAAAGAGACAGCAGCTGATTCGACCCATTAAGTTTCCTTGTGGATAAAGTCTATCAGCTGAACACTGTGATTTTGACATCTCCTCTAGGTGGCGCCATCGATACAGGCTTTTTTCTTGACATCAGAAAGAGAACCGCCCCCTAGCTGAGGGAAAGTATTCTCGATGGTAGAGATTTGGGGGTCCTTTGGACTTCTGTATCTTCCAGTCAATAAAGGCAAGAGGGTCATGTTTGGTATTGTTGGAAAGGCCAGAGCAGGAAACATGACCAAGATATGTATAAAAATATCTTTAAAAAATATATATTTAATGCAGCACTATTGTTCACTTTTTAATTATGTGAACAATGACACTGCACACAGTCACCTTCTCATTTCCTACAATGAAAAACTTACAGGGTTTTTCAGAGAGAGGTGAAAACCAGGAGAATGGCTGGAGAAGTGAAAATTCTAAGTTAAAATCACGTATTTTCTACGAAAAATACATTAACAGGTTCCCATTTCTATTTTTTTTTTAGAAAGAGTACTTCATAGAATATATAACCACAAAGGCTTGGAGGATAAAATGTGAAATAAATGTTTTTTACGCGCTGTAAATGATTGAAATCTGAATGGAAATTCAAATTTGTTTACATTTTTTATTATAGCATTATGGCAGGACATAACATATACATATAATAATGATATTATAAATCTGCTGAGTCTGCTGAAAATAAGGATATATAATATGTTTGGGTCATATAATAAAACGTGACTTCAAATCGCATTTAAACATGATGAGCACAAAATGGTAAAAATTAGCACAGCACACAGAGGCTCGGCAGTGAAGGGGTTAAACAGCTTGGACTCCTTTTTCCCCATTCAGAAAAAAAGAACAAACCTCTATCTGACCAGCAGGTGGTGCCATCTGCCCGTCAAGTAATGCATGCATTTGAAAATGTGCTTTTGATATTTTCAAGCACAGTTTCATTGTATGTATTAACCCCAATTTGTTTTCCATAAATCCTGTGGGTCCTGGCAGTGGATTTATGGGAAATGACTTGGTAGTGAAGGGGTTCATTTCACATTATTTTTATTAATTTTTTTTCCATTTTTCATTGCTTTCAAAATCTATTTATATAAAAGAAGAAATTAAAAGCAGCACTAAATAAGAAAAAAATACTGTTCTTTCCTAACCTTACATGGTTATTCCAGTAGTGTTCAATTGTCGCCTAAATATATTCCCCTAGCAAAGCACCATGCTCATTCACTTCTATCTATCCGAATAGCGTGCAGTCTCTGTTTGTTTTGCCTGCCTTCTGTCTGTAATATGATCTCAATATTCTTCCCCTATTAACCTCAAATTTGAAAACACTGCAGAAAATCCCCTCTCACTGCTGTGAACCAAGAAATCACCGGTCACGCCCTGAGGTCTGCGGGATCCTGTAGGCTTCTGAAAAAAATAGGATTAATTCCTCATGGGCAGAAAACAAGTAAAAAATTTAGTTGCTAAAATGCCGATTTTGTCAGACTGGGTTTGTTAAAGGGCCAGTACTACCAAAAGTGCAATGTCCTTATTGTGTTTATTTGATGTTGCTGATATCTTACATGTGTTTTGTTTTTCTCTTGTATGTTTAGTATAGATAATATCTTACTTTATATGTGTCACTGGGTGCATCCATTGTGTGATATTTTCCTCTATATGTGTCACTGGGTGCATCCATTGTGTGATATTTTCCTCTATATGTGTCACTGGGTGCATCCATTATGTGATATTTTCCTCTATGTGTCACTGGGTGCATCCATTATGTGATATTTTCCTCTATATGTGTCACTGGGCGCATCCATTGTGTGATATTTTCCTCTATATGTGTCACTGGGTGCATCCATTATGTGATATTTTCCTCTATATGTGTCACTGGGTGCATCCATTGTGTGATATTTTCCTCTATGTGTCACTGGGTGCATCCATTATGTGATATTTTCCTCTATATGTGTCACTGGGCGCATCCATTGTGTGATATTTTCCTCTATATGTGTCACTGGGTGCATCCCTTGTGTGATATTTTCCTCTATATGTGTCACTGGGCGCATCCATTGTGTGATATTTTCCTCTATATGTGTCACTGGGCGCATCCATGGTGTGATATTTTCCTCTATATGTGTCACTGGGTGCATCCATTGTGTGACATTTTCTGTTGTAAACTGTGCCTACACAGTATCTTTACATCACTTTCTCCTCACTGTGTGGCTTTTGACCTAGAATGGAGTCTATGGGACTCACTGACTCAAATCATTGTATTGTGTGGGATGTATTCAAAGGACATCACCAGGGGTAGATTAGAAGTATTTTAAGCTCCCTGTTTTATCTCATTCAGCTGCCAGCTCTTATCTTTGGTAGCCTGGACAACACAATACACCCTCTGTTGCATTATCTAAACTTTCTCTCCTCCACCCCATTAACTGGTAAATACTCTATAACATTGGTTCTCAACCCTGTCCTCAAGTCCCTCTAACAGGCCAGGTTTTAAGGATCACCTTGGGGAAATACAGACTGTATCCTGCTTTCACTGAACAGCCAATCATATCACCTGTGCTGTGCTTCACATATCTGGAAAACTTGACCTGTTAGGGGGACCTGAGGACCGGAGTTACAGTAGGAACCACTGCTGTATAAGATAAAGCACAGCCACAAAGCAAAACTCACCATACGATTTTGGTAAATTTTGCATCACGGGAAAATGCACACAATGGAAACAATAGCTCAAAAGGAATCTGTGTACAGTTTCCGATGATCAGCGAGCTACAGTACATCAGCTTACATGTCCGATGTGCTGTAAAGTTAATGGTTAATTCTGCAGCTAAATTTGTTTGCACCCCCCCCCCCAGAATCAGTACATATGGAGTTAACTCGATCTCGGGGTCCTCATGGTGCTTTTGAGTAGTGAAGGGATTAAGACACCTGCAGATATTCACATGCAAATCTTCAGGTATACTCAGCCCTCATCCGCTGAATAATGGGCTGCTAATACAGACTTTGGGCACTATTCCGTGCCCTTTGCTAAAGTGGGGACGCTAAAGGATGGGGAAAAACTGCACCTGTAGGTTTCCCCTTAGTGTCCCCGTTTAACGCCATATTGCTAGACAGGCGCTGAATCAGCAGCCTGCCCGTAATGCAGCGCTACCCTCTTGGATACTCGAGGCAGTTGTAACGTGCCGCTGCGAGTATCACCTCCTGGAGTCCACAGTACTCTTGCAATATTGTGCAGGTCCATGGAGTGATTTGTGGAGGGAGACTGGGGACTATTTATCCTCAGTCTCACTCAATCCCGGCAGCCAGAAGCAGTGGATCGGGCCGCCGTTCGCACCATGGGATGAGAGGTCCCCAGTATCCGATTTATTGGGGGGATTTTTAACTGGTGGTAAATGATTCTGCAGAAGCGGTATCAGTCAGCACCAGCTTCAAGCTGCGGTTATCTTTTTCGTTACCACAGCGTTGCGGTATTTGGCATTAGGACTTTGTAATCCTGTCACTAATTACTGATTGCGCTCCCCATGTTAAGCAAAGCAAAAGTAAGCGCAAAGTACAGGAATCTCGCGGAAGGGAGCGCAATCACCGATGCTCTAACAGGTTTTTCAACCTGTTAGCGTTAGGAATGTAATATGCGGAGCATGCGGTAAAGGCACTTAACTGAGACATGACGCTCACATGTATGAGCGCTAGCGCTAGCGTTAAGAATGTAACAGTGCTGTTTATATCCAGTTAGCGTTCAATTCTCGGAACATCTGATCGATCGGAGAGACGTCGCCTGAGATACAATCAGGGCAGCCATCAGAAATGATGGGGCCCCTTCCTGAACCTCAAGATGCACCCCCCTGTAAACTTCCTCAACCTCTAACAGCTTTTCGCCCCCGGCTGGGCCCTAGGGTCTGCCTGAGATCTGGTTGGGCCTTGGGGCCTGGCTGGGCCCTGGCTGTACCTTGGGGGTCTGGCTGGGACCTGGCTGGGCCTTGGGGTCTGGCTGGGCCCTGGCTGGACCTTGGGGGTCTGGCTGGGCCCTTGGGGTCTGGCTGGAGTCTGGGGGTCTGGCTGGACCTTGGGGTCTGGCTGGGCCCTGGGGGTCTGGCGGGGCCCTGAGGGTCTGGCTGGGCCCTGAGGATCTGGCTGGGCCCTGGGGGTCTGGCTGGACCTTGGGGCCTGGCTGGGCCCTGGGGCTCTGGCTGGACCCTGAGGGTCTGGCTGGGCCCTGGGGGTTTGGCTGGGCCCTGGGGCTCTGGCTGGACCCTGAGGGTCTGGCTGGGCCCTGAGGGTCTGGCTGGGCCCTGGGGGTCTGGCTGGGCCCTGGCTCACCACTCCGCCGTCTTCTGTACTCTTCTCTTTTTTCTTCTGTCTTCTCTCCTCTTTTTTTTTCTTCTTTTCTTCTTCCGGCCGGGCCCTCCGATGTTCTCCCGGCTGGGCCCTTCATCCAAGGCAGCTTCTTGTGTGTGATGCTTGCGTCACACACATGACTGGAGGGGGCGGCACCAAAACAGCGTGCTTGGGAGGGCCCCGGCACGCTGCTTGGTCCGCCCAGCCAGCCAGCCAGGCAGCGAAGCCTGCCAGGAGCAGGAGGGGGAGACAGCTCCGGATTGGGACTCATAGAGTCCAATATTGCAGCTGTTAAAAAGGGTGCCGCCACTGCCAACGGCGCCCCGGGGGCCCGGGCCCCCCCCGTGTCCCGAGCCCAGGGCCGGCGCTAGTGTAAGGTGGCACAGGCGGCCGCCTTACTGTCCTGGCTTGCTGTTAGTGTGAGGGGCGGAAAAATTCTGTTTTTAAAATACTGGAAGCGGAGCTATGAATGATCTTCAGACATCAACCAGGGGCCCAGCCGCGCACTCTCAAACCGATGCAGTGTGCCTGCCTCAGTCCCACATTCTAAACATGAGCAGGCACACTGCATAATTTGGCACCGCCCCCTCACGTGACACGCATAGCCAGGGCACGCAGCAGCAGAAAAGCCTGGAGGACAAACCCCAAAGCTTAGGGTGCGGCCCTGCAGCAGAGTCAGCCTGCGTGCTTCCACTGGAGTGTGAAGGAGGACTGGGCAGAGAGGCCGAGAGAAGATTTATAAAAGGTTTGAATAAAATAAGGGAAGGGAGGGGGTGTGTGTAATGTTCTGCTCGGGGGGGGGGGTGTAATGTTCTGCTGGGGAGGTGTGTGTGTTTGTGTAATCTGCTGGCGTGTGTGTAAAGTTCTGCTGGGGTGTGTGTGTATTGTTCTGCTGGGGGGTTTGAGTAAACTGATATCGGTACATTACTGTGAGGTTTATTGCTCTGTGATATGCTCATACACCCCACACATTGCTGTGAGTTTTATTGCTGTGGAGCTCTGTGCTACGCTCATACACAGCGCACATTACTGTGAGTTTTACTGCTGTGGAGCTCTGTCATACGTTCATACACCCCGCACATTACTGTGAGTTTTATTGCTGTGGAGCTCTGTCATACGCTCGTACACCCCGCACATTACTGTGAGTTTTATTGCCGTGGAGCTCTGTCATACGCTATATGAAATGAATTTAAGGGTTAAGGGGGTGAAACCAATTAAAGGGGAAAAATGAATTAAGGGGGAGTGAATTGAATTAGAGGACGAGGACGCTGTTGCCAGTCTGCTTCTGGAGACCTGGAGTCAGACAGTGGACCACAGCCGCGGAGTGAGCGTGGTAGGTAGCAGGATCACAGGTAAACACTGGGAGTGGCAGGCAGTTTGAAATATGTGGGTATATTGACACAGCAAGACCAGGGGGCACCACCTGGCCACATTGCAAATTTGTGCAGTGCCTGGTGCCCCTCCTATGCCACATTGCCAAAGGAGGGACCACACACTCTGTAGATTGGCCCTGTGGCACAGGAGGGGCACCAGGCACAGCATAGATTGGCAATGCGTGACGACACCAAACACTCCCGATTGGCATGGCACGGATTGGGTGGAGGGGGGCACCAAAACGCAACTTCGCCTGAGTAAAAAAAATGCTTGCACCGGCCCTGCCCGAGCCCCTTACGGCAGCATGGGGCGTAATTCCCTGATGGCGGCCCTGGATACAATATAAATCTGTCTTCAAAATCCGAGATTGTCTGGAACTTTTTCTTTCATCCTGAGCGGTTATATAAGTCTGAAATTCGCTTTCAATTATGCAAGCTCCCGACATACTATTTATTTTTCTATAAACAGCCCAGTAATTTGGCTTTTTTTGTGGCACAAGACTCCTAACCCATGGATTACAGGCAAGTACATTTTTCCACATCTCGCTGCGTATTGTGTTCTTTGTAGAGATCATTTGTAAGGATTCAAAACAGCTCTTACTTTCCTAACCTGCGTCTATTTTGGTTGCGCCGCTTGGAATATCTTACTTTGATTTCTTTCTTTTTTTTCTCGTTAGCATTTCTTTTTCAGCTTTTGTCGTTTTTCCTTGTGGATGTCCCACATATTATTAGAATTTCCTCTCTGAACGTAGAATTCAGCTTCTGATTTAAAGGAAGCGTTTCCGTAAAACTGAGATGCGGTTTGTCACTGCGCTCGCAGAAAGGAATACGCAACGGGGATACATTTATCCCGTTCCCAGTACAGTCACCTGCCTGGTTTCCGATAAATAGTCTATTCTGCATGTCAGGCTTTACATACATACTAAAGGGGTTATTCAAAGAGTGCCGAATTTGCCACTGAATTGTACCGCACGGTGCAATCTCGTGGCAAATCAGCTATTCAGAAAGCTGGCAATTCGCCAAATACTGGCGAATTGACAGCAAAATACAGTGCAATTCTCCTCAGATCGGCCCAGTTCGGCATCCTTCGGCAGCGTTGATAATGTCCCATAGAGAAGTATTCTTTAATCTATTCAGAGAACGCCGAACTGCACCGAAAAGCTGCCGAAATGCCCAGATTTTCGGTGCTTCAGTTTGACAGGTTTTAAACAGGCAAATCCCATAGGATTCAATGACAAAAAAAATACCGTTTTTATTTTTTCTATTCAACTGTTTATTATTTTCATTTGCTGCAATAATTCTTTTTATTTAATTTTTTAGAGTTTATTAGGCATTTTTCTGGATTTTTTTTAGGCGAAATTTTTGATTCCAATTTTTTTTAAATGGTATTTTTTTATTCTAGAACAGACTGTTGTTTTTTATTATATGACCTTTTTATTATTTCCATGCATTTTTTTGGTTTTAAATGCCTTTTCTGAAATTGCCTTTTATTTAATTCTTTAAAAAAAAAAACACAACAACAAAAAACCAAAGGGGAGCACTAAACACTAGTATTCAATTAATACTGAATTTTATTAATTGCCTATTGGCATCCAAAGAGCCAACATAGAGAACAAATAAAAACACATAAAGTGAAATGAAAAAGGTTGTTGCTGAGGTGCTAAACCACAGTAAATACACTGGATACTGTAATATACGCTCATGAATGAGTGGTGTAACTCCAGTGGGATAAATAACCCCAGCTTTTATCGGCGGAACGTCGGCTGCATTCAGCTGTTTGCTGCTGCGTTCGGCGGTCTATTTCCTTTACCTCCAGTTCGGCAGCTGATTGGGTATTTAAGTTGGCGTTCGGTGGCGTTCTGTGGATCGTCGGCTGCTCTCGGCGTTCTGTTCAGCTGCGTTCGTCAGGTTGATCAGTGGATCCCTTCAGTGCACTTCGTTGTCCCTGCAGGGAATGCTGGATTCACTGCAGAGTCGACGAATTGAACACGCCGAAGTGTGCTGGATGAGAGAGCACCGAAATTTCGGTGCTCTCTGAATAAGCCCTTAAGTAATATAAGTTGGGAAAGAAAAGAACAAAGTCAGCCTGTTCAATTTTTTCTACCTCTGTTATTACTGTGATCCAAAATAATAAGACAGAAGTAAACCAAACTAATTTGCAATTGTTCCACAACATATAAAAAAAAGAAAAGTAACCCATTCACTTACTCTATCTTCCCACCCAGCCCACATGCACCTCGCTAGTTCATATTCTCTATTTACCGTCACCTAGTGTGTCACTCTTCTCCTCTTAGATTGTAAGCTCTTGAGCAGGAACCTCCCTGCCAGTGGCGTAGCGTGGGGGGGGGGGATACAGGAGCGGTGGCCCCGGGTGCAATTTTCTTAGGAGCGCATAATTTCAAAATAAATTTGCGCTACTAATAGTTCCCAGCAGCAGGGATCAGCTCGGCAAGGTGATCCGTGAAAGCGGCCCTTGCACTGTCCGCCAAGTTCGGTGTCCACCTGTAAGGAGGAGCAGGACAGAGCATGCTCACTGCTCTGCTTCGCACTGCTCCCCATCCTCTCAGCACAGCGGGGGGCACAACATGCACAGCACCATTGCTTTGGAACTAGAAATAAAAAAGTGGGTTTTTTGTTTTCTTTTAGATTTTACATGGTCATGTTTGGTATGAATGCAAAGGCCAGACTCTGTCATGTCCAATGACACCTCACTTGACCTTACAAGGTGTAAATATTAGTGACGCAGGGTTCCAAAGCCCCCCTCAGTATCCTTTGCTGCAGTGCAGCAGTTTAGGTTTTTATGTAACAATTCGTAACAACGGACTGTGCCATCACCTTCACACTTGTTGGTGACATGAGAAATATGATGGTGAGTTAGTGCAGCATTATTGTTCACTTTATAATTGAAAAGTGAAAAATATTGCTGTGTTAGAAAGAAAAAATAAATATTTATTTCATTTTTATTACATAAAACCTGGTCATGTTTGGTAACATTGGAAATATCATGCTCTGGCCTTTCCAGTGATATCTCACATGACCCTGTAGCTGCTATGGAGTTGAGGATACAAGAGTCCAAATGCCCATCAATGCAGACCTACATGGTTATTCAGAGAGAGGTGAAAAGCAGGAGAATGGCTGGAGAATGGAAAATTCTAGGTCAAAATAGCCGATTTGGAAAGTGAGATAAATGGGAGACCTATAATTTCCCATTCTCCAGTCATTCTCCTGCTTTTCACCTCTCTCAGGATAACCCTGATAGTTATCCTTTCTCTGGGCCTATTCTGGGGCATGGGTCTGGAGCTGCTGCTCCATCAGCCCCTATGTTAATCCGGCCCTGATTGTTGCTTCTGGCTGACAGTCTTCCTGTGTCAGGTCTCACCTCTCCTGTCATCCACTCTGGGGCCTCACCGATAGGTGCCACTGCATGCATCCCAGCCTGTCAACCTGTGGCACTCCTGGAGGTCGGCGGGCATGAGTGGCGCAGGCAGTCACTCGTGGCACTCCCACATCCGAGCTGCAGTCTGCAGCAGGAACATGGCTAACTCCGGTGCCACCTCTGGCGGCCACTGGTGGTACCTGGCTATCTGCTCGAAGCCAGGCTCAGAATCATAGCCCAGACGCCATTAGGGGAAAGTGGATCCAGCGTGGTGCTCCCGGCGCTGCGGCCAGGCCCTGCTCCTCCTCTGTTGGTGAGTTCCCCTGCAAAGATTGGACAGGGGGATGGTGACTGCAGCCGGCGGGCTGGGCCTAGGGTCTATGAGCTCAGATGGGCTGTCTTGGGGTTCCCTGATCCCCGAGTTGTGCCTGCCTCTGTGGGGGGTGGAGCAATGAGTCGTTGTCTGAACTCCCTTGAGTCACTACCCAGCTATTTACTTATCCTCCTGGTTTAGACCTTCCTCCTTGTATATTCGTATTGACCCTTTGCTGCCTGCACTGACCCTTAGCCTAGAAAACGACCATGAGATTGCTTGCCGATATAATTGTACCACACCGAATACCCTGCATATCGAGGTTCAGCCTGAGAACCCCTTGACATCCTGCCCCTTCACTAACTTTCCCTAAATTCTTTACTATAACCCTCTCTCTCCTGGCCAATTCACGTTTTTTCCCTTTGATTGCTTTCCTCCCTGCATTCCTCTGTTCTCAGTGACAGTAGGCCGTGGTCTGTGTTCAAGTCTATGCCCCCTCCACCTCTGTGTCTCCCTCAATATCGTCTAGTGATTAAGGGGTCACCAGAAGCCTCTGTAACCTGCCCTCCACCTCTCACCTTTCATATTAATTTCTAGAACTCCCTTTATTGGACTTACCACATTCATTTATGATATGGCATGCTTATTCATTATTAAGGGCTATTTAATTATTATTGGATTAATACTATAAATATTTTAATGTGCAATATATATATTTTTTTTAATCTGTACATCTTAATATTAATCTTAATACATTTTTAATATTTAATAGTGTATTTTATATTACAATTTTAATATAAATTACATAATTTCATGTATAATTATGTTAATAAAATATATAATATATGAATAAATGTGTTATTTACATGTATTTTAATATAATTATTTTAATATGTAATTTGCATTAATCTATAATTATTTTAAAATGTTATTGCTGTGGAGCTCTGGCACACTCCTACACACTGCACATTACTGTGAGTTTTATTGCTATGGAACTCTTGATATGCCCATACACGCCACACATTACTATATCACAGCAATAAAGCTCACAGTAATGTGCGGTGTGTATGAGTGTATCACAGAGCTCCACAGCAATTAAACTCACTCTCATACACACCGCACATTACTGTGAGTTTTATTGTTGTGGAGCTCTGTGATATGCTCATACCCACTGCACATTACTGTGAGTTTTATTGCTATGGAGCTCTGTGATACTCTCATACAAACCACACATTACTGTATCACATTACTTGCTCCACAGCAATAAAACTCACAGTAACGTGTTGTCTGTGAATAAGCTTGACTTTATTGTTATGGAAGATATTGGGATGGGGTAGAAAAATACACCTTTGGATATGTAGACAAACAATCTTGCACTAGCCCTGCCCAAAGTACCCGTGATCACAGGGAATCAGGGTGTGCTAACGTGTCGACAGGTTGGGGGGGGCAATTCTTGACTTGCCCCGGGCGCCGACAACCTATGCTACTCCACTGCTCCCTGCTACTGTTCTGTGTGATTAACCTGTATGTATATTTGTTATTCCGCCTCCCATTGTACAGCGCTACGGAACTTGTTAGGACTTTATAAAAACTTGTAACTGTGATCATGCTTGCACAATCATTAGTAGCACAAACACAGTTGCCCGAGATTGTGTTAACATGATCTTGAGCTATGCTGTGTCACTGCAAGTGAAATTAGTTTGTTCCAAATAAATTTTATTTGTATTTGGGCTCCGGAAGGTGACCTCAAAATTTCAACATTTTGGGTATGACACCTGAGGTGCTACAACCGTTTTCACAAGAGAATATCTGTGTAACATGGAGATATTCACATGCTGCAGCACTGAGCCCCAGCTGCAATAGCACCTTTCGGCCAGCAGATGTCTGCCTGCTAAATGGTACTAGTACAGGAAATCATGTATTACATACATAGTTACATAGTTACATAGTTATATAGGCTGAAAAAAGACATGCGTCCATCGGGTTCAGCCTCTCCCACATAACCTACTTCTGTTGATCCAAAAGAAGGCAAAAAACCCAGTCTGAAATATGCAACATACTGGGAAAAAATTCCTTCTTGACCCCAGAATGGCGTCAGATTTCTCCTTGGATCAAGAAGCTTTTACCCACATATTAAATATTATAACCCTTAATATTCTGTGTCTGCAGGAAGTCATCCAGTCGTTTTTTAAAAGTCTGTACAGACTCTGACCCAACCACCTCAACAGGCAGAGAATTCCACAGCTTTATTGATCTCACCGTAAAATAACCCTTCCTATGCTTTAAGCTAAATTTTCTTTCTTCCAGTCTAAATGGATGACCCCTTGTCCTATGTATAGACCTGTTAATGAATAGGTTATCAGACAATGGTTGATAATGGCCCCGTATATATTTATATAAGGTTATCAGATCCCCTCTAAGGCGCCGTTTCTCTAAACTAAACAGGTTTAAGCTTGTTAGTCTTTCCTCATAACTTAACCCTTCCATTCCCCTTATTAATTTAGTTGCCTGTCTCTGCACTTTTTCTAGCGCTATAATATCTTTTTTTAAGACAGGTGCCCAAAATTGCACGGCATATTCAAGGTGCGGCCTGACCATTGATTTATACAGAGGCAAAATTATGTTTTCATCCCGTGAGTGAACTCCCCTTTTAATGCATGCCAATACTTTGCTGGCCTTGGCGGCTGCTGTTTGACATTGCACATTGTTACTTAGTTTGAAGTCTTCTGCTTGGATTTCCCTAACTCCGTACCATTTAGGGTATAAGTTACTTGTGTGTTCTTCACTCCAAAGTGCATAACTTTGCATTTATCTAGATTAAATCTCATCTGCCATTTAAGTGCCCAGTCCCCCAATTTATCTAAATCCCCCTGCAGCGAAGTTTTGTGTCTTCTGCAAACACTGATACATGGCTTTCAATGCCTGTCTCAAGGTCATTTATAAATAAAATGAATAGTATTGGTCCTATAACAGACCCCTGAGGGACACCGCTTACCACTGGTGTCCATCTTGAAAATGTACCATTTATGACCACTCTCTGTACCCTATCTTTTAGCCAGTTTTCTATCCAAGAACAAGTATTTTCATGTAGACCAATTTTTCTCAATTTAAATAGTAACCTTTTGTGTGGAACTATGTCGAAAGCTTTGGCAAAATCTAAGTAAATCACATCCACTGCGACCCCCTGATCTATACTGCTACTTACTTCCTCATAGAACGTAATTAGGTTAGTCTGACATGATCTGTGTTTCATGAAACCATGCTGATTTTTGCCAATTACATTATACCTCCCAATAAATTCCTGAATATTATCCCTTAGTAACCCCTCAAATACTTTCCCAGCCACAGATGTTAAGCTCACAGGTCTATAATTCCCAGGCACAAATTTTAAACCTTTCTTAAATATAGGGAGCACGTCAGCTTTTCTCCAATCCTCTGGTACTATTCCTGAAAGAAAAGAATCTTGAAAGATTAAGAACAGAGGTTTACATATTTCAACACATAGCTCTCTCAGTACTCGTGGGTGAATTCCATCTGGCCCTGGGGCTTTATTCACATTCACATTGTTTGATTGCTGTAAAACCTTGTCCTGAGTCAACCAGTCACTTTGTATTAGTAAGTTTTTATTAATGAATTGCATGTCTCCTGTTATAGGTTTCTCTTTGATAAATACTGAAGAAAAATAATCATTTAAAATTTCTGCCTTATCCTGATCTTCAGTTAACAATAACCCTGACTCAGATTTTAGCGAACCTACATTTTCACTCTTGGGTTTTTTAGAATTTATGTACCTAAAGAATCTTTTAGGGTTGGTCTTGCTCTCTTTGGCTATTTCTTTTTAATTTTCTAGTTTAGCCCATCTAATCGCATTTTTACATGCTTTATTGGCTGTCCTATATGCTTTATAGGATGCCTCAGATTTATCAAATTTAAAAGCTTTAAATGCCTTCTTTTTATTTTTCATTTCCTTAGTTACCTTCCTGCTAAGCCACATTGGTTTCAGTCTGTTTCTTTTATATTTATTAACCAGTGGAATATATTGTGACGTGTACTATTCTAGTGTTAGTTTAAAGATATTCCACTTATCCTAAGTGTTTTTCCCGTGAAAGAGTTTCTGCCAGTCAATGACATTGAGAGCTTCCTTTATTTTAATAAAGTTGGCCTTTTTAAAATTATATGTTTTAGCATGCCCCTTATGAATGTTTTTTTTTGAGTTTATTTCAAAAGTCACCATATTATGGTCACTGTTTCCCAACTGTTCCTTTACATTAATATTTGAGAAAAGATCCACATTATTTGTTATAACCAGGTCCAGACAGTTATCCTCTCTAGTTGGTGTTTCTACCAGTTGTGACATGAAGGTATCATTTATTAATTGTACATTGTATCATTGTATTAATTATACATTGGAATTATTCCCACTTTATAATTGATGAAAATAGATTTTTCCAAAATTTCACTGGTTCCTGACAATGGATTTCCAGAAAACCACTTGGTAGTGAAAGGTTCAAAGTCCAACAGGCATAGTAAAGTGCTGCCTTTTACATTCTTAGGTCCCCTTTTGATACATATAATTATATTTGAATAAGCTCACTTACATGCAATGTTTTCAACCAAAGGACTGTTTATTCAAAAATAATCTTCTTCAGGGCTGTCAAACTCATGGCTCCCCAGATGTTGATGCTTACAATTCCAAGGATTCTTTGAATGCAATAGATCGCCAGGGAATCATAGGAAGTGTAGTTCAGAAACATCTGGGGGTGGGGGCAAAGTTTGACAGCCCTGTTCTGTTGTGTTTCAAAGTAGGCCGTAACCCCATTCACTGCCAAGTTGTCTTCCTTAAAACCACTGCCAGGACCCTGTGTGTTTATGGAAAACATCTTTGCAGTAGCCATAAAGAGAAAAAGTTCTTGAAAATCTCACAAAGCACATTTTCAAAGTGTATACAGTAGTTGACAGGCATAAGGCGCCATCTGCTGGCCAGAATGAGCTATTACAGCTCTATGAAACAGCTTGTGATCCGTTTTTCCTTGAAGAATAAACAAAACTCCAGCTGTTCATACTATATTAGCACTTCAGCTGTCATGTCTGTGATGCTAAACCTTTGAGGGCACTTTCTGGAGCCCATTTGCAAACAAACTTAGATACAATAAAAAAACGATTAAAAAAAGATATTATATCGTTAGAAAAAGTGCAGAGACGGGCAACTAAATTAATAAGGGGGATGGAAGGGTTAAGTTATGAGGAAAGACTAACAAGCTTAAACCTGTTTAGTTTAGAGAAAAGGCGCCTTAGAGGGGATCTGATAACCTTATATAAATATATACGGGGCCATTATCAACCATTGTCTGATAACCTATTCATTAACAGGTCTATACATAGGACAAGGGGTCATCCATTTAGACTGGAAGAAAGAAAATTTAGCTTAAAGCATAGGAAGGGTTATTTTACGGTGAGAACAATAAAGCTGTGGAATTCTCTGCCTGTTGAGGTGGTTGGGTCAGAGTCTGTACAGACTTTTAAAAAACGACTGGATGACTTCCTGCAGACACAGAATATTAAGGGTTATAATATTTAATATGTGGGTAAAAGCTTCTTGATCCAAGGAGAAATCTGACTGCCATTCTGGGGTCAAGAAGGAATTTTTTCCCAGTATGTTGCATATTGGCAAGCATTCAGACTGGGTTTTTTGCCTTCTTTTGGATCAACAGCAGTAGGTTATGTGGGAGAGGCTGAACCCGATGGACGCATGTCTTTTTTCAGCCTATATAACTATGTAACTATGTAATAAACAACATTTTTTTGCATTGCTCGTACACTCGATCTGGGTAGGGAAAGGGTTAGTAAATCCAGTCTGGTGAAAGAAACATTTTTGCAACTGAAATTATCTCTTTACTTACAGCCCACAAGAGGTTAATCCTATTTATTCAACAACCATCAGGATACTTGCCTGATCCATATCTTCCTTCTTCACAGTATGGAGCGGGATTTTATCCTAGTTTGTAAAAGGACGCGATGATTGATATCAGGTTACAGGGTAAGAGATAGGAAGACCAAAAGCATGAAATCTGAATGATTTGTCCTCTGCTCTGTTTTCAAATTATCTTTATTCTTTTCTATATAAATCACATTGTAATGGTTATTTTAAGTGCCCCTATTTTAATTCAAAGCCCCCTAAAATCCATCTATACATGCTTTAGCCAAATTGCTAATGAATGCACTTTTTATTTTTTAACGATGATTGCGTGATAAACTTCCTGAGCTTCTGGTTCAATCATTCCTGTGACATCCAGCAGGAAAAAAAGTTCTGGGGGACTGATTTCAGCCAGCAGGGCAGCAGGACACTCCCTAGAGCTGCCCTCAAAGGATCTACTGCCCTCCCACACTACTAGTGACCCAACCTCCCTCCCAAAGTGAAACTGAGATGAGCCTGTTTTTGTAGCCTCAGACCACATTTGTAGCAACAGGGTATGGCTTAAAGACACACTACCACTTACATGAACTGTAACTAGATTACTTATGCTTTATGAATAATCCACCTTATAAAACACATTGTAAAACACAATTTTTTTTCTTTGTTTGAAGTATTTGGATGTAAAAAGGGAAAACATATATATTTTTTACCTCTACCATTTAGATTTTTCCCATGATGAAATGTTTACCAAAGGTTTTTCTTTACTTCGGTGGCAGTATTTAACAGTTAATGAGATGGAGGGGGGAATGTTTAGATAAGAGATAAAATACATAGGGTTATACCTCCTTTAACCAGTTCACACTCAGTGCAAATTGGCTACTCACAAACTGACAATTGATAGAAGGCTCATCTCAGGTTCTTTTTGGATCACCGATAGATGAAATGCCTTAAAGGAAAGATTAAATACAATCAGGGCTTTTTTTTCAGGGGGTACTCGGGGGTACTCAGCACCGGCACCTCACCACTCAGTACCGGTACCTCACAACCAGCCAGAACGAACAGGAGAGAGCATGATGCTTCTCGCTCCGTCTGCAGTGGCAGGCAGAGAATCGGAAGCGCTTGGCAACTCATGTTGCTCCTGAACGCTTCCGTTTGTCAAGAGTGTATGTAGGGACTGATAAGCCCCCTCCCCAGTAAGTGACAAGGCAGGGCTGCTCCCCCTCTCTCTGCAGCCGCTGAAACTTTGAACAGCATGGGGAGGGGGGGGGGTGCAGCATGTTTACACACATCTGCCAGAGCTGAAGATTGTCAGGCAAGCGGTGTGATCAGAGGAGCTGGTACTGTAAGGTGGTAGTGAGTTTTATTGCTGTGGAGCTCATACACACTGCGCATAACTGAGTTTCATTGCTGTGGAGCTCATACACACTGTGCAATACTGTGAGTGTCATTGCTGTGGAGCTCATACACACTGCGCATAACTGAGTTTCATTGCTGTGGAGCTCATACACACTGCGCATTACTGTGAGTGTCATTGCTGTGGAGCTCATACACACTGCGCATTACTGTGAGTTTTATTGCTGTGGAGTTCATACATACTCAGCAAAACTGTGAGTTTCATTGCTGTGGTGCTCACAAATGCTAGGGAATTATCCACTCAGTGCCATCGTTGCAAAAAAACCCCAGCTAACTACACTGCAATACAGATTTTTCTTGCAACAGAGGCGCTTAGTGGATAACCCCCATAGGGTTACAACAATAGTTGTAGTTCATTTAAAGGAACACAGTATTAAAAAATATGGTTTCCTTTTATAGTGTTTTCCTTAACCCTTTCGCTGCTGAGGGGTTTCACGCCTCTGTGCTGAGGTCATTTTTACCGGTTTTGCTCATCATGTTTAAACGTGTTTTGAAGGCTTATTTTAGTATATGACCCAGACATATTATATATCGTTCTTTCCGTCAGACTCGGCAGATTAATAATATGTCATTATTATATGTATACGTCATGACCTGTCTGTATATTATAACAAAAAATGCAATAAAATATGAATTTTCAATAATTTACAATGTGTAAAGTGTATTTTTTTCACATTTTAACATGCAAGCAATTGCAGTTATATTTTGTATGGGGTGCGCTTGTTAAAAAAATTAGAAATGGGGTCTCGTTACATTTTTCTTTTGGGGAAAATTACGAGATTTTTAACAAACGCACCGCATACAAAAATCGTTAGTGCCGCATCATTGTTCACATTATAATTGAAATGGGAACAATATTGCTGCATTAACAAACCAAAAAAAAAAACTTGTTTATTTTTTTTTAATAATTTTTTTTAAAATATTTTTGTATTTTTATTTTTAATTTTTGTTTTTTTTAAAAAAATATTTCACAGTCGTGTTTGGTATCGTTGGAACGGCCATGCTCTGGCCGATCCAACAATACCAAACTTTAACCCCTAGCTGCCACGGATCGGGAGATAGGGGGTTCATTGGAACCCCCTATCTCCACCGTTGGTGGCAGCTAGGGGTTAACTCCAGGACTGGCGTCATCGTGCTATGCACGATGACGCCAGTCCTCAGGGGGAGTTCCCGGAGGCTTGGCCGACATCCAAGATGTCGGCCAGCTCCGGGAAAGGATCACGAACCGGCGCTTTTCAGCGCCGATTCGTGATCCGGCTCCCCAGGGGTTAATGACAGCCACCGTTTGGAAGGGCAGGCTGTGCCCTTCCAAGCGGTGCCTGTATTAACCCCCTGCTCCCCGGCGATCAGGAGGGAGAGAGGTCTGAAGGACCTCCCCCCCTCCCTTTCAGGCACCTCCTCCGCACATGCGGGGGGGCGCCTGAATTAGATGTCATCGCGTCGCCGCGATGACATCTAATGTCCCCGCCGGGCTCCCGAGTGCTGGGCTGACATCCAAGAATCCGGCGGATTGCTGCCTCCTGTGCTCGGACGCGCTGAGTGCGTCCGTAGCACAGGAGAACCACTTGGCTGGACGCGCTGAGCGCGTCCATAGCAGCCAAGTGGTTAAAGTGAGCTACAACTATTGTTTATTAGGACATAATAATCTGTTTTTTTCCCCGGGCGTGAGAGAGAGTACCCCCACCTATTTTTCCAGAAAAAAAGCACTGGAATAGTATAGACTGACAATTGCATTGCAAAATAGCAACTTTTATTGTGCTTACAATGTTAAAAACAAGTTAAACAGAGAGTAATAAGATCAACACTAGATGTTATTTTAGGCAACTGATGGCAATGGTTATGTACATCATGATAGTTGCCATCATCCTTAATGGCTCAAGTCTATTCCAAAGAGCCAATTTATTAGATTACGACGCAACTGCACTAGATTGGAAGATTTTGTAGAACAATCTAATTATATAAAGGATAAATTAATACAAAAAGAATATGATCCAAGAGAAGTAGAAAGGACAATTCAAGAAGTTAAGAAAATACAGAGGAAAGATCTTTTTAGAACAAATAAGATGAACAATAGTCAGAATAAACATAGATTTGCCTTTTTAACAGAATTTAATACAGGATATACACAGATGGAGAAAATTGTTAGGAAATATTGGCCTTTATTATTACAGGATCCGATTTTTAGGTACAGGATTACCATCCCAGCCTTCTTTTTAGGAAAATAAACAATTTTAAAACTGTGTTAGCACCAAGTATCCCTCAAGGTCCGATTAAATCAAATGCGGGAGATAGTGGTTTCAAGCGATGTGGAGACTGCAAGGCACGTCGTTTTATTGCCACTGATAACCCGTGGATTCACAAGCAGTTCTACAGGAGAACAATTTTTAATTAATGGAGAGATTACATGTCATACTCCCTATGTGGTCTATTTAATTCAGTGTCCATGCGGTCTACAATATGTGGGCCGCACGATCCGGAAGCTGAAATGTAGACTTCTGGAGCATCAAAATAATATTAGAAAAAATATACGTACCCATTACCTGTCCACTGTAATACATGTCCCAAATATGAAGAGACATTATTATTAAGTTTTGGGATACAACAAGTGAAGGGAGATTGGAGGGGGGGGGGTGATAGAGAAAATAAATTATCCAGGAGGGAGACATTTTGGATACATCGTTTAAGGACGCTGGAACCCAGGGGGTTAAACTGTGATATAGATCTTGCATGTTTCTTGAAAGAGTAATCATATTGATATATTGATATGTAACAACAGTTGACATGTATTCTTTCTGTTTTGATATTTTTGTCCGATTCACTGTGTCCCGATGGTTTCACTGAGACTTTGAGAGTCAAGGGAAGCCGTGGTTGATCCGGGTTTACCTATAACCAATATGGCGACGGGGACTTCATTGCTGGATATGTATGAACCTAAAAACCTGGATCGCGAAAGAAATATGAAACGGATGCACGTCATTGTACAACATCCGCCCAGGGATGGGAGCCCAGCCCAATGCGGAACAAGATCTTTCAGTAGGACGCAGAGTAGGACGCAGGCGCGAAACCAGGATTGAACAGGGAGGCCCTCCATGAGCGAGATGCAGGCGCGTTGCTGGTTGGCATGGAAACGCACCTGGTGGCATGACGTTTCACAGGGGGGGATGCTTCCGGGTCGTTAATAGATTTTAATGTTTTTTATTGATGAGCCCATATGGGTATATAAGGGGGAGGGCTAGATGGACCATTTCATGCTCTTGATGAAGTCTGGATAGACGAAACGCGTCGAGCAGTACCATCCAGTGACCTGACAGGCCGTGGAGTTGGTGATGTTGCTATGTTTAACTTGCTTTTAAAACTGTAAGCACAGTAAAAGTTGCTATTTTGCAATACAATTGGCAGTCTATACTATTGTATTTAATCTTTCCTTGAAGGCATTTTGTCTATCGGTGAGCCAAAAAGAACATGAGATGAGCCTTCTATCAATTATCAGTTTATGAGTGGCCAATTAGCAGTGAGTGTGTGAACTGGTTAAAGGGGGTATAACCCTATGTATTTTATGAATGTTTAGATAAGGCTGCAGGAGGCTATTGTTCTCTACACTACCTGAGATAAGAGATGGCTGCTGAATGAGATAAGACAGGGAGCTTAAAATACTTCTACCCCCTGGTGATGTCCTTTGAATACATCCGACACATCGCAATAAGATTTGAGACCCATAGACTCCATTATGTGGCCAAGTGAAACGGAAGCGATTTAAAGATACTGAGGGGGGGGGGGTTACAACACATAATATCACACAATGGATGCACCCAGTGACACATACAGAGTATAAAATAAAATAAACACAATAAGGACATTTAACTTTTTTGGTGGTAGTGCCCCTAAATGTTAATTAGATGTATCTATACTAAGCTGCCCCCCTCCTTGAGCATCCCTTTTCCCTGCGAGCACCCCCCCCTTGACGACAACAGTGACAAGCTGCCAAAAGTATGTCAGCTGTCAGCATCATTTGCATCGAAGAACGGGCTTTGGGCAGCTCTAGTTCTCTGCCCTTAGCCTGTCCTGTCAATCACACAAAGTAGACACCCACCACTATGATGCCAAGATTAAAGTTAAAAAATAAGTTTATTGTATAGATTAAAGAACTGGCAGCAACGTATTGAAAAATCATGTTGCACATAACAGGTTCACTATAAGGAAAATATGACGTCAGCAATCAATCATCCAGAATTGCAATATCAAGTCCATTTTAGCTAAACCACTAGTTATTGTTTCCATAAAATATCACTTATGTCCGAAAAAGAGAAATAGTTTTAAAAAGTAGAAATAATAATGAAGCTTTATGTATTTTGTATTATGTACTGGCTGGATGGAGTAGAGGTAACATCACTGCTCTATAACTGTGGAGACACAGGTACCCATCCCGGTAAGAGCACCTCTCCAGTAAGTGTCCTTGGGAAGACACCTAACGGTACATTCTCGCCACCCAGGACATACTTGAAAATGAGAGAAATCTCAATGTTTCCTTTCTGGTAAAATACTTTCTCAAATAAAAAAGTTCAAACCACAGTTTACGGATAATTTCAGTTTATTTTCTGTTTCAGCACCGGGTATTGCCGTACGAACATCTAGAACGCCTCCTGTTCCTGACCCACCGGCTCTACTTGTGAAATCCCTTAATAAGAATCTGGCCTACAACCTTTTGTGACATTCTAGGCCTATTTTTGCTTTCGACCCCCTCTGCCATCTCGCTCCTGGACTTTAAAATTGCCGTACCCTGTAAATTCAATTTAAAACTGACAACATATGAAGCACTAGTGCTGCCACTCTCGTCTATATACCTTTTAAATTCCTGACCTTGTTACTTGTCCCGCTAGAAATGATTTGAGAGGCCGCTTCCTATAAAATAGTATTTTTCACATTCCTGATAAATTGCTTATCTTTACAAACCTCCGCTTTTCATTGTGCCATGAGAACATATTGGAATCGCACAATACTTGCTGTAAAGAAAGTGGAACCTTGCGTCTAACCAGGAAATCTATTTCGGAACGCACCAACCCGTGCGAAAATGTCTCAACACATCCCGTTTATATTATATCTATCTAAAGAGAGGTAAAAGACCAGTGACACATTAGTTTCCGTGAAGAATCAAGGTGAGTGTAGCAAGATAACACAGTGCTCTTTGCAATCTGTATCTTCTCTTATGGTCGGAGCTCAACAACATATCATTACTTGTGTACACCCATAAACAACAATTTATATTGCAAAATATTGCATCCCTGAAACTCAAAGGACCCTTTTATTGGTTCAACAAAATTCAGATACACCTACTGAAGAAGCGATACTACTCGCGAAACGCGTCTGGGTGTGTTGCCCCTTTATTTTATTATTTCTTTTATTAATAAATTAGCCTTGCTTTTAATTCCTTACATCCTGAATTTTGTTTGGTGCAAAAAGGATTCTGCTGGTTGTATGGGAGATCCGGTGCTCCCTCCAATATCACTGGTTGCTGACTACATCCAGTGTCTGATTTAGACACCACAGAATGTGAGTGAATTCCCTTTCTTTATAATCATTTATGTGGAACTCCGCTTGCTGCAGTATGTTTTTTCTCTGTTTTATTTGAGGTACAAATTGACCTTAAACAGAGGAAGACCGAAAAAAAGGGAGCACTGTTAAAGGAAGCGCTGACTCTGCCATATGTTTCTTCCTTCCTAATTTGTCATCTTATTATCCCCCCCAGCATTTCATTAAGCATATTATAATCCCCCCAGCATTTAATTTAGCATATTACTATCACCCAGCATTTAATTTAGCATATTATCATCCCCCCAGCATTTAATTTAGCATATTATCATCCCCCAGCATTTAATTTAGCATATTATCATCCCCCCAGCATTTAATTTAGCATATTATCATCCCCCCAGCATTTAATTTAGCATATTATCATCCCCCAGCATTTAATTTAGCATATTATCATCCCCCAGCATTTAATTTAGCATATTATCATCCCCCAGCATTTAATTTAGCATATTATCATCCCCCAGCATTTAATTTAGCATATTATCATACCCCCAGCATTTAATTTAGCATATTATCATCCCCCAGCATTTAATTTAGCATATTATCATACCCCCAGCATTTAATTTAGCATATTATCATACCCCCAGCATTTAATTTAGCATATTATCATACCCCCAGCATTTAATTTAGCGTATTACTATCCCCCAGCATTTCATTTGTCATATCATTAGTTCCCCCCGCATTTCTCTTGTCAATTATTCCCCCCGCATTTCATTTGCCAATTATCTCTCCCCCCATTTAATTTGCCAATTATTCCTCCCTGCATTTCATTTGCCAATTATTTGTCCCCCCCATTTAATTTGCCAATCCTTTCCCCCCGCATTTAGTTTGCCAATTATTCCCCCCCATTTAATTTGGCAATTATTTCTCTCGCCCCCATTTAATTTGCCAATTATTTCTCCCCCCGCATTTAATTTGCCAATTATTTCTCCCCCGCATTTAATTTGCCAATCCTTTCCCCCAGCATTTAGTTTGCCAATTATTCCCCCCCATTTAATTTGCCAATTATTTCTCCCCCCGCATTTAATTTGCCAATTATTTCTCCCCCCGCATTTAATTTGCCAATTATTTCTCCCCCCATTTAATTTGCCAATCCTTTCCCCCAGCATTTAGTTTGCCAATTATTCCCCCCCATTTAATTTGGCAATTATTTCTCCCCCGCATTTAATTTGCCAATTATTTCTCCCCCCGCATCTAATTTGCCAATTATTCTCCCCCCGCATTTAATTTGCCAATTATTTCTCCCCCCGCATTTAATTTGCCAATTATTTCTCCCCCCATTTAATTTGCCAATCCTTTCCCCCAGCATTTAGTTTGCCAATTATTCCCCCCCATTTAATTTGGCAATTATTTCTCCCCCCGCATTTAATTTGCCAATTATTTCTCCCCCCGCATCTAATTTGCCAATTATTTCTCCCCCCGCATTTAATTTGCCAATTATTTCTCCCCCCGCATTTAAGTTGCCAATTATTTCTCCCCCCACATTTAAGTTGCCAATTATACTCGCACCATAAAGCAGGGATATCTGCAATCACTGGGTATCTTCCCCGGGCAGACAGGTAGCTGCCCCTCGGTTTGACTCAGGAGCTCACATTCTACCACGTGATCAACATATAGGAGTCCAACCACCATAAGTTGATCCATACACAACAGCCCGGCCACACACACAAACACACACACACACACACACACACACACACACACACACTTGCCCGCTTCCACCTTCCGATCCGGGACACCACCAGCTCACCTCTCTGCACTCCTCTCCCACAGTCTTTTCCCACACAGCCGGGTCTCCTAATTTCCTGAACCCGTTGCCACAGAAACCGCCCAAAGGCTACAGCGAGCTCTAAACACAACAAGCTGCGAACACATATCACTGACGCAGACCGAAAAAAGTATTCTGCGTCCGGTGGTGCACGGTAACACTTACACCCTCTTGGTGTGTTACGGTCAGGGAACCCCGTAGGCTGAAACGAGAACTATTTGAAACGCTGGGCCTGCCAGACGCGCTTACTCTAGCGTTTACAACTGAAAGAGTGTGCGTTGAGGTCACCGGTTTTCATTCTCACCGAGACCCACTCGGCTGCGGGCCCCATAACGCCCACGTGGGTCGCAATGGCGGTAGTGGCGTCACTGCAGCGGAGGAGCCAAGATACCAGCAGTCGCAGGGTCTAGATATGGTTCAGAAACATAGATGTATCGACCGAAAGGAGGGTCAAGCTTTCTATGTACAATAGAGGTTCCCCTTTAAGGCTGGGGTCAGACGAACGCAGTGCGAACGCGCGTGCAGCCGCACTTTATTATGGCCGTAGTAGCAACAAATGACGTCCAATCACGGGCAATATATGAGGTACGGCCGCACAAACGTTTGCCCGGGCAACGCAAGCGGCAAACAAACGCATTTTTTCGAGAACGTGAAACCGCTAGTAGAAACATAGAAACATGGAAAATGTCGGCAGATAAGAACCTTTCGGCCCATCTAGTCTGCCCAATTACATGGATACTTTACCTGGATTTATCGTTTGTTTAGGATAGCCTTATTCCTATCCCATGCCTGCTTAAATTCAATTACTGTTTTGGCCTCTACCACTTCTACTGGAAGACTGTTCCATGTATCCACCACCCTCTCAGTAAAATAATGCTTCCTGATGTTACTTTTAAACCTTTGCCCCTCTAATCTAAGACTATGTCCTCTTGTTTTGCTACTTTGTTTCCTTTTAAATATACTCCCTTCCTCTACCTTGTGGATTCCCTTTACGTATTTAAATGTTTCTATCATATCTCCTCTGTCTCGTCTTTTTTCCAAGCTGTACTGACGTACAGAGTGCGCTGCGTCCGCTAGCTGCGTGTGTGCGTAATTAGGAGACGTCAGACGCTGCTAATGTCCGGCCAACATAACGTCCAGACGCAAAAAGTGTTTTATTGATGATCCGTACAAAATCACGGACGAAAATTCGCATCGTATGACTGCTATCGCGTATTCCGTGAAAAAATACGTCCATTCTTTCGAACGCACTTTTTCATGGACGACGCGAAAAATGCGTTCATGTGACCCTGGCCTAAGGGTCTATTTTTCTATTGTAACAGGGGGAGACTTTATCATGAGAATAATTACAGTATGAGTGTTTTGAATTCCCTTATAAAACATTTTTCGTCGACTTTCAGGATGTTATGATATTTCAGTGCTTTCTTTGCTGAAAGTGACCCGTGCGAGATATTTCTAGCTTTGCGATGTGAAGCAGTTTGGAAAAAGTGAAGACATTAATAAGTAGCAATTAGTTTTGATTTCTGCCGCGCACGCGATAGGCCCCAGAAATGAGGACTAATTTCACTGATTGAACTATGGAAGATATACATTTGCTGTCTGGATAAGCAGTTTTGGTAATTGTGTCCAATGGTCTACTTGTTCGCAAAAATGCTATTACTTATAAGTCATTTTCCATATGTTGAAATAATGTGAGCTTTTCAGTGAGCCGTGTCATCCACTTCACGTGCCAAAACGTACGCGAATGAACAGAAACAAAGACTGTCAGTGATGGGGATCATTTCACTCGAGCACTGGAATAGCAGAGACACCTCCAGAAATCTCATCTCGCTGTTAGTTCTTATGTCATAGAGACATTTGGGACCCATTACGACACAATATCCCCCGTGATTATAACATATTTAACAAACAGCAGCTTTGAAACAATCCATAATACCTACTATTATATCCAGTTTAAAAAAAAAAATCAGCCTAAGATTTTCTTTAAAAAGTTAGCAGACAGCACCTATTATTATAAGAAAAAATAATAAAAACCTCTGTATGCAGTAATAATAATAATTAATATGTATGACCTATTAAAATAACAACGATTTGAGGATCTAATCTCTCTATGAAAATAAAGAAACAATTTAAAAACATAGATAAAATTATTTTTTGTTAATTATGTTGTCTATTAGTCATCTACCCATATCTATTTATATATATCCATCTAATCACTGGCGTGCGCGGCTCATTAAATTAGGGTGTGCACCCATGGAATATTTATTAATTGAAAACATGTTTAGAAGAGTTTACACAAAATGCACATTTTTCATTACAAATAACAAGCCTGTAATCAGAGATACAGACAGTTTTTATGTTATTTGTCATGAACCAGATAAGGGACATCTAAAATATCAAATGCAAGACTATAACCCAACATTAGGGTGTGCCTGGGCACACCAGGCACACCCCTGCAGACAAATGTGCATCTAATTATCTATCTTGATATCTAGCTATTCATTTATTTCTCATTTACTTTTCTGTCTGTACTTACTTATCTATCTATCTATCTATCTATCTATCTATCTATCTATCTATCTATCTATCCCATATCTATCTATCTATCTATCTATCTATCTATCTATCTATCTATCTATCTATCTATCTATCTATCTATCTCTATCTATCTGTATATCTATCTATCTGTATATCTATCTATCTATCTATCTATCTATCTATCTATCTATCTATCTATCTATCATCTTTCTGTATGTATCTTTATCTATCTATCTGTATCTATCTATCTATCTATCTATCTATCTATCTATCTATCTATCTATCTATCTATCTATCATCTTTCTGTATCTATCTGTATCTATCTTTCCAGCTATTCATTTATCTATCCTCTTTCTGTACCTACTTAAATATCTTTATCTATCTATCTATCTATCTATCTATCTATCTATCTATCTATCTATCTATCTATCCATCCATATCTATCTTTCTGTATCTATCTGTATCTATCTTTCCAGCTATTCATTTATCTATCCTCTTTCTGTACCTACTTAAATCTATCTATCTATCTATCTATATCTATCTATCTATCTATCTATCTATCTATCTATCTATCTATCTGTATCTATCTATCTATCTGTATCTATCTATCTATCTATCTATCTATCTGTATCTATCTATCTATCTGTATCTATCTATCTATCTATCTATCTATCTATCTATCTATCTATCTGTCTGTATCTATCTATCTATCTATCTATCTATCTATCTATCTATCTCTATAATCTTTCTGTATCTATCATCCTTCTGTATCTTCTTAACTATCTTTATCTATCCATATTTATTATCGATCCTACTATCTGTTTAGGTCTATCTATCCATATTGTGACAGAGTGCTGGGGTTGGGTGACAGAGTGCTGGGGTTGGGTAACAGAAGGTCTGGGAGGATAATCGAAAGAAGATATGTAGGACCCAGAATTCTGAATGTCCTCTATCCTTTCGCACAGTTGTGGCCAATTAATTAATTAAGCGACAGGTCAATTCTCAGGCTAACGACTCCTGGACAGATGTGTTTAATCAGACTGCTGAGAGCAGTGCAGGGAGCAGTAACACTTCTAATGCTGTGTTTTTCTTTTGTTTATTAGATTATGTTACCTGGATAGTCAGGATCGCTGTACGTTTAGTAAGTGCTCTAATTGAGCTAGGATTTTGTTTGCGGTTGTTTTTTAATCAACTGCAACAGTGATTCAAAGCCAGGTGTGGCGTATGTTTATGCTGGAATAAAATGACCTCTCATTTGCACAACTTCAAGTCTGCAGCTCTTTATACCTAGAGGACCGTGTTGTTTGGCTGGAACCAAGTATCCCCAGTGGTTACTGTATCGCAATTATTATCATTCTGTATCTATCATCTTCCTGTATCTGTCTATTATCTTCATATATCTACCTACCATCTTTCTGTATCTACTTAACTATATCTATCAATCATATTTTAAGACACCCTATTAAAATTATATATTTATGTTCTAATATAAGGAAATTTATATTGTAAAGTAAATCTTTTTCATACATATACTACATATACAATAATATAAAAAATTGGAATGCACAACATAGAAAGTGCTTGATTTATTGGAGATGCCACTGAAGTGTCTTCTGCTCATGCAAAACACATATAAAGAATTCAGCAGACACATAAAATGTGCTGTGTACAAACTTTAAATAGCCTGAATATTGCATATTGTGTGTATTCCTTCACAAGAATATATCTATCATGCTTAAAACTCACATATATAACTATATATATTATAACACAAATTTTCCACTACGGCAACTGGATAATAAAGATATATAAAGTATATGGTGGAATACCTTTCTTGTTCTGGCTTTGGAGAGCTAACTGTAACCTCTATAGAAAAGACCCTCCTGAGCGGAAAGGTAAAGTAAACGATGTTACAGATATACTATATGTTTGAATTATGGTCTTCCCGGCTGCCCTGCATAGATCAGGAGCGCATGCTATAGCCATTCCAGTCACTCATAATGAAATCTTCTTGATACTACACACGTGTGTGTGATGATAATTTTGGAACGGTGGATCCTCTGAACATGAAATGCGTCGGAGGGTCAAAAGTCAAGTGAGGAAAGTAATATTTCTGTACGTGACACATAGAACAAAGGTGAACTAAAAAAGATGTTCCTCAAAAAACCTTTCATGCAGTCAGTAAAATTGATATCTCCAATACTTACATTACATTTTTCTTTCTTTTTTTGCCGCAACCCAGCTCTGCAGAGGATTGAATAAGTAACAAAGTGCTTCCTGGAATCGGGGACATTAGAATTTCTCATCCTACTTGTCAAAAACAATGATTGTATATAGCTCATAATATTTTTTAAAATAAATCAAGGTAAGACACATTTTGCTCAGGTCTGCAGTTCTCTGTAAAAGTCACAGAGTCGTGGGCTGCAGGTTACTTGCTAATGTTCATATCTATTTTATTTTATTTTTATTGTTTGCCTTTGTAGTGGACTGAAAATGAAACATCAATGGTTTGTTGAGAATCAGTTTTGGTCCTTTGTGCCTCCTGTAGAGGGGCGGGTTGGTGCTGGGGAAGGAGGAGCTGGGCTGCTGTGGCCTCAGTAAATTGAAGGTGACACTAACAGCCTGTAACACATACTACGTCTCTATTTTTCTACAATAATTTAAATTGTTTCTGCCCACTCTGGCCTCTCAGGTCTGAGGCAGGTAACACCTTCACCATATGTGCAGTGTGTCAAAAAATATAAGCTTGTTAATTTCTATGTGCACACAGATGTGTGTTCCTGCTCAGTGAATTGCTCCTGTTTTTGACATTTATGTTCTCCATTTAAGCTTTTTTTTTTACGTATTTGGTTCACTCTAAAGAGCATGAAAATTGACATTTTGGGATTATTTACAGTTTCTATGTAATAAAAGTAACATGTGTGCACATGCTAAAATATGGGATGCACACGCCTCATTTGCAGGCACATGCCTATGGTTTGTGCAATGCACTTTTTTTCTGGGATATCAACTGTGTACATTGCACAACTCTAGAGTTACTGTTGCCGTTTATCTATGAGGAAGGTTTGTAAATTACTATTACACGTGGTTTTACTCAAAATGGGCCTTCAGCTAAAATTAAAGATCTTCTAAATCTAGTAATAGCACAATTACTGGCAATTGGAAAGATTTACTTGAAAATAGAGAATGGCCGCTCCTATCTCCTTACCTGGCAATTTTTTTTTTACCATTGAGGTCTTTGTTGTTAGGAGAACCTTTTTGTCGCAGAATAAGTGACCACAGGGAGCTGGGCAGCTGCTAACAATCTAGGGCTCCCTCAAGTTTTGTAATACTGGCCTTCGTTCACCAACTCTTGAACAACAACATTGGCAAGAGCCACATGGAAGTGCCAGTGGTGTGAGGCTGGAGCCCAAATCTATGTTAGCCCTGACTGGACTGTCCTACTCTTCATCCATATGAGGTTAATTTTCCTTAGAAGGCAGTGCAGCCTGGATCTCCATTATGATCAAGTGGTTTTGACTTGGAACCCCTTGCACGACCATCCCTCTTTGCATATATTTTTGACTCCTTTTGGCAGCACTGACAAGTTCTCCTGCTCCCCCTGATCGCCACTCATGGAACGCTGGTGTGCTGGCATTAAATCAGCATGTCCATATATCCTTTGCTATCGAACATCACCCATCTTGCAGATTAATACCATAAGCATGGTTGTCTTTTGTTTTGGTTTACTGGTGGCAGTTTGTGCTAATTGTGTTAGCATTAATAGAACAAAATGCCTGTGACTTGGAACTCTGACACTAATTTATTAACAAGAATATATTAAGAACATTAGCTGTAGCAATCTGCATGGAGATGTGCATGTTTGTATCTTGGGATTCACGTCTTTTCTTGCTGTATGTAAGCAGAAAAAAAGGTTACTTGCCACCACTGACCTCACCCCTTACTCGACACAAGTGACAGCCACAAGATCAGGAAAATTATTGTCAGCTTTATCTATTACTGGATCACTAAACCACTCCCTACTACTGTAATCCGTCTCTGGATTATTCTATAGGCTCATAGTAAACGTCTTCTTTTAGCTGGACCACTTTCTCGAGTCTCAACTAGACAGAGGCATCAGATGTACACTCCTGACAAAGCCCAACTAGAGGGAGAGGCATCAGCTATACCCTCCTGTTGAGGCCCAACCAGAGAGAGGTATCAACTATACCCTCCTGTTGAGGCCAAGCTAGAGAGAGGTATCAGCTATACCCTCCTTTCGAAGCCCTACTAGAGAGAGGCATCATATACCCTCCTGTCAAGGCCCAAATAGATAGAAGCATCAGCAATATCCTCCTGTCAAGATCCTCCTGTCGAGGCCCAAATAGAGAGTGGCATCAGCTATACCCTCCTGTTGAGGCCCAACTAGAGAGAGGTATCAGCTATACCCTGCTGACAAGGCCCAATTAGAGAAGTATCAGCTATACCCTTCTGTCGAGGCCCAGAGAGAGGTATCAGCTATACCCTCCTTTTGAGGCCCTACTAGAGAGAGGCATCATATACCCTCCTGTCAAGGCCCAAATAGAGAGAAGCATCAGCAATACCCTCCTGGCAATGCCCAAATAGAGAGAAGCATCAGCAATATCCTCCTGTCGAGGCCAAAATAGAGAGTGGCATCAGCTATACCCTCCTGTTGAGGCCCAACTAGAGAGAAGAATCAGCTATACCCTGCTGACGAGGCCCAACTAGAGAAATATCAGCTATACCCTCCTGTCGATTCCCAACCAGAGAGAGGTATCAGCTATACCCTCCTTTTGAGGCCCTACTAGAGAGAGGCATCATATACCCTCCTGTCAAGGCCCAAATAGAGAGAAGCATCAGCAATATCCTCCTGTCAAGGCCAAATAGAGAGTGGCATCAGCTATATCTGTTGAGGCCAAAATAGAGAGTGGCATCAGCTATACCCTCCTGTTGAGGCCCAACTAGAGACAGGTTTCAGCTATACCCTTCTGACGAGGCCCAACCAGAGAGAGGTATCAGCTATACCCTCCTTTTGAGGCCCTACTAGAGAGAGGCATCATATACCCTCGTGTCAAGGCCAAAATAGAGCGAAGCATCAGCAATATCCTCCTGTTGAGGCCCAAATAGAGAGTGGCATCAGCTATACCTGTCGAGGCCAACCTAGAGAGAGGCATCAGCTATATCCTCACGTCGAGACCCAAATAGAGGCATCAGCTATATCCTCCTGTCGAGGCCCAAATAGAGAGCGGCATCAGCTATACCCTACTGTCGATGCCCAGCTAAAGAGAGGCACCAGTTATACCCGACTGATGAGGCATATCTAGAGAGAGGTATCAGCTATACCTTTCTGTGGAGGCCAGACGAGAGGAACCAGCTATTCGCTCCTGAAGAGGCTCAACTATAGAGAGATATTGGCTATACCCTCCTGAAAAGACTTTAACCCTGAGGCGGCCTAGTTCCAATGAGTGCCGCCATCTTGGATGGCAGCCCCACCACCGGGTCCCCCCTCGTCATCTGACATGGTCGAGCATGGCGTGATGACGCCAGTTAGCCGGGAAACCCCTAGCTGCCTGGGGATTTCCTAAGGAAATAGGTGGAAAAAGGTGAAGATAGGGGGTTCATTTGAACCCCCGTATCTCCCGATCGGTGGCAGCTAGGCCAGAGAATGGCTTTTCCAATGACACCAAACATGACCATGTTCAAAGTAATAAAAATAAATAAGAATAAAAATAATAATAATAAAAAAATATAAACGTCTTTTTTTGTGTTTTTTTTTATTAATGCAGCAATATTGTTCCTATTTCAATAATAATGTGAACAATGCTGCTGCACTAACGAATTTTACTTGTTGGATTTTAGCTAAAAATCATGTAATTTCCTAGAAAAATAAAGACGTTTTTAAAAATTTTTTTTTTAACAAATATGCCCCATAGAATATAGAACCGCAAAGGCTCGGATGATAAAATGTGAAAAAAAATCACTTTACACGCTGTAGATGATTGAAAATTCTAATTTTATTGCATTTTGTGTTATAATATATAGGCAGAGCATGACGTATACATATAATAATGATATATTATGAATCTGCCGAGGCTGCCAAAAGAAAGGATATATAATACGTCTGGGTCGTGTAATAAAACATGATTTCAAAACGCGTTTAAACATGAAGAGCAAAAGTGGTAAAAATGAGCTCAGCACACAGAGATGAAATAGTTCAGCAATGAAGGGGTTAAAAAAAATCCGACCATATTGTGGCGAAAAATTCCTAAAAATAAATAAATAAATAAATTAAGAGACCTTTTGCTGCAGATTAAAAGAATAAAGATTTATTAGATATTGAATAAAAACGGGAATATTTTTTAACATTGAAGCCTATGGGATTCGCCTGAATAAACCTACCAAATAAAAGCACTGAACAGCAGGGCATTTTGATAACTTTTCACTGCTGTTCGGTGTCTCTGCATAGGTTAACCGTTGCTTCTCTATGGGGGATTTCACTGCCGTAGAACAGGCACCATATTTTGCTGGGAATTTGCAAAATTTGGTGAACTGCCTGCTTTGTGAATGGCCACGAAAATGCACCGTACGGGTATATTCACTGTTCGGCGCAATTTCAGGGCAAAAAAATCATCCAAAATATATCACCCAAACACATATGTAAAGGAAAGCAGTAAAATGATTATATTTAATAGAGATGTGAAATACAAAGACTAAAATAAGTAACATGTATTTTTGTTTTACAATAAATTTAATTTAACTTTTCTTTTATTTATATTTTTTAAAACATATATGCGCACAAACCACTATAAAAAAAAATAATATATATAATACGTAATGTATAACGGCTGGTGTTTGATCACGGTGGTTAATAAAGTTGTTATAAGAACATTATCGGAGGAAAAGAAATGGGTGAAACTAATAAATTTCACTTGACATTTACAGGTCACATACTAGCTATGATCACGTTTTTTAATTACCTAGAAAACCAGTTTCCATTTGTCCTAAGGCCACGTCTGGTGGCATTGAATTTACCGTGTAGATAATGCTCTGCTCTATTTTTTATGGAGTTGAGTTTAATTTAACTCGTAGCAGAACATAAAATTCCTCGCACTCTTGGAGGAAGAACAATTTATAACTTTATTCTGTTCGGCGCCTGACACGTTATATGTTCAGAAAGTACTGGTAACAAGATAATTCCTTTAGTCCGTGCGCATGATTATTGGCCTATTTACAGCACGCTTGTTAGATATGGTCAGCGTATAATATATGTGACATACGTAGTTAGCCTAATCTGTCTTTTTATAATTGGAAGATAAATCATTCGGCGTGTAAGTACGGCAAATGCTTCTCCCTAAACATTCACAAGCCGTGCAGATTTTTATTAAATTTTGGATGCTCGTTACAGCATGTTTGTGGTGATGTAGGGCACTATTACAATCATTGAGGGGATGCACGTGGCGGCGCCTAACGCCGCTGTGCACATCTCACGGTTTAGCGCAGTGTTACGGTGCAGGCAGCCTTTTAGGGCTTGCACTGTAATATCATGCTAAAACGGGGACGCTAGGGAGAAAAACCTGTGACTGTAGGTTTCTCCTTAGCGTCCCCGTTTTAGCATGATATTACAGTGCAAGTGCTAGAAAAGCTGCCTGCACCGTAACACTGCGCTAAACCGTGAGAGGCGCACAGCAGCGCTAGGCGCCGCCACGTGCATCCCCTCAATGGAGTCCATAGGAATCCATTGAGGTTTCTGCTCTGCCGGTCACATGACCTGCAGGATCTCGTCTTGCGAGATCCGGTAGGTTAGCGTAGTGATCCGCAGAGGGAGACTGAGGGACTTTTTCCCTCAGTCTCTCTCTGCTCCTGGAGGCAAAAAGAGGCAAATGGAGTTGCCATTCTCGCCGCGGGATTAGAGGTGAGTATGTGAATTTTTTGTGGGGGGGTTTCTGCTGGTGCAGACGGATTCTGCAGAAGTGGAATCCGTTAGCACCAGGTCCTGGCTGTGGTTCACAGGTCCTGGCTGTGTTTGCTATGCTTTGTTTATCACACTTCATATATCACTGTGAGTAAACGAGGGAGATCTGAATTTAAAGTAAAAATGTAAAAACTCTGTAATGTAAATTTAATTCTCGCAAGTCCATAAATTAACATTTACACTATTAGAGTTATAACATGCGTAGCGCTGTTTAAAAACTCTGTTGATGTATTGCTCGGGTTTGGCCACCAGAGGGAGACAAGCGCAATGTAGAGTATACTGGACACAACGGGACTATGTTTTCCATCATGCTTTGCGGTGGGGACAGGAAGTGGGTGGGAGAGAGGGAAGGACATCCGCAGCCTCGTCGAAGAAGAGCCAGTGTGACCCGAGCGACGAAAGGTGGAAGACACACGTGAGACTGCCAGAGATTAAGACCAGGCCGGAGAGCAGGAGCTGCCTTGCGGGTGCTGAGAATCAGAGACAGGGCTGGCAGAGATTATTATTATTATTATTCTTTATTTATAAAGCGCCAGCATATTCCGCAGCGCTGTACAATAGGCACAGTATAGACAGGGTTACAATACATTGAACAACATTTCACAAACAGTACAGGGGGAGATGAGGGCCCTATTGGGGTTGGAAACAGGAGGAGAGGACTGTAAGGTGAGAGTGATTGATGGTTGCGTCAGTGAGTTGGGTGGTAGGCTTCCCTACGGAGATCTATCCACACATCGCTGAGAGGTTTTGCGCAGACACAACGTTCCAGTTTGGACCCCGAGTAAGGAGACTGCGATGATCCACTGGGAGTGCAGGCGGTAGGCCGTAGTTCTCGTTACCGAAATCGGACAAGCAGGAGAAGCGGATCCGGTGGCACAGAGTTCCAGTATAACCAAGCGGAGGGAGATCCTTGATCGGACAGCGGAACAGATTGTCTAGCGGATGGGTGAGAGGCCTTCCAGGCCACAGTCAAAGTTTAAACAAAGCACGCTGCAGTATTATTTAAATCTACAGGGCCCCAACGTGACTAATCGAAGATTTGCTCAATCCATTCACTGGCCAGTTGAACATAGTACCCGGGTACCTGAGATAACACACACACACCTTTTTGGGACACTACTTTTATGGGACTTACACTCCAGAAACGAAGGGGTTAAACTTTCTTTTTTTGCCGCCGCGCGTTTTCCCGCATTACGAAAATCCTGTCTCTCATATACCGTGTTCACATTATATATGCCACTTTATTGGGATCAGTAAAGTATATAATCTATAAAATCCACAACAGTGCTGGTGTATATTTATTCCCTAGTGCGGTGAGACTAACCCGAGGTTAAATTCAGCAGCTCCTCCGGGAGTGAGCACTACACATGCAAGTCCATTAAATAATTACTGTTACAGTAGTAATGATCAAATGGGTACATTAACATTTTGCCCGCAAAGTCGCTTGTTTTAAAATCCCACTGTTACGAGTTCGTACTGTAATATTTCCACTGTTACAGTAAAAAAAACAAGTCCAGGATTTACAGTAAGACTTGCATTTACTGGGTATACAATGAGACACATTTACAGGGTTTACAGTAAGACGCACGTTTGTGGGACTTTATTTTACAACGTGCATGTCTGGGGTTTCATGTCAAAATCAAGCGTCCAAGAAGCCATTAACCAGTTTTAGCCCCTTCACTACCAAGTGATTTTCCAAAAAAAAACATTGTCAGGAACCAGTGTTTTTTTGAAAAATCTTTTTAAATTAATTATGCTGTAAGAAATATTTAGAAATACTCCCAATTAATTTTTTACTGTACTAACATATTTGGCCAGTAGATGGTGCCACAAACTGCCAAATTTAGTTACATCTGTTGCAGCGAACCATGAGCTGCAATTGTATCTGCTTGCTGAATGTCCGATGTCAGGACATTCAGTTAGCCGATTTTTACATAGTTTTAGCTTTTTGGGCATTATGCCCACAGGGCTAAAGCTTTAGGGGCACCTTCTGCAGCCCAAAAGCAAACAAAATTAATTTGCAGCAAACTAATTTCATTTGCTTTTGGGCTACAGGACTGCAGATCAAGATATCTCAATATCTGGGCACTGGACGGTGCCTTTGAAGCCCGAGATATCGCGATCTAGATAGTGAAGGATTTAAGCACTTGATATATTTTTGAACATTTACATATCGATAAACTCAAATTGAATCTCTAAAGCCGATATTTCCATTGAAAAGCATAGCCGCGAGTGCTGATATTCGAACCAAATTTTTAGCAGGAATCAAAATGTCGTTAAACTCGAATCTGAATCTCCTGGACCAAAAAATGGCAAAAAAAGGTCCCAAATTTCAGCCATTAGGCCGAAGTAAGGTTGACAGTCAAGAGACATAATGGATGTGACAGAGTCGGACAAGAATAGCAAACTGCATAATATTATTATCCAATGGAAGGTTATTTTTCAACTGAAATTCACTTTTCTCGATGAACGATTCTACTAATGCACACACTGTGCTGAAAATAACATGTATATACAAAATATTTCAGGAAGAAAATCATCCCTGCTACATATTTAGGTCAACAAACTCTGGAGATATCTGTTTAATACATTTTGTTTCAATATGCCACTGTGCAACAAAATAACAGCTGGGAGTATGGTGACAAGGCAACAAACGTCAACATGGCAACATGAAGCAACACATTTTATTTAATTGCATAAAGTGGCCGATAGATGCCGAGAGGGGGAGAGAGAGGATCCGTCGAGTAGACATGTTCTATTTGCCTTCTAAATTCCTCCATGAGAAGATTAGAGACTAAAACAAACATTCTAATGAATCAATGAACTTTCTATTCTGTTTCTATCTTTAAAAATCCAGTCTGTTCCGATAGGATTCTCCGCTGGGATCGAGGCTTATAAAAGGCTTGTTAAAACTGAATAATTGACTGTGCTGCTATTCTGGTTATACAAATCATGTAGCCAGATTACAATACTAAATATATGTGGGGAAACAAAGTATTCCCTGATTTTTCTAGATAACCCAAGGCAATAATAGAACGGTATTCTTAGGTGTCTTCATGAGGATCTGTTTTCTTGAGAGTACAGAGTGTAATAAAACTAGGATTTATTATAATGAAACTTCAAAGGAGGATTGGGGAAAATATGAAATGTAAAACGTGGATGGAAAGATCATGTTTGATTGTGCGTGTATTTATATATAAAAATCACGAGTGTAGCAGTACGTAGTGATACCTTTTTTATTGGACTAACGTTACATTTAAAAGACAAGCTTTCGAGAGGATTCCTCTCTTCTTCAGGTCTGGATGCTTACTGATCAGTTCCTAGAATTGAACATTAGGACATAAGGGTCACAAGGGTGGGGGTAGTGGATTTCTTAAAAAGTGAGGTCAAATGGTATGTTCAAAATGGGAAAATAAACGCATGAGGGATCTTGGGCCCATAATAAAACAACAGAGATAAGATCATACAACCTAGGATGAAAAAAGGAAAAAAAAAAAGGAAGGGTGAAAGAGACATAAAAAAAAGGAAACCAAGAAAAAACAAAACATCAGCCAGAATTAGAATGTTATGTGACGTTATGATAATGAGTTAAAAACCCAGAATCGACATTTAGTCCAGTATTTATAGTGTTAAAATATATACATTCACTGCCTGGCAAAAAAAGTCACCATCGGGGATGTAAATAAGAAAATTGGTGCAAGCCTTCCATTGGATAATTACTGCAGCGCTTGATATTTTTCAGCTGTTAAAAAATGAGGTCACGTGACTCCCTGAATATACTGAATGAGCAGGATTTTCCATCAATGGGTTTTTTCTTCCCTGATGGCACAGCGGGCATATTCCAAGATGGCAACCAAGAGTGGTTCAGGGAGCATGAGACATCATTTTCACACATGGATTGGCCACTGCACAGTCCAGACCTTAACTCCATTGAGAATCTGTGGGATAATGTGCTGGAGAAGACTTGACACAGAGCTGTGACTCTCCCATCATCAACACAAGATCTTGGCCACAAATTAATGCAACTCTGGATGGGAATAAATGCTGTGACATTGCATGAGCTTATCCAAACGATGCCGCAGCGAATGTGTGCCGCAATCACAGCAAAAGGCGGAACAACCAAATATTAGCGTGTGTGACTATAGAATTTGATACTATCAGGGTTTTTCAGAGAAAAGTGAACCTGGAGAACTTTCGGAGAAGTGAAAGTTCTAGGTCAAAATAGCTGATTTGGAAAGTGAGATAAATGGGAGAATTTTTCCGATTTGGCTATTTTGACCTAGAATTTTCACTTCTCCAAAAGTTCTCCAGAGTTTCACCTTTCTCTGAATAACCCTGTATGTATGATACAGTTTATGATAATGCTGATGACATCACACAGAATATCATTACTCCAGAAACGTCATCACTAGTGACATCACACGTAACATCCAAGGTGACGCCAGTAGAGAACTCATCCTATGGTCGTTTTCTATTCGAACCAAATTTATTTAGCAATGTATGATATAGTTTGTTTGATTTGTAGACGAATGCAAGGAGTAATGGTTTCTTTCGGTTATCCTGCATACAATAAATTAATCAATATAGAATACTTTTAATCTGTGTGTTTATATAGTTTACTTGATTACAGAGTAATGTAATAAGTAATGATTTATTTTGCCTCGAATAAATTAATCATGATATTAATTTTAATCTGTAGAATATATAAATTTTATTAATTCATTACAGTCAGACTAAACGCATTATCTTTTGCATTGCTATTTGCTACTGTATAATTAATTGAACTATATATATCAGGTGGGGGAAAAAATGAGAACTTGGAGGTCTTTCTTTCAATAACCTTTATTTGGAAACTCAACGCGTCCTAAACAAATAAGTTATTGAGATAAAAGACCTCCGAGTGCTCGACTTTCCATCTAGATATTACGCCAAGCTGATGAAGCACCAAGATTGAAATTCAAGTAGTATGTTGGTGAGTGCATGACAACCAGAGCGTGTGTGTGTATATATATACTGTGTATATATATATATATATATATACAAGGTGGAAAGCCTGCCCAGAGGGCAGTCTATTGTGGATATACTGCCCCAGCTCATGGATATACTGCCCCAGCTCGTGGATATATGCCCCAGCTCATGGATATATGCCCCAGCTCGTGGATATATGCCCCAGCTCGTGGATATACTGCCCCAGCACGTGGATATACTGCCCCAGCACGTGGATATATGCCCCAGCACGTGGATATACTGCCCCAGCATGTGGATATATGCCCCAGCACGTGGATATACTGCCCCAGCTTGTGGATATACTGCCCCAGCTCGTGGATACTGCCCCAGCACGTGGATATACTGCCCCAGCTCGTGGATATTGCCCCAGCACGTGGATACTGCCCCAGCTCGTGGATATTGCCTCAGCACGTGGATACTGCCCCAGCTCGTGGATACTGCCCCAGCTCGTGGACACTGCCCCAGCACGTGGATACTGCCCCAACTCGTGGATATTGCCCCAGTTCGTGGATACTGCCCCAGCTTGTAGATATTGCCCCAGCACGTGAATACTGCCCCAGCTCATGGATATACTGCCCCAGCTCGTGGATACTGCCCCAGCTCGTGGATACTGCCCCCAGCTCGTGGATACTGCCCCCAGCTCATGGATACTGCCCCCCAGCTCAGACCCCAGACCAGACATGGGGCGGCTGTTCAAATGCTCTATCGGCATTCGGACAGCCGCCCCATGAGCTCCTCATACTTACCTTCCCGAGCGGCGAAGTGAAAGTTTCCCTGCTTCCGGTCGTTGAAGGACCCAAGCCGCGGTCACGTGGGACTCCCACGTGACCGCGGCTTGGGTCCTTCAAAGAGCGGAAGCGAGGGAACTTTCCCTTCGCCGCTCGGGGGTTGGATGCGCGCGGCAGTCGGGTAGAGGCTGCGAGCGCAGCCTCTACCCGGCTGCTGTGTGCATCTTGTAACCGCCGCGGCGAGCGCACAGCCGGCTCGTGCCGCGGCGGTTGCATGCGCGCGCAACCAACCGCCGCTGGTTGCGCGCGCATGCGCAGAGTAAGGCTTGGCGACGGACACGCCACGCCTTGCTCAATTATATTATAGATATATATATATTGTGACAGGGTGAGGGGCAGGGTTGTAGACCACAGGGATATTAGGCGTCTGAGGAATGCTATTTTCCCACTAAAGGGTTAATTCTGAATCAAGGCCTAATTAAGACTGCCCTGCCCATATAGGTATGTGTGTGATTCCAGGAGACACAGACCAACAGACAGAGAGAGAAAGCTGTTGTATGGACAGGCTGTGTGCTGACTACAGCAAGGAGAGCAACTCCTCAACGTGAAGGGAAGTACCTTTTGTATATTTGGTCCAAGTTACTGGCAAGCAGCCTACCTGCCCAGTAGATAGAGAGGGAACTGTATTTGTTCAGTTAGGCTCCATAGACAGAGTAGGCGTTTATTTGATGTTTTGTTTATTTGATTTGCTGCTGTATCCTTCTGCTTTGATGATGGAATAAAAGAAAGAGGGAATAAAGAACCTTGCATTCAGTGCCTTTATCACAATATACGTATATACACACACTGGGCAGTAATAAATAATGTATAATTAATAATATTGATAATATAATTTTTTTCCCAACCAGTATCCATGCAACAAACATTTTTAGTGCATCATCATCAACAACATAAATATGTACACATTTCAAGCAACTCCGCAGGCATTCATCTGAATATCTCTATTTTGTTTCTGTCTTGCTATTTGCATGGTGGAGGATTTAATCACACTTTTCTTGTCCTCCTTAATTTTAATAGTAACTGCACATTACTGTGAGTTTTATTGCTGTGGAGCTCTGACACACGCATAGACACCGCACATTACTGTGAGTTTTATTGCTGTGGAGCTCTGTGATACGCTCATACACACTGCACATTACTGTGAGTTTTATTGATGTGGTGGTCTGTTATACACTCACCACACATTACTGTGCATTTTATTGCTGAGGAGCTCTGTGATACTCTCATACACACCGCACATTACTGTAAGATTTATTGCTGAGGAGCTCTGTGATACGCTCATAAACACCGTACATTACTGTGAGTTTAATTGCTGTGGAGCTCTGTGATACGCACATACACACTGCACATAATTGTGAGTTTTATTGCTGTGGAGCTTTGTGATACGCTCATACACACCACACATTACTGTACGTTTTATTGCTGAGGAGCTCTTTGATACGCTCATACACACCGCACATTACTGTGAGTCCCCATACAGGCTGAATTATCCGTGTGGCAGGTGGAGGCTCGGGGTCCTCGGTCTCAGTGCTGCATGAAGAGAGTAGCTGGAGCCAGTCCTGGGAAAAAAAACATACACCTTCGTACCATTCTTACTTTCTTTCTCATATTCTTTCTTATTGTGGCCCCTGTGTCTCCAACAGGTCGTTATCTTAGCAGAAGAAAACGTCGCTCCCACGCGTTTTTGTTTTAAAGTAATGTGTACTCATTTTATATATTCAAAAATTATACACTCGCTATTGAATTCGCCTGCTGCTCTGCCTGTACGAGGCTATCCATAGCTCATGTCCTAATTACTGCATGGGTCGGGGGTATTTATCTGTCACAGAAGGCGTAATGTGGGGGTATTTCATTCAATAGAGACCAAACCTTGCAAAAATAAACTCATACAATCATTTGTATACAGCCTGTCAGGAGCTTTCATTTAAAAACACTTTAATTTCCAAAAGCTAATTTCCTTTTCATTTCATATTGACAATGCCATAGAGGTGGTGCATTCATTGATCCAAGTTATAATTTTGTTCCGGGAACAAAGCTATATTTTGTCAGAAATATCATCAGGCGAGATGGATTTCATTATTGTAACTTTTTTCCTTAAGGAATTACTGGGTAAATTACATCTTTCCTTTCTAATAAACGATCAATTATACCCTACTTCCTGGAGTGAATACAGTAACTATATATATATATATATTTATATATATATATAATTTTTTGCTTTACTTGCTGACAATAAATGCAACACTCACCATGCTAGATCTGCAAACTATACCAGAAATTATATAAATTTTTATTTAAATCAAATCTTTATTTATGGTATAATTTTCTTATCTTTACCCAAAATACGCCTGTATTAGAAGTTGTTATTGACAATGAGTGAGCCGTTTAGTATAACAGCCCCACTCTTTAATCATAATGTCCGATTCCAGCAAAGCTGCAAATGGAAAACGTCCCTTGTGGCTCGGATGCTGTGTCTGCCTATGGAAAATTAACTAGGGTTGCCAGATCGGCCATGGTATCCTGTACACATATTGCTATTTCATAAAGAGGGAGCTCAGGGACAAGTGCTGCCCCGCAACATGTATAATTCATATGCTGCTGGAAGGAAATCAAGGCAGGTCAACTGGGATTCCTTATTGATTTCTTACCTGCAGCATATGGATTATACAGACTGCGGGGTGGCATTTTTCCATGCACTGTCCACCAGCATGAATAAATTATACGTGTCCAGGAAAACATGGCTACCCTGTAGTTATCCCTTCCCATACTTTTGCCTACTTTGGGCCATATTAAGAACTTGGTGCTAACTTAACCAAAGCTGTTGTACAGTTGCAAGAAAAAGTATGTGAACCCTTTGGGATTACGTGGAGTTTTGCATGAATTGGTCATAAAATGTGCTCTGATCTTCATCTAAGTCACAACAATTTGAAAAACACAGTCTGCTTCAAATAATACAACACAAACATTATATGTTTTTATGTGTTTATTGAACAGAACATGTAAATATTCACAGTGCAGGGTGGAAAAAGTAAGTGAACCCCTAGCCTAATGAATTCTCCAGGAGCTAATTGGAGCCAGGAGTGAGCCAACCTTGAGTCCAATCAGTGTGATATTATTGGATATGTTGCTGAAAGCTGTCCTGCCCTTTAAAAACACACACCAGTTTTGGGTTTACTGGTTTCAAGAAGCACTGCCTGATGTGAACGAATGCCTCGCAGAAAAGAGCTCTCAGAAGACCTACGATCAATAATTGTTGACTTGCATGAAGCTGGAAAGGGTTACAAATGTATCTCCAAAAGCCTTGATGTTCATGTGTCCACGGTAAGACAGACTGTCTACAAATGGAGAAAGTTCAGCACTGTTGCTACTCTCCCTAGGTGTGGTCGTCCTGTAAAGATGACTGCAAGAGCACAGCGCAGAATCCTTAATGAGGTAAAGAAGAATCCTAGTGTGTCAGCTAAAGACTTACAGAAATCTCTGGAACATGCTAACATTTTTGTTGACACATCTACAATAAGGAAAACAATAAACAAGAATGGAGTACATGGGAGGACACCACAGAGGAAGCCATTGCTGTCCAAAAAGAATATTGCAGCACGTTTGAAGTTTGCAAAAGAGCACCTGGATGTTCCACAGCACTACTGGCAAAATATTCTGTGGACAGATGAAACCAAAATTGAGTTGTTTGGAAAAAACACACAACACTATGTGTGGAGAAAAAAGGCACAGCACACCAACATCAAAACCTCATCCCCACTGTAAAACATGGCGAAGGGAGCATCATGGTTTTGGGCTGCTTTGCTGCCTCAGGGCCTGGACTGATTGTTGTCATTGATGGAAAAATGAATTCCAGAGTTTATCAAGACATTTTGCAGGAAAACGTAAGACCATCTGTCTGCCAACTGAAGCTCCGCAGAGGATGGGTGATGCAACAGGACAATGACCCAAAGCATACAAGTAATTCAACAAAAGAATGGATTCAACAAAACAAAATACGCCTTCTGGAGTGGCCGAGTCAGAGTCCTGACCTGAACCCGATTGAAATGCTGTGGCATGACCTTAAGAGAGCGATTCACACCAGACATCCCAAGAATATTGCTACACTGAAACAGTTTTGTGAAGAGGAGTGGTCCAAAATTACTCCAGATCATTGTGCAGGTCTGATCTGCAACTACAGGAAACGTTTGGTTGAGGTTACTGCTGCCAAAGGAGGGTCAACCAGTTATTAAGTCGAAAGGTTCACATACTTTTTCCACCCTGCACTGTGAATGTTTACATGTTCTGTTCAATAAAAACATGAAAACATATAATGTTTGTGTTGTATTATTTTAAGCAGACTGTGTTTTTCAAATTGTTGTGACTTAGATGAAGATCAGAGCACATTTTATGACCAATTCATGCAAAACTCCACGTAATCCCATAGGGTTCACATACTTTGTCTTGCAACTGTAAACTTAAAACCTCCATAGGCTATAATGGCTCTGGTAAGTTTACAACAGCTCTGGTTAAGTTAGCACCAACTATGTAATATGGCCCTTTGTGTAGGATATGGAGGCAGGTGGAGAATAATGAGAGATTCCGAGGTTGCTCATTATTCTTGCTTGCAGCTGGAAATGGCAACAATTTACCTCCTGCGAGAAACCCATGAAACCCTGTCCCTAACCCTAACCTTAAAATTAACCCTAATCGTAAAAGTAACCCTAACCCTAAAACAAGCAAAATAAGTAACCATAATCCTAAAACTAACCCTTATGCCAGCACTGACGTTTCACCCTACTGGCATTAGTGAAAGGGCATTACCGTGGTGCTAAATTTAACCAAAAATATGGTGCAAGTGCACTGTTTTTGTCCACATGAAATACAGCTTTATTTTGTCCCTAGTGTCATACTATTAGGAAACCTTTTCTAAATGTTTTTGTCACGCCATATCCTGCGGCGTCCACAAGGTGGCAACTTTGCTGCAGGATACCATCCTACAGGACAGCCCTTCAGTCACTCTTACAGCCAATTGTAGGCAAATTTGTGTGATGACATCACTACTGAAAACCCTCTTACATCTCCATCCATGAATGGGGAAGATGTCGGCTCCTGCCACTGGATCTAGCTAACTATGTTCGCTTATATCTCATCATATTGTCATTGAGCTTCACGACCAATGCGATATTGACTACCTGATGGACTATCACCACGAGAGTGAACCTGTCTATAACAGGTTAACTTTAAATGTCCATAATATAGACAAAAGTATCTCCAACTCCAATCTAACCCTCCTCTCACCTATCGAGTAAGAGAGCTGAGAAATCCATGGTATATGTCTCTTAACCCTCTCTTTGGGGTGAGTAAATAAAATGCCCTCTTGGCTATTATTTGGACCAGAGACACCAATCTTCAGTACCTCAGCGACCCACTTATTATTGTGAATGTTTTAGAACAAATAATATTTTCCAGGAGAGCAAAAAAAAATTAGCCTTATGAACACTAGTTATGTTAATAATAAAATTACAGCCCCCCCCCCGTTAATAATTGTAGCAGCCTGTATGTGGCAATGTGGCAGCGTTACAGAACTTGTTGGTGCTTTATAAATGCTTGTAACTGTTACTGTAACTGTGGACCACTAAGCCCTATCTGCTTATCCAGACACAGAAAGTTCATTATGTTGCTATGAATGGTTAGTGTCTTTCTAGTGACTATATTTAGTGCGTTTGATACTTTTCCAAATCGTCTCAGAGGATTAGCCTGAATTTAACAATAGAGAAGCGATTGTAGATCTCAGCGGCTATACCTTTTCTACATATTCAGTTTTTCCTGTAATATTTCTTCAGATAGAGTCAATAATCCCTTTGCTATGAGGATCATGTCTCTAACGCTTCCCCCCCCCCCAGATCCCTACATGAACTTCAGGGGAAACAGTAGGAACACAGCGGAAAAATAAGTTTCCTGCAACACACTTAATTTTAAAGTTCTAAAGCGAAAGAGATAGAAGACACACAGGGTTATTCAAAGAGATCCAAATGGCTGCCGAAAGGGAACCGAACGCTGAAAATCAGCGTTCGGTTACCTTTCTTAGCCATTCGGCTATCCAGAGAGCAGGCAATTCGCCAAATCCTTACCCATACGGTGCCTGTTCGAGGGCAGTGAAATCCCCATGAAAAGCAATGCTTCGGCTATTCAGAGAACACAAATCAGCAGTGAAAGGTTCCCCTAATGCCCTGCCATTCGGTGGTTTAATTCAGCAGGTTTATTCCGGCGAATCCCATAGGCTTCAATGTTAAATATATTCCCATTTTAAATCAATATCTAATAAACCGTTTATTATAATATTCTGCAGTAAAAGTCTCTTTATTTTTAGATTTTTTAGGATCTTTTAGGCATGTTTGGGGATTTTTTTGCAAACTTTCTTTACGTTTTTTTTTTAATCATTCATTGGATCTTATATGTAAATTTCAGACATTTTCGTTCTGTAGTTTCTTTGCAAACAGCATGTCACTTTACAAACATTCAAGCGTACTGTTTTATTTATTTTTTCACTTCATTTGTCTGCGGTGTCGGCTTTTCCGGTGGCTGCTCTGCGCTCTGATTGGCTCCTGCTCGTTTATCCGGCGTCTCCGGCGGGGTTAATCCAGATGTTTTTGCAGGTTTCGGTGTGCATTCGCCTGGGTTTTGCGGTGAGTTTTCGACGGCTCTTCCCTGCACTATGACGGCCCTGTGGTGCTTGCTGAATACACCGCAGGGTCGCCAAATCGTACTGAATCGAAGAGAACGAAAAGTCACCGAACGTGCGGTGACTTTTCGATTCTCTTTGAATAACCCTGATAGTTTCCAGAATACACAAAAAAACAAAACAAACTAACAACCAAAAACAAACTAGCAAGCAACAACCGCTACAAAATTCCCTAAGGGTGAGCTAAAACTGTTACGTATCACTGTGCGATGCCAAGGAAACAAGGTGAATATCCGGCATGATAAACTCCAGAGGCATCTCCTGTGCAATGCTTATAAAATATTTACCACTATTACATTCCTCCGCTTTTCCATTAAAATGTTGTTTTCTTCTGATTTTAGGAAATAGAATCGGGATAAGCACAAACATCACAATGTTATTAAACAGATTTATCTAGCGCTCAGTGTTTACGGTGGAAAATGTTTGCGGCTCTTCAGATTTAGTCCTATTTGGCGCCTCTGTTTCCAGCGATGGCCTCAAGCGAGCGCCTCCTGGCTCCTGTACGGAAATACCTCAATGCATTAATACCATGGCCATGGATTCGCATGTATGGATTTGGGCCAAAACGTACCATTTCTTCCTCTTTGTCCGTTTAGTTGTTGTGCGTTTCGGATTGTTACATGCAGCCTGACCCATGCCTTGTTAAAGGGTCACATTAATGCTATAATGACATGCTTATACAATCATGTAATTGTGACTCGATCGGCCCACATAATAATTAGTTTCCGTCCAGGCAAGGAGGGTTGAAAACAGACTTCAACACGTGCTCTGGTTGGCACTCAGCCAATCAGTACGTCAGTCAGTTGTATCTCGCTCCAGGCATACGGTCAACGCTAGCCCTGATTGCCTGAGCACGGGATTAAGTGGGTTTTTGGGGATAAAATACATAATTCTCCCGGATATTTATGTCAAAATGACATCAATCAGAATATAAAATTATATGACACAGCATATTGAAGTGGTTATGGTGCTTGGTGTTGATAGGTGTATTATTTCTGGGATATGTAAAGTGGTTTGACAAAGGTCCAATGGAATGGCGAGTGGCAAAGTTTTTAATTGGGTAGTGTTAAATTCCACGAACATCTTGCATAATCCCTAGAAATGTAACTCCTCTCACTTAATTACCCTTAATTAATTTATTATATATATATATAATTTGAAGGTAAATTAATGTTTTGTAATACTTACTGTAAATATATATTTCCCTCCATATTTCCCAAGACACTCATGACTCCTACATACTGAAAGAAAGTACATGAAAGTTCTTCCCTGCAGAATGCAGAGTTCATTTGCTGCTGCATATATTTCTTCCTACTGCAGGGAAGCACTTTCAGAAAAACACACTCAGGTCTATTCACTAAAAGGTGAAACTCAGGAGAATTGTCAGAAGAGAACAATCTAGACCAATTTGGAAAGTGAGACAAATGGGAGAATTTTTCTGGTTTGGCTATTTTGACCTAGAATTTTCACTTCTCCAGTAATTCTCCTGAGTTTCACCTTTTATCGAATACACCTGATCGACTATAACTGTGAATTGATTTGTATACACTGTAGGAATGTGCTGCCCTGCAGTATGTACAAATCATGTACTGTAGGGGGAAATGGATTCCCTTTAATGAGCACATGAATTCTGCACACTGCAGGGAAACACTAGCAGGCACAAGCATCTGTTATATAACTGAATATAATTAATACACACAGGGTTATTCAAAGAGCAAAGAGCTCTTTCTTTCCCTGCACTTCGGGGGATCAAATTCCCTGAAGTGCAGGGAATAGCCGTTGAATGTATCCGAAAAACTGACACAAAAATCTCTAAATCAAATGGAAAAACTGCCGTAATACCGAGGAAAAAAAATAAATCGGAGGGATCCGATAAGCTGCCGAAAAAACGCTGTACGCACCCTCTGATCCGCCGAACGCATCTGAAAAAAGCCGACGATCTGAAGATCAAAGCGCAAACGGGTAAAAAAAAAAAATCGCCAAAAAAAAACATCGCAACATTTAAAAGCTGTTTCCAAAAAAAAAAAATGGACGAAAATGCCTGGAATTAACATATAATATACTCATAATAATAATAAAAAGGTATGTTACAGAGAAAAAAAACACAATTTATATAAAAAAAAAAAATCGGGAAGAAAATTACTCCGAGAAAATCCTGAAAATTGCCTAAAAAATCATAAAACGTAAATAAAGAGACTTTTTGCTGCAAATTAAAAGAATAAACGGTTTATTAGATATTTAATAAAAACAGGAATATTTTTAACATTGAAACCTATAGGTTTTGCCTGAATAAACCTGCCGAATGAAACCACTGAACATCAGGGCATTTCACTGACATTTCTCTGCTGTTCTGTGTCTCTGAATAGATTAACCATTGCTTCTCTGTGGGGGATTTCACTGCCGTCGAACAGGCACCGTATTTCGCTGGCAATTTGCCAATATTTGGCAAAATGCCAACTTTTTGAATAGTCCAATGGCTGCAAAATTGCACCGTACGAGGGTATTTACCGTTCGGTGCTGTTTTGGAGCCAATTTGTCTCTCTTTGAGTAACCCCTACAGAGTCTCTTCTACCGAGTGAGTCTTCTTCCATAGACATATACATGTATCCACTACTGATTAAAGCAAACCTATTAAATACACATGTCGAATGATATCCATACAATGGGAACATATAACGAGTACCGAATAATCTACAAATAAGGCCCGTGTCAGACGAACGCAGTGATCACGTCCGTGTTGCCGCACAGTTTAACGTCCGTCGTAGCATAGAACCATGAGCAATAGAGACCCACACACAAAGTACGTCCACACCGAATTGTGCGCACAACGCACGTGGCACACGAACGCAAGTTAGGCAAGAACGTAAAATCGCTAGGACAGACTCGCAGAGTGCACCACGTCCGCGTAGCGTTCTGTGTGAGTGATGACACAAAGTCAGACGGACCGCATTTGCGACATCCAGCACCCTGACGCACAAAATGGCTTTTCATATCATGTACAAATTTTTATAATTTTTCATAATAATTTGTTTCCCATAATTCCTTTTTTTTTTCTACGTCCGTCAAGAAAAACGGACCGTGTGATGTCTACAGTATCTTCTGTCAGTACATCTGTCCTTTATGCACGCACGCAGAGTGCGCTCAGACTGCGTTCGTTTGACAATAGCCTTAGTCATAAAAAAGTCCACATTTTTATTACATATAAATCTTTAGCAGAAGCAAAGGATAAAAAGGAATAAGAATAAAATCTTCTCCACAGCTGTGAATAAAATCTTGATCAGTGATGTTCCATGAGGATACAAAACACAAAAACAAGACCTCATAGGGTAACACCGCTATGCACATGTAGTGTAGAGGCAGGGCCGGCGCTGCCGCTAGGCGAGCTAGGCGGCCGCCTAGAGCGCAGGCCCGCCTAGGGCGCAGCGCCGGGCCCGAAAAAAAAAATTGTCAAAAAAAATAATAATTGTGCGTTTAATGTCCGCCGGCGCCGGGGGCGCGGCCCGCGCCGGGCACGCCCGTGGGAGCGGTCGGGGGCGCCGCATTCTACATGTCCACAGAGGGCAGACACACACTGTGTCTGCACCAACCAGGTCCCGTCCTGACCATCCAGGCTCTGCCCGCTCCGCAGTGCACGCAACGTCAGCGGCGCCTGCACGTGTTGGGGCTGGTGGCAGCACGCGCGCCCCGCCCCACGTCAGACGCCGCTGGAAGGAAGCCTGGGAAGGAGGAGGCGGAGACCAGGCACCGCCGTCGTGTGGAGTGTGTGCCTTGCGACTGCGAGTTGCTGTGAGTGTGCTGCCTCCCTGCTGTGTCTGAGCCTGCTGTCAGGTATAGTGTGGATAATACATTTCCTCAGTTGATTTGGTAAACAAAGCATGTAGTATAGCTCAGGGCCGGCCCGACCATGGAGCACTATGGAGCGGTTGCGCCTAGCGGCAGATTTTTAAAGGTGCAAAAGGGCGGCAAATTTTTGCCGCCGAAGCCGGCCACTGCACTATTATTTTTTTTATTGGTTCTGCGCCAGCACCTCCTGCTATTCCTCTATCCATGGCAGTGTCTGAGAGAGGAGGAGGCGGCTGAGTGGGCTCGCTCGCTTACTAAGTGGCAATCCAAAAGTTTGCAAGCGGGAACCCGGGTTCGCAGGAGGAAGGTGAGGACCCCCAGAAGGAAGAGCAAGGGGGTAAGAGCCGGACGGTGTGCTCCAGCCTGCTGTATGATGTCAGCGGCAAGGTGGCCTCGGAGAACCCCAACAGGCTCTACCCCATCAGCCCAGACACAGAGATGGTCAGGTTTCTCCTGGTGGAGGCTGCAGCAGGCTCCACGTGTGCATTCACGGAGTTAAGCAGAGAGCCCGCCCCCTCCCCGGGATCCAGACAAGAAGCTGCTTCAGTAAGAGATGCCAACGCCCATTGTGTGCAGAGCTCCTAATGCCCTCCATTCATCTCCGGCGGGGGAAAGGGGACGATCGGGACCCTGTCTGTAGTGCCCCCTCCTTCCTCCAGTTGACACTCTGTGACCTTTTACTGGGGCAATGTTTGTTTTTGCCTGTGGAGCACTGAGCCCAAGCCTGTGGTCCCCATATAGAGAGCACATGTCAGACTAGTATAGAGCATCCCCTGCAGGCCCAGACCTCAGGCTGTCCTATAGACAGGCAGAAGTGCAAGTGCCATACAGTGATCTGCTTCCATCATAACAAAGCATGCTCTGCCTGCAGGCTGCATGAGGCACCAGTTGGCTGACCAGACCCTTGTTATGCACTGTTTAGGTCGGTGATGGCGAAACATCGAATTCCAAATGTTTTGGAACTACATGTCCCATGAATATCATCCCGCTATAAGTGCTGCTTAGCATCATGGGACACGTAGTTCCAAACCATAGGGGTATTGCTAAACTGATTTGACATCACCTGAGAAAAGATTCGCAATACTGAGATGGACAATGTATCAAATTCATCTAGAGGGCCCTCTGCTCCTCTAGATTGTAAGCTCCTGTGATCCCAACTCGGTGACTGAGAGGCCCCTAACTCACTGAGAACCCCATAATCAGTGACAGAGAAACTCCCCCGCATCAGTGTATATATATATATATATCAGTGATAAACATCATGATATAACATAATGGATTTGGCAATATTTATATATGCGTGATGTGAGCTAGCCTGGGCAATATATATATATATATATGCATGATGTGAGCTGGCCTGGGCAATATATATATATGCATGATGAAAATTTGCAAAGGATAAGGCACGCAAAGTGAAATTTTGATGTGTCTGAAATTGAAACTTACGTGACAACTCTTTATTTTTTTTCATTAATTTATATTTGTTCAATACAGTTAATTTTAATTAGTTTAATAGAGTTAATTTAAAATGGTTTAATACAGTTTATTTATATTTATTTTACCTTTACTATTGGTGCTTTTCAAACTTTATTCTTAAATAAAAAGAAATTTAGCAATTTCATGTTGTTTTTTTTTTGGGGGGGGGGTGCAAGTAGCTGGTCTTGCCTAGGGCGCAAAATAGTCTAGCACCGGCCCTGTGTAGAGGTGAACAAAGTAAAGCCTCTCACATGCACATGGATATCATTTGACATGTGTATTTAATCGATTTTTAATCAATTCTTAATCTGGTGGGAGGAGCAGATCTTTATGTCTGGATGCATAAGTTTGTAATTCATTATCCTGACTTGTTATTGGAGCGCGTGACTTTTTAAAAATCTTTTATGTATCCGCAACTACTGGTTTATATGTATACGTCTACAGAAGAAGACCGCAGCACAAAGAACAAGCGCACATGCATGATACTGTATATGAAGAGAAGCGAGTGGCTGGCAGGGAGCTGAGTTAATGTATTACACAGGCGCGAGCAGAGGAGAGAACGTAAGAGACTGCAGCTAGAAGAAGACCTGTGCAACGGAACTCTGGGCTTCCAGGAGACGAACAGCATAAACTAAAAGCAGAGAGGACGAAGTGCGCCATAATTAGGGGATGAATGGGAGGGTATTTTGGGCAGAGCGGGAATCAGGATTCATTTTATTGGTAGAACGTGGCTTGTGGGTATGTATAAATATGTTACAAATAGTGATGTCATTCAAAGCTGCCTGAGGAAGTTGGAAATGGTGAAACGCGCCTCGGCCTGTATGCTGTTTGTAATAAAAAGGATTTTTTTTACACCCAGCTCACTGAGGTTTTGCCAAACACCAAGCAACTTCTGTGCTGAGAAATTGAGCCAATATACATGCTTAATGGTATGAAATGAACCACAAATGCCTGAATATCGGGAATGAGGTTGATGGGTGACCTGCTAGTTTGCTCATATGCTGGAGATTGGTGGCACCCCGTATAGGCTCATATTTTTGTGACTGGGATACCATTTGTCTTAATCTTATTTTATGCACATGTAGCCCTGTGTGTAAGTTGGCTCTGAGAACTGCAACCGTTATGCCTTTAGGGGGAGCCACAGCGTAATGTATGGGAAAAACTATAATGGACTTATGGACTACATCCCCCAGAAACCCCTGGGAGAAAGGAAGGAAGCAAGCTCTCTGGCACCAGGAAGTGAGGAGCTATGGGCGTGGGCAGAACAAGCAAATCGGTGAACGAAGCCAGTCGCTGGAGAGACACTTTCTGGGATCTGGGCAAGTTGGAGTGTGGAGAATCGGCAGCATCCATTGCTGGAGTGATCGGGGAGAGTGTACATTGACCTGCAGTATATCACGCTGGACTGTTCCTGTGGCGAGTGTGTTGGAGAGGGACCTCGTGTAAGGAGACCGCAGTCGGAGCGGAGTGCTGGCAGCATTCAACTTCTGGCTGAGGAGATTCGGCTTGGGAGCATGTACTTTGGCAGCACTGGGCTTCAGGCAGCAGAGAATGACTTTCCTGCAGAGTTTCATCGGTCCAGGACAAGCTGTTTCGCCGGTTGGGTGAGAGGCCTCTGGCCTATGACTTTGCTAATAGTGCGCACTTATTTGCTTGCTTAAATTTCAGGGCCCCAACGTTGACTAGTCGAAGATATTCATCCATCCACTGGCCAGTGGACCTAGTACCCGGGTACCCTAGGACTTAAACTAAAACGTATCTCTAACGTGGGACTTTATATCAAAAAGGACTGAGAATTATACTAAAAGGTTTAGACGCTATATAGTTACGCTTTCATATGACCGTCATTTATTGCCTAGAATGTTCGATTTTTCGCGGTTAAAGTACATGTGTAATTATTGAGATTTATTGCTTACAGTAAAGTACATTTGAGAAAATCTATAACGGTGTGCTGGTGTACAGTGAATTGGTAGTGCAGTGAGACCAATCCTGGGTTATTCAGCGGCTCCTCCAGGGGTGAGCATTACACACATATGCTATAAAGTATTGTGCTATTTAATATAGTTTATGTTTTAGGGGAATTTAAGGACATCTGATACAGTTAGAGATTTATAAGATAAGTTATTTTACTCTTTTATTACTACTTTTATTTTTTGATGCATAAGGCTCCACACCATAGTGAAGAAATATTGAATTTGCAATGAAATGCTTTTATTGGGTTTCAATCATATGTTCCCTTCACCATAAATATGATATTTAATACAATTATCAAAATGATTCCCTGCAACTCAGTTTATCTTTAAACTTTAATATCAAATGGGTGTGGGGTGGTGGGTTAAACGTGACAGTGAATTGGGGAGCAGGAATCTTGGAGAGCTCCAACACTTAGGGCCCTATTACATTCTTCGCACACAATTGTGTGCGCGCAAAAATGCATTAACGCAAGGGGCAAAACCCTGTATTACGACGTTCGCGCACAAAATGCGTGTTAACGTCTAACGCAAGTGAACCTGAGCGAACCCTTTGCAAGTGCAATTTAATTTGTGCATCCTATACTTAACATTGTGAGCGCAAATGTGTTTGTGCGCTGGTGCGCGCATGGTATTACAATCTTAGCGCAAAATTTAAGGGACAATGTTTGCGCACATAATTTTAACGTCTTTGAAAAGCTTGTGGTAACGGCAAATTGTAACAACCTGACCGTACCAAACTGCGGATTCACAACGGAGAACGTCGATGTGCACGTTTTTTTTACTAGATCCGTCAAAAATGACGGCCACTACCTTGTCTTCCGTCAGAATGTACGTCTGTTGTGCGCAGTCCGCACAAAAATGTGTTCGTCTGATGGACTCGCGTTAAAAATTACATTGCGCTCACTGATTTCTGCACGCAATGGTACTTTGCGCATCGGTTTTACGAGCGCAATTTCACGACGGATGAAAAAATGCTCGAGGAATGTAATTCCAGCGGTGATTTTCGTGCGTTAATGTTTAACGCTTCGCGCAAAAAACCACATGTTTAGCGTGCGTTTATGCGTTAAGAATGTAATAGGGCCCTTATTTTTTAAGACTAGACTCCTGTGTGTAATGTATATCCTTGCAACGAAAGCTACAGACATCTTTTAATAACTACTTTTCCATTGATTTAGACTTATTACATAACCTGCCACCGCATCAAAATATCGTAATTTTATTGCTCATGTAAAAGATTAGTCTACTGAACTGAATAACATAATATATAACTGAATGGAATGGAACTCCACAGCACGACAAATCGTATAAAGCATTATCTTCGTGCGATAGATCCCTGAAGGGCTGTTAGAAAATTGGCTTTTGATGCAAAGGATACACTCATACAATAAATGATTCATGGTCATTAAATAAAGTTCAAGCGATATAATTAACTTATATTTCCTGCAACACAGCACTACAGAGCTTCACAATAACTATAAAAGCCCATCGCTTAATCACAAGAGTGTTTTTAAGTCAGTGATAGTTGCCCATTTACTGGTGGCTGTTAGCAATGAATATCATTAATCATGATGTTTTTACACATTCAGCATCTTTATTTTCCCATCTTATAAGGAACACAGATAATAGATAAAGAACAGGTCCAGTATCACGCTGACTGGTTGGCTGATATCAATAACAGTCAATCAGATAAAATGTTAGGACTATTAATATACAACGGTAATTGAAAGGTAGAAGCAGTAACAGACACTACTAAAAGCACTAGTGTTTAGATTTACAATTTATGGCTGGTGGATCTAGAAAATAGAAATCGCTCTTTGAAATCTCCCGCGGAGGCGCCAGCTCAAAGCAACCACAGTATTCACTAAGATCAATGGCTTTTAATAAAAACTGCACGCTAAACGAGCTGGAATCTATTGAAGCCAGGCCAGAATGAAAGATCAGGTATCGGCCAGTGAGAGATACAAGAACAGTTACAACCTTGTCACTAGAAACACACTGTCACAGTCTATGAAGATTATGAATTATACAGAAAACAGGCGTCATTACAACAAAAACAAAAATTTTACTATAGCTAAGGTGAACTCAAGAAACTATTCCACAAAGCATCACCTAATTTCATATGTTTATTAATAATTACTATGTTTATGTATGTCTTTTTTTTGCAGGTTTACCGTTTAAAAACAAGAAGGCAATAAGGTATAATGTGTTACACAGGAGATCTTTTAGTTTGATTTGTGATAGGACCTTTTTAAAACATTTGCATTTAGGTATGTGTTTCGTAATGTAGTTTTTGGATGTAGGTATGTGTTATGTAACAGTTTTTGGATGTAGGTATGTGTTATGTAATAGTTTTTGGATGTAGGTATGTGTTATGTAATATCGTTTTTGGATGTGATTATATGTTTCGTAATATAGTTATTGTATGTAGGTATGTGTTTTGTAATATAGTTTTTGGATGTAGGTATGTGTTTTGTAATATAGTTTTTGTATGTAGGTATGTGTTTTGTAATATAGTTTTTGGATGTAGGTATGTGTTTTGTAATATTGTTTTTGGATGTGATTATATGTTTCGTAATATAGTTTTTGGATGTAGATATGTGTTTTGTAATGTAGTTTTTGGATGTAGATATGTGTTTTGTAATATAGTTTTTGTATGTAGGTATGTGTTTTGTAATTTAGTTTTTGGATGTAGGTATGTGTTTTGTAATTTAGTTTTTGGATGTAGGTATGTGTTTTGTAATGTATTTTTTGGATGTAGGTATGTGTTTTGTAATGTAGTTTTTGGATGTAGGTATGTGTTATGTAATAGTTTTTGGATGTAGGTATGTGTTTTGTAATGTAGTTTTTGGATGTAGGTATGTGTTTTGTAATATCATTTTTGGATGTGATTATATGTTTCGTAATATAGTTATTGTATGTAGATAAGTGTTTTGTAATGTAGTTTTTGGATGTAGATATGTGTTTTGTAATATAGTTTTTGTATGTAGGTATGTGTTTTGTAATGTAGTTTTTGTATGTAGATATGTGTTTTGTAATGTAGTTTTTGTATGTAGGTATGTGTTTTGTAATATAGTTTTTGTATGTAGGTATGTGTTATGTAATAGTTTTTGGATGTAGGTATGTGTTTTGTAATATCATTTTTGGATGTGATTATATGTTTCGTAATATAGTTATTGTATGTAGATAAGTGTTTTGTAATGTAGTTTTTGGATGTAGATATGTGTTTTGTAATATAGTTTTTGTATGTAGGTATGTGTTTTGTAATATAGTTTTTGTATGTAGGTATGTGTTTTGTAATGTAGTTTTTGTATGTAGATATGTGTTTTGTAATGTAGTTTTTGTATGTAGGTATGTGTTTTGTAATGTAGTTTTTGTATGTAGGTATGTGTTTTGTAATATTGTTTTTGTATGTAGGTATGTGTTTTTTTAATGTAGTTTTTGGATGTCGGTATGTGTTTTGTAATTTAGTTTTTGGATGTAGGTATGTGTTTTGTAATATTGTTTTTGGCTGTGACTATATGTTTCGTAATTTAGTTTTTGTATATAGATATGTGTTTTGTAATATAGTTTTTGGATGCAGGTATGTGTTTCAGAATGTAGTTTTTGTATGTAGGTATGTTTTTTGTAATGTAGTTTTTGGATGTAGATATGTGTTTTGTAATATAGTTTTTGTATGTAGGTATGTGTTTTGTAATGTAGTTTTTGGATGTAGATATGTGTTTTGTAATGTATTTTTTGTATGTAGGTATGTGTTTTTTTAATGTAGTTTTTGGATGTAGATATGTGTTTTGTAATGTAGTTTTTGGATGTCGGTATGTGTTTTGTAATTTAGTTTTTGGATGTAGGTATGTGTTTTGTAATTTAGTTTTTGGATGTAGATATGTGTTTTGTAATGTATTTTTTGTATGTAGGTATGTGTTTTGTAATGTAGTTTTTGGATGTAGATATGTGTTTTGTAATGTATTTTTTGTATGTAGGTATGTGTTTTTTTAATGTAGTTTTTGGATGTAGATATGTGTTTTGTAATGTAGTTTTTGGATGTCGGTATGTGTTTTGTAATTTAGTTTTTGGATGTAGGTATGTGTTTTTTTAATGTAGTTTTTGGATGTAGATATGTGTTTTGTAATGTAGTTTTTGGATGTCGGTATGTGTTTTGTAATTTAGTTTTTGGATGTAGGTATGTGTTTTGTAATATTGTTTTTGGCTGTGACTATATGTTTCGTAATTTAGTTTTTGTATATAGATATGTGTTTTGTAATATAGTTTTTGGATGCAGGTATGTGTTTCAGAATGTAGTTTTTGGATGTAGGTATGTGTTTTGTACTATTGTTTTTGGATGTGATTATATGTTTCGTAATATAGTTTTTGTATGTAGATATGTGTTTTGTAACATACAGGGTTATTCAAAGAGTTCCCTGCACTTTGGTGCAAGTCGGCGAATCCTAGTTTGCCGAACCTGCGGTGTATTCAGCAAGCACAGCAGGGCTCCCGTAGTGCAGGGAATACTCGCCGCAAACCCGTAGAACACTCACCGAATACTCACCGAACACTCACGGAAAACACGCAGAAACCGCCGCAAAAACCCCGCCGAACACTCCACAAAAATCCAAGCAGCCGTCGATCACAGCGCAGAGCAGCCGCTGGAAAAAGCCGACACACAGACGAACGGGGTGAAAAAAAACAAGAAACAGTTAGCTTGAAAGTTTGAAATTTGAAACTTCGTTTACAGAAAAACTGCTGAACGAAAATGTCTGGAATTTATATATAAGATCCAATGAATGATAATAAAAAGGTCTGTTACAGAAAAATGAAAAAACTATATAAAAATTTTGACAAATCCCAAAAAATGCTTAAAAGATCCTAAAAAAATCAAAAAATAAAGAGACTCTTTACAGCAGAATAAAACAGTTTATTAGATATTGAATTAAAAATGGGAATATTTTTAACATTGAAGCCTATGGGATTCGCCTGAATAAACCTGTCGATTGAAACCACTGAACAGCAGGGCATTTCGGCAACCTTTCACTGCTGTTCGGTGTTCTCTGAATAGATGAACCATTGCTTCTCTATGTGTGATTTCACTGCCCTCGAACCACTGTACGTGCAGGCAATTCGCCAGATTTTTGGTGACTTGCCTGCTCTCTGAATAGCCGAATGGCTCCGAAATGGCACCATACACTGAATTTCAGTGTAGATCGACTCTAATTGAATAACCCTGATAGTTTTTGTATGTAGACAGGGCCGGATTTGCACCTCAGAAGCCTGTAGGCACAGAAATGCGGAGCGCCCCTACCCCCAAACAAAAAAAAGAAACCTCTCAAAATTACTATTTAAATTTTTGTTTTGAGGCAAAAAAAACTAAAAAAATACATTTTAACCCTTTCGCTGCTGAGGCTTTTCACACCTCTGTGCTGAGGTCATTTTTACCGGTTTTGCTCATCATGTTTAAACGTGTTTTGAAGGCTTATTTTAGTATATGACCCAGACATATTATATATCGTTCTTTCCGTCAGACTCGGTAGATTCATAATATGTCATTATTATATGTATACGTCATGACCTGTCTGTATATTATAACAAAAAATGCAATAAAATATGTATTTTCAATAATTTACAATGTGTAAAGTGTTCTTTTTTCACATTTTACCATGCGAGCAATTGCGGTTATATTTTGTATGGGGTGCGCTTGTTAAAAAAATTAGAGATGGGGTCTCGTTACATTTTTTTTTGGGGAAAATTACACGATTTTTAACAAACGCACCGCATACAAAAATCGTTAGCGCAGCATCATTGTTCACATTATAATTGAAATGGGAACAATATTGCTGCATTAACGAACCAAAAAAAGAATTTTTTTTTTTTTTTATTTTTTTTAAATATATTTTTATTTTTAATTTTTATTTTTTTTAAAAACTTTTTTCACTTTCTGTTTGGTATCGTTGGAACGGCCATGCTCTGGCCGATCCAACCATTCCAAACTTTAACCCCTAGCTGTCACGGATCGGGAGATAGGGAGTTCATTGGAACTCCCTATCTCCACCATTGGTGGCAGTTAGGGGTTAACTCCAGGACTGACGTCATCGTGCTATGCACAATGACGCCAGTCCTCAGGGGGAGTTCCCGGAGGCTTGGCCGACATACAAGATGTCGGCCAGCTCCGGGAAAGGATCACGAACCGGCGCTTTTCAGCGCCGATTCGTGATCCGGCTCCCCAGGGGTTAATGCCAGGTACCATTTGGAAGGGCAGGCTGTGCCCTTCCAAATGGTGCCTGGTTAACCCCCGCAATGCCACCGATCGGGAGGGAGAGAGGTCCGAAGGACCTCCCCCCCTCCCTTTCAGGCGCCTCCTCCGCACATGCGGGGGGGCGCCTGAATTAGGTGTCATCGCGCTGCCGCGATGACACCTAATTTCATCGGCGGCGGTTCCGGATGCTGAGCTGACATCGAGGATGTCAGCCCGCACTGGGGGGGCCAGCGATCGGCCGGAACCCGGCCGAACGCTGGCCCCAAAGGGAGGAAGCTCTCAGCGCGTCCTCCGCACAGCAGGAGCCATGTGGAGGACGCGCTGAGCACGTCCTCCGGATGGAAGTGGTTAAAAAACTGAAACTGTTTTTTCGTCCGTGCTCAAATCAAAAGAAGGGGCAGAATCTGTTGCCTTAGTTGAATTAGTTACAGTTACAAGTATTTATAAAGCACCAACAAATTCCTTAGCAATGTACAGTGGGAGAAACAGAATAGCAAATATACAGAAATGTTACACACACGGAACAGGAGGGAGGACCCTGCTCAAGAGCTTACAATCGAAGAGGAGAGGGGTGACACATTAGGTGAGGATGAATAGGGTATTTGAAGTAACGGGTTGCATGAGGGCTGAATGGGAAGATGGAGCAGGAAATGACAGTGGGGGATTATGGAGTGAGCTAACAGGCTTCTCTATAGTAATGCATTTTCAGAGACTTCTTGAAGGACTGGAGAGACAGGAGAGTCTGATGTTGCGGGGAGGCAGTTCCATAGAAAGGGGGCAGCTCGAGTGAAGTCCTGAAGGCGAAGGTTGGGGGGTGCGGGTATGAGGAACTGATAGCATCAGATCATTCGCTGAGCGAAGTGGTGGGGATAGGATGTACCTGCTAATAAGGGAGGAGATGTAGGCAGGGGCGTGGTTATGGAGAGCTTTGTATGTGAGCACCAGTATAATGTATTGGATTCTAAAGGAAACATGGAGCCAGTGTAGAGATTGACAGAGAGGTGAGGTGCAGGAGGTGAGGTGTGAGAGGGGCAGGAGGTGAGGTGTATGAGTCTGGCACAGCCGTTCATTACAGACTGCAGAGGGAGAATCTGGAATCTCTTAAGGCCAGAGAGAAGGAGGTTACAGTAGTCAAGGCGGGTGATGATAAGAGCTTGGATGAGCATTTTAGTAGAGTCTGGATTAAGAAAGGGACGGATGCCTGCAATGGGTTTTTGGTGGAAGTAGCAGGATTTGGTTAGAGACTGAATGTGAGGAGTAAAGGATAGATTGGAGTCAATGGAGGCAATGGAGCTTGAGAGGTAGAAGTAATGGTGGCACCATTCACCTGAAGGGAAATGGGTGCAGGAATGGAGGTTTTAGAGGGAGGGAAGATGAGAAGTTCAGTTTTAGAGAGGTTGAGCTTTAGGAAACGGGAAGTCATCCAGTCGAAGACAGCTGATAGGCAGGCTGTAACATGGTCCAACACTGGAGGAGAGAGATCGGGAGAGGAAAGGTAGATTTGGGTGTCATCAGCATAGAGGTGATATTGGAATCCATAGGAAGAGATGAGATTGTCCAAAGAGACGGTATAGATCGAGAAGAGTAGGGGACCCAGAGCAGAGCCTTGAGGTACCCCAAGTGAAAGAGGAACTGGTGGTGAAGAGATGCCAGCGAAGGAGACACTGAAGGAGTGAAAAGAGAGACAGGAAGAGGACCAGGAGATAGTGATGTCGCTGAGGCCAAGTTGACGCAGCGTGAGGAGCAGGAGAGGGTGATCACCAGTGTTGAATGCAGTGGAAAGGTCAAGAAGAATAAGGAGGGAGAAGTGACCTTCGGTTTCAGTGGCAGCTAAATCATTAGTCACCTTTTTCAGAGCGGTCTCAGTGGATGCTGGGAGTGAAAGCCGGACTGGTGCGGATCAAGTAGAGTGTTAGCAGCGAGAAAACTGGTGAGCTGGTTATAGACGAGACGTTCTAGGATTTTGGAGGCAAAGCGGAGCGGAGAGATGGGACAATAGAGGGATGGAGGTAGGATCAAGAGATGGCTTTTTTAGAATGGGGTGATCAAAAGCACATTTGAATACAGAGTAGAAGATTCCAGAGTAGAGGAAGAGGTTAAAAATATGAGTCAAAGCAGGGACAGTAACTGGTAGGACTGGCCGAATAAGGTGTGAGGTGATAGGATCAAGTGGACAGGTGGTCGGGTAGGAGGACATAAGATGTTCTTTTACATCCTCCTCTGAGGCTGTAGAAAAGGAAGACATAGTAGAAGAGGGGGCAGGGAGTGAGGGCGTCAGTGGGGTAGAATGGTTAAAGGAGGAGGGCAGTGAATGCAGCAGCATTGTTTATTTTTGTGATGATTTTGATGTATGTTTTGGGTCATTGTCCTGCTGGAAGATCCAACCAAAGCCATTTAATTGCCATCAATCTGTGTTTTGGTTTCACCTGGCCATAGAACCTGATCTCACTGGAAGTTCCAGTAGTGTTTGGTGAACTGAAGACACTTACGTTTGAGTCTGGTTAAGAATAGAGACCTTTTTTCTCTTGAAACCCTCCCAAACAACTTGTGGTTCTGTCGGTGATGTTGGGTTGTAGTTTTGGAGACTTTCTAACCCCAAGACGCAATTAACCTCTGCAATTGTCCAACTGTGACCCTTGGAGGTTTTTTGGCCATTGGAACCATCCTCTTCACAACGCATTGAGAAAATATAGACTCGTGGCTTCTTCCAGGTTGATTCGTAACATTTTCTAGTTGACTGGAACTTCTTAATTCTTGTCCTGATGGTGGAAATGGGCATTTTCAATGCTCTTGCTATTCTCTTATACAGTTGTGTTCAAAATTATTCAATCCCCAATGCTGTAAAGGGTTTTAGGGAATTTAGTGTACATTTGTAATTGTATTCAGAATGAAATACTACAAGGACTTTTTAAAGAACCATATGCAACTAAAATGACATCAATTGGTTTTGTAATACAGTAGTAAATGTTTCTTTTGTGAATTCTTCATTGACACAATTATTCAACCCCTTAAAGACTACCACTCTGAAGAACAGAGGTTCATTCAAGTGTTTTCAATCAGGTATTGAAAACACCTGTGGATGTCACGGAGCAGCAATAAAGCATAATAAGCACCAATTAGGCAGCTTTAAAATGACTGTGATACTCAGCTCCTTCTAGACATTTACTGGTGTGGTTACAAACATGGTGAAGTCAAGAGAATGGTCCAGGAAGACAAGAGAGAGGTGATATTACTTTCACAGGAAGGGCAATGGCTATAAGAAGATTGCAAAAAGTTAAACATACCAAGAGAGACCATAGGAAGCATCATTCGCAAATTCAAGGCAAAGGGCACTGTTGAAACGCTACCTGGTCGTGGCAGAAAGAAGATGCTGACTTCGACTGCTATGCGCTACCTGAAGCGTAGAGTGGAGAAAAGTCCCCGTGTGACTGCTGAGGAACTGAGAAAAGATTTGTCAGATGTGGGTACTGAAGTTTCAGCTCAGACAATACGGCGCACACTAAGTAATGAAGGCCTCCATACCAGAACTCCCAGGCGCACCCCCTTGCTGTCTCCAAAGAATAAGAAGAGTCGACTGCAGTATGCCAAAAGTCATGTGGACAAACCACAGAAGTTTTGGGATAGTGTTCTGTGGACTGATGAAACAAAATTAGAACTGTTTGGGCCCATGGATCATCGCTATGTTTGGAGGAGGAAGAACAAGGCCTATGAAGAAAAGAACACCTTGCCTACTGTGAAGCATGGCGAGGGGTCAATCATGCTTTGGGGCTGTTTTGCTTCTGCAGGTACAGGGAAGCTTCAGCGTGTGCAAGGTACCATGAATTCTCTTCAGTACCAGGAGATATTGGATGACAATGTGATGCAGTCCGTCACAAACCTGAGGCTTGGGAGACGTTGGACCTTTCAACAGGACAATGATTCCAAGCATATCTCCAAGTCCACTAGAGCATGGTTGCAGATTAAAGGCTGGAACATTTTGGAGTGGACATCGCAGTCACCTGACTTAAATCCGATTGAGAACCTCTGGTGGGACTTAAAGAAAGCAGTTGCAGTACGCAAGCCTAAGAATGTGACTGAACTGGAGGCTTTTGCCCATGACGAATGGGCGAAGATACCCGTAGATCGCTGCAAGACACTTGTGTCAAGCTATGCTTCAGGTTTAAAAGCTGTTATAACTGTAAAAGGATGCTGTACTAAGTACCAAGATTAAATGTCACTTGGGGGTTGAATAAAACTGATAATGATGTGAGCACAGAAAAGACATTTGTGGTTATTTCATTATAAATGTTATGTTATATTTGTCTGACCTACACGTGCCTCTTTGATTTAATTGCAAGCAAGATGACTGAATGATCAAAATCAATGTCAAACTGGCCTAAACACTCAATTTCAGTGGGGGTTGAATAATTTTGAACACAACTGTAGCTGCTTCCCATTTTGTAAAGTCCAACAACCTTTTGGTGCACATCACAGCTGTTTTCCTTTCCTGTGCCTTGAGGTAAATCTTTGTTTAGTCCAGTCTAAGTGGGTGACACCTCTACACCTACGTATTGTCTGATTAATGAATAGGTTTGAAATGGTTTATTCTGTCAACAAATGTATTTGTATAAAGGCTAGGAAATAATTCTTATTTACCTGTTTGCTGCAAACAACTCACACAAGCATATGGTTTCAGACGGGTTACAAACAATTCTCTGAGCAGACAGAACAATCATGAAACGCTAGGTTTAATGGCTGTGGTAGCCTTGGAGACGAAAAACAAAATATGTTTTGCAATTGTGCAAAAATCAAAACACTCGTCTGAATTGCAGTGTTTTCTGTACGTAATGTGAGAAGGTGTACAAATATACATCGTACCTGGAAGGTCAATGGAAGCAGAAATGCCAATCACAGAGGCAGTGTATTTCCAAAAAAACACCCAAGGGATTTTCCGCTCAAAGTTTCAACCGAAGTGACATATATTAGAATTTGCAGTTTGCGTTCATTTAGCATCACCAGAGGCAAATCATTTACTTACAGCATTAACGCAGTAAAACCTTAACCTGAAAGCTCTGATGTCCATATCCAAGCCCCATGCGCTGATACCCAAGTAATTCCTAAGCGTATCAGAGCACAGGATGCTAATTGTGTCAGGTTATGTTACATACGGATCCATGAAGGACCACGAAATTTCATCACTCTACATAGCCTGAAGAAATCCATCATCCGTTTATCTTAAAAGCACAGCATTTTCAATATTAGAATTTATTAAAAAGAAATAGGACGTATTTATATTTGAGAAAAATGCCAGCGCATTAATTCCTGGTAAAAATATGTTATAAATGAAAACACATATTGAGAAATGATAACAAACACCACCATAGGTGGGGTTGTAAACAGAGGGTGTGACGGTGAGCTAATGACCCCTACACATAAGACAAAAAAAACCCTTATCCAGTTGCCAAACCAGTCGTTAACATAGCTACGTTTCGCAATGATGGGAGGGAAAACTCTGAGTTCAGCCCAATTACCAGTCCTTAAAGTGGCTGGGGTTATAACGTACCAGAGCTCCAGGCTCCTAGAGGAGGGAGAAATAACAGAGCAGGGCAGAGAGAAAAAAGTAGTCAGGACTCGGGGCAAGCCAAGTTGGTACACAGAAGTAAGATCAAGAATAGTCTAGACAAGCTGGGTCGTTACACTAGGAGTCAGGATTGAGAATGGTCCAACAAGCCAGGTCAAAACACAGGGAGTCTGGATCAAGAATGGTCAAACAAGACAGGTCAAAACAGGGAGTCTGTATCAAGAATAGCCAAACAAGCCAGGTCATTACGCAGGGAGTCTGGATTGAGAATGGTCGAACAAGATTGGTCAATACACATCATATCACATAGAGAAACGAGTGTTGAAGGGCCAAGGTAAACCACAACAGGGCACTAACCATGGCCCCAAAAAGACCTTATATAGGAATGAGGGTCTCTACCCTAGATTGCATCATCCTCCGGCTTTGGCGTCACTTTCCGGTGCCAAAACGTGCATCGATGAAAGTATTGCCATGACACCTGTGTGTCACTATCATGACCCTCATAGTCGCTAGAAATTGAAGCGCCAGGCAAGCGTACTGCGTTAAAATGGCTGTTTAAGCTAGGGGAGATGACATACCTCAATACAGAATGCACCTGTAAACATGTAACATAGTGACTATATTTCCTACATATTTATTTTCTGTTAATCTGTATATTTGTGTTTAATATCTTGCATTGTATTACTTTGTATTTCTGTAACTGTAACACTTCAATGTACTTGAACCCAGGACATACTTGAAAACGAGAGAAATCTCAATGTATCCTTCCTGGTAAAATCCTTTATAAATAAATAAATGTCAGTCTCTCAGAATTGACTTGAGGATCGTGGCTTTCAACAAAGAGGTGAGTGGAGCGATGTGGAGGTCCAGATCTGGTAGTGGATTGACGAGTAGGTGGCGCAGATGAAGGGTAAGCCGAGGGGATATGATACTTTGTTACTCATCTGACATTCTCAGGCAATCAGGTGTTAAATATTGTTAAAAATATTCAGTGTTACATACCTTAAATTCTACATGTATTTGTTGTGCCACAGCTCTGGAAAAATGCCCCCGCTACCCTCACCCCAAAACTCCATATACATTGATATATAGAACTTATAAAACCCATCTGGATTAATTCATGCTAGTGAAAATGGATTTCACACCAAGAGCTACAACGAGCTTTTAACACAGCATTGAGAGAGAACGCAAACATTAAATCCCTTACAGAGTGTTTCTCGGTCCATAAACACCAACTGACAACCTTCAAGCCTTTGACACTTTCCCGCCTACGTAGCATTGGGCGAACAATCTAAATTGCCGTTCTCAACATGCATACTATTAAAAGTCACACACGTGATAGACTGCTCCTAAAAACAGCTCAGAACACGTCTCCACGGTTTCTATAATGTCATTTTAGTGGCTTATGGTTGTGGTCTCTGTGTCTCATTAAATCATTTTTTCTTTTATGACTAGTATACCTTCTCGTTTTTAGGATTTTTCATTAATTTTGTCTTCAGTTTAATCGCTTCCATTGTCTTAAATTTGGTATCTCTTTCTTGAGTATGACGTATGCTATAGGGATTATAGGGATTGTTCATTCGCTACTATTTTTTTATTGAAAAAAACAATATGTGGGGGGCGGGGCTTAGAAGTTAGTTTACTATATATTTCACCGTTCTTTTATAAATCTTTTTAGCCTTTGTTATAATGATGTGCACTGAATTTTCTATATTTTTGTGCTTTCTGATTACTGTTCACGCAAAAGCACCTTTAAATAATGCATGCGGTGGCGGCGCTAGGGTTAGTGAGGCCTTAGGCGAAGCTCAAATTCAATTCAGTGCTCAAAATTTAGAAATCGTAAATTCCATGAGAGGCCCCAGTGAGAATTAGACCTTTGGCAGCCGCTTATTTGACCTAATCATAGAGCTGCCTCTGAATGCATGTTTAAGTGAGTGCAGCCTTCCTGGTTTTGTTCATTACATGTGGAGGCCTGGCCAACCCTCTTTGGCTTTGCACCTCAACCTGTCACACCGGCCTTATTTTAGCTTCTATTTAAAACCTCCTTCTGCCCCATTGGGATGCATGTTCTAAATAATTGGGTAGACCACAAAGAGCAGACAAAAGGTTGGCGTAGAGTCGGACCTGCAGATGATGGGGTATATTGGAATTGTGGCAGGCTTACTTTTGATGCTTTCTTTTTTACATTCTGTACCTGTGCATGTCTCAGTTTCTAGCTTGTTTAGGGCGGACCTTACTGAATTACATGCTCCATGATGCTCGGCCAACCTTAAGTGTGACTAACCATCATGTGACACGTAGTTCAGAAACAACTGGAGTATCAATGTTTGTCATCACTGATCTATCTATCCATACCTTTCACATGACACCGCAGGCCAGTGCCAACCCACAGACTTACCCCAGGGTCCTGCCTGTCTCGGCCGACCTCCAGGTCGATGGTCCTCATGGCTTGTCTTCCGGCGGGGGGATGCCCCCGCTCCTAAAGCTGTCGCTTGCTAGGTTGTCCAGTCTTTGGCTTGTTGTACAGTTCCTTCTCTCTCGCCACCTGCCCCTGACCTTGGCTCATCTCCTGGTTAACCCTATCAGAAACACCTTTGGTTCTGCCCTATTCCTGCTTATCCCCTACCTCTGCATCTGGGTTCTAACCCGCAGAACACAGAACGTGGCAGACGCTGGAGCCAGACAGTTGGAACCCAGATGCGGAGGTAGCAGATAAGTAGGAATAGCGCCGTACCAAAGGAGTCTCCGATAGGGTTAACCAGGGGATGAGCCAAGATTGGGGGCAGGCGGGGAGAGAGAAGGAACCGTACAACAAGCCAAAGACTGGTACACATGAAAACTTATACAAGTTATACAGAGCAATACTGAGAGTGAGTGTGTACAATGCCAGGGCAGGGGCGCCTTGTGTAGGCAGGTGAGGTGGACACACACCTCCCACACACCGAGCACCTCCCAGAACTCCTCCCAGATACTCACCAGTCTGGAGTTGAGACTTGTTAGGTGTTATTCCCTACAGTCTTCGCACAGGAGCCAGGGGGCCTGCCTCAGAACCCAGCTGTCACTCAAGCTGGGGCTGGGAGGCAGTAACCGGATAACATCAGATGCCATGCCCCGGTCCACCCCGAAAGCATTAGGGCGTCCCCACGCCAAGAGGCAAACTGCGAAGGACTGCTGACCTGGAGGTCATCCGAGATTGGCAGGACCCTGGGGTAAGTCCACAGGTCAGTGCCGACCCGCGACACTATCTACAGTATATCTATCTATCTATCTATCCTTTGACATTTCAATAAATACATATACACCTTTTTGGCCATAAAATAAAGGCCAACTTTTGAACGGTTGGACATATGGAAAGTGGGAAAGTCAAAGAGTGACATCTCCTACATTTAACGCATTAAGCAACTTGAAAAGGAAGACCCGTTAGTGAATCGACCTATTTTCTGTAACTGTCTGGGTATAAAAGAGTTCTACAAATTAGTTTTTAAATCAGAAAATGTATTAATGCAGTGAAGTCAGCCAAATAGCAGGAGTAAAACGTAACCTTATAAATAGCGAAGGGCAAACTGTTCTCAGAGATTTCAGTGGCAGTATTTATGAGGCAATAAAAGATACTGTATCATAAAATGATTATGCTATTAGTACAAATGGCAATACCTGCAGCCACTGCCAATGTGTACTGTATATATTTAGCCAGGTTCATTTACACAATATTGATTACATTATCATTATTTTTCTTAGACTTTTTTTCTCAGTGATTTCTTCTGGCACTTCAAGATTAAATTGGATTCTTTACATTGTAACAATATACGGCGTCAAAGGAGAAGACCCTTCAGGCATAGCGATCAAGAGTCCTATTTCATGATATGCCCTTTTCCTCCATCTCCCTAAGTAACAGGCGATGGAGACTGTGGGGGTTATTCAGAGAGCACCTAAATGTCGCCGACATTTCAGTGCTCTCTCGTTCCTCGCACTTTGGGGAATCAAATTTCTCCACCCTGCGGTGAATTCAGCATTCACTGCAGACTCCCGGGAGTGCAGGGATTTACCGCTGCAAACCTGCCGAATACCCATTGGAACCGGCGCAAAAAAAACACGCCGAACACGTCAGAGAAAGCCGATGAGCCGCCAAACACAGCGCAGACCAGCCGCCGGAAGAGGCCGACAAGCTGACGAATGGGTAAAAAACAAACAAACAAACAATACGATTGAAAGTGTCAAAATTTAAACGCTGCTTGCCAAAAAAAATACTCAATGAAAATGGCTGGAATTTACATAGAAGATCGATTGAATGATAATAAAAAGGGCTGTTCCAGGAAAAAAATAAACTGCTTTTTTTTAACCTCCCTGGCGGTCTAATTTTTTAAAGATTTCGTGTCTAAAAGCGTCTAATTTTTTTTTTAAAGGAAACGGGTTTTTGTACATAGTTAGCCTGTAATAATTAGAAATCACGCACTGAAATCCGTGCAATCAAGAGTTCTTACTGGTAAAATCCTTTATAAATAAATAAATAAAAAAATAGTAAATACACTGAGTCCGATAAAGTTTGAAACACAAAATAATAATTTATTATCCCAAAAATAATTATCCAAAATAATGCAAATAAAACATTGAAATCTGTATGAAAACAAGGGTAAGAGGATGTATGGTCTATTTTGTATCCTGTAGTGCCACCCAGTGGCCGTTCATAAACATTGCACTTTGGATTACAGTGTTTTATGAATTGTTTATAAATTTGCTGCTGGTCCCGTCCCCCCTGCATCATGTGACTCGCAGGGAGCCTTCCAGGAAGCAGCTCGTGGCGATCACACTGCGGGGGACAGCGAGGGAGCCAGGAGGAGGTGAGTATGCATCCAGCCCGAGTGTGGCTCGGGGTTACCGTTCACGGTAGTGAAATTTAACCCCGAGTCACACTCGGGAATACCACCAGGGAGGTTAAAAAAAATAAAACGGAAAACAAATTTTGCTGAAAAAATCCCGAAAAATGTCTAAAAGATCCTAAAATAAACCAATAAATAGACTTTTTACTGAAGATTAAAATAATAAACATTTTTTTAGCTATTGGATAAAAACGGTAATATTTTTAACATCGAAGCCTATGGGATTCGCCTGATTAAACCTGATGAATGAAACCACTGAACAGCAGGGCATTTCACTGACATTTCTCTGCTGGTTTGTGTTCTCTGAATAGACGAACCATTGCTTCTCTATGGGGATTTCAATGCCATCGAATAGGCAACGAACAGGCACCGTACTTTCTGGCAGTTCGGCAAAATTTGGCGAACTGTCTGCTCTCTGAATAGCCGAAGTGGCACTGTATGGGGGAATTCACTGTTCGGTGACATTTTGGGGCCAGACCGGCTCTCTCTGAATAACCCCTTGTATCTTCACCCTTAGCATCATTTATGAAAAGTCTCTAGTAAGGTATTTTTCCCTGCCCTTAAATCAAAAGTCACTTGCTAAGCATGGTTGGATGAAACACAACCTCATTTGGTGAGAGCTGTCTCCAAATCCTGGGACTTTGTAGCAAACATTTTGCCTTTCTGATGTTTGTAGGAGATGACAATCAATCATGATGAATTCACTGAAATGTCTTTATGCATTGGGATCTTGTAGACACGAGCAGGGCCGTACTGGGAGAAAAAGACAGACCCGGGCATTAAAAGCAGAACAGCCCTTTTAGTATTTTAACAATGAATAAAAAAAACATTAGTCATACTTTTCTTCACTCAGCCATACATACATATATATATATATATATATCTCCACACACGTACACACTTTGCTATGTATTTCTTTTACACATGTTAGCCATACATTTATATAAATATTTATATTTCCTACATATTTATTTTCTGTGTTAATCTGTATATTTGTGTTTTGTTTTTAATATCTTGCACATTTTATTACTTTGTATCTCTGTAACGACTGTAAAATTTCAATGTTCTTGAACCCAGGACATACTTGAAAACGAGAGAAATCTCAATGTATTCTTCCTGGTAAAATCCTTTACACACACACACACACTTAGGCTAGCGTCAGACGAACGCAGTCATCACGTCCCTGTCGCTGCACAGTTTAACGTCCGTCGTAGCATTGATTTTTGATCAATAGAGACCCACACACGAAGTACGTGCGCACCGAAGTGCACACGCACCATGCAGGTGGCAACGGACGCCATTTAGGCCTCGTCATAAAAGCGCTATGACGGACACCCAGAGTGCGCCGCCTCCACGTAGCGGCCCGTGTCCGTGATGACGCAACGTCAGACGCAGCGCATTTGCGACGTCCATCACGTTGTCGCTCAGTTTTTTGTACCTGTCATGTAATTCTAATTAATTTTGTTTCCCATATTTCCCTTTTTTCTACATTCGTCAAAAAAACGGACCGTCTGGTGTCTACAGTATCTTCTGTCAGTACGTCTGTCCGTTATGCACGCACGCAGAGTGCGCTCAGACTGCGTTCGTCTGACATTAGCCTTAATCGTACACGCAGTCATGCTCACTTGGCCATACTTTTATACACACATGCCAGCTCTGACAAACATTAGAAACACACTTAGCCATACATTTATACACACACACACATATACTACGGTGTAGCACAGAGTGGTGGAAAACTTTACGGCCCTATTACAATCTTCGCACAAACGTCAGGGCGTGCGCATAAACGTATTAACGCGAGGGGCAAAACCCTTTGCGCTGAACGTGGTATTACAATGTCAGTCAACAAACGCGCGTATTTGTCTACCGCGGGTGAACCTGCGCGAACGCTGTGCGAGCTTACTGTACTTTGCGCGTCCTATACTTAACATTGTGAGCGCAAATGCGTTTGTGCTCTGGTATGCGGATGGTATTACAATCTATGCGCAGTTTGTAACACACAACCTTTGCGCGCATAATTTTAGCAACTCCTAAGGCTAGGGTCAGACGAAAGCATTTTTACACGCGAACGTAAAAAAGTGCGTCCGAACGCATTGACGTATTTTTTCACGGAATATGCGAAAACGGTCATACGATGCGCAGTTTCGTGCGTGATGTTTTACGAATCCAAACCAGGAAACTTTGAGCGTCTGGACGTTATGTTGGCCGGACATGAGCAGGGTCTGACGTCTCCAAATCACACACACACACCGCTAGCGGGCGCAGCGCACTCTGTACGTCCGTACTAGCGGTTCTGCGTTCTCGAAAAAATGCGTTCATTTTCCACTTGCGTTGCGCGGCCGGACTTTCGTGCGACCGTACTTCGCATATTGGCTGTCATTGCCCGTCATTTGCTGCTAGTGCGGCCGTGATTAAGTGCGCCAGAACGCACGTTAAAAATGCGCTGGTCTGACCCCAGCCTTAAAGCTGGTGTTAATGGCAAATTCTATCAACCTGGCCGAACCCAAATACACCAGCCCAAAAAAAAATACACGGCAAAGTATAGTTACACATTCTACACATACCAAACCAATAAAATGGAGAAGTTGTGCATGTTTTTATTATTGCTGCAGCATATATGCGTAGATTGACTTTGACAGGCGCAAAAACTTAACGTGAGACAATTGTGGTTCTTAATTCTGATTGGCTGAATCGCGTGAAAAAACAGTCCGCACACTGATTTCTGCGCGCAACACTACTGCGCGCGCATTTGTGAGTGTCCGTTTAACTCGCATTATTTTTTGATGGATGAAAAATGCGTGAGGATTGTAATACCAGTGTTGATTTACGCGCGTTAACGTTAAACGCTTCGCGCAAAAATTCACGCGTTGCGCGTTCGTTTTTGCGTGAAAAATGTAATAGGGCCCTACGTTCATACACATGCACACATTTATACACACACATACTATGGCCCCTATTACATTCTTCGCGCATTTGGTTTTGCGTGCGCAAATGCGCATATGCGCGACGAGCAAAACCCTTTGCTTTGAACGTCGTATTACAACGTTCGCACAAACGATGCGCGTTATTGTTTAATGCGGGTGGACCTGCCCGAGCGTGATGAACTGTGCGCGTCCTATGCTTAACATTGTGAGCGCAAATACGTTCGTGCGCTGGTACGCGGATGGTATTACAATCGATGCGCATCTTTTTACGAACGACGTTTGCGGGCATAATTTTAACGTCTTTGAAAAGCTGGTGGTAACTGCAAATCTGAACGTTCTGGCTGAAACCAAATCACCAGCACGAAAAATACAGCACAGTATAGTTACACATTCTACACATACCCAAACAATAAAATGGAGAGGTTGTGCGTGTTTTTATTATTGCTGCAGCATATATACTCAGATTGATTTTGACAGGCGCAAAAACTTAAGTGAGTCAATTAAGGTAAATTGATGTCAATTAAGGTTCTTAATTCTGATTGGCTGAATCCCGCAAAAAAACAGTCCACGCACTGATTTACGTGCGCAACGTTACTGCGCACGTATTACTCTTCGTTTTGCACGTTGTTTTTACGAACGCTATTTTCGGATGGATGAGAAAATGTGTTCGGATCGTAATACCACCGCTAGTTTTCACACGATAACGCCGGACGATGCGTGCAAAAAAAAAAGCGCTGTGTGAACAAAATTGCGCGAAGGATGTAGTAGGGGCCTATTTGGGGGAGTTGACTCTCCCCAGGTGACATCCAGGAGCGGGGTTATGCAGACCTCACCTCCCAGCTTGTTAGTGCACTGGCACTTTATGCTCCCCATCCCACCGGCTCACTGGGTATATACCAGGCTTGCCCGATGGCCACTCAGGGCCTGGACAAGAGCCTTTTTTTACCTATGTTATTAGTTTAGTATAACTGTCAATACAATATATTACAAACCTTTATAAATGACACCATCATAGCCGCAATACTGATTTATATTATTTGTTAAAGTCTATTAAAGTACGGTATGCATGGCCGATAATGGGGGATAGTAGAGTGCGGTAAACACAGCGATCACACAGATATTAAGAAGCGAACGTTGAATCATTAAAGGCAATTAAAAGTATAATAGGTTTAATAGTTCCCCGGGTAATTAATCCTATAGCGGATTACAGCTGTTCCCTGGACAGATCCTTTGTGTATGGAAAATGGGAAACCACTTAGGCTGGGTGCACGCTAGGCATTTTTTTGTGCGCACTAATGCGCGATAAAACCGACGCACCCGTGCATTAAAAATGACGGAGAGATGATAGACGCCAGACGATGCGTTAATTTTGACTCACTTCGTAAAAACTGAATTTGAGTTGAATGGAAAAAAAAAAGGGCATTGACGTCAAGTCAATCCAAGTGCACAAGTCTTGGTGTTTCCATGACGGACATCGTAAGCGCGCGTTATGCGTAGCGCGTGTTATGCGTAGCGCGCATTATGCGTGTGTTCTTCTCTATCCGCGTAATTATATGCTGCGACGCACGCCGGTAAGTGCGTTTTAACGTGTGTTAGTGCACACAAAAAAACCGTCTAGTGTGCACCCGGCCTTATTTGTTTAAATATGCAAATGTGTTATTGTGATGTCATACTATTTAGATAACAGCTTATACGTCTCAATCCATGTAATGCAATAAATACGTAGATATATCAGGGATGTTTGCAAAATTAATTTTAGGGAATCAAATGCACTTTAAAATGTTTCTCCCTTCAAGATTTTCACAGGGTTTGTTCCTCTGAAATCTTGCAGGATTATTCAGAGAGCAACATTTTGGTGCCCTTTCATTCCGCGCACTTCGGGGAGATTTTAGTTCACAGACCCTGCGGTGTATTCAGCAATCACCGCAGGGTCCCTGGAGTGCAGGGAAAACCCGCTGCAAACCCACCTTAGGCTGGGGTCAGACCAGCGCACTTTTAACGTGCGTTCTGGCGCACATAATTACGGCCGCACTAGCAGCAAATGACGGGCAATGACGGCCAATATACGAAGTACGGTCGCACGAAAGTCCGGCTGCGCAACGCAAGTGGAAAATGAACGCATTTTTTCGAGAACGCTGAACCGCTAGTACTGACGTACAGAGTGCGCTGCGCCCGATAGCGGTGTGTGTGTGTGATTTGGAGACGTCAGACGCTGCTCATGTCCGGCCAACATAACGTCCAGACACCCAAAGTTTCCTGGTTTGGATCCGTAAAACATCACGCACGAAACTGCGCATCGTATGACCGTTTTCGCATATTCCGTGAAAAAATACGTCAATGCGTTCGGACGCACTTTTTTACGTTCGCGTGTAAAAATGCTTTCGTTTGACCCTAGCCTAACACTCACCATACATTCAAAAGTAAATAAAGAAACTCCAGAGTCCACGATAAATTTCAATGGATTTAATCCAACAACAGGAAAAAAGGCAACGTTTCGACCATGACTGGTCTTTGTCAAGCCTAAAACACAATGACAGAACTGGGAATAAATAGCACCACAGACTGGTTAAGCAATCAAACAATCATTGCAACCAGTCCGTGTGTGCCAACCCAACAATTAAAAACAATAGTCTACAATTAGATACATCTATTAACATATTAACTTATGTAATTATATATACAATGCTTATTAACATACAATAATTAGCGATCAATTGTAGAGCAATGCCTATGAGAGAAAGAAGTGACTTAATAATTATGAATGTAAAGGGAGAGGATTACCCTTCTACTACAAAGGGTCTGGGTTGACCCCATAGTAAAGATTTACTACCCTAGAAGCTAAAAAGCATGATGTATTCAATCTAGGAGTCTGACTCATAATAGAAGACTAATCCATACCACAAGCCCATAAATTACCTATCCCATCAACCATGGGTTTATAGAACACTATTATCTGACACAGATAGGTTACAGATACGGACTGTCATCTAGGGAGGGGAAAAAAAGAACAAATCTATATGTCATAGAGAGGTACTGCCGTAACACATTTATAAAAAGGGTGAGAGATCTGATTCTCTATTGAGGCCATGTGGAAAGAGAGTATTAAGATGATGGATCCAATATAATTCTCTCCTTTTAAGTAATTTTCCTCTGTCCCCGCCTCTTGTTAACTTAGGCACCTCATCGATTACCTGGTAACGTAACTGTGAGATATCATGTCCACAACGTATAAAATGTTCGGGGACCGGGAATTCAATCTTTTTAGTTCTAATGTCTGACCTATGTTTAATAAATCGATTTTTAACTTTCTGAGTAGTCTCGCCCACATATATCAACCCACACGGGCATTTCAATAGATACACCACGTATGTAGAATTGCAGGTAAAATAACCTTTAATTTTAGACTTCCTCCCAGAGTGTGGATGGACAAAGGAATCACCACGTATAACTGCATTGCAGCAAGAACAACTTAAACATGGGAAGGTTCCATTCCTGGGTTTACCAAAAAAGGGTGTTCTGCCTGTGTCTTGTCCAAACTCTGCTTTAACCAGCGTCTGTCGAAAAGATCTCCCCTTCTTATATGACATTAGTGGGATGGTCTGAAACTCTGAAATATCAGGGTATGCATCCCTTAAGATATACCAATATTTACATAAAATATTTTTCACTTGTGAAGTATGGGTTCCATATTTGGATACAAATGGGATCCTGCCGCAACTTTGGCGTCTCTGAGGGATTATTGGTTGATTGATTCTGATACTTTCTCTACTCAGGAGTTGTCTCGGATAGCCTCTGGCTCTGAACCTCTCGATCATCTCCTCAAGCCTCTTGTCCCTACTTTCAGGCAAATCAACTACTCTATTGATGCGCACGAGTTGACTCCGTGGGAGAGAATTGAGCAGTGTAGGTGGGTGCGCACTATCGTATCTTAGCAGGGAATCTTATCAGTAGGTTTTCTGTAAAGATCTGTCATTAATTTGCCATTCCTTTTGACAACCAAAGTGTCTAAAAAATTGATTTGTGTAAGACTACATGACATAGTAAACTTGATGGAGGTGGATCCGTTATTAAGTATACTGAGAAATTCATCAATACGGGGGACATCTATGGGTACTAATGTAGCACCCACCTATGCCAATATCTTCATGTCCGAATTTGAGGAAAATGTAGTCTATAAATGCGACCTTTTTCAATATGTCCATCATTGGTTTCGCTATATAGACGATATTATTTTTGTATGGGAGGGTACTAGAGACACATTAGATGAATTTCTCAGTATACTTAATAACGGATCCACCTCCATCAAGTTTACTATGTCATGTAGTCTTACACAAATCAATGTAATCAAGGTAATCGATGAGGTGCCTAAGTTAACAAGAGGCGGGGACAGAGGAAAATTACTTAAAAGGAGAGAATTATATTGGATCCATCATCTTAATACTCTCTTTCCACATGGCCTCAATAGAGAATCAGATCTCTCACCCTTTTTATAAATGTGTTACGGCAGTACCTCTCTATGACATATAGATTTGTTCTTTTTTTCCCCTCCCTAGATGACAGTCCGTATCTGTAACCTATCTGTGTCAGATAATAGTGTTCTATAAACCCATGGTTGATGGGATAGGTAATTTATGGGCTTGTGGTATGGATTAGTCTTCTATTATGAGTCAGACTCCTAGATTGAATACATCATGCTTTTTAGCTTCTAGGGTAGTAAATCTTTACTATGGGGTCAACCCAGACCCTTTGTAGTAGAAGGGTAATCCTCTCCCTTTACATTCATAATTATTAAGTCACTTCTTTCTCTCATAGGCATTGCTCTACAATTGATCGCTAATTATTGTATGTTAATAAGCATTGTATATATAATTACATAAGTTAATATGTTAATAGATGTATCTAATTGTAGACTATTGTTTTTAATTGTTGGGTTGGCACACACGGACTGGTTGCAATGATTGTTTGATTGCTTAACCAGTCTGTGGTGCTATTTATTCCCAGTTCTGTCATTGTGTTTTAGGCTTGACAAAGACCAGTCATGGTCGAAACGTTGCCTTTTTTCCTGTTGTTGGATTAAATCCATTGAAATTTATCGTGGACTCTGGAGTTTCTTTATTTACTTTTGACTGTTGGGGCTGTGGAGCAAGAGACCCCCACTCCATTTATCCACCTTGGGTTTGCATTCAGGCACAACTTTTCACTCACCATACATTCACTGAAAACCCGCAGATATCGCCGCAAAAATCACGCCGAACATGCCGGAAAAGCCATAAGAGCTGCTGATCATAGCGCAGAGCAGCCGCCTGAAAAAGCCGACACGCAGACGAACGGGGTGAAAAAAAACAAAAGACAGTACGCTTGAAAGTTTCAAAATTGAAACGCTGTTTGCAAAATAACTACTGAACGAAAATGTCTGGAATTTACATATAAGATCCGATGAATGATTATAAAAAGGTATTTTACAGAATAAAGAAAATGATAAATTAGAATGTTTCCAGTATAATTACCATAAACCTTTTCAAGTTTCTTCTTATATATCAAAATAGAAAACAGGCGCTGCACCACTCTGATCAGAGGAGACGATAGACACAACCACACCGAGATATGGCAGATTATCATCTGATCAGTCCGTGGTCTGTCAGGTCCGTTTATTATTTCAACATCCAATGGAAATGTTCGTTATATATAAAAACTTCCTGCAGTGTTCACTCCCAACATAGGAATGTGATACAACAACCAATCAGAGCAGATACATTTCTACATCATGTAACAAAGATTTTGCGGGCATTTCTAAGTTAACACAGGATATCTATTTCCATCACCCCGCTGACTAGCCTCGAGAGGAAATGAAATTGAACAGACACCGTGCTGGAACAAGGAGGGGGGGATTTCACACTAATGGAAAAACTAAAAAACTACCTATCATATTAACCCCTTCACTGCTGAGCCATTTGACGTCTTAAAAAAACATGTTTTTTTTATTATTACTTTTATTTATTTTTTCTTTACTTTAAACATGGTCATGTTTGGTATCATTGGAAGGGCCATGCTCTGGCCTTTCTAATGATACCAAACATGACCCTGCTAGCTGCCAACAGTCAGGAGATATCGGGGTTCAAAGGAACCCCCTATCTACACCGCTATCTTTCCTTAGGAGTCAATGAGGACGTTCCCCACACGTCCTTTCAGAAAAAATGATTTAAAAAAAAGGAAACTTTTTTGTCAAAAAAATCCCGAAAAATGTCTAAAAGATCCTAAAAAAATCTATAATTAAAGAGACTTTTTGCTGCAGATTAAAAAAAATAATTATAAATAGATATTGGTTTAAAACGGGAATATTTTTAACATTGAAACCTATGGGATTTGCCTGAATAAACCTGCTGAATGAAAACACCGAACATCAGCGCATTTCAGCAACTTTTCACTGCGGTTCGGTGTCTCTGAATAGATTAACCATTGCTTCTCTATGAGGGATTTCACTGCCCTCGAACAGGCACCGTACGTGCAGGCAATTCGCCAAAGTTTGGCAAATTGCCTGCTCTCTGAATAGCCGAATGGCGCCAAAATGTCACCGTACGCTGAATTTCAGTGTCCGGTTACATTTTGGCGACATTTTGGATCTCTCTGAATAACCCCTATAGTCAGCATGCAGTATCCTTGACGTCTTTGTAGAAGTGGCTGAGGATGTGCATGACATTTTGAGTAAATGAATGATCAATAAATAGTGGTAAGAGTGTGCGGGCATAAAGCCGCTCCTTACCGCTTGCAATTTTTCAGGCAACTGGAACATCCTGCCGCTTGAAAGTGATAGCTTGGGTGTCAAAATTGCTATTTATTGATACAGGCAGGTCTCATCACTCAAAGAAATAACAGTCTTGTAATTTTTATAATTTAGAAGTCATAAGTCGCCCACTGATGACCGGTCTTACGCAAGGAGATAAAAAAGGGGACAACACAATAAGACAAAAATACTGTGGAACGATATATATTTATTATCGGCCACAGCTAAAACCCCACCAAATGTAAAATAACATATAACAATAAAGTAATAATAGACAGTGCTGACAGGGAACTCCACACTTCCACCATACCTCACCTAAACCAAGTCAACTAAACTCCGCCTCCATCTCCCATATATCTGATCCACCAAATACCACCTTAAAATCAAGGAACCCTACCTCAGCACTGCCTCCCTGCCTCCGCTGTGACAAAGGGGGAAAAAATTAAAAACCAAAGCCCAACCCAAACCCCCCCAATAACCAAAATAAAGGGAGGGAGGGTGGGGATTTCCTTCACGAGTCTACCTCAGCAGAAAAAGGCGCGCAGAGCCACAGAGCATGCACCTAATATACAATCCTGAAGCCCCGCCGCTAAAATTCGCGCTCTAACTCCTCACGCGCTAAGCCCCTGCTCATCTAAAAATCCTCCTTGCGTCCTGGCATCAGGGGCAACTTAAGGGCCCTACGCCTGAGTTGCTTCAGGCCTTCATAAGTCGCCCACTGATGACCGGTCGTACGCAAGGAGATAAAAAAGGAGACAACACACTAAGACACAAATACTGAACCTTGGAATGATATATATTTATTATCGGCCACAGCTAAAACTCCACCAAATGTAAAATAACATCCTATACTATAAAAGAGTAAGGCTTGACGTGTCCGTCGCCAAGCCTCCTCTGCGCATGTGCATGGTGTGGGCGTGCTGCGGCGGTTGGGTGCGCACGCAGCCAACCGCCGCAGCACGCCCACAGGGTGCTGTGGAGGTTGGATGCGCGCTGAGCCGGGTGCGCGCGCCACCTGCCGCAGCACGCCCAAAGCGTGTTACGGAGGTTGGATGCGCGTGCAGCCGAGTGCGCGCGCGCCACCCGCCGCAGCACCACCAAAGCGTGTTGCGGAGGTTGGATGTGCGCCCAGCCAAGTGCGCACGCAGCCACCCACCGCAGCACGCCCACCGCGTGCTTGGGCCATTGAATGCACGCGGCATAGGGTGCGCACGCAGCCAACCGCTGCATCCAGAAATAGCTTGAGGCGCGCGAAAACGCCTCAGAGAAAACAGCGGGGAGCGGAGCGGGGAGCGGAGCGGAGAGCGGAGCGGAGAGCGGAGCGGAGAGCGGAGCGGGGAGCGGAGCGGAGAGCGGAGCGGAGAGCGGAGCGGAGCGCGGGGAGTGGAGAGCGGAGCGGAGAGCGGAGAGGAGAGCGGAGAGGAGAGTGGAGAGCGGAGAGCGGAGCGGAGAGCGGAGCGGAGAGCGGAGAGCGGAGAGCGGAGCGGAGAGCGGGGAGCGGAGCGGAGAGCGGAGCGGAGAGCGGAGAGCGGAGCGTGGAGAGCGGAGAGCGGAGAGCGGAGCGAAGAGCGGAGAGCAGAGCGGAGAGCAGAGCGGAGCGCGGGGAGCGGAGCGGAGAGCGGGGAGCGGAGAGCGGAGAGCGGAGCGGGGAGCAGAGAGCGGGGAGTGGAGAGCGGAGCGGAGAGCGGAGAGCGGAGCGTGGAGAGCGGAGAGCGGAGAGCAGAGCGGAGAGCGAGGAGCGGAGCGGAGAGCAGAGCAGAGCGCGGGGAGCGGAGCGGAGAGTGGAGCGGAGAGCGGGGAGCGGAGAGCGGGGAGCAGAGAGCGGAGAGCGGAGCGGGGAGCGGGGAGCGGGGAGTGGAGAGCGGAGAGCGGAGCGGGGAGTGGAGAGCGGAGCGGGGAGCAGAGAGCGGGGAGCAGAGAGCGGGGAGCGGAGAGCAGGGAGCGGAGAGCGGAGCGGAGAGCGGAGAGCGGAGCGTGGAGAGCGGAGAGCGGAGCGTGGAGAGCGGAGAGCGGAGAGCAGGGAGCGGAGCGGAGAGCAGAGCGGAGCGCGGGGAGCGGAGCAGAGAGTGGAGCGGAGAGCGGGGAGCGGAGAGCGGGGAGCGGAGAGCGGAGCGGGGAGCAGAGAGCGGGGAGTGGAGAGCGGAGCGGGGAGCAGAGAGCGGGGAGCAGAGAGCGGGGAGCGAGAGCAGGGAGCGGAGAGCGGAGCGGAGAGCATGGAGCGGGGAGCGGAGCGGAGAGGGGAGCAGAGAGGGGAGGGGAGTGGGGCGGAGAGGGGAGCAGAGAGGGGAGTGCAGAGCGGGAAGCGGAGCGGGGAGTGCAGAGTGGAGCGGGGAGCGCAGAGTGGAGCGGAGAGGGGAGCGGGGAGCGCAGAGTGGAGCGGAGTGGAGCGGAGAGGGGAGCGGAGCAGAGAGCAGAGCGCGGAGCGGAGCAGCTCAAGAGCAGAGCACACTTATCAATAGACTGCCCTCTGGGCAGGCTTTCCACCTAGTATAACAATAAAATAATAGAAAGTGCTGACAGGGAACTCCACACCTCCACCATACCTCACCTAAACCAAGCCAACTAAACTCTGTCCCCATCTCCCATACATCTGATCCACCAAATACCAACTAAAATCAAGGAACCCTACCTCAGCACTACCTACCAGCACCCGCCACAAGCTCCTCGCATAATCCCCTTATGCGAGAGCTCCCCCACAATAAAAAACAGGGCTTGCTTGATGCCCTCCTTGAGCCCAAGGATAAACATGTCCATGCACACATCGGTAAGATGCACTCCATCCTCCATATAATAAAGAAAAGCATCCTCCACCTCAAAGGGGAGATGCCGAACCGCCACACCAGAGATCTGCCGGATAAACCTCGCCATCCACCTGTTGACCTTCACACGGCAAAGCCCCCACAATTCAAACATTCATGCCGAAACTTGCACCCACCTCCAAATTTACACTGCCCCTCGTTGAACTGCCAACACAACCCCTTTTTTGGACCTGCCGGTGAGAAACCTGACCCTCCCCCACAGGCAGCACCTGGAAAGGGCAAAGCCCTCTGAGCCACCATTAATCGTAACCATAATGTGATATACATTTGATCCCAACCCATACCCGGGTGAGCGCCAAACGCTGCGGAAACTGCTCATCGTACTTCCACCAGGCCCAACCTCCATAAATACAATAAGCCTCCCAAATCCCATCCACGTAACAAAAAAGAGCCAAACAATGCTGAGGATTCTTCTCGCCCAAGACACTAGCCAAAATACAAAAAGCCCATAACCAATTGCCGCAAGACTTAGGTATCTTGCGATACCTCTTCTTTCGCTCCTCCTCCTCCTTAAGCCCCTCCTTGGATGACTCGTCCCTAACTCCTGCCGCCTTATCCAAAGGAAGTAAAGAAAAAAGCTCCACATACTCCCCTCGCCAAATCCTCTCCTTTAACTCCTGGTTCAAATGCAGCCCCAAAGGACCTGCAAAAGAAAAATAAGCATTCCTCTTTGCAACATCCAACACCCCCCCAACTCCCCAGGAGGACCCGACACCCCCCAACTCTTCTGACGTAACCATATTACTACTATTATCCCTTCCAACACTCCCACTAGACCCCCAAAAACCCGCCAAGCCTGCGCCAAATTGAACCCCCCGGCTCCCCATATCATTTGAACCCGACCAAGACTCAAAGGCAACCTGTAAAAGAGACAAAAAAGAACCCATCTCACCAACGACCCCATTACCTGTCGTAGGTGAGTTACACTTGTCCCCGCCGGAACAATCCAAACCTCCTGCTCCATGTTCACCAATCCCGCCTCCACAGCCGAATCCCCAACTCCTGGAACTCCATCTGCCCGGAAGCCAGACGCTGCCTGAGGACTCCGGTCCCGCACAGGAGAAACTGTGGACGAATACAATCTGACACGTTGAACATCAGCCCGCATGCCCATCTCACTATCCCGTACCTCCGGTGAGCAATTACTCTCAGTTGCACCTCCACAAACCCCCACACCCAAACCACTCTCTGCCCTCCGAGAGACATCCTCAACAACAGACTCCCAACCAACTCCTCACCCGCTCAAATCCGAGTCCTCAGAACCCGAGTTCCCCAAAACAACATTGCCCCTCACAGTACTAGCAGTTCCAGCCCCTCTCGCAGCACTCCTACCAGCTGACCGCTCCCTCGATTCTGCAGAAAAACCCCTCAATCGTCAAACAACAACCCTCTTGGTAGTGCTCACCACACCACCCCTCCGACCAGAAACCGGAGAATCCGTAGAAACGGAAACAGGCCTCGAGCTCCTACCTGACACCCTCCTGGAGGAGCTGAAGCCCGCGCCAGGCCCAACTGCGTCACCTCCAGCCTCCACACGACTGACCACTCGCCCTCTGCCTCTCACCGACTCAGACCTCGTCCTCCCAGACGCTGGTCCACTGCTAGAATTACCATCCAGACTAAACCTCTCCGTGGATGAGAGGCCCTGGCCGGCCGACCTCCAACGTCCTGCTCCGCCGATAGTGCCTCCATCACTCTCCTCCTCGCCCACTCAACACTATGATACCTTGCCGCTGCTCGAACCTCCAAAATCAATTACTCCATTTCAAAGCCCTCCGTCATCACCTCACAAAAACGCACGCTGACGCAGCTGCAGATATCCTTCATGAGTCTACCTCAGGAGAAAAAGACGCGCAGAGCCACAGAGCATGCGCCTAATATACCCACCTGAAGCCCCGCCCCTAAAATTCCCGCTCTAACTCCTCACGCGCTAAGCCCCTGCTCGTCTAAAAATCCTCCTTGCGTCCTGGCGTCAGGGGCAACTTAAGGGCCCTACACCTGAGTTGCTTCAGGCCTAGAGAATGTATAGAATGTCTAGGAAATGTATCTTCAATAATAATCAGGGTTATTCAGAGAGTGCTGATCTGGCCCCGAAATGTCACCAAACAGGTAATTTCCCCGTACGATGACATTTCAGGGCCATTCGGCTATTCAGAGAGCAGGCAGTTCTCCAAATTTTGGTGAATTTCCAGCAAGTACGATGCCTGTTCAGCGGCAGTGAAATCCCCCATATAGACGCAAATGGTTAATCTATTCACAGACACCAAACAGCAGGGAAAAGTTGCCGAAATGCCCTGCTGTTCGGTGTTTTCATTCAGCAGGTTTATTCAGGCGAATCCCATAGACTTCAATGTTAAAAATATTCCCTTTTTTTCAATATCTAATAAAACATTTATCATTTTAATCTGCAGTAAAAAGTCTCTTTATTTACAGATTTTTTAGGATCTTTTAGGCATTTTTCGGTAAAAAAAATGTTGGCGTTTTTTTTTCCTTTCTGTAACAGACCTTTTTATTATCATTCATAGGATCTTATATGCAAATTCCAATAATTTATGTTAAGTAGTTTTTTTACAAACAGCGTTTCAATTTTCACACTTTTTACATATCTTTTTTTTCTTACCCTGTTCGTCAGCTTGTCTGCGTTTTCCGGCAGCTGGTCTGCGCTGTGTTCGACGGCTCATCAGCTTTTTTCAACGTGTTCGTCATGTATTTTGCGGCGGTTCCGATGTGTTTTCGCCAGTTGTTTAGCAGATTTGCAACGGGTTTTCCCTGCACTCCGGGGACACTGCGGTGAATGCAGAATTTACCGCAGGTTGGAGACCTTTGATTCCCCAAAGTGCGGGGAACGTGAGAGCACCGAATGTCGGTGACATTTTGGTGCTCTCTGAATAACCCCCAATGTCTTCTAGGTTTGGAAAGCATGTCTCTTGGTAAGTCAGATGGCAAAAATCAGCAGGAATGTCTCAAATTAACAAAGCGCGAAGGCCAATAAGGTTTTTAAACACCGAGAAATAATCATTATCGCACCATTTTATTTCTGCCATATTCCGAATATGACAAGTTTCCCAGAAATTTGAGTTATTTAATCCAAAGCCACCTTTTTCACAGACAGCCAGGCCAGGGTCTCTATCATTTAATATGGCTCAGGGTGGCTCTTCCTGCCAAGAAAATTAGGACGATGGGGAGTGGGGACCTTTGGTAGAATAAAATAATAATAAGAGTAAAATAATGAAGGATAATAATTTGTATTGCAGATTGTTAAAAATGACTGAATTAAAAAATAAATAAAACAAAAAGCTATTTTCTTTAGGGGATATAGCTGGATCAGAATATTCTGAGGTCAATGTACAGGAGAAAAGAATATTATTCTAGCAGTAATAATAAAAGCGTAGTATTAATAATAATGATGAAATAGTAATGTAATATTAATAATAATCGTAGTAATATTAAAATACTTATGTAGTAATAATAATTGAACTAGTAATAACAAAATATTAATGTAGTAGTAATAATAATTAAATAGTAATGTAGTAATAATATTAGCAATGTAGTAGTAGTAATAATAATAATACAAATAAAATAGTAAAGTAAAATTAATAATAGTAATACTGACGCAGTAGTACTACTAATAATAAATAATGAAATACTGCTAATAACGAAATAGTAGTAATAATAATATAATAGTAATGTAATAATAATAATAGTCATAATAATGAAATAGTAAGGTAAAATTATAATAATATGGAGGCAGTAGTAATAATAATAATAAATAATTAAATACTACTAATAATGAAATAGTAGTAATAATAATATAATAGTAATGTAATAATAATAGTAGTAATAATATTGACATAGTAAGGTAAAATAATAATAATACGGATGCAGTAGTAATAATAATGAATAATGTAATAATAATAGTAGTCATAATAATGAAATAGTAAGGTAAAATAAGAATAATATGGAGGCAGTAGTAATAATAATAAATAATGAAATAATACTAATAATGAAATAGTATTAATAATAATATAATAGTAATGTAATAATAATAGTAGTCATAATAATGAAATAGTAAGGTAAAATAATAATAATAATATGGAGGCAGTAGTAATAATAATAAATAATGAAATACTACTAATAATGAAATAGTATTAATAATAATATAATAGTAATGTAATAATAATAGTAGTAATAATATTGACACAGTAAGGTAAAATAATAATAATAATACGGTTGCAGTAGTAATAATAATAATAAATAATGAAATACTAATAATAATGAAATAGAAGTAGTGATAATAATATAATACTAATGTAATAATAATAGTAATAATAATAATGAAATAGTAAGGTAGTAAAAATACCAGTAGTAGTAGTAGTAATAATAATAATAAAATAGCAAGGTAATATTAATTATAATATAGTAATACTAATCGGTTAATAAAATAGTAGTTCAGGAATAACAATATAATAGTAATAATATAGACTAGTAGTATGGCAATAATAATAGAATAGCCATTTAACAGATGGGAAAGGTAATGGACTGAAGATATCTCTGACTAAAAAGAATTCAGTAACTGCAAGCATTGCGACTTTTACTTTATTTAGTTCCACAGAATCTGATTCCATCCAGAAATTAACAAACAGGACCCATTTGAGTAAGATACCAGGACAAACATTTTCCGATATAGAATTCATTTTCTGTAAAATCTGCTCCTTTCGCATGGATTCACTCTTCCCACATTCCTTTCTCTTCACATTACGCAGTGAGCTGGCAGCAACTCAACACAACCCCACAAGAGAAATGGTCAAAGAAAGAAAAAAAGACATTACCATCACCAAAAATAAAAAAAGATTTGTCAGGTTTCTTACGGTAAAGGATTTGTGTGGGGTAATTTGAAATGTGACATGAATCATGCAAAATAAACTATTCCACGCCTTCCACATGTTGCTGGAAACAATTAAAAACAACATATTGCCACATTGTTTCATGTAATCATTTTTACTTTATTTGGAATAAAGCCTTAATTGTTGTAAAGTGTTTTTTTTTATGGAATTGCCAATTTGCATATAATTATTTTCTTGTGTATTCGTAGGATTAATTCGTGAGGATGAATGGCTGTCTGTTTTCCCACGTGTGCCCGCATCATGCCATTGGTTATACTGTGCGCCAGTAGGGGGCCCTCCAGGTTTTCACATTCCTCTTGTCATAACTCATATCACTCTTTATGTAAGAGAAAACATGACAACTCGTGTTTATGCGTTCTCTATTTGCACAGCTGTTGAAAGGCAACTTTGCTTTTACTCAAAGTAAAATCTACAGCAGGCGATAGACGTGATGGATGCAAACGTGGTCCCATTGATGAATGGATAAAAATGGAATTTTAAATGGTACAAATTTATTTTCCTTTCCCCACGGTGAATTACATCACAAAGAAGCCTACAAAGCACAGCTGGGCTTCCTAGAACACACTTGACTTGTGTGAAAAGGGAACACATTATATATAGCGTAGACCCTGTCTGAACGTTGCCTATCCTGACTTGCCGGTAAGAGGTACCCAGCAGTTTGTGGCTACACAGGTTTATCTGCTGGTGTAGTTTGTAACTCATTACATGTCACAAGCTTGTCTTTTTTGTCGCATAATCCCAAATAAATACATATTAGGGTTCCTGATCATCCCAAACCTAACCTGTGCTCTGCCTTATTGTGATGTAGGAGGGCTCTCTTATCGGAGCTGCCCCTCTCCACTTCGTGGCATGCCAAGGCAAGCAGAGATGATAATACAATGATCAGATCTCCTGCTTATGAGGATTTGTAGTGATCATAATGAGATTATTAACAACGCGGCTTCCAAAAAACACCAATTATTATTATAATCCTTTATTTATATAGCGCCACAAATTCGGCAGGACTTCACAAGGTCAGTGTACAAGGGGTTAATACATTAGAAAACTCACATGGATGATACGGCCTCATTCAGGGGGACCTTGTTCCCAAGGGAACTTGCAATCTATGATATGTACAAGTATTTTGTGAGGTTTCTTGCCCAAGGACACTCACTGGTGGCGTCTTCTGAGTGGGATCGAGTTGTCTTGATTGTAGAGCAGTGACCTGGTGGTTAGGTTGAACCCGCTTCTCGTAAAGTCGAAACTTGCTTCTCCACAGTTGTATTGGAGGGATGTGCTGAACGGGATTTGACTTGCTTCTCCACTAGAGATGTGCACCGCTGAAAATTTTGTTTCTTTTTATTTCCAGGTGTTTTTTTTCGTTTCGGGTCGTTTCGGACCATTTTCGTTTCGATTCAGGGATTCGATATCGATTCAAAATTTCAAATATGCAGCATATGAATCCGCACACTGCCGGGCAGCACCTCTACAGTATAATAATGCCGCATACGATTCCGCACACTGCCGGGCAGCACCTCTACAGTATAATAATGCAGCATATGAATCCTCACACTGCCGGGCAACACCTCTACAGTATAATTAATGCAGCATATGAATCCTCACACTGCCGGGCAGCACCTCTACAGTATAATAATGCAGCATATGAATCCACACACTGCCGGGCAGCACCTTTACAGTATAATTAATGCAGCATATGAATCCTCACACTGCTGGGCAGCACCTTTACAGTATAATTAATGCAGCATATGAATCCTCACACTGCCAGGCAGCACCTTTACAGTATAATTAATGCAGCATATGAATCCGCACACTGCCGGGCAGCACCTTTACAGTATAATTAATGCAGCATATGAATCCGCACACTGCCGGGCAGCACCTCTACAGTATAATAATGCAGCACATGAATCCGCACACTGCCGGGCAGCACCTTTACAGTATAATTAATGCAGCATATGAATCCTCACACTGCCAGGCAGCACCTCTACAGTATAATTAATGCAGCATATGAATCCGCACACTGCCGGGCAGCACCTTTACAGTATAATTAATGCAGCATATGAATCCTCACACTGCCAGGCAGCACCTTTACAGTATAATTAATGCAGCATATGAATCCGCACACTGCTGGGCAGCACCTTTACAGTATAATTAATGCAGCATATGAATCCTCACACTGCTGGGCAGCACCTTTACAGTATAATTAATGCAGCATATGAATCCACACACTGCTGGGCAGCACCTTTACAGTATAATTAATGCAGCATATGAATCCTCACACTGCCAGGCAGCACCTCTACAGTATAATTAATGCAGCATATGAATCCTCACACTGCCGGGCAGCACCTTTACAGTATAATTAATGCAGCATATGAATCCACACACTGCCAGGCAGCACCTTTACAGTATAATTAATGCAGCATATGAATCCGCACATTGCTGGGCAGCACCTCTACAGTATAATAATGCAGCATATGAATCCTCACACTGCCAGGCAGCACCTCTACAGTATAATTAATGCAGCATATGAATCCTCACACTGCCGGGCAGCACCTTTACAGTATAATTAATGCAGCATATGAATCCACACACTGCCAGGCAGCACCTTTACAGTATAATTAATGCAGCATATGAATCCACACACTGCTGGGCAGCACCTTTACAGTATAATTAATGCAGCATATGAATCCTCACACTGCCGGGCAGCACCTTTACAGTATAATTAATGCAGCATATGAATCCTCACACTGCTGGGCAGCACCTTTACAGTATAATTAATGCAGCATATGAATCCACACACTGCCGGGCAGCACCTCTACAGTATAATTAATGCAGCATATGAATCCTCACACTGCCGGGCAGCACCTCTACAGTATAATTAATGCAGCATATGAATCCACACACTGCTAGGAAGCGCCTCTCTACAGTATAATTAATGCAGCATATGAATCCGCACACTGCCGGGCAGCGCCTCTCTGCAGTATAATTAATGTAGCATATGAATCCACACACTGCCGGGCAGCACCTCTACAGTATAATTAATGCAGCATATGAATCCACACACTGCCGGCCAGCGCCTCTACAGTATAATTAATGCAGCATATGAATCCACACACTGCTAGGAAACGCCTCTCTGCAGTATAATTAATGTAGCATATGAATCCACACACTGCCGGGCTGCACCTCCCTACAGTATAATAATGCAGCATAAAATGAAAAACCAACTGAACCGAATGACCTGAAATGATCCGAATCACCGAAATGATCCAAACACCGAAATGAGCCGACTCACCGAATCAACCAGATTTAACGAATCGACCCGAAATTTCAAATCAACCGAAGTATCGAATAGAATGACTCGAAATTTCGAATCGATCCGAAATTTCGTGTCGTCGACATTTCAGATTCGGGATGCCCTCTGAAGCACGAAAATGGTAAATTTCGTCTGAAAATTGATTCGGTACGAAACAAATTGCACATCCCTATTCTCCACGGTCGAAGGGCAGAGATGTTACCACTGGACTCCACAGCTGATATTATGTGGTAGGCGAGTATGTACCGTTAGGTGTCTTGCCCAAAGACACTTACTTACCTATAGAATATAAAAATAATATATAGAAATTACAGTAACACCTTGTATCTGTGCTGTACAGGGATTTTTTTTAACATATTGTGCTTTATTGAAAAATTGAAAAGACATACATAGTCAATATCACCAGTGCAGAATATATCAGGAGATAAGGGATTTCCATTCATTATAACCCCCTGAATCTTATCCATGTACAGCAGTGAGTGACCCCAGAGCTCTCCCTGCATTCTGCCCTCTTCTGGCTGTTGTAATGCAGCAGTAAAGTTTGTTAAACCGGAATCTTGCATTGAAAAAGTATGTTGTATTCGATTTCATAGACTAATTTTTATTTTTTATTAACTATGTTGTAATGGAACATAAAGTATACACGTTTCAGTAGTGAAAGGGTTACAAATATATGCACATCATATTCATCGGTATGGTGCAAGAAATCCAACTTATAAATCCCGTTCAGCCAGGTATAGTTTCTTTATGGTGTAGATCTTCTATGTTTCTTATTCTGATACTCAGCATTCCTACTGACACATCTATTTTTTTTTAAAAAAAGGATAATAAAAATAATATGTTGAAAAGCAAAAAAAGAGCATTGTCTGTTGCACATTTTATCCATTATAGTGTATCACTTTGATACGATAAAATAAAAACCTCTATTTTTTTTTTCTTTTATCGTAAAACTAACACGAGTCACTATTTCAAAACACATTTTGATACTTTAGAACTCTGACAGGCTGGCATGTGTAACTTATCAATACTCACATAAGCCTTACGACACCGGGCTGATAAAACGGTCTAGACATAAACTTGAGATATTACAAATGTTTAAGATAAGTGGAAAATGTATTTTCATTTACAATAGATGCAGATCTTGACCACCTGCATCCCTGAAGGACTTGCGAGGCAGGAAGTATCCTTGATTTCGAAATGTATCTAAATATGAAGGCTGCAAATTAACAACAGATTTTTTTCTGTCCTCTAAAAGGGATTTTATCTGATCTTGCACGTTGCTTCCAAAAGCATTTTATTGTTGCTACAATCATGAGAAATGACCACAAAGTAGATTTCTTTAGTAGTGAGGCCTTAAAGAGCATTTTGTTTGGCTTCTATAGGGAACAGTAGCAAACGGCAATTAAGTTTCAAGTCTTGTAGTACGTCGCTTTAGACTCAATTAGCTTAACATAATGGAGGCTTTATGACACACGAGCCCACAAGGGATCAGAGACGGTCACGTGCTTTAAAGTGATATTTTGGGGGAAAAAAAACTTTAGTTTCCAGTTGGTAAAAATAAAATATCCTAAAATGTCCTGCTTTTTGTTAAAAAAGGAGTTTTGAAACATATTTATTCCACTGTAGAATAATCAGCCTATCTGATCACTATGGTAACACCTAGTAGGCATTCTTCAGGCTTGGTGGTCATTATCCAGTTATGGTCCACGAACAAACAAAACCAGGGCCCTCAGTCATCCATCAACAGCAGATTTAATGGTGAACGTGATGGCTTTTTGGCCCTACACAAGCCTTACTATACATGAGCTTTTCTATGTCAGAAAATATAGACAAGCAAAAGCAATTATGCGGAATTTGCGGATACAGATTTGGATCTTGGTCCAAACACTTCTCCAGCAAGTGTCCTTGGGCATGGCAGCTAACAATATGTAAGCGCCTGCCTTACAATATATAGAGTTACATGGTAAAATAGTTCGAAAAAAGACCAATGTACATCAAGTTCAACATTCCACATATCCCTATGGCTGCTGTTGATCCAAAAAAGTTCAAAAAACCCCACTTGGTGTAAAAAGGTTTGCCCAAATCCATCTATGTCTGTTTGTCCAGTGCATTATCCCCTTGTTCATATACCTTGCACAGCCAGGGGTCAAGTCTTACAAAATAGATGGGGAATTCCTCAATATTTCTGACCCTTAACCCCTTCACTACCAAGTGATTAAAAAAAAAACATTGTCACAAACCGGTGTTTTTTTGTGAAATCATTTGTAATTAATTGTAAACTAAGAAATATTTGAGCTTATATCCATTATATTTCTTACTGCAAATAACCTATTGTGGCCAGTAGGTGGTGCCATCTACTGCCAAATTGAGTTAGAGGTTTGAGTGACTGGTCTATTTTCTTTTTTTCCCTGCATCGGCTGCTAAAAGCCTGATATTTCACAGTTTTCAGCAGCTGATTTTACCGTTTTAGCTCTTTGAGCACTATGCCCACAGGGCTAAAACTTTGGGGGCACCTTCTGCAGCCCAAAAACAAACGAAATTCGTTTGCAGCAAACAAATTTCATTTGCTTTTGGGCTGCAGATCAGCATATCGAGATATCTCGATTTTGGGGCACCAGATGGTGCCTTTGAAGCCCGAGATATCACGATATCGGTAGTGAAAGGGTTAATTGACGATCTCTTGCACGTGACCCACCATCTACCACACAAATTGAATACACACGCACGTATAAATTAGAGCTAGGTTTTAGATGATCATTATGAAACACATGATGTTTATGAGAACTTCAAGGGACACTCTAATCATCCTGGCCAGAATGTGAGGAATGCCGCCCCTTATCCCCCATCCCCTCAGCTCCCCCGATTTGGAGACATCGATGGGTGAAGTGGGGCGTTTCTTCCACACCACCCAGTGTCACGAGCAACTGGTGTTTTTTTTTAATTTCCCGGCTGACGGTCACCAGATTGGTCACAAGTGACATCGGCACACAGAGAGCGTGCCGACGTCACCCTATCTGCCCGGGATAGTGAGTGGTCTCAGAGAGGCAGCGATCGATCAGGTCTGTGCACCACCGATCTATCATTCTGCACAGCCGCTGCGGAACTTGCATTCATAAAGTGCTCAGGTCCCGTAGCTGTGTACAGCGAGCAGTTCCTACACTACGCAAGTTGTGTAGCAGCGCAAATTGCACAGAAAGGCTTCAGGGACTTCTGGATTTGGATGTCATTGAGCCGAAGAGGAGGAGCAGTGCTCGGCGAGGGAGAAAAGTTGTGTAAGGTTACCTGGAAGAAAAACATAATTATTGGGCAGAGGTTGTCGGCAGCATCTGCCTAATTATTTAAGGGCAAAAAAAGGGAACTTTGTTTATCAATAGTGTATCCCTTTTTCTAAACAAAAAAAAATAACCACCTAGAGTAAGGACCAATAGGAAGCGCCGTTCCCAACTCAATAATAGTAGTGGAACTGCATTCCCACATATTCCTGCTGGATTTCACCTCTGTGTATGGCGCTGTGGAATCTACTGATGTAATTTAAATACCATATAAGAGTAAACATTAATTTTTCTGCTACTGACATTTGTTTCTCTATTCAAGCACCATAAAATATTTTTTTCACAACAGGAGAGACACATTGACCACTCACTACTATTCATGGTAATACAGGGAAAGTGCCAGGTTTTCATTTATGTAGATTGACAGTCGAATGTTAATATATTTTGATATTCTGGAAAATAACTGAATATCTATTTTGCTTATCTGTTAGGGAAACACAGGTGATTCTGCAACATTAACCAGTGCACATACAACTTAGGGATGTGCGTTTCGGGTTTCGGAATTTCGGAATTTTCACGAAATGTCCCGATTCGTGTTTTCGGATTCGGCCGATTTTCCGAATCGGACCCGAAAACCGACAGATCCGAAAAGTTTTCCGAGCCGAAACGAAAATGTTTCGAAGTTTTCGAATGAACTTGAAATGTGTCAAATCGAAATTTATTTTCCCTCTATTCATGATTTCGGTTCCATTCGTGATTTCGGTTCCATTTCGGTAATTCTGGACATCGTATATTTAACTATTATCGGTTATATCGCTGATTCTGTAAATTTTGTATTTGTAAATGCGTATTTTTGATCAACTATTTTTCCATTTTAAAACCTTTTGTTCTGGTTTTTATTTTTAAAGTCAGACCATTTGGGTCAGTTTAGCGTTTTTTAAATCGTTTTGTTCATTTTTTTTTGTTCCTTGGCTTTCATACCATTTTTTTAATGTGATTAAATAAAGTTGTGAAATGTATATTCATAAGAAAAAAAGGATCTTTATTTAATAAAAAAAACCACGATAGAATCGCCAGAATTATCGTATCGACAGAATCAATTATCGGATCCGAAAAGCAAACCAAAAATTTATTATAAAAAAATATATAAAGTATAAAAAAAGTAAACCATAGTAGTTTACATCAAAACGAATAGAGTTAGACACTTTGAAACGAGGAGAACAGACGTTCCGAAAAAAACCAAAATTTCCGAAATCACGAAAAGTCGATCCAAAAAACGAGCAAAGTGACCCGAAAACACGAAAAATGGTCGATATTCCGAAAAAAAATGTACACGAAAAACGAGCTGAACCGAACCGAATCGAAACAGAAATCGGTCGAAACGAGCCGAATCGAAAATTTTAAGCATCCGAACGAATCGAACCGAATCCAACCGAAAAAAAAATCGGTGCACAAGTCTACTTCATTGCAAAATATTCAGGATTATTCAAAGAGATTCAAAAAGTCAATGCACGCTCGGTGACTTTTCGTTCCATTCACTTCGGAGCAATTCAGCGATCCTAGTTCGTCGACACTGTGGTGTATTCAGCAAGCACCACCGGGCCCCCGTAGTGCAGGGAAATCTTGCTGCAAACCGGCCGAACATTCGCCGCAAACCCACAGAACACTAACCGAACACTCACCGAAAGACGCAGAAAACAGCTGGATTAACCCCACCGAACATGCCGGAGAAACCCGACTAGCTGCCGATCACAGCGCAGAGCAGCCACCGGAAAAACCCAACACGCAGATGAAGGAGGTGAAAAAAAAACAGTACGCTTGAACGGTTGAAATTTGAAACGCTGTTTGCAAAGAAACTACTGAACGAAAATGTCTGAAATTTACCCATAAGATCCAATGAATGATAATAAAAAGGGCTGTTACAGAAAAAAGAAAACACGATTTTAAAAAAAAAGTAAAAATAATGTTGACAAAAAATCCCGAAAAATGCCTAAAAGATCTTAAAAAAAATCTAAAAATAAAGAGACTCTTTACAGCAGAATAAAATAATACATGGTTTATTAGATATTGAATTAAAATGGGAATATTTTTAACACTGAAGCCTATGGGATTCGCCTGAATAAACGTGTCGAATGAAACCACTGAACAGCAGGGCAATTCAGCAACTTTTCACTGCTGGGTTTTGTTCTCTGAATAGACGAAGCATTGCTTCTCTATGGGGATTTCACTGCCCTCGAACAGGCACCGTATGTGCAGGCAATTCGCCAGGATTTGGCAAACTGCCTGCTCTCTGAATAGCCGAATGGCCCCGAAATGTCACCGTACTCTGAATTTCACTGTTCGGTTACCTTTCGGTCACAATCGGATCTCTTTGAATAAGTCCCATTGTGTTCTCATTAAAGGGACACTCTATTATTCACCCTGACCACTTTATTGTTTTAAAGGGGTCAGACTGTGAGGAGTGCCCCCCTCCTTCTCCCCTGATTGGGCAGCAAATGCTGGACGAGGAGGAGTTTCTTCCACTCCACCCAGCATCACTAGTAGTCGGGATTTTTGAATTTCCGGGCTGCTGATAACCAGATAAGTCACTAGTGACGTTAGCATGCCAAAAGTGTGCCGACATCACCATCTCTGTGACCAATCGTGGCTCAGACAGGCAGAGATGGATCGGATCTGCGTATGCGTACAGCTCCGCTCCACCTTTCTGCAAAGGCGCTACAGGAACCTGCGTACGAAACGTATGCATGCCCCGTAGCGGTGCGCAATTTGTGGTTTCTAGAGATGTGCATTCATTTCAGAAAAATTCGGTATTTGGAACGAAATTTGATAATTCGTATTTCGGAAGTACTCCCGAATAACGAATCGATATGATCCGAATTTGAAACAATTTTCGTTTCAAATACCGAATTTTTCTGAATAACAAATTTATTTTGTTTTACACTGTGTCATCATCATAAAAGAAAAATTTGAATAATTGATATCAACTATCGAATTTGAAATGAACTATCAAATGGTTCAACTATCGAATTTGAAATGAACTATCAAATACATGTAGCGCTCACCCCCGAAGGAGCCGCTGAATAAACCTCGGGATAGTCTCACCGCACTAGGAAATAACTATACACCAGCACTGTTGTGGATTTTTCTATATTATATTCTTTACTGATCCCAATAAAGCAGCAGATAATAAGCATATACGGTATTTGAGTAACAAGAATTCGTAGCGCGGGAAAAACACGCGGCGGTAAAAGAAAACCGGTTAACCCCCTCAGTTCTGGATTGTAAGTCCCGTGAATAATAGCTCAAAAATATATATGTGTGTTGTTTAGGGTACCCGGGTACTGTGTTCAACTGGCCAGTGAACGAAAAGAGCAATCTTCGACTAGTCACCGTTGGGACCCTGTGAATTTAAACAATATTACAGCGTGTGTTTCTGTTTTGGAACTGTGGTCTGGAAGCCTCTCACCAATCCGATGAACGAAACTGTCCAGCACTCGATGCCTCGATCAAAAGATCTTCTCCGCGGTGTACTGGGACTCCGTGCCACCGAATCTGCTCCCTGCTTGCCAAATCTCCGCAACTGGAACAACGATCTGCTTCCTGCAGTCCCAATCGATCAGCGCGGTCTCCTAATTTTGGGTCCTGCCGGATCTAGCTTGTTCTCCAGACCTCTCAGCGCTGTGTAGGTAGGTCTCAACACGGTCACTGTCCCTATCCCCAGCACCAGTAAGACAGCGTCTGTACTCCGGCCTGGTTGCGATCCCTGACAGCTCCAACGTGCGTCCTCCACCTTTCACTGCTCCTCTCACTCTGACCATGCCTTGCACGAGGCTGCTGATCTGTTTCCTCTTCCTTGTACCCCCCCTTCCTGTCTTCACACAAAGGATGATGGTAAATGTAGTTCGGTTTTGTCCAGCATAGTCCACAATGTCTCTGTCTCCCTCTGGTGGCAGCAATAGTTCAATGCACCAGAATACAGTGTTTTTAAAGCAGCGCTACATACATATCAACTATCAAATTTGAAATGAACTATCAAATGGATCTACTATCGAATTTGAAATGATCAAATGAACTATCAAATACATATCAACTATCGAATTTGAAATGAACTATCAAATTGATATCAACTATCGAATTTGAAATGAACTATCAAATTGATATCAACTATCGAATTTGAAATGAACTATCAAATTGATATCAACTATCGAATTTGAAATGAACTATCAAATACATATCAACTATCGAATTTGAAATAAACTATCAAATGGATATCAACTATTGAATTTGAAATAAACTATCAAATGGATATCAACTATCGAATTTGAAATGAACTATCAAATGGACACCCCCAGACCGGGTGAGAGAAATGGTGGCGGGGTCGGGCTCCTGCTCTCTCCCACCTGCACCTACCAGCATCTCCCTCCACCCCCATCCCTCTCCTTCTCCTCCTTCGAGACACACTGCATCCGCCTGTTCTCTCCTCTGGCTCTCAGGGTGGCAGTCATCTACCGCCCACCGGGACCAACCTCCCAGTTCTTTGACCACTTTGCTACCTGGCTTTCTCACTTCCTGTCTTCTAATCTTCCATGCCTAATTCTCGGGGACTTCAACATTCCCATTGACGATCCTTCCGCTCCTGCTGCCTCCAAACTTCTTTCACTCACGTCCTCCCTTGGACTCACACAATCCTCCCTCCTTCCTACCCACCGCGATGGTCACGTTATTGACCTGGTCTTTTCCAACCTCTGCTCCATTTCTGAGTTCAAATGTCGCCCTTTCCCCATCTCTGACCACCACCTTCTCTCTTTCAACCTATCTGGACTTCCTAAACACCCTGCTCCCCCACCCCGCACACACACTCGCAGAAATCTACATGCTGTGGACCCCCATCAATTCTCCAACCTACTTCACCACCTCCCTCATACCTCATCCTTCACCTGCCCTGATGCTGCCACTGATCACTACAACACTACGCTTATCTCTGCTCCAGACACTCTTGCTCCTCTTCGACTCTGCAAGGCCCCACGCCGCCAGCTTCAGCCCTGGCACACCCTCCAGACTCGCTACCTGCAAAGATGCTCCCGCGCCGCAGAGCGTGCCTGGAGGAAATCCCGCTCTGAAGCTGATTTTGTTCACTTCAAGTTTATTCTCCGGTCATACACCTCTGCCCTCCACTTGGCCAAACAATCCTTCTTCTCATCTCTTATATCTACGCTGTCCTCCAACCCTAAACGGCTCTGGTCCACCTTCAACACCCTCCTCCACCCACCTGCACCTCCCCCCTCAGCTGCCTTCAGCGATCAAGACCTGGCAGACTACTTCCTCAGTAAAACTCTAACTATCAGAAGCAACATCCCAACACAAGATAGTTATCTGCCACCTCCACTCCCACAGGTCCCCTCTGCCACCCTCTGCCGCTTCCTCCCAACCACTGAGGAGGAAGTCAATTCCTTATTGTCCTCCTCACATCTCACCACGTGCCCGCTCGACCCCATTCCCTCACATCTAATTCCTCCCCTCTCCTCCTCCCTCACCCCTGCTCTCACACACATCTTCAACCTATCTCTCTCCACTGGCTCCTTTCCATCCGCCTTCAAACACGCGCTAGCTACCCCTTTACTAAAGAAACCATCCCTAGACACCAACTCTCCATCCAACTACCGCCCTGTATCCCTGCTTCCCTTCACATCAAAGCTCTTAGAAAAACTAGTCTTCAACCGCCTCTCCCTCTTCCTGTCCTCCAATTCCCTACTTGACCCCCTGCAATCTGGCTTCCGTCCGCTACACTCAACTGAAACTGCCCTCACCAAAGTCACCAACGACCTCCTAACTGCTAATAAACACGGCCACTATTCTATTCTCATCCTGCTTGACCTCTCGGCTGCTTTTGACACTGTTGACCACCCCCTCCTTCTACAGACCCTCAACTCTCTGGGTCTCGGTGACACTGCACTTGCTTGGGTTGACTCCTATTTATCCAACAGGTCCTTCTGTGTGTCCTTTGCTGGTAACTCCTCCTCTTCATTGCCTCTATCTGTTGGTGTACCTCAAGGCTCTGTCCTTGGTCCTCTGCTCTTTTCCATCTACACCTCCTCCCTGGGCAAAATCATCAACAGCTTTGGCTTTAATTACCACCTCTACGCTGATGACACTCAGATCTACCTCTCTACCCCTGATCTCTCTCCCCCTGTCCTTTCAAAAGTCAGTGACTGTTTATCTGGCATCTCCTCCTGGATGGCCTCCCACCACCTAAAGATCAACATGTCAAAGACTGAGCTCCTACTTATTCCTCCCTCTAATGCCTCCCCACCTCCTGACTTCTCTATCACGGTGGAGGGTATCACCATCTCCCCATCAAACCAAGTTCGCTGTCTTGGAGTTACACTGGACTCTGCTCTTTCCTTCATCCCCCCACATCAAGTCTCTTTCCTCCTCCTGCCGATACCAACTGCGTAATATTTCCAGAATTCGGCCATTTCTTACCGCTGTCACCACAAAACAACTCTTACACGCCCTGGTAATCTCCCGACTCGACTATTGCAATAATCTCTTATCTGGCCTCCCTCTGTCCCGCCTCTCCCCCCTACAATCCATCCTGAACGCCTCCGCCAGGCTAATTCACCTCACCCGCCGCTCTGTCTCTGCCGCTCCCTTCTGCGAGTCCCTTCACTGGCTCCCCATCCACTGCAGAATTAAGTTCAAAATCCTTATCCTTACCTACAAAACCCTCACTAACTCAGCGCCCCACTACTTGTCCTCACTAATCACCAAATACACCCCAGCCCGCTCCCTAAGGTCAAACAGTGACCTGCGCCTAGCTTCTCCCCGCATCACCTCTTCCCATGATAGACTGCAGGATTTCTCACGCGCAGCCCCCACTCTCTGGAACGCTCTCCCTCGTACTGTCAGACTTTCCCCTAACTTCTCTTCCTTCAAACGCTCCCTGAAAACATTCCTATTTAGGGAAGCCTACCACCCAACTCACTGATGCAACCATCAATCACTCTCACCTTACAGTCCTCTCCTCCTGTTTCCAACCCCAACCCTTCTAGATTGTGAGTTCCTAGTGGAATAGGGCCCTCATCTCCTCCTGTACTGTTTGTCAAATGTTGTTCAATGTATTGTAACCCTGTCTGTACTGTGCTTATTGTACAGCGCTGCGGAATATGCTGGCGCTTTATAAATAAATAATAATAATAATAAATAATAATATCAACTATTGAATTTGAAATCGATTTGAAATTTCAAATCAATCCAAAACTAAACAAAATTAGTTAGGAAATTCCAAAAACAAAATTATTTAAAAACTTAACGAAACGAAACTAAACAAAACTAATTTTTCTGCCATGCACATCCCTAGTTTCCCTGGCTAGGCAAGCGCAAATTGCATATTAAAGCTTCAGGGACTTCCGGGTTTGGGAGACCCCGAGCCAAACAGGAGGAGCTCCAAGCGACGAGGGGAAAAAAGGCAGTAAAAAAAACTTAAAAAATAAAAATGGCAATAATTAGGCAAAGACTGTCAGCAGGTTCTGCTCAATCAATTAAGGGCAAACAAAGGGAAGTCTATTTTTAATAAAGTATCCCTTTAATGATCTTCTTTTGAATATGGACAGTGATTGTGTCAGTGTTTTCATACACAGATTGCGTGTTTATCCTCCTGATTGTGCGCTCGCTCGTAGTGAATCAGCTTTACTACTCTTGTGGAATGTAAAAGACACAGGTTCTGCTCCTCAGAGGACATGTGAACATTTCAAGGTCACACACATCTCGAATATTTACATGATTGAGAACAACACTGGGAGTTTGGTGGCGGGTTCAGATCTCTTCCTCCATCAATTAATGTTTATCTTGCTCAGAGAGCTCCGAGGTAACCTTTCCAAGAACTAAATTGAATTTGATAGACAGGAATCACACCACGAAGGAAAGTGCCTCTACTGGTTTGTGGTAAAAAAAACTAAATCCGGGGGGGCGTGGCCAGCAGCGGATGAGAGAGGTCGCATGCAGTGAGAGCTCTGCTGTGATTTCAGCATTTCCAGCATTTTTTGACAGATTTTTAGCGATCCTCTCCCTCTGCTTTCAACTTGTTGGTGACCTGACACCCGCAGCGCATCGGAATCGCTGTTCCTCGGGCACGCAGAGACATTTTTGGGACGGTCGAAGTTCGGGCCTAGTTCGGCCTTGCGGTGGCGGCCATTTTGTGAAGCCTGGGGAGTTTCCTGCTGCACGTAGCGGATCTGAATCCCGGCCGTCGGCCTCACATTTTTACCCAGAGGGCCCCAGACAAAGAGACATCAGAGGTTTTTTGGCGTGGGACTGATTCCCGGCGGTCGACCATTCCTCTCTCCCTGAAGATGGGAAAAAAAACGCTACTTAAACGGAGCAGCGGATCGGTGAGTTCCAGACAGCGGGACATCAGGGAGTCCTTGGGGGTGGATGCCCTGCCAGAGCGACAGCCATCGCTTCTACCCTTCCCCTGGGGTATGGCTCGTCGGAAGAGGAGGATGGTTCCTGGTTATTGGGTGTCTGCCTGAGACTGACTGGTTGCCCTCGGGGTCCCGAGGCCGAGCTCCGGCAGCAATGAGCCCTGCTGCGCGGAAGAGGGCACAGAAAAAGCGCAAGAAGACTGTGGTGGCGACCTCTCCCGAGCCGCGGTTCTTGCCCCTGACCCCTATTGGGCTATACTGACGCAAACTTACCGCTCACAGAGGACGGGGATTTACCGCAGCCTGCCGTTCGCTCTCCTCGCTATGAGGTCCTGCAGCGGTTGCCCGCAGGGGAGATGGGAGCTCCTTCTGAGGAGGCGACTTCCTCTGGAGAGGATACTAAGGATGCCTCGGATGATGCACGTCCCACAACGATGAGGGACTACCGGAGCTTCATCGCCGAAATTAAGTCGCTGCTGTCCACGGAGATGTCTAAAGTGAAAGCTGATGTGGAGGTGATACGATCCCAAGTGGTGGCGGTCCAGGCCCAAACTACGGACCTTGCGACTGAGCAGGTGGTTCTCTCGTCCCAGGTGTCTGCTCTACAATCTCAAGTTGATCTGCTGACACGATCTGTGGAGACACTGGAATCTCGCCATCGTCGACGCAATGTCCGAATCCGTGGTATCCCGGAGTCGATCTCTGCTGCGGACTTGCTCGTCTATGCTAATCGTCTGGCTCGTCAGGTATCCGAGTCCCCACCCGATAAAGCAGACGTGTTTGGGGGGTGTACCGTATCCGCAAAGCTGCGACAGCCCCCCAAGATGCCCCGAGGGATGTTATCGCAGTAGCCGCAGATGTGGCAACTAAGACGCGACTCATGTCGCCCCTGGAGCTAGAGCACCTGTTCGATTGACGGAGCCTACTGACGATATATCAAGACCTGCCCTTCATGACCCTGGTGGCACGTCGACGGTTCCGAGACGTGACAGCCTTCCTACGGCATAAGGGAGTCCGCTACCGCTGGGGGCTAGCTGGCTCACTAGCGGTTACCTACATGAACGTTCTCTACAATATACCGGAACCGGCTGAAGCCTGGCCAGTGCTTTTAGGAGCGGGTCTCGCTCCGGATCGGGCGGTTACTGACCCGGGTTGAAAGCCACACTATGGGGACCTCTTTTTGTCCCCCCCCTGGGACTCTTCTCCTCGCTGAGTTGTGGAAAATCCCACCGAGCTATTTTTTCTCCCCCCCCCCCCGCTTGGAATTTTTTTATTTTTTTTAATTTGGCTACTCCGGGACATCTCGGACGCAACCGTGGCCTGGTGCCCGGCTTGCTCCTGAGCGCCCGGGCCAGGTGCCGTTATTCCCCCTTGGCCTCCCTGCGGCCTTATGGACCGTCTGGGTAGTCGCCAAGGCAGGCACATTTTTGGCCTTTGCCATCTTTTTATTCCCTTCCCCCCCCCTCTTTTTTTTTTTTTTTTTTTTTTTTTTTTACAGCTTGATGTCCCCGGCTGGCTATTATTATTAATTTTTTATGGTTACGTTTCTGTTCCCTACCTGAAGACTTTCTCTGGCTGTTAATAGCCATTAGTTCCCTATAACTTGCTTTTTGGATGAGACCCCCCTAATAGGGGATGATTTTGTTGAGTGCATTCCTTGTAGTTGACGTTGAAATCTTAATGTGTTTTTCGCAGATGACTTTAAACTCTAGAGTGTTTTTTGCAGGAGACCTTACATTTACATGTGTTTTCCGAGAATGATCTTAAATTTCTTTTTTTGTTTTTCTTCTATAGTTTACCAGTTGACTTATTTTGGCCCTGCGAGGTCTTTTTCATTATATGTTGACTCTCTATGTCGATGCAAACTTCCAAAAATAAAGAATTTAAAAAAAAAAAAAAAAAAAAAAAAACTAAATCCAGTGACAAACTTTTGTTCTATGAGATGAGCAAGTTATAGAAAATTTGTATAAATTATACATCCCTGACCCTTTGCAAGGCATGAAAATATTACATTTAAATATGAGTGTCCTAGAGGGGCGTACAATGTGTTTTTAAAGCAAGATTCAACAAATCCAGCGTGGTAAAAAAAAAAGAGGCAAATGAAGCCATTTACTCATTTTCTGCCTATAAACCATAATCCTAATTCTTCAGCAGATTTCAGTGACCTGCAGACCCTAACTCAGAGATACTTCCTTGCCCACAATAGGGGGATTGATTATCTGTCATCGGGTTTAGTGTTGTGGAGGAGAGAGACTGAGATCATACGGAGCCCCGCAGGTGTCAGGATGGAAAAAGAAAAAACGAACTCATGCCCACGATGTGTAAAGACGTGTGGACAATCTGGCAAATCGAGTTAATTTGTTTTTTTCATTATACCCAGGCAGCCAGACCCCTCCTCGAGCACTCCTATCTCGGTGCGGGGTCGCAGGATCCCGCAGCCCTCCTTAGTCAGCTCCCGTGGCATGGATTCCACATTAGAAAGATATGTGCAGCCACTTGTCTGTGTCGGCGCTGTGGCTTAGTGGGTAAACGCGCCTGTCATGTAAGTAGGGCCTAGGGCTCAAGTTCAGATTACTGATTTTGGGGGTGACACCTTGATTAGTTAGAGATCGCGTTACCTACATTCACATATTTCAGCCCTCACCTTTACAGGTTTATTCAAAGAGAATCGAAAAGTCACTGTACGTTCGGCGACATTTCGTTCCCTGCACTTCGGGACTATTCGGCGATCCTATTTTGCCGACCGTGCGGTGTATTCATCAAGCACTGCAGGGCCCCCATAGTGCAGAGAAAACCCACCGTAACCCACCGACCACTTGCCGCAAACCCACCGAACACTAACCGAACACTTACCGAAACCCGCAGAAAACAGCTGGATTAACAATGCCGAACACGCTGGAGAAACCCGACTAGTCACCGATCACAATGCAGAGCAGCCGCCGGAAAAGGTCGACACGCAGACGAACGAGGTGAAAACACCCAAAAAACTGTACACTTGAAATTTGAAACGCTGTTTGCAAAAAACTACTGAACGAAAATGTCTGGAATTTACACATAAGATCCAATGAATGATAATAAAAAGGTATTTTACAGAAAAAAGAAAAAAAAAATTAAAAAAAGGAAAGAAATGTTGACAAAAAAAAACAAAAAATGTCTAAAAGATCCTAAAAAAAATCTAAAAATGGAAGAGACTCTTTACAGCAGAATAAAATAACTAACTGTTTATTAAATATTGAATTAAAACTGGAATATTTTTAATATAGAAGCCTATGGGATTCTCCTGAATAAACCTGCTGGATGAAACCACCGAACAGCAGGGCATTTCGGCAACCTTTCTCAGCTGTTTTGTGTTCTCTGAAAAAAAAATTCTATGGGGATTTCACTGCCCTTGAACATTCCGGCGGATTGCTGCGCCCCCCCGGTGCGGGCTGACATCTTGGATGTCAGCCCAGCACTCGGGAGCCCGGCGGGGACATTAGATGTCATCGCGGCGACGCGATGACATCTAATTCAGGCGCCCGCCCGCATGTGCGGAGGAGGCGCCTGAAAGGGAGGGGGGAGGTCCTTCGGACCTCTCTCCCTCCCGATCACCGGGGAGCAGGGGGTTAATACAGGCACCGCTTGGAAGGGCACAGCCTGCCCTTCCAAACGGTGGCTGTCATTAACCCCTGGGGAGCCGGATCACGAATCGGCGCTGAAAAGCGCCGGTTCGTGATCCTTTCCCGGAGCTGGCCAACATCTTGGATGTCGGCCAAGCCTCCGGGAACTCCCCCTGAGGACTGGCGTCATCGTGCATAGCACGATGACGCCAGTCCTGGAGTTAACCCCTAGCTGCCACCAACGGTGGAGATAGGGGGTTCCAATGAACCCCCTATCTCCCGATCCGTGGCAGCTAGGGGTTAAAGTTTGGTACTGTTGGATCGGCCATGGCCGTTCCAACGATACCAAACACGACTGTGAAAAAGTTTTTTAAAAAAAATAGAAATTAAAAATAAAAATAAAAAAATATTTAAAAAAAATAATAAAAAAAAAATAAACACGTTTTTTTTTTTTGTTTGTTAATGCAGCAATATTGTTCCCATTTCAATTATAATGTGAACAATGATGCTGCACTAATGATTTTTGTATGCGGTGCGTTTGTTAAAAATCGCGTAATTTCCCCCAAAAAAAAATGTAACGAGACCCCATCTCTAATTTTTTTAACAAGCGCACCCCATACAAAATATAACCGCAATTGCTCGCATGTTAAAATGTGAAAAAAAAACACTTTACACGTTGTAAATTATTGAAAATTCATATTGTATTGCATTTTTTGTTATAATATACAGACAGGTCATGACGTATACATATAATAATGACATATTATGAATCTGCCGAGTCTGACGGAAAGAACGATATATAATATGTCTGGGTCATATAATAAAATAAGCCTTCAAAACGCATTTAAACATGATGAGCAAAACCGGTAAAAATGACCTCAGCACAGAGGCGGGAAAAGCCTCAGCAGCGAAAGGGTTAATGCAGCAATATTGTTCCCATTTCAATTATAATGTGAACAATGATGCTGCACTAACGATTTTTGTATGCGGTGTGAAATTTCCCCCAAAAAAAATGTAACGAGACCCCATTTCTAATTTTTTTAACAAGCGCACCCCATACAAAATATAACCGCAATTGCTCGCATGTTAAAATGTAAAAAAAAAACACTTTACACGTTGTAAATTATTGAAAATTCTAATTTTATTGCATTTTTTGTTATAATATACAGGCAGGACATGACATATACATATAATAATGACATATTATGAATCTGACGAGTCTGACGGAAAGAACGATATATAATATGTCTGGGTCATATAATAAAATAAGGCTTCAATACGCGATTAAACATGATGAGCGAAACCGGTAAAAATGACCTCAGCACAGAGGTGTGAAATGCCTCAGCAGCGAAAGGGTTAAATTAAATATAAAGGACTCTCTCAAATGCATAACATACATCAAGTTAGCAAACCTGCCTCATACAAGTGTCAAGAAGCTCGGCGGAGTGGACGGGTAAACAGCTCCTTGTGTACTGAGAGCTCAGGAAACAATTTCGAGGGGTCCTATTTGGGGTAGGAGTGTCATTATTTCAGGAATTCATCAGCCGGACCAGATCCAGTCACATAGCTATGTGCCAGACCAAATGTGAAATTATTATGATTATTTTTGTCCCAAATTACATTTGATTATCATTTATTAAAACGTGTCCGTTTACTTGGACCCTTCCCATCTAAAAAAATAGTTTAGTGCAATATCTGAGCTATTTTCCAGCCCTGATTTGTTTTCGTTGTTTCTTTTATATATGTATTAAATTTGGTCCATCTGCTGTTTTGTATTAAGATCCCCTTAAAACATTTCACGTGGTATAGATTACTGGCCGTCTTTCCGCCTCACACCGTGAATTAGACAGCCACAAATTATCTGTGAGTTCTCACACATATTTTTCGAGGCTTTCTTCTCTCATTCTGATTATTGAAAGAGTTTTATTCATTTAATAGAGCTATTCGATTGGAGCAATGTGGGTTTTGGATGCATAAATTGGCTGTTCACTATTTTTATGCAGATCATAAATTTTAAATGAATGTACGATTTTCTTTAAGTATATTGCTTTTTTTTCTGCACGGTAAGCCCCCGGTATTGTGGGGGTGGGGTGGGGGGTGCTGATAATTTGCCAACTTTGGGAAGTGGAGATATGGTTCGGCTGTTCACAAAAGATATTTTTGGCTTTTAGAGACACATGTCTTATCCTGAATCGAAAGGATGTCACCGCCTGGTTGTTTCCGATTTGAAGGTAATAAAAATGTCGCCAATGTGAAAGACGTGCTCCAATGGTGGGAGCTTCCGAAATCAGTCCCTCGTGTCATTATTGGAAGCGTTTCTGCTTAAAATGTTCGATCGTTCCTGAATGAGAGCATTTTAATATTAGCCACAAGCAAAAAAAAGGTTAAAAAAATCATTGTAATTACAGTTGTGTCAGGTTTATACTTACAGTCAGGTCCAGAAATATTGGGACATCGACACAATTCTAACATCTTTGGCTCTATACACCACCACAATGGAGTTGGAATGAAACAAACACAATGTGCTTTAACCGCAGACTGTCAGCTTTAATTTGAGGGTATGTACATCCAACTCAGAATGGTGTAGGACTTACAGCAGTTTGCAGATGTGCCTCCCACTTGTTAAGGGACCAAAAGTAATGGGACAGAATAATAATCATAAATCAAACTTTCCCTTCTTAATACTTGGTTGCAAATTCTTTGCAGTCAATCACAGCCTGAAGTCTGGAACGCATAGACATCACCAGACGCTGGGTTTCATCCCTGGTGATGCTCTGCTAGGCCTCTACTGCAACTGTCTTCAGTTCCTGCTTGTTCTTGGGGCATTTTCCCTTCAGTTTCGTCTTCAGCAAGTGAAATGCATGCTCAATGGGATTCAGGTCAGGTGATTGACTTGGCCATTGCATAACATTCCACTTCTGTCCCTTCAAAAACTCTTTGGTTGTTTTTGCAGTATGCTTTGGGTCATTGTCCATCTGCACTGTGAAGCGCCGTCCAATGAGTTCTGCAGCTTTTGGCTGAATGTGAGCAGATAATATTGCCTGAAACATTTCAGAATTCATCCTGCTGCTTTTGTCAGCAGTCACATCATCAATAAATACAAGAGAACCAGTTCCATTGGCAGCCATACATGCCCAAGCCATGACACTACCACCACCATGCTTCACTGATGAGGTGGTATGCTTAGGATCATGAGCAGTTCCTTTCCGTCTCCATACTCTTCTCTTCCCATCACTCTGGTACAAGTTGATCTTGGTCTCATCTGTCCATAGGATCTTGTTCCAGAACTGTGAAGGCTTTGTTAGGTGTTGTTTGGCAAACTCTAATCTGGCCTTCCTGTTTTTGAGGCTCACCAATGGTTTACATCTTGTGGTGAACCCTCTGTATTTACTCTTGCAAAGTCTTCTCTTGATTTTTGACTTTGACACACATACACCTACCTCCTGGAGAGTGTTCTTGATCTGGCCAACTGTTGTGAAGGGTGTTTTCTTCACCAAGGAAAGAATTCTTCATTCATCCACCACAGTTGTTTTCCGTGGTCTCCCGGGTCTTTTGGTGTTGCTGAGCTCACCGGTGCGTTCCTTCTTTTTGAGAATGTTCCAAACAGTTGTTTTGGCCACGCCTAATGTTCTTGCTATCTCTCTGATGGGTTTGTTTTGTTTCTTCAGCCTAATGATGGCTTGCTTCACTGATAGTGAAGGTTCTTTGGATCTCATCTTGAGAGTAGACAGCAACAGATTCCAAATGCAAATAGCACACTTGAAATGAACTCTGGACCTTTTATCTGCACATTGTAATTGGGTAATGAGGGAATATCACACACCTGGCCATGGAACAGCTGAGAAGCCAATTGTTCCATTACTTTTGGTCCCTTAACAAGTGGGAGGCACATCTGCAAACTGCTGTAAATCCTACACCGTTCACCTGAGTTGGATGTACATACCCTCGAATTAAAGCTGACAGTCTGCAGTTAAAGCACATTGTGTTTTTTTCATTCCAACTCCACTGTGGTGGTGTATAGAGCCAAAGATGTTAGAATTGTGTCCATGTCCCAATATTTCTGGACCTGACTGTATGGCTAGTGCTAATATAAGGGTTGGGGTTACATTTAGGGTTAGGGTTAACATTATTACTAAAACCCTAACATTCTGCTCCATTTTTGCTGCATTTTTAGCCAAGAGTTCATTGGGCATTATCATTGAGATGTTGTTGATACCCCTCTAGGCACCATGAGCATACCTGGAAAACCCTGAAAGTTTATGGAAATCAAAAACAAGTTAGATTAGACAAACTGCACTGGTGGTCTGTCCTAATATACATATCTCTGCTAGAAAGCCACAGTGTGGCATAGCACTGATTTTAGGGTTCTGTGTAATAACAGACCCAGGATGCATAAAAGTGAGACAGAGGTCATTTGCATATCCTACCCAGAATTCCTTGCTGCATATGGGGAATGTAGCACAGGAGCTCTGGGATGCAATTCATTGAATTGCTGTGATGTGCAAGTGGCTTCTGCAATAATAAACATATATATATATATATATATAAACCTGCGATGTTCCGCCACTCAGAGACTTGAAATAGTTTTAAGAAAATTTTATTCAACGTCGACATTCCAGTCCCACCAGACTTTTCTCAAGACGATACCAGTCCGGTGGGACTGAAACGTTGACGCTGAATAAAATTTCATCTTAAAACTATTTCAAGTCTCTGAGTGGCGGAACATCGCAGGTTTATTTGTAAAGTGTACCAGGTTCCTGCACCGGAGCAAAGACACGCTATACAGGGTGTGCGGGTATCGAGCTGGATATATATTTCGTGTTTTTGAATAGTTTGTTTTTTGATTCCTCCATGATTGTTTTTAAATGTCTGTTCTATAGATCCATGCTTGTGTTTATGTCATCACTGTGGTAACCTTTATTCTTGGGCGTGTGATGGGTCACATGCAGCGATGCTTATGTGATTTGCATATATAATTATATTGGATGCACATGCAGGAGGGCTGGCAGTTCAATCTGATTGGCGAGTTCATTCTCTGTCTTGCATTTAAGTGGTATGTTTTCATTATGTATGTAACCTTGAGAATGGCTCACACATGAGCCGAAACGTCGGTCAATTTTATAAGATTTAATAAATTTGTTATTTTATTTACACGTGTGCGGCTCCATTCGTGGATTCTATATATATATATATATATATATATAAATATATAACGGCTTTATTTATTTTCTTTAAGCTCCAGCTACTATCATGACTGTAAAAGCTCAACGGCTGGGGCAGGTCACTGTATATTGATGTCACTAATACGTTGTGTAAGGAACTGTTAATTTGAAGCTTGCTGATGAAGAACGAGCTGTTCCAACCTTCACAGCTTGAGCCGGCATTCAGAAACGAATACCAGCTCTTAGAAACTGGTATTTACTGATTTTCAAAAGCAAAATAAATTATCACATTAAAAAAAAAAGCACCAATAAATTAAAAACTTACCTCTAATACCACAGGGAAGAAGACAGCGTAATCCGCTGCTTTCTTGGGCTGAGAACAGATAGTACTGCTGTTCTTCCACTGTCCCTCCACTCATACGACCTCACTTTAAGGGCGTAGCAGGGCCACGCTTGACTCAATGGTGTCCTTTGGACTCCAGGAGTCGACACCAGCTGCGGTGTGCTGTGCCGCTGCCGTAATTAATTAGCGGCTCCTTATTTCAGCTCGAGCCACCGATACAGCGGCTTGCTCATAATAGATTCGATATCTGGTAGCTGCTAACTATTATTGCCTTCTGACAATTTTTTTCCCTTAGCGGCTCGCCTGGTACCAACTTGGTTGAAATCTGGCCTATAGTGTGTGATATAGCCGCTGGATAGCCCATTCGGTGTTAGGGTCCGCTTTATTAGTATTTTGCAGCCACAGTACAGGCAGTATATCCAAATAAACAAGCAAATAAAACAAACATAAAACAAAAACCTACTTCTTATTCGCAGACTAGCTGTACATTTGTTCTCCCCTCGCTTATAATGCTAGGCAGCTAAGCCGCTTACCAGTAAAGTAAAACAGAAATAAAGAGTTTGTACTTCCCTTTGAAACTTCAGGGCTTGTCTCCTCCTCTGCTGCTCTCAGCAAAAAAGACTGTTGTCGCAGAGAGAATCACACTACCTATAAAGACAGGGTAGTCTTATTCAGCAGACAGCTGAGAATTAACCCTATAGGGGAAAGGGCTTTCTCTGTCTGCCTGCTGACAAAAAGGTGGTGTCACTTTTCCACAGGTTTCGGCCCTGCCCCCTGGTGGTGAGAGCGATCCAGACCAGCTCTTCCCTATCTGGGCTGAGCCATTCCTCCCTGTGCCGCTCCTGGATTCCCCTGCTGCTGGTCTGGCCTGGGATCACATGTCCGGTTTCCTATATACTGTAAGTAGCACATAGACTCCTTTATCTTGCATGGGTCTCTGTTCCTGAGGGTCTGCTTCATGACATCGTTGTCTTGTGTATGATTTAGGCCTGGTACTGATGACTCTCTTGTATACTCCCTGTGCACTGTGTATCGCTAATCTGTGTGTCAATCTCTACTTGTCTGACCTGCTCTCCTGGCTCTTGACCCTTGGCATACGGCTGACACTCTCTCCCTGGCGATTCTGACCTCTGGCATATGGCTGACACACTATCCTGGCGTTAAGACCTCTTGCATTCCTCTGGCTATTCTCTTGTTAATCCCTGTTGTTATTTCTGTGCCCTCGTTAGTATTAAAAGGCCAGTCTAAGGACCTTTCCCCAGATCAGGGTTTCCTTGTGTGTGCTATTGTGTTGCCAGTATCTTGTTTAACCCTCGCCCTTCCTGTTTCTGTGTATTTCTTGGGAGGTTCCCTTCCATAGTATAGAGGCCATTGCAAGGACCTTTATCCCAGAGTTAGGGTTCCCTTTAGTTGTGTTTTCCTGCCATTTCCTGTTGTTCGAGTTCTGTCATTCTCTTGTCCAGTATCTATGCTGTCTCAAGAGCTGAATATCCAGTATAGAGGGCCCGGCCCACCTTGGCTCACGCTGGGTGCCCCTGTGACAGGTGGTCTATCACGCTGCCCCTAATCACACTGTCACAAGTGTTTTAGCACATTGGAAAGGTAACCATATGAACATTGGCCTCCTACTACCCAAAAGGGCAGCCAGCTCCAAAATTCCAAGGAAGCTTCCCCTGAATGAGAGGTACAGTAACCCTCAACAATCGTGTAGTCCTTATTTGAGTCTTGTTGGGGAAATGTAGATGATCCTGCTCCAAGCATCAAACACTGACTGCTATTAAGAAAGAAGATAACCGTACTGGAAAGATTCAAAGAGCATTAATGGAATATAACATTAATCTTATAACTCTATTAAAGGCTCGGGCTATTTTGCTGTTGTTTATTATAACTATCCAGGCAGAAATACGCAAGTATGAATTCAGCTTTTGTTCACTTAAAAAAAAATTCCATACAGAGAGTAATGGTTTGTTTTGGTGCTTATTAAGGTTTGCTATGTTATCTGTGGGAGCAGCAGACAATATCCATATGCTAAACGTTCTGCAAATCTATTAAATAATATGCTCGTGTACATATCTTATTTTAAAGAAAGCAGCTTATGAAAAACTATACCCAAACATTTCAAATTAAATTATGCCCGTTTCTCGGCAGAGGGTAATAACGTCTGATATATTATTGAATTGCAGTTGTTGATAAATTCCATTAGAATTAGGAAACCTCTGAGTCTACAGTTTCCAAGTGATAGGAATTTTTATGATTTTTTGCACTGCAACAAATGTTTCATAAAGACTTTCTACAGCAGCATTAATATCAGTTCAAGATATGTCATGACTCATGATCTGCTTCAAGAAACAGAAAATTGAGGGACTTGGGCACAACCCAGCCTCAATAAGGCACCTTCAATTAGGAAATATTAAGCAACGTTTTGGCTAACTGACACCCTTTCTCAAGGTCTACTTGGTGACCCGAAATGTTGCTTTATATTTTCTAAATAAAGGCATCTTATTGTAGCTGGATTGTGCCCAGTTCCCTCATTTTTCTGTTTCTTGAAGTTCTAGAAGAGTTGGTTACTAGGGATCCATTGAGCACTCCTGAAGTGATACTTCATGGTACAGTAACTTGGTGTTTCTTTGGAGTGCTATGTGCAGGGTGTCTTATTTTTTACTGTGGACCATATGGTGTTCTTCAAGACCTCTGTGCGTGGGACATCTATGGGTCTCCTGGAATTGAAGCGCTCATGTTGAAATAAGCCAGGATATTTATTAATAAACAGGCAGAGCATAACAGGAGTCGGGTAACTAAATAATACATCTCAGGAATCCAGGTAAGAAACAAATAAAAAGCCAGGCTTTTTATATTATTCTTATTTATTATTATTATCTTATCATTTATATAGCGCCAACAGTTTCCGCAGCGCTTTACAATAACCAAAGGGAACAAGATACAGATAAACGGACATAGGAACACAACAAGAGGTGTAGAGGGCCCTGCTCCTAGGAGCTTACAGTTTAGAGAGATTGGGGTTGAAGAAGACAAGGGGAGTTTTTTGGGATTTCAGGATCATTAGTGCCAGCGGTTTAGGTAAGGTGGGGCCATGGAAACGGTTTCAATCATGATATTTGAGTAGGTAAGCAGAGGGATGAGTTGTATCAGTGATGTAGTATGCTAATCAGAAGAGATGGGTTTTGAAGGCCTGAACATCAGGGTAGAGTTTGATAGGGTGAGGTAAGTCATTCAACAGAACTGGAGCTGCCCTTGAAAAGTCTTGGAGGCGAGAGTTGGCAGCGTGGGTGTAGCCAGAGGACAGGCGGAGATCGCCCGCCAACCAGAGTTGTCTAGACGTGATGTACTTGTGGAGCAACAAAGACATGTAAGGAGGGGTCGAGTTATTGAGCAATTTGAACGGGACCGTCAATATTTTAAACTGTATCCTGAAACATACAGGAAGCCAATGGAGGGACCGACAGAGGGGCGACGTACGCGAGAAGCGTCTGGTGAGACAAATAAGCCTGGCGCCTGCATTCATTACAAATTGCAAAGGGGCAATATGAGAGTTGGGGGGCCAATAAGGAGCGGGTTGCAGTAATCAAGTCGTGAAATGACAAGCGCATGAACCAGCACCTTTGCGGTATCTTGCATCAGAAAGGGGTGGACACGGACAATGTTCTTGAGTTGATTGTAACAGGATTTGATCACTGTCTGGACGAGGGGAGAGAACGTTAGGTCAGAATCAAAAGTGACACCAAGGCATACTTAGATAAGTATTTGTTCTCCATAACTAGAAACAAGGTTAATTTTCCTACCAGGAGTAGAAACACAGTTAGATCTTGGAATTTCTTGAAGCTAGTAGAGGTCTTTTCCAGCAAGTTCTATGAGGACAACCAGGAGGAGACAGAGGGACAAGACAGGAAACTGACCAGCTAGAAACTTTTGTGGTTTTAGAAACCCACGTCAGTAACATCTACAGATGAAGACAGGCAGGTGAAGAAAGATGGTGGTGGACGGTAGGCACTGCAGGTAGCCCCGAGTCCAGTACACAAATAGTATTTGGGAAACCAAAGGGAAACAGAGTATGGATTCACTAAGGGTCACATTTTCAAGAATGCGCCCCTTGCGATATATCATGGCTGCAGCGATCTGAGAAAGCTGTCACATTCACTAAGTGGTAACATCGACCAAAGTAGGGATAGGAAATCACACAGACAGAATGTAGTCATTAAATATTCCTCAATGGTGTGCATTCCCTGCCTACCGGCGGGGCATATCCTGACTTTTCAGACCCCAACATGCTTATATTAATGTTTAGTGGGTCCAGCCAAAGTAAAAAAAACAGAATTCAGAGTACACACCACAAGTAATATACAAAATCCAAGTAATAGGGACCTTCGTGAATAGGAGAGGTCTTACTCAGGAATGGCTCTTATCCTTGGGTGTGGATTAACATTGATCATCTAAAGGCAGAAGCTGTGGACTCCTATATCTGCTGTACAAAGTCTATATTAATTTGTCCCAAGCAATTAAAGAATTCAACATATTGCAAAATTACCCAGACCGGTCCGTGATGGCATAGAATGTTAAAATGGTGAGACCAGGGCTGTCATTAGAAATCTTGCGGCCCCTTAGAGAAGCACTTATATGGGGCCCCCCTTCTCTCAGCTGCCCATTCTGTTAACTAATTAAAAATAAAATTTGGCTTATACTTCTGCTTGACTTATTTTACCGGGAGTGGGCTATATACCTGGTGGTCCAGTAAAGGGGATAAAAAGTGTTCCCTAGTGCAGACCATACTAATTGATCTCTCAGTAATGAAGCAGAGTGCTCTTACCGGCCCCAGATGCCGCGGCCTGCCGGGAAGTTTGTTCGTATCTTGGTGAACCTTACATCTGTGGAATTTAGAAAAGTTGCACAGGGTTTGCAAGGGCGAGGGTCCCTTGAAGAAAGTAGTCCCCTGAACATGTCATGGGCTGTCACCCCCTCTGATGGCAGCCCTGGGTGTGACCGTGCTCTGAGTGGAACACAAGGATTCAAGTGCCCCAAAGACCAGCTGAGCACGATGTCGCCTCAATTTCTTAGACTGCTTTTATCTCTTGGGACTTTATTCTTTACTAAAGGTGTTCTCGTCTGAAAAATTTGTTTTGTTTAAATTTTTTTCCGGCTGAAACTGATTTCTTATGACTGCTGGTTCGTTTTTGTTATTCGTTTTGTAATTTTGTATCAATTAGTCATTTTGTTTCGTTATTTCGGATAGATTTGTATCACTAAAAAAGCAATGACTCCTGCTCAAATACGGTTGGATTAGAGTTAAAAATGAGGGTTACAAGGCAAGCTGAGATTAAATTACCATATTGGAGCTGTTCGGCGATTTGTGCATAGAGGAATCGTTCAATGTTTCTCTATGGGACAATTTTGCTGCCGCCAAAATACAGCGAATAGGGATGCGCCGAACACCCCCCGTGTTCGGTTCGCATTCGAAGTCGAACATCCGAAAAAGTTCGACCGCAAACTCGAACACAATGCAAGTCAATGGGGCTCGAACGTTCAAAAATTAAGGTCCCCTCCAAGAGAGCATATATGCAAGATATTGGCCATAAAAGGTGTACGGGGGTCCGGGTACTGCCCTGGGGGACAGGAAACAGTGGAAAAAAAAGTAAAAAAAAAACGTTTTCAACCTTTTCACTGCTGACGGCGAACTGCACTTTATTTCTCCAACATTTTTTGAGCACTTTCAGCTTTTTGAATAGCCGAACTGCCACGAAAATGCACCATACGGGGAAATTCACCGTTCGGTACAATGCAGTGGCAAGTTCGGCACCTTTTGAATAACCTTTTATAAGACGATAGAAAAAAAAAATCTTTATTTATGTGTGTAGAAAACCAGTTGTCCCAACCAGATTTAATTCAGTAGATCAATGTTAAATAGGTGACGTGTTAACAATATATAGAGGTGCACATCTAAAAAAAATCAGCTTGAATGCGACATGTACTTATACCACTTCATAACATTTTACAACACCTCAGGTAAAGGATAAATTGTTCTGGAATATCTAAAATGGGAACGTGTTTTATGACTAAATTACACATTTATGATTATTAGCTGCCAAGGAGAATTTTCCGGCTTGTCATTCATCCAAGGGAGGAAAAAAGGTGAGGCCATCAACGAAGAGATTCAATAACTTGCAAGTCTCTTGTTTTGTCTCGGGAGCCTCGTTTGATACAGATTCAGGTTGGATACAATCTCAGACTCTCAAAACCAAGAAAAAGAATTGATTTTGTAAAACGGAGTATGTTACTGTTTCCCCTCCAGAAAAATAATAATAAAGATACATAAAAAAAGGAAAAAATAAATCAATAGATACGGAAAGTCTGCATAAGATAACCTAATGATATGGCATTTTTAAATATAAGATTGAAACTACAAACTAAAAACATATATATCAGTTATTTTTCCCACAGTAAGGATGAACAAGGGTTATTCAGAGAGCACTGAAATGTCGCCGACATTCCGGTGCTCTCTCATTCCCCGCAGTTCTCTGCACTTCGGAGAATCAAAGTTCCCCACCCTGCGGTGTATTCAGCATTCACCGCAGAGTCCCCGGAGTGCAGGGAAAACCTGCCGCAAACCCACCGGAAAAACCACACCGAACATGCCAGAAAAGCCTATGAGCCGCCGATCACAGCGCAGAACAGCCGCCAGAAAAAGCCGAAAAGTTGACGAACAGGGGAGAAAAAAACAAAACAGTACGCTTGAAAGTTTCAAAATTTAAATGCTGTTTGCAAAAAAACTACTGAACGAAAATATCTGGAATTTACATATAAGATCCTATGAATGATAATAAAAAGGTCTGTTGCAGAAAAATGAAAAAAAAAAAAAACGATAAAAAAAATACATTCAAAAAATATTTTGCTGTAAAAATACCGAAAAGTGCCTTAAAGATCCTAAAAAAAATCAATAAATAAAGAGACTTTTTACTGCAGAATAATAAATAAACGGTTTATCAAAGATTGGATTAAAACTGGAATATTTTTAATATTGAACCCTATGGGATTCGTCGGAATAAACCTGCCAAATGAAAACACCGAACAGCAGGGCATTTCAGCAACTTTTCTCTACTGTTCGGCGTCTCTGTATTAGGTTTTGTAGTGTACCTTGCAGGTACTGGCCTCTCAGGTGATGAGTCCAATATGCAGGTCTCGGGGATGCACACTGTCAGTTGGAGAGGGATTATAGGGGAACCAGGCAGATGGCTGAGGGACAGGACACAATTGGATTTACAGGTAGGCTGAGTGTAATTGGGAAAGCAGTCCTTGAGTCCAGGTATGGAGGTTGGAGGGTAGTTGCTCCTGGGAGAGCACAGCGGGTCTTGGGGGAAACACGGAGGCTCGTGAGGCAGGGGAACACGGTAGGTCTTGGAGGGTACACTGTGGATCTTGGTAGGAAACACGGAGGGTCCTGGATCAGGGGAACACGGTGGGTAGGTAGGGAAATAACAGGTTTCTCTGGAGCTTGGTTGTGCTGAGCCGCGTTCAATATCTCAGCAGCTACTGAATTGATGCAGCGCAGCAGTTCAGTTTGCTTCAGAAGTTTTTCTGAACGCATTGGATGAGAATTTCAAAACAAAATGGCCGATTTCTGTCGTTTCTGCAATATCCGCAGTTTTATTAGCAGAAACTGAGACTGAGGCCATCTTTGAAATAGCTAAAAGCAGTCGGCACAATTCTGTTTTGTACGCACACACCACAAATGATAGTTTTTATTGAATAAACGTTATGTTTACTTCTGAAAAAAAATATATAATTGAACTGTAATATATGTCTACGTGCATGGGGTAAATAATAAATAAATATTTTGTGCTTTGGTCAAAAAACCCTCAAAATTAACCTTGCCGTACTGAATTGTTACTTGCTCCATGGCGGCGGCCATCTTTACTACGTCACGCTCAGCTACTCGCAGCATCTCTCTGAGTTGCTGCAAGTGCTAAGTTAGCAGTGCTGAGCGGCAGAACGGCGTTCAGTAGCAAGTTGCTAACTTAGCACTTGCAGCGCCTGAGGTATTGAACGCGGCTCAGGTCTTATTCCTAGGAACAAGTAACAACAATGAAGCATGGGCTAGAGGGAGTGTGGTGTGGAACCTGAGCCCCGTTCTATACCTCATCAGCTTCTGAATTGCTGCAGCGCAGCAATTCAGTTTGCTGCAGCAGTGTCATTGAACGCTTTGGATGCAAATTTCGAAGTAACATGGCCGACGATTTCTTAATGAAAGATTCAGATTGTTTTTCGTATGACTCGGACCCCAGTTGAGGCATATATGATAAAGAAAAGCAGTCAGCACAATTCCGTCTTGTACGCACACACCACAAATGATCGTTTTTATTGAATAAACTTTATGTTTATTTCTGAAACAAAATATATAATTGAGCTGTAATATATGTCTACGCGCATGGGGTAAAAAATAAATAAATATTTTGTGCTTTGGTGAGCAAAAACCTCAAAATTAACATTGTCGTACGGAATTGTTACTTGCTTCATGGCGGCGGCCATCTTTACTACTAGGGATGTGCGTTTCGGGTTTCGGAATTTCGGAATTTTCACGAAATTTCCCGATTCGTGTCTTCGGATTCGGGTGAATTTCTGAATTGGATCGGACCCGAAAACCGACAGATCCGAAAAGTTTTCCGAGTCGAAACGAAAAATTTTCGGATTTTTCGAATGGACTTGAAATGTGTCAAATCGAAATTTATTTTTGCTCTATTCATGATTTCGGTTCCATTCGTGATTTCGGTTCCATTTCGGTAATTCTGGACATCGTATATATTTAACTATTATCGGTTATATCGCTGATTCTGTAAATTTTGTATTTGTAAATGCGTATCACTTGTTTCTTGTGGCATTCGGGTCAGTTTAGCGTTTTTTAAATCGTTTTGTTCATTTTTTTTGTTCCTTGGCTTTCATACCATTTTAATATGATTAAATAAAGTTGTGAAATGTATATTCATAAGAAAAAAAGGATCTTTATCTAATAAAAAAAAACCACGATAGAATCGCCAGAATTATCGTATCGACGGAATGAATTATCGGATCCGAAAAACAAACCAAAAATTTATTATAAAAAAATATATAAGGTATAAAAAAGTAAACCATAGTAGTTTACGTCAAAACGAATAGAGTTAGACACTTTGAAACGAGGAGAACAGACGTTCCGAAAAACATGAAAATTTCCGAAATCACGAAAAGTCGATACAAAAAACGAGCAAAGTGACCCGAAAACACGAAAAATGGTCGATATTCCGAAAAAAAAATGTACACGAAAAACGAGCCGAACCGAACCGAATCGAAACAGAAATCGGTCGAAACGAGCCGAATCGAAAATTTTAAACATCCGAACAAATCGAACCGAATAGAAACGAAAAAAAAATCGGTGCACAAGCCTATTTACTACGTCACACTCAGCTACTCGCAGCATCTCCTCGGGTCGCTGCAAGTGCTAAGTTAGCAGTGCTGAGCGCTGAGCGGCAGAACGCCGTTCAATGGCAAGTTGCTAACTTAGCACTTGCAGCGGCTGAGGTATTGAACGCGCCTCTGTATTGATCAGGCACAGGGGTGTGTCACGTGACCTGTGGTGTGTGTTTTAACTGTTTATTCACTTGTGCTGAGTAGACGGCAGCACCTTTCATGCAGCCGCCACTTGCATGGAATGTAGCATGGATGGATCCTGACACTCTGAATAAATGAACCATTGCTTCTCTATGGGGGATTTCACTGCCTTCGAACAGGCACCGTACGTGCAGGCAATTCGCCAACATTTGGTGAACTGCTTGCTAACTGAATAGCCGGATGGCCCCAAAATGTCACCGTACGCTGAATTTCGGTGTCCGGTTACATTTCGGCGACATTTCGTAACTCTCTGAATAACCCCTACAATTTTTTAGAGGATATATACATTGAAATCAATATGCTTCTTCAACAAAAAAACCCAAGAAACAGGAAAATTCTTCTATTACAGTCATTTACTTTATTAAAAAGAGTTTAATTTGCAAATTTTAGGCTGAAGTGATCAGAGATAATAAATTTAGCTGGTTTTAAAAATACAATTCAATATTTCACTTTATTTTCACTAAATTCAGTTTTTTTAGTTATTCGTCTGAGTTTTGCGAACGAGCCCTTCAGTGCTTTTCATCCATAGTCGTTTAATATATTGCCGCGTTGGACGTAATATGGGCTGAATTAGCAGGCAATTGCTCGAGTAGTTAAAAAAGGAGCTGTATTTAAAACCCTAATAAACTTGGTTAACATTAATATTACTCCAAAACTGAAAGCCGCCGGATGGCTTGGAAATGTAGAATGTGATTTGGACAGAGAACAAGTGCAATTATTAAAAGAAAAACATGTTAAATGTTGCAAATAGAGCCGAGGCTCCGCTAGGACCGATTATAAAACACGGCAAGTCGGCGACTATTTGCTTCTTGGGGAAAAATAACTTTAGCACTAGCAATTGCTTTAAAAAGTTTTTTTATATATTGTATTTTAACATAGTTTTAATTTGGGGTTTATTCACTAACCAGCGAGATGCAGAGATGTGCAGTGCTGCCTTGCAAAAATTAAGCTGAAACGTTTTGGAAAATATCTTTAAACTTGTAACAATGGAGATTCCCATTGTCATAATATTTCACACAGACCTTGCGGTCTGAATTTTAGACATGTGCAACTCTTTTCGTAACGGATAGGTTTGTGACTGATTTTTTGCTTATTTGGAGAATCGGACCAATCCGAAAATCCGAATAAAAGAAGGAAGGAAAATAACGCCGCAGAACTACAGCTGTGTTTCAGTTTCGCTTTGAAAAACCGGATGTGACATTATGGAAGGAAAACCGGATATGGAATCGGGGAGAACATCTTCATTGTGCGTCAACAGAAACGGACCATTGAGATCCACCGGAGCAACGAGATGTCCCTATTTGGAGGACGCGGATCAATTAAGAAGCACCCAATGGGAGAGACACACGGACTATTTATGGATTGCGGGATTTGGGGTTTATTATGTATTGATTTTTAACTTGTGCCCTTGGAAGAAGTCCTTATCGGACGTAACGCATTGGGTGTTTTTTTATCGACAATAAATACCAATTTTTTTAAACTATCTGGCTGCCTGAATCTTTTAAGCCTCTGCGTAGTGATTAGTGATGGGCCAAAACCCCTGTGTTCGGTTCGTATTCGAACATTAGAACAGCCCAAATGTTCGAATATGAACTTGAACACAATGCAACCCAATGGGGGTCGAACCTGCAAAATGTGTTCAGTTCTCCTAAATGTACCGGCAGCTGCCGGGACATTTAGGAGACCTGTGGCTGCAGCCCCCCCGGCCCCCGTACCTCACCTGTCCTGCTGCTGTCCCGGCCTCCTGTTCCTCCGGTCCGTCTGCTCCTCCGTCCGGCCGCGGCTCCTCTTCCCTACGCCTTGTCTTCATGCTGAGCCCTGATTGGGCAAAGTCTTGCGGCTGCTGCTGGTACATTTTGGAGAACTGTGAACGCATTTTGCAGGCATTTTTTATTATGGAATGTCTGCGGTCGAACAGACCGCAGACATCCCATAATGTTCGGCGTTCGCTGAAGATTCGAACGGCCGATGTTCGATTCGAACTCACATTCAAATCGAACCGGCAGCCCATCCCTAGTAGTGATCCGCAGGGGGACTTTTTCCCCCCAGTCTCTCCCTGCTCCCGGCGGGCAGAGGAGGCGGTTGGAGCCACGGTCCTTGCCGTGGTATAGGAGGTGAGTATCTGATTTTTTTGGGGGGTTACTGCTGGTGCTGATGGATTCTGCAGCAGCATAATCCTTTAGCACCAAGTCCTGGCTGTGGTTAACTTTTTGCTAACCACAGCCGGACGGTAATTAGCGTCAGTACATTGTAATACTAACGCTAATTAAGACTTTGTGCTCCCCATCATGTTAAGAATAGAGAGCGCAAAGTACAGTAACCTTGGGCTGAAAAGCGTAAGATTCCAATCGTTAACGAGTTTTTTTAACCCGTTAGCTCTTGGATTGTAATATGGGTGGCCCGTGTTAGGGCCACCAGGGCTATCGTTAACGCTCACGCAGGTGAGCGCTAATGTTAGCACAAAGTATGTAATGTGGCCCCCAGTGTTTTATATTTGCAGTGTACACAGTCTCTCTTTTTCCCTATATATGCTGTTATGGAGGAGTAACAGATACCTCCTGGAGATTATCTGTATTCAATCTATTTAGTTAAGTATTGTTTGCCCTTATATTTTCTTTGTTTGTATTTCTTGGTTAAAGTCACTAAACCTGAGGCTTACTCACCCGAACCCTACAGCTATTGTTCACTAGGGAATAGTGCCCTTAGTGTTTAATACAATGAGAGGCGAGCACACATACAGTAATATGCTGTAATACAGGGCTCAAAATTTCAAGTTCCAAGCTACTAACCAGGCCATAAGAGTTACTCACCACGAGTTGCTCCACCTAATCCCTACCCAGCCCTTAACTCTGCCCCTAAATACATCCCCTTAAATTATCTTATGAAATTACACTGTTAAAGGTTTTAATTTAGAATAAAGTTACAAAAATAACATTAATACCCAGACATCAGACCCCAGATACAAGTATACCCAGTCATCAGACCCCAGTGTGAGCAGAGCGAGGAGGCAGGGAAGCTCCTCCACCCCCTGCCAGTGACAGAGACGAGCTGGGTCAGGTTAGGCAGCTGTTCCCTGCCACCGTGCACCTTGGGGAAGGGGATTCTGCACAGTGGCACTGCCAGAATACACAGCACAAAATAATTTATTGTGCTGCCTGCGTGTGCATTTCCACTCGCCCTCACTTAATTTCAACTCGCCAAATGCGAGTAGGCGAGTGGAAATTTTGAGCCCTGCTGTAATATATCTTCAAACTCTTCTGTTTAGATTTCCTAGAGATTCTAAGCTGACCCGACACTCAAGATCTTCCAGTCAAAAAACCCTTCCCTAGTTTAAATCATATGCATTTTTTTTACATTATTCGATTTCCTACTTAATAATACGATGACTATTTTTTAATACAATTTTACTCAGTCATAAGGAAATCAAACTAACCGTGTGATATAAATACCTCTTCTCTAAATGAAACGTTTCTAATGTTCCGGACGTACATTTGACTAATGGGCTTCTTAATATTTTCAGATGGCCAAGAATAATACGATGTAATTGGGAAAGATATAACGGAGAACAGATTTTTGTGCGTGTTTGTAATGGACTTGGTCGTGTTGGTTTTGAAAACTGTAATGAGAGAAACACTCTTAGTGGTAGTTTTGGAGCTTATGTGCGTAATGATGAAACTATGAGAAAATGAGTTCCAGAAATGAAATCAATCTAACCCTTTCACTACCAGTTGGTTTTTCCCATAAAGCCACCATCAAGAACAAGTAGTTTTAAGGAAAAACACTTTACAGAAGCCACACAGGAAAATGTGCTGTACAATCCCCACAGCACATTCCTCTATGATACTGTATGCACCATTTGACAGGCCGAGGGCTCCAACTGCTGGTCGAAACGTTCTGCTGATGCTACAATACAGCTGTGTCCCAAACTGGTCCAGCCTATTGGCTGTAATGTCTGATTTGTTAGAACTTTAAGGACACAATCTGGAGGCGATATGCAAATGAATTATGTTGCAATAAACAAAATATGTGTGTATTGCTCCAGATTAAGTTAACACATTAACTCAGTCTCTGTGTACCTGCAGGTGTTTTGGTAGTGATGGAGTTAATGCGTGTGTGTATATGTTTTTTTGTGTAGTGTACATGTATTTAGGCAATTTCACTTGGTGGGAAATTCTTTCAGTGAGGTATTGTACCAAAAAATAATTATTATCAATATTTCCTCCTTACCCCATGGGGATACTGAAAAGACTTGCCAAATAATGACATTTAAATTTTTTTACTTGAATAAAAGCACGGCTTTTGCTTATTCTCTGCTGCCATATCATTTTCCTCTATCACTTTATAACCTGATCTTCTTGCTTCCTAAAATGTTTCTTTTACATGTCTGGATTTAATGAGGCTAATGTAAAAAAATGCTGTGCTTTGTATAGTAGTAAAACCAAACCCTTCCCTATGCATTTAACCATAAGCTCTCCAAACTCTAACTCAAAGTTAAACCTACAACATTGAGCTCTACAAACTCTAACTCAAAGTTAGACCTGCAACATTGAGCTCTCCAAATGCTAACTCAAAGTTAGACCTACCACACCTAGCTCCCAAACTCTAACTCAGTTAAACCTATAATGTTGAACTCTCCAAACTCTAACTCAAAGTTAAACCTACAACATTGAGCTCTCCAAACTCTAACACAGTTAAACCTACAATGTTGAACTCTCCAAACTCTAACTCAAAGTTAAACCTACAACATTGAGCTCTACAAACTCTAACTCAAAGTTAGACCTGCAACATTGAGCTCTCCAAATGCTATCTCAAAGTTAGACCTACCACACCTAGCTCCCAAACTCTAACTCAGTTAAACCTACAATGTTGAACTCTCCAAACTCTAACTCAAAGTTAAACCTACAACATTGAGCTCTCCAAACTCTAACACAGTTAAACCTACAATGTTGAACTCTCCAAACTCTAACTCAAAGTTAAACCTACAACATTGAGCTCTCCAAACTCTAACTCAGTTAAACCTACAATGTTGAACTCGCCAAACTCTAACTCAAAGTTAGACCTGCAACATTGAGCTCTCCAAACTCTAACTCAAAGTTAGACCTACAACACTGAGCTCTACAAACTCTAACTCAAAGTTAGACCTGCCACATTGAGCTCTCCAAACTGTAACTCACATTTAGACCTGCCACATTGAGCTCTCCAAACTTTAACTCAATTTAGACCTAGAACATTGAGTTCTCAGTTTGTGCTACAAAGAGGGATTTACCTTTTAATCCAAAACTACGACTTTAACTAAAATAATATTATATATATACTGTAGCACTCAGCACTCAGCCTTTACTAAGCACATAGGACGGGTGCTTCTCAAGACCAAAAAACACAGCTCACAAGGAGGAGAGCACTCCAGCCAACAAATTCAAAGATTTAAACAGTAGCCTATATATCCAAACGTAGAGATTACCAAAATGTAACCCCTTACAGATTCTATACAACTATTAACCCTTTCAGCATTTCAACAGCTCTCAACCCATTTAACATATTTTACAAGGTTACAGGATTAAAAGGTTGTTTAGAATCTGTAAGGGGTTCAATTTTGGTAAAATATTTGGGCCATATTACAAACATCAAGCTAAAACGAGGACGCTAAGGAGAAAAACCTGCGGCTGCAGGTTTCTCCTTACCGTCCCCGTTTTAGTGTGATATTAAGGTGCAGGACTCCATAGGACTCCATTGAGGTTTCTGCTCTGCCAGTCACATAAGCTGCAGGATCTCGCCTCGCGAGATCCGGCAGGTCGGCGTAGTGATTCGCAGAGGGAGGCTGAGGGACTTTTTCCCTCAGTATCTCTCTGCTCCCGGCGGCACGAAGAGGCAGATGGAGCCATTATTCTCGCCACCGGATTAGAGGTGAGTATGTGATTTTTTTTGGAGGGGATGAATTCTGCTGGTTCTGACGGATTCCGCAGATGCAAGTGTTAGCGTTAGTATTACGAAGTCCTAATTAACACTTTGCGCTCCCCATGTTAAGTATAGGGAGCGCAAAAGTGCTGTGAGCTCGCGCTGAAAAACGCAAGAACCGAATCTCTAACGTTTTTTTAAGCCGTTAGTGTTTGGATTGTAATATGGTTCGCCCACGCTGGGGCCACCAATGCTAACGTTAACGGTCACACAGGTGAGCGCCAACATTAGCGCTATGAATGTAATAGGGCCCTTTATGTTTGGATATATAGGCTACTGTTGAAAGCTTTGCATTTGTTGGCTGGAGTGCTCTTCCCCTGGTGAGCCGTATATATAAATATTTATAGATTCAACAAACTGGGGGACTCAATAAACTTCACATAAAAGTCCAATCTTTATTGCAAATTCATCAAGGTTTCCGCTCGCTCGAGTCTTTATCAAGACTAGCTGCTCAGTAGAGCGGCTTTTGGTACATTGGTTAGGTACTCACTGTGTAAAGAGGTGCCTTGAAGTGAGCTTACGTTGCAATGGCCATTGAAACAAACTAAAACCTCATAGTGTTTTGTTGTACATGGAAATACATAGAGACGAGCGCAAATGACACCTTTTTTTCTCTTGTTATGTTTTATACATTAACTGGGCTGTTACTCCTGGCTGTTGCAGCCGCTCCTGTGAGTATGGGCGCGACGCCATTTTTTCTGTATGTATGTATATTATGCTTGTAACACCAGTTCGTCGCTTTGCAGCTGTTCCTTTTTCCATGTTTTTGTTTTTAACCCCAAATGGGAAGTGTTTGGTGCGTGTATAAATAAAACCCACCATCTTTCTGCCTCTCCTTAGCTGAAAAGCAGCAGGAGGGGCTTGGAGCTGCTCAGTAGAGCGGCCTTTTGGTACATTGGTTAGGTACTCATTCTACAAAGAGGTGCCTTGAAGGGGCGAGTGAGCTGACGTTGCAATGGCCATTGAAACAAACTAAAACCTCACAGTGTTTTGTTGTACATGGAAATACATAGAGACGAGCGCAGATGACACCTTTTTTTCTCTTGTTATGTTTTATACATTAACTGGGCTGTTACTCCTGGCTGTTGCAGCCGCTCCCGTGAGTATGGGCGCGACGCCATTTTTTTCTGTATGAATTTGCAATACAAGTTGGACTTTTATGTGAAGTTTAGTGAGTTCCCCAATTTCTTGAAACTGCATCTGCTGTGCAGGTTGCACTGGGGCTGATTTGCTTAATGGTGATTTGAGAAGCTATCTTTTCAACGGCAGTGAAATCCCCATAGAGAAGCAATGGTTAATCTATTCACAGAACACCGAACAGCAGCGAAATGTCAGTGAAATGCCCTGCTGTTCGGTGGTTTCATTCGGCAGGTTTAATCAGGCGAATCCCATAGGTTTCAATATAAAAATATTCTCGTTTTTATCTATTATCTAATAAACTGTTTATTCTATTATTCTGCAGCAAAAAGTCTCTTTTTTAAAGGATTTTTTAGGCATTTTTTGAGAATTTTTTTCTGTAGCAGACCTTTTTATTATTATTCTTAGGACCTTACATGGTTAATTCCAGACACTTTCGTCCAGTAGTTTTTTGCAAACAGCATTTGAACTTTTTTGAGTTTCTATGTTTTGTTTTTTTTCTCATCGGTATGTCGGCTTCTTCCGATGGCTAGTTAACGCTGTGCTCGGCGGATCGTCGGCTTTTTTCGGATGTTTTTGGCGGGTTTGCAGTGGATCGTCGGGTACGTTTGGGGGTTTTGTGCAATGTTTCGGATTGATCCAGTTTTTCGGATCGTATCGATGGGATTTTCGGTGGATTTTCAGTGATTTTCAGTGATTTTTCGAATGCGGTCTGCGGCTTTTCCCTGCACTTCAGGGACCCTGTGGGTCAGGGAATTTGATTTGGCTTTTTCCAGCGGCTGGTCAGCGCTGTATTCGGCAGATCGTCAGCTATATTTCGGATGTGTTCGGCGTGTTATTTTGTGGTGGTTCGAAGTCATCCGATACTTCGGATCCTATTGGCTGCGTTTTCTTGGGAGATTTTCGGCGGTTTTGCGGTAGATTTTTGGATCCGTTCCCAATGCTGAATTCACCGCAGGGTCAGGTAAGTTGATTCCCCGAAGACCAGGGATCGAGAGAATAACCCTTTAAGAGACAGCATGCGTTTTTTAATATGTTATATGTAGTGATTGTACCATGTAATACACATTTTTATTTTTAAATTAATTTAAAAATAGCATAATAATTTTTTTAATTTTTTTTAGGCACACGTTGTGCTTATACCGAGTTGTCCTTGAGATTTTAAAAAATACGTTTTTGTACCTGCACTCATTTGTCTCTGTCGCAGCATTTAACCAGTACACCGCCTACAGTTGTAAAATCTACATCACATTTCTTCGCGTCTTACTTGTTGTTCGTGATACTGAAGGTGAAATTCAACTAGTCTCGGCCTGCTATATGTTTATAAAAAGACTGTGACATTAATTCCCCCGGGACCGCGCAAGCGTAACATCCTCCTGAATTTCCTGTTGCGTTAATTGCCGCTTTCTACTTCTTTCCTGTCAGCTCGTGGTGTGCCTGTTTTCAAAAGTTTTGCATTATGCTCCGTAGCTGACATCTTTTTTTGCCAATTTATAATGACGAAAAGTGTCAAAGGCCACGTTCATAAATATTCCATATTTATTTATTTTTTTTTTCTCCTCTGCTAAGGCTTCTCTGTGAAAATGAAAGTAATTAGTTTATCTATCTCCAGGCAATGCCTACTTATTAAATATAAAACTCACACAACCTCTGACAGAAACGCTTTCATATTATACCTAACTCGTTTTATCATTTTACTTCCTTTGGAACAGGAGAAAAATATCCTTAATTCGGTTTTGTGTCATTGTCACAGATCGCACTTATCAGATCACAGCATTTTCAAATAAGAGGGACAGAGATTTTTACGCGTGGGATGTGTTGGTGACTACTTAATATTAATAAATACAGAAAAAATGGCGTCGCGCCCATACTCACTGGAGCGGCAGCAACTGCCAGGAGTAACAGCCCAGTTAATGTATAAAACATAACAAGGAAAAAAAGTGTCATCTGCGCTTGTTTCTATGTATTCCATGTACAACAAAACACTATGAGGTTTTTGTTTGTTTCAATGGCCATTGCAACGTAAGCTCACTCGCCACTTCAAGGCACCTCTTTACAGAGTGAGTACCTAACAAATGTAACCAAAAGGCCGCTCTACTGAGCAGCTCCAAGCCCCTCCTGCTGCTTTTCAGCTAAGGAGAGGCAGAGATATGGTGGGTTTTATTTATACACGCACCAAACCCAGAAAACCCACCATATCTCTGCCTCTCCTTAGCTGAAAAGCAGCAGGAGGTTCTTGGAGCTGCTCAGTAGAGCGGCCTTTTGGTTACATTTGTTAGGTACTCACTCTGTAAAGAGGTGCCGTGAAGTGGCGAGTGAGCTTACGTTGCAATGGCCATTGAAACAAACAAAAACCTCAGTGTTTTGTTGTACATGGAAACACTTAGAAACGAGCGCAGATGACACTTTTTCTTCCTACTTAATATTAATGGAACAGGTGTAAGGGAGATATAGGGCTAGATTACATAGTTGGTGCTAACGTTAGCGCTCACCTGAGTGAGTCTTAACGTTAGCCCTGGTAACCACGGCATATTACAATCCAAACGCTAACGGGTTAAGAAACCTGTTAGCGTTTAGTACCTTGTGCTTTTCAGCGCGAGGTTACTGTACTTTGTGCTCCCTATACTTAACATGGGGAGCGCAAAGTGTTAATCAGCGTCAGGATTACAAAGTCCTAACGCTGATTAACGTCCGGCTGTGGTTAGCAAAAAGATAACCAGAGCCAGGACCTGGTGTTAACGGATTCCGCTGGTGCAGAATCCGTTAGCACCAGCAGTAGCCCCACCACCAAAAAAAAAATCAGATACTCACCTACAAGCCCGCGGTGAGGACCGCGGCTCCGTCCGGCGGGAGCAGGGAGAGACTGGGGGTAAAAGTCCCCCAGTCTCCCCCTGCGGATCACTACGTCATGTGACCAGCAGAGAGGAAACTCAATGGAGTCCTATGGACTCCATCAAGTGGATGCGCGCGGCGGCGCTTAGTGCTGCTCGCATCCCTGGGGCGTAGCTCCCGGTAACAATGCAGGCAGTGTTTTAACAGGGAACATTAATGTGAATAGTTAGAGCCGGAGCCAACCATTTGCTTTAATCCGAGTCCAAATGTAGCCTGCTAGTGTAAATACCACCTATGGCAAACCTACCATTAGCAGCCTTCATGACAACCCATATCACCATTATATGTAAAAAAAACAACCACAGCACTACTTAACTTTTCTCTGTTTAGTGGTCTTCCCTCTGAGAGTCCTGGCACGCTCCAAATAAAAGAAATGTATTAAAAATACAGAGGGGAGTCCTTCAATGATGGAAACCAGTTGCATATACTTCCACAGTTGCATATACTTCCACACGTTAGAATTGAAAAACCATGCGCATAGAGTCTCAATTATATAAGAATAAAAAACCAAAGTAATTGAATGGAATATCACCACTTCAGCCAGTCACAGCTCCTGCAATCACCATATTGCCTCCACTCTTTTCATCTCTGTTGATCGATTGGTTTTTGATTCCTATATAATTGAGACTCTATGCACATGGTTTTCCATACCACCATTAGCAGGCTTCAACCATGACAACCCAAACCACTATTGGCAGTCTTCAACCATCACAACCCATACCACTATTGGCAGTCTTCAACCATCACAACCCATACCACCATTAGCAGGCTTCAACCATCACAACCCATACCACCATTAGCAGTCTTCAAACATCACAACCCATACCACTATTAGCAGGCTTCAACCATGACAACCCATACCACTATTAGCAGGCTTCAACCATCACAACCCATACCACCATTAGCAGGCTTCAACCATCACAACCCATACCACTATTAGCAGGCTTCAACCATCACAACCCATACCAATATTAGCAGGCTTCAACCATCACAACCCATAGCACCATTAGCAGGCTTCAACCATCAAAACCCATACCAATATTAGCAGGCTTCAACCATGACAACCCATACCACCATTAGCAGGCTTTAACCATCACAATCCACACCACCATTATCAGGCTTCAACCATGACAACCCATACCACCATTAGCAAGCTTCAACTATCACAACACATATCACCATTAGCAGGCTTCAACTGGAACTTTAAAGGGACTCTATATTAAAAAACAGAATTCCCTTTTTTTTGCCCTTAAATAATTGGTCAAAGGCTGCTGCTCTGATCCATCGCCCCATCTTCTCTGCGTGCTTGGCGTCGGGCCAAGAGGCTGAGCGCCCAGAGTTGAAAATACTCAGTTTTGGCTCTGATGCAAGGTGGCACAAAGCAACCACTTCGTACCACGTCGCATCGCGGTCAGTGCATCGGCGGCTTTACATGCATTGGTAATATCTACAGACTTCATAAGACTCTGTTCTATATAACAGTAAAATTGCAGCCGGTAACACGATCCCTCTGTAACCCAAGTCATGGCAGATTGAGTGTATTTGACTATCAGGCCTCAGTATTCTTACTGGAAAATGAAGAAGAGTCAACGGATTGAGGTGATTTTAACTGGTTAAATAGAAATAAAAAACATAAAATATCCCTGATATATTGGGGCTTCATCAGTTGTTTGTTCTTGTTATTTTTTTCCTGCTCTAGTACTAGTGTGAAGAATAATGGACACCTTGGTATCACGAGTTAATCCTTCTCTATTATCGCTTTTGGGCATGGTGCAGTAATCATTCCTGAATGGCAACCAAGTCAAATGGCAATTCAAGAGAGCTAGGCAATATTAATATTTAATTGCAGTAATTATTTATTTATTTATTTTATTTTTGTAGAAAGAATTTTTTTTTGTATTCAAAATTTTTATTAAAGAGAATAAGACAGAGATGACAGGAAACAATACGGTAATACCGTAAACATCAGATTGCGTGACAACAGTACATGACATCATAAAAACAGGGCTACCAATTGAAAACAATGTATAAACAATTGACGCTTATCATCTTACTGTAGTGGGTCCTTAGGAGAGTCCCAACTAGGTTCCATCTATCTGCGCGGTCTGCTCGTGTGCCGGGATGGGGTAGTGAAAGTGCAGAGGACAGCAAGGAACCAGTAGGAAGGCTAGTGATCAAAGAAGAAGAATCAGAGATGATACCTAAAGTGCAAGCAAAGGAGGATGAGAGATAGTGGAGCAGAGAAAAGGATAGAACAGTATAAGCGAGGAAAGAGATAAGAGAGGAGAAGAGGAGAGCGCGAGGAGAGAGAGAGAAAATAATTTTACCAGGAAGGATACATTGAAATTTCTCTCGTTTTCAAGTATGTCCTGGGTGGTGAGTATGTACCGTTAGGTGTCTTGCCCAAGGACACTTACTGGAGAGGTGCTCTTGCTGGGATCAAACCTGTGTCTCCACAGTCTCTCTCCACAGTTAGCAATGATGTTACCTCTACTCCATCCAGCCGGAACTTTTATTATTGCACCTTACACAATGAGTACATATAGATCTGAAATAAGGACACATAAGTTGTACAGACAAATTGATTATTGACAAGAAGCATTGTGTGGTTACAACCAGCAAAGAGGTCCAAGACTGACTTTTCTCCTCGCAGGAGTGAAGTCTGTGTGCATATTCAGATTCAATGGAATAGGTGATCACATCACTTTGTAAAAAGGGTCAAAAGGGTAATTTAACCCCTTCACTACTGGGATCGAGATAACGCGGGACTTCAAAGGTACCATCAGGTCCCGATTTCGAGTTATGTCAATCGGCAGCTCTGAAGGACAAAAGCAAATGAAATTTGTTTGGTGCAAACTAATTTTGTTTGATTTTGGGCTGCAGAAGGTGCCCCCAACGTTTTAACCCTGTGGGCATAATGACGAAAGAGCTAAAACTGTTTAATATTGGTTGAAGAATGCTCTGACATATCGGGCTTTCAGCAGCCGATGCAGGGAACCACGGGTTTCAGCTCAACCATCTGCTTACTAAATAGGTTATTACAGTAAGAAATACACTGGGAATATTCCCAAATGTTTATTACTGTATAATTAACCCTTTCGCTGCTGAGCCATTTCACGCCTGTGTGCTGAGCTCATTTTTACCGGTTTTGCTCATCATGTTTAACCGCATTTTGAAGCCTTATTTTATTGTATGACCCAGACATATTATATATCGTTCTTTCTGGCAGACTCGGCAGATTCATAATATATCATTATTATATGTATATGTCATGTGCTGTCTGTATATTATAACAAAAAATGCAATAAAATTAGAATTTTCAATAATTTTCAACGTGTAAAGTGTTTTTTTTCACATTTTAACATGCGAGCATTTGCGGTTATATATTCTATGAGTTGCGCTTGTTAAACAAATTAGAAATGGGGGACTTGTTAAATTTTTTTGGGGGAAAATTACACGATTTTTAACAAACACACCCCATACTAAAATCGTTAGTGCAGCATCATTGTTCACATTATAATTGAAATGGGAACAATATTGCTGCATTAACAAAACAAGACAAAAAAAAACATTTTATTTTAATTTTTTTATTTATTTATTTTTTCTTAACATTTAACATGGTCATATTTGGTATCGTTGGCCATGCTCTGGCCGATCCAACGATACCAAACATTAAACCCTAGCTGCCACGGAACGGGAGATAGGGGTTCCAATGAACACCCTTTCTCCACCATTGGTGGCAGCTAGGGGTTAACTCCAGAACTGACATCATCACGCTATGCACGATGACGCCAGTCATCAGGGGGAGATTCCGGAAGCTTGGCCGACATCCAAGATGTCGGCCAGCTCCGGGAAAGGATCGCGATCTGGCGCTTTTTGGCGCCGATTTGCGATCCGGCCCCCAAGGGGTTAAAGCCAGCCACTGTTTGGAAGGGCAGGCTGTGCCCTTCCAAACGGTGCCTGACTTTCACCGCTGACCCTTACGAGAGGGGAGGGAGAGGTCCAAAGTACCTCACCCCCTCCCTTTCAGGCACCTTCCCCGCACACGTGGGGAGCGCCTGTAATAGATGTCATTGCGCTAGCGCATTGACATCTATTGTCCCCACCGGGGGGGCGCAGCAATCGGCCGGAATCCCTTAGCGCGTCCATAGCACAGGAGAACCACTTGGCTGGACGCGCTGAGAGCCTCAGAATGGTTAAGTAAAAATAATTTAAAAAAATCGGTTCCCGACAATGATTTTTTTTTTAAATCACGTGGCAGTGACGGGGTTAAAATTTTTAAAATGATAGCAAATTATCTGTAGCAAAAGAACACAACAAATTTAAAAAAAAATGGCTTCAAAGACATTGTAAACTGTATCGATAGTTAGAAAATGCATGCTTTAAAAAGATTAAAACATTCACAATCTTTTCACTTTGCAAATTGAATATATCACGTTTAGAACAATATGAGAATATATATATACATACATAATACAGAATACATACATGATTTATATATATATAAATCTTCAATGAAATTAAAAAATACTTTCTCTTTAAGCTCACATGCTGTTGGTTATGGAACATTTTTATTTGTTTTATTAAGGTATTTATCTATTTGTTTTTAAATCTTACGCTGTCTGGAAGTCATTACTTTGAGACTTATTGAAAAAAAAAAAGAATATTTTCGGTAAAAAAAAATAATGAATGTGGTTATTGAGAGCTTTTAAAGCTTTGTAACAAAAATAGCATGTTTCCAATTTGTGCTTAAACTTCTCTAAGAAGCTATTGTCTTAGTGATGGAATTATCCGACCAATTATTGTTAAAACGCCACTTTAGTGTTGCTGTCAGCATATTGGAATCTGGTTCCAATTGGCACCGTAAGAAAAACATTACGTTTCAAACTAAAAACAAATATTGGAAGACTAACTAATGCAGATGTCCTCCCGGCTCAATTTTAGGAGTAGTTTTTCTTGTAAGCATTGACTTCTAATCTCTGGTGATTCTCCTCAGTTACTTCCTTTGTTAAACTGTTACAATTTAAGGGAAACGGTTGATATGAAATGTGAAATGTAATGCGTCAATGGAACAAATTATGCGTTCTATTTAGGAGGACCGGGGGTTTAGGGAAACATCATATCGGTTTATTTTGTTTTTTTTATAGGAATAAAATACTTATATCTATAGTGGTTATTTCGGTGCTCTAGAGTTCGGCGTACTTCGACGAGTTCAGTTTGCCAACCCTGCAGCTGGCATTCACCACTCAGATCCTGAAGTGCACCGAACAGGATCCACCAAACACAGCCAACGATCCGCCAAATGCAACCGAACAGATCGCTGAACAAAGCCGCAGACCGCCGAACACAGCCAGCGATCTGTCGAAAGCCACCGGATGCCGCACATCAGCCGCCGAACATACTGAAAAAAGCCGATCAGTTGCCAAACTGGAGTAAAAAAAAACAACAACAAAAAAAAAACCTCAATTTTTAAAAAGGGTTTAAAACAATAAAAATGCATGAAAATGTGTGGAAATAATAAAAAGCGTCCATTTAAAAAAATAATAAAAGGGTCTGTTACAGAATAAAAAAAAAAACACCATTAAAAAAAAATGGGAATCAAAAATTTTGCAGAACGGCTAAAAAAAACCTCGTTTTAAAATAATTTAGGAAACTTAAAAATTTCACGAAAAAAAATCCATAAAAATGCCTAATAAATTCTAAAAAATAAATAAATAAAAAGACATTTTGCTGCAAATTAAAAAAATTAACGGTTTAAAAAAAAAAATACACTTTTTAATTTTTTTTTACATTTAATTCTATGGGATTTGCCTATTTAAACCTGTTGAATTGAAGCACTGAAATTCTGGGCATTTTGCCAACTCTTCAGTGCAGTTCGGCGTTCTCTGAATAGATTAACCATAACTTCTCTATGGGACAATGTCACTGCTGCCGAAGGTCTTTGAACTGTGGCAATCTGAGGCAAACTGCACCATATTACGCTGACAGTTCGCCAATATTTGACAAATTACCAGCTTTCTGAATAGCTGAACTGCCACGAAATTGCACCGTATGGGGAAATTCACCAATCGGTGAATTCGGTGGCAACTTCGGCTCTTATTGAATAATCCCTTATGAGTTGGGGTGGTATGGAGAAGAGTAATTGAGGTCCCATTGTAGAGGAGACATAGAATTGGTCAAGATCTAGTGGTCGAGGTGAAGTAAGTATTTTTTAGGTGAACGCTCAGATAATTTAGGCAAGAAAAACAAAAATTTTCAGACTCCTTTCCTTTGGCGAATTAAACAAAGTTTAACTTAATTGCATCATTAAAGAGGAAATCTTTGATACGAGCGAATTAGACTGATTCCAAAATAAAGGACTGATGTGAAAAACAAAAGGGGGCAGTAAGTGGGTTGTGGAAGTGATTCGCCAGAAAGGACCAGTAGGGTACATGGAGAGAAGGGGAGGACATACGGGTGAGAGCAGATTAGATAGTAAAGTGAGTAATAGGGATGACATAGAGATTGTGAATGGTATGGGAAGGAATATAATGTCAAATAAGGGACGTAGAAATTAATGTGGGTGCTATTTGTGGGGGGAATATTCTATGTATAGTCAAAAAAGAGAAAAGTGTCATGGCGGTGGTAAGATTAAGAATGTACAGGGCTTTATAGAGTTTAGTCTTTAGCTAATTAGATCAGTCAACTGTGTTAAATTTGTACATTAAGGGCAAAATTTATTTGCCAGGCAGCAGTTTGGGGTCACTTGGCCATTTACTAGCTGTTTTCAGAGTTTTTGCTGTTTTCTGATATCAATCAGCAAGATAAGAATAGATTTGTCTTGTGGTTAGATTTGATTATATGTGTTAATTACATGTTGTGCACATGGTGGCGGAATGCATAACTATAAACTGTCCAAAAATTTGAATTTTTATTTTCTCTTGGATCCTCTCACAAATGGAGTTGTTTATATCAAATCTATATATTTGACCTTGACCCCTCCACTCCCGAGATCGAGATAACTTGAGACTTCCGAGACACCATCAGGTCCCGATATTGAGTTATCTCGATTTGCAGCAAATTAAATTATTTAGCTGCAAACGAATGTCGTCTGCTTTTGGGCTGCAGAAGGTGCCCCTAAAGTTTTAGCCCTGCTGGCATAATGCCTGGTGGCTAAAACTGTTTCAAATCGGCTGAAGAATGCCCTGACGTATCGGATATTCAGCATCCAATGCAGGGAACCACGAGCTGCAGCTGAAACTAACTAGTGTAACTCCATTTGGCCTGAAGATGGTGCCATCTGCTGGCCAAATAGGTTATTACAGTAAGGAATACACTGAGAATATTCCCAAATATTTCTTACTGTATAATTAATTAAAAACGGTTTGTCAAAAAAACCAAAAACACTGGTTCCTAACAATGTTTTTTTGGAAAATCACTTGGTAGTGAAGGGGTTTAATAAGAATGTTTGAAATTTCAATTACAGGTCGCATATCACTTATACGATATCTGATTTGTTTCAAAGACTGAAAAAGAGTTTGAGCACCAACATGACACCAGAAGTGGAAAGTTCCACCCCGAACCTCATGTGACGCCGGCAAAATTATTAATAATATTGTATTGAATTACTTCCATACTGTGTGTATAAGGTGTGTATGAAACCTCTATAAATTTTGTGGTTATACTTGGGTCCCATCCACAAGATACCTCATTATTCTATGCAAATATTCCAAAATCTCAAACAAATCCAAATATGCATCTGAACCCAAACATTTGGCATGAGACACTCAACTTGTGTTCTGCGGTGCAGCTGCCAGGCTTCCCAAAATTCTCGATTTAGATAATAAACCCAGCAACTTGCTATTGTTATCTCTTTTAGTTTATATGCTCGTGCAAACCGGGGATGCTCTGCTAATTGTAACCATTTTTAACCAGCCTTATTGTCTCCGTAAATCTTTTGTTAACAAGTTAGTCCTGGGAAAATTCATGGAGGAGACCTTCGAGTTTTTTTATTGTGTCTTCATTGATTGGTACAGCCATGTATTGTTACAGTCAGACTTCTCAGTGAAGACGAGAATCTATGCATGAGCAGCTGCAACCACCGCAGCCTTCGTCCTATGAATATGCATACACAGCTGCTTTGGAACTATTACCCTTTGAGCAATTTGGGGCGGCGGTGGGGTGAACATTGCATGATCCATTAGCCAATATGTAAATGCGGATTTGAGAGTATTCGTTAATAACGTAATGAGCTCCATATGTCTATGAATAGTTAATAAGTTTAATGTATGGGATTGACGCTGAAATAATAATCTGTAAAAGTGAAAGAGTTTTTACCCTGCCTGTTGTATCTTACCATTGATATCTTGCCATGGATGGTAACTGAACTGATGAATTGCATTAATAGGAATTAGGACCTCATGGTTAGGTGCCGGGTTAACCAGTCAACCACAATTAGCACGTTTGGAGCCACTGGCACAATTATATTTAGGACAATATGCACATTTTATAACATACTTTATAAATAAATAAATATTATCCATTGACATGTTCGCAGTGCTTTCTGTCTGTGATGGTGATCATGTTTCCTTCACGTTTAAAGGGCCACTACCACCAAAAAATGAGATGTTCTTATTGTGTTTATTTGATGTTGCTGATATCTTGTGCTTTGTTTTTCTCTTGTATGTTTAGTTTAGAAAATAGTTTCCTCTATATGTGTCACTGGGTGCATCCATTGTGTGATATTTTCCTCTATATGTGTCACTGGGTGCATCCATTGTGTGATATTTTCCTCTATATTTGTCACTTGGCGCATCCATTGTGTGATATTTTCCTCTATATTTGTCACTGGGTGCATCCATTGTGTGATATTTTTATCTATATGTGTCACTGGGCGCATCCATTGTGTGATATTTTCCTCTATATGTGTCACTGGGTGCATCCATTGTGTGATATTTTCCTCTATATGTGTCACTGGGTGCATCCATTGTGTGATATTTTCCTCTATATGTGTCACTGGGCGCATCCATTGTGTGATATTTTCCTCTATATTTGTCACTGGGTGCATCCATTGTGTGATATTTTCATCTATATGTGTCACTGGGTGCATCCATTGTGTGATATTTCCCACTATATGTGTCACTGGGTGAATGCATGGTATGATATTTTGTGTTGTAAACTGCTCCCCCCCATATCTTTCCATCACTTGCTCCTCACTTTGACCCATTTACTCCATTCTATGACCAATCATCGACTCAAAACATTGTATTGTGTGGGATGTATTCAAAGGACATCACCAGTGGGTAGATTAGAAGTTTTTTAAGCTCCCTGCCATCTCTTATCTCAGGTAGCCTGGACATCACAATAGCCTCCTGCAGCCTTATCTCAACATTCCCTCCTCCACCTCTTTAACTGTTGAATACTATAGATCAGTGTTTCCCAAACCTGTCCTCAGGATTCCCCAAACAGGCCAGGTTTTCCAGATATGTGAAGCACAGCACAGGTGATATGATTTGCTGCTCAGTGATTGCAGAATTCAGTCTGCATTTCCCCAAGGTGGTCTGCAAAATCTGGCCTAGTTGAGGGTCCCGAGGACAGGTCTGAGAAACACTGCTATAGATTAATTAAAGCACAGCAGTAAAGTTAAACTTTTGCACAGATTTTGGCAAATGTTGGGAAACATCCACGAAATGGAAACAGGAGATAAAAAAAAACTACCGTATTTTTCGCTCCATAAGACGCACCTGACCATAAGACGCACCTAGTTTTTAGAGGAGGAAAACAGGAAAATAAATATTCTGAAATCAAATAGTGTAATAATGGATATACTGCCCCAGCTCATGGATACTGTCCCCAGCTCATGGATACTGTCCCCCAGCTCATGGATACTGTCCCCCAGCTCATGGATATGCCCCCCAGCTTATGGATATGCCCCCCAGCACATGGATATGCCCCCCAGCTCATGGATACTGTCCCCCAGCTCATGGATACTGTCCACCAGCTCATGGATATGCCCCCCAGCTTATGGATATGCCCCCCAGCACATGGATATGCCCCAGCACATGGATACTGTCCCCCAGCTCATGGATATGCCCCCCAGCTCATGGATATGCCCCCCAGCTCATGGATATGCCCCCCAGCTTATGGATATGCCCCAGCACATGGATATGCCCCAGCTCATGGATACTGTCCCCCAGCTCATGGATATGCCCCAGCTTATGGATATGCCCCAGCACATGGATACTGCCCCCCAGCTTATGGATATGCCCCAGCACATGGATACTGTCCCCCAGCTTATGGATAATGCCCCAGCTCATGGATATTGCCCCAGCACATGGATTTGCCCCAGCTCGCTCATGGATGTGCCCCAGCTCGCTCATGGATGTGCCCCAGCTCGCTCATGGATGTGCCCCAGCAGCTCATGGATATGCCTCCGCTCACCTGTCGCCGCCGCGTTAGGCTCCCTCTGAGCGTGCGTCCGGCGGCAGGAAGCTTGGGCACTCGCCTGGGGGAGCCACGTGACCGCGATCTCGCGAGATCGCGGTCACGTGGCCCCCCAGGCGAGTGCCCAAGCTTCCTGCCGCCGGACGCACGCTCAGAGGGAGCCTAACGCGGCGGCGACAGGTGAGCTGAGGCATATCATGGGGCATTCGCTCCATAAGACGCACCCACTTTTCCCCCCACTTTTTGGGGGGAGAAAAGTGCGTCTTATGGAGCGAAAAATACGGTAATTTTATTTTTCCTTTTTTTACATGCAATTATTTCAAAGAAATAAAAAAACCAGCAGCGTGCGTTTTATAATGTGTTTTATTTGTAATGCACAAGTAATATAGTTCCAGCTTATGTAAGTGCTAGTGTGCCCCTGAGATCCATTGATATCGCTGAAGTAATTTAATACAAAATATTTTGCTTGTTAGGACGGTTGCATAGTTTACGTATTTCGCAATTGACACAAATTGTAACTTTGCGTATATTTGATGTAAGGTATCTCCATCTTGATTTCTAGTTAAAAAAACGAATTTGAGGTCCCCGTAATACACCAAGAACAGAAGCTTAGGAGATCACCAAAAGGTCAATTTCTTGAGGGGGGGGGCAAGTAACACCATAAAAGTTATCCACTAAAAATAAATATCCGCCCTCTCTACCCATACCTCACATAGCATCATCTGTATACCCCATCTACACCTGTGTATTCTTCATCCACCCACCACCTCTCTGTACTTAACTTCTTAACTACTTGACATGTGCATTTTCTTTCATCACGAATTAAAATTCGGATTAAAATCTCCCTTTTGTTTATTTTTTACGGCTGTCCGAAATTACGAATCGTCCAAAATTATGAATCACGGTTGCACAACGAAAACAACTAAACAAAATATTGGAAGGCAAAATGATCCATAAAAGATCCGAAACGATACAAAACGGAACGAAAATGACCCGAAGTGAAAAAAATCATAACGAAAATGACCCAAAACGGAACAAAATGATCCAAAGCAAAAAAGCAAAACAAAACAAAAATGACCCAAGATGAAAAAAAAATTAAACAAAATGATTTCAAAGTAATAAATACAGGGATTTTTTTTAACATTGAAATCTATAGGATTCGCCTATAGGTTTCAATGAAAAAAAAACCCCTGTTTTTATTAAATATTTGTTAAACCGTTTATTTTTTTCACTTGAAGCAAAAAGTCATTTTGTTAATTTTTTTTGGCATTTTTCGGGATTTTTTGGGTGAAATTTTAAGTTTCCCAACTTATTTTAAAAAAATTAGATTTTTCCCCCCATAGGCTTTAATGTAAAAAAGTTCACGTTTTTATTAAATATTTCTTAAACTGTTTTTTTTTTACTTGCAGCAAAGCAGTCATTTTGTTTATTTTTTAGGATTTTGTAGGCATTTTTCGGGATCTTTTGGGTGAAATTTTATTGTTCCTAATTTATTTTAAAATGAGGCTTTTTTCTGTTCTGCAATGAATTGAATAGATACGATGTTTCAGCACCATGGTGACTCCATCGAACAGGCAATGAACAGGCACCGTATGTGCAGGCAATTCACCAACATTTGGCGAATTGCCTGCTCTCTAGATAGCCGAATGGCCAAGAAAGGTAACCGAACACTGATTTTCAGGCAGCCATTCGGATCTCTTTGAATAACCCTGTATGTTTCAGATCGGCAGTGTGGACAGCTATGGAGCTCACCATGGTGCTGAAACATTGTATCTATTCAATTCATTGCAGAACAGGAAAAAAGCCTTGCTTTAAAATAAATTAGGAAGATTAAAATTTCACCTAAAAAATCCTGAAAATTGCCTAAAAAATAAATAAAGAGACTTTTTGCTGCAAGGGAAAAAAATAAACGGTTTAAGAAATATTTAATAGAGACACGAATATTTTTTACATTGAAACCAATGGGGAAAAAAGCCTCATTTTTTTAAATAAGTTAGGAAACTTAAAATTTCACCCAAAAAATACGGAAAAATCCTGAAAAAATCCTAACAAATAAATAAAGAGACTTTTTGCTGCAAGGGAAAAAAATAAACGGTTTAAGAAATATTTAATAGAGACACGAATATTTTTTACATTGAAACCAATGGGGAAAAAAGCCTCATTTTTTTAAATAAGTTAGGAAACTTAAAATTTCACCCAAAAAATACGGAAAAATCCTGAAAAAATCCTAACAAATAAATAAAGAGACTTTTTGCTGCGAGTGAAAAAATAAACGGTTGACGGCTGGTATTTTCATTTTATTGATAGTAATCCATTTCACATTTTATAATAACTGATAAAAAACTTAACTCATAAAAACAAAATACAAATTAACCCAAAAGGCAGAATAACACATAAAAACGAAAAACAAAGTGATCCAAAATACGAAATATTACAAATACGAAATTAAAATCACCTAAAAATATGAAATTACTTATAAAAATGAAGTGATCCGAAAAACTAAACAACCCATAAAAACGGAAAACGAAGCGATCCGAAAATACCCGGACATCCGAAATGTCAGATCGGTCCAAAATTATGAATCGCGGTAAAATAGCAAACGACCCAAAATGAAAAAAAAAAACTGATTAAAATGACCCGCAATGACCTGAAACAAAAAAAAAAGCTGTGCACATGTCTATTAACCACTTGAATGCTAAGGACGCGCTCAGCGCGTCCTCAGCATTCCCGCTGGTGTGCTGAGGACGCGCTGAGCGCGTCCTCACATTGGGGTCAGCGTTCGGCCGGGTTCCGGCCGATCGCTGGCCCCTCCGGTGCGGGCTGACATCCTGGATGTCAGCCGCGCATCCGGACCAGCAGCCGCCAGCATTAGGTGTCATCGCGGGGGCGCGATGACACCTAATTCAGGCGCCCCCCCGCATGTGCGGAGGAGGCGCCTGAAAGGGAGGGGGGGAGGTCCTTCGGACCTCTCTCCCTCCCGATCGGCGGCGCACAGGGGATTAACCCAGGCATCATTTGGAAGGGCACAGCCTGCCCTTCCAAATGATGCCTGGCATTAACCCCTGGGGAGCTGGATCGCGAATCGGCGCTGAAAAGCGCCGGTTCGCGATCCTTTCCCGGAGCTGGCCGACATCTTGGATGTCGGCCAAGCCTCCGGGAACTCCCCCAGAGGACTGGCGTCATCGTGCGTAGCACGATGACGCCAGTCCTAGACTTAACCCCTAACTGCCACCAACTGTGGAGATAGGGAGTTCCAATGAACTCCCTATCTCCCGATCCGTGGCAGTTAGGGGTTAAATTTTGGTATCGTTGGATCGGCCAGAGCATGGCCGTTCCAACGATACCAAACACTACAGTGAAAAATTTTGTAAAAAAAAAAAAAAAAAAAAAAATTAAACACTTTTTTTTTTTTTTTGGGGTTTGTTAATGCAGCAATATTGTTCCCATTTCAATTATAATGTGAACAATGATGCTGCACTAACGATTTTTGTATGCGGTGCGTTTGTTTGTTAAAAATAGTGTCATTTTCCCCAAAAAAAAATGTAACGAGACCCCATCTCTAATTTTTTTAACAAGCGCACCCCATACAAAATATAACCGCAATTGCTCGCATGTTAAAATGTGGAAAAAAACACTTTACACATTGTAAATTATTGAAAATACATATTTTATTGCATTTTTTGTTATAATATACAGACATGACATAACGTATACATATAATAATGACATATTATGAATCTACCGAGTCTGACGGAAAGAACGATATATAATATGTCTGGGTCATATACTAAAATAAGCCTTCAAAACACGTTTAAACATGATGCGCAAAACAGGTAAAAATGACCTCAGCATAGGGGCGGGAAAAGCCTCAGCAGCGAAAGGGTTAACTTCCAATTAATATACATGTGTGTTTTTATATACACGGTATATGTATGTATGACATGTAAAAATTTATATTAAATGGGAAATAAGTAAACTGCTACAGAACCAAACTTTTGTGGATATATATTCGATAGGTACTCTCATTAAAAATATAGAAATGGGAACCTGTTACAGCATTTTTCTGAGAAAACATGCAATTTTAGCTAAAACGGAAAGAAAAATTAAACTTGTTACTCGTATTTTAGAGGATTGTGCTTTAGGAATAATACAACTATGTATAGAACCTTTCTTTGCATGGGAAATGAGAAGGTGAGTAACGGCAGTGATATTGCTCATTTTATAAGTGAAAATGGACAATGCCATTGCTTTGGAAGAAAAATAAATAAAGGAAGAGAAAAAAACTTTTTGTGTGCTTTTTTTTACATGGTCATGTTTGGTATCATTAGAAAGGCCAGGGTCTGACCTGTCCAATGACACCTAACTTGTCTTCATGGAATTTAAGGAACAGAAATACAGGGGTCCAAAAGACCCCACTCTCCTCGCAGCAGCGCGGTTGCGTGTATATTACATTTTTATTATTATTTATTATTTATTAAACGCCAACACATTCCGCAGCGCTGTACAAGGTGCAAAGGATAAAGACAGGACAATTCAACAATACATACAGGAGAAGGTCAGTATTGCTGCCAGCAGATACAGGAGGACACGAGGGAGGGCCCTATTCCCATTGGATCTTACAATCTAGATGGGTGAACCAATGTGTAATAACTCTTTGCGCCATCACCTCCACAGTTGAGGTAGTACAGTGGTTTTGTTATATAAGTAAATTACATAATGCCATAGAACAGGGCTCAAAACTTCAAATCCAGAGCTAACAGATAGGCCTTTAAGGCTAGCCTCAGACGAACACAGTCATCACGTCCGTATCGCCGCACAGTTTAACGTCCGTAATAGCATTGATTTGTGATCAATAGAAACCAACATACCCAGTACGTACGCACCGAAGGGCACATGCACCACTCAGGTGACACTGGATGCCATTTAGGCATCGATGTAAAAGCGCTATGACGGACTCCCAGAGTGTGCCGTGTCCGCAAAGTGGCCTGTGTGCGTGATGAGACGACGTCAGATGCAGCACATTTGCGACGTCCATCACGTTGACGCTCAGAAGTTTTTTTGGTCTGGCTGACTGTACCTGTCATTTAATTTTAATTAATTTTGATTACCATATTTCCCTTTTTTTCTACATCCGTTAACGAAAACGGACCATATGGTGTCTACAGTATCTTCCGTCAGTACGTATGTCCGTTATGCACTCACGCAGAATGCGCTCAGGCTGCGTTCGTCTGACATTAGCCTAAGAGTTACTCCCACAGTTGCCCCAGCTAACCCCTACCCTGCCCTTAACTCCGCCAAACACACCCTCTTAAGGGAAAATAAGTGCTTTACATCAACGGGGATGCAAACAAAATATTAAGTGCAGCTGCTCAACTTTGAATACACTTAGTGCATTTTTTCATCTCCACAATCACTCCAGAAACATGTATAACCAGATACATCAGACCCCAGATACATGTATACCCAGACACATTATACCCCAGATACATGTATGCTCAAACACATCAGACCCCAGATACATGTATACCCATTACCCAGACCCATCAGACCACAGATACATGTATACCTAGACCCCATCAGACCCCATATACATGTATACCTAGATACCATCAGACCACAGTGTAAGTATAGAGAGGGACCAAATGAGCATCGTCAGGACGAGGCAGGCATGGGCGACAGACGTCTGGCCGGCGGCCATCATCTTGGATTCCACAGCCGGCGGCCAGACCTAAAAATAACATGTCCACTGTCAGAATATGCAACGCAGGCAGCACAAAATAATTTACTGTGCTGCCTGCAACCGCATTCCCACTCGCCCTCACAAAATTTCCACTCGCCAAATGCTAGCAGGTATGCCTTCGAAATGAGAAAAAAAATTAAATTTTGCAATTATTTTTTCTTTTTTTTCTTTACACATCACATTACAGACTCTGACCTTTCCAAAGACACATAACTTGACCTGGTGCAGTGTAAAAATCAGAGATGTATGGTTCCAAGGGTCCACTGGTGCTCTTCGTTGCAGTGTGGTGATAGGTGAGTTAGTACAGCATCATTGTTGATTTTTTAATTCAAAAGTGAACAATAGTGCTGCATTATAAAAAACCCACAACCAAACACTTTATTTTAATTTATTTTTACATATATAAGAACATGCTCTGGCCTTTCTAATGATGCCATGCATGCCCCTCTGCTATGATTGCAGAGGTACAGGGGTCCAAATGACCCCTGTATCTCATCCATAGGGAATCCCCTGCCCAGCCAGGGGGTGGTCCTGATTCTGACGTCTCAGGCCCATGCGCAATTGAAATCAGTGGTCAGGAGAGGTCCCAAGCTGTGGTCTGACTTCCAGGAAATCAGACAATCGCAGGATTCAACCCTGACCAGCAGAGATCTCTCCCATAGTTACGGTTAAGTAATGATGTGTGGGGGATGTCCTCTGTATTTTGCGGTGAAACGCTAGGATGCCCCCACACCTCATACACAGCCAAGGTGTTAAAAGCCAAAAATTAACTCCCTATACTAAATCCCAATAAAGGGGAAATATACTTACCATCCAGCAGTGGCCGGGAGCCAGAAGATGCTTACTTGAGGGTAAATGAGCCCTATAGACCCATTACTATTTAGCTAGGAGTGGCATCCAATAGCATTCCTTGTTAAATTGTAATTTGACTTTGCACCAATGAGAGAGTTCCATTTATGGAGCACCTCTCCTTGGTTATACGTAGGGTGGCCATGTGTAGCATAATTAATGAGGCTCCTCTCTGATTGGTCAGTTGTGTACAGATGGCAGCACTACATCAAACCAATCGGGGAAGAGGTGAAAGAAGCGCTTTTATAAACACAGGGCAGTCCCGACGTGCACCAGACTTATTTTAAAAATAAAAATATGTATTTATCCCCTTAAGGACGAGCGGATGGCACCCTTAAGGGGTCGATTTCGCCGGTGAGGCGTGCAAGTATGCCTCACCGACAGGTGCCGTCGTGCGGCACTGATTTTGAGCCCTCCCCGCAGCCGGCATCCAGCGAGCGTCATTGGCTGCAGTTCAGGCCATCCCCGTGCAGCCAATGATGCGCGCCGCGAGCAGGCTGTGGGGAGGGGCTGAGGCGGCCCCATTGAAGACAGTGGGCGTACATGTACGCCCTGCGTCTTCAAAGCCCGCCTGCCACCAGGACGTCATGGAACGTCCTGCGGCGTTAAAGGGTTAAACAAAACACAGCAAAACTTACAGCCCATCAATCCAAGTATTGGTTTGGGGCCAGAGAAGCCTGAAACAGGCTTCTCCTACCGAGGCTGGCTTTTAGCGCCGCATAATTGCCGTCTCTAAGATGTGTAAAACATGTCAATTCTTTTTAAATTAAAGATAATAATGCACAATTAACTATTAACACATTAAATGAGCAATTAGCAATCTTATTTCAATTCCAGCCAAGTAAAAAGAAGTGAGAATATCAATTACACACTTAACTCTGCGCAAAAAAAAAGAATAGCATTGTTTAACTATCGAACATTTAGGGATAAAACGGTTTGCTAAAGACTTCCATAAACTCTAATATTTGTTTGTATTGGCAGAAAAGTTTCCAGTGGGAGCAACACCAGGTCTACAATTTCTGTAAGTGCTGTAATATACTCGTACGGTGTCTTTTTTTTCTCTCTTTTCATTGACTTAAATATTGTGTATTTTGTACTGAATTTATGAAGCCCATTCTCCTTGAAAGGAAAAGAATGGAAAATTCATAAAGCGACTGGAAGAGGAAAATTTAACTTATCTTTCTCCGGGCCGAGTTCCAAACCAATTCTACATTTAAAAGAATAACGCAAACCCGGCATAAATTAACTACTCCTTTTTTTTTGTTTTTTTTTTTTTGTTTCTTCTCAGTGCATAATTCATCACGCGCTGTACTGCAGCTTTGGTAGCTTGAGACATGTATATTTTAAGAAAAATAATAAATGATCTAATGTCCTTTTGGACTGAATGGCTGTAGATGCGGTCATTCATAAAAATGTCCAACAATGTAATTCCGCCGACTAATCTGACTGTAAAATCCTGTTTTGAGAAATTCTAGATTCACTAAAGGGGTTCTTCAAAGACAACCAAATTGGCTTCGAAATTGCACCGAACGGTGAATTTCCTCATACAGTGCAATTTCGTGGCCATTTGGCTATTCAGAGAGCACAGAGCAGGCAGTTTGCCAAATATTGGCGAGTTGCCAGCGAAATGAGGTGCCTGTTCAACGGCAGTGCCATCCCCACAGAGAAGCAATAGTTAATCTATTCAGAGACACCGAACAGCAGAGAAATGTCAGTGAAATGCCCTGATTTTTGGTGGTTTCATTCAGCAGGTTTAATCAGGCAATATAACAATAAAAAAACTAAAAGATCTGCGGCAGTTGAGGGTGTGGTCACCATGGACAGTGGTGGTGTGGTCCGAGGTGATGCCAAGGATGGTGTGGGAGTAAGCTGAGAATGAGGAGGCGGTGCGGCTTTGCCGGATCAAGCTGAATCGCTGTACAGAGCACTGGTGAGACCTCACTTGGAGTACTCTGTGCAGTACTGGAGACCGTATCTCCAGAAGGATATAGACATCTTAGAGAGAGTTCAGAGAAGGGCTACTAAAATGGTGTACGGCTTGAAGGAGAAAAGTTACCAGGAAAGGCTTAATGATCTTAACATGTACAGCTTGGAAAAAAGACGAGACAGAGGAGATATGATAGAAACATTTAAATACGTAAAGGGAATCCACAAGGTAGAGGAAGGGAGTATATTTAAAAGGAAACAAAGTAGCAAAACAAGAGGACATAGTCTTAGATTAGAGGGGCAAAGGTTTAAAAGTAACATCAGGAAGCATTATTTTACTGAGCGGGTGGTGGATACATGGAACAGTCTTCCAGTAGAAGTGGTAGAGGCCAAAACAGTAATTGAATTTAAGCAGGCATGGGATAGGCATAAGGCTATCCTAAACAAAAGATAAATCCAGGTAAAGTATCCATGTAATTGGGCAGACTAGATGGGCCGAAAGGTTCTTATTTGCCGACATTTTTCTATGTTTCTATGTTTCTATGAGAAAGTTTGTGAGGCGGATGGATGGTGTGGTGGTGCGACATCTACCCTTTGAAGAGGAGGATGGGGAGTGTTATTTTATGGCGGATGGCATTCACCTGACAGATGTGGGCAAGGATCTGTTCATCCTGGGACTCAAGGAGGGGATTGAACAAACCCTGTTTTTTCTTGGTGGGGGAGCTCTCCCATAAGGGGGTTATGTGAGGAGCTCGTGGCGGGGGCTTGTAGGCAGTGCTGGCTAGGGGTTCCTTTTTATTTAGGATAACTTTGGTCAGATGGTTGGGAGTTGGGAAGTTTTTTGGTGGTTGGTTGGTTTGGAGGTGTGTGGTGGTTGTGGGGAGTCCTCTTTCAGCACTGGGTTATTGTTTTAATTTTGTTATGGGAATGGTTATGTCATGGTGGTGGGTTATTGTGTGGAGTTTTTAGCTGTGGCCTATATGTAATAAATATATACACTATATTGCCAAAAGTATTCGCTCACCCATCCAAATCAGGAGCTGGGCAGGTGAGCGAATACTTTTGGCAATATAGTGTATATTATTACACAGTTATGTGTTTGCGTATTTTTTGAGTATTTATTGTCTCCCTGCGTCCGAACCGGTCATCAGTAGGCGACTTATCTCATTACAATCACTACAAATCCTCATAAACAGGAGATCTGAACATTTTATTATTTTTTTTATCACAGTTACTGTATCTAGCACAAAGGTTTTTCTGCCTGTATGATAATAATGCAGACCACGTTTGAAATTGTGCAAGTTTAAGGACACCATCTAGAGCTCAGAATCTTACATTTCAACAATATTTCATTAACCCCTTCCCGACCGCAGATGTACCATGTACATCACGACCACGGGTCTCCCTTAGACCTGCGGATGTACATGGTACGTCAGCGGTCTCCTAACCTTCCTCCCACCGATACTTACATCCCTCACCGGCTCCCGCAGAGTGTCTGGCGGGCTGGAAGCCTGCCCCGCTGTTTTCGGGGGGGGGGGCGGCAGGCACGATGACGTCATCACACTGCGTGATGACATCATCGGCGGGCACCGGTTCAGAAAGGGGAGGGGGCTTTTTTAGAGCTTTCTATCTCCCCAACCATTTAAGCGAGAAAAAAACAAATTGCACCACTGGAAAGGGGAGAGTCTCCCCTTTTCAGCGGTGCATAGCATTACACTGTTTCGCTGCCAAATCGCGATTCAAACCTGGAGGTGTCTGACATAGGACTCCATTGAGTTTCTTCTCTGCCGGTCACATGACCTGCCATATCTCGCCTCGCGAGATCTGTCAGGTCGGCATAGTGATCCACAGGGGGAGACTGGGGGACTTTTTCCCCCAGTCTCTCCCTGCTCCAGCCGGACAGAGGAGGCGGACGGAGCAATGGTCCTCGCCGCGGGATAGAAAGTGAGTTTCTGAATTTTTTGGGGGTGTTAGTGCTGGTGCTAATGGATTCTGCACCAGCGGAATCCGTTAGCACCAAGTCCAAGCTGTGGTTAACTTTTTGCTAACCGCAGCCAGATGTTAGTCAGCGTTAGGACTTTGTAATTCTAACGCTGATTAACACTTTACGCTCCCCATGTTAAGTATAGGGAGCGCAGAGTAAAGTAACCTCGCGCTGAAAAGTGCAAGATACCAAACATTAACGGGTTTCTTGACCCGTTAGCGTTTGGATTGTAATATGCGGTGGCTACCAAGGCTAACGTGAACGCTCACTTAGGTGAGCGCTAACGTTAGCACCAACAATGTAATGTAGACCCAACTGTTTACAAAATTTGGAAAAATTAATTTCTTTTTCTAATTGCCTGTATAGCCGCGGATCGCGTTAACACAATACAGGCAGCTAATGTAGAAGATAGGAGTTATCTCGATAAAGCACTAAAAGCACTGTTTACAATATTCATTCAACTTTGGAAACATCTCAATGAGCTAAAGTCCTCCTATGACTGTATTATGTCCCAGGAAAGCCCCATCGATACATCTTGTTCTATATGTGAGCCTTCCTCCTATTTAAGGAACTCGTGTGATATAGAAAGATTTGCAGGGTTATTCAAAGAGATTCGAAAAGTCACCGCACGTTCGGTGACTTTTCATTCTCTTCAATTCGGTTCCTTTTGCCGATCCCATTTCGGTGACCCTGCGGTGTATTCAGCAAACACCACAGGGTCCCCGAATTGCAGGGAAAAGCTGCCGCAAACCCGACGAAAACTAACCGCAAAACCCACCGAATGCACGCTGAAAACCCTCAAAAACATCTGGAGTAACCTGCCGAAAACCACAGAAAAACCCGAACAGGAGCCGATCACAGCCTTCGACACAGCAGAAGAGGCAGTGAATAAATTAGCAAAACAGTTTGTATGAATGTGTGAGAGTGAAACACTGTTTGCAAAGAAACTACTGAGCGAAAATGTCTGAAATTTACACATGAGGTCCAGGGAATGATAATAAAGAGGGCTGTTACAGAAAAAAGAAGTAAACTTAAAAAAAAAAATCGGACTTTTAAAAAAAATAAAAAAATAAAGAAAAATGCTTAAAATATTAAAATATCCTAAAAAATCTATAAATAAAGAGACTCTTTACTGCATAATTTTATAATGAACGGTTTATTAGACATTGAATTAAAACGGGAATATTTTTAACATTGAAGTCTATGGGATTCTCCTGAATAAACTTGCCGAATTAAACCACCGAATGGCAGGGCATTTCAGGAACCTTTCACTGCTGGTTTGTGTTCTCTGAATAGTCGAAGCAGTGCTTTTTTATGGGGATTTCACTGTCCTCGAACAGGCACCGAACAGGCTCCGTATGTTCAGGCAATTCGCCAGGATTTGGCAAATTGCCTGCTCTCTGGATAGCCGAATGGCCAAGAAAGGTAACCGAACGCTGATTTTCACTGTTCGGTTACCTTTCTCAAGCAATTCGGATCTCTTTGAATAACCCTGTTGAAGTTCTCTTTGTGTGTTTTTCGAGATTGTAGCTGGAGAGCTCATGGTTTTCCCGCATTTGGATCTGGATATAAGTATTGTTTAGTGTATGACACTGTAAGCACTGGTTTAAGTACTATCGAATACACTGAAGTGCGCACTCTGTAATCTGACCATGACCCACTTGCATGAAAAGCGTAGGCTTTGTTAACAGCTTTGTGCCGTATGGATTATTTCTTTTTCACATACATGTTATCGCACAGTTATTTTGTGGAGGTTTTTCCATCAAGGCAGCAAGTTTAATTTGAAACAATACTAATTATTTATAGCACTATTTTCACAGAGAATTTGAATATTGAGCAGCCGCATATTTGTTTTGTTTACAATGTCTCGTCCTATACTTGTACAATAAAGTGCATCCCTCAACAGTGAGAGGGTTATTCAAAGAGCACCAAAATTTCAAGGAAATTTCAGTGCTCTTTCGTTCGGCGCACTTCGGTGCAATTCAGCGATTCCAGTTCGCCGGCCCTGCTGTTAATTCACTATTTACCGCAGGGTCCCCAAAGTGCACCGAATGCTGCTGCCAACCTCCAATCAACCCGCCGAAAACAGCCAATCAGCCTGCCGAACTGTGCCAAAAACCGCTGAACTGATAGCCGAATGCCGCCAAACTGCAGGAAAGAGAATAGGAGCTCTGCTATTTTTTAGAAGGTGTTTAAAACAAAAAAATGCATGAAAATCTGTGGAAATAATCAAAAAGGTCCTATAGAAATAATCAAAAGTTCTGTTACAGAATTTAAAAAAAACACCTTTAAAAAATAACGGGAATTTCGCTCTGAAAATCCAGAAAAAATACCAAAAAATGTCTTAAAATAAATAAATAAAAATACTTTTTGCTGAAACTGAAAAGAATAAACTGTTGAATAAAAACAAAATAAAAACGCAAATAATTTTGACATTTTCCTGTTTAAACCCGTCGAACTGAAGCTCCGAAATTCATGGCATTTCACTGACACTTCAGTGCAGTTCGGCGTTCTCTGAATAGATTAACCATTACTTCTCTATGGGATAATTTCACTGCCGCCAAAGATCGCCAAATTGCGGCGAACTGCACCATATTTCTCTGTCAATTCGTCAGTATTTGGTGAATTGATAGCTTTCTGAATAAACAAACCGCAACAAAATTGCACCATACAAAGAAATTCCCCGTTCGGTGCAATTCGGTGCTCTTTAAATAAAGCTCTAAATTAAGAAACTGTAAGTAATATTTTTTGCCTGGGGCCCTATTCCTATGTTGCCGAACAGCTCGAGCCCTGTGCTTATTTTTAATGGCATATTACATCTGAGAGGTGACACTAATGTGCCTCTTGCAGATGGAGAATGAGCTATTCCAACGAGCCCATTCTCCATCTGCAGGCTGACGTTATTCTGAAAAGAATAATGTCTTTCAGACCCTTGTGTTAAGTGATTATGTTTCTGTACAATCACTTAACAAATCGATTTAACCCCACCTTAAAATCCAATACTCTTCGCAGCTCCATTGACGGAGAGAATGGCATGATCCGCCACTTCCTCACTTTAAAGGCAGGGGAACACTGGGAGCAAATAGTTCCCAGTGTTCCTCCGTGTATTGTATTGCTGCTCGGCCGATCTCATTCGCTCGAGCTCTGCAAGAGTGCGAGATCGCATCATGTACCTGTGGAGTTCTATGGACTCCTGTAGCAGATACACCAGCGGCGCTTAGATCATATAACATCTCGCCACATTACGACTGGAGCTGCTGGGAAAGCGACTCCTTCGTAATACTGGGGTTGGATAAATGGCAAGTGTAAGCGGAAAACGTCCGATGCTCTTGTTTTCCATTAGCGTCTGTTGTTTAACACCAACCTTTGAATCCTGGGGCCACTGGATATTATATGGTGTATGTTCTCATGGACGTTATTCTAATTATAGTGACACACTTTAAAAAAAAGTTCAGATACAGTTTCAAAGCCCTGAATATTTGCCTTAGATAAATATCAAGAATTCTGTGTAATTCACTTTTTAAGACGCCCCTTTTAATGTGTTCATTTTGCCGATACGGCAGTTAAATATTGTAATTTATGCAGGACCAACTGTAAGACGTGTGAGTGCCTGACGGATTCATAGCTAAGTGTGAATCACACGTTTCTTAGACTCTTGGGTTGACACTCCTCTGCATGTAGCGTGTAGCGTGTAGCGTGCCTGATATATACACTTCCTCTAACTGAGGTCATTTCTTATGTTTGCGTTGATAATACATGAACTCCTGCGAGGTCAACGTCTGCTTTTTTTTTATCCACAAGACATTAAACCTCTGCTGCGTCTGGATCGGCTCGTGACTCTACAGATCAATAAACTAGCAAGCGTTACCCGTGATATCATAGCATGAACGTGTCACAGAGATTGCGCGAGTGTAACGTCAATAGAGTTGTGCAGAAAACCGATGTGTTGTAGAATAAAAAGGTGGAGCCGATAAAGAGACTGGGCGACGCTTCGCCCCTTGATGCTGACCCACAGATATTCCTAGCTGGAGATTGAAAATAATGGCCAAGACAACTCCATCAACTACCATTGTTGGAAAGCAGTTGACAGGAGGATGATGCTCATACAAAGTGTAAAGTTTGTTCAGGTCTTGAATAGGACCAGACACTTTACTGAAAATCTAGTGCACTATTGCAAAGAGCCTGCTAAAACGGGGACATTAAGGTGGAAAACCTGCACCTGCTGGTTTCCCCATAGCATCCCTGATTTGGCACCATATTGTACCGGCTGGGTGGAGTAGAGGTAACATCACTGCTCTACAACTGTGGAGAGAGACTGTGGAGACACAGGTTCGATCCCAGCCAGGGCACCTCTCCAGTAAGTGTCCTTGGGCAAGACACCTAACGGTACATACTCGCCACCCAGGACATACTTGAAAACGAGAGAAATCTCAATGTATCCTTCCTGGTAAAATACTTTCTCAAAAAATATATATATATTATGGGGCAGGCGCTAATTCAGCAGCCTGCCCCTTAATGCAGCGCTAAGCCACTGGATACTCACCACAACGCCAACACGCCGCCATAAGTATCACCTCCTAGGAATCCATTGAGGCTTTTGCTGCCAGGTCACAAGATCCTGCAGGTCGGAGGTGTCATCGCGAAGGGAGACCGGGGACTTTTTGTCCCCAGTCTCACTCTGCTCCCAGCGGCCAGAAGTGGCGGATTGGTCCTCTGTTCTCAACGCGGGATGAAAGGTGAGTATCTAATTTTTTTTATTTTTTTTTCAGCTGGTGCTAAATGATTCCGTAGAAGCGCAATCAGTTAGCACCAGCTTCAAGCTTTGGTTAACTTTTCAGTTACCCGCAGCAGGACGTAATTAGTGCTACGATTTTGTAATCCCTACTCTTTCCGCTCCCCATGTTAAGTATAGGGAGCGCAAATTACCGTAAGCCTGCAGAAGTTAGCGCAATCTCCGATGCGCTAACGGGTTTTTTTAAGCGGGCATGCTGAAAGCCTCCCCGTCGAAGCGCTACAACGTGTGTTTTTGACGGGGCTGCAAATCTTATTTAAGTTTTATAGGATTAGAGAAAATCGAGCCACTTTGGAGAGGAGGAGAAAGGGGAAAAAAACTGGCTCAGAGAGAATCCTATTGGATTCATACAATTAAGTGTATGGTCCCTGAAGGGTTAAATGAGGATATGGATATCTGTTGCTTTATATAAATAATATATTGATTCTTGTGTATGTCCGCTATTTGTTTTGCATAAATTACTTCTGAGCTTGATTAATATTTAAATTTAAAAGAGTTGCTACTGATATAAACCCGTATATCGGGGAACAATATGTTTTATGTTTTATTAGGATTACTCAGAATCGATCTATTGATGAATGGGGGGTAGATATGTGACAAAAGACGATCGCCCACTTCTTTCTGGTATGAGAATGTGGACACCCGCGCAAGCACAAGAAGAGTATGAAGAATATCAGACACGGGGCCATCTGGAGGAAGAATGCGGCGATCATGATGTGCCGTCATTTGGATCGACGAAAGACGTCGCAGAGGAATCACGTCATTGAGAAGATCAGCGGGTGGACGCTCTGGAGGAAGTGCGAACCAGAGCGCCATGTTTTCGGTGGAAGGGGACATATCGCGGGAATGTAATTGCTGCGAACATGACGGAAAGGGGGTGGGCTGATTGGGGCTTAATTGATCAATTATGTTAAGTAATGTGGTTATAAAATGGCGATGTTTAGATGTGAATTTTATATTCTTATTTTTATTATGTACTCATGACTGCATGTGTAAATGCTCCTGAGGAAGTCTTTTTGACGAAACGCGTCGAGCGTAAGCAGTCTTTTTAAACTATAAATTTTTTATGCTGAAATCTCTGGTCTTGGATGACTATTCGTGAAGTGCGCCGGATGTGGAGGAGATTGTATCCCAGGTCCCAGGCATCCATGGAACGGTGATAATGTTCTTATTTCTTAATGTGCGTGATTTGATTTCAAATACTATTTGCTTACTAGACATGCACTTCTAAGTATTCTCCAATTTGTTTTAGGACTACCCTCTACTGTTTTATTGTATTCTTTACTCTTTGTTAGGATTTAAAGGGACGTTGTCACCAGAAAAAATGAAATGTCCTTACAGTGTTTATTTGATGTTGCTGATATCTTACATGTGATTTGTTTTTCTCTTGTATGTTTAGTTAAGAAAATATTTTCCTCTATACGTGTCACTGGATGCATCCATTGTGTGATATTTTCCTCTATATATGTCACTGGGTGCATCCATTGTGTGATATTTTCCTCTATATGTGTCACTGGGTGCATCCATTGTGTGATATTTTCCTCTATATGTGTCACTGGGTGCATCCATTGTGTGATATTTTCCTCTATATGTGTCTCTGGGTGCATCCATTGTGTGATATTTTCCTCTATATGTGTCACTGGGTGCATCCATTGTGTGATATTTTCCTCTATATGTGTCACTGGGTGCATCCATTGTGTGATATTTTCCTCTATATGTGTCACTGGGTGCATCCATTGTGTGATATTTTCCTCTATATGTGTCACTGGGCGCATCCATTGTGTGATATTTTCCTCTATATGTGCCACTGGGTGCATCCATTGTGTGATATTTTGTGTTGTAAACTGCCTCCCAGTAACTTTACATCGCTTGCTCCTCACTGTGTGGCGTTGGTCATAGAATGGAGACTATGCGTTGATCGCTGACTCACATCATTGTATTTTGTGGGATGTATTCAAAGAACATCGCCAGGGGGTAGATTAGAAGTCTTTTAAGCTCCCTGTCTTTTCTCATTCGGCTGCCAGCTCTTATCTCAGATAGCCAGGAAAGCAATACCCTCCTGCCACCTTATCTAAACAGTCGCTCCTTCACCTCATTAACTGTTAAAAAATGTAGATTAAATAAATAAGAGGCACAAAACAAAGATTTTGGTAAATGTTGCATCATGGAAAAAATACACAATATGGAAACAAGATGTCAAAACCTAACTTTATTGGTCCTTTTTACACGCAATTACATCAAACAAAGAAAACAAAACAGCAGCATGTGTTTTATAATATTGTTTTATTTGTAATGCACAAGTAATCTAGTTACAGCTTATGGAAGTGGTAGTGTCCCTTTAAAGGATAACTGCGCCAGAAATTACTGGCTTTTTAGATTTATTGTAATCTGGAGAGGTGGATTTAGTGAGGCCTGAGGCAAGGCTCAAATGTTAGGCCTCTCTTATTATGGAAAAAAATGCAAGTATTAACCCAACAAATTTTAATTAACCCCTTAAGGACCAAGGGTCTTTAAAGTCAATGACGGAACAGTTCCATCATTGGTCTTTAAGGGGTTAATTAATGAGGGTTCCCATACTCTCTTGGTATGTGTAAGTATATGAATGCATGAGTGTATTTGCGTGGAATATCACTGGCATGCGCAGCCCGTTCCAGTAGGGCGTGCACCAATGGAACATTTTTTAATGGGAAAGTTCTGTTGAGAAGATTTTGCACAAAATGCCCATTTTTTTCATTAGAGATAAAGACCCTGTAATCAGAGATACAGGCAGTTTTTATGTTACCCATCATGAACCAGATAAGGGACGTCTAAAAGGTCAGTGTGAGAGGGGAAAGAGGACCTCTTCACCCAACATTAGGGTGTGCCTGGGCGCATGCCTATGGTCACTATGCTCATGAATAAATTGTGCAAATTGACATGTCATATAAATTCCATAATGTTTGATTGATTGAGGATTGATTGTGTGTCATTTTGCAACAATTTCAGCCAGGGGCGTAACTACCAGGGGTGCAGAGGGTGTGACCGCACCCGGGCCCTTGAGTCCGGGGGGCCCACACTCTCCTGCCTGGGGGCTTGCCTATAATATATAATTCTTCTTTTAATTTATTTTATAATTATTTGTGAGTTTTACTTTGGACCTCTGTGATACTCTCATACACACCACATATTACTGTGAGTTCTGTTGCTGTAAACCTGTGATTTACACTGATACAAACTGCACATTACTGTGAGCAGTTGCTGAAGTACCAGGGTCGCAGCGGTCGCAGTTGCGAACGGGCCCTGACATTCCGCCACTGGAGGGGGGCCCAGCGCCATCCGCCAGATTCCGGCAATCAGTGCCGGAATCTGGGAGCAGCGTCGCCGGCCGTTCCTCTCCCTGCGAGCGGCCGCTGGCTTGCAGCTTTGCCGCTCGTGGGATGGGAACCACCTGACCGGCGCACAAGATCCTCTCGCGGAACTCGGCTGCGCTGGACCGGTGGTTTCCGGCGAGCGGCCAAGCTGCATGCTTCCAGCGGCCGCTCGCCTTGGAGAAGAAGAAGAACGCTGGCGGAGGTGAGCTGGAGGCAAGTATATCCATGTGTGAGCTGGGGGCAATATGTACTCATGGGAGCTGGGGGCAATATGTAACCATGAGAGCTGGGGGAAAATATATACCCATGAGAGCTGGGGGAAAATATATACCCATGAGAGCTGGGGGAAAAATATATACCCATGAGAGCTGGGAGAAAATATATACCCATGAGAGCTGGGGGCCATATATATCCATGTGAGCTGGGGCAATACTATCTTTTTTTTATATTGCAGGAAAAAAGTAAAAATATAGATCCTTTTTTTTGGGGGGCCCTTCATTGATTCTTGCACCGGGGCCCTCAGGTTTCTACTTACGCCACTGATTTCAGCGTTACATTGCTTTCCTGCTGCCTCTGTAAAACTAAAAATCTAGAGCAGATTCTAGAGGCCGAGACGAGTTGTTTCGTGATGTAAAATGTTGCTGACAGAATTAAACGATTACACATGATTAAAGATACAAAAGGACACATTTTACCTCTGAGAAGTGCTCTGAAGTTTTCCGACCCACACAAAAATGACAGATGTTGTATCTTTGCGTAAATGACAGAAAGCGATGTGTTCATCCCTGGACAAACACAATAAAACCTGTAAGGTCTCGGTTACACGGAGCTAGGCGTGTATCTACTCATCATGCCTGTCCACATTAATTCATTAGAAACGATACACCATGAAGCCCGAGACAGCTAAACCAAACGACACACACTTTCTGAAGTTCTAAGGTATGATTTTAGTCTTATAAATTGTACATTGCGATTCACTTGACAAGAGATGATGAAAAATATATATACTTTATGTAGCGGGCAAAGTGATTTTAAAGGAGGAGGGGCTCAGAGGTTTTTAAGTCACTCAGGCAGCTTGATGATCCCTATGGCAGCAATTTACCAAGCAATGACTTCACAGTCAGCGAGTGAAAACCTTTTGCTTCTGTGTATAAAGCCGATGGCCTTGATATAATTCGACCCAATGGCCGAAATCGGGACCCTGTTCAGCCATATTACCGAACAATTGTGGGTACGGGAGATACAAATATTGGCACCACGTCACTGGCACATTGATCCCCCCCCCAAAAAAAATTCACATCAAATATCGTCTCTTGTGGTTATACCTTTAAAGGGAAATATTGGCTTTATCGATTCAAGTCGACTTTACCGAATTTATGAAAAAATATCACATGTGCTACATGGTGTTGATAAATGGATTTTCGGGCAGAATCATAGAGGGGATAGGACTGAAATCATATTTTAAACATCAGATTTTTCTAATAAATGCAAAAATCTATATGATGCTGGTCGAAAATGAGACTTTTGGGGAGGGGGGGGTGTTTTCCAGACCATTTTTTTGTTGGACCATTGGCTTTTTTGGAATATTGGCTCGGGTTGAATATTTTCAAATGAATCAGCTGATATTTTGAAACAAATTATCGGCCAATAGAATTGATTTGAGCCCTAATGAGCGTTTGCTGCAACGCTGGCAAACACAAGCATTTTGTGAAAAAACATTTAAGTATTAACCAAATACCCCCATTAACCCTATACCATGTAACAGTAATAGTGCCTGCCCCCCATTAACCCTATACCATGTAACAGTAATAGTGCCTGCCCCCCATTAACCCTATACCATGTAACAGTAATAGTGCCTGCCCCCCATTAACCCTATACCATGTAACAGTAATAGTGCCTGCCCCCCATTAACCCTATACCATGTAACAGTAGCCTGCCCCCTATTAACATAAATCTACTGTTAAAACACCTAAAATCAATTAAATACCATCATCCCCTGTTACTGCTATAATTAATAATGCCCTACCCCCTACCCCAAGCATAACTATAGTGTTAAACCCCCTAAAATGAAATAAAATGAACTAAGATCCTTATGTTACATTATACATACCATCCAGCTGTAGACGACGCAAAGCAGATCCTTCCAGGCCCGGGTCCTTCTCCTGAATGAACCCTATTGGCTCAAGGATATTTAACTGGGAATCCTATCCAATAATATTCCTTGTTTAACATTTGATTCAGCCAGTGAGATCTGGCGATGGGAGAATCAGCAATATATTGCAGCTGGTGGGTTATGAGTAGACAATACGGGCTCTATTACATTCTTCACGCAAACGTTAACGCGTGCGCAAAAACGCATTAACGCGAGGGGCAAAACCCTTTGCACTGAACATCGTATTACAATGTCCGTGCAAAAAATGTGCGTTGTCTACCGCGGGTGAACCTGCGTGAAGGCTGTGTGAGCGTACTGTACTGCGCACGTCCTATGCTTAACATTGTGAGTGCAAATGCGTTTGTGAGCTGGTATGCGCAAGGTATTACAAACTATGCGCAAAATTTAACGCACAACATTTGCGCGCATAATTTTAACGTCTTTGAAAAGCTGGTGTTAATGGCAAATCTGAACGTTCTGGCCGAAACCAAATACACCAGCCCAAAAAAAAAAATACAGCAAAGTATAGTTACACATTCTACACATACCCAAACAATAAAATTGAGAAGTTGTGCGTGTTTTTTATTATTGATGCAGCATATATGCGCAGATTGACTTTGGCAGGCACAAAAACTGAACGGGAGACAATTGTGGTTCTTAATTCTGATTGGCTGAATCGCGTGAAAAAACAGTCCGCACACTGATTTCTGCATACAATGTTGCTGCGCGCGCGTTTTTGCGCGTCCGTTTTACGCCCGCTATTTTTTGACGGATGAAAAAAATGCGCGAGGACTGTAATACTAGCGTTGTTTTACGCGCGTTTACGTTTAACGCTGCGTGCAAAAATTCACGCATTCTGCGTGCGTTTTTGCGTGAAGAATGTAATAGAGCCCTACATGTGCAGTTTAGCGATCGCTCATTTTTCCCCTTAGCGTTCCGGTATTAGCGATAGTGCCCAGTGGCGTAGTGTGGGGGGGGGCTGGGGGGGCCGTGGCCCCGGGCGCAGTTTTGTTAGGGGCGCATTTGCGCCCCTAAAACTGGCCCGGGGGTTGAGGAGACCCAGATGCCGGGCAGCGCGGGAGTGCCTGCCTGGTCCTAAACAGTCCGTCCTGTTGAAGTGGAGGCGGCTGCATGCAGGCGCAGCCGGTCACGTGGTCCGAATAATCAGGTGGTACTGAGTCTCTGTACCACCTGACTGGCCGGACCACGTGACCTGCGCACGCACACAGCCGCCTCCAATTCAACAGGACGGACTGTTCAGGACCGGGCAGGCACTCCCGCGCTGCCCGGCATCTGGGTCCCCTCAACCCCTGCCGGAGCTGGCCCGAGTATCCAGGTGAGAGCTGGGGCAAATCCATGTGAGAGCTGGGGCATATCCATGTGCTGGGGGCAAATCCATGTGAGAGCTGGGGCAAATCCATGTGTAAGCTGGCTGGGGCAAATCCATGTGAGAGCTGGGGCAAATCCATGAGCTGGGGCAAATCCATGAGCTGGGGGCATATTCATGAGCTGGGGGCATATCCATGAGCTGGGGCAAATCCATGAGCTGGGGGCAAATCCATGAGCTGGGGGCAAATCCATGAGCTGGGGGCATATCAATGAGCTGGGGCAAATCCATGTGAGAGCTGGGGCAAATCCATGTGTGAGCTGGGGCAAATCCATGTGTGAGCTGGGGCAAATCCATGTGAGAGCTGGGGCAAATCCATGTGTGAGCTGGGGCAAATCCATGTGTGAGCTGGGGCAAATCCATGTGTGAGCTGGGGCAATATTCATGTGTGAGCTGGGGCAATATCCATGTGAGAGCTGGGGCAATATTCATGTGAGAGCTGGGGCAATATCGATAACGTGTCCACAGCTTGGGGGGGGGCGCACAATTCTTGGCTGGCCCCGGGCGCTGACAACCCACGCTACGCCACTGATAGCGCCCGCTGTGTCTAGCCGCAGGGTGAGCGTAGAAATCAAACTAGATGGCAAGCGTCTGATCAGGTGGCAAAGTATCAACCTGTAGTTAAGATGACATAAGTATTTTCACTTAAGTCCTATGTTGAGTTGCCTGGGCGTTACTGTCAGTCAGGTGGAAGTAAGTGTATATCTACGTCTGTATCTATAAAGCTAAGTGACGCTTTTGTATTTTATTTTATTTAAGCTTTCTGTCTGTCCAAAAACTTCAGCGTTAAAATATATATTTAATTTCATTATAAACATTCATAGCCTTACTTGGTAATAAACCTGGCTTTCAGATTGCAGCTGGTAAATCCATAGAGAGCTGGAAGATGTGTCCCTTGACATGCAACATACCTGTTCTCCGGCGCATGGATCCTAGCCTGGGTCGCTTCGGTCCCCGTCGCTCTCTCGCTCTCACATTCCTGGCAGGAGCAGTTTAAATGTTGGTTTAGGTAAAAAAAAAAAAGTCTATTGGAAGTAATTTGGTTGAATGCCAAAAGATCAATTTTGTAGCTAAAAGGTACTTATTGTTAACCGCAGACAGAGCTGATTAAGTAAAACTTTAATCTCTTTAAGTAAGTGCTAGAAGCCACGAACGCTGCAGTCAGGTACTTAGGGAACACAATGGCGCAGGATCTCCTTCCAGCGCTGCCTTATGTCTACGTCCTGAACGCGGAGCACAATCTTCTACGTGCATCCTATGATGAATAGCGCCACGGACGGACGGGAGATTTATTTTCAATCTTCCCAATTCATTGCACTAAATTAAATCTACCCGTAAAGAAAATCTATACGCTGCGAGATCTTTTCATGGGACTCGTTCCATTTTGTTATTAAAAATAAGGCATTGTTATGTCAGTTACTTCTCCTGACCCCCCAAACAAACTACCCAATTGGTTTACCGTTACCGCAAGTGATATTGAAGAGGAGTGCCTTTTAACCCTTTCACTACCTAGAGATTTTTGTTGAAAATATTTTTATGGCAAAATTTATTTCAAACACGGGCTGCGACGTTAACAATGACATACAGAGCGAAACAGAGAATTTGCAGATAAATGGTTCAGAGACAGTTAAAAAAAAATGAAAATAATGTAAATTCGCTCACTTTTTTATTTCTCATGTATTTCTTTAACCGTTACAGAAATATTGTTGGAATGACAGATTCTGAACTCCTCAACTTATACAACTTCACACGGGGGTCTGCATTATCAGCATACTGGCGGAAATGGCCTTTGTGTCAGATATTGTAATTGTGATAAACATAAATAATATGTATATAAATAATGTTTAGATGTCCTGCGTCTTGTACTGATCACAATGAGATTATTAGCAATTAGGGATGTGCGTTTCGGGTTTCGGAATTTCGGAATTTTCACGAAATTTCCCGATTCGTGTTTTCGGATGCGGCCGAATTTCCGAAAATTTTTAGATCCGAAAATGTCAGATCCGAAACGTTTTCCGAGCCGAAACGAAATATTTTCGGATTTTTCTAATGGACTTGAAATGTGTCAAACGAGGAGAACAGACATTCCGAAAAAACGAAAATTTTCCGAAAAAACGAAAATTTCGCGAAAAACAAAAATTTTCTGAAAACAAAAATTTTCCGAAAAACGAAAAGTCGATACATAAAACTAGCAGTGACACGAAAAATACGAAAAATGGTCGATATTCCGAAAAATGTACAATTCCGAAAAACGAAAATTTCCGAAAACACGAAAAGTCGATACAAAAACCAAGCACAGTGACACGAAAATACGAAAAATGGTCGATATTCGGAAAAAAAAAATGTACCCGAAAAACGAGTCGAACCGAATCGAATCGAAACCGAAATCGGTCGAAACGAGCCGAATCGAAAAGTTTAAAAATCCGAAAAATCGAACCGAATCGAACCGAAAAAAAAATCGCTGCACAAGCCTATTAGCAATGCAGATTCCAAAAAATACCAATATACAGTATTTGTGTGCTGCATAATGCCTGTGTATGGGAATTACAGTAACAGTTTACAGTACAGTTACAGTATATCCTCCGAGGATCCTAATGGTATATGATCCAGCAGACGTAATTCCTCCAGGGCTATATTCCTCTCCAAAAGATAATAGTTGGCCTCGACCTAAAAAATGGTGTATAACAGCCTCGTCACCTCTTTTCTTATTGGTAAATTCTGGTACAAATGGCTGCCCTACGTCTAACCAAAGAGATGAGCTCCATAATTGGAGATATCTCATTGGATGAAATTGAATTTCAACAAGCACTACTATTGGATAGCATTCCAAGTTGAATGCTATGGACCTAAAGGGCTCATTTACCATGAAGACCCATATCTCTTGTACTCTGCCGACTGATGGATGTTGGTGCTAAAATGGGGACAGTAAGGTGGATAATGTGCGCCTGCAGGTTTCTCGTTAGCATCCCCATTTTAACGCCATGTTATGGGGCAGGTGCTGATTCAGCAGCCTGCCCTGTATTGCAGCATCGCCCGAGTATTCCCTCCTGGAGTCCATAGGACTCCACGGAGGCTTGTGCGGATGGGTCATGCGACATGCAGGACCTCGCTCTAGTGAGATCGTGCAGGGAAACTGGGGCCTTTTTTTCCCCAGTCTCACTTTGCTCCCGGCAGCCAGAAGCAGCAGATCGGACTGTCGTTTGTGCCCTGCGAGATGAGAGGTGAATATCTGCTTTTTTTTGGGGGGGGGGGTTTCAGCTGGCGATAACTGATTCTGCAGAAGTGGAATCACTCAGCACCAGCTCCTAGCTGTGGTTAACTTTTCAGTAGCCGCAGTGTAGCGTAATTAGCTCTAGGGCTTTGTAATCCTAACGCTAATTACTCTTTGCACTCCCCATGTTAAGCATAGGGAGCGCAAAGTACAGTAACCTCGCGGAAGCGAGTGCAATCCCCGATGTGCTAACGGGTTTTTTAATTAGTTAGCATTCGGAATGTAATAAGGGATCCTGCGCTAAAGCCACTTAACCTGACCTTAACGCTCACATAACTGAGTGCTAGCGCTAGCGTTAATATTGTAATAGGGCTATAGTTTACGGGTTAGTCGGTAGGTTTTATAGTTAATTTAGGGTTAAGGGTGGGGGTTAACCTCATAGATGTTATAGGGTTATTAGGGGGGAGGGATTGTTTTTTTTAACCCCATTCAGTACTGTTATTGTGTATACACGCTCATAGTACCAGACACCGTAGTCGAGATTATGCTAACACAATCTGGAGCAGTGACGTGCGGTGAGGTCAGCGGCTGGTGAGACACTGGCTAGTACCAGAGCCAGATAAACACAGGGTTACGCAGTCGCAATTTACGCATTTGATTATCATTATATAGGAGAATAGAGTTTCCTATTTACAAAGTAAAGTTCTAACAAAAGAAAGAATTTTTTAGAACACAGTGAAATAAACACAAGCCAGTGTCAGTTGTGGGCATGAACCCTGGTAAATATCGAAAAAAGAATGTGGTAGACACCAGCTACCAAAATAACCTTTATTAGACGAAATACAAAGTAATCACACAATAATTAAAACACATAAATTGATGGAATGAAAGCCTCCTTGGACCAATAGTAACTTGCCCCTATCAGGGAACTAACCCAAATGGGATTATGTGTTATCAGATCTAAATGATAGCGATAGCATTTAAATGCACATTAAGCCACTGCAAAACGATGTCATAGATAGCAATGTTACACAATTCTGGACAGTTGTGAGCAAGGAAGATAGTGGAATGATGAATACACAATTAGATGAAAAAATACCCTGGTATAAAGTAGGGATGTGCGTTTCGGGTTTCGGAATTTTCACGAAATTTCCCGATTCGTGTTTTCGGATGCGGACGATTTTCCGAAAATTTTTAGATCTGAAAATAGCAGATCCGAAAAGTTTTCCGAGCCGAAAAGAAATATTTTCGAATGTACTTGAAATGTGTCAAATCGAAATTTATTGCTTTGAAACGAGTGGAAACAGACGTTCCGAAAAAACGAAAATTTTCGAAAATACGAAAAGTCGATACAAAAACGAGCTAAGTGACACGAAAATACGAAAAATGGTCGATATTCCGAAACCATTTACAATTCCGAAAAACAAAAATCTCCGAAAATACGAAAAGTCGATACAAAAAACGAGCTAAGTGACACGAAAATACGAAAAATGGTCTAAATTCCGAAAAAAATGTACACGAAAAACGAGTCGAGCCGAACCGAATCGAAACAGAAATCGGTCGAAACGAGCCGAATCGAAAACTTTAAAAATCCGAAAAATCGAATCGAATCGAACCGAAAAAAAAATCGGTGCACAAGCCTAGAAAAGTCACAAAAATTCCCTGGTACGAAGTCACATTAAATTCCCTGATAGAAAAATCACAACAATTCCCTAATACAAGAAACACATTGCAATTGCATACAATAATTCAAAAATTTAACCAAATTGCGAGCGGACAAGTGTGTACGTAACAAGGTATAGATATGTATATAGATGTGGAAATGGTAAATTGCCATCAGATTGTACCATGTATCGAATCAAGTGCAAACTAGCAAATTGGGGTAACAGGGTAGATAGCAATTATTATGACCCAATTCACATTATGAGTCCACAGCTTCCAAAAAAAATAAAAAATAAAGCATTTGAATGCTCATTTAACCACTGCAAAACAGCATCATAGGTAGCAATGCTACACGATTCTGAACAGCTGTGAGCAAGCAAGGTAGTTGATTGGTAAATTCACAATTAGATGAATAATTACCCTAGTGTAAAGTCACAACAGATTCCCTGGTACAGAGTCACATTAAATTCCCTGGTATAAAGTCACAACAGCCAGCATTAAATTGCACATATAGCCACTGCTGAATAATGTCCTAAGTAGCAATGCTGAAGGATTCTAAACAGTCATAGGCGAGACGAATAGTGAAATGATGAATTCACAATTGGATAATTAAATACCCTGGTATGAAATTGCAAAAAAATACCTGATCTGATCTGATCTGATCTAGATCTGATATCACATAATCCTATTTGGGTTAGTTCCCTGATAGGGGCAAGTTACTATTGGTCCAAGGAGGCTTTCATTCCATCAATTTATGTGTTTTAATTATTGTGTGATTACTTTGTATTTCGTCTAATAAAGGTTATTTTGGTATCCGGTGTCTACCACATTCTTTTTTCTACAAAGTAAAGTTCGCAATTTTTTTTTACCAGTTTTAAGAGCATGCACTTACAATACTGACTAATAGAGGGCGCTATTACAACTCTTTAACCTCCCTGGTGGTGTTCCCGAGTGTGTATGGTTAAATTTCACCGCTGAGAGCGGTAACCCCGAGACACATTTGGGCTGTATACATCACCCATCCGTGCACTCACTTGCTGATCTCTGCAGTCTCCTCCGGCGATCGCGGCGTTTTACTTCCTGGATTCCTTCTTGCGAGGAAGGAACCAGGAAGTATAAGGTCGCGGTTGCCAAAGGTGGCAGCTGGCGACTTCGAGGGAGCGCAGGGAGAGGTGATGTATCCAGTAGCATCCCGAGTGTAGCTTGGGGTTACCGCTTCCAGCATAGGAATTTAACCTCGAGCCACACTCGGGATTTATTTATTTATTTATTTATTTATAAAGGATTTTACCAGGAAGGATACATTGAGATTTCTCTCGTTTTCAAGTATGTCCTGGGTTCGAGAACATTGAGTGGTTACAGAAAAAGCCCACTAGGGGTGCAAAAAAAAAAAACTGACCGCTTTCAGCAAAGAATTTTCACAATAAATAGACCAACAGGGAGGTTAAAATAAAGTTTGCATATAGGTTTTTAGTGCTAAGTCAGAGCATGCACTTACAATACTGACTAATACAGGGCGCTATTACTCACATGCTGATTGCTGAGCTCTGCCTGCCTTCCCCCCACGACTAACGAGGACAGTCACATGACTGTCCTGCGTCAATCAATCCATGGGGAGCTCTGCCTCCCATAGGGGGCGTTTTTTTAAAAAAAGAAGTGCTTGAGACCAATGGAGCGTTCCCTTTGGCTCAAGCTTTCAATTGCTCTCAGTGCCTCTGGAGGCACTGAAAAGCGTAGAACCAGGAAGTCAGCTTGAGCTACGCAATTAGTGTAGCATTCAGCTGCGCAAATTGCATTGGCTAGGCTGCCTCAGTACTGCCCCTGCTGTCTGTGTAGTGAATCACACACACACACACAGCAGCCGGCAAATTGAAAGTGCAGGGGGAAAAAAAAGCGGAGGACAGAGAAGCAGCGAGGGAGCGTGGAGAGGTGAGTATGAGAACTTTTTCAATAAATAACATTTTATTTACAGTTTAAATATACACACATGTCATTACAGCACAATGAGCACATTAATTTACTGCCTCCCCTGCCACCCCTGACTGCACGTCCCTGATCTGGAGGTACACTGTACCATTGCAAATGAAATTTGTTTGTTGAATGCTGTAGAATGTTCAAATATTGTCTGCCCGTTGACAGTTGTGTGGGGTCAAAGACACTCCTCCGCTTCACGCAGTTGAGGGTGTTGAGCGATAGGGGCTAACATGAAGCTTTGGTTAACATTGTCTTACAGTTAAAAAGAACATAAGGGGATTCCTGTATTGAACATATAGTCAAATAGAACTCCACATATCTTTTTGCAATCTCAAGCCCTTTTTTTCTCTTTTGCAGATTTTCTGCAAAACAGGGGGCTATATTACAATCTTTACGCAAAAAGCCTCGCACAAAGCAGAAATTTTTGCGCCAAGTGTTAAACTTTTGTGCGTGCAAATCACCGCTGGAATTACAATCCTCGCGTCTTTTTTCTGCCGCCGATCAATTGCGGGCACAAACAGTACGTGCACAAATGCAGGCTCAGTGCCGTCTTGCGCAAAAATCTTTGCGCGTGCAGTTTTTTGCACCCATTCAGCAGTCAAAATGAAGAAACGCACCTATCAATCGCAACTGAATTGCGCCTGCCAGAGGCATCGGAGACGGATACTGCGTCTATGATGCAAAATGAGCACATATGCTCCAGTAATAATACACACACACCCGCCATCATCCATTATATTGTGGCTGCATTCCTTTTTATGGGCTTGGGTTTTTTTTTGGGTTCGGCCAGGTTGTTCAGATATGCCGTTAACACCAGCTTTTAGGAGTTGCTAAAATTATGCGCGCAAAGGCTCTGCGGTAATTACCGCGAATAGATTGTAATACCATCCTCGTACCAGCGCACATTCGCATTTGCGCTCACAATGCTAAGTATAGGACGCGCGAAGTACAGTAAGCTCGCGCAGGGTTCGCTCAGGTTCACCCGCGGTAGACGATTGCGCGTGGTTGTTGCGCTGACTATGTAATACGGGATTCGCCGCAAATGGTTTTAGCCCTCGCCTTAATGTTTTTGTTAATGTTTGCGTGAAGATTGTAATTTAGCCCAAGAAATTTATTGACAAATATAATTATAATTACATATCAGGTGTACGTGTATATTTATATTCAGGTTGCTGGATTAACCCGACATTAAAACTTCTGGATACATCACTTTTAAAGCCGACGTATAGGCCGCGCTAATTGATAAAAGTGTTAATAAATTCATCCCTGCATCACAGATTACATCACAGCGGCAGACAGACCGTTAATGTGCTTTTTAACCGTCTGTAGTTTCCGTTTGCCAGGCCCCCCTTTTTTTTTCATTTGGAGGCAACGGATGCATAAATACGGAGCAGGGACTATTATAAAGCTCCACATCTGCTACTTCTCATTTGGGAAACTTTCACCCAGAACATTATCACATCCCTGACACCATAATTAGTTATGACAACCCTGATCAGAATAGATCTAAATTATTCCAATAATGATCTTCAAAAGAAAATTGTAATCGACTATAATTAAAAAATGTCAAGGTTGGGAAACCAGGAATATAAGTCATAAATTATTGGGGGGGGGGAAGGAAATGAGATCAAGGAGAAGCCTTAATTTAATAAGAATGGCTCCAGTTCAATGAAAGAAATGTTAAAGGAGCGGTAGGACCGGGGGAGCGATCATCAAGATGTGAGGCAGATTTGTGTGCGGGAAAACAAAGCATTAATACTCAAATGTGGCAGACAATCGCGAAGATAAAGCAAAGTATGATTATGATCCTTAATGAAACAAACATCAAGAAGAGGCACAGCAGTTTGAGGGATACATTTGGGATGTTTCATTTGCTGCAGATATCTTGATAATGATTTGAGAGTAATATCGCAGGTTTGCAATAATGAAATTAATTAACATAAATGTTTTAGATTAACTGAATAATGTTCTGTATCACTACAGAAAAAAAGACGAAAAAGCACCATCACAATAACATTCTGCATCAGTGTCATGCCCCATGATTCAGGGTTTATATGTATATTTTAATGTTTTATGTGTTGAATCTGCCTTTTGCTGCTTACAGTTATTATTTAATAGCTATTTTGTTCCTGCTGGGTTTCCTTAGCCTTGCTGTATCCAGCTAGCTCCACCCCTTTTTGCTCAGTCTAGTTCTGAGGTAATTACTGGTCGCCTAGCAGCCATCTTAGCTCAATGCTGGACAGAACTAATGTCTTTTAACCTGCATTGCTGTTTATTACAAAGATTCTCAGTCTGATCATTAAAGTTTTCAACTGGATTCATCTTTCTACGTGTCAGTTTTGCTGAGTTGACGCTGTCTGCTGAACTTTCATCGTGTGAGTACTGGTCAATACAGACTTATTTAGTCTCAAGCACCCACGCCTCACAGCTTTGCTTGGGAGGCAGAATAATGAGATATGGATCATACAATAATTATATTTAAGGGGTTATTCAGAGAGAGCTGATCTTGTCGGCATTGTCCGATGTGTTCAGCGTGCTTTTTGCAGCAGTTCCGGCGGGTTTTTGGCGGTTTTACGGTGGGTTTGCGGCAGTTTATGGCTGCTTTGCGGCTGGTTTTCGGGTCTTTTCCCTGCACTCCTGGGACCCTGTGGTTAATGCTGAATTCACTGCAGGGTGGGGAAATTTGATTCCCTTGAAGTGCATGGAATGAGAGAGCACCTAATTGTCGGCGACTTTTCGGTGCTCTCTGAATAACCCCTTTAGTTTCCACTAGATTTTTTTTTTTCAGAGATTAACAGGTCTCACTCACAGGAGATGCAAGGCCCAATCTATAGTTCCAAAAGATGGAAGGCTCTAGATAAGACACTGCTTGTCCATTTGGAAATTAAACATCAATTATAGGATATTTTATGTAAAAGCAAAGTAAAAGTTACTTTACAAGCACAACATGGCAGCGCTGATAAGATATTAAGGAAGGATCGCTACAGGCACTTGCACGTGGTTCCTGTCCCGAACCACCAAAATATTTATCAATAGTCCAAGGGGATGGAATGCAGCAAAAACAATGTTCCTTTCTATGAGTCCCAGGAGTAGTTTTCCCAGATCCTGAAGAGAACTTTCTTCCTAGGAAAAACATCATCGTGCGATCTAATGTACACCACATGGATAAACCAAAGAAGCGTCAGCACACTCACGTGAAGTAGAGCCTTCCTGGTTCTGGATGATGCGCCTCTGGGTTATTAACGGCTACCCACTTGCCCTTCTCGGTACAGGTAATCTTGATACTTCAAGTCTTTACACCCTTAAATATGGATACAGACAGGGCATAGCATAGACTGTAATACTATGGAAAAACAGAAAAGTGGAATAGAAATTTACTCACACTTTCTTGGACCTAACCTAGGTCCTTAGGAATCAGGCTCAGAAGTTGTTGTAGGGTACAACTTCAAATAAAACCCCATGGGGTAAAGTAAAAATCTAAAATTTAATAAAAGACAGCATAAAATACAACAAAAATATAAAATAAGGGAATAATTCGTGACCAGAATGCATTTCGCCCGTTGAGATATCCTCAGTGGCTTCCTCAGCTGGTTTTAGGCTAGGGTCAGACGAACGCATTTTCACGTTGTCTGTGAAAAAGTACGTTCGAACGAATGGACGTATTTTTTCACGGAGTACGCGATAGCGGTCATACGATGCGCATTTGCATCCGTGATTTTGTACGGATCATCAATAAAACACTTTTTGCGTCTGGACGTTATGTTGGCCGGACATTAGCAGTGTCTGACGTCTCCTAATCACGCACACACGCCGCTAGCGGACGCAGCGCACTCTGTACGTCAGTACTAGAGGTTTTACGTTCTCGACAAAATGCGTTCGTTTTCCACTTGCGTTGCGCAGCCGGACTTTTGTGCGACCGTACTTCGTATATTGGCCGGCATTTGCTGCTACTACGGCAGTGATTAAGTGCGCCTGCACGCGCGTTCGCACTGCCTCAGTCTGACCCTAGCCTTACAGTGGACAGTGGAACTGTCCAAGGTCTGACACAATGTAATGTAATGTAATGTATCTTGCTGAAAGCAGACAGACTGTAAGAAAATATTCCAGCTGTATGCATTCAGCAAAGAAAAACAGACCTCATTATTACATTTAAAATAAGTTAGGAAACCTAAACTTTCACCCAAAAATTCCCCAAAAAAATCCAAAATAATCCTAAACAAACGAATAAATGCAGACACTTCTTGCTGTAAGTGAAAAAATAAATGCATTAAGATATATTTAATAAACAGGGTTTTTTTTAGCATTGAAAAGTTTGAAAACTGTGGTGGAAAAAAAGCCTTGCATCTGCTTTAATCAATTATTATAAAGTGACCTGTATGTAATACATATTATATAGAGGCACAGCATCTGCAATAATTATAAAGTGAGCTGTAATACATATAATATAGGGGCACAGCATCTGCAATAATTATAAAGTGAGCTGTAATACATATTATATAGGGGCACATCATCTGCATTAATCATAAAGTGACCTGTAATACATATTATATAGGGGCACAGCATCTGCATTAATTATAAAGTGACCTGTAATACACATTATATAGGGGCACAGCATCTGCATTAATTATAAAGTGACCTCTAATACATATTATATAGGGGCACAGCATCTGCATTAATTATAAAGTGACCTGTAATACACATTATATAGGGGCACATCATCTGCATTAATTATAAAGTGACCTGTAATACATATTATATAGGGGCACAGCATCTGCATTAATTATAAAGTGAGCTGTAATACATATTATATAGGGGCACATCATCTGCATTAATTATAAAGTGACCTGTAATACATATTATATAGGGGCACAGCATCTGCATTAATTATAAAGTGACCTGTAATACACATTATATAGGGGCACAGCATCTGCATTAATTATAAAGTGACCTCTAATACATATTATATAGGGGCACAGCATCTGCATTAATTATAAAGTGACCTGTAATACACATTATATAGGGGCACAGCATCTGCATTAATTATAAAGTGACCTCTAATACATATTATATAGGGGCACATCATCAGCATTAATTATAAAGTGACCAGTAATACTTATTATATCGGGGCACATCATCTGCATTAATTATAAAGTGACCAGTAATACATATTATATAGGGGCACATCATCTGCATTAATTATAAAGTGACCAGTAATACATATTATTCTCTTCTCTCTTGTTCGTCCGTCGAGTCGACGAGGACCATCTAGTCATCCATTTAGTGAATAGGGTGGGTCACGGTGAGTGCGTAGATGGCTTACCAAGCCAATTCACGCTCGAAATAGTCTCTGGCAATGTGGACTGTGAATAGCCGCAGAAGATAGTAGTATATCACTACCTTTCCTGGCCAGCCTTTTTTGCTCAGCTGCCGCTGCTCTGCTGGTCTCATAGGATTGAACTCCGCTCTTAATAGCTGATCTCCACTTGATTTTGTCCTGAGCAGCAAGCTCCCAGTTAATGGGGTTAATATTGAAGGCCTTTAGAGCTGCTTTCAGTGTGTCTTTGTAGCGCTTTTTTTGACCTCCTTGGGAGCGCTTGCCTTGTATAAGTTCACCAAATAACAACATCTTTGGAAGTCGATTGTCTTTCATACGAGCTACGTGTCCTGCCCATCGTAATTGAGACTGCACCAGGATGGTGAAGATGCTGGGTAGGTCCGCTCTAGCAAGGACCTCGGTATCAGGCACTTTGTCTTGCCACTTAATACCAAGAAGTTTTCTAAGAGATGTTGTGTGAAAATGATTTAATTTCTTGGCGTGACGCTGGTAGATTGTCCACGTTTCACATCCATGAAGCAACGTCGAAAGGACTGCTGCGCGATACACCTTGATCTTGGTTCTTTGTCTGATACCTCTCCTGTCCCACACATTTTTGCGGAGTCTTCCAAATGCTGCGTTTACTTTTGCGAGTCTAGCAATCAACTCGTCGTCCATGACGACAGATCTAGAAAGGATGCTGCCCAAGTACGTGAATTTGTCCACCGCGTTTAGACGCTGCCCACTGATGGTGATGCTGGTTCAGCGTAAGGCTTCCTGGGAGCTGGCTGATACATCACTTCAGTTTTCTTTCTGTTGATAGTGAGACCAAAGTTATTGCAGGCATCAGCAAAAATGTCAACGCTGTGTTGCATATCGCCTTCCGAAGCAGCGTTGAAGGCACAGTCGTCTGCGAACAGAAGCTCATTTATGATGTTATGTTTGACCTTGGTTTTCGCTTGAAGCCTTCTGAGATTAAAGACTGATCCATCAATACGAAATCGAATTGGCAAGCCCGTGGTGGAATCCTTGAACGCATCAGACAACATTGCAGAATACATGATGCTGAAGAGTGTGGGAGCCAGGACACAGCCCTGCTTCACTCCATTTGTAACAGGAAATGCTTGAGATGATTGACCGTTTTCCTGGACTTGAGCCAACATGCCATCATGTAGCTGCCGGGTGATAGCGGTAAACTTGTCTGGACATCCATACTTCTTCATGATTTTCCACAGGCCATCTCTGCTGACCGTGTCAAAAGCTTTATTTAGGTCAATGAATGTGGAATATAGATCCGAGTTTTGTTCCTGACATTTCTCTTGAAGCTGTCTGGCAGCAAACACCATGTCAATAGTCCCACGTGCTTTACGGAAGCCACATTGACTCTCGGGAAGGAGACCTTGCTCTAGATGTACATTCAGGCGGTTCAGCAGGGCTCGGGCCAAGATCTTGCCTGCAATGGATAGCAGTGAGATTCCACGGTGGTTGTCACAGGCCTGGCGATTTCCTTTTCGTTTGTACAGATGGATAATGGAAGCATCTTTAAGGTCCTGTGGTACAGTTTCTGTCTGCCAGATGATCTGGATTAGACAGAGCAACTTATCTGTCAGCGCTGGTCCACCCTCTTTATAGATTTCAGCAGGAATCATGTCGGAACCAGGTGCTTTGCCACTGGACAGCTGGCGGATGGCTGTTTGTATCTCGTCCAGAGTTGGAACAGCGTCCAGTGACTTGTTCGCTTGGACCTGGGGTAGTCTTTCGATGGCTTCATCATTTATGACAGAAGGCGTATTCAGCACACTAGCAAAGTGTTCCGCCCATCTTTCCAAGATTTGCTCCTTTTCTGTGATGAGTGTAGTACCATCAGCACTGAGGAGAGAAGACCCTGAGGCAGTAGGGCCATAGATTTCTCTAAGGCCGCTGTAAAAGTTCTTCATATCTTTCCTGTCTGCAAAGCCCTGAAGCTCTTCAGCTTTCGCACTCAACCAGGAGTCTTGCATCTGGCGCAGTTGCGACTGGATGTTGCTGCGGATGTTACGCAGTGCAACTTTCTTTGCCATTGACATTGGGTCATCATAGAGTGCCTTGTACGCCCGACGTTTTTGCTCGAGTAGCAGTTGAATCGTTATGTTATTTTCATCAAACCAGTCCTTGTGTTTTCTGGTAGAGGGTCCAAGGTGCTCAATGGCTGTGCTATACACCGTCTCACGAAACGTGGTCCACGCTGCTCCCGCATCCAGATTATCCAGTGTGATTGAAGCAAGGCGTTCATCCAGGGTGTCAACAAAATTCTGTTTGACATCAGGACGCTTCAACTTGCTGATGTTGAGGCGTTTCAGAGCTATGGTGGCATGAGGTCTTCTCTTAGGTTGAATGTGGATTTTCATCTTTGAGACGATGAGGCGGTGATCCGTCCAGCAATCTGCGCCGCTCATGGCCTTAGTCACCTTCACATCCTGCCGGTCCCGATTTCTGACGATGACATAGTCTACTAAATGCCAGTGTTTTGAACGGGGGTGCATCCATGATGTCTTGTTGCGTGCGGGAAGGCTAAAGATGGTATTTGTCACCAGGAGGCCATGTTCAACACAGGTCTGAAGGAGCAGCAGGCCGTTGCTGTTACACTTTCCAACCCCATGCTTCCCCATCACTCCGTCCCAGGAAGTGTGATCACTCCCGACACGTGCATTAAAATCTCCAAGAACAATGAGTTTATCAGCAATGGGAGTGGAGGAAATAACGGTGTTCAGATCATCATAGAACTTATCTATGGTCTCTTCTGGATTTGTCATGGTGGGTGCATAGGCGCTGACTATGGTGGCAAACTTCTTTCCATGGCAGAGAGGGAGTTTCAGCGTCATAAGACGATCATTAATTCCTTTCGGGGAGCTGGAGAGTTTACTCACAAGAGAAGTTTTAATAGCAAAACCAACTCCCGCTTCTCGCTTTGCATGAGAGTCGCGTCCACTCCAGAAGAAAAAGTAGCCAGCAAGCCTTTCTGTGAGTTCTCCTTCACCGGAGAGTCTGGTCTCACTTAGGGCGGCGATGTCTATATTGTATCTGGCAAGTTCATGGGCAATGAGCGCCGTGCGTCGTTGCGGCCTATTTGCGGTATCCCTGTCAAGAAGAGAACGGATGTTCCATGTAGCAAATTTTATTGTGATTGAGTTTGTTTTTGATTTTCGACCGCATAATTGGGTCCCCGCCGACCGCGGTTAGCCAGCCAGGGTGTGAGGAGCAAGCAATGTTTGGGGCACCTTTTCTAGCCCCTTCCTCATGCATGGAGGTGCGCAGTGCTACCCTAAATAGGACTGCACAGACACTCAGGTGGCTGCCGAACTTCACTTCTGCTCTGGTCAGTGAAGAGCGACCCTATAGCCTGAGTCGCCTGTGTGCAGGCTTGCGGCTACGACTCCCAGTGCACCACACCTGCCGCTTCGTCGCTTACCCATCGCCACAGGACTTGAATTGTGGTTGACTGATGACTTGCTCAGAAAACTTTGTTTAAAGTGAAGAAGAGTTGCGCTGCGTCGACCTCACTCTCTCGTCCGGGCCCACCAGTATCCAGTGGCAAGAGGAAGTCAAGACAACCAGAGATGGGCACGGATGCAGTGGATGACCAAGATGTTCTACGTGCCTCGTCTTGCTCCATACACTCCACAGTGCATTGCTGTAGTCGCCGTCACCTCCGTTGGACCTAGATGGTCTCCTCCACAGGATCAGCCGATGTTCAGACTTCGCATGCATAGGTAGGCAACACCTAGTTCACCGAGGGTTTTGAGACCCTTCGGCTACCCCCACCTGGTTTGGCCGGCCAGTGGAAGCCGTTGCCCAGGGTATGGCCGCTGTTGCATGCTAACAGCTACGAGGAGCCACAGGTGAGAGCTGAGTGGCAGGTGAGGACCAAGGTGGACGAACTGCTCCGAGGAGCACCACATGTTCCCCATCAGAGGTACTACCTCTACCTGAACACTCCATATACCCCAATTATTATATCGGGGCACATCATCTGCATTAATTATAAAGTGACCAGTAATACATATTATATAGGGGGCACAGCATCTGCATTAATTATAAAGTGACCAGTAATACATATTATATCGGGGCACATCATCTGCATTAATTATAAAGTGACCAGTAATACATATTATATCGGGGCACATCATCTGCATTAATTATAAAGTGACCTGTAATACATATTATATAGAGGCACAGCATCTGCATTAATTATAAAGTGACCAGTAATACATATTATATAGGGGCACATCATCTGCATTAATTATAAAGTGACCAGTAATACATATTATATCGGGGCACATCATCTGCATTAATTATAAAGTGACCAGTAATACATATTATATCGGGGCACATCATCTGCATTAATTATAAAGTGACCTGTAATACATATTATATAGAGGCACAGCATCTGCATTAATTATAAAGTGACCAGTAATACATATTATATAGGGGCACAGCATCTGCATTAATTATAAAGTGACCAGTAATACATATTATACAGGGGCACAGCATCTGCATTAATTATAAAGTGACCAGTAATACACATTATATAGGGGCACATCATCTGCATTAATTATAAAGTGACCTGTAATACATATTATATAGAGGCACAGCATCTGCATTAATTATAAAGTGAGCTGTAATACATATTATACAGGGGCACAGCATCTGCATTAATTATAAAGTGACCAGTAATACATATTATATAGGGGCACAGCATCTGCATTAATTATAAAGTGACCTGTAATACACATTATATAGGGGCACAGCATCTGCATTAATTATAAAGTGACCTCTAATGCATATTATATAGGGGCACAGCATCTGCATTAATTATAAAGTGACCTGTAATACACATTATATAGGGGCACAGCATCTGCATTAATTATAAAGTGACCTGTAATACACATTATATAGGGGCACAGCATCTGCATTAATTATAAAGTGACCTGTAATACACATTATATAGGGGCACAGCATCTGCATTAATTATAAAGTGACCTGTAATACACATTATATAGGGGCACAGCATCTGCATTAATTATAAAGTGACCTGTAATACACATTATATAGGGGCACAGCATCTGTATTAATTATTAAGAGACCTGTAATACACATTAAATCGGGGCACAGACAGCATCTACGTTAATTAAAAAGTGTTCCTTTTTTTCCGTTTTCGATTATTTTGTTCCTTTTTTTTCATGTCAGATCATTTTGGTTACTTTTTTTCGTTTCAGTTCATTTCGTTACGAAATTGATTTTGTTGCTGTTCGTTTTGTTCCATTTTTCAGCATTTCGTATCATCCATGTAATTGGGCAGACTAGATGGGCCGAAAGGTTCTTATCTGCCGGCATTTTTCTATGTTTCTATTTGCGTTCCGTTTTAATTCGTTTAGGTCTCATGACGAAATGATTTTGTTTATGTTGAAACTTTGATTCGGGAGTTCGTAATTTCAGGAGGCCGATATTTCGTTTCGGAAGGGCACCCGAAAGAACGAAAATGGTCAATTTTGTACGAAATTCAATTCGGAACGAAACAAATTGCACATCCCTACTCTGAATAACCCCTTATATTAATAAACGTGTTCATTCAACTCCGTATCATCTTGCTTGGTTATTAAGCGTGCAGTGAATGCGGAGAGTTTTTAAATTAGCTCCACTTTTTGATTAGTAGTTGAGCGATGAAAAGAGGTCAACTGTAAGAATAAACATATCCATGAACACAGCCTTAGGGGTTTGCTATTTGAGTATCTCCCTGTCCCATGAAATATCTTATCTGGTTCATACTGGAATATTGAAAATGCCTTCCAATTTTCATTATTCCAAAAGTGTGTTTCACAATCTATCAGGATGTGAATCTAAATAGAACAATAAACGCACCCCACTACAACATATGCCGAACAGTAACACCCAAATGTCTTTCAGGGTTATTCAGAGAGCACCGAAATGTCACTGACGCTTCAGTGCTCTCCTGTTCCCTGTACTTCGGTGAGCCCGATTCGCCAACCCTGCCTTGAATTAAGCATTCACCACAGGGTCCCCAAAGTGCGGTGAATCCACCCGCTGAACGAATTGAACGACAGCCGCATCGATCCGAAAAAACGCCAAATCGACCCGCCTAATGCATCCAGCGCTCCGCCGCAAAACAGCCTAAATGATCCAAGAAGAGCCACCGAACAGACCGTCGACCAGTCGCCGGAAAAAACTGCCAAGTCGCCGAACGGGGTAAAAAAAAAAAAAAAAGAAAATTTTTAAAGGCGTTTTCAAATAAACTACTGCATGAAAATGCCTGGAAATAATATATAAGGTCCTATGAATAATAATAAAAAGGTCTGTTACAGATATTTTTTTTTTAAAAAAAAATCCGAAATTTTTTTTTGCTGAAAAAAATCTGAAAAACAAAATTGCCACAGAAACCTAAAAAATAAATAAATAAAAATACTTTTTGCTGCAACTGAAAAGAATAAAAGGTTGAATAAATATTTAATAAAAACATCTTTTTAAAAAGAATTTAAACTTATAGGACTCGTTTGTTTAAACCTGTCGCATGAAACCACCAAAATTCAGGACATTTCACTGACATTTCGGTGCTGTTTGGTGTTCTCTGAGTAAATTAACCTTCTTCGTTCAGTGGGTCGTCATCTTTTTTGGAACAATTCAGCAGTTTAGTCCCGGATTGGTGGGTTTTCGGTGGTTTTTTGGATCGATTTGGCATATTTGCGGCAGTTTTTCGAGTTCGGCGGGTCGATTCGTGGCGAACAGGAGAGCACCGAAATGAATAACCCTACTTCTCTATGGGGATTTCACTGCTGCCGAATATCACCCGTATTTCGCTGGCAATTTGACAATATTTGGTGAATTGCCAGCTTTTGAACAGCCGAATGGCCCCGATATTGCATTTTATGGGTAAATTCACCGTTTGGTGCAATTTCGGGGCCAATTTGGCTCTCTTTGAATAGCCCTGTTTGCACTTTATTGTCTCCTCTCTTTTATGACTTATATGTCCAACATGACTTCTGCCACAAGTTTTTTGTATATTTTTCCCACTACTCTAAATAATTTCATGTATATATAAGCGGCTTTTTCCGGCAGCTGGTTGGCGGCTTGTCGGCTTTTTCCAGTAGCTGGTCAGTGGTCTGTTTGGCGGATCGTTAGCTTTTTTGGATCGATTCGGCAGTTTAGCACCGGATCATTGGATGCATTCGGCAGGTTTTCAGAAGTTTTTTGGATCGATTCGGCGTGTTTGCGGCGGTTTTTCTATTTGTTCGTCCGGGTCGATTCGCAGCGAACAGGAGAGCACCGAAATGAATAACCCTGATAGTCCGCTACCAAACGGCACCTAGAGTTTGCAAGGTCATTTCATGGATCAGTTGAAGGCACTCTGGTATGTTAAAGGTTAATTAACCTCCCTGGCGGTGTTCCCGAGTGTGTCTCAGGGTTAAATTTCACCGCTGAGAGCGTGAGGTAACCCCGAGACACACTCGGGCTGTATACATCACCTCTCCCTGCGCTCCCTCGCTGATCTCTGCAGTCTCCTCCGGCGATTGCTGCGTTTTACTTCCTGGGTTCCTTTTCGCGAGGAGGGAACCAGGAAGTAATGAGGTCGCGATCGCTGGAGGAGACTGCGCGGACATCGAGGGAGCGCAGAGACAGGTGATGTAACCAGCGGCATACCGAGTGTTGCTCGGGGTTACTGCTTCCAACATAGGAATTTAACCCCGAGCAACACTCGGGATGCCGCTAGGGGGGGGCAAAAAAACAGACAGGAAATTTCATAATAAATAGACCGCCAGGGAGGTTAAAAAAAACTTTGTTCATATCCCAATTACAAGAAAGAAAGCAAAATATACAAACCTGTATAATATGTAAAGAATAAAGCAGGCGCTGATAACAGTATTGTATTTTCTTGGCAAGACACACAGAGGTTTAGACTTGACAGATGATACAGCCGTTATCGTAACACCAGACTCTGCCATTTAAAAAACTGTTTATTGGAAACAAATATCATCTGAAAAGCAGCTTGCCAGACACCGAGTAAATCATGTTTCGACTAATGAATCAAGAATCGCCAGCTTTGCCCAAATTGTCATTGTTATGATGTAACGCATTCCACCTCACTGATATTGCATCCAAATTTGGGCACAAAAACGTCCCCCGATCAGTTGGCAGAGATACTGTGTAATGTATGAATAAGAGAGAAAAAAAGGAACGGAATAGACCGGGAGAATAATGCGGTATTAACAAGGTGTACACTGATTATACAAACTGCAAATTAAATCCCCTCTCCTTTCCAAACGAATTGTTGTTACCCTGAAAGAGCTGCGAGACATGATTAATGGACATTTTTGTGAACTAAAGCGCATGGAAAAAAATTGTCCCATCTGGACTCTTTAAGTCGACGATGGAGACTTTATCTTTGTTTATTTCGTCCTCGAAGCTAAAAGGCTTATTATAAATTGCAATAATACAAGAAGCCAACCGTACAAGACATAGAAGCTCTTCAGATAAAACCGAAATAGCAAGTTTTGCGACCGAGATCCAGATGTATTTTTCAAGGGTTGTGCTTTTTTTTTTGTACATATTTAGCTGGGCTTTTCAAGTGGTGAAGATTTGCATGTTTGTTTTTGCGATACTAATGAATATGTTTTTGATTTAACATTTTAGAAAATGGAAACTCCCCCCCCCTTAAGTCTCCGAGCTTTGTAGCTTAATGGGTTCCAGAATACGCCAGATTATCCTCTGTTAACCCGTTGTTGTTGTTTCTTTTTTAATGTGGTACCCCAAAAACACCCTGTAGCTTTGCCGCTACTTTTAATTTAAGAAGTAAATATCAGTCTCTTACAAGAGGTTTACTGCTACACGTTCCACATCAAAGGGTCGGATCACAACCAGGACGCAAAGCACGGTGCTCGAGACGTACAGCATAACTTCAAGCGTTGTGCTTAATTTTAACTTGTCTTACTCCATTAGACTGCAAGCTCGGTTTGCGTCTCGGATGTACGTCTGGTTACTGTACATTAAGGTCTCTTATACTTTGTACGGGAGACGTTAAAGTGCCCTGAGCAGATGGCGAACAAATGGCTATTCCAACCAGCTCACTCCACCTGACGATATTCTAAAAATTAATAACATTCTTCAAACCCTCGTGTTAAGTGATTGCACTTCAGCACAATCACTTAACACATATATCTAAACCCACCATAAAATGCCATTGATGCCTCAGATCCCTCAATGAAAAGACCACCACTTGATGAAACACCAATGAAACACACTTCCTCCCTCCAGCTAAACACTGGGAATGAAGAGTTCTGAGTGTTCCACCTTGTGTCCTTACCCTGGTCTGGCTGGATCTTGCTTGCGTATGTCTCCAAGGAGTCCTGTGGACTGCAGGAGCTGAAAACACCATGACCAGGGGTCAAGTCCTAAAAAAAGAAGTGTGGAAAGTCACCAAGATTTCTGTCCATTAGCAATTTTTTTTTTTTGAGAAAGTATTTTACCAGGAAGGATACATTGAGATTTCCCTCATTTTCAAGTATGTCCTGGGTGGCGAGTATGTACCGTTAGGTGTCTTGCCCAAGGACACTTACTGGAGAGGTTCTCTTGCCGGGATTCAAGCCTGTGTCTCCACGGTCTCCATGGTTATAGAGCAGTGATGTTACCTCTACTCCACCCAGCTGGTAACCTCTACTCCACTCCTCCCACTTAACACAAACACACACTCAAATCTAATATATTTATGTATATATACGGAATTTAGCAAAAATATATGATAACTCATATATTTATTGTGACTTAACAGGGAAAGCTGTGACTGAACACCTTAATACAGGCTTTAGAGTGTGTGAGACCAAAGGGGACTCAGTTTCCTCTGCGAAATTAGTGCAGGAACTCTATTCCCACCCGTTCCTCCCAGACTTGACCCCTGACCATGACGTTTGCCCTATTGGTGTTATCATCCTACGGCTGTAAAGTATTACATCTCGAGCTGCTGAGAAAGTGGCTTGATCGTAATACGGACAATAAAGGCGGGCCGCAAATGGAAACTGACAGGTGCGAATGTTTTCTACTGGCACATTGCCTTTAACTTTTAAGTTGTGATCTGGCCCAAAGTGTTTTGTGTGTGCGTGTGTTGGTGATATGGTCAAGGGTTCATTGAAAGTGGTTTCCCATAACGCCACTGGTTCCTGACATTGGTTTCATGGAAAACCCTTTTGGTAATGAAGGGGTTAAGCAACACTACGCCGAGAAAGAATCTGCACTTGAAACGTCCCAAACATAAAGGGATCCCCCTTTTACCGAGACTGCTTGGTCCTGTGGAAAAAAACAAATATTCGACAAGATATGTCATTATATTGATATAATAATTTAAATATTAGTTTGTGCTTGAAATAACCGTAGATAACAAACACAAAAATTATATATATTTCCTTAGATGAGATATGTAAATGCACCATCATTTTCAAACTAGCGTTTTTTAATGGGATTCCAAGGTTACAATTAGTGAAAAGATAATGGCCTTTCTAGATAAATAGGAGCACTTCTAGTGAAGAACATTGCGTTCTGCGGCGTGACTACCCATAATTTAAAATCTGAAGTTATATTATGCTGGCTTAGAATTAGTAAAGAAGATGACAGGCTAAATTGTTTCTTCACGTACAAAGAAAATCCAGTTTTCAGATGAGAACTTTAATACCTTGCCATTATTCTGAAATGTAACCAGTAAAAAAAAGCACCAAAAACACACACACTCTACAAATAACCAATCTCAAGAATGAAACAACTAAATAACATAAGCACAAGCGGGTGTTAATTCATTTCAAAATCACTAATTTTCAGTACAAGAAAGGCATTTTGCTGTTAGGAATAACTGAGTATTATTTAATTTACATAATTAAAGATCGAATCGACGGGTGGATGAGAAAACAGTCACAAATAGAATCCCATCTCGGTTCATTATATTGAAATACAACATTTAATGTTATGCCTCAAGAACTATCGCTGAATTACTTTGAATAAGAAAAGTACAGTAAGAAATATTTGGGGATATTTGCAAAATTTTTCTTACTGTAATAACCTATTTGGCAGGGAGATGTTGCCATCTGCTGGCCAAAAGGAGCTACTGCAGGTATGAGCTCCATGCAGAAACAACCAGGGTAAAAGTCCATTAGAGACATTACCCATCTGGTTTTAAAAAGTGTTTGTACCTAGGCAAACTCTTATGTTGGGTGAACAGGTCCTCTTTCACCTCCTACAATGATATTTTAGATGTCCATTACACGGTTCAAGATGAATAGCATAAAAATGGATTATATCTCTGAATACAGGCTTGTTATTTCTAATGAAAAAGGTGCATTTTGTGCAAAATCATTTAAGCATAGGGTTTCAATTAATAAATACTCCATGGGTGCAAACCCTAATGTAATAGGCTGCACCCACTAAGGAGGTTAAGATATGAAAACCATATATTAAAAGAGAGTATATAAGAAATAAAATTCACGCTACAGGTTAAATCTATTTTAATGACTCATTGCGGTGTGTATTTTAAAGTTACTCAAGCATTTTTCCACTCACTTATAACTGAGCAGAATGAAAGAATTCTCATCATCTTCATTCTGCTCAGTTATATGTGAGTGGAAAGAAGTATGTGTAGACTCCCAACCATGCGTCATGTGATTCTTTCTTGGGCAATATAGCAATCAGACATGGATAATAACCTCATGCTACAGGAGTCCGGCCCTGAGAGATATAGAGCAGTGGTTCTCAAACCTGTCCTCAGGACCCCACGACCAGGCCAGATTTTGCAGATACAGTTGTGTTCAAAATTATTCAACCCCCAATGCTGTAAAGGGTTTTAGGGAATTTAGTGTACATTTGTAATTGTATTCAGAATGAAATCCTACAAGGACTTTTTAAAGAACCATATGCAACTAAAATGACATCAATTGGTTTTGTAATACAGTAGTAAATGTTTCTTTTGTGAATTCTTCATTGACACAATTATTCAACCCCTTAAAGACTACCACTCTGAAGAACAGAGGTTCATTCAAGTGTTTTCAATCAGGTATTGAAAACACCTGTGGATGTCACGGAGCAGCAATAAAGCATAATAAGCACCAATTAGGCAGCTTTAAAATGACTGTGATACTCAGCTCCTTCTAGACATTTACTGGTGTGGTTACAAACATGGTGAAGTCAAGAGAATGGTCCAGGAAGACAAGAGAAGAGATGATTACTCTTCACAGGAAGGGCAATGGCTATAAGAAGATTGCAAAGATGTTAAACATACCAAGATAGACCATAGGAAGCATCATTCGCAAATTCAAGCAAAGGGCACTGTTGAAACGCTACCTGGTCGTGGCAGAAAGAAGATGCTGACTTCGACTGCTGTGCGCTACCTGAAGCGTAGAGTGGAGAAAAGTCCCCGTGTGACTGCTGAGGAACTGAGAAAAGATTTGTCAGATGTGGGTACTGAAGTTTAAGCTCAGACAATACGGCGCACACTGTGTAATGAAGGCCTCCATGCCAGAACTCCCAGGCGCACCCCCTTGCTGTCTCCAAAGAATAAGAAGAGTCGACTGCAGTATGCCAAAAGTCATGTGGACAAACCACAGAAGTTTTGGGATAGTGTTCTGTGGACTGATGAAACAAAATTAGAACTGTTTGGGCCCATGGAACAACGCTATGTTTGGAGGAGGAAGAACAAGGCCTATGAAGAAAAGAACACCTTGCCTACTGTGAAGCATGGCGGGAGGTCAATCATGCTTTGGGGCTGTTTTGCTTCTGCAGGTACAGGGAAGCTTCAGCGTGTGCAAGGTACCATGAATTCTCTTCAGTACCAGGAGATATTGGATGACAATGTGATACAGTCCGTCATAAACCTGAGGCTTGGGAGACGTTGGACCTTTCACCAGGACAATGATCCCAAGCATACCTCCAAGTCCACTAGAGCATGGTTGCAGATTAAAGGCTGGAACATTTTGGAGTGGCCATCGCAGTCACCTGACTTAAATCCGATTGAGAACCTCTGGTGGGACTTAAAGAAAGCAGTTGCAGTGCGCAAGCCTAAGAATGTGACTGAACTGGAGGCTTTTGCCCATGACGAATGGACGAAGATACCCGTAGATGGCTGCAAGACACTTGTGTCAAGCTATGCTTCACGTTTAAAAGCTGTTATAACTGTAAAAGGATGTTGTACTAAGTACTAAGATTGAATGTCACTTGGGGGTTGAATAAAACTGATAATGATGTGAGCACAGAAAAGACATTTGTGGTTATTTCATTATAAATGTTATGTTATATTTGTCTGACCTACCCGTGCCTCTTTGATTTAATTGTAGCAAGATCAAAATCAAAAATCAAAATCAATGTCAAACTGGCCAAAACACTCAATTTCAGTGGGGTTGAATAATTTTGAACACAACTGTAGCTGAAGCACAGCATAGGTGATATGATTTGATGCTCAATGATTGCAGGATTCAGTCAGCAGTTCCCCAAGGTGATCTGCAAAATCTGGCCTGGTTGGGGGTCCTGAGGACACCTGAAGAACCACTGATCTAGAGTAAAGCAGACCTACCAAGTCACACGGTTTTACCTTTGTCCTCTTGGTCACCTAACGGCCCTAGGCTGTCCCCTGTTTTTTGGGAAGACTAAAGGAATTGCTACACAAGCAGCGGTTTAATGGTGTTGCAGTGATTAAATGGTTAACCTCAAGGCTTTGTAAGTCCATTCACGCATGTTAAAGCACCACTTGTGAATAAACAACCCTGATTGGCTGCTTGGTGAAGCAGCGGGTTAACCTGGGGCTCATGCGTGCTGAAATACAAACACCTTTGGGAATTGAAGAACTAGGCTGGGCACTCAACCTACTTTTTCAGACATGTTTATTAGGCAATGCGGCTGCAGGACAGCAATGTTTTGGCAAAAAACCTTTGTCAAGCTCTTTGCCGAGATGTTGCTATGCTGTACTTGTGTTGTCCAATGAACCTGTCTGGAATATGAGGTTGAGTGCCCGATCTAGATCGTGTTTCATTATGAGGATATCTAAGAGGTGGCCACTCCATAGATCATGGTGACACCTGCCTGGCCTTCTATGATGAGATTGCTGCTCTACAATGTGGAATTGCTTGTATTTGGTGTCTGATGTTGATGCTGCAAACAGTGTCATGGCCACACCCCCTGGTGACCATGTCCCCATCCTCCTGATCTCAGCCCGACCAACGTTGGCCGGTCTGTTGAAGACGTTGCAACAATGTCTTTCAGACTTAGAGAAAAACTACTCATGATGACAATGATTTATGGCAAACAGAAAATATATCAAAATAAGAGAACAGCACAGCATGGTAATACAATTTAGATCAGGGTTGACAAACTCACGACTCCCCAGATGTTGATGCCCTACAATTCCCAGAATTCTTTCACTTTAATAAACAGCCAAGCAATCATGGGAGTTGTAGTACAGAAAGATCTTGGGGGCTGGATTTTGGCTGCCCTGGTTTATATTGCTTATGCCGGCTATTGAATAGTAGTGTATGCAGCTGCCCCGCAAACGCACCTTCAGAAACTTACTACATTGTATAACTCATTCTGCCGCTTTGTGTTGCAATGTAACTTCATGACCCACCATTGTGACATGTTAAAAGAGCTGAACTGGCCAATGCTGGAATCCAGACGTAAAAACGAAATAATGGTGAATAATTTTACAATTTTATTTCCGAATGACCAGAATAGGCAAACACTTCACCCTAATTGAGAGGGTAACCCTTATTATCTTTGATTAACACAATGATGAAGTGAAAAAATTCATAAAATCTAATCTTTATTGGTATAAATTAAAAACATTTTGGATGAAGTACAACAATCATTCATTCAAACATTCAATAAACTCATGGATATGTAAGCCACAATGTTGCTATTGTAATCTCTATATTAGGTGCTAAGTTTAGAGTTGGGATGTTATTTAATCAGCGTGCCTATCAAAGTGGAATCCAGACATACCCTTCACCTTTCCAACCTGGGGCTAAATTACAATCTTCACGAAAACGTTTGCACCAGCGCAAAAAAACATTAACGTGAGGGGCAAAATCATTTGCGCCGAATCCCATATTACATGGTCAGCGCAACAACCGCGTGCAATCGTCTACCGCAGGTGAACCTGTGCGAGCCCTGCACGAGGTTACTGTACTGCGCGCGTCCTATACTTAACATTGTGAGCGCAAATGCGAATGTGTGTTAGTACGAGAATGGTATTACAATCTATTTTGCGGTAATTACCGCATAGCCTTTGCGCGCATAATTTTAGCAACTCTTAAAAGCTGATGCTAATGGCAAATTTGAACAACCTGGTTGACCCCGAAAAATCCAAGCCCATAAAAAGTAATGCACCAAGGCACAGTGGCCCATTCAACTCATACAACACCAATACAATGGATGTATTTGTGTGTGCATGTATTATTGCTGCAGCATATACGCTCATTGATTTTGGCAGATGCAATTTGTTAACGAGAGATAGGTGTGTCTTCCTTAATTCTGATTGGCTGAATCGCGAAAAAACACAGCACACGCAAAGATTTTTGCGTGAGACGGTACTTTGCATGCATTTGGGAGCGTCCTGTTTGCACGCGCAATTGATCGACGGATGAAAAAAGCAAGAGGATTGTAATTACAGCAGTGATTTGCACGCGCAAAACTTTAACGCTTGGCGCAAAGATTTTCGCTTTGCGCGAGGATTTTTGCGTGAAGAATGTAATATAGCCCCTGGTGTTTAAGGTCGTCGCTGGAATCTAGACGCACCCTTCACCTTTCCAACCTGGGGCCCTATTACATTCTTCGCGCATTTGTTTTGCTCGCGCGCATATGGGCATTTGCGCGAGTGCAAAACCATTTGCGCAGAACGTCGTATTACGACGTTCGCGCAAACGATACGCGTAATCGTCTACCGCAATTGACCCTACGTGAACGAATTTTCCTGCGCGCATCCTATACTTAACATTGTCAGCGCAAATGCGTTCGTGCGCTGGTACGCGGATGGTATTACAATCTTCACGCAAACGAAAGTTTGCGCGCATTTTCGGAACATCTTTGAAAAGCAGGTGGTAACTGTAAATGTGATAGTTCTGGGCGAAACAAAATACACCAGCACGAAAAAAAAAATACAGCACAGTGCAGTTACACATTCTACACATACCCAAACATTAAAATTAATAAATTGTGTCATTGTTAATTTTTTCTTTTTTTGGCTGGTGGTTGTTAATTTTTTTTTTTAGTTTGTAAATATTTTATTGGAAATGGGTGATTGATGTTGACTGAATCCGGTGACAAATCCCGTGACAAAACAGTCTGCCCACCGATTCCTGCACGCAACGTTCATTTGCGAATGGCTTTGCAGGTGGGATTTGTGCACGAAAATCTTGAAGGAAGAAAAAATGCGCTCGGATCGTAATACCACGTTAAGTTTCACGCAATCACGTTTTTTTTTGTGCGCAAAAAAAAATTGCGCTGCGCGGGCACAATTGCGCAGAGAATGTAATAGAGCCCCTGGTGTTTAAGAGCTTTTCTGGGAAGCTATCACCCTACCTGAATAGGCTACTTCCCCCAGCAGCTCCCTCACCCTATAACATTCGATCCAGGACCTGCATCTTACTTGCAATACCACATACAAAAATAAAGTGACTCGATCCTCATTTTCCTACAGAGCACCACAATTATGGAATAACCTTCCAGACACCATCAAATCTTCCCCCAGTCTAAAGTCCCTTAAGAGATCTCTATTAACATACCTCAATACAGAATGCACCTGTAAACATGTAACATAGTGACTATATACAGAATGCACCTGTAAACATGTAACATAGTGACTTTATACAGAATGCACCTGGTTACTCAGGTAATGCTGAGTGCTTTTTCTGGGGGTTCAAAGAGCTATCCCACCGCTGCCACCAGTGTGGCGGGATGGAAGTCCGCCTGCGGTCCTGCTCTATCTGACCCCCCCCTTTGATGGCGTCCGGCCCGACTACCGAGTGGCACGGCACTCGGCGTCTAGAGCGGCCTGGAGGATGAAATGGCGTTGGTCCGGCGTCTGGAGAGATGGTGCAGTGTTGCCTTGGGGATCCCGTTCCTGGGTTGAGTGGTGATGCAGGAGACCGCTGAGTGTCTCCTGCAATAGTGATTGTAGCTCTGAAATGAAGACACCAGACGTGGCTGTATGCTTTAAAACAGGGAACTGCTTTTATGGGGTTTCAACAGGGTCATTTATACAACTTCACACACACAGATTAAAAACTCCCCCACCCACACAACCAGCACTGATTGGCTCCTTTCCCAGCCTCCTGTTCCCAATCAGGTCCCTTTCAGGCTCCCCCATTGTCCAGGGGATTAGGCAGATGAGGTCTTGGAAAAGCCTCAAATCAGCTGGTTTGCTGTATCCTCCATCTTGGGGCCATGAGGTCCTTTGTCCTTTGGACCCATGCTGGGCTGGGCAAAATGGAGACTGGAGCAAATCACATACATACAGTTTTCTACATCTGAATCTACACTCACACAATAGAGGATACATTTTAAATACACCACACTTCATAAAATCACATGAGTAATAACATACAGAGATTGTCCAGAACGTATTTAAATGCAAAATCGAAAGAAAGGAAAAATGGTCTTTAAAATTGGAGCAGAGTCAGTTCCTTGTGGCTCTCTGAGGAGCGCCAGATGTCAGGTCCGTGACGTTACCACGTTAAGTTTCACGCAATCACGTTTTTTTGTGCGCAGAGAATGTAATAGAGCCCCTGGTGTTTAAGAGCTTTTATGGGAAGCTACCACCCTACCTGAATAGGCTGCTTCCCCCAGCAGCTCCCTCACCCTATAACATCCGATCCAGGACCTGCATCTTACTTGCAATACCACAATACAAAAATAAAGTGACTCGATCCTCATTTTCCTACAGAGCACCACAATTATGGAATAACCTTCCAGACACCATCAAATCTTCCCCCAGTCTAAAGTCCCTTAAGAGATCTCTATTAACATACCTCAATACAGAATGCACCTGTAAACATGTAACATACTGACTATATACAGAATGCACCTGTAAACATGTAACATAGTGACTATATACAGAATGCACCTGTAAACATGTAACATAGTGACTATATACAGAATGATCCTGGTTACTCAGGTAATGCTGAGTGCTTTTTCTGGGGGTTCAAAGAGCTATCCCACCGCTGCCACCAGTGTGGCGGGATGGAAGTCCGCCTGCGGTCCTGCTCTATCTGACCCCCCCCCCCTTTGATGGCGTCCGGCCCGACTACCGAGTGGCACGGCACTCGGCGTCTCAAGCGGCCTGGAGGATGAAATGGCGTTTGTCCGGCGTCTGGAGAGATGGTGCAGTGTTGCCTTGGGGATCCTGTTCCTGGGTTGAGTGGTGATGCAGGAGACCGCTGAGTGTCTCCTACAATAGTGATTGTAGCTCTGAAATGAAGACACCAGACGTGACTGTATGCTTTAAAACAGTGAACTGCTTTTATGGGGTTTCAACAGGGTCATTTATACAACTTCGCACACACAGATTAAAAACTCCCCCACCCACACAACCAGCACTGATTGGCTCCTTTCCCAGCCTCCTGTTCCCAATCAGGTCCCTTTCAGGCTCCCCCATTGTCCAGGGGATTAGGCAGATGAGGTCTTGGAAAAGCCTCAAATCAGCTGGTTTGCTGTATCCTCCATCTTGGGGCCATGAGGTCCTTTGTCCTTTGGACCCATGCTGGGCTGGGCAAAATGGAGACTGGAGCAAATCACATACATACAGTTTTCTACATCTGAATCTACACTCACACAATAGAGGATACATTTTAAATACACCACACTTCATAAAATCACATGAGTAATAACATACAGAGATTGTCCAGAACGTATTTAAATGCAAAATCGAAAGAAAGGAAAAATGGTCTTTAAAATTGGAGCAGAGTCAGTTCCTTGTGGCTCTCTGAGGAGCGCCAGATGTCAGGTCCGTGACGTTACCACGTTAAGTTTCACGCAATCACGTTTTTTTTGTGCGCAGAGAATGTAATAGAGCCCCTGGTGTTTAAGAGCTTTTCTGGGAAGCTACCACCCTACCTGAATAGGCTGCTTCCCCCAGCAGCTCCCTCACCCTATAACATCCGATCCAGGACCTGCATCTTTCTTGCAATACCACAATACAAAAATAAAGTGACTCGATCCTCATTTTCCTACAGAGCACCACAATTATGGAATAACCTTCCAGACACCATCAAATCTTCCCCCAGTCTAAAGTCCCTTAAGAGATCTCTATTAACATACCTCAATACAGAATGCACCTGTAAACATGTAACATAGTGACTATATACAGAATGCACCTGTAAACATGTAACATAGTGACTATATACAGAATGCACCTGTAAACATGTAACATAGTGACTATATACAGAATGCACCTGTAAACATGTAACATAGTGACTATATACAGAAGGCACCTGTAAACATGTAACATAGTGACTATATACAGAATGCACCTATAAACATGTAACATAGTGAGTGACTATATACAGAATGCACCTGTAAACATGTAACATAGTGACTATATACAGAATGCACCTGTAAACATGTAACATAGTGACTATATACAGAATGCACCTGTAAACATGTAACATAGTGAGTGACTATATACAGAATGCACCTGTAAACATGTAACATAATGAGTATATACAGAATGCACCTGTAAACATGTAACATAGTGACTATATACAGAATGCACCTGTAAACATGTAACATAGTGACTATATACAGAATGCACCTGTAAACATGTAACATAGTGACTATATACAGAATGCACCTGTAAACATGTAACATAATGACTATATACAGAATACACCTGTAAACATGTAACATAGTGACTATATACAGAATGCACCTGTAAACATGTAACATAGTGACTATATACAGAATGCACCTGTAAACATGTAACATAGTGACTATATACAGAATGCACCTGTAAACATGTAACATAATGACTAAATACAGAATACACCTGTAAACATGTAACATAATGACTATGTCACGGACCTGACATCTGGCGCTCCTCAGAGAGCCACAAGGAACGGACTCTGCTCCAATTTTAAAGACCATTTTTCCTTTCTTTCGATTTTGCGTTTAAATACGTTCTGGACAATCTCTGTATGTTATTACTCATGTGATTTTATGAAGTGTGGTGTATTTAAAATGTATCCTCTATTGAGTGAGTGTAGATTCAGATGTAGAAAACTGTATGTATGTGATTTGCTCCAGTCTCCATTTTGCCCAGCCCAGCATGGGTCCAAAGGACAAAGGACCTCATGGCCCCAAGATGAAGGATACAGCAAACCAGCTGATTTGAGGCTTTTCCAAGACCTCATCTGCCTAATCCCCTGGACAATGGGGGAGCCTGAAAGGGACCTGATTGGGAACAGGAGGCTGGGAAAGGAGCCAATCAGTGCTGGTTGTGTGGGTGGGGGAGTTTTTAATCTGTGTGTGTGAAGTTGTATAAATGACCCTGTTGAAACCCCATAAAAGCAGTTCACTGTTTTAAAGCATTTCAGAGCTACAATCACTATTGCAGGAGACACTCAGCGGTCTCCTGCATCACCACTCAACCCAGGAATGGGATCCCCAAGGCAACACTGCACCATCTCTCCAGACGCCGGACCAACGCCATTTCATCCTCCAGGCCGCTCGAGACGCCGAGTGCCGTGCCACTCGGTAGTCGGGCCGGACGCCATCAAAGGGGGGGGGGTTAGATAGAGCAGGACCGCAGGCGGACTTCCATCCCGCCACACTGGTGGCAGCGGTGGGATAGCCCTTTGAACCCCCAGAAAAAGCACTCAGCATGGCAGGGTACGCCAACTACAAAAAGACACCCTGCGGGGCATCCTGGAGAGCCGAACAAACAAAGAACAAAAAAGCCTTGGTCAAAGAACTGCGAGAAATGGACCAGCGAAGAGAGGACACGGGACCCCCGTCCATAAGAGACCGGTTCCAGCGAAGAGTAAGGAGGGCGATGGCCCAGGCCCAGGCGGATGAACCTGGTAACTGGCAGGATGAGCACTGGTGGAAAGATTTTGTCCGCCAGGAGATGTGGAACGAGGCCATCCAACAGGAGGAGGACTGCCCTGAAGAAGCCCTTCCCACTTATATGGAGAGGTACGAGCACCAGTGGTACTTACGGGTGCCCTTTTTGGGAGAACAGCCCCGAGAGGAATGGCTGACGGAGCTAGACGAACTGGTCCAGAGCGAAATTATACTGGACACCAGCTACAGAGCCCTCCAGTGGTTTACGTCCCAACTAATGCCCAGCACAGCAGACCGTGGCCCAACAAAAGGCTTTGACTACGGCGGCACAGGGCTGCTGTATACAAGGATGGGCAAAGACCCCGGTTTTGGGGACGACACAGAGTGGCGGCGGGAACAACTCCTGGACCTCCGGTATGAGGAACTGGAAGACACTGACGATGACCGTGATGCAGAGGAACTGGAGTTCCTGGTTGAGCAGGAATGGGAGCTCGAAAAGGCCTACAAAAGGCTGTTCGACGACGCTCCACAGCTAGGCCTGAGCCCCATTACCTGGGACTGTCTGGCGGAAGAAGCAGGCAGTCAAAGTGACACAGACGAATTGGAGACCGAGGCGCTCCCTTGGTTCCCCCTCATGACCGCAGCAGAAGAGGAAGCGCTGGCAACAGGGTGGAGTGCCGCTGGCCTCGGCCCAGACCCGGAGATGGAGGACACCATTCTCCCGCAAGACGACACTTTGTCAGTGTCTATCCCCCCAGCTGAAGTGCTGGCGACGGGGCAGAGCGCCGATGCCCTCTGCCCACCTTTCATAATGGTCACATCGGATCCAGGAGAGGATCCCCCCGCGCTGGTTTTCCTGCGGGCCATGACCCCACCGGAGATGGAGGACGCCATCCTCCTGCAAGACGACACTGTGTCAGTGTCTATCCCCCCAGCTGAAGTGCTGGCGATGGGGCAGAGCGCCGATGCCCTCTGCCCACCTTTCATAATGGTCACATCGGATCCAGGAGAGGATCCCCCCGGGCTGATTTTCCCGCAGCCCATGACCCCACCGGAGATGGAGGACGCCATCCTCCCGCAAGACGACACTGTGTCAGTGTCTATCCCCCCAGCTGAAGTGCTGGCGACGGGGCAGAGCGCCGATGCCCTCTGCCCACCTTTCATAATGGTCACATCGGATCCAGGAGAGGATCCCCCCGGGCTGGTTTTCCCGCAGGCCATGACCCCACTGGAGATGGAGGATGCCATCCTCCTGTCAGAAGACACTTTGTCAGTGTCTATCCCCCCAGCTGAAGCGCTGGCGACAGGGCAGAGCGCCGCTGGCCTCTGCCCACCTTTTTCGGTCCGCAAAGAAGATTTCGGTGAGGACTCCCAGGGGCTGCCGGCCCCGCAGCCGACGACCCTACCCCGACTGGAGGAAAACTGTTTCCCGGATATTACACCCGCCCCCCCAGCAGAAGAGCTGGCAATGGGGCAGAGTGCCGCTGGCCTCTGCCCACCACCCAACTTGTGCCCAGAGGATCCAGGCAAGTTTTTCAAGAAGGTGCTACCTTCCAGACCCATGGCTCCCCTGAGAATGGAGGGCGCCATTCTCCCGCAAGGAGGCACTTCCCCAGCATCCACCCCCCCAGCAGAAGCGCTGGCTACAGGGCAGAGCATTTCCAACCTCTGCCCACCACCCAACTTGTGCCCAGAGGATCCAGGCAAGTTTTTCCAGAGGGTGCTACCCTCCCGACCAATGGCTCCCCTGAGAATGGAGGACACCATTCTCCCACAAGGAGGCACTTCCCCAGCATCCACCCCCCCCAGCAGAAGCGCTGGCTATGGGGCATTTCCGACCTCTGCCCATCCTCCCAACCCTTTAGGCTGGAGGCCTCTTGCCTCACCTATTCCCCTCAACGGCTGGCCAGAGCACCAGGGGCACGTGCAGTTGGGACACGTTCCCCCCGGGTTATTGATACCCTGGGAGAAGTTACAGGCGGTACCTCTCCCCAACAGCGAGACACTTCCCCAGGAGGGGACACCAACAAAGGATTACACCAGCGACACGCCGGGCCCCAGAGTATAGGGCACCCCTCAGACAGCGGGCCAGCCCACAAGGACAAGTGGAGAAACCCAGGGGCTCGACTCCTACCCACAGACTACGGGCCACACAAAGACTACTCCGACAGCCCCGAGTCGACCCGTTTGTGGGTCCAACTGTGTCTGTCGGACTCTTTTGGGGGGAAAGTAATGTCACGGACCTGACATCTGGCGCTCCTCAGAGAGCCACAAGGAACTGACTCTGCTCCAATTTTAAAGACCATTTTTCCTTTCTTTCGATTTTGCGTTTAAATACGTTCTGGACAATCTCTATATGTTATTACTCATGTGATTTTATGAAGTGTGGTGTATTTAAAATGTATCCTCTATTGTGTGAGTGTAGATTCAGATGTAGAAAACTGTATGTATGTGATTTGCTCCAGTCTCCATTTTGCCCAGCCCAGCATGGGTCCAAAGGACAAAGGACCTCATGGCCCCAAGATGGAGGATACAGCAAACCAGCTGATTTGAGGCTTTTCCAAGACCTCATCTGCCTAATCCCCTGGACAATGGGGGAGCCTGAAAGGGACCTGATTGGGAACAGGAGGCTGGGAAAGGAGCCAATCAGTGCTGGTTGTGTGGGTGGGGGAGTTTTTTAATCTGTGTGTTAGGGCTGTGCAATTAATTGCAATCGCAATCGAATCGCGATTTCCGACCATGCAATTAATAAATCGCATAAGGCTGCAATTTTCGGCTCCCTGTTAACTTCCGGCGGCATGGTGCTTTGGGCGCTCGCAGGGGGAACCACGTGACGAGCCACGTTCTCGCGGCTCGTCACATGGTTCCCCCAGGCGAGCGCCCAAGCTCCATGCCGCCAGAATTTAACAGGGAGCCGAACACATGCGCACAGAGGTGAGCTGGGGCAGTATCCACGTGCTGGGGCAGTATATCCATGAGCTGGGGCAGTATATCCATGTGCTGGGGCAGTATATCCATGAGCTGGGGCAGTATATCCATGAGCTGGGGCAGTATATCCATGAGCTGTGGCAGTATTTCCATGTGCTGGGGCAGTATATCCATGAGCTGGGGCAGTATATCCATGAGCTGGGGCAGTATATCCATGAGCTGGGGCAGTATTTCCATGAGCTGGGGCAGTATATCCATGAGCTGGGGCAGTATATCCATGAGCTGGGGCAGTATTTCCATGTGCTGGGGCAGTATTTCCATGTGCTGGGGCAGTATATCCATGTGCTGGGGCAGTATATCCATGTGCTGGGGCAGTATATCCATGAGCTGGGGCAGTATCCATGTGCTGGGGCAGTATCCATGTGCTGGGGCAGTATATCCATGTGCTGGGGCAGTATTTCCATGTGCTGGGGCAGTATTTCCATGTGCTGGGGCAGTATTTCCATGTGCTGGGGCAGTATATCCATGTGCTGGGGCAGTATATCCATGTTCTGAATACTGAATACATTTAGAATGTATGTAGCATGTTTGAAAAAGCAAAAACAATTGGCTAAATCGCAAATAAAATCGCAATCGCAATATTCATTCAAGAAATCGCAATATGATTATTTTGTCAATATTGCACAGCCCTACTGTGTGTGTGAAGTTGTATAAATAACCCTGTTGAAACCCCATAAAAGCAGTTCACTGTTTTAAAGCATACAGCCACGTCTGGTGTCTTCATTTCAGAGCTACAATCACTATTGCAGGAGACACTCAGCGGTCTCCTGCATCACCACTCAACCCAGGAACGGGATCCCCAAGGCAACACTGCACCATCTCTCCAGACGCCGGACCAACGCCATTTCATCCTCCAGGCCGCTCGAGACGCCGAGTGCCGTGCCACTCGGTAGTCGGGCCGGACGCCATCAAAGGGGGGGGGGTCAGATAGAGCAGGACCGCAGGCGGATTTCTATCCCGCCACCGACTATATACAGAATGCACCTGTAAACATGTAACATAGTAAATATATTTCCTACATATTTATTTTCTGTTTTAATCTGTATACTTGGGTTGTTTTTTTTTAATATCGTGCATTTTATTACTTTGTATTTCTGTAATTACTGTAAAAATGTCAATGTTCTTGAACCCAGGACATACTTGAAAACGAGAGAAATCTCAATCTATCTGTCCTGGTAAGATTCTTTATAAATAAATAAATACATATTTTTTGGAAGTTTCTGTATATATGGGAGAAGCGAGAAGGACAGAATACTGCATATAAAACTATGCTTGACTCAACACTTGTTTATTGATCATTAGTAAACTAAGGTGAAAAGCAGTAGTTAGTCATGGAGTAATTAATGAGATTAGTTCTTCAATGTTCATACTACTCCACGTAGGAGAGCATTGTGATCTTGACTTCTCTAGAGTGGTGGCAAGAGGAAACACACAATCCAAATCATGATATCATAGGTCTGCTCAATTAATTAGCTGAATTAAAAGGTTATAAGCTCTGAAAATATCTTTCCGGAACGTGCTGTAACTCCGAATCCTAATGAAGACAGTGCAGTGGGTGATAATGCTGTAAACTAAAAATATATCATTGTGTCATTCTGGTTTAATATGGGAACGTTCCTCAGCGATGCTGCTGCAAGTCATAAACTGCGTGGAAAAAAGTACATGCTTTTAGATAATTTAAGTTGACAACTGGGAAATGTAAAAAAAACGAAATAAAAAGATGACTTTTAAGTAGAAGAAAGAGCTGATCACTCGCATATAAACTAAAACACATGGCAATAAAACACTTATAAACATAACCAGGTGCGTGTTTTCTCTTAACCACCTGCTTGGCTCCATTCCACGTGTCACTGGATGTTAAAAACAAACAAAACAAAGCAAAAACTATAGGCGATGCCGGTAGTTTTCGATGCAAAGTGAACAGACACGGCGATGAAACCGTTAAAGTATAAATCATCAATGGAATGGGCGCATGGGTTCAGTTGCAAATTGGATGTCCCCTTTTTTTTAACAATTTCAGCTCTTGTCAAATGAAATGGCAAGCTTTCAAGAATCCCCTTTGGGTCCCAAATCCTTCTCTATCACTAGACTCTCCTTATTTTGCCAATTATGTAATTGTGTCTCTTAAGACTAATAACCCAGAGGTTTCCGAGTGATGGACAAGAACTACATATATAAATAGAAGTTGCCTTTTCCAGTCAAGTATGTCAGTCTTGATATTGGGGAAAGAGAGTGTCTAGAAATGGAGAGATGGTATACAAGGTCAGAATATGAAAGGGATACACAGTGAGGATCAGCTTTGATCGGTAATTTGTGTTGGAGAGCTCCAAGAATCAGGAACATGAAAGTCAAAGATTTTGAACAGTGGGAGAGAAAAACAATTGTAGCAGAAACAGAACCAGTAACAATGGTGCTAACTAATAATGCTTTCCTTTAGACTTACCTGTAATATTATGAACTATATTTACTTCTTAACTGTCCTTAATTTGTTATATAAATCACAACAACTAAGCAAATCAAGAAATTGTAGAATATGCGACCAGTGACTTTACCTGGTTTAACAAGAGTGACTTTTGTAATTGGATATCGGGAGGGAAACGAATAGGTAGTTGGTTTTGTTGATAAAAAAATATTATGACAACACTTGTTTGTCACATGGGGTATGTAGTTGACACTTAAATGCAGATTAAGCCCTTCACTACCATTTTCGAGTATACTCAGTGTTCAAAAACTCCTGCAGGAGCCCAACGCCGAGTAAACGCAATCTGCTCCTATTCTGGAGCAATGGAATTTTAGCTACTGCAAATTAAGTTTGCCAGAAGACGGTCTCTAGAATGTGCCCACAAATTTTCAGCACCTTGGACATATCATGCAAGATGCTTAAGCTGCTTGAGCAGCTTGGGCTTCCCTTAAGGGAAACAAGGATCCCCCTCTGTAACATTACACATGTTCCATAAAACCACTGGGTCCTGGCATTGGTTTTATGGAAAGCAACATGTTTGTGAGGGGGTTAAAATAGCAATTTTGACATAAAATTCATTATTCTAAAATGCTTAAAAGATTAAAATAATGTCAATGCCCTCTTATCACAATTTATGGCACCCCGACCTTGCTTGCTTTTACACTGGGATGACATATCCACCATGGTTCACCCAAGAACCTTCCATCCTCTATACGTTTTTAACCTACTATTTTAATTTTATCTGATGGTCAAAGCTCTCACACCTCACAACCTAAACAACATTGTAGACAACATCACATATGAAGCCAACTTGCTGACCCTGATGTATGTACCATATCTAAGTATAGACTTTCTACTGTATTGAATGGAAGTAAGCAATGGAAGACCTGGAAGCTTGGATTAGGTTCTGTCCAACTCTTCCTGAAGATACTTTGCTTGATCCAATCCACAAACGCCGCTAAGGAGCACATCCCCTCTTCTAACTACGTGGAGATGTCGCTCTGTATTGTCCATTGGCATACGTTTCTCCAATACAGATATGGCGAGTGGGCTTGTTGACTTCTAGTGCCCAAAGCAGCTCAGCCAATGGAATGGAAATATGGTGGTCACCAACACAGGATTGCAGTAAGAACAACCTTTGATATGTCTTCAAGAGATGAGATATCACATATTTCGCTGGGAAAGTGCACCTGGTCACGACAGGTATGCTTTAATGAGCGTCAATACTCTACCTGATCTTCCAAACTTAATTTACTGTAACGTGAAAGTTAGCAATGTAACTAAGAAAGCAACCATTGAGTTGATCTGTCAGGCACGTTAACCATTAAAAAAGCAACAAAATTGTAATTTTAAGAGGACTTTGTTTCAAAGAAAGATGTGGTTTTCGAAATGTCCCACAAACATACACTCAACTAAACATTTGCACCATAAATCGCCAAATTAGCTGTTTTGTATAGGTTCACATAAGTGTGGGGGAAAACGCAGACCACACGATGGTTAAACAAAGTAAAGGTTCTCGTTTTTCATGTGGTAAGGCCAAACAATTTGCAAATGCCAAACAAAATGAAATAAAGGTATGAGAGCATTTTTATAAAAATCATAATGATAAAAAATATTTTTCAAAAATTACATAAAAATGCGTAGTTTAATGTAAGAAAATAAATAGAAACGTTTGCTCTTCATCACTTAAACAAACTAATACTTAATCCAATAAAGTACTATAGAGTAATTTAACAAGAAACATGTGCCCCTACAGTCTTAAAAGGGGCAATTTACCAATTACATTTATTATGCACCCAACTGCATTTATTATGCCCCTATGACTTAATATCATTTTCTGTGCCTCCCCTTTCTTTTAGGATGCCTTCATTTCATATCCTATTAATGTATTAAATATTCATGTATTTGGTTTAGTATGACCCCATTTCATACCTTATTTAATGTAACCATTCTTGAGCCATGGAGTCGTGCTTGAAAGTGAACAGCTCTAGTCAGCTGTCACCTTTCGTAATTGGCACTAGGCTTTAGATATCAACACCGACTAAACAGCTGCTTTTGCCTTGAGCCACCAAGGTAGAGCGAGGCATGCAACATCCTGTCGACGTACTAGAGGGGTGCACTTCCCCTCTGGATCCACCAGTGGGAAAGGAGCAATCGTATTTGGGTTCAATGTGTGAAGAGCAGATTATTTTTTAATGAAATATGATTCATTTGTTTTCTTCAATATAAATTAAAGTATGGCTGCATACATTATTCATACGCTGCATTAATTATACTGTAGAGGTGCTGCCCGGCAGTGTGAGGATTCATATGCTGCATTATTCTGTAGAGGTAAATCGTTTTGTTCATTTTTTTCCCTTTCATACCATTTTACTATGATTAAATAAAGTTGTGCAATGCATATTCATAAGAAAAAAAGGATCTTTCATAAAAAAACGATAGAATCGGCAGAATTACCATATCGACCGAAATATCGGAGCATCCGAAATACCATTCGTCAAAGTCAAAACTAAGTAGACCCTTTGAAACGACGAGAACAGACGATCCGAAAGACCGAAAATTTCCGATATCACGAAATGAAAGTCGATACGAAAAAACGAGCCGAAACGAAACAAGCTGAAACGAAAATCGGCCGAAACGATCCGAAACAAAAATTTAAAAAAAAACAAAAGAGCTGAAATGAAATGAAAAAAAAAAATCAGTGCACATCCCTACTTAAATCCCCTTTCTTCCCCATTCTGATGCTCAGTTTGAACGTCAGCAAATCGTCTTCACCACTATCTAGTTTGCTAAATGCTGCCATGAGATTGGCTAATTAGCAATTTGTGTCAGCAAGCAATTGAACAAGTGTACCTAATAAAGTTGCTGGTGAGTGTAGATTGCACTGGATTGCAATGCAAAGTAAATCCAAATTACAAAACCTAGTTTACCTGCACTACTCCAACACTGATATTCATTCCTCAAAAAGCATATTTATTTGCTAGGACTCCATTCAGGGGTCTGAATCATGAAGAAGGGATATCAATTCTGGTTCCAGTTCTCCTTTGCAGCATGTCTATAGTAATGCAAAAAGTTGGTTGATGCTGAAAAAGACTCTTTCGCAGAAAGGCAAAGATCTTCTATGTATCTATAAGCACTAGGAATCGACCGATTATCGGATGGACCGATTAATGGGGTCGATACTAATAATTTAATAAATAGGTATTGCTCTTAAATGTGCCAATAATACCATTATTGGTAGTGACATCATTAAAAAGTAACACCAATTTGACTGTGGCTGAATTCGAAGTGTCCAAATTAGAATGTATGTTTTAATGCCGCAACTACCAATATCAGTATATGTAATACCAATTATTCATTAAATTGTTACTATCGTCCGATTATTGACCAATCCCAAATGTTGACACAATGGGAGTTGTTCCTTATGCGTGGGAATTGTACGTATTTAATTCCTAAATAAAAGATGGAACTTAGGAAAATACTTCTTCTAACACATCGCATCGAAACCACCGGAATATCCCTTTCAACAGAATTCTACAATAAGGTCAAACATGAATTTTCCTTCCTCTGTTTTATGTTTTGCCCTGTTGTTCAATATGTTTTATCCCTGTAGGTATTTGTAAGTTCCTATCTTGTCACCTATTTCCAAGCTTCCCCTCCAAGCTATACATTATTTAGTGGTTTTCGATCTCACTTAATGCCTGTTATTGTGCAGACTTTGTGACATTCACGCAATTACTCTTTCATTTTTCCTTGGTGTATTCAAGGCTCTCTGAACATACGGTTTCATGCACCGGACAAAACACTCACTAGGTGAGATTTTAGTAGTGACAAATATGACAGTTTGGTGTGACTCTCACATTAAAAGGATACTCTATTGAAAAATAGAGTTCCTTTTTTTAGTCCTTAACCTCTTCATTGCTGAGATATTTCGCCTGAGCTGAGCTCATTTTGACCGCTTTGTGCTCAACATGTTAAAACGCGATTTGAAGTCACGTTTTATTGTACCACCCCTACAAATTATATATCTTTTTTTAAGTAGACTCAGCAGATTCATAATATATCATTATTATACTTACAGGGTTATTCAAAGAAATCCGAATGGCTGATGAAAATCAGCGTTCGGATACCTTTCTTGGCTATTCGGCTATCCAGAGAGCAGGCAATTCGCCAAATCCTGGCGAATTGCCTGCACATACGGTGTCTATTTGGTGCCTGTTCGAGGGCAGTGAATCCCCATAAAGAAGCAATGCTTCGGCTATTCAGAGAGCAAAACCCAGCAGTGAAAAGTTGCCGAATTGACCTGCCATTCGGTGGTTTCATGTGACAGGTTTATTCAGGCGAATCCCATAGGCTTCAATGTTAGAAATATTCCCGTTTTAATCCAATATCTAATAAACCGTTCATTATAATATTCTGCAGTAAAGAGTCTCTTTATTGATAGATTTTTTAGGATATTTTAAGCATTTTTCGGGATTATTTTCTTTAAAAAAAAAGTTTACTTAATTTTTCTGTAACAGCCCTTTTTATTATCATTCCCTGGAACTCATATGTAAATTTCAGACATTTTTGCTCAGTAGTTTCTTTGCAAACAGCGTTTCACTTTTCAAACATTGAAGCAAACTGTTTTTTTTCTGCACTCCATTCATCTCCGGTGTCGGGTTTTTCCGGCGGCTGCTCTGTGCTGTGATCGGCTCCTGCTCGGGTTTCTCCGGCGTGTTCGGCGGGTTAATCCAGATGTTTTTGCTGGTTTTCGGTGTGCCTTCGCCGGGTTTTGCGGTGAGTTTTCGGCGATTTTTCCCTGCAAATCGGGGACCCTGTGGTGCTTGCTGAATACACCGCCGGGTCGCCGAAATGGGATCGCCAAATCGAACCGAATAGAGGAGAGCAAAAAGTCACTGAACGTGCGGTGACTTTTCAATTCTCTTTGAATATAACCCTGTATATGTATACGTAATGCCCTGCCATAATACTATAACAAATTTTTTTTTTAAAAAAAATGTGAATTTCCAATCATCTACAGCGTGTAAAATAATTTTTTTCGTATTTTTATCATCCTAGCCTTTGCGGTTATATATTCTATGGGGTATGCTTGTTAAAAAAATTAATGAATGGGAACCCATTTCTTTATTTTCTGAGAAACAATGTGATTTTAGATAAAACTGAAAATAAAATCGTTAGTGCAGCATCATTGTTCCCATTATATTTGCAATATGAACAATAGTGCTGAATAATTAAATTAAAAAAAGGAAAAAAAAGACATTTCTATGGTTTAATTTTTTTTCCATTTACTTTACTCGTAACATGGTCATGTTTGGTATCATTGAAAAGGCTGTAGGTGCCACGGATAGGGAGATACGGGGGTCCAAAGGACCCCTATCTCCACCATAGGAATTTCCATAGGAAATCACTTGGCAGCTAGTGGTTAATTCCCCCAACTGACATCATCGCGCCCATGCGCAATGAAGTCAGTGGGAGGCCCCGGAGACTTGGACCTCCACGATATCAGCCATCTCCGGGAGAAGTCCTCGATCCAGCTCCGGATTGCAGACTGGTGCCTCAGGGGTTAAATACAGGCAGTGAAGGAAAGGTCGGACTGTGACCTTTCCAGCGATGCCTCTCTTTAACTTTGATCTTCTCCTGATCGGTAGGGAGAGGGGCCCAAAAGAACCCCCTTTTCAGGTGCTCTTCCGGCTTTGTGGGGGGGCACCTGAAACAGATATCATCATGCCCGTCGCGATGACGTCAGTGCACTGGGAGGGGGTATAAAAGTGGGGGATGACTTCAAGGAAGTCAGACCACCGTGGAACCCCAGAGAGAGAGGTGAGTATTCCGAAGAAAAAGGAGCTGGGAGGGGTGGGAAACAGGGGGGCACTTTTTACATCCTGACCACTTTAAAACTATAAAATGGTCAGGATGAGTAGAGCGTCCCTTTAAACCTTCCTATGTCCGTATGCCTTGAGCAACTGAATACACTCAAAGATCTGTTCCGACAAACATAAGCCCATCATTCTTCAACATGCAATCATTATTATGCTGTGAAATGCTGCTAATCTTTATATCAACAGACAGCACATGTTTTAACAGACATACAGACTGAAAAAGAACAGACACGTCCATATGGTGCATCATAGTTTTCTCATTAATCCGATTCACTGGAAATTTCGGAATACCAGATATGTCACAGTGGTATCTTACTGAGACTGTGCTTTTCCTTGTTTAATTGTCGACGAGCAATGATGTCCCGTGATGGCTTCCTGCATTCGCCCCATGCAGGGAAAGTGTAGAAACGGAAACTATTTTTTATCATATTGACATATGTTCTACACACCATGAAATGGTTACAGTTAAAGCATTAAATAATCCAATCATTAAAAATTAATTCAAGCTACCGTATTTTTCGCTCCATAAGACGCACCTGACCATAAAACGCACCTAGTTTTTAGAGGAGGAAAACAGGAAAATAAATATTCTGAAATCAAATAGTGTAATAATGGATATACTGCCCCAGCTCATGGATACTGTCCCCAGCTCATGGATACTGTCCCCCAGCTCATGGATACTGTCCCCCAGTTCATGGATACTGCCCCCAGTTCATGGATACTGTCCCCAGCTCATGGATACTGTCCCCCAGCTCATGGATACTGTCCCCCAGCTCATGGATACTGTCCTCCAGCTCATGGATACTGTCCCCCAGCTTATGGATATGCCCCAGCACATAGATATGCCCCAGCACATGGATTTGCCCCCCAACTTATGGATATTGCCCCAGCACATGGGTATGCCCCAGCTCGCTCATGGATGTGCCCCAGCTCACTCATGGATGTGCCCCAGCTCGCTCATGGTTGTGCCCCAGCTCGCTCATGGATGTGCCCCAGCTCGCTCATGGATGTGCCCAAGCAGCTCATGGATATGCCTCAGCTCACCTGTCACCGCCACGTTAGGCTCCCTCTGAGCGTGCGTCCGGCGGCAGGAAGCTTGGGCACTCGCCTGGGGGAGCCACGTGACCGCGATCTCGCGAGATCGCGGTAACGTGGCTCCCCCAGGCGAGTGCCCAAGCTTCCTGCCGCCGGACGCACGCTCAGAGGGAGCCTAACGCGGCGGCGACAGGTGAGCTGAGGCATATCATGGGGCATTCGCTCCATAAGACGCACCCACTTTTTGGGGGGAGAAAAGTGCGTCTTATGGAGCGAAAAATACGGTAATTACTTTTTTTAATATGTTCACACAAGACAGAACAACTGTGAACATAAGAAGAAAGAACATCTCTTGAGTGTTGAAGCCAACAGATAACCTTAGCATTATTCAAATGTTATGCCAATCATTACCTCCTGTACTGCAATGGGACGTTTAATGGGGACAGTGGTTATGTTTCAGTCCTGACACAGGTCCTTTCTCGAGTTGCTTCATAAAGGTCCTGTGCCACAACCTTAAACATTGCCATACAGGGTTATTCAAAGAGAATCGAAAAGTCACTGCACGTTCGGTGACTTTTCGTTTTCTTCAATTCGGCTTGATTCGGCGATCCCATTCCGGTGACCCTGCGGTGTATTCAGCAAGCACCACAGGGCCGCCGTAGTGCAGAGAAAAGCCGCCGCAAACCCATCGAACACTCACCACAAAACCCGCCAAATGCACACGAAACCCGCAAAAACATCTGGATTAACCCCGCCGAACACACCACAGAAACCCAAGCAGCCGCCGATCACAGCGCAGAGCAGCCGCCGGAAAAACCCGACATGGCAGATGAAGTGAGAAAAAACAAAAAACAGTACGCTTGAATGTTTGAAAGTGAAACGCTGTTTGCAAAGAAACGACGAAAATGTCTGAAATTTACATATGAGATCCAATGAATGATAAAAAGGGCTGTTACAGAAAAAAGAAAAAGTGTTTAAAAAACAAACCTTAAAAAAAAAAAAATCGGGAATTTTTTTTCCAAAAAAAATCCTAAAAGATCATAAAAAATCTATAAATAAAGAGACTTTTTACTGCAGAATAAAATAATAAACAGTTTATATTGTGTTAAAACGGGAGTATTTTTAACATTGAAGCCTATGGGTTTCGCCTGAATAAACCTGTCGAATGAAACCACTGCAGGGCAATTCGGCAACTTTTCCCTGCTGGTTTTTGTTCTCTGATTAGATGAAGCAATGCTTCTCTATGGGGATTTCACTGCCCTCGAACAGGCAACGAACAGGCACCATATGTGCAGGCAATTCGCCAATATTTGGCGAACTGCCTGCTCTCTGAATAGCTGAATGGCCAGGAAAGGTAACCGTACGCTGAATTTCACTGTTCGGTTACCTTTCACCAGCAATTCGGAACTCTGTGAATAACCCTGATAGTCTCCATTAACAAGATACTATACTCATCCTGACCACATTGGGGGTTACTCAGAGAGCACCAAAATGTCGCTGAAATTTTGGTGTTCTCTCATTCCCTGCACATCGGGGAATCAAAGTTTCCCACCCTGCAGTGAATTCAGCATTCCCCGCAGGGTCCCTGGAGTGCAGGGAAAACCCGCTGCAATGCCATTGAACACCTGCCGAAAACCCACCAAAAACCCGCCGGAAACGCCGCAAAAAACACGCTGAACACACCAGAAAAAGCTGACGAGCTTCCGATAACAGCGCAGACCAGCCGCTGCAAAAAGCTGTCAAGCTGACGAACGGGGTAAAAAAAACCCACTAAAACACTTGAAAGTGTCTAGATTGAAACGTTGTTTGCAAACAAATTACTGAACGAAAATTCCTGGAATTTACGTATAAGATCCTGTGAATGATAATAAAAAGGTCTGTTACAGAAAAAAGAAAATCCGCTATTAAAAAATCCCGAAAAATTTGCCAAAAAAATCCCCAAAAATACCTAAAAGATCCTAAAAAATCTATTGTAAAAACAATAAACGGTTTATTAGATATTGTATTAAAACGGGAATATTTTTAACATTGAGGCCTATGGGTTCACCTGAATAAACCTGCCGAATGAAAACACTGAACAGCAGAGCACTTCAGCAACTCGTCTGAATAATGGCAACAGAATCTTGCAAGTGAATTACTACAGACAAAACCTATTGTTTGTATTGTACAAGTACAATTTTATACATAAACACTGAAAACCATGACTTTCTATTATTTTAAAACCTAAAGCATGACAACAATAGGTGTTAAGATTGAACGAGGCGAAAGTCTTTGGTTTCCAGGTAATAGGGTTATGGGAAAAGATTAATGTGATTACAGGGGGTATCATCAAAGGATAGTTTGATGGAGTCCAAGGACATCTTGCAACATCTCCACACACATGCTCCAGACCCTATCAGGGTTATTCAAACAGAATCGAAAAGTCACCGTACTATCGTTGACTTTTCGTTCCCTGCACTTCGGGGCGATACGGCGATCCTATTTTGCCGACCCTGTGGTGTATTCAGCAAACACCGCAGGGCCCCCGCAGGGAATACTCGCCGCAAACCTGCCGAACACTCGCCGAAAACCAGGCGAACACTCACCGAAACCTGCAGAAAACTGCTGGATTGACCCCGCCGAACACGCCACAGAGAAACACAACTAGCCACGGATCACAGCGCAGAGCAACCACCGGAAAAACCCGACACGCAGACGAATGAAGTGAAAAAAATAAAAACAGTACGCTTGAAAGTTTGAAATTTGAAACGCTGTTTGCAAAAAAAACTACTGAACGAAAATGCCTGGAATTTACATATAAGATCCAGTGAATGATAATAAAATGGGCTGTTACAGAAAAAAGGAAAGAAGATTTTAATAAAAAAAAACGGAAAAAAAATTTGCCAAAAAAATACCAAAAAATGCCTAAAAGATCCAAAAAATCTATAGATAAAGAAACTTTTTACTGCAGTATATAATAATAAATGGTTTATTAGATATTGGATTAAAACTGGAATATTTTTAACATTGAAGCCTATGGGAATCGCCTGTATAAATCTGTTGAATGAGACAACCGAACAGCAGGGCATTTCGGCAACTTTTCCCTGCTGGTTTTTGTTCTCTGAACAGACAAAGCATTGTTTCTCTATGGGGATATCACTGTCCTCGAACAGGCACTGTATGTGCAGGCAATTCGCCAACATTTGGCGAACTGCCTGCTCTCTGAATAGCCGAATGGCCGGGAAAGTTAACCATACTCTGAATTTCACTGTTCGGTTACCTTTCGGCCACAATTCGGATGTCTTTGAATAGCCCCTATGAATTAAGAATTTAGGCTGAATATAATTTCTGTGACCCATACGTTATTTAAAACTCATCCATTGCAAGTGCATATGGAGAGGGGTCTCTGTTCTTCCCTACACAAAATCATCACGGACAGGGAAGAAGTTGATGGAAAACACAACTTCTAGATCTCTTGTAAGGCATATGAATTCTGTAAGAATAAGGAGATCGTTATATGGTAACGAGACCAATATGTGATAATGTTGTTTTGCTAGATGGGTGCTCGAGGGCTGGTGCGGCCAAAGAACTCCAAAATTGTGAAATACAGAAGGGAAGGACCTGGTACTCCAATCTAGTAGATGACCACTTTATTGCTTGAGAAAGGTTGTTTGTGTAGCTGAAAGGTTGCAGCTCACCCAATAAAGTGATTGTCTACCAATCTAGATTGGAGTGCCGAGTCCTTCTCTTTGTATCAAAACAATATGAAGATTTACCCCAAGGATCAGCAACCTTGTCCCTCCAGATGATTTGCAACTGTCTCCTAAATCCAAATTACACTGTACCCAGGGTGTTTATGTGTTAATATTGGTATTGTTAATTTTGTTATTGCATGTGTCACTCAAAGCCCTTTCCAACCTCCCTCCTTGTGAAAGGAAGTGTTTATTATAGCTATGACAGGTTTGCCTTGGTTACCAAACGTTGCTACTTAATCAGACTGTTGTGTATGTGTTTTATCTGTTATTTATTTATTTATAAAGGATTTTACCATGAAGGATACATTGATATTTCTCTCGTGTTCAAGTATGTCCTGGGCTCAAGAACATTGAATTGTTACAGTTGTTACAGAAATACAAAGAAATAACATGCAAGATATTAAAACAAATAGCACAAATATACAGATTAACAGAAAATAAATATAGTCACTATGTTCCATGTTTACAGGTGCATTCTGTATCGAGGTATGTTAATAGGGAGCTCTGAAGTGACTTTAGACTGGGGGAAGATTTGATGGCGTCTGGGAGGTTATTCCATAATTGCGGCGCATAGGAAAATGAGGATTGAGCCACTTTCTTTTTGTATTGTGGTATTGCAAGTAAGTTGCAGGTCCTGGATCGGAGGTTATAGGATGAGGGAACGGCTGGGGGAAGCAGCCTATTCAGATAGGGTGGTAGCTTCCCAATAAAGCTCTTAAACATCAGGTTGGAAAGTTGAAGAGTGCGTCTAGATTCCAGCGATGGACAGTTTAGCTCTTTTAACATTTCACAATGGTGGGTCATGTAATTACATTGTAGCACGAAGCGGCAGAATGAGTTATACAATGTAGTAAGTTTATGAAGGTGTGTTTGCGGAGCAGCTGCATACACTACATCTCCATATTCAATAGCCAGCAGAAGCATTTGTTGTACAATCTGCTTTCTTACCGCGGGGCTCAGGCAGGATTTCTTTCTGTACAGGGCACCTAGTTTGGGGTAAAGTTGAGATGAGAGTTTTCCGATGTGAGGGCCAAAGGATAGAATTGGGTTTAACCACACACCTAGATATTTGAGAGAAGTGACTGTGGTCAGCGTGTCACTTGATTCTGTCTTGACACATATATGGGGAGTTTACAATTTATGTAGTTTAGGTGCTGTTCCACAGAGCATCGTAACAGTTTTGTCAGTATTTAGAAAAAGTTTGTTATCTTTGATCCACTTTTCTACCTCTGTGAATTGTTCTTGCAGCACAGCCTCCAGCTGCGGGAGATTTGGTTTGCTGGTATAGATTACAGTGTCGTCTGCGTACATGTGTACAGTTGAGGCTTTGCAGACGTTGGGCAGATCATTTATGAATATCTACTTTGTTCATGTCAACCTTGTGATTGCAGTGTGCCCTATTGTTTTGTGTTTGGCATTTGCAATGGAGGGTCAGGAGGGTCTGGAGGGTCAGGATCACCAGAGGAACAGGAGGAAGGTGCACCAGAATGTCATCTTCCATTGGTCTCCTAGTCTCTCCTTGCACTGTATATGTTAGGTCCATATGGTTCATTAAAGTCTGTCTGTCTTTTACCGAGTGCTGAGTTCCAGGGCCGTAGGAAGGGCGAGGCAAGTGAGGCACGTGCCTCGGGTACAGCTATGAAGGGGCCCAGCCGAGTCCTGCGGGAACAATTGCCGGCGGCCGCGTGCTTCCTGCTAGAACGGCCGCTGACAGGAAGTGCAGCCGCTCGCCTGGGATCTAACAGCCAGCCGAGATCTCGCGAGATCGCGGCAGGCTGTTTCATCGATCCCAAATGAGCAACAACGAGTGGGAAAAATTACGATCTTAACGCAAACGTTAACACTCACTTGCGGGAGCATTAACGTTTGCTGCCGTGTTCACCGCATATTTGTAACGATTCCCGAGGACAGACCTGGTAGGATCCCTGGTAACAGACCTCTAACCCTCCGATCCTTAGGTTGGTCGGGACTCGGGACCACTAAACCTAACCTCTAGCAGCCACACAGGCCAGGGAGACAGCACCAGCAATATACACCACAGACTGAAATCAATATAACTTTGTACTGCGCTATAGTGTATGGCAGGATGGAAGCACACCTGCAGTAACAATCAGCGGAATATACCAGACAGGGGCGCAGAGCGAGAGTAGTTGTTATAACAAAACCCGGTCAACAACTTTTAGGCACTAGTACTGCGCTACTGTATATGGTGAGAATCGGCGCACACCAGTAGCAACAGGAGGCAAACAGAACAGGCAGGGAGAACACAGAGAGAATAGTCAAATGGCAGGCAAAGTTGGCAACAGATCTGGTCCTCAGAACAAGCAGGGTCAGTAACAAGTATACAAACTGATTCGGTAAGCTAGCGATGCAGGAATGAAACTCCACAGCAAGGCAAGGTGTACAGCGCGCGCTCCTGATTTAAAGGTCCCGGCGGCTCTGCGTCATCACGCCGCACGCTGCCCCCTGATCACTCACAGCTGCACGGGGTGCCGCCGAAGCTCCTGGCATTCGGCCAGCTGACGGCACCATGCGTCTGGGGCCCCACCGATCACCACCCGCGGCCCTGGATGTCACAATATTACAATCCAAACGCAAACTGGTTAAGTAACCAAATTTGTAAGAAGAATAATTAATGCAGCATATGAATCCGCACACTGCTGGGCAGCGCCTCTACAGTATAATAATGCAGCATATGAATCCTCACACTGCCGGGCAGCACCTCTACAGTATTATAATGCAGCATATGAATCCTCACACTGCCGGGCAGCACCTCTACAGTATAATAATGCAGCATATGAATCCGCACACTGCCGGGCAGCACCTCTACAGTATAATAATGCAGCATATGAATCCTCACACTGCCGGGCAGCACCTCTACAGTATAATTAATGCAGCATATGAATCCGCACACTGCCGGGCAGCACCTTTACAGTATAATAATGCAGCATATGAATCCTCACACTGCCGGGCAGCACCTCTACAGTATAATTAATGCAGCATATGAATCCGCACACTGCCGGGCAGCACCTCTACAGTATTATAATGCAGCATATGAATCCTCACACTGCCGTTCAGCTCCTCTACAGTCTGACTCTAGCTTTAACCGGCGCGCTGTGTGCAGCTTCTGAGATGATATGCTATTAGTCTAGTGGGGAAGACGGCTGCGCATTTTGCATCGCTCCCTCTAACAGGGAGTCTAACAGCGTGGGAGACGGGAGGCTGCGCTTTTTGGTGGATCCAGGTATCAGGTGAGTATTAAAAAGAAAAGTTTTTATTTTATGTTCCCAGAGACATTTAAAAATGTCCTCGGATGTTATTTTTTTTTTAAATTTGTCACCTTACCTTAGGTGGTCAGTGGGGGCTCCCTGGATCCTGGTTGTAGGGGAGGGGATCTGCCGTGGCCGCAGGTGCAGTGGCTCCCTCCATGCGCCGCCTCTCTGTCACATGCACCCGGCCGGCCAGCCCACACAGTCGCGGCTCTGTCATCCGGCGGCCGCATGCTCCTCAAGGGGGTCCTTGGGAGGCCCCGGCGGGCAGTCCTTTACAGTGCCTGATTAGAGGGCCGTGTGTGCCTGATGTTTTAGCAACAAGAATGTTTTATCCCATAGATAAAAAGATATCCCAAAAGATATTTTTATCTTCGATATTAAAAATATTCCCATTTTAGGCTAGGGTCAGACTGAGGCAGTGCGAACGCGCGTGCAGGCGCACTTAATCACGGCCGCACTAGCAGCAGATGACAGGCAATGACGGCCAATATACGAAGTACGGTCGCACGAAAGTCCGGCTGCGCAACGCAAGTGGAAAATGAACGCATTTTTTCGAGAACGTAAAACCGCTAGTACAGACGTACAGAGTGCGCTGCGTCCGCTAGCGGTGTGTGTGTGTGATTTGGAGATGTCAGACGCTACTAATGTCCAGCCTATATAACGTCCAGATGCACAAAGTGTTTTATTGATGATCCGTACAAAATCACGGATGAAAAATGCGCATCGTATGACCGCTCTCGCGTACTCCGTGAAAAAATACGTCCATTCGTTCGAACGCACTTTTTCACAGACAACGTGAAAATGCGTTCGTCTGACCCTAGCCTTAATCCAATATCTAATAAACCGTTGCTTATAATACTCTGCAGTAAAAAAGTCTCTTCTAGATTTTTTTTTAGGATTTGTTGAGCATTTTTTAAGCATTTTTTAAAAAAAAATGAAAATTATTTTTTCGAACTTTTGGCGAACATCGCAAAAAGTTCAATGTTCGCCGAACTGCCGATGTTCGCTTCGAACTTCGAACAGATTCGACCCGGCAGCCCATCGCTAGTCCCAACACACAGAGCCGAGTCCAAGGAAAAGAGTCCAGTTTCTTATATGGTAAATTTGACACTGATTTACTGTATAGCTATGAAACCTCTGTTAAACATGTAAAAACTGTCATTATTTCATCTTTTTAAACACTTTTAATGGCCTTTGCAGAAATCCACAAGCTATACTTCAGTTTCAAAATGCGTACGTCCTTATTTTCTTGCTTGGAGCAACAAAACGGCCCCTCTTTGCTGCTATGCACACACTTTTTTCTGCGCGGTCTTCTCCAGCTTCTAATTGTAATTCAGTTTGCTGCTGGAACGTCCTGATACATATAGGCTATTTTCAATTGTCCCTGTATTTGGTGTCAGGTCCAATCAGGCGTGATAAGCGCTTTTGCTCTTGGTTCTTGTCTTTACAGGAGCATTTCAATATTTCTTACATGGCGAATGGAAATGATATATGCTGCTTATTACGGCGGATCACCAGATGGATGTGATGTATTACAAAAAATGTGATAAGTGCATTTCTGTCTACGTGCCAAATTCCCCGGAAAGCGAATCTTAGTGTTTTCACTGAGCTGCTCTTGCATAACAATTCTGTGTGAAAACAGGCATTTTAGAAACCACTCTTAATTGGCCATTTGGTGGGTATGGCTTATACGCTAAAACCCCGAGTACAACGTTTGGCCCAAGGGTCTGTTTATGCAACTAATAGTCGTCGAGCAGTTTAGCTGACATACACTCGACTTGCTTTGTTAAACCCTTTCACATATATATACTTTTTTCGTGGGATTAAGCTTGGTTCACAGATAATGGAACAGCAAACTCTTGTTTATGGAATTTACCAACCTCAGTTTTACTCATCTCGGGTTTGGATCCTTGATTAACTGGTATGAGGCTCGGGGTAAAGAAATCTAGTTTTGGAACATTTTGGTGTAGACTCAGAATAAATAAGCTGGAAACATCTTGGCTATGAAGGAATGTAATTAATATCATATCGCAAGTATATCAGCTTGCTATGCACGGATCAGTTTCATAGAAACATAGAAACATAGAAAATGTCGGCAGATCAGAACCTTTCAGCCCATCTAGTCTGCCCAATTACATGGATACTTTACTTGGATTTATCTTTTGTTTAGGATAGCCTTATGCCTATCCCATGCCTGCTTAAATTCAATTACTGTTTTGGCCTCTACCACTTCAACTGGAAGACTGTTCCATGTATCCACCACCCTCTCAGTAAAATAATGCTTCCTGATGTTACTTTTAAACCTTTGCCCCTCTAATCTAAGACTATGTCCTCTTGTTTTGCTACTTTGTTTCCTTTTAAATATACTCCCTTCCTCTACCTTGTGGATTCCCTTTACGTATTTAAATGTTTCTATCATATCTCCTCTGTCTCGTCTTTTTTTCCAAGCTGTACATGTTAAGATCATTAAGCCTTTCCTGTAACTTTTCTCCTTCAAGCCGTACACCATTTTAGTAGCCCTTCTCTGAACTCTCTCTAAGATGTCTATATCCTTCTGGAGATACGGTCTCCAGTACTGCACACAGTACTCCAAGTGAGGTCTCACCAGTGCTCTGTACAGTGGCATGAGCACTTCCCTTTTCCTACTGCTAATACCTCTCCCTACACAACCAAGCATTCTGCCAGCATTTCCTGCTGCATGCACAAGTCAAGTCAAGTCAATAGGGCAGGTCCACCATTAAGAAGAGTCAAGCAGTTTTGCACAGAGGATCCTCAACCCCCATAGGAATTGCTAGTGGCTCAGATGTTTTGTAGCGCAGTGTCGCGGTCGAACGACAAGGCGTAACAAGGCACATGTCTTCCAGATCCAATTAAACAGGTTCATAAATTCACAATCAACTGGAAGAGTTCCAGTTCCAGTTTTTATATAGCACCAACAGATTCCCCAGCACTTTACAATGGGGTAGGAGTTATTCAGAGAGAGGTGAAAACCAGGAGAATGACCGGAGAAGTGAAAATTCTAGGTCAAAATAGTCGATTTGGAAAGTGAGATAAATGGCAGATTTTTTTTGGTTTGGCTATTTTAACCTAGAATTTTCACTTCTCCAGTCATTCTCCTGGTTTTCACCTCTCTCCGAATAACCCTGTAAATGATGATACAGACGACCCTGTCCATACGGTAATCTCCCTGCTACTTTACAGCACATTATACATATGCTCAGCAAAATATCCCTTCAGCTTAAAATATGAGGGACAGATGTATGTGAATCAAAAGGGAGCAGGGGCGGGAGATGTTAGTAACCTGAGTATAGTTGACTGCTTGGGAAAAAACAAACGTTTGGGCTAGATAAGGTTATTCTGAGAGAGAAGTGGAAGCAGCTGAAAGGGAGAGCTAAAAGATTAGGACAAGGGCTGGGTGGGAGGGTGCGCTTGACTGTGGGGAGAAAAATGGAGGTAGTTGTCTGTGCTGTGGATAGTGCTTCTGAATGCTGGAAGAGCAACAAGTGTTGAAGTGATTGGTCAACGGACATTTTACTGAAATAACCTTTCATGGAGAATGTTTGGAAAACAAATGTAGTACTATTATCTAATTTGATATTTGAAATTATTCAACAACAGCCAACCTGTAATGCCCCTCAATGTAAAAAAACTAAGAGCTCTGATTGGCTGCGTGTGGATTAAATGTCTTGGCTCACTTGTCTACGTTGCTTCCTGAAGCTGGAAGTGATAGTGAGAGGCCATGGTGCCCACAGTAAACATGTGCTTTGAAACAAGACTGTTTAAATTGAGGGGTGGGGGATAATGGGATGAGGAGTTTGCTATGTTTTAGGCTAAGGTCAGACGAAAGCAGTTTTATGTCCGTTTAACCGCACTAAATCACGGCCGTGCTAGCAGCAAATGACGTCCAATGTCGGGCAGCATATGAAGAACGGCCGCACAAAAGTGCGGCCGCGCAACGCAAGTGGCAAACGAACGCATTTTTTCGAGAACGTCAAACCGCTACTACTGACGTACAGAGTGCGCTGCGTCCGCATAGCGGCGTGTTTGCGTGATTGGGAGACGTCAGACGCTGCACACGTCCGGCCAACATAACGTCCAGACGCAAAAAGGGTTTTATTGATGATCCGTAAAAATCACGGATGAAAATGCGCATCGTATGACCGCTATCGCGTATTCCGTGAAAAAATACGTCCATTCGTTCGAACGCACTTTTTCACGGACAACGCGAAAAATGCGTTAGTCTGACCCTAGCCTAAGAATTAACCCCTCTGTATTTCCCATTATTTTGTTTTTTTGGCCAAGAGTTTCCTGTTGATACCATAAATGTCCAAAATTATGAATGAGCTCCTACTCATATCGTAAAAATAATTTGCAATTTTCTTTTTTTTACGCCGCCATTTTGTAATATGCAAGATTGCAGGATAGAGAATCATGATGGAGGCACTGGAGTCTAGTTCTGAAAAGATAAATGTTGGAACTCTCCAAGATGTCCACTACACATTTAACTGTTGACATGTTGCACCTGACACACCATTCCACATCCACATCTGACTTTATTAATTAAATATGATGAGAAGCTGGGTTTTAGGGAATCCTAATGATAATCTTAACCCTTTCGCTGCAGATGATGTGTGGGGGACATCCTGGCGTTTGCACGTTGTGTGCAGAGGACATCCCCACACGTCATGGGGTCTCTGCAGGGAAAGGGAAGACCCGTTCCACTTTGGACCGAGTCCTGGGGCAGTCTGACTTCCTTAAAGTCAGACGTCCCATAAGACCCATCCTGATGCACTGACATCATCGCGCCAGGGTGAGATGGCGTCAGTTTCCAGCGCCCCCCCAGCAGAGCTGGGAGAATGCTTGAAGGGGGATCCTTTTGACCCCTCTCACTCCCCATCAATAAGAAGCACAGAAGAAAGAGGCATCGCTGGAAAGGTCACAGGCTGACCTTTCCAGAGATGCCTCTCTTAACCCATAAGGTGAAAGTGCCATGATCTGGTACCAGATCGCGGACCTCTCTCGGAGGTGGCTGACATCTTGGATGCCAGCCAAGCCTCTGGTGCCACCCTTTGCCCACTGATGTCATTGGCATGGGTGCGAAGATGTCAGTAAGGGAATTAACCCCTAGCTGCCCAGGGAATTCGCACTATTGTTCACTTTTCAGTTATAATGTGAACAATGATTTAGTTTTTTCAGTTTGAGCTAAAATCACCTATTTTCTAAGAAAAATACTGTAAGGGGGTTCCCATTTAAATTTTTTTTTAACAAGAGCACCCCATAGAATAAATAACCACAAAGACTTGGATGATAAAATGTGAAAAAATTATTTTACACGGTGTAAACGATTGAAATCTATATGAAATGTCAAATTTTTAAAAACATTTTTCATTATAGCATTCTGGCAGGACTTGACATATACATATAATAATGATATATTATGAATCTGTCGAGTCTGACAAAAAAAGGATATTTAATATGTCTGGATCACATAATAAAACAGACTTCAAATTGCGTTTAAACATGATGATCACAAAACTGCAAAAATAAGCTCGGCACACAGAGGTGAAATGGCACAGCAGTGAAGGGGTTAATAAATATCATATATATATCTGGTGACTTATTAAGGAAGAATATAACTGAACCTAGAAAAGCTTTTCAGTGTGAGGGCTAAAAGGGAACTTAGTTCCTCCTGAAAAATTAGTGCAGGAACCGCTTTCCCAAGAGCTCCCTCTTGACTTGTCTCCCCTGGAGACGCATAAACGATGAAACTAATCAAAAAAGTGGCCTTGTTACTATAATCTAAGGGATTTGCTGATGAGAAAAGCTGTAAATCTAGTGGTGAAGTCAAGCTGAAATACCTGGAAATATAATTCCTCCACTATCAGGGTTATTCAAAGAGATCCAAATTGCTTGAGAAAGGTAACCGAACGCTGAAAATCAGCGTTCGGTTACCTTTCTTGGCCATTCGGCTATCCAGAGAGCAGGCAATTCGCCAAATCCTGGCGAATTGCCTGCACATACGGTGCCTGTTCGGTGCCTGTTCGAGGGCAGTGAAATCCCCATAAAAAAGCACTGCTTCGGCTATTCAGAGAACACAAACCAGCAGTGAAAGGTTCCCGAAATGCCCTGCCAATCGGTGGTTTAATTCGGCAAGAATTCAGGAGAATCCCATAGACTTCAATGTTAAAAATATTCCCGTTTTAATTCAATATCTAATAAACCGTTCATTATAAAATTCTGCAGTAAAGAGTCTCTTTATTTATAGACTAGGTGTAAAGCCTGCCCAGAGGGCAGTCTATTGATAAGTGTGGTGCGTTGTGCTTGGTTCGGTGCCATTTATTGTGCTGTGTTTGGCTCTGTGCTCGGCTCTGTGCCGTTTATTCTGTTGTGCTCGGCTCTGTGCCGTCTATTGTACTGTGCTCGGCTCTGTGGAGTTTATTGTGCTCGGCTCTGTGCCGTTTATTCTGTTTTGCTCGGCTCTGTGCTGGGCTCTGCACATCGGCTCTGTGCTCTGCTCCGTGCCGTATATTGTGCTCTGCTTTTTATTGTGCTCTGCGCCGTTTATTGTGTTGTGCTTGGTTCTGTGCTTGGCGCCGTTTATTGTGCTGTGATTGGCTGTGCCGTTTATTGTGCTGTGCTCTGTGCCGTATATTGTGCTGTGCTCGGCGCTGTGCCGTTTATTGTGCTTGGCTCTGTGGCGTCTATTGTGCTGTGCTTGGCTCTGTGGCGTTTATTGTGCTGTGCTCTGTGGCGTTTATTGTGCTCGGCTCTGTGGCGTTTATTGTGCTCGGCTCTGTGGCGTTTATTGTGCTGTGCTCTGTGGCGTTTATTGTGCTCGGCTCTGTGGCGTTTATTGTGCTCGGCGCTGTGGCGTTTATTGTGCTTGGCTCTGTGGCGTTTATTGTGCTGTGCTTTGTGGCGTTTATTGTGCTCGGCTCTGTGGCGTTTATTGTGCTCGGCTCTGTGGCGTTTATTGTGCTTGGCTCTGTGGCGTTTATTGTGCTTGGCTCTGTGGCGTTTATTCTGTTGTGCTCGGCTCTGTGCCGTCTATTGTACTGTGCTCGGCTCTGTGGAGTTTATTGTGCTTGGCTCTGTGGCGTTTATTCTGTTTTGCTCGGCTCTGTGCTGGGCTCTGCGCATCGGCTCTGTGCTCTGCTCCGTGCCGTATATTGTGCTCTGCTTTTTATTGTGCTCTGCGCCGTTTATTGTGTTGTGCTTGGTTCTGTGCTCGGCGCCGTTTATTGTGCTGTGCTTTGTGCCGTTTATTGTGCTTTGCTTGGCTCTGTGGCGTTTTTTTGTGCTCGGCTCTGTGGCGTTTATTGTGCTCGGCTCTGTGGCGTTTATTGTACTCGGCTCTGTGGCGTTTATTGTGCTCGGCTCTGTGGCGTTTATTGTGCTCGGCTCTGTGGCGTTTATTGTGCTCGGCTCTGTGGCGTTTATTGTGCTCGGCTCTGTGCCTTTAATGGGTTGTGCTCTGCTCTGTGCCATCTATTGTGCTCTGCTTGGCGCTCTGCTCTGTGCTCTGCACTCGGCGCTGGGCTGTGTTCAGGTACTGGGCTCAGGCACTGGGCGCTGGGCTCTGCGCTCAGGCGCTGGGCTCTGCGCTCAGGCGCTGGGCTCAGGCGCTGGGCTCAGGCGCTGGGCTCTGCGCTCAGGCGCTGGGCTCGGGCGCTGGGCTCTGCGCTCAGGCGCTGGGCTCGGGCGCTGGGCTCTGCGCTCAGGCGCTGGGCTCAGGCGCGTGGCAACCTCCGTAACAGGCTGTTGCGGTTGGATGCGCGCCACCTGCCGCAGCACGCCCAAAGCGTCCAACGGAGGTTGGATGCGCGCGCAGCAAACCTCCGTAGGACGCTTTGGGCGTGCTGCGACTGGTGGCGCGCGCGCACCCGGCTGCGCGCGCATCCAACCGCCACAGCACCCCGTGGGCTGCGCGCATGCGCAGTCCATATATATATATATATATATATACACACACACACACTGTAACCCCATGTGGATATATATACACACACATATATGGTTGTTACAGTGTGTGTGTGTGTGTGTATGGCTGGCATCCAGGCTCAGGCGAGCCCCCGGCTCGGCTGGGCCTCTAGGCCCAGGCCAAGCGGGGGCTCGCCTTAGCCTGGATGCCGGCCAAGCAAGTAGCTCGGCCGGCATCCAAGCTTGGGCGAGCCCCCGGCTTGGCTGGGGCCTAGAGGCCCAGCCGAGCCGTGGACTCGCCTGAGCCTGGAGGACGCCCGAGCAGGCAATTCGGCCGGCCTCCATGCTTAGGTGAGTCCCCGGCTCGGCTGGGCCTCTAAGCCCAGGCCAAGCCGGGGGCTCGCCTAAGCTTGGATACCGGCCGAGCAAGCAGGGTGGGTGTGGAGAGCACATACTCACCTACATCGGCCCTCCAGCGATGGCAGTCCCGCTTCCAGTGTCCTCTCTCTGTTGGTCACCGGTATGACATCACAAAAGCCTTTGACCCAGGGTCAAAGGCTTTCGTGACGTCATACCGACGACCAACGGAGACACAGAGGACGCTGGAAGCGGGACCGCCATCGCTGGAGGAGCTAAGGGCCGATGTAGGTGAGTATGTGTAGGCAACATCCTCCTACATTGGCCCTGAGCTCCAGCGGTGACCGTCCTCCGGCTGTCGCAGGCTGCTCGGCCGGCCTCTAGGCTTAGGCGAGTCCCCGGCTCGGCTGGGCCTGTAGGCCCGAGCCAAGCCGGGGGCTCGCCTGAGCCTGGAGGCCGGCCTAGCAGCCAGCGACAGCCGGAGGAAGTCACCGCTGGAGCTCAGGGCCAATGTAGGGGAGTATGTTTTGGCAACTTCGGCCCTGAGCTCCAGCGGTGACCGTCCTCCGGCTGTCGCAGGCTGCTCGGCCGGCCTCCAGGCTCAGGCGAGCCCCCGGCTTGGCTTGGGCCTACAGGCCCAGCCGAGCCGGGGGCTCGCCTAAGCCTGGAGGCCGGCCGAGCTGCCTGCGACAGCCACCGCTGGAGCTCCGGGCCAATGTAGGGGGATGTTGCCTACACATACTCACCGACATCGGCCCTTAGCTCCTCCAGCGATGGCGGTCCCGCTTCCTCTCTCTCTTCGTTGGTCGCCGGCATGATGTAACGAAAGCCTTTGACCCCGGCATTTTGACCCGGGGTCAAAGGCTTTCGTGACGTCATACCGGCGACCAACGGAGAAGGAGAGGACGCTGGAAGCGGGACCGCCATCGCTGGAGGAGCTAAGGCCGATGTCGGTGAGTATGTGTGGACCGGTGGAGGACTCGAGGCCGATGTAGGTGAGTATATGCTCTCCACACCCACTCTGCTTGCTCGGCGCGGTTACCAAGCTTAGGTGAGCCCCCGGCTTGGCTTGGGCCTAGAGGACCTGTCGAGCCGGGGACTTGCCTGAGCATGGAGGCCGGTCGAGTTGCATGCTCGGGCGTCCTCCAGGCTCAAGCGAGTCCCCGGCTCGGCTGGGCCTCTAGGCCAACGCCAAGCCGGGGCTCGCCTAAGCTTGGATACCGGCCGAGCAAGCAGGGTGGGTGTGGAGAGCACATACTCACCTACATTAGCCCTGAGCTCCAGCGGTGACTGTCCTCCGGCTGTCGCAGGCTGCTCGGCCGGCCTCCAGGCTCAGGCGAGCCCCCGGCTTGGCTTGGGCCTACAGGCCCAGCCGAGCCGGGGGCTCGCCTAAGCCTGGAGGCCGGCAGAGTTGCCTGCGACAGCCACAGCTGGAGCTCCGGGCCAATGTAGGGGGATGTAGGGGGATGTTGCCTACACATACTCACCGACATCGGCCCTTAGCTCCTCCAGCGATGGCGTTCCCGCTTCCAGCGTCCTCTCTCTCTTCGTTGGTCGCCGGCATGATGTAACGAAAGCCTTTGACCCCGGCATTTTGACCCGCAGTCAAAGGCTTTCGTGACGTCATACCGGCGACCAACGGAGACAGAGAGGACGCTGGAAGCGGGACCGCCATCGCTGGAGGAGCTAAGGGCGATGTCGGTGAGTATGTGTAGGCAACATCCTCTTACATTGGCCCGGAGCTCCACCGGTGGCTGTCCTCTGTCTGTCGCAGGCTGCTAGGCCGGCCTCCAGGCTTAGGCGAGTCCCCGGCTCGGCTGGGCCTGTAGGCCCAAGCCAAGCCGGGGGCTCGCCTGAGCCTGGAGGCCGGCCTAGCAGCCTGCTCGGCCGGAGGAGGTCACCGCTGGAGCTCAGGGCCGATTTAGGGGAGTATGTTTTGGGAACTTCGGTCCTGAGCTCCAGCGGTGACCGTCCTCCGGCTGTCGCTGGCTGCTCGGCCGGCCTCTAGGCTTAGGCGAGTCCCCGGCTCGGCTGGGCCTGTAGGCCCAAGCCAAGCCGGGGGCTCGCCTGAGCCTGGAGGCCGGCCTAGCAGCCTGCTCGGCCGGAGGAGGTCACCGCTGGAGCTCAGGGCCGATTTAGGGGAGTATGTTTTGGGAACTTCGGCCCTGAGCTCCAGCGGTGACCGTCATCCGGCTGTCGCTGGCTGCTCGGCCGGCCTCTAGGCTTAGGCGAGTCCCCGGCTCGGCTGGGCCTGTAGGCCCAAGCCAAGCCGGGGGCTCGCCTGAGCCTGGAGGCCGGCCTAGCAGCCTGCTCGGCCGGAGGAGGTCACCGCTGGAGCTCAGGGCCGATTTAGGGGAGTATGTTTTGGGAACTTCGGTCCTGAGCTCCAGCGGTGACCGTCATCCGACTGTCGCTGGCTGCTCGGCCGGCCTCTAGGCTTAGGCGAGTCCCCGGCTCGGCTGGGCCTGTAGGCCCAAGCCAAGCCGGGGGCTCGCCTGAGCCTGGAGGCCGGCCTAGCAGCCTGCTCGGCCGGAGGAGGTCACCGCTGGAGCTCAGGGCCGATTTAGGGGAGTATGTTTTGGGAACTTCGGCCCGGAGCTCCAGCGGTGACCGTCCTCCGGCTGTCGCTGGCTGCTCGGCCGGCCTCTAGGCTTAGGCGAGTCCCCGGCTCGGCTGGGCCTGTAGGCCCAAGCCAAGCCGGGGGCTCGCCTGAGCCTGGAGGCCGGCCTAGCAGCCTGCTCGGCCGGAGGAGGTCACCGCTGGAGCTCAGGGCCGATTTAGGGGAGTATGTTTTGGGAACTTCGGTCCTGAGCTCCAGCGGTGACCGTCCTCCGGCTGTCGCTGGCTGCTCGGCCGGCCTCTAGGCTTAGGCGAGTCCCCGGCTCGGCTGGGCCTGTAGGCCCAAGCCAAGCCGGGGGCTCGCCTGAGGAGGCCGGCCTAGCAGCCTGCTCGGCCGGAGGAGGTCACCGCTGGAGCTCAGGGCCGATTTAGGGGAGTATGTTTTGGGAACTTCGGCCGGAGCTCCAGCGGTGACCGTCCTCCGGCTGTCGCTGGCTGCTCGGCCGGCCTCTAGGCTTAGGCGAGTCCCCGGCTCGGCTGGGCCTGTAGGCCCAAGCCAAGCCGGGGGCTCGCCTGAGCCTGGAGGCCGGCCTAGCAGCCTGCTCGGCCGGAGGAGGTCACCGCTGGAGCTCAGGGCCGATTTAGGGGAGTATGTTTTGGGAACTTCGGCCCGGAGCTCCAGCGGTGACCGTCCTCCGGCTGTCGCTGGCTGCTCGGCCGGCCTCTAGGCTTAGGCGAGTCCCCGGCTCGGCTGGGCCTGTAGGCCCAAGCCAAGCCGGGGGCTCGCCTGAGCCTGGAGGCCGGCCTAGCAGCCTGCTCGGCCGGAGGAGGTCACCGCTGGAGCTCAGGGCCGATTTAGGGGAGTATGTTTTGGGAACTTCGGCCCGGAGCTCCAGCGGTGACCGTCCTCCGGCTGTCGCTGGCTGCTCGGCCAGCCTCTAGGCTTAGGCGAGTCCCCGGCTCGGCTGGGCCTGTAGGCCCAAGCCAAGCCGGGGGCTCGCCTGAGCCTGGATGCCCGCCGAGCAGGCCACGACAGCCGGAGGACGGTCACCGCTGGAGGATCGGGGCTTGCGGCGTTTAAACACACGGGTAGCTGCGCGCGGCTCGTGCCGATTTTTTTTTTTTTTTTTGCAGGCGGCCGGCACGCGCATCTACCTGTTTGTTTTAACGGCCACTTTCAAATGTCCGTCGCGCATGCGCAGACCGCTTTTGGCGACGGACACTTGAAGGCTTACTCTTTTATAGTATAGATTTTTTAAGATATTTTAAGCATTTTTCATATTTTTTATTTTTTTTTAAAAGTCCGATTTATTTTTTTTTCTTTAAGTTTACTTATTTTTTCTGTAACAGCCCTCTTTATTATCATTCCCTGGACCTCATGTGTAAATTTCAGACATTTTCGCTCAGTAGTTTCTTTGCAAACAGTGTTTCACTTTCACACATTCATACAAACTGTTTTGCTAATTTATTCACTGCCTCTTCTGCTGTGTCGAAGGCTGTGATCGGCTCCTGCTCCGGTCTTTCCGTGGTTTTCGGCAGGTTAATCCAGATGTTTTTGCTTGTTTTCGGCGTGCATTCGCTGGGTTTTGCGGTTAGTTTTCGTCGGGTTTGTGGTAGCTTTTCCCTGCAATTCGGGGACCCTGTGGTGCTTGCTGAATACACCGCAGGGTCGCTGAAATGGGATCGGCAAAAGGAACCGAATTGAAGAGAACTAAAAGTCACTGAACGTGCGGTGACTTTTCGAATCTCTTTGAATAACCCTGTATGTTATCAGGGAGAACTTAGTTCCCATTTTGCTGGAAAACTGAAAATCTGCAAAATCTTTCTATTCAAACGCAGTTTTTCAAAAATGTGTATATTTATGGGTGTTTCCAAGGTTTGGGTACATTGGGAATGACTGGGTAATAGGATTTCCCTGTATTTGCCTGAGGAATGGCGTTCTTCTCACACAAAAATAAGCACTACAGCTGCTCAACTTCCGGTAACCTTTTTACGAAATGAAATCGAGGTGGTTTCCCACACATAGGGCTCTATTACTTTCTTTGCGTTAAAACGCGGGCGCAAGGGAGGAAAAACTGCACCCACAGATTTCCCCCTTGCGCCCGCGTTTTAACGCTGACTTACAATGCCGGCGCAAAAAATGCTGCCTGCATTGTGATCGTGCGTTAAAATCCAGGATACTCGTGGCAGCGCTGAGCGCAGCCGCGAGCATCCACTCGATGGAGTCCATAGGACTCCATTAAGTTCCCCCCTGCCGTGACATGACCAGCCGGATCTCACCTCGCAAGATCCGGCTGGTTGGCGTAGTGATACGCAGGGAGAGACTTGGGGGAATTTTTCCCCCAGTCTTTCCCTGCTCCTGCTGGCCGGAGGAGGCGGTTGGAGCCACGGTCCTCGCCAAGGGACAGAGGGTGAGTATAGCATTCTGTTTTTGTTTTTTAAGCCTGGTGTTAATGGATTCTGCAGAAGCGGAATCCGTTAACACCAAGTCCTGGCTCTGGTTAACTTTTCGCTGACCAGAGCCGGACGTTAATCAGCGCTGGGACTTTGTAATACCAGCGCTAAAGTTTGCGCTCCCCATGTTAAGCATAGGGAGCACAAAGTACAGTAACCTCGCGCAGAGAAGCACAAGGTACCAAATGCAAACGTTTTTTTTAACCCGTTTGCGTTTGGATTGTAATATGCGATAAATACCGCGGCAAACGTTAATGCTCACGCAAGTGAGCGTTAACGTTTTCGTCAACATTGTAATAGAGCCCATAATTTTTTTATTTTTTTTAGGGCTTCACCCCATACTTTATTATGACAAAGCTATTTTCTCTGTATGAGCATTTTTCTATTTACCTTTTATGTATTTACTGTATTTACCTTTTTATTTCTTTTATTTTTGAAATGTTTATTTGCAACGTTGCTTTTTTTATTTCTATGCACGCAAACCCTTTTCTGTAGGAAAAAAAGGTGGTTTATCCTTTTCAGCAAGGTACTCTATCACTTTTGAATTTTTTTTTAATAGTTTTTTTTTAACATTTATTTATGAATTTTACATTGAATTTTGTTTTTCTTTTTTAGCACGAATCTAATTTTTTCCCGTCTTACGCACATGCCAAGTGGCGCACACTGTTCCCTTTTAGGCTAGCGTCAGACGAACGCAGTCATAACGTATGTGTTGCCGCACAGTTTAGGCTAGAGTCAGATGAACACAGTCTGAGCGCACTCTGCGTGCGTGCACAACGGACGGACGTTCTGACAGAAGATATTGACTTTTTTATGGACATTTATTTCTATACCGACTGAGGAAGGCTTTTTTAAGCCGAAACGCGTCTCGGTAGACCTTGTCCTGCATTTTATTTATTTATCCATTAAATTTTCCCAACATTTGCCACCTTTCTCCGACCCTTTTTTTCTCCTTGGAAACTTGGACCCACCACCGCGGAGGCAAAGAGGTTTGGGTTCCCACCCTAAGAGGACCCAGAGCGACATATATTGAGCCTGACATTACGAGGCTCCAAAATCGGTGAGTGTGCTTCATCTTTACCTTTCCACATCTCCACACATACGCAGTATTACGCTATGGGAGTGCCGTCTCCCGATTCTCTCCATTTTATCTAGTCTCCAGTACGGACAGAAAGAAGGGAAGTGCCACCCTATATTTGGCTGCAGGCTGTTTCTCCTCGAGCCGGGACCTTGTGGGCTCCCATGAATGTGAGTGGTTTAGATCTTGATTATAATTTGAGCCTACTCTATTCTGACTGTCTGCACTATTATTTTTTCCTGTGATGTGCTTTTTTTTGAGGACTACTGACGGATAAGAGGATTCAGCACCAGCACTTATAAGAAGATCAGCACATTACTCTTCATCATCATTTTTGAGTATTCCATTACTATATACTTGAGCACTTTTTGCACTTTTTGCACATCTGACTTGGATTTTACTTTATGCACTTTTATTGACTTTACAATAATAATATTTTTACTGCTACGGTTTACGAGATTTTTTTAATGGATTTTACACTGTTTTTTATGGATTTTACATATCCATTGATTTATTAACCTATTAATTGCACTAGATGCGCCGTATGGATTCCGCTTTTTATCTTGTGTTCTGACAGAAGATACTGTAGACACCACAAGGTCCGTTTTTTATGACAGACGTAGAAAATAAGGGAAATATGAAAAAGAATATGAAAAGGCATTTTGTGCGTCAAGGTGCTGGACGACGCAAATGCGCTGCATCTGACGTCTCCTCATCATGCACACAGAACGCTACGCGAACGTGGTGGACGTGGTGTACTCTGTGTGTCCGTGTTAGCGGTTTTACGTTCTTGCCTAACTTGCATCCGTTTACCTTGTGCGTGCGCAGTTCGGTGCGGACGCTCTTAGGGTGAGGGTCTCTATTGCTCATGGTTCTATGCTATGACGGACGTTAAACTGTGCGGCAACACGGACGTGAACACTGCGTTCGTCTGACACGGGCCTTAACGTCGTAGCATTGATTCGTGATCAATAGAGACCAACACACGAAGTACGTGCGCACCGAAGTGCGCACACACCACGCAGGTGGCAACTGACGCCATTTAGGCCTCGAATTAAAAGCGCTACGATAGACGCCTAGAGTGCGCCGGGTCTGCATAGTGGCCTGTGTGCATGATGAAGTGACGTCAGACGCAGCGGATTTGCGACGTCCATCACGTTGACGCTCAGAAGTTTTTTTGGTCTGGCTGACTGTACCTGTCACTTAATCTTAATTAATTTTTGTTTCCCATATTTCCCTTTTTTTTTCTACATCAGTTAAAAAAAACGGACCGTGTGGTGTCTACAGTATCTTCCGTCAGTACGTCCGTCCGTTATACACGCACGCAGAATGCGCTCTGACTGCGTTCATCTGACATTAGCCTTAGTCGGGTCTCCAGTTGATAAACCTCCCGCTTGGGGATGCTTTTTTATTGTTTGTTATAATCTTTTTCTATTCATTTATTATTTTTCATTTGTTTTCACTTGAGTTTTAAGTTTATTAACCTGCCTGTCGGTTATCCCGAATGTGTCTCAGGGTTAAATTTCACCGCTGAGAGCGGTAACCCCGAGGCACACTCGGGCTGTATACATTACCTCTCTCTGCGCTCCCTCGATAATCTCTGCAGTCTCCTCCGGTGTTCTGGCACATGTGGGAACCTCTCATATGTGGGGACCGGCGCACTTCCGGTGATGTTTCAGCCGCTCACATCAAGGAACCACTAGCAATGCGCATGCGTACCGCCGATTGGTTACCCCAGCTCTCATGCACGCACACGCAGGCTGCTTGCAGAGCACAGCTGTATGAGGTCCTGCAAGGGCGATACAGTGTTTGTCCTGCCATCTGCTGATATTTTCAGCAAATAACAGGAAGCAGTCCCTGTGAAGTTCTTATTTATATATACCCTGTGTCTCCCCAGCCCCAAGTACAATTACAGATGGCTGTAATCGCAGCGAGCGCGTCTCCGACGGATCGGCGGTATGCGCGCGCATGCGCATTGCTGGTGGTTCCTTGATGTGAGAGGCTGAAACGTCACCGGAAGTGCGCCGATCCCCACATATGAGAGGTTCCCACATGTGCCAGAACACCGGCGATCGCGGCGTTTTACTTCCTGGATTCCTTCTCGTGAGGAAGAAACCAGGAAGTATAAGGTCAGGGTCGCCGGAGGAGACAGCTGGGGACATCGAAGGAGCGCAGGGAGCGGTGATGTATCCAGCGGTATCCCGAGTGTTGCTTGGGGTTACCGCTTCCAACATAGGAATTTAACCCTGAGCTACACTCTGGATACCGCTGGGGGGGGGGATTTTTAAAAGTAGACCGCTTTTAGATGCGGTTTTTCACAAAAATTAGACAGTCAGGGAGGTTAAAGGAGCTGAAATCAAGCCAGTTCATTTTTAAGGCGGTGATCGCACACAGGGACACATCCACGGCTTAATTAAAAGGAATGTACAGTACGCAGGGTGATTTGCAGCCGCTTCCTTCCCATGCTCTTCCAGGGAGGTTCCACTTGTTAGCGACAATAAAGAGGCATGTGGAACAAGAACTTCACTGTATGCATGATTCATCTGCTAACTGTAACCATATGGACTCCACACATGAGTGAAACCCAGACTTGGGAATCATTAATTAAAATGATCACTTCAAGGCACAATTTTCCAATTAAAGATCCTTCACGTTTGTCTTTGTTACTTTGTTCATTTGGTTTTTTGGAGTTTTTTTCTATCTTTGCTCAATATTGAAATGTAAACGTGTATGTAAGATACATAAATATAGGAAATAAAGGAAACGGAGGAGCGCGCTATCTATTTGGAAAAAGAAAAAATATATTTATATTGAATAAAGCATTTGCAGTTGTGATACAGCAGGATCTCACTCTAAGGCTAGGGTCAGAGTGGGGCAGTCGGAACGCGCGTGCAGGCGCACTAAATCACGGCGGCAGTAGCAGCACATAACGGCCAATGACGGCCAATATACGCAGTACGTGCGTACAAAAGTGCGCTGACACCACGCAACCGGCAAATGAATGCATTTTTCTCAGAACGTGAAACCGCTGCTACAGACGTACAGAGTGCGCTGCGGCCGCATGGCAGCGTGTGTGCGTGATTAGGAGACGTCAGACGCTGCTAGTGTGCGGCCTACATAACGTTCAAACAGCCGGATTTCCCTAGAATTGCGTTGGTGAGTACCTGCGACTGTGCGACTGTGGTCGTCTGACCACTTAAGCGTATTCCGTGAAAAAATGCGTGCGCACGCATCGACGTACATTTTGACGGTGGCCGCAGAAAATGCGCTCATCTGTCCCTAGCCTTAAGTAACAAGGGTAAAAAAAAAGTAAAAATCCGATATATACAGAATATGCACAAATACTGTTGTTAAATATAAGAAAGAGCAGACGCAGTATTTGCATTTGTTTATATACAGCTTTAAGAGGTAATTAGTCCGATTTCCCAGTGTGACGTCACTTTGTAGTTTAAAAGAATGCAATTCACACAGTCTCACAGCGCTGGGCTGCCTGAGATTGATGAGTGTTTGAGAGTCTCATCCTGGAACAACCGCTGTCTGTCCATAATTGCTGCATTTCGTTTTATAACTCCACCTTTTTCAAATAAATTGCTGGAGCACGGAGAGTAAAATAAAGGTATAAATGACAGGATTAATGGCTGCAGCGTAAGGCAGACAGGGGCTGCTAAAGAGCTGTGGCTGCATCTCCACTCTTTGTGTGTGTTATGTATGAATGTCTGTGTGCAGAGTGTTATGTGTCTGTACATATGTGTGCAGTGTGTCGTGTGCCTGTATACTTTGTAAGTGCACTTTAAATGTATGTCCTGGTGCCATGGTGGTGTGTGTATGTATGTCTGATTACAAAGTGTGTGTGTGTTCGTGTATGCATTGCTGTGTGCTTTGTGATTGTGAATGTATATGTATTTCTGATTGCTATATGAAGGTGTGTATGTATGTCTGATTACTATGTGTGTATGTCTGATAACTATTGGCCAAATTACGATCCTAGCGGTAAAACGGGGGCGCTAGGGTGGAAAAACTGCCCCGCAGTTTTCCCCCTAGCGTGCCCAGTTTACTGGTACATTACAACGCAGGCACTAAAAAGCAGCCTGCATTGTTACCAGGCTCTAAGCCCAGGGATGCGTGCGGCAGCGCTAAGCGTAGCTGCGGGCATCCTCTCAATAGAGTCCATAGGACTCCATTGAGCCAGATGATGCCAGCGATCACATGACCTGCCGGATCTCACCTCGCGAGATCTGGCCGATCAGCATAGTGATACGCAGGGGGAGACTGGGGGGACTTTTTCCCCCAGTCTTTCCCTGCTCCCGCCGGACTGAGGAGGCGGACAGAGATGCGGTCCTCGCTGCGGGACAGGAGGTGAGTATACGATTGATTTTTTTTTTTTTGGCTAGTGCTAACGGATTCTGCAGAAGCGGATCCGTTAGCACCAAGTCCTGGCTCTAGTTAACTTCTTTGTTAACCTCAGCCGGACGGTAATCAGCGTTAGTACTTTGTAATCCTAACGCTAATTAGTTAATTAGCTAATTAATTACCGGCTGGGTGGAGTAGAGGTAATGTCACCGCTCTGCGTGGAGAGAGCCTGTGGAGACATGGGTTCCATCCCAGCGAGCACCTCTCCAGTAAGTGTCCTTGGCAAGACACCTAACGGTACATACTTGCCACCCAGGACATACTTGAAAACAAGAGAAATCTTAATGTATCCTTCCTGGTAAAATCCTTTCTCAAAAAAAAAAAAAGTAGAGGGAGTTCAAGGTACCAAATGTACCAAAAGGTACTTAACCCGTTACTTAACCTGTTAGCGTTTGGATTGTAATTTGCGGTAACTACTTGGGCTAACGTTAACACTCACGCAGGTGAGCGCTAACGTTAGCACCAAGTATGTAATTTTGCCCTATGTGTTTATGTCTGATTGCTATGGGTGTATGTATACCTGATTGCTATGTGAGTGTGTATGTGTATCTGATTGCTATTTAAGTGTGTATGTGTGTCTGTTTGCTATGTAAGTGTGTATGTGTGTGTATGTGTGTCTGTTTGCTATGTAAGTGTGTATGTGTGTGTATGTGTGTCTGAGTGCTATGTAGGTGTGTTTGTGTGTCTGATTGCTATGTAAGTGTGTGCAACATGTACAAAACGCGTTTGTGTGTGTTTGTATGTGTGTCTGATTGCTATGTAAGTGTGTATGTATGTCTGATTGGTATGTTAGTGTGTATGTGTGACTGATTGCTATGTAAGTGTGTATGTGTGTGTATGTGTGTCTGTTTGCTATGTAAGTGTGTATGTGTGTGTGTATGTGTGACTGATTGCTATGTAGGTGTGTATGTGTGACTGATTGCTATGTAGGTGTGTATGTGTGTCTGATTGCTATGTAAGTGTGTATGTATGTCTGATTGGTATGCAAGTGTGTATGTATGTCTGTTTGCTATGTAAGTGTGTATGTGTGTGTGTATGTGTGTCTGATTGCTATGTAGGTGTGTATGTGTGTCTGATTGCTATGTAAGTGTGTGCAACATGTGCAAAACGCGTTTGTGTGTGTTTGTATGTGTGTCTGATTGCTATGTAAGTGTGTATGTAAGAACCCCCTGGACCTTCAGGAAGGGGGACATGACTGATGGCCTGGGCCTGTAAGTTAAGGGAGAATCTAGAAGGGTATAGAATCCCTGGGGCCCCTCAGGAGGGGGGGGGGGGCTGGATGAGTGCATGGGCCTGTCAGTCAAGGAAAAGCTATGGTGTTATTGGTGGAGTGTTTGCAACAGTGTTGCTTAACTGGACTATATATGCTGGTGATGGGTGCAGGGTTCTTCCTCTTGTTCCTGCCAACGTGAGAAGTGCAGCTAGGTGAGATCATGTTTTTTCAGGTGTTTCTGGTGAAAGAGAAAGGAGAGGGAAAGTGACTTGGTGGCTGGGGGGGGCATCTACATGTCTGCTGGAACACTTAAGGGTGCACTGCGGCTCGCTGCAGGATTTGATGGTGGAGGCCCTGGCACCATCTTGCGAGGGCTCCCTCCCATCCTCACCTCCTTTCTGATAAACGACAGGGGAAGATGACGAGTGGTGAGGAGCCGTGAGGTTACTAGCAGGGCCCGGGCTGTGTGATCACATGACCGGGAGCTTCCTCTGTGTGTAGGGGGAGAGCGGTGACAGGAAGTGCAGACTGTGCCATGTGCTGCTGTTATAGGGGGCAGAGCTGCTGTATTCCCACTCCCCAGCAAGAAGCAAGTATATCAGCAGGGAGGAAAGGGGCATTTTCTTCAGGTGTAGTGTGTGTGTTTGTGTGTCTGTGTGTGACTAGATTTGGTTAAAGAGAAAGGCAAATGGTTTTTATTCCCTTGGTTTTGTTGATTTTCTGTTTTTGTTCTAAGGACCTGCATGTATTGTGGCTGCAGATCCCACAATGCTCAGGCAGCCAGATAGCAGCGCTGTGGGATAAGTAGTTGCACAGCATTGAAGGTGTAGAAATCAAAAAAAAAAAAAAATTTGGTTTGATCTGGTGCACAAATGATCAAATAACGTGGTGGCTCTGACAAAGAAAACCCTTGGGGTTATTCAACACAATATATTTTAAGTATATATGCGTATGGTGTACACACCTATACAATTACTGGGTCTATGGAGCGCCGACAGGTTCTGTAGCGCTGTACAATGGGTGAAGCAATGACAGGGCGACGTACACCTTGCATAAGCGGAGCGGGAGGAGTGAGGACCTGCTCAAGAGCTTACAATCTAATATACAAGGCGCACACATGCGGCTGGTCCCTACGGCTGGCTGTTGCCATACAGACCCGTCTGATATCTGCTAGTGCTGCTGCCTGTGTCTCCATGTTCCCGCTCATTATTCGTGCTGCAATGGGATCACATGGGAATTGTTCCTCTGCATCTCCTGTTCTGTGCTTTACCCGGCAGGTGCCGGCGAACAAATGCTTCACAATTCAGTGCATTGAATGAAATTTCAGTGTCCTTTAGCGAGTGCACCCTGAGGTCCTGCACCCTGGGGTCCTATAACCTGAGGTCCTGAGCTCCTGCACCCTGGGGTCCTGCACCCTGAGCTCCTGCACCCTGGGGTTCTGCACCCTGAGGTCCTGAGCTCCTGCACCCTGGGGTCCGGTACCCTGAGGTCCTGCACCCTGGGGTTCTGCACCCTGAGGTCCTGAGCTCCTGCACCCTGGGGTCCGGTACCCTGAGGTCCTGCACTGGTCAGAGAAAAAACTCTTATCCCTTCGTGTGAACAAGGGAGATAAGGTGCAGGAAACGTTTGAATACATAATTGTAGTAAACAGTTTCAATTGCTAAAATGCTTATTTTACTAGCGGTTTCGATAAGGGTTACTGCAGCATAATACCCCATTAACCCCTTAGGAACCGAGGGTCTTAAAAGTCAATGCATTTCCGACACAGTTTTGTCAATTTTTTATTTATTTCATTATAAGGGATTTTGCCGGGAGGGATGCATTGGGATTTCTCTAGTTTTTGGGTGTGTCCTGGGTTCGGGGTGTGGAGGTTTTTTGCAGGTGGAAGCGGAACACAAATATACAGATTAATACGGCAGGTGGAGAGGTGGGCGGTATAGTTACTGTGTTGCATGTTTCCGGATGCATTCCATGTATGGTCACTGCGTTGCATGTTTGCTGGCTCATTCTGTGTGTGGCCACTGTGTTGCAGGCTTGCGGGTGCATTCCGGGTATGGTCACTGTGTTGACTTTCTGCGTGTGCATTCTGTGCGTGGTCACGGTGTTGCATGTTTGCAGATGCATTCAGTGTATGGTCACTGTGTTGCATGTTTGCAGGCTCATTCTGTATGTGGCCACTGTGTTGCAGGTTTGCGTGTGCATTCCGGGTGTGGTCACGGTGTTGCATGTTTGCGTGTGCATTCTGTGTGTGGTCACTGTGTTGCATGTTTGCAGGTGCATTCCGGGTATGGTCACTGTGTTGCATGTTTGCAGGCGCATTCTGTGTGGGGCCACTGTGTTGCATGTTCGCAGGTCCATTCGGTGTGGTCACGGTGTTGCATGTTTGCAGGTGCAGTCAGTATAGGGTCATTGGGTAATCTTTGCAGGTGCATTCGGATATGGTCATGGTGTTGCATGTTGGCAGGTGCATTCTGTGTATGGCCATTGTGTTGCATGTTTGCGGGTGCATTCCGTGTTGGGGTGTGCTGGTGGGGGCTCTTGAGTGGCTTTGGACTGGGGGGGTTTGGTGGTGTTTGGAGGGTTGTTCCGTGGGTGCGGTGCTCGGTGGGTGGATGAGATTCGAGCCACTTTCTCTTGAATCTGCCGAGTCTGCCGGAGGGAGCGATATATAATATGTCTGGGTAATATACTAAAATGGGCCTTCAAAACACGTTTAAACATGATGAGCAAAGCCGGTAAAAATGACCTCAGCACAGAGGTGTGAAAAGCCTCAGCAGCGAAAGGGTTAAGGTGTTATTTTGGTCCAGGTGGGGTCCTTGCGGATTTGCCATTCCCAGGGCCCGGTCTAGCCAAAATTGGTAGAATGCCCCTCCCGAGCCCCCACCCCCCCCCCCGGGCATAGGGAGCCCGGTTTAATATCAATAGAAGGAAGGGGATGCAGCCGGTTCCCAATCGGGTGAAGGGCGGTCGTCATGGACACGCCACCCAGGGACCTGCGTTCGAGTGCGCGGAGGAGGATGAGCATGGTGCGGGTGCCTGCTGTTTCTTCCCTGTCTTTCGGTGTGGAGTCTGGAGGAGTTGGTCGAGGGGACTGGGATGGAAGGACTTGGGGGGGGTTTGGAAGGACCCCCCCCCCCGCGGACCAGGCAAGATGGCCGACGGAGGTCGCTCTCGAGGAGCCCGCGTGGAGGTCCTTCACTTCCGGCGGCCAGGGGGGGAGTGACGAGAGTGGCAGCGGCTGCCTCCAGGCCCCCTCCCACTCGTTGCAGGCATGCAGCGTCACGAGCGGCGCGTTCGGCCCGCCCGCAAAATGGCGGCGCCCATCGTGCGGCTGGACATCGGAGGAGTATCATGTTGGCAGCAGTTGCAGGGAGCCCGGTGGCTGGGGACGTACCGGTACTGGTGCAGGGGATATCGGATGGCGTATTTCAATTCGGAATGGACGTTCTCAACGCTCTCAGCCGAGGAGTGTCTTGGAGGCAGGAGATGGAGGTCGGTGAAGGGTGCCGGTTACCAGTGGAGGTGCTATTCCTGGGCGACTATCGCTGGGATCACCTTTGGCTGTGATTCTGGGGCTCCGGGAGGATCCCCCTGCTAGCTGCACGTGAGTTGGATTTTGGGGGTGCAGCGTTTGGATCGCTCGGCCTTTCGGGGGTTAATGCGTCTGGTGGTGCTGGTGGTGTAACGACGGGGTTGCTAGAAACCCTGGTTGCTGCTCTTAGGCGCTGGCAGGATGGGTCGGAGGACGCGGCTAGGGGGAAGGCTTCGCTGAGTGTGGCGGGACACGTCGTTTCGGGGAGCGCGGTACCTTCGGCGGTTCTTGCGCCTAGCTCTGCTGCTGTTGGGGTTCCCGCGTCTGCGTGCACATCTGGGGCAGCGCCCGCGCCGGTTTTGGCACAGGTCGGGTCAGCAGGGGATTTCCGAGGCTGGCGCAGTTTTGGTTTCGGGGTCAGGGGGAATGACTGGGCCTGCAAGTTAATTGGGGTCTCAGCGGTGGGTGCTGTGGAGGTGCCTCCCGTTGGGGTGCGGGCATCTCTTATGGGTCCGGCGAGTTGTCCCCGATGGGTTTGCGGGTCACTGCGGGTTACGGGAGAAGATTTGGAGAACGAATATGTGGATGTGCTTACACTACTTTCTGTGGATAGGGAGACGGTGGACCGTTCCAAACGGCCTGACCTGTTCATGGAAAGAAGGAGAAGTTGAAGGAAACGCTTCCTCCCACTTTTGGGAATGGGCTACAGGGTTTCTTAGCTTCTTGTGCTATCTGGTGCGAGCGATTCCCGGAGCGCAGTGTTGTATTGTTTGCGTATATCGATCTAATTTTAAGCGTTGTATTGCATCTTTGGGTCATGTCCCAAAGCAGTTCGCTCCGCATTCTTTTCGTATAGGCGCAGCGACAATGGCGGCGGAGGCGGGTGCGTCAGACGACATGATTAGGCGTTTGGGTAGTTTGCGATCGGATTGTTTCCATTCCTATGTGCGCCCTAACCTCTTATAATTACAGGTTCATCCCCGACGACTGTTTGGATCATCGGACACTGGTATATACACTGGGCGGCCAAGCGGGCTGCACAACGGCCGCTTGGCAGGAACCTGGGTTTTCCAAAGGACTTGGCTACGATTCGGTGGATTGGCAGCAAGGGTTTGCGTTGGGCCCAGGTGGTTGGAAAATGCAAGGCATTGGCTGGTCAAGCGGCTAAGGAGGTGGTGTTAGTGGTGCATGCAGGGGGAGCGATCTGGGGTTGGTCCGCTCTATAGACTTGGTTAGGGAGATGAAACGTGCTTAGCCAGTTGTTTCACCATCTTCCGGGGTGTATCATTGGTATTTTCGGAGATAGTCTCTCCCCTCCCTTTTGGGAAGAATTTGCGGCCCCCAGGGCTCTGGACATGGCGCGGCAGCGGGTTAACAAGGGGATATCGAGATTTGTGGGTGAGTTGGGTGGAGTGCCAGTGAGGCATACGGAGCTGGAGGGGGACAATAGGAATGTCATTTGAGGGGATGGGGTCCATCTCACGGATATTGGGTTGGATATTTTCCTGGTGGGTCTGCAGGCTGGTGTGGAGGAGGCGCTGTCTGCGGGGGGGCGCAGGGGCGGACGCTGAGGCGGCCCCTGGCGTTGGCGGTTTTCCCTGGACAGCAGTGCTTAAAACGGAGGTGTGAGCCGCCATCGGGTGAGGCTGGGGGGGAGACGAACCTCGCTTGCGGGGGGACGAGCTCATTTTGGAATGCCTATTGCATGGAGCGATAGGACAGATTGAGTAAGCACTGCAAGGGATGGTTGTATATGGTTAATAAAGCTGTGGCCCATGCACATTCCAACTGACATACGTGTTTGTGTTTATTCAGGTTATTGGGGTAGGGGCTGGGAAGGTCTCAGCCTTAATCAGTCAAGAACCCCCTGGACCTTCAGGAAGGGGGACATGACTGATGGCCTGGGCCTGTAAGTTAAGGGAGAATCTAGAAGGGTGTAGAATCCCTGGGGCCCCTCAGGAGGGGGGGGGGCTGGATGTGTGCATGGGCCTGTCAGTCAAGGAAAAGCTATGGTGTTATTGGTGGAGTGGTTGCAACAGTGTTGCTTAACTGGACTATATATGCTGGTGATGGGTGCAGGGTTCTTCCTCTTGTTCCTGCCAACGTGAGAAGTGCATCTAGGTGAGACCCGCCCACCCACCCTTGGATTTCATCACGTCGTGTCACAGCTGAAGATTGGCGGTTTTCCCTGGACAGCAGTGCTTAAAACGGAGGTGTGAGCCGCCATCGGGTGAGGCTGGGGGGGAGACGAACCTCGCTTGCGGGGGGACGAGCTCATTTTGGAATGCCTATTGCATGGAGCGATAGGGCAGATTGAGTAAGCACTGCAAGGGATGGTTGTATATGGTTAATAAAGCTGTGGCCCATGCACATTCCAACTGACATACGTGTTTGTGTTTATTCAGGTTATTGGGGTAGGGGCTGGGAAGGTCTCAGGCTTAATCAGTCATGTCTGATTGCTATGTAAGTGTGTGCAACATGTGCAAAACGCGTTTGTGTGTGTTTGTATGTGTGTCTGATTGCTATGTAAGTGTGTATGTATGTCTGATTGCTATGTAGGTGTGTAAATGTGTCTGATTGCTATGAAGGTGTGTATGTGTGTCTGATTTCTATGTAAGTGTGTATGTGTGTCTGATTGCTATGTAGGTGTGTATGCAGTGGTGTATTTAGGTTTTGTGCTGCCCTAGGCCTGACTAAACTCGTGCACCCCCTAATTTAAATTTGACGCACCCCTTCCTGTCAAGGGCACACCTCTTCTTGGTTAATCCCCACCCTTCCTCTTTAAGCTCCACCTTTTCCTCTTAGAGCTCCACCTTTTCCTCTCTTTATATTAAAAGTGGATACCAAGTGCCTACTTGTACATTTTGTATACCATTTCAAATGTATCTATTGAGATAAAGAAAATTATGAAATGTTTAAATTCAAGCATTTTTACAAAAAACTGCCGCGCATGTCAAGTATACAGGATCACAGCCGCTCTAATTGGTTGAACAATAAAATCCACAGAAACGTGCACTGCATATGAGCGTATCACAGAGCTGCACAGCAATAAAACCCACAGAAATGGGCACTGTGTATGAGCATATCAGAGCTGCACAGCAATAAAACCCACAGAAATGGGCACTGTGTATGAGCATATCAGAGCTGCACAGCAATAAAACCCACAGAAATGTGCAGTGTGTATGAGCATATCACAGAACTGCACAGCAATAGAACTCACAGTAATGTGCAGTGTGTATGAGCGTATCCCAGAGCTCCAGGGCAATAAAACTCACAGTAATATGCAGTGTGTATCACGGAATCCACAGCAATAAAACTCCCAGCAATGCAATGTGCGGTGTGTATGAGTGCATCAGAATCCACTGCAGTAAAACTCCAAGCAAACCGAGTGTATATGAGTACACAGCAATTATGCTGTGGAGCCATCTTGTCAGCAGTGGGGTGACACTGCCAGAGGGTGCACTGTAGCTTTCCCTTCCCGGTGGGTGTTCAGTCCAGAATAGAGTCTGTGTTAACGAAAGGGCGGGCAGCTGCGCACGTGCGTTTCACGTGGTTCAGCCAGTCATGTGGTACTGAGACACAGAGAAATGGCAGTGAAATGCCCTGATGTTCGGTGGTTTCTATCAGCAGGTTTATTCAGGCGAACCCCATAGGTTTCAATGTTAAAAATATTCCCGTTTTTATGCAATATCTAATAAATCATTTATTATTTTAATCTGCAGTAAAAAGTCTTTATAGATTTTTTTTGTACCTTTTAGTCATTTTTCAGATTTTTTTGGCAAAACCCCCCCCCCTTTTTTTTAATGGCAGTTTTTCTTTTTCTGTAACAGAACTTTTTATTATCAGTCATAGGATCTTATATGTAAATTCCAGACATTTTCGTTCAGTAGTTCTTTTGAAAACAGCAGGCCACGGGTTTGCGGTGGCAGCATTCAGCGGCCGACTCCATGCACTTTGGGGACCCTGCGGTGAATGGTGAATTCACTGCAGGGTGGGGAAATTTTATTCTCCTAAGTGCAGGGAACTACAGAACACCAAAAAGTTGGCGTCATTTCGGTGCTCTGTGAGTAACCCATTTAGTGGTGAGGTTTTTTGCTGCCCCCTGGAAAGTGAAATTGAAAGTGTAAATTAGTGAAATCTCAATGTATCCTTCCTGGTAAAATACTTTGCAAAAGTAAAAAAAAAAAAATTATATTTTTTTTTAGGGGTGGGGCCACCCAGTGCGGGCCGCCGCCCCCTGGAAAGTGCCGCCCTAGGCCTGGGCCTAGTCGGCCTAGGCCAAAATACACCAGTGTGTGTATGTGTGTCTGATTGCTATGTAAGTGTGTACAGTCAGGTCCAGAAATATTGGGACATCGACACAATTCTAGCATCTTTGGCTCTATACACCACCACAATGGAGTTGGAATGAAACAAACAATGTGTTTTAACTGCAGACTGTCAGCTTTAATTTGAGGGTATGTACATCCAACTCAGGTGAACGGTGTAGGACTTACAGCAGTTTGCAGATGTGCCCCCACTTGTTAAGGGACCAAAAGTAATGGGACAGAATAATAATCATAAATCAAACTTTCCCTTCTTAATACTTGGTTGCAAATCCTTTGCAGTCAATCACAGCCTGAAGTCTGGAACGCATAGACATCACCAGACGCTGGGTTTCATCCCTGGTAATGCTCTGCCAGGCCTCTACTGCAACTGTCTTCAGTTCCTGCTTGTTCTTGGGGCATTTTCCCTTCAGTTTTGTCTTCAGCAAGTGAGATGCATGCTCAATGGGATTCAGGTCAGGTGATTGACTTGGCCATTGCATAACATTCCACTTCTGTCCCTTCCAAAACTCTTTGGTTGCTTTTGCAGTATGATTTGAGTCATTGTCCATCTGCACTGTGAAGCGCCGTCCAATGAGTTCTGCAGCATTTGGCTGAATGTGAGCAGATAATATTGCCCGAAACACTTCAGAATTCATCCTGCTGCTTTTGTCAGCAGTCACATCATCAATAAATACAAGAGAACCAGTTCCATTGGCAGCCATACATGCCCACGCCATGACACTACCACCACCATGCTTCACTGATGAGGCGGTATGCTTAGGATCATGAGCAGTTCCTTTCCTTCTCCATACTCTTCTCTTCCCATCACTCTGGTACAAGTTGATCTTGGTCTCATCTGTCCATAGGATCTTGTTCCAGAACTGTGAAGGCTTTGTTAGGTGTTGTTTGGCAAACTCTAATCTGGCCTTTCTGTTTTTGAGTTTTACCAATGGTTTACATCTTGTGGTGAACCCTCTGTATTTACTCTTGCAAAGTCTTCTCTTGATTGTTGACTTTGACACACATACACCTACCTCCTGGAGAGTGTTCTTGATCTGGACAACTGTTGTGAAGGGTGTTTTCTTCACCACGGAAAGAATTCTTCGGTCATGCGCCACAGTTGTTTTCCGTGGTCTCCTGGGTCTTTTGGTGTTGCTGAGCTCACCGGTGCGTGCCTTCTTTTTGAGAATGTTCCAAACAGTTGTTTTGGCCACGCCTAATGTTCTTGCTATCTCTCTGATGGGTTTGTTTTGTTTCTTCAGCCTAATGATGGCTTGCTTCACTGATAGTGACAGCTCTTTGGATCTCATCCTGAGAGTTGACAGCAACAGATTCCAAATGCAAATAGCACACTTGAAATGAACTCTGGGCCTTTTATCTGCACATTGTAATTGGGTAATGAGGGAATATCACACACCTGGCCATGGAACAGCTGAGAAGCCAATTGTTCCATTACTTTTGGTCCCTTAACAAGTGGGAGGCACATCTGCAAACTGCTGTAAGTCCTACACCGTTCACCTGAGTTGGATGTACATACCCTCAAATTAAAGCTGACAGTCTGCAGTTAAAGCACAATGTGTTTGTTTCATTCCAACTCCATTGTGGTGGTGTATAGAGCCAAAGATGTTAGAATTGTGTCGATGTCCCAATATTTCTGGACCTGACTGTAAGTGTGTCTGATTGCTATGTAGGTGTGTCTGATTGCTATGTAAGTGTGTATGTGTGTCTGATTGCTATGTAAGTGTGTATGTATGTCTGATTGCTATGTAAGTGTGTATGTGTGTCTGATTGCTATGTAAGTGTGTATGTGTGTCTGATTGCTGTGTAAGTGTGTATGTGTGTCTGATTGCTATGTAATTGTGTATGTATGTCTGATTGCTATGTAAGTGTGTACGTGTGTCTGATTGCTATGTAAGTGTGTATGTATGTCTGATTGCTATGTGTGTATGTGTGTCCGATTGCTATGTAAGTGTTTATGTGTGTATGTGTGTCTGATTGCTATGTAAGTGTGTATGTGTGTCTGATTGCTATGTTACAGCAGCTCAAACTGCTGTAACTCAATTTGGCAGTAGATGGCGACATCTACTGGCCAAAATAGGTTATTTACAGTGAGAAATGCAATGGGTTTATGCTCACATATTTCTTAATGCATAATTAATTTAAAATGATTTTTCAAAAACACACTGGTGGCTTCCGACAATGTTTTTTTTCGGAAAATCACTTGGTAGTGAAAGGTTAATCCATTCAGAGAATGCCGAACAACACCGAAAAGTTGGCGAAATGCCCAGATGCTTTCGTTCGACAGGTTTAAACAGGCGAATCCCATAGGTTTCAATGTAAAAATAATTTAGACTCTTATTATTTATTCAACCGTTTTTTCTTTTCATTTGCAGCAAAAAAAGTCTTTTAGCTTATTTTTTTGAATATTTTAGGCGTTTTTCTGGATTTTTTCGGTAAAATTTTTGATTCCAAATTTTTTTACATGCCGTTTTCTTAAGTTCTGTAACAGACCTTTTTATTATTATTATTATTAATAGGACGTTATGTATTATTTCCATCCTTTTTTTTTGTTTTAAACACTTTTTAAAAATAGTTTTATTTTCTTTTACCCATTTGGCAGCTGATCATCTTTTTTCAGTGACATTTGGCGGCTGATCAGAGGCGTTTGGCATTGTTTGTCTCATCGTCGGCTGCATTCGGCGGTCTGTTCGGTGGATCGTCAGCTGCATTCAGCGGTCTGTTCGGCAGATGGTCGGCTGCATTTGGCAGTTTGCTGCTACGTTCGCCGGTCCGTTGGCTCTGTGTGGCGGTTTGCAGATGCGTTTGACAGTTTATCAGCGGCATTCGGCAGAACCATTCGGCACACTTTGGGGACTTTTTTTACTTCTGTTCGGCAGCTGATCGCTTTTTTTCAGTGAAATTTCATTGCTCTTTGTATAACCCCTTAGGTACATCCCTCGCAGGCGCTGTGCAGTGTGTCCCAGCATGTGCCTCGCCGGCTCCTCTGCCGTCATTCCTCTTCCCATCTGGTAATTTGGAATCCTTGCCAGATTCCAAAAATAAGAAAATTCCGAGAGCTCCCTGGTCCCAAGCGTTCAGGACTTGAAGTCCTCAACCTGTATTTTAAAGATTTATGTGACTACTAATAATTTGATTTTGAGCCTATATGAGATATTCAACATTGTGTGTAACCGCGTATCACCAACAGCATCAGCAACAAAAACAACAAAAAGATAAGAAAAAAAATAAAGTTTAAACATGATTATCTGGCTTCCTATCCATGCACTGATAAAAATAAAAGATTTAGTACTCTAGACAAGAAATACAACTCCTGAATTTATCTTCTGGACATTTATAAATAGCATCAAAGGCTGCTCGTGTGGCTACTGGACTGCAGGAGAAGCCGAAAATGCCTCGGAAAAAAAAAAAAAATCCACAGAAGATCTCTATAAAGCTTCAAACTAGAAAAACCACAGGCTGAAAACATCTCTATTCATAAGCCGTGGTCACGAGTAAAGAACATACCTTATGTGCGAGATTCTATTTCGGAACCCTTTAAAAAAGGTAAAAATAAACAAAAAAAATTAAATAAATATTGTGTTTTTTTTAAAAATCTTTTTGGAAGAATTTCACAGTCACCGTCCGCGACGTTTGCATCTCTCCCGAGGAGTAATTACAGATTTGCTCATCTTTAGTGGTTTTTATGTGTCGCACATAACTGCACATTAGTTTTGTTTGAACTTTCGGAGAGCGCGTATTTGTTTTAGTATGATTTAAAGATGAAAAATCACTCTAATTTTGTACGTTTCGTACTGGAGGTTCGGTCTGGCAGCAAATTATCTCACAAGAAAGGTTTACAATTCACTAGAGGGAAATTTGGGTAAATAAAATCTTCCCAGAACAAAATTCAAGTGCAGAACAGACATCGAAATGATATTAAAGTAAATACTACTGGTTATGCGTGCATATATTTTTATTTATCCTACGTGAGGTATATATTGGGCAGGTGAATAGGAGACATTATCGTACATTATGAGGACCCCTTTTTTTGAACCCTGTTTTGAAAACTGGAAAATAAGAGAATAAGTACTATAAACATTACATTTTAACACCTTCACTACCGTGATCATGTATACAGGATCATTGGCAGCAGACAAAGCAGGCTGAAATTGTATTAACACAATCTGGAGCTGTGCTGTATCGTTGCAGATGAAATTCATTTGTTGCAAACTAATTTCACTTGCTTTTGGGCTCCAGAAGGTGCCCCCAATGTTTTAGCCCTTTGGACATGATGTCCAGGGTGCTAAAATTGTTTAAAATCCACAAGGGAAAGTCTTTGTTGGACTTTCACCAGATGACCATGCACGGAGCTTTGAACTGCAGTTCTGACTGCAGTAACTCAATTTGGCCAGTAGGTGGTGACATCTGCCTGGCAAATAGGTTATTACAGTAAGGAATACATTAATTATTATTAGTAATAATAATCTTTATTTATATAGTGCCAGCATATTCCGCAGAGCTGTACAATAGGCACAGTATAGACAGGGTTACAATACATTGAACAGCATTTGACAAACCAGTACAGGAGGAGATGAGGGCCCTATTCCTGTAGGAATTTACAATTTAGAAAGGTTTGGATTGGAAACAGGAGGAGAGGACTGCTTGGTGTGAGTGATGGACTGCAAGGTGAGAGTGATGGGCTGCTAGGTGAGAGTGATGGACTGCAAGGGGAGAGTGATGGACTGCAAGGGGAGAGTGATGGACTGCAAGGGGAGAGTGATGGGCTGCAAAGGTGAGAGTGATGGGCTGCTAGGTGAGAGTGATGGGCTGCAAGGTGAGAGTGATGGGCTGCTAGGTGAGAGTGATGGACTGCTAGGTGAGAGTGATGGGCTGCTAGGTGAGAGTGATGGACTGCTAGGTGAGAGTGATGGACTGCTAGGTGAGAGTGATGGGCTGCTAGGTGAGAGTGATGGACTGCTAGGTGAGAGTGATGGACTGCTAGGTGAGAGTGATGGGCTGCAAGGTGAGAGTGATGGACTGGTTGGGGCAGTGAGGTGTATCAGTGTGTCGGGTGGTAGGCTTTCCTAAATAGGAATGTCTTAAGGGAACATTTGAATACATTGGGAATATTCCCAAATATTTCTTACTGTATAATTAATTAAAAATGATTTTCCAAAAAAACTGGTTCTTGGCAGTGGCAGTTTCAAATGATACCAAACATGACCAGGTTTGGTTTTAAAATTTTTTTTTTAAAAAAAAATTAAATAAAAAAAAAATAATAAAAAAATTAAATAAAATAAAAAAATGTTTTTTTTTTAAAAGTTTTTTTTGTCTGGAGGGAGTTTAATTAAATAGGACCTAGGCTGTCATCTAAAAATAATTAGCACAAAATGGTCAGAATGAGCGCAGCGCACATAGGTAAACTGTCTCAGCAGTGAAGGGGTTAAAAAGCAAACGCATGTTAAAATTGGGTATTTCTAGTCTCGGGACAAAATTTTGAACCTATTTAGCCGGGGTCTTTTTGGGTGGTTGTAGATTTTGGGGATTAAATTACGAAAAAGTGTGTTTTTACCATTTTTTTCCTCATATTTCATATTTTTTTTTATAGTAAATTATTCGATATGATGGAAATAATGGTATTTCTACAAAGTCCATTTAATGGCGGGAAAAAGGGTGTATAATATGTGTGGGTCGAATAAACGAGTAAGAGGAAAAATTGTCCTAAACACTAACAGCGCAGAAACGTAAAAACAGCAGCGGTCACTAAAAGACGGATTTGTGTAAAACCGCCCGGTCACTAAGGGGTTAAATTATTATTATTTTTTTAATTTTAATTTTTAAACCAAACCTTTTAATGTTTGGTATCATTGGAAAGGCCATGATCAGGCCTTTCCAATGATGTCAAATATTTATTTATTTATAAAGGATTTTACCAGGAAGGATACATTGAGATTTCTCTCGTTTTCAAGCATGTCCTGGGTTCAAGAACATTGAAGTGTTACAGTTATAGAAATACAAGTAATACAATGCAAGATATTAAAAAAAAAAAAAACAACACAAAATATACAGATTAACAGAAAAAATATGTAGGAAATATAGTCACTAGGTTACATGTTTACAGGTGCATTCTGTATTGAGGTATTATTATTATTATTATTATTCTTTATTTATAAAGCGCCAGCATATTCCGCAGCGCTGTACAATAAGCACAGTATAGACAGGGTTACAATACATTGAACAACATTTGACAAACAGTACAGGAGGAGATGAGGGCCCTATTCCCGTAGGAACTCACAATCTGGAGGGTTGGGGTTGGAAACAGGAGGAGAGGACTGTAAGGTGAGAGTGATTGATGATTGCGTCAGTGAGTTGGGTGGTAGGCTTCCCTAAATAGGAACGTTTTAAGGGAGCGTTTGAAGGAAGAGAAGTTAGGGGAAAGTCTGACAGTACGAGGGAGAGCGTTCCAGAGAGTGGGGGCTGCGCGTGAGAAATCCTGCAGTCTATCATGGGAAGAGGTGATGCGGGGAGAAGCTAGGCGCAGGTCACTGTTTGACCTTAGGGAGCGGGCTGGGGTGTATTTGGTGATTAGTGAGGACAGGTAGTGGGGAGCTGAGTTAGTGAGGGTTTTGTAGGTAAGGATAAGGATTTTGAACTTAATTCTGCAGTGGATGGGGAGCCAGTGAAGGGACTCGCAGAGGGGAGCGGCAGAGACAGAGCGGCGGGTGAGGTGAATTAGTCTGGCGGAGGCGTTCAGGATGGATTGTAGGGGGAGAGGCGGGACAGAGGGAGGCCAGATAAGAGATTATTGCAATAGTCGAGTCGGGAGATTACCAGGGCGTGTATGAGTTGTTTTGTGGCGACAGCGGTAAGAAATGGCCGAATTCTGGAAATATTACGCAGTTGGTATCGGCAGGAGGAGGAAAGAGACTGGATGTGGGGGATGAAGGAAAGAGCAGAGTCAAGTGTAACTCCAAGACAGCGAACTTGGTTTGATGGGGAGATGGTGATACCCTCCACCGTGATAGAGAAGTCAGGAGGTGGGGAGGCATTGGAGGGAGGAATAAGTAGGAGTTCAGTCTTCGACATGTTGATCTTTAGGTGGTGGGAGGCCATCCAGGAGGAGATGCCAGATAAACAGTCACTGACTTTTGAAAGGACAGGGGGAGAGAGATCAGGGGTAGAGAGGTAGATCTGAGTGTCATCAGCGTAGAGGTGGTAATTGAAGCCAAAGCTGTTGATGATTTTGCCCAGGGAGGAGGTGTAGATGGAAAAGAGCAGAGGACCAAGGACAGAGCCTTGAGGTACACCAACAGATAGAGGCAATGAGGAGGAGGAGTTACCAGCAAAGGACACACAGAAGGACCTGTTGGATAAATAGGATTCGACCCAAGCGAGTGCAGTGTCACCGAGACCCAGAGAGTTGAGGGTCTGTAGAAGGAGGGGGTGGTCAACAGTGTCAAAAGCAGCCGAGAGGTCAAGCAGGATGAGAATAGAATAGTGGCCGTGTTTTTTAGCAGTTAGGAGGTCGTTGGTGACTTTGGTGAGGGCAGTTTCAGTTGAGTGTAGGGGACGGAAGCCAGATTGCAGGGGGTCAAGTAGGGAATTGGAGGACAGGAAGAGGGAGAGGCGGTTGAAGACTAGTTTTTCTAAGAGCTTTGATGTGAAGGGAAGCAGGGATACAGGGCGGTAGTTGGATGGAGAGTTGGGATCTAGGGATGGTTTCTTTAGTAAAGGGGTAACTAGCGCGTGTTTGAAGGCGGATGGAAAGGAGCCAGTGGAGAGAGAGAGGTTGAAGATGTGTGTGAGAGCAGGGGTGAGGGAGGAGGAGAGGGAGGAATTAGATGCGAGGGAATGGGGTCGAGCGGGCATGTGGTGAGATGTGAGGAGGACAATAAGGAATTGACTTCCTCCTCAGTGGCTGGGAGGAAGCGGCAGAGGGTGGCAGAGGGGACCTGTGGGAGTGGAGGTGGCAGATAACTATCTTGTGTTGGGATGTTGCGTCTGATATTTAGAGTTTTACTGAGGAAGTAGTCTGCCAGGTCTTGAGCGCTGAAGGCAGCTGTGGGGGGAGGTGCAGGTGGGTAGAGGAGGGTGTTGAAGGTGGACCAGAGCCGTTTAGGGTTGGAGGACAGTGTAGATATAAGAGATGAGAAGAAGGATTGTTTGGCCAAGTGGAGGGCAGAGGTGTATGACCGGAGAATAAACTTGAAGTGAACAAAATCAGCTTCAGAGCGGGATTTCCTCCAGGCACGCTCTGCAGTGCGGGAGCATCTTTGCAGGTAGCGTGTCTGGAGGGTGTGCCAGGGCTGAAGCTGGCGGCGTGGGGCCTTACAGAGTCGAAGAGGAGCAAGAGTGTCTAGAGCAGAGATAAGAGTAGTGTTGTAGTGATTAGTGGCAGCATCAGGGCAGGTGAAGGATGAGGTATGAGGGAGGTGGTGAAGTAGGTTGGAGAATTGATGGGGGTCCACAGCATGTAGATTTCTGCGAGTGTGTGTGCGGGGTGGGGGAGCAGGGTGTTTAGGAAGTCCAGATAGGTTGAAAGAGAGAAGGTGGTGGTCAGAGATGGGGAAAGGGCGACAGTTGAACTCAGAAATGGAGCAGAGGTTGGAGAAGACAAGGTCAATAGCGTGACCATCGCGGTGGGTAGGGAGGAGGGAGGATTGTGTGAGTCCAAGGGAGGATGTGAGTGAAAGAAGTTTGGAGGCAGCAGGGGCGGAAGGATCGTCAATGGGAATGTTGAAGTCGCCGAGAATTAGGCATGGAAGATTAGAAGACAGGAAGTGAGAAAGCCAGGTAGCAAAGTGGTCAAAGAACTGGGAGGTTGGTCCAGGTGGGCGGTAGATGACTGCCACCCTGAGAGCCAGAGGAGAGAACAGGCGGATGCAGTGTGTCTCGAAGGAGGAGAAGGAGAGGGATGGAGGTGGAGGGAGATGCTGGTAGGTGCAGGAGGGAGAGAGCAGGATTCCGACCCCGCCACCATTTCTCTCACCCGGTCTGGGGGTATGGCTCAAGTGTAGACCGCCATGTGAGAGAGCAGCAACGGAGGCCGTGTCAGAGGGAGTTAGCCAGGTTTCAGTTAAAGCTAGGAGGTTGAAGGAGTTTGAAAGGAAGAGGTCATGGATTGCTGTGAGTTTGTTGCACACAGAGCGAGCGTTCCAGAGGGCGCAGGAGAAAGAGGACAGGCGCTGAGGGATTATGGGAATGAGGTTGCTGGGCTTGCAGGGAGGTGATTTATGTGCGATGGAGATAGGATGAGATGGAAGTATTGGATGTGTTGTGGGGCCAGGGTTAGGGGATATGTCACCTGAATAGAGTAACAGCAGGAAGGTGAGAAAGAGAAGGTGGGAATGGGATTTGTGGGAGTGGGAGTGATTGGCAGCACGAGAGTTAGAGGGAGACCATGTTCTGAGGAAACAAAGGAGCTCATGTGAGGCCATCATGTGGGACGAGAGGAGGGAGGGAGAGATGCAGATAGTGTAGGGGTCGGTGGTAGAGGGGCAGGAGTTCCATTTAAGGAGAAAGGTAGAAGTAAAGAGCAGAAGCGTGAGAGAAAGCATGATATAGACGTGCGTTTACCCAGAGTAAAAGTGGGCCATGCAGTTCCTTCCTCCAGTCCCGCAACTCCAGGAATCAACTCTGCGCGTCCACTTAAGATGCCACTTGAGGATGTCACAGGACCCAAGGCTCAGTGGAGCTGGTCTTAAATGTTATAAAGGGCGGACTGTTTACTTTTTAACTGCCTAAATGCAAACACCTGAAGCTAGATGGGCTGTGTCAATAGGGCAGGAGATTCACATGCTAATTAGCAAAGCACATGGTGGAGAAAAACAAAAATAAATAAACAGAAAAAAACCAAGGAAACGTTATAATGTGGGTGCCTGCGAATACTGGGGGTCCTACCAGCAAAAGTATGCAGGAGATCAGTTGAGATGTGGGTGTCTGAATAATGGGTGATAATGTCCTACCAGCAAAAGTATGCAGGCGATCAGATGAGATGTGGGTGTCTGAATAATGGGTGATAATGTCCTACAGCAAAAGTATGCAGGAGATCAGTTGAGATGTGGGTGTCTGAATAATGGGTGATAATGTCCTACCAGCAAAAGTATGCAGGCGATCAGATGAGATGTGGGTGTCTGAATAATGGGTGATAATGTCCTACCAGCAAAAGTATGCAGGCGATCAGATGAGATGTGGGTGTCTGAATAATGGGTGATAATGTCCTACCTGTGGAGAGAGGAGACACAGGACTTAGGGATCGTGATGGCGTAGGGGATCTTGGATAAAACGCCAGGAATCAACTCTGCGCGTCCACTTAAGATGCCACTTGAGGTATGTTAGTAAGGAGCTTTTGAGTGACTTAAGACTGGGGGAAGATTTGATGATGTCTGGGAGGTTATTCCATAATTGTGGTGCTCTGTAGGAAAATGAGGACCGAGCCACTGTCTTTTTGTATTGTGGTATAGCAAGTAAGGTGCTGGTCCTGGATCGGAGGTTATAGGATGAGGGAGCTGCTGGGGAAGCAGTCTATTCAGTAGGGTGGCAGCTTCCCAGAGATGCTCTTAAACACCAGGCTGGAAAGGTGAAGGGTGCGTCTGGATTCCAGCGACGGCCAGTTTAGCTCTTTTAACATGTCACAATGGTGGGTCATGTAGTTACATTGTAGCGCAAAGCGGCAGAATGAGTTATACAATGTAGTAAGTTTATGAAGGTGTGTTTGCGGGGCGGCTGCATACACTACATCTCCGTAATCAATAGCCGGCATAAGCATTTGCTGTACAATCTGCTTTCTTACCGCGGGACTCAGGCAGGATTTGTTTCTGTACAGGGCACCTAGTTTGGGGTAAAGTTTAGTTGAGAGTTTTTCGATGTGGGGGCCAAAGGATAGATTAGGGTCCAACCACATACCTAGATATTTGAGAGATGTGACTGTGGTCAGCGTGCCATTTGATTTTGTCCCAACACATAGATGGGGATTTTGCAATTTGTGTAGTTTAGGTGCTGTTCCAAAGAGCATCGTTACAGTTTTGTCAGTATTTAAAAAAAGTTTGTTGTTTTTGATCCACTTTTCTACCTCTGTGAATTGTTCTTGCAGCACGGCCTCCAGCTGCGGGAGATTTGGTTTGCTGGTATAGATCACAGTGTCGTCTGCGTACATATGTACAGTTGAGGCTTTGCAGACGTTGGGCAGATCATTTATGAATATTGTGAATAGCAGGGGGCCTAGTATTGAGCCTTGGGGTACACCGCAAGTGACTGGGAGTGGGAGGGAGGAGCTGCCAGAAATTGACACATATTGTGATCGGTCGGATACATATGATTGAAACCAGGTTAGCGTGCGATCACCAATGCCAGAGTTTTTAAGTTTTTCTAACAAGATGCCATGGTCTACCGTGTCAAAGGCCTTGGCAAAATCAAGGAAGATGGCTCCAGTTAGGTTTCCTTGTTCCATCCCAGCCTGGATATCATTGCAGACTTTTAGAAGGGCGGTTGTAGTTGAGTGATTTGGACGAAAGCCTGATTGATCCGGGGTTAAGTAGTTCCAATATTGATAATAATCACGTAATTGTGTGTAGACACATTTTTCCAAGACTTTTGACATTACAGGGAGCAACGATATTGGACGGTAGTTGGATACCAAAGTAATGTCACCACTTTTATGGATAGGTACCACTCTCGCAGTCTTCCAGAGCTTGGGTATGTATCCAGTCGCCAGTGACTCATTTATTAGGGTTGCAACAGGATTTGCAATTGCAGGTGCACTGATTTTCAGCAGCATTGCTGGTATTTGATCAGGTCCAGACTGGTATTTCATTTTTTGCTTACGGAGAAGTTTAGTAATGACACTGACAGGCACTGGTCTAAAACTGAATTCCTGTCTGATACAGGGACTTTGCACAGTTGGGGGGGCCTGACCTGCATGAGGCCTCTCTGATTGCATGTCATTTCCTAGCTTGGCAATCAAAGTGGTGGCACATCCAACAAAATAATCATTAAAGGCATTTGCTACATCTAGGGGGTGTTGCAGGGTTTGGTTGTTTACTTTGACAGCAGCTGGCTGGGAGTGGACTGGGGGTGCTTGTATGTTACTTATGGTTCTCCAAAAGTTTCTAGGGTTTGATATGTTATTGTTTAGATTTTCATTGAAGTAATGGGCTTTGGCCATTTTTGTTTGTTTTGTGCATTCATTCCGGCATTTTCGGTATTCGTAGTGATCGTTCATGGAACCAGTACTCTTGAAATTTGACCACCGTGAATCTCTAAGCTGGTACATTAGTGTAAGATCAGCTGTAACCCAGGGGAGATGAGTCCCTTTTACTCGCACTTTACGCAGCGGGGCATGGGAATTCCAGACTTGCAGGAGCTCAGACTGAAAGTATTCAACTGCACAGTCTAGGTCTGGGATTAGGTTTAGCCTGTACCAGGGGAGCTGTTTTAGATCACTTAGGAAGGATTCAAGAATAAATTTCTTGAAAGACCTGGTGGTTATTACCTTTGGGGGAGATTTCAAGGCCTTAATTTTGCGCACGCAGTACACTAGACAATGGTCACTAAAGCTATTAGCAAGAACACCTGCCTCCTGTATTCTATCAGGAGATGAGGAGAGAATCCAGTCCAACAAGGTATGGTTAGGGCTTTTCATATTAATGCGAGTGGGGGAGGAGATTAATTGAGTTAGCTGCAAAGTTTTAAACAGCGAGCAGTGTTTATTGTTTTTAGGATTTAGCCAATCTGTATTAAAATCGCCGAGTACCAGCAGTTCACTTTTTTGGTTTTGGGCAAGTAGGTTATTAAGGATTTGAGATATGTCAGAGAGGGAGTGCACTGGAGAGCTCGGTGGACGATAGAACCCAGCAACAATGATTGATTTACTGAATGGGATCTCAATTATACCAGAGAGGAAATCAAAGGTGACAGGAGAGGTAGAAGTCTGTAAGGGGGTGAACTTTATGGACTCCTCAACATAAATAACAATTCCCCCTCCTCTCTTTGCTCTGTCTTTTCTATAACATGAATATCCCTGTATTGATATGGCAGAGTCTGGTACTTTTGGGGTTAACCATGACCATCTAGCTGCCACGGATCGGGAGATAGGGGGATCCTTAAGATCCCCTTATCTCTACATGGCAGCTAGAGGGTTAACTGGCCCACTGACATCCTCACACATATGGTGAGGTTGTCAGTGGGTAGGGGGGGACCTGGAGGCTTAGCTGACATCCAAGATGTCAGCCCCCCTCCAGGATCGAATTGCGTTTTGGCGCCAATTAGTTAATGCTATACACCGCTGAAAAGGGGAGACTCTCCCCTTTCCAGCGGTGCAAAAAGCATCTCCCTAGCTTCAATGGTTGAGGAGATAGAGGGCTCCAAAGGAGCCACCCTCCTCTCTATTGATTTCAATGGGGGCGCCTGCTGATGACGTTAGCACGCAGCGTGGTGACGTCATTGAGCTTGCCGGCCCATGCAAATGAGGAGGGAAGGCTTCCTCCCTGCCAGATCTACGTGGGATCCAGTGAGGGAGGTAAGTATCGGGCGGGAGGGGGGTTAGGCGCCGCTGACGTACCCTGTACGTCCGCGGGTCTAAGGGAGACCCGTGGGCAGGACGTACAGGGTACGTTAGCGGTCCTTAAGGGGTTAATGTACCCTTCACAAAACGCATGTTGGAGACAGTAAGTTTATTTGACAGAGAGCTCCCCCTGCTGGCCAGAAAGCACAGCTACATGTTTATTATTACAGCTGGGCATCGGAGTTTCCCTGAATAAAATAACAGAAACCCAAAATGTTCAAACAGCTTCAGCACCTTAGAGGAAAGGTCCAAGGTGCTTCAAATTTGGAGGCACATTCGGGAGCGCATTTGCAAATTATTATTATAATTTTTTTAATCGAAATATTTTATATTGGGAAAGAAATAATACAATCAAGAAATAGAAGATGCATTAAGACACATAATAGCATACAGTGACCAACACTAGGAAGTTAAACACCAAAAAATATACTGTAATCACAGATAAAAGAAGACATCCGGCAAAATGCAAATTATTTTAGTTGCAGTAAACAAAATTGCTTTGCATTGCTCCAGAGCAGTGGTTCCCAACCATGGTCCTCAGGTCCCCCAACCGGCCAGATTTTGCAGATCACCTTGGGGAAATGCAGACTGAATCCTGCAATCAATGAGCAGCAAATCATATCACCTGTGCTTCACATGTCTGGAAACTTGGCCTGTTAGGAGGACCTAAGGACCGCGGTTGGAAACCACTGCTCCAGAATATGACCTGATCGAGTTTACTCAATGTTGTCATTATGTGACACGTGCTCCCAAAGATTTAGAGCAAATCTTGGTGCAGAGTGGTAGCAGATAAAATATATTTAGGGAACTGCTGAGTACTGCAATAATACCCCTTTATGCATACTGGAAACACAAAAAAATATCTTTAACAACTGCGAGAACAATCCATAACAATGTACATCCTGTACCTTTCCTAAAGGCTTGTACGATGTCTTCATTTTTTGGAGGAAGGAGTTTATGGACATTATTTTCGTTTGTATTGAAATCTATACCTGACTTTTTCAGACTTGTCCATCCTTTCATTACTTTTTGAGGCCAGCAGTTACTGTGTTCATTTTAAAGGCCGATTATGATTCGTGACTCTTGAAAATAATATTGTAATTGCTATTTTCCAAAATGTCACCGAGAAACAAATGTAAGATTTATCATCATTGCAAACTGGTAGTTTCCAACATTACTTTGTCATTTCCTGTAATTAATACCTGGAGGACAAGCAAATAGAGTTTTTTTTCCCTATAAATTATTCAGAGACCTATTGAATATCACCAGCACTGATTTTAGCACATGTGGCACCTATGGGGGATTGTAAGCTCTTTGGTTTATTGCTGCAAAACAACATTACTGAGGGTCTTATAAGCTCACTACTTGCAGCCAAATTGTATACAGTTTTATGATGTATAAGAAACACAAATGTTATGCTTCCAATGCAATCCATCTTAAAAAACTTAAAGCATAAGTGAACCTAATCCAACCAGAGCCATTAACTCATTCACTACCAAGGTATTTTCCAAAAGAAACACTGTCAGAAACCAATGTGTGTTTTATTCTTCAGAAAATCATTTTTAATTAATAATTAATAATTTGAGAATATTCACAGTGTATCCCTTACTGTAAAAACCTCTTTGACAGGAAGATATTGCCATCTACTGGCCAAAAGGAGTTACTGCAGTTCTTGGCTCAATGCATTATCAGCTGGGGAAAAGTCAGTCAGGCACATTCCCAGCTGGTTTTAAAAAGTGTTACCACCTCGAGCATTATGCCTACAGGGCTAAAAAACCTTTGAGGACACCTTCTGGAGACCAAAAGGAAATTAAATTCATTTGCAAACAATGAATTTAATTTCCAATGATACAGCAGAGCTCCAGGTGGTGTTAACAAGACCAGCAAAGGAGACACTGAAGGAGCGAAGAGAGATATTGGAAGAGAACCAGGAGAGAGCGGTGCCACTGAGGCCAAGTTGACGCAGCGTGAAGAGCAGGAGAGGGTGGTCAGCAGTGTCAAATGCAGCAGAAAGATCAAGAAGAATAAGCAGGGAGACATGACCTTTGGTTTTAGCAGCAACTAAATCATTAGCCACTTTGGTCAGAGCAGTCTCAGTGGAGTGTTGGAGCAAAGGCCGGATTGGCGGGGATCAAGTAGAAAGTTATCAGCGAGGAAACAAGTGAGCCGGTCATAGACCAGGAGTTCTAAGAGTTTGGAGGCAAAGGGGAGCAGAGTTGGAACTAGGGATGTGCGTTTCAGGTTTCGGAATTTTCACGAAATTTCCCGATTCGTGCATTCGGATTCGGCCGATTTTCCGAAAATTTTCAGATCCGAAAACGGCAGATCCGAACAAATTTTCATGCCGAAACGAAAACTTTTCGGAACTTTTGAATGGACTAGAAATGTGTAAAATCGAAATTCATTTTCGTTCCATTTGTGATTTTGGCTCCATTCCTGATTTCGGTTCCATTTCAGTAATTTCAGACATCGTATTTATATCGCTGATTCTGTAATTAAATTTTGTATCATTCCCATCTCAATGTTTCCTTCCTGGAAAACCAGAGACATCTCAATGTATCCTTCTTGTAAAACATGAGAAATCTCAATGTATCCTTCTTGTAAAACATGAGAAATCTCAATGTATCCTTGTAAAACATGAGAAATCTCAATGTATCCTTCTTGTAAAACATGAGACATCTCAATGGCAGAATTATCGTATCGGCAGAATTATCATGTCGTATAATTATCGTATCCGAAAAACCATTAGTTTATGTCAAAACGAATAGACACTTTGAAACGAGGAGAAAAGACGTTCCAAAAAACACGAAAATTTCCGAAATCACGAAAAAAAGTCGATCCGAAAAACGAAATGAAACGAACCGAACCGAAAATCGTCTGAAACGAGTCGAAATGAAAATTTACAAAATCCGAACGAACCGAAAAAAAAAAAAAAAAAAATCCGTGCACAAGCCTAGTTGGAACGGTAATTCGAAATTGAGGTGGGATCAAGAGATGACTTCTTTAGAATTGGGGAGATCAGAGCATGTATGATTGTAGAGGGGAAGAGTCCAGTGGAGAGGGAGAGGTGGAAAGTATGAGTCGAAGCAGGGACAATGACTACTAGGATAGACCGAATAAGATGCGAGGGGATGGGGTCAAGCAGACAGGTGGTTGGACAGGAGGACAGGAGAACTGCTGAGACATCCTTCTCTCATATCGGAGAAAGGGAAGACATAGTAGAAGAGAGGGCAGGGAGTGACAGAGTGAATGAAGTAGAGTGGTTAATGGAGGAGGGAAGTGCAGAGATTTCTACTCGAAGTTTAGTAATCTTATCGAGTTACATTAAGCAGGGACACACTGGGTCCACAGAGGAACCTCTGCACGCGTTAGGAAGAAGTGTTAATTTGTGCCACCTTCTGCACCATGGGATCAGAAGTAAGGGATTATTTAACCCCTTCCCTTTGGATGACGTATGGGGGACATCCTCATGCGCTACCGCTGTATGCAGAGGATGTCCCCCACACATCTTTGGGTATAACAGGGCCTAGCGCTCCCTACTCAACTCTTTGTCCGGGGTCCTGCAGTGGTCTGACTTCTCTGAAGTCAGACACCACTTTTAAGGGCCTCCCGGCACTTAAATTAATTATATTGCTGAGAGGTGCTTCCCAGCAGTGTGTGGATTCGTATGCTGCATTGAAACCTATGTGTTAGAAAGCCTTTTTTACTTTAAAAAAAGTAAGGAAACATAAAATTTCACCCAAAAAATGCCTAAAAAAAATAAATAAGTAAAGAAACTTTCATGCTATTGGTAGTAATTAGTGATGAGCCGAACACCCTCGTGTTCGGTTCGCATTTGAACTCGAACAATTTACAAAGTTCGAGTTCAAACGCGAACACGATTCGAACTCAATGCAAGTCAATGGGACTTGAACGTTCGAATTTTATAGTACCCTCCAAGAGGGCATATATGCAAGATATTTGCCAAAAAAGGTGTAGGGGGGTCCGGGTAGTACCCTGGGGTACAGGAAACAAGGAAAAAAAGTTTTAGAAAAAACGTTTTTAAAGGAACAGTGATTTTTCCATGAAATAAAGGTTAAGAATAAAAATGAAAAATTCCTTCAAATATGGTGCCTAGGAGGTCCCCATAACCTGCCCGTGAAGTGGCGGATTTGTAGGATGTATTGAAACATTTAAAAAGAAAAAAATGACGTTTCAAATGACGGTAAATGGTTTTCCTTTAATCTATTCATAAACAACTGCTTGGGGCGGCAGCCTGTATGAAAAGAGGAGACGTTTTAGGACACGCAGAACAGGTTTAGTGATTTTTTGGCTAAATTATGGTGAAACTTATGCAGGCTTTGGATGAAAGTAACAATAGGTGCTTTATAATTGGGCCTTTAGTGTCGGCAACAGTGCATTCACACCGTCCGTAACCCCTCTGAGCAGGGCAGGTGCAAGCATTTTTGTCTACTCAGGCGAAGGTGCGTTTTGTGCCCCCCCCAATCCGTACCATGCCATGCCAATCAGCATTGAGATGCATAATAATCTCTAAAACATAACAAGAAAATAAGTTGTCATTTGCGCTCACCGCTGTAGCTCCATGCGAAGCAAAACACAGAGGTTTTGGTTTATTTAAATGGTCATTAAAGTGTAAGCTCACCTGCCACATCACGACACCTCTGGGTCAGGCGAGTCCTACCTAATGAAACCAAAAGCTGCTTTCTAAGCAACCACATGTCCTCATGCGGCTTCTCAGCCATGAGAGAAACTGGTGGGTTTTATTTATACCCTCACCAGGAACAATTCAGGTTTATAAGATATGTCTACCTTATTGATGTATTTATACACACTGCAAATTACAGAGCTCACTTCAATAAACTTTCCAGTAATGTGCAGTGTATGAGCATATCACATAGCTCCACAGCAATAAAACTCCCAGTAATGTGCACCGTGTATGAGCGTATCACAGAGCTCCACAGCAATAAAACTCATTAATGTACCGGTAACAGTTTATTCAAATCCCCTGCATATCATTTTACAACCGCCAGACCCCAGTATATAAATTTACAGCCCCCCAGAATAACAATTTACAGCCTCCCCCAGTATATCAATTTAGAGGTCCCAGACCCAGTATATCAATTTACAGACCCCAGTATATCAATTTACAGCCCCCCAGTCTGCAGCATATCAATTTCTAACCCCCAAGGCCCCAGTATATCACTTTACAGCCCTCCCCCAGAATATCTCTTTACAGCCTCCCCAGTATATCAATTTAAAGGTCCCAGACCCAGTATATCAATTTACAGGCCCCAGTATATCAATTCACAGGCCACAGTATATCAAATTACAGACCCAGATCCAGTTTATCAATTTACAGCCCCAAGAAACAGTATATTAATTTACAGCCCTCCCAGTATAACAATTTACAGCCCCAGTATATCTATTTACAGCCCCCTCCCCAGTATATCACTTTACAGCCCTCCCCAGAATATCAATTTGCAGCCTCCCCCAGTATATCAATTTAGGAGGTCCCAGACCCAGTATATAAATTTACAGGCCCCAGTATATCAATTTACAGGCCCCAGTATATCAATTTACAGCCCCCCAGAATAACAATTTACAGCCTCCCCCAGTATATCAATTTAGAGGTCCCAGACCCAGTATATCAATTTACAGCCCCCAGTATAACAATTTACAGCCTCCCCCAGTATATCAATTTAGAGGTCCTAGACCCAGTATATCAATTTACAGACCCCAGTATAACAATTTACAGCCCCCCAGTCTGCAGCATATCAATTTCTAACCCCCCAAGGCCCCAGTATATCACTTTACAGCCCTCCCCCAGAATATCAATTTACAGCCTCCCCCAGTATATCAATTTAGAGGTCCCAGACCCAGTATATCAATTTACAGACCCCAGTATATCAATTTACAGCCCCCCAGTCTGCAGCATATCAATTTCTAACCCCCCAAGGCCCCAGTATATCACTTTACAGCCCTCCCCCAGAATATCTCTTTACAGCCCTCCCCCAGTATATCAATTTAGAGGTCCCAGACCCAGTATATCAATTTACAGTCCCCAGACCCAGTATATCAATTTACAGCCCCCCCCACATATATCACTTTACAGCCCCCCCACACATATCACTTTACAGACCCCCACGTATACCACTTTACAGGCCCAAGACCCAGTATATTAATTTACAGCCCCCCAGTATATCAATTTACAGCCCACCAGTATATCAATTTATAGGCCCAAGACCCAGTAGATTAATTTACAGCCCCCCAGTATATCACTTTACAGCCCCAGACCCAGTATATCACTTTACAGCCCCAGACCCAGTATTTTACAGCGCCCCCAGTATTTTACAGCCCACCCAGTAAATCTAATTACATCCCCCCAGTATATCTAATTACAGCCCCCCAGTATATCACTTTACAGCCCAGACCCAGTATTTTACAGCCCACAGTATATCACTTTACAGCCCCAAACCCAGTATTTTACAGCCCACAGTATATCACTTTACAGCCCCAAACCCAGTATATCACTTTACAGCCCCAGACCCAGTATTTTACAGCGCCAGACCCAGTATATCTAATTACAGCCCCCAGTATATCCTTTTACAGCCCCCCAGTATATCACTTTACAGACACAGACCCAGTATATGAATTTACAGGCCCCAGACCCAGTATAGCAATTTACAGCCGCCCACATGTATCACTTTACAGCCCCAGACCCAGTATATCAATTTACAGCCCCCCAGTATAGCAATTTACAGCCCCCCCAGTATATTAATCTACCCCCCTCCCATCAGTTTATTCAAACCTGGTAAAATATCTCCTCTCTGCCTCTGTCCTCCTTCACTGTAGCGTGTAAGCACACGTGCTGGCCGAGACGGGCCCCTGTTCCTGCTTGCTTGGTCTATGCGCATCACGTGTGGGGGCGGCGCCAAATTACACAGTGTGCCTGCTCATGTTAAGAATGTGAGACTGGGACAGGCACACTGCAGTGCCGCCGCCGCGGTTTTACAGTGCATCGCTGGGTCCTGGGCTGCTGTCGAATGATCAATCCGTCTCCAGTATGTTTGGAAAATCTGATTTTTTTCCGCCCCTCAAACTGGCAGCAAGCCAGGACAGTAAGGCGGCCACCTGTGCCACCTTACATTAGCGCCGGCCCTGCCTCTCAGGTATTGTGGATTCTGTGGAAAAGTGCAGTGGTGGAGGTTTTGGGAATGCAGAAGAGATCCCCGATCTATTCAGTTACATCAGCATCAGGGGAGTAATAGCTGCTGATCCAGGACTGATTCATTTTTATAAATGTCAGCTGGTCTACAGAGTCGGTGGACAGACGCACACGCTGGATGAAGGGCAACCTAGTAGCTCCATAGTATATTGGCTAAATTCTGGCCAGTGATCTAATCTCAACACCCAGTAAGCCAGTGGATCATCTGCTGTAAAGGTATCCAGGTCTGTCCTTGCCCCTAGGTAGTCCTGCACCATACGGTGAAGATGCTGGCAATGGGTGCCTACATTTAACATCCCTGGGTGTCATGGACTAGAAAAATTGGAAAAGGCATCGGTCAAGCGGCCCCCTTCACCGCTCTTCCTCTGATCAACTGCAGCCTCAGAAGCATCTGTGTCATCACTTTGAGTAACACCTTTCCAGGCACTGGTAGGTTACAAGTGTCGCTTTAGAGCATCCTCGAGTTGTTTCATCCTGTCCTCCCTCTGTGAGTGCAGGATGAGCTCTGCAACCTTACCCTTGTATTATGGATCAAGAAGGGTTGCCAACCAATAATGATCCCTCTCCTTGATAGCAGGAATCCTGGGGTCCTTTAGCAGGCTTTGCAGGATAAGGGAGCCCATGCAGCGTAGGTTGGAGGTGGCATTAGCTTCCGTGTCTTCCTGATCGCTGAGGATGACCCTATCGTGCACTACCTCCTCCCAGCCACGTTCTAGTCCTTGAGTTTCTGGGGACACAAAACCATACCTTGAGGAATCCCCACCTTCAATGCCCCCACGACTTAAATATTCCTCCTCCTCCTCATCCTCCTGTCTGATCTGAGGACCCGCAGAAATGCTGTCTGCGTAAAGACTGGGGCCTTGAGAGCTAGGGAAGTCCTCCTCTTCCTCCCGCTGCTCTGCCTCTAGTGCCACATCTATAATTCCCTGCAGAATGCGCTCCAGCAGGAACACTAAAGGAATTGTGTCACTGATGCATGCACTGTCCCTGCTCACCATCCTCGTTGCCTCCTCAAATGGTGACAGTACAGTGCATGCATCCTTGATCGTCAGCCACTGCGGGGGGGGACAAGTTGACCTGAACCTGTCCTTGTGCCATACTCACGCAGGTACTCATTGACAGCCCTCTGCTGCGTGTACAGACACTGCAGCATTGCCAATGTTCAGTTCCACCTGATGGGGATGTCACACATCAGATGGTTTGTGGGAAGGTGGAATTCTCTTTGAATTTCTGCCAGGCTAACACTTGCTGGGAATGACCGTCTGAAGTGGCTGCAGACTTTTCTGGTCTGGCTGAGAAGCTCTGCCAGCCCTGGGTACCTGGTTAGGAAATGCTGTACCACCAGATTTAGGACATGTGCTAGGCATGGTACATGCGTCAACTTACCCAGGCGTAGAGTGGAGAGAAGGTTGCTGCCATTATCACAGATGACCATTCCCAGCTCAAGATGGCGTGGTGTTAACCATCTCTGCGCCTGCCCCTGCAGAGCTGACAGAATTTCTGGCCCGGTGTGGCTCCTGTCCCCTAAACAAACCAGCTCAAGCACAGTATGGCATCTTTTTGCTTGAGCCATTGCGTACCCCCTGCCACGCGAGAGGCAGAGAAGGAGGAGGAGGAAGAGGAAGAGGTGGTGGAGCAGACAGAACTCATATAAGCAGCTTTTTGGAGGTGTGGTGGATGAGCAAGCTCCAGCACAGAGCCCCATCCTGGATTCCTCCCAGCTGCAAGCAGAGTTACCCAGTGTGCCATGAAGGAAATGTAACGGCCCTGTCCATGCTTGCTGGACCACGTGTCTAAAGTAATGTGCACCTTTGTGCTGACTGCCTTTCCCAATGACTGCATAACATTGTCTTCCATGTGCTGATATAGTGCTGGAATGGCCTTCTGTGAAAAGAACTGGCGTTTTGGAACCTGCCACTGTGGTACAGCACATTCGGCAAATTCACGGAAGGAGGCAGAGTCCACCAGCTGGAAAGGCAGCAGCTGCAATGCGAGTAATTTTGCCAAGCTGGCATTTAGACGCTGTGCAAGGGGATGGTTGGGACTATATTTTTTCTTACGCTGCAGCAGCTGGGGCAAACAAAATCTGACTGTGTAAGTCTGCCGCTGATGGGATGCTGTCACATTCTGAGGAAGGACCTGGTACACCCATTACTGTAGCATCATCCCTGTCAGTGGAGGTTGTAGACAATGACATGGCAGGACATATAGTGGGGTAGAGACAGATGAGGAGGAGGATCTATGCAAAGTGTTGTGCCAACGGGATGCATAGCAGGTGGTCATATGTTGCATCAAGCACGTGGTACCCAAGCGTATGATGTTTTTCCCACGCTTGATCCTCTTCAGACATAGATTACAAATAGCAACTGTGCAGTCTGCTGCACATGTGAAGAAGAACTTCCAGACAGCAGAGTTCCTGGCCGTGTGCTTTGAGACAACAGCACTCTGCACCTGAGCAGCTCTGACTTCTGATGCCTTGGACTGGCAAATAGAGGATGTTGTACCTCATTTTTGTTGTGCCTCCTCCTCCTCCTCACTTGACTCCTCTGTTCGATCAGGCACCCAGGTGGAGTCAGTGACCTCATCAACTTCATCACCCCCTATCTCCTCGTCACTGGAGCCAACCTGGCAATATGCTGCAGCTGCTGGGGGAACATGAGTGCCAGTTCTTTGTGTGTCACTGGCACCCCCTCCCTCTAGGCTGATTTTACTCCTTTCCTCAACCTCAGAGTCAACATCAGAGCACTGGAGTTGCTGCACATCCTCAAGCAGCATGTTACTGTCATTGTAGTCAAAACAATTCAGCTGACTCCTCCGTGTATGATGGTGAGGCTACGGCAGGAGTAGCTGTGGACATGGAGGCTGAATTAGATGCTTTGGCAGCTGAGGTGTACTGTAAACCACTACAAGCCTGGCTGGCAGAGGACTCGGAGGATGAGGATGGCCTGGTTAGCCAATCCACCAAATCCTCTGTATGTTGCTGCTGCATAAGACAGCCAGCACCAGTTAGAAAGGACAAGTGTGCCCCTGCAGAGGATGCACCACGTCCACGACGACCAGGGGCACAGCCTTCTGACACAGAAGCTGCTTGCCCTCTTATCTGTGTCTGGGAGCGTCTGCCTGTCCTTTTTGGTCTTTCTGACATGGTGAGTGATATATAGATTAAAGATATGCAGAACTCTGATTCAACTCTGTTATATAGATTGAAGATATGCAGAACTCGGATTCAACTCTGGTATATAGATTGGAGATATGCAGTACTCTGCTATAAGTAAGCGATTTCACTGATATTTTCCCTGCAAGGCTGCCAATGTCCTCTACTCTCTCTCTGATTCACTTCCTCTCCTGCAGGCTGCAACACCCTCATAGCTGGCAACAAGACCAAGATTCAACTCTGAATAGATAAAGATGAACTCTGATTCAACTGTGGTATGATATTTCACTGCCAGGCTGCCAGTTCCCTGCTATTTGCCACTGCCAGCTTGTCCTTGCAAATCCAACAATCTCCTCTCCTCTCTGATTCACTCCTGCAACACACACGCTAGGACTGCAGGTAAGCCTTATATAGTGTGCTGCGGGACTTAGCTCTGTGAGCCCATGATTGGGCAAAATTTGCCCAATCAGGACTCTGAGCCCTGATTGGCATAGTCTTGCACCTGTCCTGTGGTCAGGTGCAAGGCTGTAGCCAATTACAAGCTTCAGGCCAGCGCACAGTGCATTGTGGTCCATTGTGGTGCATTGTGGGCGAACACGCGGCTAACACGAGGCGAACACGCGGAAATGTTCGCCGTTCGGCGAACAGTCGAACAGCTAATGTTCAATGCAAACTCACGTTTGCATCGAACCGGCAGCCCATCCCTAGTAGTAATCTACTTCCCATTCTTAAATAAGCAATAAAAAACAAAATAACTCATGAAAAATGAAAAAAAACAACTGATTTGAATCACCCGAATCCCGAATTGATCCGAACTGCCGAATCGATCCGAATTGCCGATCGCGCCGAAACTTAGAAATTTTCAGATGGCCGATATTTCATTTTCGGAAAGGCTCCTGAAATACAAAAATGGTGAATTTCGTCCATATTTAGATTCGGAACGAAATGAATTTCACATCTCTATTATTTTTCCCATGTATTTAGTGTAGGGTGTCATCTTGTATATACTGTGCTGTGGTTTTTCCCTTACGTGTATCTGTAAGTAATCGATTCCTTTATTTCCCCATGATTCCATCAAACCCACCAGGATCGGCGTAAACGAGATCTCTCTGCCTCTTCCGCAGCCATTCTTTCATTAGGGCGTGTGTGTGGGAGGGGGAGGCTATTCAGTATGGAAATGCAGGGGCGTGTTTTCCATTGTTTTCTGTACATCCCCCTGTGTGTGCTTTTGCAACTGTAAACCCTGAATAAAAGTCACTCCCAGTTTTGTTTTCACTCTGCAAGGAGCTCCGGCTATTTAACTGGGTGGGTTTGGACCAGCATCAGTGCTCATTCAGAATATTGACGGCGAAGGGAGCATTCTGCACGTGGGTACGGGACACCACGTTACATATATAACCACCAAAATGTGCTCTCTCCTCTGTTTTTTATCTAATCAGATTTGGGGTGAATTCAGTAAACGCATGGATCAGGAGTAAGTCGACCCCACGATTCCTACTTAACTCAGCGTGATGAAACCATTACATTGTGTGGTGACCCCCTACGAGGAAGGGGTAGCCTGATACAGACGTTAAATCTAAATTACATACACTATAGTGATCCTAGGGCTCTGTTCCATTCTGACTCATATCCCACATGTGGTCCAAAGCAAAGAATCCCAACATATATATCTCCTTATTATTGATCTACTCAACCCTTAAGAAGCAAACAATGTAGCAGCACAAATATCCTTCAATCAATTGGACCCCTGTATCTAAAAGACAAAAAGTGATGTTTCTCAAACATGGCAACCATTCCACAGCGTCAATCACAACTTTAAAGTTATTTATCAAATATATTACATATAATCGGTGTAAGGATCTCTAAATGGTAATGTTTAAATGAAAGGAAAACACATTTATTTTCAAGAAGAATTTGAGAATAACTATAATGCCGTTGGTCTGAAGGAGCGTCATTCATTAAAACCTAGAAAATGGTTTTGGTTCTCGGTCATAACACCTCAACAGCGAGCGTCCTTGCACAAGACACAATGATACACACGCAGGGTTATTGAGAGAGCGTGAAAAGCAGGAGAATGACTGGAGAATGAAAAATTCTAGGTCAAAATAGCCGATTTGGAAAGTGAGATGAAAGGGAGAATTTTTCTGGTTTGGCTATTTTGACCTAGAATTTTTCATTCTCCATTCATTCTCCTGCTTTTCACCTCTCTCTGAATAACCCTGACTGTCTGGCCAAAAAAAGGCACAATCTCTAATATTTGGTAGTTGCGCCTTTTGCTGTGATTGCAGAAGACAAGCGGTATGCAACACAGGTTAAAATCCAGCGGATGGAAAAAATGCGACGTTTCGGTCCTATTGGACCTTAAAGACCAAAACGTTGCATTTTTTTGGTCTGCTGCAGTTCTTTAATAAAGATTAATCCGCTGGATTTTAACCTGTGTTGAACGCCACTTGCCTTGTTGCTGGAGGTGGGCGGACCTCATCGGCGTAGCACTTGTTTTTTTTCACTGGCCAGGACAGGGCTCTCCCAGATATACCACGAGTCTGTTGTTTGTATACTCTTGCTGTGATTGCGGCACACATTCGCTGCGGCATCGTGTCGATAAGCTCGTGCAACGTCACAGCATTTATTTGCGTCCAGAGTGGCATTAATTTGTGGCCAAGATCTTGTGTTGATGATGGGAGAGTCACAGCGCTGCGTAAAGTCTTCTCCAGCACATTATCCCAAAGATTCTCAATGGGGTTAAGGTCTGGACTGTGCGGTGGCCAATCCATATGTGAAAATGATGTCTCATGCTCCCTGAACCACTCTTGCACAATTTGAGCCTGATGAATCCTGGCATTGCCATCTTGGAATATGCCCGCTGTGCCATCAGGGGAGAAAAAACCCATTGATGGAAAATCCTGCTCATTCAGTATATTCAGGGAGTCACGTGAACTCATAATTTGCAGCTGAAACATATTATTCCCTGCAGTAATCATCCAATGGAAGGCTCACACCTATTGGCTTCGTTACTTCCAGGTGGTGACTTTCTTTTTTGTCAGGCAGTGTGTTTGCACCTTCCTTATATATACAGTATATATCCTTTACAGATTGTAAGCTCCCTTGGAGTATATCATACCTCTGTTCACATATTCTTGTACAGCGCTGCAGAATATGTTGGCACTATATAAATAAAAAGGGTTATTCAGAGAGCGGTGAAAAGCAGAATGACCGGAGAAGTGAAAACTCTAGCAGGGTTATCCAAAGAGATTCGAATTGCTTGAGAAAGGTAACCGAACGCTGAAAATCAGCGTTCGGTTACCTTTCCTGACCATTCGGCTATCCAGAGAGCAGGCAATTCGCCAAATCCTGGCGAATTGCCCGAACATACGGTGCCTGTTCGGTCCCTGTTCGAGGGCAGTGAATCCCCATGTAAAAGCAATGCTTCGGTTATTCAGAGAACACAAACCAGCAGTGAAAGGTTCCCCTAATGCCTGCCATTCGGTGGTTTAATTCGGCAAGTTTATTAAAGAGAATCCCATAGACTTCAATGTTAAAAATATTCCCATTTTAATTCAATATCTAATAAACGTTCATTATAAAATTCTGCAGCAAAGAGTCTCTTTATTTATAGATTTTTTAGGATACTTTAAGCATTTTTCTGATTTTTTTGTATTTTTTTTTAAAAGTCCGATTTTTTTTTTTTTTTTTCAGTTTACTTATTATTTTTGTAACAGCCGTCTTTATTATCATTCCCTGGACCTCCTGTGAAAATTTCAGAGATTTTCGCTCAGTAGTTTCTTTGCAAACAGCGTTTCATTTTCCCAGATTCATACAGATGGTTTTTCTAATTTATTCACTGCCTCCTCTACGTCACAGCTGCTTCGGCTCTGTGATTCGGCTCCTGTTCGGCTCCTGTTCGGCTCCTGTTCGGCTTTTTCAAAGGTTAATCCAGATGTTTTTGCTTTGTTTTCAGTGTGCATTCGGTTAGTTATCGTCAGGTTTGCGGCAGCTTTTCCCTGCAATTCGGGGACCCTGTGCTGTTTGCTGAATACACCGCAGGGTCACCGAAATGCATTCGGCAAAAGGAACCGAATTGAAGAGAACGAAAAGTCACCGAACATGCGGTGACTTTTCGAATCTCTTTGGATAACCCCCTAGGTCAAAATAGCTGATTTGGAAAGTGAGATAAATGGGAGAATTTTTCTGTTTTGGCTATTTTGAGCTAGAATTTTCCATTCTCCAGTCATTCTCCTGCTTTTCACCGCTCTCTGAATAACCCTGAATGTGTAACAATAATAATAATGGCTGATGTTGGTTACTCTAGGGAATATTTAGGTTTATTCCGATTTCAGCTCCATCCTAGCCTGAAAAGACCCCACTGACGGGAGCTGTAATTCCCGGGATATTCAGATTACACAGAACCCGCAAAGGTATATCTTTCCTCTATATTTTATGATTTTATTATCGGAAGGATTTTCGTTTTTTTTTTTTTTGTTTTTTTTAATAAAGGACGTATAAATGTCTTTTCGTTTGGTGTTTTCATACCTATAAAGAATTTATTTTTGGTAAACGTGCCGACACTGCTTGGGATGACACTTTGCGGTTTGATCCTGCAGGGGATGCAGGCTCTGTGCAATATGTGTTTTTGGAGGTTGGAATCCCTTGATACTGCTCAGAATGCCAGAGCTGAGCCTGTGATTTTAGGAATGGTTTTTCTCAGCAGGAATTTGCAACACAACAGAGCGTCTTTTTCAATTGTGATGTCGCCACACACACAGATGGATAATTCCGCTCTATAATTTAACTTAACGCAGCTTCGGAGTTGAAAGCATTTTATATAAGGTTTTGCACCAGGGTTAGAGTAAATAATTCAGATCTGCTCTTTTCACTTTTACAGCAACAGATATATGATTTTTTTTTTTCGCTTTTCGTTTCTTTGCGGTACAATATTAATTTTTTTTTTACTTTTTTTAATCGGAGCAGAAACACAGCAGTTCCTTTCCGTTATCTTACTATCAGAGTTATTCAGAGAGCACCGAAATGACACCGACATTTCAGTGCTCTTCCGTTCCCCACACTTCGACGAGTTCTATTCGCCGGCCCTGCAGTGAATTCAGCCTTCACCGCACGGTTACATAGTTACATAGTTTCATAGGCTGAAAAAAGACATGCGTCCATCGGGTCCAGCCTCTCACACATCACCTACTGCTGTTGATCCAAAAGAAGGCAAAAAGGGTCACCGACGTAAGGCGAATTGACCTGCCGAATTAATCTAAAAACCACTGCAAAACCGTCAAATCGATCTGAGAAACCGCCAAAGATAACAACAAAATGATCCGAAAACCTGCCGAATGCAATCAATCAGAAAAGAACCTACGACCCATTGAACAGACCGGAAAAAGGCAACAAGCTGCTAAACAATGGTTAAAAAAACAAACAGGGTTATCCAAAGAGATTCGAATTGCTTGAGAAAGGTAACCGAACGCTGAAAATCAGCGTTCGGTTACCTTTCCTGGCCATTCGGCTATCCAGAGAGCAGGCAATTCTCCAAATCCTGGCGAATTGCCTGCACATACGGTGCCTGTTCGGTCCCTGTTCGAGGGCAGTGAAATCCCATCAAAAAGCACTGCTTCGGCTATTCAGAGAACACAAACCAGCAGTGAAAGGTTCCCCTAATGCTCTGCCATTCGGTGGTTTAATTCGGCAAATTTATTCAGGAGAATCCCATAGGCTTCAATGTTAAAAATATTCCCGTTTTAATTCAATATCTAATAAACCGTTCATTATAAAATTCTGCAGCAAAAAGTCTCTTTATTTATAGATTTTTTAGGATACTTTAAGCATTTTTCTGAATTTTTTAAAAAAAAATTAAAAGTCCGATTTTTTTTTTTTTTTTTTTTTCAGTTTGCTTATTTTTTTTGTAACAGCCCTCTTTATTATCATTCCCTGGACCTCCTGTGAAAATTTCAGACATTTTCGCTCAGTAGTTTCTTTGCAAACAGCGTTTCTTTTTCCCAGATTCATACAAATGGTTTTTCTAATTTATTCACTGCCTCCTCTACGTCACAGCTGCTTCGGCTCTGTGTGATTCGGCTCCTTTTCGGCTCCTGTTCGGCTCCTTTTCGGCTTCTTCGAAGGTTAATCCAGATGTTTTTGCTTGTTTTCAGAGTGCATTCGGTTAGTTTTCGTCAGGTTTTCGGCAGCTTTTCCCTGCAATTCGGGGACCCTGTGGTGTTTGCTGAATACACCGCAGGGTCACCGAAATGCAATCGGCAAAAGGAACCGAATTGAAGAGAACGAAAAGTCACCGAACGTGCGGTGACTTTTCGAATCTCTTTGGATAACCCTGAAAAACAACACTGCAACTTTAAGGCCTGTGTCAGAGGAATGCAGTGATCACATCTGTGTCGCCGCACAGTTTAACGTCCGTCGTAGCAAAGAATCATGAGCACACACTAAGTACGTGAGCACCGAACTGCGCAAGCACACTCACGTGGCAAAGGGACGTAAGTTAGGCAAGAACGTAAAACCGCTAAACGGACGCGCAGAGTGCGCGACGTCCGCTTAGCGTTCTGTGTGAGTGATGAGGGGATGTCAGGCGCAGTGCATTTGCGACGTCCAGCACCTTGACGCACAAAATGGCTTTTCATATCCTTTTCAAATTTTTATCATTTTTTATATTCATTTTGTTTTCCATAATTCCCTTTTTTTTTCTACATCCGTCAACAAAAAACGGACTGTGTGGTGTCTACAGTATCTTCCGTCAGTACATTTTTCCATTCGGCACGCGCGCATAGTGCGCTAAGACTGCGTTCATCTGACTTAGCCTTAAAAGGCTGCTGCATGAAAATGCCTGGAAGTAGTATATAAAGTCTTATGACTAATAATAAAAAGGCCTGTTACAGAAAAACACCCCCACCAATTTATAAAAAATAAAAAAAAAATCGGTAAAAAATGTACGCTGAAAAAATCTCGAAAATTGCCGAAAGAATCCGAAAAAAAAAAAAAAAAAAAAATAAGGAGTCTTTATGCTGCAAATGAAAAGAATAAATGTAGGAATATTTAAGAAAAACTGAATTTTTATACACACTGAAACCTATGGGATTCGCCTGTTTAAACTTGTCGAATGAAACCACTGAAAATCAGGGCATTTCACTGACATTTCACTGCTATCCGGTGTTCTCTAAATAGATTAACCATTACATCTCTATGGAGAGTTCACTGCTGCTGAAGATCATTTTATTTTACTGGCAATTCGCTAATATTTGGTGTAAATATTTATTTACCGTTTATTCTTTTAATTTACAGAAAAATGTCTATTTATTTTTTATGATTTTTTGGCAATTTTTTTCCCGATTATTTAAATAGCGTTTTTTTTCTGTAATAGACCATTTTATTATTATTCATAGGACCTGATATATTATTTCCAGGCATTTTCGTACAGTATTTTTTTTCAAACGCGTTCTGAAAGTTGCGGTGGGTTTTGTTTTTATTTTTACCCCGTTCGTCGGCTTGTCGGCTTTTTCCTATGGCTGGTCGGCACTCTGTTCGGCGGATCATCAGCTTTTTTCAGATGCGTTCGGCGGTTTTGCTGCAGATTGGCAGTAGCGTTTGGAGTTATCAAATCGACTTGTCTTATCAGATCGATCCGATGCTTTTTCGGCGATTTTGTGGCGGTTTTTCTGTTCAATTCGGAGGATCTGTGTTTTTTTCCTGGACTTCCCCACAGGTTAGGCGAATTTGACTCCCCCAAAGTGCAGGGAACGAACGAGCACCAAATTTCTGGTGGAATTTCAGTGCTCTTTCAATAACCCTGTATGTCTCCTATTCTCCTAAAAGGAGCTTAAATCAATAAAAATGTATCTAAATAATAAAAAAAGGTCCTTTAAAAAATAATAAAAGGATCTGTTACAAGATTAAAAGAGTATTTTAAAAATAAGAATGTCTAAAAAAAAAATAAAAAATTATTTTTTTAAATAATTACAAAATAAAAATGGTTGGAGGCTGGAAGAGCCTGGGACTTGGAGGCTCGGACTGCGTCCGGGACCAGATGAGCCCCCAAGTCGGCCAGCCTCTGGGCCCAGGTTGAGATGGCTGACTTTCGGCTGACATTTTCAGCTGTTTTATCCTGTTGGTCGAGAACCAAACACTCCATTTTTGACAGATACATTTCGGTGGCCGAAATTTCGGTGCAGCTTCCCTACATATATACCTGTGTATATATATGAATTTTAATGACATTTTATGATAAATATTATATTAATTGTGACTTAACAGGGAAATATATCAACACATGAATAAATATTTTATAGTACGTGGAATCAACTTAGTTCCCTCTGCAGAGATAGTGGAGAAAATGAAGGTATGGGCTTCAAGACCATCATTAAGCAGCTTGGTGAGAAAGTGACAACAGTTGGTGAGATTATTCACAAACGGAAGAAACACAAAATAACTGTCAATCTCCCTCGTCTGGGGCTCCATGCAAGATCTCACCTTGTGGAGTTTCAATGATCTTGAGAACGGTGAGAAATCAGCCCAGAACTACACAGGAGGATCATGTCAATGACCTCAAGGCAGCTGGGACCAAAGTCACCAAGAAGGCAATTGGTAACACACTACGCTGTGAAGGACCGAAATCCTGCAGCACCCGCAAGGTTCCCCTGCTCAAGAAAGCACATGTGCAGGCCCATCTGAAGTTTGCCAATGAACATCTGAATGATTCACAGGAGAACTGGGTGAAAGTGTTTTGGTCAGATGAGACCAAAATTGAGCTCTTTGGCATAAACTCAACTCGCGTGTTTGGAGGAGGAATGCTGCCTATGACCCCAAGAACACCATCCCCACCCTCCAACACGGAGGTGGAAACATTATGCTTTGGGGGGTGTTTTGCTGCTAAGGGGACAGGACAACTTCATCACATCTAAGGGATGATGGACGGGGCCATGTACCATCAAATCTTGCATGAGAACGGCCAAGGCAACAAAGGAGTGGCTCAAGAAGAAGCACATTAAGGTCCTGGAGTGTCCCAGCCAGTCTCCAGACCTTAATCCCATAGAAAATCTGTGGATGGAGCTGAAAGTTTGAGTTGCCAAATGTCAGCCTCGAAACCTTAATGACTTGGAGAGGATCTGCAAAGAGGAATGGGACAAAATCCCTCCTGAGATGTGTGCAAACCTGGTGGCCGACTACAAGAAACGTCTGACCTCTGTGATTGCCAACAAGGGTTTTGCCACCAAGTACTAAGTCATGTTTTGTGAAGTGTTCAAATACTTATTTCAATTGTGTATAAGATAGTTGTTGAGGAATATTTTAATCTTTCTATGAATGCGTATTCTTATATCAAATGGATCCTCAGATAAACTCTTTGTATCTAAGTCTTTTGGGTCAGAGTAGGAAACAGATGTTGAACACCTGCCTCAATCCTTGAAGGATCATCAATTATGGCTTCCAGCATTTATTGAGGAAGGAGACATTAAGTCAACATCTTTGTTTCTTTCTGACAAAGACTCTAAGAGTTACCGGCATAAACTCTCTTTGATGTAAGGAACTGATCATTGATTAGGTGTAAAAGGATGTTGTAATGTTTTTCACTGTTTAGGGTTAATTTGAATAACATATTGTATCCCAGCTCTTTTGTTTGAAATGGGTTCGAAAACGCGGCAAAAGCTTGGATATTACAGGAGGTCTTTTACTGTGTACTGTGACGTCATTTTCTGTACTTAAGGAGACCATGTGTTTGGTTCTTCAGAGGGCAGTAACTAAAAGACTTAGAACCTATGTTTGGCGTCTGTAGTTATTCCTCTCTCCAGATATCTGCGATTCTCAATCTGTAGTTTTATGTTATCTAAGAAAATAGTAAACACAGCCAGTTGTGAGACAGAACAGGGACTGACCAACGCCAGAATATAACATCACAACTACTTGGTGTCGCAGAAGTGGTGGACCTCTGGATATCTTGAAGTTAAAGGTAAGAACACGTCATATTTAGTGTTGTCTTCTTGCCTTTTTCTTTCTATGATATTTTAAGACCCACGTGGTGTTTTTTGTTTGTGGATGTATTGTGGTATTGGTTGGAAGTCTAGTTTCCGCTGTATTTTTATGTAGGTATAAAGTCCTGCATATGGTAGTAGGTATAAAGTCCTGCATATGGTAGTAGGTATACAGTCCTGCATATGGTTTAGTGGGTATAAAGTCCTGCATATGGTTAGTGGGTATAAAGTCCTGCATATGGTAGTAGGTATAAAGTCCTGCATATGGTTTAGTGGGTATAAAGTCCTGCATATGGTAGTAGGTATAAAGTCCTGCATATGGTTTAGTGGGTATAAAGTCCTGCATATGGTTAGTGGGTATAAAGTCCTGCATATGGTAGTAGGTATAAAGTCCTGCATATGGTTTAGTGGGTATAAAGTCCTGCATATGGTAGTAGGTATAAAGTCCTGCATATGGTAGTAGGTATAAAGTCCTGCATATGGTAGTAGGTATAAAGTCCTGCATATGGTAGTAGGTATAAAGTCCTGCATATGGTAGTAGGTATAAAGTCCTGCATATGGTAGTAGGTATAAAGTCCTGCATATGGTTTAGTGGGTATAAAGTCCTGCATATGGTTAGTGGGTATAAAGTCCTGCATATGGTAGTAGGTATAAAGTCCTGCATATGGTTTAGTGGGTATAAAGTCCTGCATATGGTAGTAGGTATAAAGTCCTGCATATGGTTTAGTGGGTATAAAGTCCTGCATATGGTAGTAGGTATAAAGTCCTGCATATGGTTTAGTGGGTATAAAGTCCTGCATATGGTAGTAGGTATAAAGTCCTGCATATGGTTAGTGGGTATAAAGTCCTGCATATGGTAGTAGGTATAAAGTCCTGCATATGGTAGTAGGTATAAGGTCCTGCATATGGTAGTAGGTATAAAGTCCTGCATATGGTAGTAGGTATAAAGTCCTGCATATGGTAGTAGGTATAAAGTCCTGCATATGGTTTAGTGGGTATAAAGTCCTGCATATGGTTAGTGGGTATAGAGTCCTGCTTAATAGATTTGTGGATTGAGTCCACGTATGAAACTACAAATTGGAATCAAACTTTTTGTTTTTTGTCATTGTTTGTCTTGTTTTGCTTTATGCGCTATGCTGTATTGATTGATGCATTAATATTTTGCCTTGTTATATATTTCCTTTGTGGGGTCTGGTCTGCCTATAATACCATAATAAGCCTGGGATCCTTCTTCATTTTCTCTGCTGCTTCTTTTCTATATTTTCCATTCGTGGTCCCAGGATATAGTCTCACTGAATTTTAATTATCCATTATGAGCTGCAGATATTTTATAAGCTGCGGACTAGTCTCAAGATTATCCTTTTAAAGTGTAGTTTTGCAGATAGTATCGGAGTTAGTAACTGTGTGTAATTTTTTTCTCTGTGATTTTGCTGTCTTCCACAGGAATACATATAAGTTTGAGTTAGAGTATTGTTATAATGGGATCATCCCACAGTAAGTCTAATGCATATTCTTTACCCATTCTTTTAAAAGCTATAAACAAGTACCGAAAAATGCGAGAAAAAGAACTCCTGCAGTTAAGTCTGCTAGCCCCAAACCTGATCAGACGCCTGAGGAATATGTACAAGATTTGATTGGTGATGTAACGGTGGGCATTAGCACTCACCTCAGAAAGTGTATTTGGATCCTTCAGGACAGATTTCTAAAGACAAAAGACCAAGAATGGCTGTAATCTGATCTCCCAAGCCAGGGAGTAACGGGACAGACCTGAAAGGGCAACCAAGCTCAATTGGCTTCAAGGCCAACTGACCACTTAGTGCAAACACAAATACTCCAAAGAGAACAGATACAGTGATACTTGAACAAAAACATAAACGTGATACAAAAACAGAATAGGCAAGATAGTAGAGGACAAACCTAAGAAAGCAACTAAGCTCAATTGGTTTCTGGACCAAAATACTGCTTAGTGCAACACACTTCTAGATAAGGACATACAGTGAGGAATCTGTGTATACCAGCCTGCAGGGGAGGCCTTCAAGCAGAGCTGAGATACTGTTTCTCCACAAAGATAGCACTGATACAGACGGACAGACAATATATATATATTATACAAGAAGCAGGGCAGGACTTCAACTGGACTCTGGAAGCACGCAGAACTGGATGCCTTGCGATCAGGACTCACAACCAGTTAAACGAACATAAGACATGAATCATAAGGCTGAACATAAACCTGAACAAGAGAGACAAGAACCATAAAGGCAACACATACACAAGAACGAGAAGTACCAGGCAAAAGTACACAAGGGATAATCAAGAGAGTAGTCAGAAGGGATAGCCGGGTCGAAACGTGATCAGGGTCCTCGGACAGAAACGGGTCAGCAACAGATTAATCAGAAAATACCAGGAAACAAGACTCCACCAAACTAGACACCACGACAGTCCAAGGAGCACCTTATCTCAACCTCATTTAAAGGCTGATGGCTCCTTGGACTTATGCTTGGCTCCGCCCCCTCAGATGCCATTTTGCCAGCCCTTACTACTGGCAACAGGCCAGCCAGCGATGCCACCTGGTGCCCTGACCCCCCAAGGAGCGCTGCGGGGGCCGTGGATGTGACAGGTGAATTTTATACTGAACCTTTTTGTGATAATCCCCATAACTGGTGTGTGCGTTTTGGTGATGTAATTGATAATCCATGGCCACGTATTGGTTCTTTTTCTAGTTATCATTTAGAAATGTTGAAAGGTATGTGTTTACCTAATGCAGTTCCATTTGGTCCTGGACCGAATCCATTATGGAATAAGAATTATATGGAAAATGCTGCCCAGGGTTGGTTGCAATGTGCTTTGTTGTGGTCTTCTTCTGTCACTAACTCCCACAACCCTGAGCCAGCAGTAAATTCTCCTCCACCATACAGTGATCCTTGTGTACCACTTGCTAATACAGTTCAGTTATATCCTAATTTGGCTTCTTTGAGAGAAAATATACATGATGGTTTGGATGAAGAAATAGCCGCTGTAAGTGTGCTTCGTGGAAAGTGACGTCATAAGTATGTGTCTGATGATGGACAGCCTAGAGTAGGTAATCTGTCTGCTCCTGGTGCTGTGAGTTCTGTTGTTGTACCGAGTTTAGCTGTTAGTTCAGTCTTTGAACATTCTGATTATGCTTTACGAAGTAAAGGAAAGATAGATGGAGACAGTGATGATGAAAAAAATGGAATTATTACTGTACAACCTACTTCTGCTATGCCATATGTTGTAATTGGTGATACCGTCATGGTTAAACCTCCTTCTGCAGAACATCTAATTTTTTTAGGCAATAAATGTCCAGATCCTTATAAATTTCCATAGGGTGCGATTAATTATCTTAAGCGAGTTACTAAAGACGTGCAATTTGGTGGTCCTGATTATCGATTTTTGTTGTCAGTAGTTTTGAAATATGCAGATGTTAATCCAAACGGATTTGGCTAAGGAATTGGATGCTAAATTTGAATATATGAACACACTTTCTTTCCATATGCAGCCTTACGAATCACAAATTGTGGTTATATCACTCTTTTCTAATCATTCCTAATTGTCCTGTCAATTTGCTTGGTCGTGATTTAATGGCTAAGATGGGAATGAGTCTTGAAATTACCTCTAAAGGTGGTGTTCTGATGCACGCTGTTTTTTCAGGTTTCAGTTCTGAATTTCCATGTCTGGAATATGATTGTTTTGGCTTAAACAATTCTACATTTGTTGATATACCAAATTTTGGTAGGAATACTAATTGTCTGTATCTAACATCTGACACTGTTTCTGTCCTTGAAAGAGTTCTTTTTCAGAGTGCTAGCTCTTCTGCACAAACTCAACTCACACATTCTCCACTCCCAGCTTTACAATTTTCTTTAGGTACTAACACGGAGATTACAGGTATGTCTGTGTGGCCGACACGGATTTGTGTGCATACGCTTGGAAATGTGTATTTGTGGAAACAAGGTTTTGGCTATGTGAAATCTCTAAAATTTGTGCCGTTTTCTCCTGCTTTGCCGTCAAGCGTAACTACTGCTTTCCATGGCATTAGCACTGTTCAGATCCCAGATGAATTGAAAGTTGTGTCTCCAGCTGTGTGGACGGCCAGCAGCACAGACCCAGGTTTTTTAAATTGCACCCCATACAAAGCTACTTTGAAACCCGATTCTTTTCCTGTTTACATAAAACAGTATCCATTGTCAAAAGATAAAGAATTAGGTATTGCACCAGTCATTGCTGAACTCTTGTCTAAATCTATAATTCAGCCAATTGTTTCACCATTCAATAGCCCAATTAATCCAATTCAGAAACCTGGTAAAACTGAATAGATTTACTCAAGTTTTGCGAGCAGTTAATGATTTGATTTTGCATCTGGCTCATTTAGTGCCAGATCTACATCTTATTCAGGCTTCTTCACTGCTTCTCGTCCGACAATTCCATGGCTATGGACATGTCGGCCGAAGAGGGGTGTTGGCAATGATGAAGGAAAGATTTATAATCCATAGATTAGAAAGGAAGTCTTGATAAAAGTCAAAATTGGCCCGACCATTTACCAGCAGTATTGGCTGAAATCAGAATGACTCCTAGCTCGACTACGGGTTATTCGCCTTTTGAAATTCTAATGGGTAGACCATTCCCCACTCCATGGTGTAGAACTAAAGGTGCCCCAATGGTAAGCGGGGACCTTAATGTCGTAATTGATGAATATGTGTTGAATCTTGTGGACAAATTGAATGGCATCTATGGTGATGTATCTCTGTCTCTTCCTGTTCCCGCAGGAAAACCAACTCATCCTTTCCAACCAGGAGATCAGGTCCTTGTGAAGTCCCTCTTCAAGGCGAGAGTTTTTGATCCACCCTATGGTCCTCCAACTACAGTGATCGCAGTCACCCGGACCGCCGTCCTAACAGAAGATAATCAAGCATGGATACACGCAAGCCGCTTGAAGAAGATGCCATCCCTAACCAAAGCACCACAGATTCCATCGCTGACCGATGTACTATCTACTACTGCTGCTCCCGTTTAATAGCTATGATCTTTGTGATCTTCGTCACATATGCTATATTTTCAGGAACAATGTCTCCAAAGAATTCCCCAAATCATGTTGCTAATAAGATGTATCGTCGTCACAATCTCATTCTTCTTGGGAACTTGATAAATCATTTTATAAAAATTGCAAGAAATCTTTACACATCCCTGAACCGCACAGATTCATGCTGGACCTGCGGTTATGCTCCACATTCCCATAACTATGGTTATCCCTTTTTAGGATCCCCATGGACCGCTGAATCAATTAGTTTAATCATCCGCTCTAAACAAGACCCTGTTGTTGATTTTACTGATGTACAGAAGCAAAGAAGATAAAGTTGCATTTAGCTCGCTCAGTTCAAACTGGAGCCATAGCATATGTTAATCACGCAAATGTGTAGCCACTTCTAGTGTATATCATTCAGATCTGAGAACTAGCGTTAATATGCCTAAAAAAACATGTATTAATTGTTTTGTAAGCCTTTGACACCTGGAGGGCAGGATAGTCCTTCATGCCTGGTGCCCTTGGGGATTTCCTAGCCCCTGTCAATTTAAAGGGAAGGTTTTTTCTCTACTGCTGAAAGGACGTGTTGGGGGTTACAAAATTAAAATTAGTTATTGTTATTTGATTACAATAAAAGAGGGGAATGTTGAAGAATATTTTAATCTTTCTATGAATGCGTATTCTTATATCAAATTGATCCTCAGATAAACTCTTTGTATCTAAGTCTTTTGGGTCAGAGTAGGAAACAGATGTTGAACACCTGCCTCAATCCTTGAAGGATCATCAATTATGGCTTCCAGCATTTATTGAGGAAGGAGACATTAAGTCAACATCTTTGTTTCTTTCTGACAAAGACACTAAGAGTTACCGGCCTAAGCTCTCTTTGATGTAAGGAACTGATCATTGATTAGGTGTAAAAGGATGTTGTAATGTTTTTCACTGTTTAGGGTTAATTTGAATAACATATTGTATCCCAGCTCTTTTGTTTGAAATGGTTTGGAAAACGCGGCAAAAGCTTGGATATTACAGGAGGTCTTTTACTGTGTACTGTGACGTCATTTTCTGTACTTAAGGAGACCATGTGTTTGGTTCTTCAGAGGGCAGTAACTAAAAGACTTAGAACCTATGTTTGGCGTCTGTAGTTATTCCTCTCTCCAGATATCTGCGATTCTCAATCTGTAGTTTTATGTTATCTAAGAAAATAGTAAACACAGCCGGTTGTGAGAAAGAACAGGGACTGACCAACGCCAGAATATAACATCACAACAATAGTGAAGTGCCAAAAACCACTATAATGTCACACTCCACCCGGTGCTATGTATCTATCGGCTGTCTCCCCAAACACCAATCAATGTACACAACAAATTATAGATACAGCGCAGGTCTAGGTAGACTTGCGCTGTATCTCCAAATACATATTTCACTCATTAAAAGGCAAATCAATTTATAACTTTTCTGAATTGCGCTTTTCTTGATGTTTTTGTTGTTATTTTGTCTTTCACTGTTAGAATAAACCTACTATTAAAATTATAGACTGATCATTTCTTTGTCAGTGGGCAATCGTATAAAATCAGCAGGGGATCACATCATTTTCCCCCCTCACTGTATATCACAACATGCTCGTGCCTTGCCTCAGCTCACCTTCGAGCCTTGGTAGGTCTGTATTTGAGATGTTATCTATGTCGATTTATTGAGTGTTTTTAGGCTGATATTTTTTGTCTATTATTGTTTATTCAATGTTAAAGCTTGTTTTGTTTTAGCGGAATGCTCATTTTTCTCTTTCAGTTATAATCTGCTGGCACTTCTTACATAAACTCGCACTCACCCATGAGTTCAAGTGGCTGTACTAATTAATTTTGGATCTAATAAACATTTTAAACCGTCTCAGCAATTTTCTCTTAAACATATTGTGACAGTTTTCATATTGAATTTATATTTTGTTGCTGGAGTCTGCTGATCGAATAAAAGTCTATTGTTTGTTTATCCTCCTGTATTGCATTCCCTCTACACACTGTAAGACTTATAGGGATACTCTAGGGTTAAAACAGGAGCAGAAAGGATGGTGCGGTTACACGATAACCACTTCTGATCCTCTCTACAAACCCTTAGGGCCCTATTACATTCTTCGCGCAAAAATTCACGCGTTTACTGTGTTAAACGTTAACGCGCGTAAATTACCGCTGGTATTACAATCCTCGCGCATTATTTCATCCGTCAAAAAATAACGCGCGTAAAAAAAGACGCGCAAAAATGCGCACGCATTAACGTTGCGCGCAGAAATCGGTGTGCGGACTTTTTTTTCACGCGATTCAGCCAATCAGAATTAAGAACCACAATTATCTCACGTTCAGTTTTTGCGCCTGTCAAAGTCAATCTGAGCATATATGCTGCAGCAATAATAAAAACACGCACAACTTCTCAATTTTATTGTTTGGGTATGTGTAGAATGTGTAACTATACTTTGCTGTATTTTTTTTTCAGGCTGGTGTATTTGGTTTCGGCCAGGACGTTCAGATTTGCCGTTACCACCAGCTTTTAGAAGCCGTTAAAATTATGCGCGCAAACGCTGTGCGTTAAATTTTGCGCATAGATTGTAATACCATCCGCGTACCAGCGCACAAACGTGTTTGCGCTCACAATGTTAAGTATAGGACGTGCGCAGTACAGTAAGCTCGTGCAGCGTTCGCACAGGTTCACCCGCGGTAGACGTATACGTGCGTTTGTTGCACTGACATTGTAATACGACGTTCAGCGCAAATGGTTTTGCCCCTCACATTAATGCGTTTTTGCGCGCGCGCAAACGTTTGCGTGAAGATTGTAATAGGGCCCCTATTGTTTTGATGGTTTAGTTTAATTTTAGATGTAAATCCAGCACCGGGTCCTTCAAGCATGTCAAGCCTTCCAGCTTCTGTTAGACCAGAGCAGTCACATGACCATGGTGCGGCTAGATGTTCGAGTGAGTACACAGCCAATCCAATGGCTTTCAATGCTGAAGCACATTAACAACCATTGGTGGGATCTAGGTCCTGAAATCCCAATCCTAAACTCAGCACTCAGGTTCTGGGTGGGACTAAACCCATGCTCACAAAGGACTGAATCAGCCCTCCGAGATCCCACTGATAGAGGAGAGAGGGAAGGATGTTCAGTTCAATGTGGACCCTCATATTATATTGAATGGCCACAGAGTGTCCCTGTAATTCACATACCCTGGTGAAAAAGGAATGTTTGCAGCAGGGTTTATAGTTTTCCTGCTTTGGGTTTAGACTAGTGGTTCCCAACCCTGGTCCTCTTGTACCCCAAACATGCCAGGGGGGTATTCAGAGAGAACCGAAATGTCACCGACATTTCAGTTCTCTCTCGTTCCTCGCACTTCCCTGCACTTCGAGGAATCAAAGTTCACCACCCTGCGGTGTATTCAGCAATCACCGCAGGGTCCCCGGAGTGCAGGGAAAACCCAACACAAACCCACTGCAAACTCACTGACCACCCACCGAAAACCTGCCAGAACCGCCACAAAACATGTTGGAAAAAGACGTCGAACCGCTGATCACAGCGCAGGGCAGCCACCGGAAAAAGCCGACAAGCTGGGTTGAAAGTGTCAAAATTGAAACGCTGTTTGCACGAAAACTACTGAACGAAAATGTCTGGAATTTACATATAAGATCCTATGAATGATAATAAAAAGGGCTGTTACAGAAAAACGAAAAAACACTTTTAAAAAAAAAGAAAAAAATTGCCGAAAAAATCCCAAATATGACTAAAAGATCTAAAACAATCAATAAATAAAGAGACTTTTTACAGCAGATTAAAATAATAAACGGTTTGTTAGATATTGACTTAAAACAGGAATATTTTTAACATTGAAGCCTATGGGATTCGCTTGAATAAACCAACAGCAGGGCACTTCGGCAGCTTTTCTCTGCTGTTCAGTCTCTGAATAGATTAACCATTGCTTCTCTATTGGGGATTTCACTGCCTTTGAACAGGCACCGTACTGGCTGGCAGTTTGCCAAAAGTTGGCGAACTGCCTTCTCTCTGAATAGCTGAATGGCCCCGAAATGTCACCGTACGGGTAATTCACTGTTCGGTGATATTTCGGGGCCAGCTCGGCTCTCTCTGAATAACCCCTCAGGTTTGCCAGACATCTGAAGCACAGGTGATAAGATTTGCTGCTCAGTGATTGCAGGATTCAGTCTGATTTCCTCAAAGGAATACTTAAAATCTGTCCAGTTGGGACGACTTGAGGACCAGGGTTGGAACCACTGGTGTAGACTGTATATATTTGTATGTATTCTACAACTTAATCATTGAGTTTCCTGCACTAAGCCCCAGCCAATGTTTGGGAAGATGATAACATTTTTCATGTGCTCTTTCTGGATGTCCCTGCTGGTAAGAAGAAGGGACAGACACAGTAACGAGTTGGGTCTCATGTTTGAAACCTGGTTTCTCAGAAACCAGCAGGGTTATTCAAAGAGATCCGAATTGTGGCCGGAAGGCAATCGAACAGTGAAATTCAGCATACGGTTACCTTTCCTGGCCATTCGGCTATTCAGAGAGCAGGCAGTTCGCCAAATGTTTGCGAATTGCCTGCACATACGTTGCCTGTTCGAGGGCAGTGAATCCCCATACAGAAGCAATGCTTCGGCTATTCAGAGAACAAAAACCAGCAGTGAAAAGTTGCCGAATTGCCCTGCTGTTCGGTGGTTTCATTCGACAAGTTAATTCAGGAGAATCCCATAGGCTTCAATGTTAAAAATATTCCCGTTTTAATTCAATATCTAATAAACCGTTTATTATAATATTCTGCAGTATAAAGTCTCTTTATTCATAGATTTTTTTAGGATCTTTTAGGCATTTTTCGGGATTTTTTTGCAAAAATAGTTTTTCCGTTTTTTTAAATCTTTTTTCTGTAACAGCCCTTTTTATTATCATTCATCAGATTTTATATGTAAATTCCAGACATTTTTGTTCTGTAGTTTCTTTACAAACAGCATTTCACTTTTCAAACATTCAAGCAAACTGTTTGTTTGTTTTTTCACCTCATTCGCCTGTGTGTCAGCTTTTACCGGCGGCTGCTCGGATTTCTCCGACGTGTTCGGTGGGGTTAATCCAGCTGTTTTACGGGTTTTAGTGAGTGTTCGGTGGGTTTTGCGGTGAGTGTTCAGCTGGTTTGCGGTGGGTTTTCCTTGCACTTCGGGGACCCTGAGGTGCTTGCTGAATACACCGCAGGGTCGCCGAAATAGGATCGCCAAATCACACCGAATTGAAGCGAACGAAAAATCACCAAACGTACAGTGACTTTTCGATTCTCTTTGAATCACCCTGTAAAGGTGTTTTATCTATTATTTTAGATTAACGATTCCTCACAATTAATTTCCAGTAAAAAAAAAATGTGTTTTTAGACATATACCTGATTCATATAAAGAAAATAAGTTAGATGTGTTTCCTTCAGCTACATTATTAGAGATGGTCAATTCCAGATCCAAAGGCCATTAATTATTTACAGGGTAATTCAAAGAGATCCGAATTGCTTGAGAAAGGTAACCCAACGCTGAAAATCAGCGTTCGGTTACCTTTCTTGGCCATTCGGCTATCCAGAGAGCAGGCAATTCGCCAAATTCTGTCGAATTGCCTGAACATACGGTGCCTGTTCGGTGCCTGTTTGAGGGCAGTGAAATCCCCATGAAAAAGCACTGCTTCGGCTATTCAGAGAACACAAACCAGCAGTGAAAGGTTCCCGAAATGCCCTGCCATTCGGTGGTTTAATTCGGCACGTTTATTCAGGAGAATCCCATAGGCTTCAATGTTAAAAATATTCCCGTTTTAATTCAATATCTAATAAACCGTTTATTATAATATTCTGCAGTAAAGAGTCTCTTTATTTATCGATTTTTTTAGGATATTTTAAGCATTTTTCTGAATTTTGTTTTTTTAACCCTTTCGCTGCTGAGGCTTTTCCCGCCCCTGTGCTGAGGTCATTTTTTACCTGTTTTGCGCATCATGTTTAAACGTGTTTTAAAGGCTTATTTTAGTATATGACATCGACATATTATATATCGTTCTTTCCGTCAGACTCGGTAGATTCATAATATGTCATTATTATATGTATACGTTATGTCATGTTTGTATATTATAACAAAAAATGCAATAAAATATGTATTTTCAATAATTTACAGCGTGTAAAGTGTTTTTTTCCACATTTTAACATGCGAGCAATTGCGGATATATTTTGTATGGGGTGCGCTTGTTAAAAAAATTAGAGATGGGGTCTCGTTACATTTTTTTTTGGGGAAAATGACACCATTTTTAACAAACGCACCGCATACAAAAATCGTTAATGCAGCATCATTGTTCACATTATAATTGAAATGGGAACAATATTGCTGCATTAACAAAACAAAAAAAAAAAAAAAAAAGTGTTTATTTTTTTTTTATTATTTTTTTTTTTTTAATTTTTTTTTATTTTTATTTTTCTTTTTTTTTTTTTTTTACAATTTTTTTTACTTTCATGTTTGGTATCGTTGGAACGGCCATGCTCTGGCCGATCCAACGATATCAAAATTTAACCCCTAACTGCCACGGATCGGGAGATAGGGAGTTCATTGGAACTCCCTATCTCCACACTTCGTGGCAGTTAGGGGTTAATGCTAGGACTGGCGTCATCGTGCTGCGCACGATGACGCCAGTCCTCTGGGGGAGTTCCCGGAAGCTTGGCCGACATCCAAGATGTCGGCCAGCTCCCGGGAAGCATCGCAAATCGGCGCTTTTCAGCGCCGATTTGCGATCCAGCTCCCCAGGGGTTAATGCCAGGCATCATTTGGAAGGGCAGGCTGTGCCCTTCCAAATGATGCCTGGGTTAAGCCCCTGTGAGCCGCCGATCGGGAGGGAGAGAGGTCCGAAGGACCTCCCCCCTCCCTTTCAGGCGCCTCCTCCGCACATGCGGGGGGGGCGCCTGAATTATGTGTCATCGCGGGGGCGCGATGACACATAATAATGGCGGCCACTGCTCCGGATGCCGGGCTGACATCCAGGATGTCAGCCCGCACCGGAGGGGCCAGCGATCGGCCGGTACCCGGCCGAACGCTGACCCCAATGCGAGGACGCGCTCAGCGCGTCCTCCGCATACCAGGGGGAATGCTGAGGACGCGCTGAGCGCGTCCTTAGCATTCAAGTGGTTAAAAGTCCGATTTTTTTTTTTTTTTTTTTAAGTTTACTTATTTATTCTGTAACAGCCCTTTTTATTATCATTCCCTGGACCTCATATGCAAATTTCAGACATTTTCGCTCAGTAGTTTCTTTGCAAACAGCGTTTCACTTTTCAAACATTAAAGCAAACTGTTTTTCTAATTTATTCACGTCACAAGTCTGCGGTGTCGGCTTTTTCCGGCGGCTTCGCTGCGTGTGATCGGCTCCTGCTTGGGTTTTTCCGTGGTTTTCGGCAGGTTAATCCAGATGTTTTTGTGGGTTTTCGGCGTGCATTCGCTGGGTTTTGCGGTTAGTTTTCGTCGGGTTTGCGGCAGCTTTTCCCTGCAATTCGGGGGCCCTGTGGTGCTTGCTGAATACACCGCAGGGTCGCCGAAATGGGATCGGCAAAAGGAACCGAATTGAAGAGAACGAAGAGTCACCGAACGTGCGGTGACTTTTCGAATCTCTTTGAATAACCCTGTTAGTGTTTAGAGCTCTTTTTCGTTGTTGCGTTTCATAATATCTGTGTAGTGGGTAATGTGTTAGTAATCGAGCTCTTCATCTTCCTCCATACAAGAAAAGCTCAAATTATTAACAGCTTTTTGCAGCTTTTGCGGCTTCGACAAACTTCCAGAATATTTTCTATTGTTCTGATTGACTTTTTTGAAGTGCTTGGTGTATGGAAAAAAAAAAAGCCCAGAATTCTCTTTGTCATTGCTAATTTTAAATAAAATAATGAGTTCCATGATGTGATCTATAACATTTTCCTCATTTGGTTTCGGATTTGTTCTACGGCTTTGTTGACGAAAAACATTTTGAGGTCTAAATATCATCTGTGTTTCTTATTATCAGTCTTCAAGATGTTTTCTATTTCTTGTTGCGTTGTTATTCCTTATTAAGAAGAAAGGCAAAAACACAAAAGGGGCACGATTCCAAGTCTGGTGTAAACTTACCAGAGCCATTAAAATCTATCTAGTTGGTAAGTTTACCAGATCTCTGGTTACTTTACACCAGGCTTGAAATCCAACCCAAAATCTGACGCTTCAGGCTAGGGTCAGACGAACGCATTTTTCACGTTGCCCGTGAAAAAGTACGGTCGAACGAACGTACGTAGTTTTTCATGGAATACGCGATAGCGGTCATACGATTCGCTTCTTCGTCCGTGATTTTGTACGGATCCTCAATAAAACACTTTTTGAGTCTGGACGTTATGTTAGCCGGACATTAGCAGCGTCTGACGTCTCCTAATCACACACACACGCCGCTATGCGGCCGCAGCGCACTCTGTACGTCAGTAGTAGCGGTTTGACGTTCTCGAAAAAATGCGTTCGTTGGCCACTTGCGTTGCGCGGACGAACTTTCGTGCGGCCGTTCGTCGTATGTTCCCCGGCATTGGACGTCATTTGCTGCTAGTACGGCCGTGATTTCGTGCGGCTAAACGCACGTGAAAAATGCGCTAGTCTGACCCTAGCCTCAATGTAGATATTACCAAGACCTGCCATTTTTTTTTTTACCTTTACAGGACTGGGAAACCAAGCTAAGCTCACTACCTTTTCTTTATTAAAGGGATACTGTATTAAAACAGAGTTCCATCTTTTTGCCCTTAAATATTTGGGCAGATGTTGCTGGCAGCCTCTACCCATAATTTTTTTTTTCTCTTTTTTTTTTTTGACTCCCCTTTTCTCCCTCAGCGCACACAGCGCCTCCTCTTCAGCTCAGTGACTCCCGAACCCGGAAGTCCCTGCAGCTAATGCAATTTGCGCTTCTACGCAGGCTGCATTGCGCAGTAACCCCAAATTGTGCACCGCTATGGATTTGCACACTTTTTTACATATGTGAATTCTGTAGCGCCTGCGCTGTAGGTTGGATTGGAGCTGCACGCATGCGCGGATCTGATCCATAGCTGCCTCTCTGAGACGGCTCAGTACAGCGGGGTGGTCTCAGAAAGGGCAATGTTGACATGCGCTCTGCTTGCTGATGTCACTACTAACCGATTCAGGAAGTTAAAAGATCCTGGCTGCTGGTGACGTTGAGTGGGGTGGAGGAAACTCTTCCACTTCATCCTGCGATTCTGCCAGATCGGCGGAACTGGGGAGGAGGGCACTCCTCAAGTCCTGACCACTTTACTCATCCTGACCACTTTATTGTTTTAGAATGTCCCTTTAAGAAGTAGAAATTCCCAAACGTCAGTTACCTATGGACAGTGACTTAAATAAATAATTTAGTGCGTTTTGGACAGCTATTTATCGTGTTATTGTTTTGTGTTAGTTGTATTTTCATTGTATGAAATTATAGATAGAACCTTTGTAGCGCATCAAAAATAGATTTAAAGGTAGACTTCAACAAAGAGGTATATCAAACATAGTGCTTCAGTCTTAAGGTGACAAATATTCAATCAATGTACACATATAAAAGTGCAATGTGCCATAGAAGACAGTAAAGTGCAACAATATATAAAATTCCAGCAGTGCGATGGGTATAAGAGAGTCTATAAAGTGCAACAGTGTCCGAATGTGCAAAATGTGCAAATTCAATGATATCCAATACAACAGTATGAATACCAGTGGGAAAATTCCTTAAAATTTACTTCTCTTTATGTTCAAGCGATGCACAAATATAGTCCTCCTTTCTTGGTCTGTGTATCTCTTGCCGTCTCTCAATAGTGGAGAGGATAGCCAGAAAGGAGAAAAAAGTGAGAGAAAGGAAAAAAAATAAAAAAAATAAAAATTGGAGGGGAGAGAAAAAATGAAGAAATAATCGTGCAGAAAATCCCAATTAAATATGGCAAATGAATTACTCGTAGGAATATGGAAACTCACATTTATAAGAGCCCAAAAAATCCCTGGCTCTAGGTTTAGGAGCTTCCAGCCATATAGAGGGTGGCGTATCCCTTCTTAAATCTTCAACTCTGGTTGCGATGGCTACAATAGGATAATAGACAGCGCTCCCATAGTATATTACCGTATGATGATAAAAAAGAGGTGATAATGTATTGCACTCACTAGATATGGAGCCTCTTCCACACAGGCTCACTCAATACAGCGTCAGGTACACTATGGTGGATACCCAGAACCTCTTCTCAACCGTCTGAGGGCCAGATATCAGGAGCTTCCAAGCGGTGGCAAGTATATATCCAAGGAGAATAGTCAATAGAATATAAACCATATAAAATTTATTAAAAAATTAATTGCATATTAAAAAATGGACAGATGCGTTACCGAGACGCGTTTCGGCATTAACAGCCTTCCTCAGTCGGTATATTTAGGTGCACTATTGTCCAAAAAATCTCCAAACAGGAGCAAAAGGAAAAAAAATCCTCTTTTATTGTCCTTTCATGGGATTATGTGAACCACATGAACAACAAAAGACTTCCTGCTTCCTGTTGTGTGACCTCTGTGATTTCATATCCGGTTCATTACCCAGAGGTGCTTTGCAGTAATCACCTGACAGAGTAAACACAAAAAAAAATAAAAAAATAAAAAAAATCTATACTTTCATTGTAGATTTATTAAAGGATATGCACCCCCATGTCCCCTCTTTTATGTGAGGATCCACAGGGAATTAATATATTTATTGCTCCAGGTTTTATTTTGTTTTTTGCTATTTGCCATTATAAAATATTACTTCTGCATTATTAATGGAGGATTTCCATAATTTATTGTTTATTGGATATGAATAATATGTAGACATGTGCATTCTTTAATGTATGAATTGATTTTCAGACAAAATATCAACATTTCTGCGATTTGGGAGCATCTGAAATTCCAAATCACCAAAATTCCAAATGACTACCTGAAATACTATCCCTTACCCTAATACAAACATAAATAGTAATACTTTCTAATCCACCTCACCCGCCGCTCTGTCTCTGCCGCTCCCCTCTGCGAGTCCCTTCACTGGCTCCCCATCCACTGCAGAATTAAGTTCAAAATCCTTATCCTTACCTACAAAACCCTCACTAACTCAGCTCCCCACTACCTGTCCTCACTAATCACCAAATACACCCCAGCCCGCTCCCTAAGGTCAAACAGTGACCTGCCCCTAGCTTCTCCCCGCATCACCTCTTCCCATGTTAGACTGCAGGACTTCTCACGCGCAGCCCCCACTCTCTGGAACGCTCTCCCTCGTACTGTCAGACTTTCCCCTAACTTCTCTTCCTTCAAACGCTCCCTTAAAACGTTCCTATTTAGGGAAGCCTACCACCCAACTCACTGACGCAACCATCAATTATTCTCACCTTGCAGTCCTCTCCTCCTGTTTCCAACCCCAACCCTCCTAGATTGTGAGTTCCTACGGGAATAGGGCCCTCATCTCCTCCTGTACTGTTTGTCAAATGTTGTTCATTGTATTGTATTGTAACCCTGTCTATACTGTGCCTATTGTACAGCGCTGCGGAATATACTGGCGCTTTATAAATAAAGAATAATAATAATAATAATAATAGTAACTGTAAGCTAAATAGTAGCCCTAACAGTATCCCTAACACAAATAGAACGAGTAAACCTAACACAAATAGAACGAGTAAACCTAGCAGTAACCCTAACACAAATAGAACGAGTAAACCTAACACAAATAGAACGAGTAAACCTAGCAGTAACCCTAACACAAATAGAACGAGTAAACCTAACACAAATAGAATGAGTAAACCTAACACAAAATAGAACGAGTAAACCTAAGCAGTAACCCTAACACAAATAGAACGAGTAAACCTAACACAAAATAGAACGAGTAAACCTAGCAGTAACCCTAACACAAAATAGAACGAGTAAACCTAACACAAAATAGAACGAGTAAACCTAACAGTAACCCTAACACAAATTGAACGAGTAAACCTAACACAAATAGAACGAGTAAGCCTAACTGTAACCCTAACACAAATAGAACGGGTAAACCTAGCAGTAACCCTAACACAAATAGAACGAGTAAACCTAACACAAATAGAACGAGTAAACCTAGCAGTAACCCTAACACAAATAGAACGAGTAAACCTAACACAAATAGAACGAGTAAACCTAACAGTAACCGTAACACAAATAGAACGAGTAAACCTAACACAAATAGAACGAGTAAACCTAACAGTAACCCTAACACAAATAGAACGAGTAAACCTAACAGTAACCCTAACACAAATAGAACGAGTAAACCTAACACAAATAGAACGAGTAAACCTAACAGTAACCTAACACAAATAGAACGAGTAAACCTAACAGTAACCCTAAAACAAATAGAACGAGTAAACCTAACACAAATAGAACGAGTAAACCTACACAAATAGAACGAGTAAACCTAACAGTAACCCTAACACAAATAGAACGAGTAAACCTAACACAGATATAACGAGTAATCCTAACAGTAACCCTAACACAAATAGAACGAGTAAACCTAACATAAATAGAACGAGTAAACCTAACACAAATTGAACGAGTAAACCTAACAGTAACCCTAACACAAATAGAACGAGTAAACCTAACAGTAACCCTAACACAAATAGAACGAGTAAACCTAACACAAATAGAACGAGTAAACCTAGCAGTAACCCTAACACAAATAGAACGAGTAAACCTAACACAAATAGAATGAGTAAACCTAACACAAATAGAACGAGTAAACCTAGCAGTAACCCTAACACAAATAGAACGAGTAAACCTAACACAAATAGAACGAGTAAACCTAGCAGTAACCCTAACACAAATAGAACGAGTAAACCTAACACAAATAGAACGAGTAAACCTAACAGTAACCCTAACACAAATTGAACGAGTAAACCTAACACAAATAGAACGAGTAAGCCTAACTGTAACCCTAACACAAATAGAACGGGTAAACCTAGCAGTAACCCTAACACAAATAGAACGAGTAAACCTAACACAAATAGAACGAGTAAACCTAGCAGTAACCCTAACACAAATAGAACGAGTAAACCTAACACAAATAGAACGAGTAAACCTAACAGTAACCGTAACACAAATAGAACGAGTAAACCTAACACAAATAGAACGAGTAAACCTAACAGTAACCCTAACACAAATAGAACGAGTAAACCTAACAGTAACCCTAACACAAATAGAACGAGTAAACCTAACACAAATAGAACGAGTAAACCTAACAGTAACCCTAACACAAATAGAACGAGTAAACCTAACAGTAACCCTAACACAAATAGAACGAGTAAACCTAACACAAATAGAACGAGTAAACCTAACACAAATAGAACGAGTAAACCTAACAGTAACCCTAACACAAATAGAACGAGTAAACCTAACACAGATATAACGAGTAATCCTAACAGTAACCCTAACACAAATAGAACGAGTAAACCTAACATAAATAGAACGAGTAAACCTAACACAAATTGAACGAGTAAACCTAACAGTAACCCTAACACAAATAGAACGAGTAAACCTAACAGTAACCCTAACACAAATAGAACGAGTAAACCTAACAGTAACCCTAACACAAATAGAACGAGTAAACCTAACAGTAACCCTAACACAAATAGAACGAATAAACCTAACAGTAACCCTAACACAAATAGAATGAGTAAACCTAACAGTAACCCTAAAACAAATAGAACGAGTAAACCTAACACAAAAAGAACGAGTAAGCCTGACAGTAACCCTAACACAAATAGAACGAGTAAGCCTAACAGTAACCCTAACACAAATAGAACGAGTAAACCTAACAGTAACCCTAACACAAATAGAACGAGTAAGCCTAACAGTAACATTAACACAAATAGAACGAGTAAACCTAACACAAATAGAACGAGTAAACCTAACAGTAACCCTAACACAAATAGAACGAGTAAGCCTAACAGTAATATTAACACAAATAGAACGAGTAAACCTAACAGTAACCCTAACAGTAGCCCTAACACAAATAGAACGAGTAAACCTAACAGTAGCCCTAACAGTAATCCTAACACAAATAGAACGAGTAAACCTAACAGTAACCCTAACACAAATAGAACAAGTAAACCTAACAGTAACCCTAACACAAATAGAACGAGTAAACCTAACAGTAACCCTAACACAAATAGAACGAGTAAACCTAACAGTAACCCTAACACAAATAGGGCTACTGTTAGGTTTACTCGTTCTATTTGTGTTAGGGCTACTGTTAGGTTTACTCGTTCTATTTCTGTTAGGGCTACTGTTAGGGTAGAACGAGTAAACCTAACACAAATAGAATGAGTAAACCTAACAGTAACCCTAACACAAATAGAACGAGTAAACCTAACAGTAACCCTAACCCTCTTAACAAACAACCCTAAAAGTAATTCTAACCATATCCCTAATACAAACAGTAGCCCTAACACTAACCCTAACACAAACAGAACCAGTAACCCTAACACTAACCCTAACACAAACAGAACCAGTAACCCTAACACTAACCCTAACCTTAGAAGTAACCCTAGCCATGACCCTAACCCTAATGCTAACCCTAATTAGCATCTGGGAACCGTGTAGAGAGTGGTATAGAGGGTAGTTTAAATGGTTGAGGTTTTAAGGAGATAAAAAGGGGATTTAAGGAGGTTACAGTACAATACAGGTACGCCTTGCTGACAGGTGCCGTCGTGAGGCACAGATTGCGTCCCGTCCCGCCCCACAGCAGATGTGTCGGCGCAAGTAGGCTGCGGGGAGGGGCCAAGGCGGCCCCATTGAAGACAGCGGGGCGTACCCCTACTCCCAGTATCTTGAAAGCTCTCCCGCTGCCAGGACGGCAAAGTATGTCCTGCGGGGGTAAGGGGTTAATAAATAATAAAAACGCAGAATATTTTTTACATTGAAACCAATGGGATTCACCTGATTAAACCTGCCGAATGAAACCACCGAAATTCAAGGCATTTCACTGACATTTCACTGCTGTTCTGTGTTCTTTGAATAGATTAACCACTGCTTCTCTATGGGGATTTCACTGCCGCCGAATTGCACCATATTTCACTGGCAATTCGCCAATACTTGGCGAACTGCCAAGTTTTTGAATAGCCGAATTGACACGAAATTGCACCATAGGGGGAAATTCTTCCCTGTTCGGTGCAATTTCGGGGCCAGATCGTCTCTCTCTGAATAACCCTGTAAGTATTTTAATAGTACGCCATAACACGTTTGAAGGTCAACTCAAATGCTACACCCGGAACAATAACGGAATGATCAATTACGCCAGGACGCAAATTACATAAATTATTACAATCTATTAAGCTTTGCCTATACAATAACCAAAAACGGAGGTTATTGGAATTACACTTGATTAATTTAATATGAAAGACTCATTTATGTGTCAATCTTTTAGTAATAAACTTCACTTTGACATCCTAGTAATTGCGAATTAATAGCAAAAATCTCACAACCGCCGGCTCGGAATATTATTCATCGTCACTTACGCATGCTTAGCTATTGAATTAGCGAGAAATGTATCCGCTTTCTGAAGAATTTAACATAATCTTTATAAAAATAAAGAGATTAGAATGACACATTATTATGTCAACAATGAATGTCTAGTGGCTGGTTTTACTTCTGTATCATATAATAAGGATTAAAAAATAAAAGTAGGAAGAGCCCGAACCAGATATTCTTTAATAAAACAGAACATTCCGAGGGTTGCTTGTGTTTTGATCATTAAATCACTCAGGAGCCTTAGTTACAGTATTGAATGTTCCAGAGAAGTGTGCATAGATTACCGTATAATGTGATAGACGTATATCCTTCAGCTTTCAATGTACTAGGGGGAAATAACTTATGTTTAGCATTGCTTGGAGCTCATTACAAAGGATTTAGAAAATCATTACAATATTGATTCTGGTTTTCTTTATACAACATCAGATGATATTAACAAAATTTAAAGCAGATTTATACGCTTTACAGGAAGCATTCCGATGCTCAACTTTATGAAAGTTTATGAGACATTTGGAAAGTACGAATCGAATATAAACGTACCGAATGAAAAACGAGCTAGATTGTGACGGGGAGCGGAGGAAGGGGGAGACGCGCATTAAAGATACATTTAACAATCGTGATTAAGAGATCTGTCGTGGTCTCGTCTTCATATTCCGAAATATTGCGGATCGTTATAATTACCTACCCGGCATTATATGAGCTGCATAAGAACGAGCGAACGCGCGGCACGGAATAACAAACAGCGAAAATCAATAAGAAATAACAAGCAAGCAGAAGCAGCCGCTACAATACAAATTCACGTAGTATTGTTTTCTTAAATATGGATTTATAATGTATCGTTATTTTCCATATTTATCTTATTATATATTATATACACAATATGGCACCAGTATGGGGACACACCACTTACCGTAGATACTGGAGTATATACCACGAGATTTTTGAGAATAAAATGAGCATAAAAGTTGGAAGGCTCGCGGTATACTCGAGACATCCGCAAAAAATCTGTAAAGAAAAAAATAATTGCATTAGGGTATCGTACAGTCTGCGCCGCTAGCCGTCCTTGTAGCATCTAAAGCGGGTGGAGAGTTTGGCGTGTGTGTACGGATCGGTGTCAGGCTGCCTCGGGCTGTGAGGGGGACGTGGAGGCGGCGGGAGGAGGTGGCAGCAGACACATTGGTGGCTGGGCTGTGCGGACACGGTGAAACATGTACGGTCGTAGCTAGAGACTTTTCCCGCATGGTGTGACTAGGGACTGGAGGCCATGGAGCTAGGAGCCTGGCCAGAGCTGATCAGGATGGAAGTGCTTCGTGTGTGGTCCAGGGAGGAGGAAACGCCGGAGGTCTAGGAGATTGGGCAAATCGGCCACTGGGCCTGGAGAGCCGAGCCATGTATCACTGGGACAACCACAACCCGGATCTGGCGGAAAGAGAGCCTGGAGCCCCAAACTACAGTGTCCAGAGACCACCTCTCATACCTGGGGAACCTCAGCCAGGACCCGGGGAACCCCTGCCAGGAGGTGTTTCAGTATGCATGCTTTGTAGTGCTGAGCACACTACCGTCAAAGTTGGAGGAATGTCCACTCTCACGGACGTTCCTTCCGCTCTAAGTACGCTCGTCTGACCCCGGCATTGATTTTAATTACACGAACGCACTTGAGAGCGAAAGGATCATCCGTGACAGTGGAAGTTCCTTCCACTCTGACGCACATGTGACCATCTCGCTGAGCACAGTTAGAGCACTCAGTGCAAGAAAGCTCAATCGACTTTTGCCTCTCGCGTGATATTCGAGGCTTGAGGTTCTCGCGTCTCAACAATAAACTCCCTATCCATCGCGTTATACTCGAGTCGGGCTATACTCTAGCATCTACTGTACATACTGAATTCAGGTCTTTCAATCAGAGCCATTGCCACAGGTGTATAAAATCTCACCCCTAGACAAGCAGTCTGCATTTACAATCGTGATGATTTAGTGCAGTGGTTCCCAAACGCAGTCCTCAAGTACCCATAACAGGTCAGGTTTGCCAGATATCTGAAGCACAGCACAGGGGATATGATTTGCTGTTCAGTGATTGCTGCATTTCCCCACGGTGATCCTTAAAACCTGGCCTATTAGGGGGTACTTGACGACTGCGGTTGGGAACCATTGATTTCGAGTATTATTCAGAAATCACTGAAATTTCGGTGCTTTCTCATTTGGCGCACTTTGGTGCGCTTCGGGGATTTCAGTTCGGGACCCTGCAGGGAATTCAGTATTCGACGCAGGGTCCCCGAGGTGCGCCGAACGGGAGCCACCGAAGATCGCCAAACTCCGCCGATCAGCCGGCTGAACACTGACAAACACTGCTGTGCTGGTAAAGGAGAAAAAAAAACACAACTTTGCTATTCTTTAAATGGCGTTTAAGACAATAAAAATGCATGAAAATGTGTGGAAGTAAAAAAAAAGGTCCTATAAAAAATAATAAAATGGTCTGTTACAGAATAAAAAAAAGCCTTTAAAAAAAATCGGGAATCAAAAAATACATAAAAATACCCCAAAAATTCAAAAAATCCATGCAAATGAAAAGAATAAGCGGTTGAAAAAAAATTCAAATAAAAACAATAATGTTTTTGTTACATTGAATCCTATGGGATTCGCCTGTTTAAACCTGTCGAACTGAACCACCGAAAATCAGGGCATTTCGTCAACATTTCGGTGCAGTTCAGCATTCTCTGAATAGATTAACCATTACTTTTCTATCACTTCCGCCGAAGGTTGCCTTATTGCGGCAATCTGCGACGAACTACACCGTTTTTTGCTGTCAATTCGCTAGTATTTGGTGAATTGACAGCTCTCTTAGTAGCTGAACTGCAGCGAAATTGCACCGCATGGTGATATTCACCGGTCGGTGCAATTCAGTGTCAAATTCGGCGCTTATGGAAGATCTGAAAGGTATTTTAATATGATAGGTAGTGTGAATCCACCCCCCCCCATTATAAGTGTCAAACCCTGCAAGTCTTTTACTTGCATAGGATGTTAGCCTGTGGAATTTAGCCATTTCCTTTGTGTGCAGGAAGGGGTGTGTGAAAAATGTATGCTAGAAAAAGCCATCTCTGAATCAATATAGTAATTTTTGGCTCACTGTTGGTTAAACTCTGACGTAGAAATGTATCTGTATGCTGATTGGCTATAAGTTCTTTGAAATCTAATAAAAGATCTGTCTAAGGAAGGATATTTCAGACAGGACTGACGCTACATTGCTTTGTGGCTGATTTTGTTGTCTCTCATCATGGTGATGCGCCGCGCCCAGTTTTCAACTTTGATATATGAGAAGAAACTAGAAAAGGTTTATTGAAATTTCATAAATGGTAATTATTATAGGGAGTTTGTTTTGTTTGCTTTAAATCCAAATTTATCAGTTGTTGTCTGAAGTGGGATTTGCCATTCAGATGTTATTTATATTTAAGTGTATCTTTACATTTGAATATATCCTTACATTTGCTTGTTCAGATTTTGCGAACTTGCCTCCAGGTTTGGTTTTTTGTTTATTTTCCCTGACGTTAAAGCTATGGTTCAGAGCTTGTTGATTTTTTTTTAATTTTTTTTTTTTTTTTGGTGCAAGGTTGGACTCTTTGTCTTGATTTGTTTTTTGTCATTTTATGTATTGTAGTAAAGGAAAATCGTTTGAGGACCTCACGTGTGTTTGAACTCGCCCGCTGCGTTGAGTATTTGTATATGCTGGAAATTGAACTCATAAAAAAAGAAAAGAGATGTTTCTAGTTGTTTTGTCTCCGTTCTGTGTCTATCTTGTACTTCAATTCTGGTGTTTCTGGGTCGTCCATATCTTGTAATTGTGAGAATTTTATTTTAACTGATTGGATTTTCTTCTTGTATATCAACTGATTTAATCTCCCATTGAGAGACAGTTTTTTTTTCCTCTTAATTTTTTATTTTTTATTTTCTTGCGCGCTGCTGCCATTTTTATTTTTTATTTTGTTTATGGCCATTGATTGCGTCTGCTTATTTAAATGTTTGTCTTTACTAACTATTAATATATGTGTTTATCTTTGATGTTTTGTATTTCGTAGTTTTGATATTATGTTTTTTATATGTAATTTATGTATAGGGACTGCTTTTCGTAAACCAGGTTTCTTTGTTTCTGTGTCATTACTGCCTTGCTTCGTGTATAAAAAAAAAGAAGGGGCACAGGAAATGGAGAAGACAATAGGGCTTTACTTTTACAGTGACTTTCAAAAGCGCCTGCTAACTTTTTTTCTTATACATTCATTCTTTCTCTTTGTTCTTTTTTTATTTAATTAAAAGAAACTCTTTATTTGTAATGTATAATGTTATTATGTGTTTGTATAAGGACTTTTTTCTTTGAATGCTAGTAGTCTTTTAGCAGTGCAAGTTGGAGAATGGAATATGTAGTTATTTTTGTTGTTCTGTGAGTATTTGGGATAATTTAACAGTATATACAAATGGCATGTGTCTAATGCTTTGAATGACTGTAGTAGCAGTTGAATTCTGGAGCTGTTAGTGCTTTATAAAACTGTAACTGTTGTGGAATTGGGCGCGGTTTGAGTGCTTCGGCGAGCGTACAGTAGTGGAACAGAAGAAAGTAATTATGGGAGCTTTATTTACTGTAAATGGATTATAAATTGATGTATGATATATATATAAAAAAAGTAGTGTATCAAGGTGATGGGCTCAAAGTTGTACATTTTCCCAAGAGAGGCGTGGTCGGTTATTTTCCTCTGGTCTTCGTTTGAGTCCAGCACTAAGGGATTGACCGCACCTTAATATAGGTTATATATTTTGCCAAAATGGCTGACTGAGATCATTTACAGTTTTGTAACTTATATATATGTAGGTTCATGTTTAGTTGTTTGGAATCTAAGAGGAGAAAGTGATATAAAGCTGAAGGATTTGAGTGAAAGTTTAAAGGAAAGCGCCTACAGGTTTAGTAGCGCTGTACAAAGGAATTTAGGCAGATTTCAAATAAGAGAAGGTGTTTTTTGGGTTTTATTTTAGTTGACTAAGGGAGATGGAAGGTTGTAGTTTGGTATCTGAGTATTGTTTGATTTGTTTTCTTTTTCTGCAGTGGTAGCCAGATGTCTAGTATTATTTTTTTTTTTTTTTGCTGTCTGATGTTTTTGTCTTTTGGGTGTGAAGTGCAATAGCGTATAACTTTGCCTCTATTGCATATTCTTGGAGGGAATAAAACAGGTTGTAAAATAGCTGCACAGACACCTCACGTTTGAATGTTTGTTTTTAACCAATATCCTTAATAAAGATTATTGATGTTTATTAAGAATCTTTTTCTCTGAGTTTCCTCTGAGAACTTTGTGCTAATTAACGCGTCAAGTTTTAAACATGCCCTTCTATACTTTCTTTCCCAGTTCATGATATTTTTGTTGTGTTTTCTTTATTTGAATTGAAGTTCACATTCTTTTCCTAGTCTCCTCCATGTTGTCTCACTCATGACCCCTCCTCTCCTCCGTGTTGTCTCTCTCATGACCCATCCTCTCCTCCGTGTTGTCTCACTCATGACCACTCCTTTTCTTTGTGTCCAAAAAATGTGTTGCATTGTTTTTCTCCATTTTAAAAGTATTTTAACCATATGAATTTTAAAGTTTTTGACAGGTTAATAATACATTTTTTTCCCAAGTTTTTACTTTAGGTGAACATTACCCATGCATGCCAACTTTGCTCAAGCTAGATGGAAGATTATGCGATACCAATATTGATAAAGATGTTGGAATTGAAGGAAATTTACTCAAACACATTATCATTTCACATTGCAATGTTACATCAACCGGATAATAAGGAATTATCAGACACCAGGCAATAAAACAATCTGATTATCGACAACTCATCAATAAATCATGCTATTTGTAGAAGATCATTGATTTGGAAATACAACTTAAGACATGTCAGTTTTACAAAACTGTTATTTTCAACCAATAAGACAGAAGACAAAGAAAGAAGATAATGTATTTTTATATTCTGATGTCGTCTAAGTGATAATTATTTTGTGTCTTTTATTATTTTATATTTTGTTATTTTTGTTGTTTAGTTACAATCAATATTGTTCAAAATTCCCTGACACATTTAGGATTATTGAAGATCACATCCAATTAAAATTAGAGTTCATTAATGTTTTTAGGAACATATAATTTAATGCATTTGCATGAATACATTTCAGGACATATATAGTGGTAAATGGGAAGTTTTAATTCGATAAAATTAATGCGGTTTTTATTTTATGTTTTATTTCATTTGAGGATTGGTGTGTTTTATAAACGCCAGGTTTGTTTCAACACACCGAACAAGACTGAATAGGATAGTAATTACAAAAAAAAAAAAAAGAAAAAAACAATTATATTTAATAAAAGGGTGGAATATGCACTTCGGCTATTTCCCTTTTGAGCCAAAGTTGCGTATATATATATATATTTTTCTCTAACAATGAGTCAGAAGTAGTATAATTTTTTTATTGCGTGAGGCCGACAGGCTTCGCGGGGACATTTTGAAATTTATTATCTGTGTCTTTTCTTGTGTAAATTAACATTTTTATTGTTTTCGTGCATTTGAGAGTGACAATGAATGAATGGATGTAGATGATTAGCGGGGTATACCATATTTTCTTTTCTTTTTTATTTTTTTTATTGTTGCTGAAACCATATCACATCATCAAGAAACCTGACAGTCACAATGACTGCATATGGAACGAATCATGGACATTTTGTGTCAAGGTCAAAGGTCACAGGTAATAAGCAACCAGCGCAAAGAGACAGCTTGTTCAGGAGTCCCTATGGTGGGAGCTCTAATGACATTCAATGATTATGCGTCTCAAGCTGGGATGTTGAAAAAAAAGACCACACCCTGATCTCGCACTGTGGACTATGGTATTAGATTATGGAATATTATTTTTTTTATTTATTTAATCCCCTAGATAAGTTTGAGAAAGGATTTAATTTGTGAAAATGAGAATGTATTTCTTGAATGTGTGTATGAATGCAGGTGTATATGCGTTTTGTGGAGTGAAGCTGAACATAGGAAAACACACAGATATAGATCTGACTCATGTTGATTTATTAGATAAATGAACTTTTACATTCAAGTTATTATACTTTTCTTGTTCGGTGAATTATATTTTGGGAAATGGGAATAAATAGTTATTTAATGTCTAGATTAGGTATTTTTGCCTACGCTCCAAATGTGGTTCGCTGGAAGAGTGAATCTAGATAGATAAGTGTATTTTATGCTCATAAAGGGCATCCTTGGGGAATCCTTTTCGTATATCATACAGGTATTAGGCGAGGATACTATGGCCCCAGGTATAATTAGTTTAATTGTCTAGTTTGTTTCATCCCTTTTTGTGATCACGATTGTATATGTGATCAATGAGACGATTGAAAGGTATTTTAATATGATAGGTAGTGTGAATCCACCCCCCCCATTATAAGTGTCAAACCCTGCAAGTCTTTTACTTGCATAGGATGTTAGCCTGTGGAATTTAGCCATTTCCTTTGTGTGCAGGAAGGGGTGTGTGAAAAATGTATGCTAGAAAAAGCCATCTCTGAATCAATATAGTAATTTTTGGCTCACTGTTGGTTAAACTCTGACGTAGAAATGTATCTGTATGCTGATTGGCTATAAGTTCTTTGAAATCTAATAAAAGATCTGTCTAAGGAAGGATATTTCAGACAGGACTGACGCTACATTGCTTTGTGGCTGATTTTGTTGTCTCTCATCATGGTGATGCGCCGCGCCCAGTTTTCAACTTTGATATATGAGAAGAAACTAGAAAAGGTTTATTGAAATTTCATAAATGGTAATTATTATAGGGAGTTTGTTTTGTTTGCTTTAAATCCAAATTTATCAAGATCCCCCTTAGCTTTCGGCGAAAGGAAAACTTTAAAGTCTCGTTTTCAAGGGAGAAAAAAAAAACGATAAACGCACTACAACAAGGTCACATTTGTTCAGCCAAATACTGTGCAAACAACGGCGCAACTTTAATGAAAAGTTGATTCAAGCTTAATCTTTTGTTATCCGTCTTCCCGTACAAAGAAGACATAACCTTTAACAGGGGCTCTCGCACCAACATCTTCTGTGTTCTGGAAGTGAAATTCTGCAAAGTAAACAAGAGTAGAGCATTTGTATCACCAGTATCAAGCAAGCGTGAGATTACTCTTGCCCCTGGCTGCACACATTTATGTTCGTCTCCCTAACCCTCGTTCACCTCGCTCTGCCCACTCATTCCTAGCAGCTATCACACACACACATACACACACATACATATACGCAGCCAAACCAGTGCCTATTCTTGCTACATTTTATATTTCATCAGTTATTTAATATCTCGCAATTGCAATTAAAACGCATTTCGCTAATTAAATATCTCCCCTACTTTTTTTTTTTTTTTTTAATCGCCCAAGAACAAAAGCGAATCAAATCGACCGCTTCTAGATTTTAAGAGCGTTTGCTTTAGTTACGCACGAAGAATTGCTCGGAGACCCGATAAGATACCTCGTGCTGAGCTGCTGAACAGATCACCTTAAAGGCTGCGAGGAAGCAGACTGTGCCTGCAAGATTTGTTATGCTTTTGTTTTATTGTAACCTCCAGCTGCCGATGTTCAAAGATCATCCAATTTCCCACTGTCTTTCAGCTACCGCGAGCATCAGACGTTAAGCTCATTATTTCTACTACCCAAAGTCGACTCCTTTTAAATCATTATCGAGGAGCGAGAGAGAAACAAAAAAAGGAAAATAAAACCTACCGACTCGTTCATAAAAAATAAAAAAAATAACGAATACGCCAAGTATCACCTATGATGGATTAAACAGGCGTACGAACACCGCTGGTGTGATTTAACAGACGCAATAAAACTTCTATTCATCTATTTTTACGGAATATTAATGTTTTCAAAATATGAGTTTCTAAAAGTTTTTTTTTAAAAATGAAGTAAAAAAAAAATAGAAATCAGTCCTTCAGTCCCTCTAGTACCTGGGAGAAAGAGCTCCGGGCCTAATGTTTTTACTGAAACTGATATTTTTATTCCCACTACTTTCCCACAGCTCAGCCGCCTGTTAAGTGGGTTGTTGAGATCTGTTCTTGCTATAGACCAGAATATTAAGAATGGAATCCTGCATGGTGGGATTAATGCAGAAATCTCAAGGCAACAGGTAGCCATGGAAATGGCACCATGATGCTTTAGTTTGGTAATGTGGACTATAAATAGTTATTCCGTGGCAAACGGAAGCCAATAACAGGAAATCTCAGCTTCTATGAGAAAATTTAACCCCTTAGTGACAGGGCGGTTTTACACAAATCCGTCCTTTAGTGACCGCTGCTGTTTTTACGTTTCTGCGCTGTTAGTGTTTAGGTCAAATTTTCCTCTTACTCGTTTACTCAACCGACACATATTATACACCGTTTTTCCCGCCATTAAATGGAATTTCTAACAATACCATTATTTTCATTATATCGAATAATTTACTATAAAAAAATATGAAATATGATGAACAAAATGGTAAAAACACACTTTTTCCTAGTTTAATCCCCAAAATCTACAACCACCAAAAAAGACCCCGGCTAAATAGTTTCAAAACTTTGTCCCGAGAATAGAAATACCCACTTTTTACATATTTTTGCTTTTTAACCCCTTCACTGCTGAGCCAGTTGACCTATGTGTGCTGCGCTCATTCTGACCATTTTATGCTAATTATTTTTAGATGACAGTCTAGGTCCTATTTAACTAAACCCCCAACAGACAAATTTTAAATTTTTTTTTTATTATTATTATTATTGATGTCAAATATGACCCTCTAGCTGCCACGGATCGGGAGATAAGGGGATCCAAAGGATCCCCCTAGCGCCACATGGCAGCTAGGGGTTAACTGGCCCACTGACATACTCACACATATGGTGAGGATGTCAGTGGGTGGGGGGTGACCTGGAGGCTTGGCTGACATCCAAGATGTCAGCCCCCTCCAGGTTTGAATCGCGATTTGGTGCAAATTTGTGCCAAATCGCGATCTGGAAGCAAAACAGTTAATGCTGTACACCGCTGAAAAGGGAAGACTCTCCCCTTTCCAGCGGTTCAACTTGCAAAGGAGCCCCCCCTTCCTGATTTCTGACCACCGGCGCTGGCCGATGACGTCATCACACAGCATGATGATGTCATCGGATCGGCAGGCCCCCAGGAAACACCTAGGCAAGCTTCGAGCTTGCCATAGACGGCGTGGGAACCAGTGAGGAAGGTGAGTATTGGTGGGAGGGAGGTTAGGAGCCCGCTGACGTACTATGTACGTCCGCAGGTCTAAGGGAGACCCGTGGGCAGGACGTACATGGTACGTCAGCAGTCGGGAAGGGGTTAAAGGGGGTTATTCAGAGAGCTTCGAAATGTCACTCATTTCCCGCACTTCCCTGCACTTCGGGGAAGCAAAGTTTGGATACACAGACTAGATACACTATGGCCTAGGGGCCTTAATAGGGAATTTAATCTTCACCACTGTTATTAGTGAGCCCTATCCTGTTGCAAAGTATAAAAGTATAACTGTTATTTTTATCCTTTATATGACTGCATGTTCATTTTCATGACGTCTTTAGTTCCCTTAGTTCATTAGCTATGAGCCCCCATTTTGGTGTGTTGTAACCTCATATGCTAGTATATGAACTTTTCCTATATGGTAATATACCCATTTTGTTATATGGGTTGTCTGTACTGTTGCCTTTTTTTTCCTTTTTTTCCTTTTTTCTTTTTTCTTTCTTATTTATTTATTTTCGTTTCTGCATATCCACTTTCTAGGAACCACTATTCGTGTTACAGATTGGACAATCATATACACCTGTTGATTAATGAGAAAGGTATCGGATTGGTTTATACATGTTTAAAGGAGAGGTGTCGGGTTCAATCTGCATGTATGATTAAGGCCGCTTGAGGCCGAAACGTCACGACTTTTTTCCTTTGGGCTTTTTCCCATATTAAATTATTTCTTCTAGCAGCCTGAGACCCGTCTTTTATGCACTGGATGAGGATGGTGGATTGTCGGCGTCCCTACATACGGTGACTCGGCGCTGGAAGTTGTGGGCTCCCTCTATTGTGTAGATTGCGGCGTTTGTATTGGTCTTACTGCTTGCCGTAGCCGCAATCACGTGGTAGAGCCCCGGTACCCGGAAGTGATACGAGTGGAGACACACTCGCGGGTACGTTAAGCGGATGATGATGGGAGAGGAAGCATCTATCCCCGAAGGAGTGTTTTCCTATACTGCGGAGGATGCAGTACGGATTGTGGGGTCCTCCACCACAGAAGAGTGCTTTCTAAGCTGCCCGGGAGAGGTAACAATTAAAGCACAATATGAAAAAAAAGAAGGGGAGGTTGGTGAGCCACAGATTACATTGCGTCACACTCACTGAGTATTTTAAAGTAAAAAGAATCCCACGGGGATTACGTATTCGCTTGAGACCTACTCTGTTTTCAGAAGACTTGGCATATTGCCAGAAATTCGAACTGATACTGAATAAATGTTCATTTGATTTGATTCTATTGACCATAGAACAATTACAGAAGGATATGAAATTGTTGGAAACAGAGATTATGGTACTAGATGAACAACTCAAAGAAATTACTACAGCAGATTCACTAGGACAGTATCATGTAGAATTAAATAATAAAATGGAAGACATGCGTTTGGAGATAGAGAATAGGAAGAGACTGAAATTTGCTAGAGATCTGGAGGATTACTCTAAAGGACGGGTATACAAGTGGACACAGAGGGAACCCTCTTATTTACCTAGGATGGGGAAACCACAGAGAACACGACAAATACCCCGCTTTAATAAGAGAGGGGATAAAGGCAATATGTCGACAAATGTGTCCACGGACACGGAGCTGGAAACGTCAGATGATCAAATGTTTTCACATGCCCCCGCCTCCTCTTTTTTGACCGCAGGTCGTCCAGGCATGGACGGAGGAGGAGAAAGCGATGCAGGAGGAGACGTGAGACAGAATCCAACACGCATGAAGAAATTGTACCATCCGAAAATGTACAATCCGACACGTCGTCATTAGTGATTAACATCTCGGATTACCAACTCACAGCAACTGAAGAACAGGTATTGGGAAGGGGACTTTCCTTCTGTCCGTATAGTAATATCGACTCATTCTCTTTGCGAGTCGATATCGAAAGATTCCTCCGGTCCATTAAGTTGAAAGTATTTTTTCATGAGAAGGAAGATGCTCCAATAGTGCAGGAAAGCGATACTCTCTTTGACGCTAAACAATTAGAACTATGGAATAGAAGTATGTTTATGCCACCAACTACGCCCCCCATTGAGACATTTACACAATTCATTTATCAAGATATTGATATGGTTTTGGAGGAACCCAGGACGACACGATTTTTTAATATGACACATCAAGATCACAAGGCACTACAGAATTTGCAAGAGAATAAAGCTATTATTATAAAGTCAGCCGATAAAGGGGGTGCAATTGTGATCATGAACAAAGCAGACTACATAAGGGAAGTGGAACGTCAATTGCAGGATAGGGACACTTATTTAGTCAGTGACTTTGACACGGTCTACAAACGAGACAAAGAAATTGACTCAATGCTGAAGGAGGCCCTTGAGACGGGGGTCATTGACTCGGACCTTCATCAATACCTTAAGAAGGATCATGGGATTTTGCCCGTTTTTTATGTGTTGCCTAAGGTCCATAAGAGCCTGGTTAATCCTCCAGGGAGACCGATAGTGGCGAGCTCGGATTCCGTGCTACAGCCCATTTCGGTCTTCCTTGATAGGATTCTCCAGCCTCTTGTCGTTAAGACGAAGTCTTTTATTTGGGATAGTAAGGATGTTTTGCATCGCTTGGAAAGTTTGTCTCTTGATAGACCTGTTATTTTGTTTACTTGGGATGTGGTCAGTCTGTATACATCAATTCCTAATGAGGAAGGTTTACGCGCGGTCAATGAGGCACTTAGTGAGAATACTTTTTCTGAGATTCAAATGGTTTTTCTAATGAAACTGGTGCAGTTTGTTTTGTCTAACAATCTCTTCCTCTTTGGGGACATGGTCTATAAACAACATAGGGGGACCACTATGGGCTCTAATATGGCGCCAGCCTATGCAAACCTCTTTATGGATGCGTTTGAAAGAAATTTCATATATAGTCATCCGTATTTCATTCGATTTGTCCACGTTTGGTGGCGCTATATTGATGATGTATTTGGAATTTGGCTTGGCAGTATAGAGGAGTTAGAAACCTTTTTTGCAGATATCAATGTGGTTAATGAGAATATTAAGTTTACTATGACACACAGCCGTGAGAAGATATATTTTTTAGATCTCACACTCATTGTAGAAGGAGATCGTTTGTCTAGTGACTTATTCACTAAACCCACTGATAGAAATAGCTTGTTACACTTTCGGAGTTACCACCCGGCTAATACACTTAGATCCTTACCACGCAGTCAACTATTGAGAGTGACCAGGAATGTATCAGATCCTAGGACCCGCAAAGATAGATTAGAAGTTATGATTAATAAATTTAAAAAACGGGGTTACCCCACACCTCTCCTTCAACAGGAATTGCATAGGGTTGAGAATCTAGATAGGACCACTCTGATCTCGGGAAGGACACCCAAACAGCGACATAAAACACGGATTCCGTTTATCAGTAAATATAGCCAAGCTAGTGGACGCATTAATAACATTATTAGGAGACATTGGGGTATTTTACAAAGAGCTTACAGAGAGATTCCATTTTTTCATAATCCCCCCATTTTTGCATATAAACGTAATCGCAATCTTAGAGACCATTTAATTAAAGCCGACATTGGCCCTTTGAAGGTAAAACAGCAAAAATTTTTGGGTACTCCTAAAAAAGGCACATTTCCATGCCTTGGTTGTTCCTCGTGTAATGCGGTAATTAAGGGGGACTTTTTGCTACATCCTCATACGGGTGATAAAATTTGGATTCGGGATTTTTACACATGCGAATCATCGTTTGTGGTTTACGTATTGAAGTGCCCTTGTGGCTTATTATATGTGGGTGAAACCACGACCAAAATGAAAGAACGTTTGTCTAAACATAAGTCTACTATCAGGACGGGCCGGATTGATTTGCCGGTACCGGAACATTATTTGGCACACACACATAACGTCTCACAACTCAGATTTCAGATTATAGACCATGTCCCAGTTCTACGGCGAGGAGGAGATAGGATTAAATTGTTAAAACAAAAGGAAAAACGTTGGATACACAGACTAGATACACTATGGCCTAGGGGCCTTAATAGGGAATTTAATCTTCACCACTGTTATTAGTGAGCCCTATCCTGTTGCAAAGTATAAAAGTATAACTGTTATTTTTATCCTTTATATGACTGCATGTTCATTTTCATGACGTCTTTAGTTCCCTTAGTTCATTAGCTATGAGCCCCCATTTTGGTGTGTTGTAACCTCATATGCTAGTATATGAACTTTTCCTATATGGTAATATACCCATTTTGTTATATGGGTTGTCTATACTGTTGCCTTTTTTTTCCTTTTTTTCCTTTTTTCTTTTTTATTTATTTATTTTCGTTTCTGCATATCCACTTTCTAGGAACCACTATTCGTGTTACAGATTGGACAATCATATACACCTGTTGATTAATGAGAAAGGTATCGGATTGGTTTATACATGTTTAAAGGAGAGGTGTCTGGTTCAATCTGCATGTATGATTAAGGCCGCTTGAGGCCGAAACGTCACGACTTTTTTCCTTTGGGCTTTTTCCCATATTAAATTATTTCTTCTAGCAGCCTGAGACCCGTCTTTTATGCACTGGATGAGGATGGTGGATTGTCGGCGTCCCTACATACGGTGACTCGGCGCTGGAAGTTGTGGGCTCCCTCTATTGTGTAGATTGCGGCGTTTGTATTGGTCATACTCACACATATGGTGAGGATGTCAGTGGGTGGGGGGTGACCTGGAGGCTTGGCTGACATCCAAGATGTCAGCCCCCTCCAGGTTTGAATCGCGATTTGGTGCAAATTTGTGCCAAATCGCGATCTGGAAGCAAAACAGTTAATGCTGTACACCGCTGAAAAGGGAAGACTCTCCCCTTTCCAGCGGTTCAACTTGCAAAGGAGCCCCCCCTTCCTGATTTCTGACCACCGGCGCTGGCCGATGACGTCATCACACAGCATGATGATGTCATCGGATCGGCAGGCCCCCAGGAAACACCTAGGCAAGCTTCGAGCTTGCCATAGACGGCGTGGGAACCAGTGAGGAAGGTGAGTATTGGTGGGAGGGAGGTTAGGAGCCCGCTGACGTACTATGTACGTCCGCAGGTCTAAGGGAGACCCGTGGGCAGGACGTACATGGTACGTCAGCAGTCGGGAAGGGGTTAAAGGGGGTTATTCAGAGAGCTTCGAAATGTCACTCATTTCCCGCACTTCCCTGCACTTCGGGGAAGCAAAGTTCCCCACCCTGCAGTGTATTCAGCAAGCACCACAGGGCCCCTGGAGTGCAGGGAAAACTAGCCGCAAACCCGCCGAACACCTGCCGAAAACCTGCTGGAACCACCGCAAAAAACACGCTGAACACGCCAGAAAAAGCCACTGAGCCTTTGATCACAGAGCAGACCAGCCGACAGAAAAAGCCGACGTGCTGACATGGATATGATATAGGGATAGATAGAGATATGAATGGATAGATAGATAGATAGAGATATGGATAGAGAGATAGATAGATAGATAGAGATATGAATGGATAGCTAGAGATATGGAGGGATAGATAGAGATATAGATAGATAGATAGATAGATAGATAGATAGATAGATAGATAGATAGATAGATAGATAGATAGATAGATAGATAGAGATATGGATGATAGATAGATAGATAGATAGATAGATAGATAGATAGAGATATGGATGGATAGATAGAGCTATAGATAGATAGATAGATAGTTAGATAGAGATATGGATGGATAGATAGAGATATGAATGGATAGATAGAGATATGGAGAGATAGATAGATAGATAGATAGATAGATAGATAGATAGATAGATAGATAGAGATATGGAGGGATAGATAGAGATATGGATGAATAGATAGATAGATAGATAGATAGATAGATAGATAGATAGATAGATAGATAGATAGATAGATAGATAGATAGATAGATAGATAGATAGATAGATAGATAGATATATGAATGGATAGACAGACAGATAGAAAGATAGATTTTTCTAAAATGAGATTTTGTGTGAAGGAGTCATTATCAAACTGGAGGAGTTTAAAGGGAGTCCTGGAGAAATGGGATTATTTAAAGGAAGCATTATTGAAGGCCACAGGCAATTGCATTCGGCTTGTTAGCAAAAACAAAAAAGGGAAGAAACCACTGTGGTACTCTGCAGAAGTGGCCAAAATAGTGAAGAACAAAAAGACAGCATTCAATAATTATAAAAAAACTCAGAGTGAAGAAGATAGGCAAACCTATAAGATTAAGCAGAAAGAGGCAAAGCAATTTATAAGAGCTTCCAAAGCACACACAGAAAAGAAAATAGCTCAGTCTGTAAAAAAGGGGGACAAAACATTTTTTAGATACATAAACGAGAAAAGAAAAGTAAAACAAGGATTAGTTAGATTAAAAACAAAGGAAGGAAGGTATGTAGAAGAGGATAAAAGTCTCGCTGACTGCCTCAATGAATATTTTTGTTCAGTCTTTGCAGAAGAAAAGGAAGGAAAGGGACCTCAGTTAGGAGGAAACACTAAAGAGACATTTACATATCAGTTTACAGAGGAGGAGGTTCTACAGCAGCTGTCTAAAGTAAAAACAAATAAGTCAATGAGGCCTGATGGGTTCCACCCTAAATTATTAAAAGAGCTCAGTGATGTAATAGCAAAACCGTTAACAGATTTATTTAACCAATCCTTGCTAACGGGAGTCGTCCCAGAAGACTGGAAATTAGCAAATGTTGTGCCCATTTACAAGAAGGGTAGTAGGGAGGGAGGAATCGGGGAACTATAGGCCAGTTAGTCTTACGTCAGTAGTGGGGAAATAAATGGAAACCATGTTAAAGGAAAGGATTGCTGAACATCTAAAAACACATAGATTACAGGATCAGAAACAACATGGGTTTACCTCAGGGAGATCATGCCAAACTAATCTTATTGATTTTTTTGATTGGGTAACAAAAATAATAGACACATGTGGTGCAGTAGACATTGCTTATTTAGATTTCAGTAAGGCTTTTGATACTGTTCCGCATAGAAGGCTTATCAATAAATTGCAATCTTTGAGCTTGGATTCCAATATTGTTGAATGGATTAGGCAGTGGCTGAGTGACAGGCAACAGAGGGTTGTGGTAAATGGAGTTTATTCGGCGCAAGGTCTTGTTACCAGTGGGGTACCTCAGGGGTCAGTACTTGGACCCATTCTCTTTAATATTTTTATTAGTGATATTGCAGAAGGTATTAATTGAAAAGTATGTCTTTTTGCTGATGACACAAATATTTGCAACAGGGTTGACGTTCCTGGAGGGATCAGCCAAATGACAAATGATTTAGGTAAACTAAAAAAATGGTGGGAGCTGTGGCAATTGAGTTTTAATGTGGATAAGTGCAAGATAATGCACCTGGGACGTAAAAGCCCAAGGGCTGAATATAGAATATTTGATACAGTCCTAACCTCAACATCTGAGGAAAGGGATTTAGGGGTTATTATTGCAGAGGATCTAAGGGTAAGTAGTCAATGTAATAGAGCAGCAGGAAATGCTAGCAGAATGCTTGGTTGTGTAGGGAGAGGTATTAGCAGTAGGAAAAGGGAAGTGCTCATGCCACTGTACAGAGCACTGGTGAGACCTCACTTGGAGTACTGTGTGCAGTACTGGAGACCGTATCTCCAGAAGGATATAGACATCTTAGAGAGAGTTCAGAGAAGGGCTACTAAAATGGTGTACGGCTTGAAGGAGAAAAGTTACCAGGAAAGGCTTAATGATCTTAACATGTACAGCTTGGAAAAAAGACGAGACAGAGGAGATATGATAGAAACATTTAAATACGTAAAGGGAATCCACAAGGTAGAGGAAGGGAGTATATTTAAACGGAAACAAAGTAGCAAAACAAGAGGACATAGTCTTAGATTAGAGGGGCAAAGGTTTAAAAGTAACATCAGGAAGCATTATTTTACTGAGAGGGTGGTGGATACATGGAACAGTCTTCCAGTAGAAGTGGTAGAGGCCAAAACAGTAATTGAATTTAAGCAGGCATGGGATAGGCATAAGGCTATCCTAAATAAAAGATAAATCCAGGTAAAGTATCCATGTAATTGGGCAGACTAGATGGGCCGAAAGGTTCTTATCTGCCGACATTTTTCTATGTTTCTATGTCTCTAGATAGATAGATAGATAGATAGATAGATAGATAGATAGATAGATAGATAGATATATGAATGGATAGACAGACAGACAGATAGATAGACAGATAGATAGATAGACAGACAGACAGACAGACAGACAGACAGACAGACAGACAGACAGACAGACAGACAGACAGACAGACAGACAGACAGACAGACAGACAGACAGATAGATAGATAGATAGATAGATAGATAGATAGATAGATAGATAGAGTTATGGAGGGATAGATAGATAGATAGATACCAAGATAAATAGAGAAACAGAGAGAAAGACAGAGCCCTGGATGGATAAACAAACATATATCTATATATAGATTTAGATTATGAGACAAACAGAGATGGATAGATAGATAAATAGACAGATATATAGAGGAGTATCCTGAGTCAGTGGAGGCCCCAAGACAGAGGCCCTGGACGTAAACATGTTATGACTTCTTGCTTATAGAGCACAGTGCCGGCATAATGGTGTCCATAACTGTGGCGAAATGTACACTCTCATCCCCCAAATACAGTTATATGGGGGGATTTGTCCTCGTCTTTGGCTCTTTTGCCTTTAGGAATAGAGGACCCCCCTCACCTCTTAAACAAAGAAGGAGGATTAAAAGATTTTCTTAAAAGGAAAGAGGTTGTAATGGTCTAAAGGCCTAAAGGAATAGGCATTGCGGAAAGGTCAGACACTATGCACGCCAGAGACATGCAGGAAAAACAGCCTGGTGCAAATCAAAGCACAAGGCAGCTCATGTCATGTATTGAATAAATCCAATGCGTAAAGCAGTCAGGAAGCAGGGAGTAAAATAATAAATTCTTCACATCTAGGAGAGGAGCTGACAGGCTCGGCAAAAGGTTAATACAGGGGACTATCAGAGGCCTCCAAAAATAGTCATCCTCTCAAGGAATAAAGAAAAGCAAGGCAAGCACTCAACACTGCAGAGTTTAAGCAATAGAGCGTCTTATGATTATTGCCAGTTTATGAGCTGGTTTATAGTGATGGGACAGTCTGCACCTTGTAAACTAGGAATGAGGTACTCAGTCTCAAAGTACTGAAGCCCAAAAACAAAGAATCCGGGAATGCTACGGGCCCTATTCCAATGTCAGCGTTAAATGGAAAACCTGAGGGTCTGTCGTTTAACACTCATATTACGAAGGAGACGCTTCATCAGCAGTTCCAGCCGTAATCATGAGGCGGGATCAGTTCCTCAGCCGCTGCAAGTGCTAAGCTAGCAACGTGGCACAGAACGCTGTGTTGCAGTTCAGCGCTCAGTACTGCTAATTTAGCACTTGACGCCAAGTAGAGAGGTGCTGCAGAGTAGCTGAGGGTGACATGGGAAAGATGGCCGCCTCCACGGAGCAAATAATCCAATAAGGAAATGTTCAGTTTGAAGTTTTGGTGGAGCAAAACACCAAGGGCTAAATTACAATCTTCGCGCAAACGTTTGCGCCGGCGCAAAAAAAAATTAACGCGAGGGGTAAAACCCTTTGCGGCGAATGCCGTATTACATTGTCAGTGCAACAAACGAGCGTAATCGTCTACCGCAGGTGAACCTGCGCGAATGCTGCGCAAGTTTACTGTATGTTGCGCGTCCTATACTTAACATTGTGAGCGCAAACGCGAATGTGCGCTGGTACGCGGATGGTATTACAATCTATGCACAGGATTTAACGCATAGCCTTTGCGTGCATAATTTTAGCAACTCCTAAAAGCTGGTGTTAATGGCAAATTCTATCAACCTGGCCGAAACCAGATACACTAGCCCAAAAAAAAATGCTGCAAAGTATAGTTACACATTCTACACATACCCAAACAATAAATTTGAGAAGTTGTGTGTGCATTTATTATTGCTGCAGCATATATGCTCAGATTTGCTTTGACATGCGCAAAAACTTAACGTGAGATAATTGTGGTTCTTAATTCTGAATCGCGAGAAAAAAACTGTCCGCACACTGATTTCTGCGCGCAACGGTACTGCACGAGCATTTGTGCGCGTCCGGTTTACGTGCGTTATTGCTCGACGGATGAAAATACTTGCGAGGATTGTAATTCCAGCAGTGATTTGTGCACGTAAACATTTAATGCTTGGCGCACAAATTCACGTGTTGCGCGAGCGTTTTTGTGCGAAGATTGTAATAGAGCCCCAAATATTTATTGGAACATGGCAAACATTAACACTAAAGTGGTAATAAAATGGACAACAGTGGATATTTCAGAAACAGCACCTTTCATTAAGCAATTCTCTGCTCCTTTTGCTTCAATATTCACAGCCAAAGTGTTCAGTGAGACGGCTGCAGCAAACTGAACCGCTGCAATGTAGCAATCCAGCAGCTGCTGAGGAACTGAACAGGCCTCTGGTGAAGCGTTAAGAGATAGCACCAGCGTCGCTTAAACCAACTGCCAAAGATCGAGGCAAACTGTACTGTATTTCGCTGTCAATTTGCCAGTATTATAGTTCCCATTCTCCCTCCGTGATAACTCTGCGGCGCTGCGCGATCTCACGGGAGCGAGATCGCACAGCTTGCAGCCCGAACGCAAAACCCTCCATGGAATCCTACGGACTTAAGGAGGTGATACTAGCGGCCGCACAGAAGTGCTACCGCAAGTATCACTGAGGTGCTGAAGTAGCGCCTGCCCCGAATCTAACACTTCAATGGGGATGCTTCGGGGAAATTTGCAGGCGCAGGATTTTCCCGTAAGCATCCCCATTTTCGTGTAAGGTAGGAAATAGAGCCCTATATATATTGATGCTCTACTGGAGATACATTTGTTAACTTCTGATTTCTCATTTTTCTAAATGATTCCTCCCGTCCTTTGCCATATTGTAAATTGACACTAATGTGATTAGAATTAAGAAAAAGTAATTTATTTAGAAAATTTGGTATTTTGCCGGTTTCCTTTATATGTTAAAATGCGTGGTAACTGTTTCCTTAAACAAATATATCATTATCCAGTATGCGGCTGATGAACTCACATGTAAACATCGTGTAGCATGAGGTACATATGGAAATTGTTCGTTATCCTAATTGTTTTCATAATGAACATAAATGGCTTCAGCTGTATAACATAACCGTGCTGAGATTTCCTGAGAAATCTGTGCTTAATATTTCCCTGGTGTCAATTCAAAATCAAATGTAATTTTGTTTTCAATTTAGAAAAAAGATAGTTCGTTCTTTACAAATAATGAATTTGTAAAAATCAAACATACTTACAGACTTACAGACATATAGATTTACAGAAGAACAGACGAAAAGATAGATAGATAGTTAGACATGAATAGATAGAGGTATGGATAGATAGCGGTATGGATAGATAGAGGTATGGATAGATAGAGGTATGGATAGATAGAGATATGGATAGATAGAGATATGGATAGATAGAGGTATGGATAGATAGAGGTATGGATAGATAGAGATATGGATAGATAGAGATATGGATAGATAGAGATATGGATAGATAGAGGTATGGATAGATAGAGATATGGATAGATAGAGGTATGGATAGATAGAGGTATGGATAGATAGAGGTATGGATAGATAGAGGTATGGATAGATAGAGATATGGATAGATAGAGGTATGGATAGATAGAGATATGGATAGATAGAGGTATGGATAGATAGAGATATGGATAGATAGAGGTATGGATAGATAGAGATATGGATAGATAGAGGTATGGATAGATAGAGATATGGATAGATAGAGATATGGATAGATAGAGATATGGATAGATAGAGGTATGGATAGATAGAGATATGGATAGATAGAGGTATGGATAGATAGAGGTATGGATAGATAGAGATATGGATAGATAGAGGTATGGATAGATAGAGGTATGGATAGATAGAGGTATGGATAGATAGAGGTATGGATAGATAGAGATATGGATAGATAGAGGTATGGATAGATCGAGATATGGATAGATAGAGGTATGGATAGATAGAGATATGGATAGATAGAGGTATGGATAGATAGAGGTATGGATAGATAGAGGTATGGATAGATAGAGATATGGATAGATAGAGGTATGGATAGATAGAGATATGGATAGATAGAGGTATGGATAGATAGAGGTATGGATAGATAGAGGTATGGATAGATTATTTAAAGGAAGCATTATTGAAGGCCACAGGCAATTGCATTCGGCTTGTTAGCAAAAACAAAAAAGGGAAGAAACCACTGTGGTACTCTGCAGAAGTGGCCAAAATAGTGAAGAACAAAAAGACAGCATTCAATAATTATAAAAAAACTCAGAGTGAAGAAGATAGGCAAACCTATAAGATTAAGCAGAAAGAGGCAAAGCAATTTATAAGAGCTTCCAAAGCACACACAGAAAAGAAAATAGCTCAGTCTGTAAAAAAGGGGGACAAAACATTTTTTAGATACATAAACGAGAAAAGAAAAGTAAAACAAGGATTAGTTAGATTAAAAACAAAGGAAGGAAGGTATGTAGAAGAGGATAAAAGTCTCGCTGACTGCCTCAATGAATATTTTTGTTCAGTCTTTGCAGAAGAAAAGGAAGGAAAGGGACCTCAGTTAGGAGGAAACACTAAAGAGACATTTACATATCAGTTTACAGAGGAGGAGGTTCTACAGCAGCTGTCTAAAGTAAAAACAAATAAGTCAATGAGGCCTGATGGGTTCCACCCTAAATTATTAAAAGAGCTCAGTGATGTAATAGCAAAACCGTTAACAGATTTATTTAACCAATCCTTGCTAACGGGAGTCGTCCCAGAAGACTGGAAATTAGCAAATGTTGTGCCCATTTACAAGAAGGGTAGTAGGGAGGGAGGAATCGGGGAACTATAGGCCAGTTAGTCTTACGTCAGTAGTGGGGAAATAAATGGAAACCATGTTAAAGGAAAGGATTGCTGAACATCTAAAAACACATAGATTACAGGATCAGAAACAACATGGGTTTACCTCAGGGAGATCATGCCAAACTAATCTTATTGATTTTTTTGATTGGGTAACAAAAATAATAGACACATGTGGTGCAGTAGACATTGCTTATTTAGATTTCAGTAAGGCTTTTGATACTGTTCCGCATAGAAGGCTTATCAATAAATTGCAATCTTTGAGCTTGGATTCCAATATTGTTGAATGGATTAGGCAGTGGCTGAGTGACAGGCAACAGAGGGTTGTGGTAAATGGAGTTTATTCGGCGCAAGGTCTTGTTACCAGTGGGGTACCTCAGGGGTCAGTACTTGGACCCATTCTCTTTAATATTTTTATTAGTGATATTGCAGAAGGTATTAATTGAAAAGTATGTCTTTTTGCTGATGACACAAAGATTTGCAACAGGGTTGACGTTCCTGGAGGGATCAGCCAAATGACAAATGATTTAGGTAAACTAAAAAAATGGTGGGAGCTGTGGCAATTGAGTTTTAATGTGGATAAGTGCAAGATAATGCACCTGGGACGTAAAAGCCCAAGGGCTGAATATAGAATATTTGATACAGTCCTAACCTCAACATCTGAGGAAAGGGATTTAGGGGTCATTATTTCAGAGGATCTAAGGGTAAGTAGTCAATGTAATAGAGCAGCAGGAAATGCTAGCAGAATGCTTGGTTGTGTAGGGAGAGGTATTAGCAGTAGGAAAAGGGAAGTGCTCATGCCACTGTACAGAGCACTGGTGAGACCTCACTTGGAGTACTGTGTGCAGTACTGGAGACCGTATCTCCAGAAGGATATAGACATCTTAGAGAGATAGATAGAGGTATGGATTAGGCTTGAGCACCGATTTTTTTTTCGGTTCGATTCGGTTCGATTTGTTCGGATGTTTAAAATTTTCGATTTGGCTCGTTTTGACCGATTTCTGTTTCGATTCGGTTCGGTTCGGCTCGTTTTTCGTGTACATTTTTTTTTCGGAATATCGACCATTTTTCGTGTTTTCGGGTCACTTTGCTCGTTTTTTGTATCGACCTTTCGTGATTTTGGAAATTTTCGTGTTTTTCGGAACGTCTGTTCTCCTCGTTTCAAAGTGTCTAACTCTATTCGTTTTGACGTAAACTACTATGGTTTACTTTTTTATACTTTATATATTTTTTTATAATAAATTTTTGGTTTGTTTTTCGGATCCGATAATTCATTCTGTCGATACGATAATTCTGGTGATTCTATCGTGTTTTTTTTTTTATTAGATAAAGATCCTTTTTTTCTTATGAATATACTTTTCACAACTTTATTTAATCACATTAAAAAAATGGTATGAAAGCCAAGGAACAAAAAAAATGAACAAAACAATTTAAAAAACACTAAACTGACCCGAATGGTCTGACTTTAAAAATAAAAACCAGAACAAAAGGTTTTAAAATGGAAAAATAGTTGATCAAAATGATCTGAAACGAAAAAAAAACAACAAATAAAATGATTTAAAACAGACAAAAAAAATTAACCCTTTCGCTGCTGAGGCATTTCACGGCTTCCCTTCACGCCTGTGTGCAGCACTGCGGTCTGCTGCTGAGCTAATTTTTAACAGTTTCGCTCCTCTTGTTTAAACGCGTTTTGAAGCCTTATTTTATAATATGACCCAGACATGTTATATATCCTTCTTTCCGGCAGACTCGACAGATGATTCATAATATATCATTATCATATGTATGCGTCAGGTCCTGTCTGTATATTATAACAAAAATTGCAATAAAATGAAGAAACAAAGAGACAGAGGAAAGACAACACTCGTCATCACTAAATGTCTATTTTTTTCCAGGCATAACCCAACCAGGAATAGGGGTGCTTCCCAGTTTTGAGAGCCATAAAGTTCAAACTAACTTTTCGCTGCTTATCTTTCTTTTAAAGAGCATTTAGCCCTCCCAACTAGTGATGGGCCGAACACCCCCGTGTTCGGTTCGCATTCGAACTCGAACACCCAAAAAAGTTTGACCGCAAACTCGAACACAATTTGAACACCATGCAAGTCAATGGGGCTCGAACATTCGAAAACTAAAGTCCCCTCCAAGAGGGCATATATGCAAGATATGGGGGACAGGAAACAATGAAAAAAAATAAAAACGTTTTTAACCCTTTCACTGCTGAGTGCTGAGACATTTCACTTAGTGCTTTTGCTCATGTTTAAAAGCGTTTTGAAGCCAGGGGAAATGTTTGACCAACAAGAGTGGGAAATGTTTGACCAACAAGGAGTGGGAAATGTTTGATCATCAATGAGTGGGAAATGTTTGACCAACAATGAGTGGGAAATGTTTGACCAACAATGAGTGGGAAATGTTTGACCAACAATGAGTAGGAAATGATTGACCAACAATCAGTGGAAAATGTTTGACCAAGTATCAGTGAGAAATGTTTGACCAACAAGGAGTGGGAAATGTTTATGAATCCCATAGGCTTCATTGTTAAAAATATTCCCGTTTTAATTCAATATCTAATAAACCGTTTATTATTATATTTTGCAGTGAAGAGTCTCTTTATTTTTAGATTTTATAGGATCCTTTAAGCATTTTTTGGAATTTTTTAAAAAAAAAAAAATTCTCAAACTGTCCGCGTACGTCCCGATAAGTTCGATGTTCGCGAATTTTCAAACAGCCGATGTTCGAATCGAACTTCAAATCAATTCGAACCGGCAGCCCATCCCTACTCACAAATGAGCTTCATTCTACTCTACACAGAAAGACTACCAGGAATGCACTTCTTCGTCATTGTTTAGACTATATTTGATCTTTTTATTTATATCCAGAAAGTAATATCATATTTTTTGAGATAAATTAACAAAACCCTTTTTCATTTACTATTTTATTAACATGGTCTAATGATAATTCCATTGATAAAGATACATTTTATAATAAATACAGATAACAGGACCCTGTTCAAGAAGAATAATCACTTTTGGAGCCTTGCAACTGCTCCATGTCTACCAAAACAACACAGTCTATACAAAACCAATTATACGTATATCTTTCTGTTGAAATAGTTAATTGGTTTTATATATTAAATATGTTTTCTATTTTCCAGAATTTGCTATTTTTCATAAAAAAAAATCTGTTTCAGACTTGTAAAAATAACAATGGATTAAACAGACAAAGAACATATCTTCCTAAAATAACGTACCTGAGTCATCTGTAAATCTCATTCTCTTCCGTGAGCTCATTTTTCAGAATTAGATCTATTTCATCAATATGTATTATTAACGTAATTTGCTTCTTAAATAAGGCCGTTGGGCGAGCCACTTATCCAATTTAACAATATATTCTTCAACTGCCAACAAAATCAAACCTTTAAAATTAAGCCTCTTTTTTTTTAGAGATTGATTGAAAGTAATTTTGATCTTCAGGACAAAATCAGTTTTCCTGTCATTATTGCCTTAAATTACAGACATCTGTTTTATCTGTTTAATACACCTAAGAAGAGCGATTTTGCCTCGGAAAGTGGGGGAAAAAAGGCTCCATTCATGTCTCAATTGTATTAAAAGTCTGACCAGCATATCATTTTAAGTTCTTCATGTTTATCTTACTAATGTGCGACCCTTCTGACATATTTCAAAATCGTATTCCAGATGAACCGCGCACACATCCCACGCTAGACTAATATATTTTATATGTTACATTTACAACAGAATGTTTTTGTAATTATATTGCGCAAGGAATGGTTTTACTGTTATGTAATATATATATATATATATATATATATATAGAATAATGTATTTAATCATTATTGTGTTTAACATGTAATTTTATAATTTTATATATATCTATATATATAATTCTAGTCAGTTATGCTGCTAAGGTTGAATTTTGTTTGATAATTAATTTTAGAATAATATATTTCATTATTATTTAGTTTATTAATTTTAGAATAATATATTTAATCTATTTAATTTAATTGTGTTTAACATGTAATTTTATAATGGTATATCTAATCATTATTGTGTTTATTGCGTAATTTTAGAATAATGTATTTAATCATTATTGTGTTTAACATGTAATTTTATAATCATATATTTAATCATTATTGTTTTTAATATGTAATTTTAGAATAATGTATTTAATCATTATTGTGTTTAACATGTAATTTTATAATCATATATTTAATCATTATTGTGTTTAATATGTAATTTTTTAATAATGTATTTAACCATTACTGTTTTTAATATGTAATTTTAGAGAAGTATTTATAATTATTAGTTTTGTAAATTTCAGTGAAGCTACATGTAGCTAATTATGTATTTAAAAATGAAGAATATTACATACTTAGAAAGGTTAAAATTTGAGGTCAAACTTTGATGTTGGTTTGTCAGTATAAAAAAAATGAAGCTCTCAGTATTTCAGTAGGGATGCAACTAATTTTCAAAATCGATTAGTTGGTCGATTATTTTTTTGATTGATTAATCCGATGATAAAAAAATGTAAATAGTTCCCCCTTAACTCTTTCGCTGTGGATGACATGTGGGGGACGTCATGGAGTGTCCCGCTGTATGCGGAGGACATCCCCACATGTGGTCCGGTCAGTGGGGTTTTTCTCCCCATACATAGCTCTCTGCCCGGGGTCCTGCAGTGGTCTGACTTCCTTGAAGTCCGTTGGACCCCTCTCCCTCTCGATTGGGAGATCACAGTCTAATCTTTTTAATTCTTGCTACTTAAAGTAACAAAGTGTAACAGATGAATAATTCAGAGAACCAAATAGGACAAATAATTACTGCAATTGTAGATAGTCACAGGAGATGAGAGGGGTTCAACCTCCGCAAGGAAAATGAATCAATATCCAGCCGAAAATCAGGAGGATAATAGTATCTGCCCATGAATTGTAAAAAGTAACTTTTAATTCACAACAAATTCTATCTTGGATGTCCCGGCACTCGGGGACCCCGGCGGGACTAATAGATGTCATCGGGCTGGCGCGATGACATCTAATTCAGGCGCCCCCCTGCGAATGCGGAGGAGGTGCCTGAAAGGGAGGGGGGAGGTCCTTCGGACCTCTCTACCTCCCGATCGCCGGGGGCCAGAGATTAAAGGCAGGCAGCATTTGGAAGGGCACAGCCTGCCCTTCCAAATGGTGCCTGGCTTTAACCCCTTGGGGGCCGTATCACGATTCGGCGCTGAAAAGCGCTGGATCGTGATCCTCTCCCGGAGCTGGCCCAACATCTTGGATGTCGGCCAAGCTTCCGGGATCTCCCCCTGACGACTGGCGTCATCGTGCATAGCGCAATGACGTCAGTTTTAGAGTTAACCCCTAACTGCCACCAATGGTGGAGATAGGGGGTTCCAGAGCATGGCCTTTCCAACAATACCAAACATGACCATGTAAAAATTAGTAAAAAAATTAAGAAATAAAAATAAAAATAAAAAATATAAAAAATAATTGTAAATAAATAAACAATTTTTTTTTGTTTTCTTTTGTTATTGCAGCAGTATTGTTCCCATTTCAATTATAATGTGAACAGTGATGCTGCACTAACGATTTTTGTATGGGGTGCGTTTGTTAAAAATCGCATAATTTTCCGCCCAAAAAAATGTAACGAGACCCAATTTAAATTTTTTTTAACAAGCGCAACCCATAGAAAATATAACCGCAAACGCTCACATATTAAAATGTGAAAAAAACCACTTTGCACGTTATAAATTATTAAAAATTTATTGCATTTTTTGTTATAATATACAGACAGGACATGACGTATACATATATATAATAATGATATATTATGAATCTGCCGAGTCTGCCAGAAAGAATGATATATAATATGTCTGGGTCATATAATAAAACATGTTTACCGGTTAAACATGATGAGCGAACCTGGTAAAAATGAGCTCAGCACAGAGCTGTGAAACGCCTCAGCAGCGAAAGGGTTAACGGACAACGACTGTGCGCATAATTTTAACGTCTTTGAAAAGCTGGTGGTAACGGCAAATTGTAACAACCTGACCGTACCAAACTGCGGATTCACAACGGAGAACGTCGATGCCCATGTTTTTTTTACTAGATCTGTCAAAAATGACCACTACCTTGTCTTCCGTCAAAACGTACGTCTGTTGTGCGCGGTCCGCACAAAAATGCGTTCGTCTGGCGGGCTCGCGTTAAAAATTAGATTGCGCTCACTGATTTCTGCACGCAACGGTACTTTGCGTGCATTTTTTGCGCGTCGGTTTTACGAGCGCAATTTCCCGACGGATGAAAAAATGCGCAAGGAATGTAATTCCAGTGGTGATTTTCGTGCGTTAACGTTTAATGCTTCGCACAAAAAAGCACACGTTTAGTGTGCGTTTTTGCGTTATGAATGTACTGTAATAGGGCCCCAAATTGGTATGAACTATAGCCATAGACGTACTTTGACATACAGAACAGCCCAAGATGTATAACATCAACATGGCATTTATAAACACAAACACATCCACTGTGAATGAAAGAAACAAAAAATCTTTCCAGATACACTACATAAATAGAGTAATTGTTGTGTTGCTTAGACAGGGGTGAGCTTTAAGTAGTAACTGGAGAAGACAGAAACAAAAGGAGCGAAAGGGATCAAACGGTATCAATCTCATCAAGTATACATTCATAGATCTTTAAATATCCAGTAAGATTGAATACTTAGCCAGAGGATTTTGCATCAGGTACAAATATCATATTGCGTAATCAGTAAACATCTGGCAGCAATATAATGACCAATTCTTCGCTATTCTAATAAATCATTTGTTAATACATGCGTCCTTGACTTCTAGCGTGCACCCGACGCGCGTTTCGCCCGTTAAAGGCTCGTCAGGAGTGCCCAGTACTTTTTACACTTTCACGGGCAGATCCTATTATCCTCCTGATTTTCGGCTGGATATTGATCAAAGTCTGACCTTTCCAGCAATGTCTCTCTTTAACCCCTTAGGTGTCGGGCTGCAGTCTGTGATTCCCAGGCTTGGAAAACACTGCTCTTCAAGAATGCATCGGCTTGGTAGGACCCAGGCAGTCATCTGGGATAACAAGTAAAACATCTGTTCTGGGCCAGACCAGTAAAAGAGCTTGGGCACCAATTGATGGCTAAGGAGTCCCTGACTTGGTGACACTTGATTCTACATTCCATGTTAATATTATGGAGTAGCCCACTGAGCAATAAGGTCTATGTTCCTATTAAAACCAATGCAGCACTATTGTTCACATTTCAATTATAATGTGAACAATGTTGCAGTACTAACAATATTTTTGTTTGTTTTTTTAGCTAAAATCGCAAAATTTCTCAGTAAAATAAAGTAACGGGTTCCCATTACAATTTTTTTTAACAGGCGTACCACATAGAATATATAACCGCAAAGGCTCGGATGATAAAATGTGAAAAAAATTACTTTACACGCTGTAGAGGATTGACATTTTATTGAAAATTCACATTTTATTTACATTTTTTTGTTATAGCAAAATTATATTATTAATCTGCCGAGTCTGCCGGAAAGAATGATATATAATTTGTCTGGGTCGTATAATAAAACGTGACTTCAAATCGCGTTTAAACATGCTGAGCACATACGGTAGAAATTAGCTCAGCACACAGAGTTGAAATGGCTCAGCAGTGAATGGGTTAAACCTGTCAAACTGAATCATATTAAATCTGGGCATTTCGCCAACATTTCGGTGCAGTCCGGCATTCTTTGAATAGATTAACCATTACTTCACTATGGGCCAATTTCACTGCCGCTGAAGGTTGCCGAATTGCGGCGATCTGTGTTGAACTGCACCGTATTTCACTGGCAATTCGCAGGTACTTGGTGAATTGACAGCTTTGTGAATAGCTGAACTGCCACGAAATTGCTCCGTACAGTGAAATTCACCGTTCAGTGCAATCCGGTGGGAGGTTCGGCTCTTATTGAACAACCCTTCATGAGTTCATGCCTCAGGTGTCATTTTTGTGTTAAAAAAAATATTTTCCCATTGTTTTCATATAGAACGCACTGCATCTTTAACTACTATAATAAAAACAACATAAACAATAGAGATATGCATTCATTTCGGAAAAATTCGGAATTTGGAACGAAATTCGATAATTCGTATTCAGAAGTACTTCCGAATAACGAATCGATACGATACTAATTCGAAACGAAACGGTATATAAAAAAAAATTGTTTTGTTTTACACTGTCAGGGTTATTCAAAGAGATCCGAATGGCTGGAGAAAGGTAACCGAACGCTGAAATTCAGCATTCGGTTACCTTTCTTGGCCATTCGGCTATTCAGAGAGCAGGCAATACGCCAAATCCTGTCGAATTGCCTGCACATTTGGTGCCTGTTCGGTGCCTGTTCGAGGGCAGTGAAATCCCCATAGAGAAGCAATGCTTCGGCTATTCAGAGAACACAAACCAGCAGTGAAAGGTTCCCCTAATGTCCTGCCATTCTGTGGTTTAATTCAACAGATTTATTCAGGAGAATCACATAGGCTTCAATGTTAAAAATATTCCCGTTTTAATTCAATATCTAATAAACCGTTCATTATAAAATTATGCAGTAAAGAGTCTCTTTATTTATAGATTTTTTTAGGATATTTTAATCCTTTTTTTTTTCAAAAAAAAGTCAGATTTTTTTTTAAAAAAAGTCAGTTTTTTTTAAGTTTATTTATTTTTTCTGTAACAGCCCTTTTTATTATCATTCCCTGGACCTCATATGTAAATTTCAGACATTTTCGCTCAGTAGTTTCTTTGCAAACAGCGTTTCACTTTTCAATCATTCATGCAAACTGTTTTGCTAATTTATTCACTCCATTCGTCTGCGGTGTTGGCTTTTTCCGTCGGCTTCGCTGCGTGTGATCGGCTCCTGCTCGGGTTTTTCCAGCGTCTTTGACGGGTTAATCCAGATGTTTTTGCTGATTTTCGGCGTGCATTCACTGGGTTTTCGTCAGGTTTTCGGCGGGTTTTCGTTGGGTTTTCGGCAGCTTTTCCCTGCACTTCGACAGCCCTGTGGTGCTTGCTGAATACACTGCAGGGTGGCCGAAATGGGAAAGCCGATTTGCACCGAATTGAAGAGAACGAAAAGTCATCGAACGTGCGGTGACTTTTCGAATCTCTTTGAATAACCCTGTGGGTCATCATCATAAAAGAAAAATTTGAATAACTGATATCAACTATTGAATTTGAAATGAACTATCAAATTGATATCAACTATTGAATTGATCTTAACTTACAAGTAATAGTCAGCAAAGGACTTTATGAAACAAATTAATTTAGTTTCACTGTATACTTTGACTCAAATACTAAATCTGTGACACAGCTTAAAATTTAACCCTAGCTTTTCTTTTATCAGCAAAATTTGATTAATTGGGGTTTTATCTAGTGATCAAAAATTCGATTTATTTATTTATTTATTTATAAAGTATTTTACCAGGAAGGATACATTGAGATTTCTCTCGTTTTCAAGTATGTCCTGGGTTCAAGAACATTGAAGTGTTACAGTTACAGAAATACAAAGTAATACAATGCAAGATATTAAAAAAAAACAACACAAATATACAGATTAACCCGTTCGTTGCGGTGGACGCGCTGAGCGCGTCCTCCCTTTGGGGCCAGCGTTCGGCCGGGTTCCGACCGATCGCTGGGCCCCCCGGTGCGGGCTGACATCCTCGATGTCAGCCCAGCACCTGGAACCGCCACCGGCCTAATTAGGTGTCATCGCGGCGGCGCGATGACACCTAATTCAGGCGCCCCCCCGCATGTGCGGAGGAGGCGCCTGAAAGGGAGGGGGGGAGGTCCTTCGGACCTCTCTCCCTCCTGATCGCCGGCATTGCGGGGGTTAATCCAGGCACCGTTTGGAAGGGCACAGCCTGCCCTTCCTAACGGTACCTGGAATTAACCCCATGGGGGCTGGATCACGAATCAGCGCCGAAAAGCGCCGGTTCGTGATCCTTTCCCGGAGCTGGCTGACATCTTGGATGTCGGCCAAGCTTCCGGGAATGCCCCGTGAGGACTGGCATCACCGTGCATAGCACGATGACGCCAGTCCTGGAGTTAACCCCTAACTGCCACCAATGGTGGAGATAGAGGGTTCCAATGAACCCCCTATCTCCCGATCCGCGGCAGTTAGGGGTTAATGTTTGGTATTGTTGGATCGGCCAGAGAATGGCCGTTCCAACAATACTAAACTTGACTATGAAAAAAGTTTTTTTAAAAAAAATTAAAAATAAAAGTAAAAAAATATTTAAAAAAATAATAATAAAAAAATAAACAAGTTTTTTTTTGGTTCATTAATGCAGCAATATTGTTCCCATTTCAATTATAATGTGAACAATGATGCTGCACTAACGATTTTTGTATGTGGTGCGTTTGTTAAAAATCGCGTAATTTTCCCCAAAAGAAAATGTAACGAGACCCCATCTCTAATTTTTTTAAAGCGCACCCCATACAAAATATAACCGCAATTGCTCGCATGTTAAAATGTGAAAAAAAAACACTTTACATGTTGTAAATTATTGAAAATTCATATTTTATTGCATTTTTGGTTATAATATACAGACGTATACATATAATAATGACATATTATGAATCTGACGAGTCTGACGGAAAGAACGATATATAACATGTCTGGGTCATATACTAAAGTAAGCCTTCAAAACACGTTTAAACATGATGAGCAAAATCGGTAAAAATTAGCTCAGCACAGAGGCGGGAAATGCCTCAGCAGCGAAAGGGTTAACAGAAAATAAATATGATATCAACGATCGAATTGATATATGAAATTCAAATAGATTCGAAATTTCAAATCGATTCGAAATTTAAAATCAAAATGAAACAAAACAAAATACGAAAAGAAATAAGTTACGAAATTCTGAAAACGAAATGATTTAAAAACGTAACGAGATGAAACTAAATGAAACTAAATGAAACGTATATTTCAGCCGTGCACATCCCTAATAAACAGTAAAATCCCGGAAAAAAACGGAAACCTATGAACACACTTGTATTCTTGAATCTGATAGCACAAAATATTTATTTTCATTGAAGCCATGCATTTTTAAATCATTTATCAGATTCCATATGTAAACAATATAGCAAGTACACAGTAGGTGTCACAATCGCATGTCACGAAAGCATCTTCTTATAAGACGGGCGATTACTCCATACCCATTGTTGTCAGCTGTCCTAATGTGCAAGATGGAAGCCCTTTTGTTTTATTGCTACATCCCTCTGCACGATATTTTTTTCACCCGTTTTAAATAGTTAATCGCAGTTTTCGAGACTTCGTAAGTTATATTTTTTTTGTGCTTTAAGGTCTCGAATGACAATATTTGCTCTTTGGCACATGTGCGGCTCCAGATCAATCGTGAAGGATTTTCTGTTTGCTCAACGCCGCGGAGTATCATAGCCGTCTAGTGCCACGCTGACTGTCAAGTGGCAGAATGTCCTTGGGAATGTTTTTGAAATGGTAGAAAGTGTTCATTCGCCCTTAGGATTGATAGGTAGCCTGGCGTGAAGTATTCTTTTATGAAACAGAATTCCCTGCGGAGAAGATCAGGAGCTATAAATCTAACAGCGGTGTCTTATATTACAGGCAAGATAAATTAAACACAAATTATTTCAGTTGGATTTCATGGATTATCCGAAACTTTGCTTACTGTAACGTAATATAACTTTTACAAATTATCCACGTCCGGAAACCACATAGAATTCTTAAGGCGCCTTATTTATTTATAATAAATATACATCTCTGCCTTCTTGACAAATACTGTTGCCTGTATTTGTGATATTATCCAATATCCTTACCTTTTTCACTACCGAGGTCGAGTATATTCGATCTTCAGAAGCACCTGATATAGAGTATACTCAATGTGGTCTTTTTCTGGAGCAATGCAAATACATTTTGTTTATTGTTTGTTTTGTTCATCTGTTTGAGAACCACGGAGCTCAAGCTAAAATGTAGATGCAGTAGCACTTTTTGACCAATAGAGGGGGCCTCTGCCTGCCAAACAGGGCTTACCTACAGTAAATAAATACAGTGGGATGCCTCAAGCCTCTGTGTATGTGTTTGATGGGAAGGGATTTTCCATTAAACCACTGGATCATGGCAGTGGTTTTATGGAAAATCTTGTATTCAGGTGTTCGATCATATCTTCTAATGGAAAATCTTGTTCAGGTATTCAATCATATCAAAAGCTTGTATCCAGATGTTCAATCCTATCTTTCCGTGTTAAGAAATGTAGGATTTATCATACATTTTTGCTAAAATCCACAGATATACATAAATATATCCGATTTGAAGGTGTGTTTGTGTTGAGTGCTAGATGATATGTGCTAAGTGAGGGACATAATCTTGGTGAGTTCCTACACTTCTTTTTTTTAGGACTTGACCCCTGGATGCCTCTGTACAAGTGGTTGATGGGAAGCGATTTTCCATCAAACCACTGGGTCATGGCAGTAGTTTGATGGAAAAATCATAGATTAAATACACACAAAGTCACTTTGCTTTTACTTACAGTCAAGATACTTTTTTGTCTCCAATCCTAAGCGAAAGCTTAATAGACTAAAACATTTATAATTTTTTTGGTGATGCAGTTGAAAAAAAATAACCAAGGAAGCCTTCATGATAGACCCCTACGTCACTCCGGTATTATGTGTGTTATTTCTGTCTCCTTTTGAAGAACGCTTACAATGACCCACTGAATAGCTAACCAACGAGTCACAGCGTGCATCTGGAAAGAAGATGGCAGCCCGAATGATTTCATTTCAGCATAGGAAATGGGTTAATGGAGCCCATCGGAATGATCTCACTTTGAGCTTGTCTGTTCTAGATTCAGAGAATATCAGAATGAAGAAACCCTTTCTTAGCTCCTAAGGTACGATAACCTCGTTGCTAACGGCTTGGTCTATAAATCAGGGCTGTTAGAGCCTTGAGACGACTGAAACGGTCTTTGATTCCAACTCAAGTCCTCCGTACAAATCATTCAGTCTAGACATGTCTAAATGCCTGTCTAGGGTTTCAGTGATTACTATTATTATTTTTTTTGCTTTTTTAACAATCAAGCCGTCTCCATCACCGAAACTTCTGTGTTAACCAAAATAAAAGTGGCTACATTTTCCTTGACGTCTTGACGTCTATCATCTAGGTTTCGTCCTGTTATTCACAGACCCGCCACTCTAGGGATCGTGTGGCACGGGACCTTGAAGGGGCTAATGTAAATACGAAAGGGAGAAATAGAGTCTAAAATATGGGCAGATAAACAAATCAAGACCAAATCTTACGATAAATAGTGTGCAGGAATATTCCGTGCGGTAATACTGGATGCAATGGGTGCATCGCTCCCTGTGGAGCATATAGTCCATCAACGAATAGAGTATAGTAGACGATGAAGATAAAAAAGTGATATAATATGTAGGCAAAGTATAGTAATTTTTATTACCATATCTAAAAATCTGCATAATACCATTCAGTCCTGTTGAATGGAGGACTACAAGTCATGTGTATGTGTATCAAAAAAGTAAAATAACACAATAAACAGGATTAGCTCAGTCATACAAAATATTTTTATGTTTTTATGGTAAATTTACCTTATGGTTTGTATGGTAATATACTGTTCTTTATGTTGTTTACAGTAGTTGTTTTTTCCAGGCTAGGCTACATGTTATAAGAAGAAATGGACTCCAGGCACTCCAGTTTCTCAAAAAAAGGACACCTTTAATCCAAGCGTAAGTACGTTTCGGCTGTATTTTTTCAAGCTGGATAAACACTGTATTACAGCTGAAATGTTGCCTATGGCACATTAAAAGGGTCCCTTTTTTGAGAACCTGGAGTATCTAGAGTCCCTTTCTTCTTCTGACATGTTGGAGATTCCTGCCCTGGAGTTCTATGAACATCCATCTTTCAATATGACCTATCTGCCACCTTTGATACAGTTGACCACTCGCTCCTCTTTTAAACTCAAAAGGGGTTAATCAGAGAGGTCTGAAATGTCACTGAAATGTAACCGGACACTGAAATTCAACGTACAGTGACAATTCGGGGTCATCTGGCTGTTCAGAGAGCAGACAGTTCGCCAAATTTTGGCGTATTGATTGCATGTACGGTGCCTGTTCGATGGCTGTGAAATCCCTCATTGAGAAGCAATGCTATTCAGAGAACTCCGAACAGCAGAGAAAAGTTGCTGAAATGCCCTGCTGGTCAATGTTAAAAATATTTCCGTTTTAATTCAATATCTAATAAATAGTTTATTATTTTATTCCGCAGTAAAAAGTCTCGTTATTTATCGAATCTTTTTTTAGGATCTTTTAGGCACTCTTGGGGATTTTTTAGACAATTTATTTTCATTCTTTTTAAAAATAATTTTTTCTGTAAGACCTTTTTATTATCATTTATTGGATCTTATATGTAAATTCCAGGCATTTTCGTTCAGTACTTTTTTTGCAAACACAGTGTTTCAATCTTGACACTTTTTTTTTCACCCCGTTCGTCAGCTTGTCGGCTTTTTCCGGCGGCTGCTCCTGGCTCTGTTTGGCGGCTCGGTGGCATTTTCCGGACGTGTTGGGCATGTTTTTTGCGGCAGTTTGAGTGATCCGATACTTTTGATCATATCGGATGCGTTTTTTCGCTGTTTTTTTCGACGTCTTTTCCTTGCACTCCGGGGATCCTGTGGTGAATGCTGATTACACCGCAGGGTGGGGAACTTTGATTCCCGAACTGCAGGTGTTCTCTGAATAACCCCTTTAGTGATATAGGCCTTCAAGGTACTGTTCTTTCATGGTTGTTTTCCTACCTGTCCCAATGATCGTATAGTGTATCATTTTCTGGAAGTACCTCCTCCCGGCAGTCTGTCTCTGTTGGGGTGACCCTAGGTTCAGCACTAGGCCCTCTTCTCTTTTTGATCTACACGGCCTCTCTAGGCAAACTGATCAGCTCCTTTGGAATCCAGTACCACCTACACACTGATAACACTCATATATAAATCTCCTCCCCTGATCTCTCTGGCTCTCCTGATTCGAGTCACTGTGTCTCCACCATCTCGAATCAGATGTCTTGGATGCATTCGCTTCAAAAAAACAAAAAAGCTTGCATTTTATAATGTGTTTTATAAGGTGTTTTTGTTTGTAATGCACAAGTAATCTAGTTACAGCTTATGTTACTTGTAGTGGCCCTTTAAAATGACTTTGCTGAGTGATCTACTCTGCTTTGGCCAAAAATGACCAGTGTGTACTGGTCGGTGTTCGTGTGAATTTGTATTATTTGGGTCATTTGGCTGATCTTAATCCCTGGCCCACAAATGGAAATTTGGCAGCCTGCTTTTGCTCATAAGTATTTTTTTTTCTGTTATGTAGCTGCTGAAAATCATATTTGGTATCCGTTTCTGACAGTGCGATTTCCCCTGCAGCTAGCTAAGCAGAACAATGCCCCGCTCTAAATATAAACTTAATTATTTATAAAATGTAATGCTAACCAGCCATAATAATGATATTTCCATGTAAGGCTAAAGAGGTACTTTTAAAGACACCGAAAAACAAATATCACTTATTAGAATGTGACGTCTGCTGAATTTTTAAGATTTTTTTAATGATCTGTTGGTTTTTCTACTTGTGTAGATTTTATATAACAATAAAAACATCATTACAGTTTATTCTGGATCAAAATTTAAAGTACAAAGAGAGTTTTCTCATTTATCTCAGGACCGGAGTGAACGTGGCCATTTAGACTTTCATGGGCTCTATCACCTCCTTCAGGCTAACACTAGCTTAAAGGAGGTCATAGTGCTGCGTCTACATCGCCTTTGAATCACTAACGGGTTAGAAAACCCGTTATGGCTCGTTAATTTGCGATTCGTAGTGCAAGTTTACTTTACTTTGCGCTCCCTATACCTAACTTATTGAACGGGAGAGAGAGGAATCTAAAGGACCCCCCTCCCCAGGGCCAGATTTATAACAAGGCAGAGTAGGGATGTGCCTACAGGCGCCTGCCACAAGGGGGCACCTTGCTCTGTAAAAAAAATGAATAATAATAAAAAAAACTTACAATCATTTAGACCACTGTATCTCTGAAGCCCTACTAGCTAGAGGGATATATGAGGTATCATTTGAAAGGACAGATTATGGCCTTTCCAGTGATACCATATATAATCAGGTTAGAGTTATGTAAAAATAAAATAACAAATAAAATATTATTCTCTTTTTTTTCTAATGCAGCACTATTATTCAGTTTACAATTATGAAGTGAACAGTGATGCTGCACTAACTCACCTTCTCATTTACCACACTGCCAGCAAGTGAGGAGCTGATGATGCAGTGCATTGTTTCATTGATAACCTAGACCCTGGCACTGCAGTGAGGAGAGACAATGGGTCTTTGGAACCTGCATGTCTGAATTGTACACAAGGGTAAGTGAGGTGTCATTGGAAAGGACAGAGTCTGGTCTTTACAATGATACCAAACATGACCAAGTAAAGTGTAAAGATAAAAAAAATTGAAAAAATTTAATGTAAAATGTATTTTTTTCTCTGTTCTACGGCAGAAGCAATTTATGATTTTATATATAAAACAAACAATGCCACTGCACTAACTCAACTAAGAAAACAGATTCTGCCCCATCTTTTGATTTGAGCGCAGAGAGAAATGGTTTTTCAGTTTTTTAAAATGTTTATTTGCAAATTTACAAATGATGCTACCATTTGAACTCGTCTACATTGGACACCTGTAAGTTCAGCCATGGCAGAATTTGGATGCTCTAGGCCAAATGAAAGTGTAATCTTCCTTTGCTAAGGCTGGGGTAAGAATTTAGGGTTAGGTATAGAAATTAGGGTTAAAGTTACTGTTAGAGGTAGAAATCAGGGTTACGGTTAGAAGTTACGATAATAAATTTGGGTTAGAAATCATGATAAGAAATTAGGGTTAGGGATAGAAACTATGGTTAGAAGTACAGTTAGAGGTAGAAATTATGGTTAGGGTTAGAAATTAGCTTTAGGGTTAGGTCTGGGATTAGGTTACTATTTAAGCTTATTTTAGGGTAACAGTTAGGGTTATGGGTAACCCTAACATTCTGCTCTATTTTTGCTTTATTTTTTGGCAACAGTTTCTGCCCCTTATTTTGATTAGGGGCAGATTATGGATGATGGGATGATAATAATGCTATTCTGCTGCAGAACACAAGACCAATTGAGATATGCCAATTGAACACATGACCAATTGGAAGGATTCTCTTGATTTTTAGTCGAAAAAGCCCCACAAACCTGAGGCCACGCCGTACAAGCAACACACACAAAGCAGATTCCCACACCACAAAACACACACATAACACAAAAACACCCAGATACAGCCACACAACCAGATACAGTCCGCTCATCCAATATTTTAATCCCCAGTGGGTTTAATCCCTAAAAAAGTAGGATGAAAAACAATTTGATATAAAGAAGATAGCAGGGTGTAGCTGATACGTATTTCCATTCTCTATCGCAGCTCATATAACCTTAACAAACCACTGAATACATGATGTGATGCACAACGAACAAAAATAATATGTATAAGAGGTTATTCAGAGAGGGCTGATCTGGCCCCAAAATGTCACCGAAGAGGGAATCTCCCTGTACGGCGACATTTCGGGGCTATTCGGCTATTCAGAGAGCAGGCAGGCTAATTGCCTGCACGTACAGTGCCTGTTCGACGGCAGTGAAATCCCCATAGAGAAGCAATGGTTAATCTATTCACAGACACCGAACAGCAGAGAAAAGTTGCCAAAGTGCCCTGCTGTTCGATGTTTTCATTCGGCATTAATAAGGTGAATCACATAGGCTCCACTGTTAAAAATATTCCAGTTTTAATACAATATCTAATAAACGTTTATTATTTTATTCTGCAGTATTATTTATTTATAGATTTTTAGATTTATAGATTTTTAAAGGATCTTTTAGTCATTTTTCAGATTTTTTTGGGCAAATTTTTCTTCTTTTTTTTAAAAGCGGTGTTTTTTTTTTCTGTAACAGACCTTTTTATCATCATTCATAGGATCTTCTATGTAAATTCCAGGCATTTTCGTTCAGTAGTTTGTTTTGCAGCTTGTCGACTTTTTCCAGCGGCTGCTCTGCGTTGTGATCGGCGGCTCCTTGGTTTTCCCCTTGTGTTCGGCATGTTTTTTGCGGCGGTTCCGGTGAGTTTTCGGTGAGTTTTCAGTGAGTGTTCGGTGAATTTTCGGCAGGTTTTCCCAGCGCTTCGGGGGGACCCTGCGGTGAATGCTGAATTCACTGCAGGGTGGGGAACTTTAATTCCCTGAAGTGCAGGGGAACGGGAGAGCACCGAGATGTCGGCGGCATTTCGGTGCTCTCTGAATAACCCCTTTAGGCTAGGGTCAGACTAACGCATTTTTCACGCCTGCCGTGAAAATGTGCGTCCATGCGTCCGGACGCACTTTTTCACGGAAGACGCAATAGCGGTCATACAGTGCGCAATTACGCCTGTGATTTTTGACGGAACTAGAAAAAAAAGAGAAATCTGAGTAACCAAAGTTTGCGTCTCTGGACGTTATGTTGGCCGGACATGGTGCAGCGTCTGACGTCTCCTAATCACGCACACACGCCGCTATGCCGACGCAGCGTACTCTGTGCGTCAGTACTAGCGGTTTGACGTTCTCAAAAAAATGCATTCGTTTGCCGCTTGCCTTGCGCGGCCGAACTTTCGTGCGGCCGTACTTTGTATATTGCCCGTCATTGGACGTCATTTGCTGCTACTACGGCCGTAATAAAGTGCGGCTGAACGCACGTTCGCGCTGCGTTCGTCTGATCCCAGCCTTACTGAGATCACTGTGTATCACTGACTCAATTCATTCCCATCTATTTTAATCCGACTTTAAAACAGACCCATCAAATACTTTGATTTTGCCAAATCTCACTCGCCCCAAGTTGAAGTAACGTCTCTATGAGATATTTCTGTAGCATTTCGAGTAATGAAGGGCACGCCATAAACAATAGACGTATTCAGCCTCCGTATCCCGACTCAAATTAAATGGGTATTTGTATTCTTAGCAACTAATAGGTTTAATATTGCGAGAGATATGGTAATGTGCAACATCCCTCCCTAGACTCCTGTAAAAAAACAAAGGAGCGCTTGTCGAGCCTCTTTTTTTTTTCCCCGAGTCACATGTTAATGATATTTCATGCTTTTGTTGAGTCTGTGTAGAACAGCTACTGCACCTAAAAGGGAAATGACTTCCATACTGGCCTCCGCAAGCCAAAACATTTCAGATTTTGGAAAATCCTGGACGAAGTCCATATTTATACTTCGAGGAGGGAGAAGTGTAAAAGGAAGATTTCAAGATGCCGCGGAGGCGGCCAAAGCTTTCGTCCGAAAGCTGAAGTATAAGTGCCTACTGAAGGAGCTGGCACGGAACACAAAGTAATTAATTCACTGAGTATCTGTTAAAAAGAAAAAATGAAAATAGTATGTTCCGTGACAAAGTATAACCTTAATACAAGGATAATAATAGTGTCGGTAATATGATTTTCAGACTTCTTTTTTACACTCGAAACGCACAATATAATACAGGTTTTAAACCACTCGCATGACCACTCGTTCTCTTTTTTATTTATTTTTTTCCCCCCTTTTGTACGGCTTGACAGATTTTTTTTTTTATTCAGTACTGGAATTCTGCTTGACAGACTCATTTTCACACGGCACGTCTGATCATCCCCAACCTTGAAATAAAGATAAGGTTAAAAAAAATAAAATTAAAAAAAATATATATATATATACAGGGTGTCCATAAAGTCTCTTTACAATTTCAAAAAATTACTACAAAGGCAAATGAAAAGACAGGTGAAAATTATTACAAAATGAGACGTATATATTTAAGTTTTTTTGCCTCATTTAATACACCTCTATATGAGCACCATTAGTTGCACGAAGCACATCAAGACGGTACTCGATTTCTTGCCATGTTGGCTGTAGCATCACCTCATCAATGGTGGCGATGGCATCAGTGATCCTCTGCTTTAGATTAGTGATGTCCATTTGTACCTTTGTTCCATACACCATATCTTTAACATAACCCCATAAAAAGAAGTGGTTTTTCTTTGGCGAGACATGAATTACTGCAAATGTTTACCTGACCTTTTGACCGAATTCGTGGCACCACAACTACATGACCTTCAACCAACCATCATTTTCCAGCAAGATGCTGCACCACCACATTGGGGACGGCATGTTCGTGGGTTCCTAAATGAAACATTTCCAGACCGGTGGACTGGAAGGGGAGGCCCAATTCCCTGGCCACCTCGTTCACCAGATATCACTCCCCTCCACTTTTTTCTATGGGGTTATGTTAAAGATATGGTGTATGGAACAAAGGTACGGGACATCACTAATCTAAAGCAGAGGATCACTGATACCATCGCCACCATTGATGAGGGGATGCTACAGCCAACATGGCAAGAAATCGAGTACCATCTTGATGTGCTTCATGCAACTAATGGTGCTCATATAGAGGTGTATTAGATGAGGCAAAAAAAAAACAAATATATACGTCTCATTTTGTATACTTGAAATTTGGAAAATAATTTTCACTTATCCGTCTTTTCATTTGCCTTTGTAAGAATTTTTTGAAATTGTAAAGAGACTTTATGGACATCATATATAAATATATATATATATATATACCCAGGACATACTTGAAAACGAGAGAAATCTCAATGTATCCTTCCTGGTAAAATCCTTTATAAATAATATACAGTCAGGTCCAGAAATATTGGGACATCGACACAATTCTAACATCTTTGGCTCTATACACCACCACAATGGAGTTGGAATGAAACAAACACAATGTGCTTTAACTGCAGACTGTCAGCTTTAATTTGAGGGTATGTACATCCAACTCAGGTGAACGGTGTAGGATTTACAGCAGTTTGCAGATGTGCCTCCCACTTGTTAAGAGACCAAAGGTAATGGGACAGAATAATAATCATAAATCAAACTTTCCCTTCTTAATACTTGGTTGCAAATCCTTTGCAGTCAATCACAGCCTGAAGTCTGGAACGCATAGACATCACCAGACGCTGGGTTTCATCCCTGGTGATGCTCTGTCAGGCCTCTACTACAATGTTCTTCAGTTCCTGCTTGTTCTCGGGGCATTTTCCTTCAGTTTTGTCTTCAGCAAGTGAAATCATGCTCAATGGGATTCAGGTCAGGTGATTGACTTGGCCATTGCATAACATTCCACTTCTGTTCCCTTCAAAAACTCTTTGGTTGCTTTTGCAGTTATGCTTTGGGTCAATGTTATTAGAAAGGAAACGTTTTGGATCCACCACCATCTAACGCACGATCTATCCCGATGGTTTAAATGAAAAAATAATGTATTCCATGTTTTGAGAGCTTTCTGTGTTCCTATGCCCTGTGTGTGTCACGTACCTCTCCTGGCCTCAGCAGCTCTTCCTGTGGCTGACTGGACTCCTGGTAATTCCTGGGCCCCAAGATCTGTCCATGCTGAGGAGACATTATAATTCTGGTCCTTCTCCTTCAATAACTAAGGTCTGAATGAAAAGCACACGCGCGCGAGCAGGCATCCTCCCATATAGCCATTACAGCTGCAACTCACCTGGAAGTCTGGACACGCTGATGCACGCCAGCTGGATCCAATCAACTCGTTATACCTGCCTATAAAAAAACTACAAGCTGAGTAAGTCATTGCTCGTTTATTGCGGTTCACAACCTGAGCCTACCTGTGAAATCCTTACCTGAAACCTCCTACCTGTGGAATCCTTGCCTGAAGCCTCTTACCTGTGAAATCCTTGCCTGAAGCCCCACCTGTTACCTGTTCCATTGAATACTTGCCAAATTTCTATCTTGCTGAAGTACTACCTACACCAAGCTGTTGATCCTTGTCTCCTGGAAAATCTACTAGCAAGTATATTCTGATATTGATACCTGTTGCCGACCTTTGCCTGTTATTGATTACGCCTGATTGCCGCCTGCCTTTATGATCCTTTACTTCTGAACTAACCTTGCTGAGAGACTGTTTATTGCTATATATATATTAAATCGTGGTTGTGCTAAGAAATGTTCCAAGAGTTCTCTGTCTGAACATCACTCCTACTGAGCAAGAGAGGTCTGTGTATGCCATTCAGCTCTTTTTGCCAGCAGCTATACTGAAAGGGCCGCTACTTCTGCACAATTGGTTCCTCTGGAAAACTGGTACCTGACAGAATAAACGAGCCATCTCATGGAACCAGCAGATATAGCAGAGGCCTTGAGCACCATCACAGATCAACTAGCAAGTCTTGCACAGACAGTCCAGGATCTGCAAAGGAACCAAGTCGCCATACAAACCACACAAGCCCAGTTAACCACAAGACTAGCTGCCGCTACCCCTTTACCAGGAACTACAGCTATGATTAATACTCCTTCTTTCCACCCAATAGCTGGATCAGCAGAACCATACGTTTCTCCACCTGAGAAGTTTAACGGGGACCGTTCCAAGTTTCGTTGTTTTATCACTTCATGTACAATCATGTTCTCTCTCCAGCCTCTTACCTACTCTACCGATTTTGCACGCATTAACACAGTTATATCCTTGCTTACAGAAAAACCACAGTGCTGGGCTCATCACCTTATACATGTTAACAGTCCTATCCTATCTAACTGGAATTCCTTTCTACAAGCTTTAGAAGAAATGTATGATGACCCCCACAGACTTGAAAGCGCAGCTCAAGCATTATCTAACCTAAAACAAGGAAGAAGAGACGTAGAAGACTACATTACTGAATTTAAACATCTAGCCTTGGATTCAGAATGGAATGAGCCTGCACTATTAGCACAGTTCAAGTCCGGCCTTGCTGAACACATAAAGGATGAACTGGCTAGAGCTGAAAAACCTACATCAATAGAATCGATGATGACCGTATGTACACAAGTTGATAGAAGATTCCGAGAAAGGAGAGCAGAAAGAGCTGCTACTTTTCATCCTCCAATACACAAGCGCCCACCTCAACTAGCTGTAATGCAGCCGACACCTTTGCCCGCCTTGCATACACCAGAAGAACCTATGCAAATAAATGTAATAAGAGGTCCTTTAACTGACAACGAGAGAGCACGAAGAAGATCACTGGGGCTCTGTATGTACTGTGGACGCTCGGGTCATCAATTAAGAGAGTGTCGAGAGAAACCAGAACACCGCAGAGGTAAGACCTCACCTCTGTTTTATGCCATGTCTATAAAAAATATTAATGGTTATATATCTACACACCTAACCATCCCTGTGTCTCTCCAGTGGAAGGACGATCACGCCAACCTCAATGCGATGATTGATTCTGGCGCAAGCGGTTGTTTCATTGATCAAACTCTTGTAAGCATTCTACGAATACCCTTTATAACTAAACAACATTCTGTGGCATTGCAATTACTAGACGGTAGCCCTTTAAAAACTGGTCCTATTACAAAAGAAACAATTTCTTTGTCTGTATCCATAGGTACCCAGCATAAAGAATCATTTTCTTTTGATATCGTGAGTTCTCCAGCTTTTCCGTTGATTTTTGGACTTCCTTGGTTAAGAAAAAATAATCCGTACATCGATTGGGAAAGAGGTACGCTAACGTTAAATCTACCAAAACAGAAAACCTCAACTGATATTCCATACAACACTTCTTTAACTGCTACAGCAGCTACCACCTTACCTGAAATTTATGAAGAATATTCTGATGTGTTCCAATCTACAGGAACAGACACCTTACCACCTCATAGGGTCTACGACTGCCCTATAGACTTATACCCTGGCTCCCCTATTCCGTTTGGACGAGTGTATCCTTTATCAGAACCCGAGCTCAAGGTGCTCAAAGAATACATCGATGAAAATTTGACCAAAGGGTTCATACGACCCTCTACTTCTCCCGCAGGAGCTCCTATTTTTTTTGTGGGTAAGAAGGATGGAGGCCTGAGACCATGCATAGATTACCGGGCATTAAATAATATAACCATTAAGAATAAATATCCTCTCCCTCTAATCACGGAGTTAATGGACAGACTAAAGGATGCCAAATATTTCACCAAACTTGACCTCAAAGGAGCCTATAACCTTGTAAGAATTAAAAGCGGACATGAGTGGAAAACAGCTTTTCGTTCCCGCTACGGGCATTACGAGTACCTTGTGATGCCTTATGGCCTCTGTAATGCCCCTGCAACGTTTCAAAGGTTCTTAAATGATATTTTCCGTGAAATACTAGACGTTTACGTAATTATTTATCTAGACGATATACTAATATTCTCATCTTCATTATCAGAACATCAAGACCATGTGACATCAGTACTTAAGAAACTAAGAGAGAACAAATTGTACGGTAAACTTGAAAAATGTATATTCAACAGTCAAGCCATTGAATTCCTAGGGTTCATCATAACACCAGGTAACATCCAGATGGACAAGACCAAAACAAAAGCCATAGAAGAATGGCCTATCCCTGCTAATAGAAAAGGGGTACAATGTTTTCTTGGATTCTGCAACTTTTACCGTAAATTCATCCGCAATTTTTCTTCTATTGTCAAACCCCTAAACGAACTAACACGTATCACTATCCCTTTTTCCTGGAACAGTCAAGCACAGAAAGCTTTTGAAAAACTAAAAGAACACTTTGTTACAGCACCCATATTGTCTTTACCAGATCCATCAACCCCGTATTCCATCGAAGTCGATGCCTCCAACTATGCGATAGGAGCAGTACTATCACAGAAGGTAGGCGATAAACAAATTTTACATCCCGTCGCCTACTTCTCCAGAACATTGACAGCACCAGAAAGAAACTACGATGTTGGTGATCGTGAACTTCTAGCTATAAAAATGTCATTGGAAGAATGGCGACATCTATTGGAAGGTTCTGAATTTCCTATTACAATCTTCACAGATCATAAGAATCTAGAATATCTGCAGAAAGCAAAACGCCTCAAACCCAGACAAGCTAGATGGGCATTATTTTTTTGTCGGTTCAATCTTCATATCACCCATAGACCAGGAAACAAAAATGGAAAGGCAGATGCCTTATCACGTATGAATTTTGTACAGCTGCCAGACGAAGATGAATACATCCTTCCTAAATCCTGTTTTGTTACCAGAACCTCCTCCATCTGGGATACCATAAAATTATATTCAAATGATATTAAAGATACTATATCTCATATTCCTTTACAGAAAAAGAACGGTTACGTATTTCGAAACAATCGTATAGTCGTTCCTCAAGAAGCCCGTCTACACGTTCTTCAATACTTCCATGACACTACTATCGGAGGGCATACCGGATTCCACAAGACCCTTGAGGTAATAAAGCGTTCCTTCTGGTGGCCATATATGAAAAAGGAAATAAGAGCATACGTCCACCACTGCCCTACATGTCTTCAGACTAAACCACTCCATACTCTCCCCCAAGGCCTGTTACAGCCATTACCCATACCGAAAAGTCCATGGACTGATATATCCATGGATTTTATAACTGAGCTACCTATGTCTTCGGATTGTAATACCATAATGGTCATAGTAGACAGATTCTCTAAAATGGCTCACTTCATCCCAGTGAAAAGTATACCTTCCGCTACAGAAACTGCTCATCTATTCATCAAAAATATATTTTCATTACATGGTCTCCCAGAGACCATAATCACGGACAGAGGGACACAATTTACATCCCGTTTCTGGTCAGCATTTTGTAAATGTTTACATATACAAAATAATCTATCTACTGCATTTCATCCACAGACCAACGGTCAAACGGAAAGAGTAAACGGCGTATTAGAACAATATCTCCGTTGCTTTATTACGCATCTACAAAATGATTGGATACAGTACATTCCTATAGCTGAGTTTACCTACAACAACCAGAAACATTCTTCTACCGGTATGTCGCCTTTTTTTGTTAATCACGGCAGACATCCCATCATGCTTCCTGGTTCTCCAATTCTAGGTGATGTACCTTCAACCAATGAAAGAATAAGAAATATTCTAGATGTGTACAAGACCGTGCATGCTGCATTGTTACGTGCTCAATATAGGTACAAAACATTTGCAGATAGAAGACGATGTCCTGCTCCGGTATACAAGGTAGGAGACAAGGCATGGTTGTCAACAAGACATTTAAAGGTTGAATATCCATCTAAGAAGCTTGGGTTACGATACATAGGACCTTTTCCTATTATTCAAGTCGTCTCTTCTTCAGCAATCAAATTATTATTACCTGTTTCATATAAAATTCATCCTGTGTTCCATGTGTCGTTACTGAAACCAGCCTATGATGATCCTTTTCCGGGACGCCTCCCATGCAAACCAGGTCCTATATCTATGAGTGACGAAGAAACCTACGAAATCAAGGAGATCTTGGATTCTCGCCTTCGGAGAGGTCATTTAGAGTATCTTATCAGGTGGAAGGGTTATGGTTCGCAGGATGACTCATGGATTCCCGCTGTAGAGGTTAGTGCTCCTCGCTTGATTCGGAGATTCCATCAATTACACCCATCTCGCCCCCAGAGGGGTCGCCTTGTTGGGGGGTTCTGTCACGTACCTCTCCTGGCCTCAGCAGCTCTTCCTGTGGCTGACTGGACTCCTGGTAATTCCTGGGCCCCAAGATCTGTCCATGCTGAGGAGACATTATAATTCTGGTCCTTCTCCTTCAATAACTAAGGTCTGAATGAAAAGCACACGCGCGCGAGCAGGCATCCTCCCATATAGCCATTACAGCTGCAACTCACCTGGAAGTCTGGACACGCTGATGCACGCCAGCTGGATCCAATCAACTCGTTATACCTGCCTATAAAAAAACTACAAGCTGAGTAAGTCATTGCTCGTTTATTGCGGTTCACAACCTGAGCCTACCTGTGAAATCCTTACCTGAAACCTCCTACCTGTGGAATCCTTGCCTGAAGCCTCTTACCTGTGGAATCCTTGCCTGAAGCCTCTTACCTGTGAAATCCTTGCCTGAAGCCCCACCTGTTACCTGTTCCATTGAATACTTGCCAAATTTCTATCTTGCTGAAGTACTACCTACACCAAGCTGTTGATCCTTGTCTCCTGGAAAATCTACTAGCAAGTATATTCTGATATTGATACCTGTTGCCGACCTTTGCCTGTTATTGATTACGCCTGATTGCCGCCTGCCTTTATGATCCTTTACTTCTGAACTAACCTTGCTGAGAGACTGTTTATTGCTATATATATATTAAATCGTGGTTGTGCTAAGAAATGTTCCAAGAGTTCTCTGTCTGAACATCACTCCTACTGAGCAAGAGAGGTCTGTGTATGCCATTCAGCTCTTTTTGCCAGCAGCTATACTGAAAGGGCCGCTACTTCTGCACAATTGGTTCCTCTGGAAAACTGGTACCTGACAGTGTGATTGGGAAGCTCCGCTTACCAGTGAGTGTGCGGGTCACCCAGACACATAGCTCATCTTAAGGGGTCCTGTATTGACGATCTCGACCAGTTCTTGTTCTTCATTGTTTATGTTCATTGTTTATGTTTATTGGTGTAAACGCCTTGTTGCTATTTGATATCTATAAGTGTACTTTTGCGTTTGAAATCCGCAGCTGTTGTGTACCATGGAGCGCTGGTTCTTTCTGCTGCATTGTTTACTTTTGATTTGCACTTGGTGTTAGGGAATGGAAAATGCGCGTATGGGTTGCTATGTCTACAAGATACGTCATCTGGGAGCGACCGGGACGAGTACGCGCATGCGCACAGGGACACCGGCAACGCCGCAGGTGTGGGGTGGGGTAAGTTTATTTTACTCTTTATGTATAAAAGCATACTGTTGCATTTGTACAACTTAATAACTTTTGTCCAGAGGAAAGCTCCAAATTGGGAGCTGAAACGTTGACTCTCATGATCGAATAAATTACAAGTTGACGGTCCTGGATTGCCGTCATATCTTCTTTCTCAAGCTATTATTCATCACCGCATGACAGGCACCGGGCACATTGGATCTTTAAAGGAAGCGTGAGTGCATAGCATTGCCTTGTTTATACATTCAAGAGTGGTGTTTCTTTGGCTATTGCACCAGCCCATTGTAATTTCAAGAGTTACCTTTTCTTAGCACCGTCCTTTAAATTTAGCGCTTCACTTTTTCACATCACCATGGATGAATTTCTGCAACAAGCGGGAGCCTATACCGAGTCAGCCGAAACGCTGCAATTTAGCCAAGCGGAGGCTGACACCATCCTATGGACCACATCCAGTAGCGACCTGATATGCGTAAAATCTAATAAGGATATCTATTTCGAATTACTGCGCCTCAGAAAAAAAGAAGTAGACTTGGATCTACACGGATTATTCTTATCTGACTACCACCGGGCGAAAAGAATTCCCCGCGGATTTCGTGTTCACAATATTCCTACATTAGGTCGATCAAAAGCCAAGGTATGCAAAAACTGGACAGCGGTCCTTAATAAATGCTTAATAAATGCAGGATGTCAAGGAAGAACTTAATGAGCTAAAAGATAAAATTAGAGTGTATGAGGCCGACAATGAACAAACATTAACATCTCCAGATGGGGTAGCCCTGGTGAACAAAGTTTTGGAGGAAGTAATAAAATATAAAAACGAGCTTGTCAAGTTCAAGAGGAACAAATTTGAGAGAGTGTAACAGGACTACCAGGAACACCGGGTCTATAAGTGGTTAAGCGGACAGGACAACACCAGACCCTATAGAAGACCAAGAAGAAAGATACGCAAACCTAATGTTACAACCATTGACACCATCTCTGGTGAGTCAGCTTCGGAAGGAGAAGTGGCATCCATAACCCCCATTCAGGATGAGGGAAGTGAGCGAACACAGGGGGCAAAAAACTTAGGCATCGTCACCAGGAGCCAACAGCCCAAAAGCACAGCAAATGAAGACCATCAAGAAGAGGCCAGAAAGGGAAACCCCACTGGTCAAAAAAACAAACCTCTGCTCAGGAAATAAGCCCCATCTTTAATTTATCCTCTAGGGACTTGTCCCCTATGGAGGGTAAGATTCTAGCCAAGGGTTTATCCTATGTTCCCACTAATACTCCACAGGAACTACAATGGGACATTGATCTATATAAATTCGGTCGCCAACTCAGAATTACAGATTTCTTTAAGAACGAACAAAGTAAGGTAATCTCTAGGTTTCGCCCTAAAAGTAGCTTCGATCCAATTTCAAATCAGGCCACAATTAAAACATTTCTGAAAATTGTGCAGAAAGAAACATCGGACCTGTTGAAACATCACAAAACCCAGCATCAGAATACCTCTAGGGAGGAATGGAGAGCCATTAGAAGCTTGGCTAATGATGCATCAATCACAATACGATCTGCGGATAAAGGTGGTTCCATAGTGGTAATGGACTATGCATGCTATGCAAGGGCGATCTACCTCCTACTGGAGGATGCCACTACGTACGTAAAATTGCAGGGTAATCCTACCATTTCAATACAGAATAAGTTTGGTGACAGCTTTTCTAGAGGATTACAGTTGAATTACATTAACCAAGAATTGTTTGAGTTTTTGACGAAGAAGCATCCTAAAATCCCCAAACTTTATGGGATTCCAAAAATCCACAAAAATTTAACGCATCCACCAATGCGGCCCATTGTTTCCGCCATTGGAGGCGTCATCGAACCGGTAGCTCAATGGCTGGATTATCTGTTCAAAGCCCCTGTGTATGACATCCCCACCTGTGTGAAGGATACTCCCATGTTTCTTCAGAGAATAACATCTATAGATACTGATCTAACTGATACGGTGCTAATAACTATGGACGTAAAAAGTCTTTACACAATCATACCCCATGAGGCAGGGGTCGATGCCATGAGAGAGCTACTGTCTTGCTCTGATAAATATGATGGACCGTGTATAGAATACATCTTGGAATTATTACTAATGGCACTTAAAAATAATTACTTTAGATTTGAAAACAATTGGTATCTACAAAAGATGGGAATGTCAATGGGGGCTGCAATGGCACGGAAGTACGTGAATGCGTATATGTATAAATTTGAAAAGGAATCCATTCTACCTAAATATACATTGAACATCATTGAATATATACGCCATCCTATGGCGGGGAACATTGGAAGAAGCAAGGGATGTGGAAATCTACATTAATGGACTGGGATCTCCGTTAGAAGTTACCTTACAAGCAAGTAAATCAAAAATACAGTTTCTGGACGTGGAGATCTATATTAAGGATGGCAAATTGGAACACTCTCTGTATTCTAAACCCACGGATAGGAACACTTTACTCCATGCGTCCAGTGCCCACCCTGAACATACACAAAAAGCTCTGCCTTACGCACAATTCCTTAGGGTTTGTCGCAAGCTTAAACCTGTTTAGTTTAGAGAAACGGCGCCTTAGAGGGGATCTGATAACCTTATATAAATATATACGGGGCCATTATCAACCATTGTCTGATAACCTATTCATTAACAGGACTATACATAGGACAAGGGGTCATCCATTTAGACTGGAAGAAAGAAAATTTAGCTTAAAGCATAGGAAGGGTTATTTTACGGTGAGAACAATAAAGCTGTGGAATTCTCTGCCTGTTGAGGTGGTTGGGTCAGAGTCTGTACAGACTTTTAAAAAACGACTGGATGACTTCCTGCAGACACAGAATATTAAGGTTTATAATATTTAATATGTGGGTAAAAGCTTCTTGATCCAAGGAGAAATCTGACTGCCATTCTGGGATCAAGAAGGAATTTTTTCCCAGTATGTTGCATATTGGCAAGCATTTCAGACTGGGTTTTTTGCCTTCTTTTAGATCAACAGCAGTAGGTTATGTGGGAGAGGCTGAACCCGATGAACGCATGTCTTTTTTCAGCCTATGTAACTATGTAACTATGTAACAATTCCGAGGAACCAGGTCGAACTCGACAGCTACACGAGATGTACAGGTAGTTCAGGGAACGAGGCTACTCTGCTAGAGTTTTGGATTCTGCCCTCGCACGTGTTACACACCCCGTAAGGGAGAACCCTCAGACAGATACGAGGTTAAGGTTCCCCATGCAGTTTAATACCGCCACGAAAGAGCTAACACGTACCGTCAAGAAGAACTGGCACGTACTGGAGCATGACCTTTCCCTACCACATATTTTTAGGTCTAAACCAATGTTTTGCTATAAAAGAGGGAGAAATCTTAAAGATAGGTTGGTCCATACGGACCCTGTGAAAAGCTATACATTGGCACCTAGTGGCATTGTTAATACTGGCTGTGAAAGATGCTTGGGATGTGTTACGTGTGGTCACATGATTCCTGCTAAAACATTTTCACACCCACATACGGGGAAAGTGTTCAAAATACGTTATAATATAACATGTAAAACAGATCATGTGGTATACAAAATAACGTGTCCCTGCGGACTCGCCTACATAGGGAAGACCTCTACACCTTTGTGTGAACGTATTAGGAACCATCGCTCTAATATACGCATAGCTTACCGGGATGGTGTATCCGATAAACCTGTAGCCCGTCATTTTTTGGAATTAAATCATCCTTTGAGTTCATTAAAATTGATTGCAATAGATCATATTCCAGTGCCACGTAGGGGTGGTGATCGGGGCTTAATGTTACTTAGAAAGGAAACGTTTTGGATCCACCATCTACGCATGATCTATCCCGATGGTTTAACCACTTCGATGCGGAGGACGCGCTCAGCGCGTCCTCTGCATGTCTGCTGGTGTGCGGAGGACGCGCTGAGCGCGTCCAGCCTTTGGGGTCAGCGTTCGGCCGGGTTCCGGCCGATCGCTGGCCCCCCCGGTGCGGGCTGACATCCTCGATGTCAGCCCAGCATCCGGAACCGCCGCCGCTGAAATTAGGTGTCATCGCGACAGCGCGATGACACCTAATTCAGGCCCCCCCCCGCATGTGCGGAGGAGGCGCCTGAAAGGGAGGGGGGGAGGTCCTTCGGACCTCTCTCCCTCCCGATCGGCGATGTTGCGGGGGTTAACCCAGGCACCATTTGGAAGGGCACAGCCTGCCCTTCTAAATGGTGCCTGGCATTAACCCCTGGGGAGCTGGATCGCGAATCGGCGCTGAAAAGCGCCAGTTCGTGATCCTTTCCCGGAGCTGGACGACATCTTGGATGTCGGCCAAGCCTCCAGGAACTCCCCCTGAGGACTGGCGTCATCGTGCGTAGCACGATGACGCCAGTCCTAGAGTTAACCCCTAACTGCCACCAACGGTGGAGATAGGGAGTTTCAATGAACTCCCTATCTCCTGATCCGTGGCAGCTAGGGGTTAAAGTCTGGTATGGTTGGATCGGCCAGAGCATGGCCGTTCCAACGATACCAAACACTACAGTGAAAAAAGTTTTAAAAAAAAAAATTAAAATAAAAATAAAAATATATTTAAAAAAAAATTATAAAAAAAAAATAAACATTTTCTTTTTCTTTTTTTTGGTTTGTTAATGCAGTAATATTGTTCCCATTTCAATTATAATGTGAACAATGATGCTGCACTAACGATTTTTGTATGCGGTGCGTTTGTTAAAAATCGTGTAATTTTCCCCAAAACAAAATGTAACGAGACCCCATCTCTAATTTTTTTAACAAGCGCACCCCATACAAAATATAACCGCAATTGCTCGCATGTTAAAATGTGAAAAAAAACACTTTACACGTTGTAAATTATTGAAAATACATATTTTATTGCATTTTTTGTTATAATATACAGACATGACATAACGTATACATATAATAATGACATATTATGAATCTACCGAGTCTGACGGAAAGAACAATATATAATATGTCTGGGTCATATACTAAAATAAGCCTTCAAAACACGTTTAAACATGATGAGCAAAACCGGTAAATATGACCTCAGCACAGAGGCGTGAAACGCCTCAGCAGAGAAAGGGTTAAATGAAAAAATAATGTATTCCATGTTTTGAGAGCTTTCTGTGTTCCTATGCCCTGTGTGATTGGGAAGCTCCGCTTACCAGTGAGTGTGCGGGTCACCCAGACACATAGCTCATCTTAAGGGGTCCTGTATTGACGATCTCGACCAGTTCTTGTTCTTCATTGTTTATGTTCATTGTTTATGTTTATTGGTGTAAATGCCTTGTTGCTATTTGATATCTATAAGTGTACTTTTGCGTTTGAAATCCGCAGCTGTTGTGTACCATGGAGCGCTGGTTCTTTCTGCTGCATTGTTTACTTTTGATTTGCACTTGGTGTTAGGGAATGGAAAATGCGCGTCTGGGTTGCTATGTCTACAAGATACGTCATCTGGGAGCGACCGGGACTAGTACGCGCATGCGCACAGGGACACCGGCAACGCCGCAGGTGTGGGGTGGGGTAAGTTTATTTTACTCTTTATGTATAAAAGCATACTGTTGCTTTGTACAACTTAATAACTTTTGTCCTGAGGAAAGCTCCAAATTGGGAGCTGAAACGTAGACTCTCATGATCGAATAAATTACAAGTTGACGGTCCTGGATTGCCGTCATATCTTCTTTCTCAAGCTATTATTCATCACCGCATGACAGGCACCGGGCACATTGGATCTTTAAAGGAAGCGTGAGTGCATAGCATTGCCTTGTTTATATATATATATTATATATATATATACATACATAAAAAAGCATTAGTAGCTTTGCAGAAACAGGAAAAAAATTTGCATCGCACGACTTCAAGTTTCCTTTTCCTGTTAGCTGGGGTGAATGTTTTCTCTATGTTTTTCCTTCCAAGTACACCCACTTATGTTTTAGTACATTTTCACTGATGTTGGTTACCGAAAAGAGAAGTAAAAAGAAAAAGAAAAAGAAAGCGAGCGTTCCCTGTTACCGAAGTGGAATGGAAATAGCTTGTCTATGTTACATTTTTTTCCTCAATTACTCAGTATAGTAAAAAGTCGATTTCACCAGCTCCTCTATGAAAGGTTGTAGCCAGTCCAAGACTTGTAAGATTCAATGTATTTCTCGTTCAGTCTCGTTCGGGTTATCCAAAAAAACTAAATAGGTGCTAATTCCAAAGTTGAGTCCATGAAATGGAAAATGGCACAGGGAGCGCGCTGGCGTGAGTCGAGGATACCTGAAGTCATTGTGATTGCAGTTTTTTCTTTTCTTAGTCGGATTTTTTTTGTTAAAAGTTGGAGAGGTATATTTTTTTTCTCCTTTAAAAATTCAACACTATGGAGAGCTATAAGCAGGACTGTGAAAAGGTAATTTCCTTTTAATTGCTTGTAAATGACTTGCTTAATATGATTCTTGAGTTAGGATAATGATGTGCGCTTTTTTATTTTAACGTAATGAGAGTAAATTAGAACAATTCTACAGTTTGTTTTTTTTCTCGCGCAGAACAACGTATTCTGTACTGAGGACATATACCACATTTCAGGTTATTTCCTGTCAGGTCCTTGGATTCACCCTGCCTCCCGCGCTGAACTTATTTTAAAATGTAACACAATCCTTTTCATCCTTGTTTGTTTATGCCTGTGATTTGCTGATTCAACGCGACATTACGGATTCTAAGCGAATTCCCCATCTTTTATGCTGGGCGTCCACTGGATCCGTATTCGTGCGACGACGACGACATCGCACAAAGTCGTCTGTGTCGTCAGACCAATCCAACAACACTATTGTGAATGCACCGTCATCCATTGCGTCAGACTTGCGACTTGCGACTTGCGACTTCCAGCTACTTTTGAAGTCAAAAGGTTTAGAAATATCGCACAAGCAACTCAGACAGTCAAATAATCAGGGAAGGAGATGAATGCTGAGAATTTGATTAGGGGAGTTAAAAACACTATAATATAATTTTTTTATATTTAACCCTTTCGCTGCTGAAGCATTTCACACCTGTGTGCTGAGCTAATTTTTACCGGTTTCGCTCATCATGTTTAAACGCGATTTGAAGCCTTATTTTATTATATGACCCAGACATATTATATATCGTTTTTTCCGGCAGTCTAGGCAGATTCATAATATACCATTATTATATGTATACATCATGTCCTGCCTGAATATTATAATTAAAAATGCAAAAAAAGTTAGATTTTTAAATAACCTACAGCGTGTAAAGTGTTTTTTTTCACATTTTATCATGCGAGCGTTTGTTTATATTTTCTATGGCGCTTGTTAAATTTTTTTTAAATGGGAACCTGTTACATTTTTTTGGGGGGAAATTATGTGATTTTTAGTAAACCCCCCTCAAAGAAGAAATCGTTAGTGCAGCATCATTGTTCACATTATAATTGAAATGGGAACAATATTGCTGCATTAACAAAACAAAAACCAAACAAAAAAAACACTTTTTAAATATTTTTTTATTTATATTTTTATTTTTATACTTATTTATTTTCATTTAATAAGGCCATGCTCTGGCTGTTCCAATGATATCAAACGTTAACCCCTAGCTGCCACGGATCGGGAGATAGGAGGTTCATTGGAACCCCCTAACTCCACGACAGGTGGCAGCTAGGGGTTAACTCCGAACTGATGTCATCACTCTATCTGTGATGACGCTAGTCGGCAGGGGGAGATCCCGGAAGCTTGGCCAACATCTAAGATGTTGGACAGCTGCGGGCGGGCACCGCGATCCGGCGCCAATCGCTGTCCAGTCCCCAAGGGGTTAAAAGCAGCCGCCGCTTGGAAGGGCAGGCTGTGCCCTTCCAAGCAGTGCCTGCCTTTTTGCTGTGCCCCGTACAGATCGGGTGGGAGAGCGGTCCAAAGGGCCTCACCCCTCCCCTTCAGGCACCTTCCCAGCACTGGCGGGGGTGCCTGGAATAGACGTCATCGCGCCGGGTGCGATGACGCTATTCCTGCCCGCTGGGGTACCGGAGGCTGGGCTGACATCACAGATGTCAGCCCACACTGGGGGGCTTCAGCGATTTTCTGAAGTACTGGCCGATCCCTGCCTCCTGTGCTAGGACGCTCTCAGAGTGTCCATAGCACAGGAAAACCACTTGGCTGGACGTGCTGAGCGCGTTCCTAGCAGTCAAGTGGTTAAATGTATATTTTGTATATGGGAGATGGGTGGGACTAGCCATGTTCGGGTAGGGTACAGGGTGAACGAATTTTAGATCCTTTTTCAGCTGCGTAAAGGGATTAAAATTCACACACACCGAACTAGCGCATCCAGCTCCTCCTTATCCATTTTTGCACACAAAGGACTGCAGTGTTTCCAAAAGCAGAATTCAATATGCAATAGTCTCAGAAAAGAAGAACACAAGAATAAACTGGTTTTTGGATTCATAGTCGTCCATAGTCGCTGATTGCAGTGGATGACTCTCGTCAGACCAAGTCGCGTGACCGATATCGTTCCTAGTCTGATGACCAAGTGTGTCGGGCGACTATGGATCCAGTGGACGTCCAGTCTTAACAGCGTGGTTTGCCAAGACCGGGAAAATGGCTCGGCCAATCACCATGCTCCAACTACTTTAGAAGTTGTTTTTATTTCGGAATGTGCATTTCAACAATCACAATCTGTTACATTCATCAGATGAATGTCCATCCTACTGCAAAAATAGTGCAATGATGGAATTTCCGTAAATTCCCTTCGACCCTTGGTTTAGCATTAAAGGTGATTTAGCCGGAGGTAGCAGGTCCGATGTTCTAGAATTCCCCACTTTTCTATCCATGAAACCCAGAAACTCCCCAGAACCATGGAAAGCATAGTTACTTTTAGTGATTATAACGAGTTACCATAAATAATGGTATAATTCTGCTTTTCACATGAAAACACGTTGTTTAATTTAAAATGATGCCGCGATCATTAGTATATTTAATTTGAAGAGCTAATATGCTCTTCATTCAAAGAAACAAAAAGGCACTATGGGTAGCAAGCGCAATTATCACAAATGATGTTCCCTTCGCAGGAAAAAATAACACATTTGCTAATGAGTCGCTGCTTAAATGAACTTATTATAAGTAGAAGAGGTCTCGCTTGCAGAGACAAATTCCAGCCGAATTTAGATAGTTGGCTGAAAAGCTGGCACCGTGTGTGTCCTGACCATCCCAGCTGCAACATAATACATAGTTTCAAGAAATGCAATGACCTTGTAATTGAAGAGCAAAATAATGCTTCCTGATGTACCTCTAATCAATTCATTACAGCTAATTAACCACATAGTGTGACTTCATAACACAAGCATACAAATGAATTTCTCGCTTTTCTTGTATTTTAATCTGCTCGTTAAGTTATTATTTCTTTACATAATAAGGACTAAATGATTCCTAAACTTGCAAGCGCGTCATGTTCCTATGAAAAAATAGCTATACATGTATATCTAAATATACCGTATAATTATTGCAGAAGACATCTGCACGTCACAGCAATTCAAAGAAATGCATCCCCATATGCAGCAAGGAACTCTGAGTAGGATATGCAAATGACCTCTGTCTCACTTTTATTGCATCCTGTGTCTGTTTTTACACAGTTCATATAGTTTATTGGACCCTCTTCAGCAGGAGGTATTGATTGAAGGGTTCTGTGTGAAAACTGCAACTGGTCATGCCTAGCTCCTGCTGAAGAGGGTCAGATAAATCCTCTTCTAAAAAAAAAAGACATCTAGTATGGCACAGCATTGATTGAAGGTTTCTGTGTATAAACAGACACAGGATGCAAAAAAAAAATGGGATATTGCAGATGTCATTTGCATGTCTTACCCAGAGTTCTTTGCTGCAGATGGGGAACAGGAGCTCTGTGAAGCAGTTCTTTGAATTGCTGTAATGTGTAAATGGCCTCTGCAATAATAAACTTTATTATTTTCAGTGTAGATGCTTTTAATCTAATTTTTTGCACTCCACCACAACTCGAATAAGCACTATATATATATATATATACATATTTATAATTGCAGAAGCCATTTGCACATCACAGCAATTCAAATAAATGCACCACAGAGCTCCTGTGATACATTCCACACACACACTTATATCAAAGCCCACCGAAATTCTGGTGCTCTTTCGTTCCCCGCACTTCGGGTAGTCAAGTTCCCTGACTCTGCGGCGAATTCAGTGTTCACCGCAGGGTCCCGAAGTGCAGGGAAAAGCCGCCGACATAATCCAAAACAAACCTGCAAAACCACCGATTCAAATGCAAAAACTGCCACAAAAAATCAGAGCGATCCGATAAACAGTAAAAAAAAGCCAAACGGAGCCAACGATCTGCTGCAAAATTGCCGAACGGAAAAAGTCGACAAGCCGACGAATGAAGGTAAGAAAACAAAACAACAAACTGTAACTTTTAAAAGCTGTTTGCAAAAAAACTACTGCCAGAAAATAACATATATGGGCCTATTAATAATAACTGAAATAATAATTTATTTTACAGAAAAAAAAGGCTATTTAAAAAAAAAATCGGAAAAAATTATTTTGCTTCGAAAGTGACGAAAAATGTCTAAAAAATAAACAAATAAAGAGACTTCTTGCCGGTTAATAAATGGCTTAAAAACAGGAATATTTTTAACATTAAAATCTATGGAGTTCACCTGATTAAACCTGCCGTATGAAAACACTGAAAATCATGGCATTTCACTGACACTTCGGTGCAGTTCGTCGTCCTGTGAATAGATTAACCGTTACTCCTCTATGGGAAAATTTAGTTTCACAGACGCCAAAGATCGCCAAATTGCGGCGAACTGCGCCGTATTTCGCTGTCAATTCCCCAGTATTTGGCGAATTCACAGTTTAGTGAATAGACGTGCTGCCACGAAATTGCACCGTATGGTGGCAATTTCACCCTCTTACCGAATAACCCCTTAACCCCTTCACTACCAAGTGATTTTCAAAAAAAGAAATTGTCAGAAAACCGTGTTTTTTTTGTAAAATCATCTTTATCATTAGTTATAAAGTAAGAAATATTTGAGTTTATACCCTTTGTATTTCTTACTTTAACCCTTTCGCTGCTGAGGCTTTTCACACCTCTGTGCTGAGGTCATTTTTACCGCTTTCGCTCATCATGTTTAAACGCGTTTTGTAGCCATATTTTGATATATGACCCAGACATATTATATATCGTTCTTTACGGCAGATTCATAATATGTTATTATTATATGTATACGTCATGTCCAGCAGTCCAGCAGGAGCAGTAGGAAAAGGGAAGTGCTCATGCCACTGTACAGAGCACTGGTGAGACCTCACTTGGAGTACTGTGTGCAGTACTGGAGACCGTATCTCCAGAAGGATATAGACATCTTAGAGAGAGTTCAGAGAAGGGCTACTAAAATGGTGTACGGCTTGAAGGAGAAAAGTTACCAGGAAAGGCTTAATGATCTTAACATGTACAGCTTGGAAAAAAGACGAGACAGAGGAGATATGATAGAAACATTTAAATACGTAAAGGGAATCCACAAGGTAGAGGAAGGGAGTATATTTAAAAGGAAACAAAGTAGCAAAACAAGAGGACATAGTCTTAGATTAGAGGGGCAAAGGTTTAAAAGTAACATCAGGAAGCATTATTTTACTGAGAGGGTGGTGGATACATGGAACAGCCTTCCAGTAGAAGTGGTAGAGGCCAAAACAGTAATTGAATTTAAGCAAGCATGGGATAGGCATAAGGCTATCCTAAACAAAAGATAAATCCAGGTAAAGTATCCATGTAATTGGGCAGACTAGATGGGCTGAAAGGTTCTTATCTGCCGACATTTTTCTATGTTTCTATGTTTCTATGTCCTGTCTGTATATTATAACAAAAAATACAATAAAATATGAATTTTCAATAATTTACTATGTGTAAAGTTTTTTTTCACATTTTAACATGCGAGCATTTGCGGTTATTTTTTCTATGGGGTGCGCTTGTTAAAAAAATTAGAAATGGGAACTCGTTATATTTTTTTTGGGGAAAACTCACCGCATACAAAAATCGTTAGTGCAGCAATATTGTTCACATTATAACTGAAATGGGAACAATATTGCTGCATTAACAAAACAAAAACAAAACTTGTTTATTTTATTTTTTAGATTTTTTTTTAAAATATTTTTTTATTTTTATTTGTAATTTTTATTTTTTTTAAAAAACTTTTTTCATGGTCATGTTTGGTATCCAACAAGCAAAGTGGTAGGCGCCCCTGCCTGTACCGTCACCAACTATCCAAAGCCAGCCAGCAATCAGTGGTTTCCCCCAAACCAGTGCAAAGGAATTATGGAATACGTAACTGGCGGCGCGATGGAAGTCGCTTATGGATCGTGTGGTGATTCTCTTTCACTTATAGATCGTATGATGGTTCTCTTTAGAAATGCCGTCCAGATATGACATGAAAGACAATGAAGGGTACAATAGTGCAGGACGGTAACAATTGTGAATAATAGACATGCGATACTGTTCCCACTCACAAAGAAAGAGCCCCAACACTGGCTCTGAGCGGGTCAACACATTCAGTCACAGATGTCTGTATCGCCGGGAACGACCCACAACTTTCCAAGATGTCGATCTTCTTATGGTGCCCATACATATGGAAACATGGAATAAAGGAAAACTTTCCTGTGTAGGACTGTTGGAAATATAATATGAAAATACACAGAGGTATCGCACTCATGTGTGATGGAGCTTATAACCAAGCTCTAGGATCAAGCGCCTGTGGACTTATTTGACGGTAAAGCCCATGGAAAACCTCTTGTATTCAGCAACACCCGGGGAATGGTGCAGATAAATAAAAATTTATTAGAACATAAAAACAAATAAAATGGATTAACCTGGCTCAGCCAGTGTACCAAAACGCATTTCGCCGCGTAACGCAGCTTCCTCAGTCGGTCCGACTCAACCGACTGAGGAAGCTGCGTTACGCGGCGAAACGCGTTTTGGTACACTGGCTGAGCCAGGTTAATCCATTTTATTTGTTTTTATGTTCTAATAAATTTTTATTTATCTGCACCATTCCCCGGTGTGTTGCTGAATACAAGAGGTTTTCCATGGGCTTTACCGTCAAATAAGTCCACAGGCGCTTGATCCTAGAGCTTGGTTATAAGCTCCATCACACGTGAGTGCGATACCTCTGTGTATTTTCATATTATATTTCCAACAGTCCTACACAGGAAAGTTTTCCTTTATTCCATGTTTCCATATGTATGGGCACCATAAGAAGATCGACATCTTGGAAAGTTGTGGGTCGTTCCCGGCGATACAGACATCTGTGTCTGAATGTGTTGACCCGCTCAGAGCCAGTGTTGGGGCTCTTTCTTTGTGAGTGGGAACAGTATCGCATGTCTATTATTCACAATTGTTACCGTTCTGCACTATTGTACCCTTCATTGTCTTTCATGTCATATGTGGACGGCATTTCTAAAGAGAACCATCATACGATCTATAAGTGAAAGAGAATCACCATACGATCCATAAGCGACTTCCATCGCGCCGCCAGTTACGTATTCCATGTTTGGTATTGTTGGAAAGGCCATTCTCTGGCCGATCCAACAATATCAAACATTAACCCCTTGCTGTCACGGATCGGGAGATAGGGGGTTCATTGGAACCCCCTATCTCCACCATTGCTGGCAGGTAGGGGTTAACTCCAGGACTGGCGTCATCGTGCTATGCTATGCACGATGACGCCAGTCCTCAGGGGGAGTTCCCGGAGGCTTGGCTGACATCCAAGATGTCGGCCAGCTCCGGGAGAGGATCACGATCCGGCGCTTTTCAGCGCCGAATCGTGATCCGGCTCCCCAGGGGTTAATCACAGCCACCGTTTGGAAGGGCAGGCTGTGCCCTTCCAAACAGTGCCTGCCTTAACTTTCTGAAGGACCTCCCCCCTCCCTTTCAGGCGCCTCCTCCGCACACGCGGGGGGGCCCCTGAATTAGATGTCATCGTGCCGCCGGCATGACATCTAATGGCCCCGCCGGCGTCCCGGAGTGCTGGGCTGACATCCAAGATGTCAGCCCGCACCGGGGGGGCACAGCAATCCGCCGGAATCCGGCGGATTGCTGCCTCCTGTGCATGGACGCGCTCAGCGCGTCATAGCACAGGAGAACCACTTGGCTGGACGCGCTGAGCGCGTCCATAGCAGCCAAGTGGTTAAATAACCTATTTTGGCCAGTAGATGGCGCCATCTACTGCCAAATTGAGTTAGAGGTTTGAGCGACTGGTGTGTTTTCTTCTTTTTTTTTTCCTGCATCGGTTGCTGAAAGACCGATATTTCAGAGCTTTGAGCAGCTGATTTTACAGTTTTAGCTCTTTTGGCCTCATGCGCACAGGACTAAAACTTGGGGGGCACCTTCTGCAGCCCAAAAGCAAACAAAATTTGTTTGCAGCAATTTGCTTCATTTGCTTTTGGGCTGCAGATCAGCATATTGAGATATCTCGATACCGGGGCACCAGATGATGTCTTTGAAGCCCGAGATATCTCTATCGGTAGGAGAAGGGGTTAAGAGTGAAAGGAGACACTTTACTGAGAAGCTTTTCCTGGCATTCTTTGGTTATATGTTTTGTGAAATGCTGACATTCGTCGATGCTGCAATACTGCCGATTTCCCCCCGGTATATGCAAACGCTGTTGTTTTGTATATAACCCCTGTAGTTTTTGGACCTGGATGCATTCAGCCCTTGGAAGACTCTTCGGCAAGGGACAGATAAAGGGGAAGGGGGGGGGTGAGCCTCTGGATACCATGGCCCCTTAAATTAATGGTCAGGTTGGCTCTAAAGCCCCATAAAATAAAGCAGTCCATTGGGTGTGATAGGACAGCATTGGCTGGGTGATGGTGCCCCATGTTCTTCACACTGAAGGAAACAAAGAAAAAATAAAGAATTATACACTGCGGGTTACTTTCACATTGGAGCAATTTCGATACATCATTATTATACTTTTATTTTTTTTCTGGTCTTCGATATCACCCATAAATGCTGAGCCTAGAAAAGGAATTGTCAATATTTTTCATATATATAAATATTTAATATTAGTGATATTTTCTCCCGCTAGGATTTGTTTGTTAATATGGGCTTTTTTTCACCTCAAGGCATTTAATGAACATACAGCATTGTATTTCTCATTTTCTGCATACATTTCTGATGTGTGATACTGTTATTGGTATCGCCAGTGAACATTTGTCCGGATTGCAGTGTCACTGTGTGTGCACGCATGTATGTATATAGAATATTTATAAACATCCAAAATTCCAAGCACTCACCCCTGTAGCTGCATGTCCAAAAATAATTAGAATCTCGCCTGAGATCAATCAGCATTTTTTCTGTTTAAAGGGCCACTACCAGTTCCATAAACTGTAACTAGATTACTTGTGCATTACAAGCAAAACCACATTATAAAACTCCTTATAAAACACACGCTGCTGCTTTTTTCTTTTGTTTGAAGTATTTGCATGTAAAAAGGAAAAAATAAAGTGAGGTTGTTTATCTCCGGTTTCCATCTTGTGCATTTTTGCCATGATACAACAGTTACCAAAATCTGTGCAAAAGTTTTACTTTACAGCTGTTGTTTAGCTTATGCAGTATTTAACAGTCAATGCGGTGTAGGAATGAATGTTTAGAAAATGCAGCAGGAATGTCAGACCCATAGAGCCCATTCTATGGCAAATGCCACACATCGAAGAGCAAGTGCTGTAAAGATACTTTGGGGAGGAGATGTTTACAACACAAAATATCACACAATGGATGCACCCAGTGACACATATAGAGGAAAATATCACACAATGGATGCACCCAGTGACACATATAGAGGAAAATATCACACAATGGATGCACCCAGCGACACATATAGAGGAAAATATCACACAGTGGATGCACCCAGTGACACATATAGAGGAAAATATCACACAATGGATGCGCCCAGTGACACATATAGAGGAAAATATCACACAATGGATGCGCCCAGTGACACATATAGAGGAAAATATCAGACAATGGATGCACCCAGTGACACATATAGAGGAAAATATCACACAATGGATGCACCCAGTGACACATATAGAGGAAAATATCACACAATGGATGCACCCAGTGATACATGTAGAGGAAAATATCACACAATGGATGCACCCAGTGACACATATAGAGGAAAATATCACACAATGGATGCACCCAGTGGCACATATAGAGGAAAATATCACACAATGGATGTGCCCAGTGACACATATATATCGGAAAATATCACACAATGGATGCACCCAGTGACACATATAGAGGAAAATATCACACAATGGATGCACCCAGTTCACATATAGAGGAAAATATCACACAATGGATGCACCCAGTGACACATATAGAGGAAAATATTTTCTTAACTAAACAAACAAGAGAAAAACAAAGCACATGTAAGATATCAGCAACATCAAATAAACACAATAAGGACATTTCATTTTTTGGAGGTAGTGGCCCTTTAACCCTTTCGCTGCTGAGCCTTTTCCCACCTCTGTGCTGAGCTCATTTTTACCGGTTTCGCTCATCATGTTTAACCGCGTTTTGAAGCCTTATTTTAATATATGACCCAGACATATTATATATCGTTCTTTCCGGCAGACTGTGCAGATTCATAATATGTCATTATTATATGTATACGTTATGTCATGTCTGTATATTATAACAAAAATGCAATAAAATTTGAATTTTAAATAATTTACAATGTGTAAAGTGTTTTTTTTCACATTTCTAAAATGCGATCGTTTGTGGTTATATTTTCTATGGGGTGCGCTTGTTAAAAAATTTAGAAATGAGTAATCGTTACTTTTTTTTGGGGAAAATTATGTGTTTTTTAGCAAACGCCCCCATAGAAAAAATCGTTAGTGCAGCATCATTGTTCACATTATAATTGAAATGGGAACAATATTGTGGCACTAATAAATCTAAAAAAAAACAAAAAACTTTTTTATTTTTTTTTATTTTTTATTTTTTTCTAATTTAAATTTTTTAAATTTTTGTTTTTACATTTTACATGGTCAGGTTTGGTATCATTGGAAAGGCCACACTCTGGCCGTTCCAATGATAGCAAACATTAACCCCTAGCTGTCACGGATCGGGAGATAGGGGGTTCATTGGAACCCCCTATCTCCACTATAGGTGGCAGCAAGGGGTTAATTTCAAAACTGGCTCCATCGCACTCTGCGCGATGACGCCAGTCATTAGGGGATATCCCAGAACCTTGGCCGACATCCAAGATGTCGGCCAGCTCCGGGAGGGGACCGCGATACGGCGCATGTTGGCGCCATATCGTGATCCTGCCCCCTAGGGGTTAAAGACAGCTGCCGCTTGGAAGGGCAGGCTGTGCCCTTCCAGGCGGTGCCTGTCTTTAATCGCTGGCCCATGGGGAAGGGGAGGGGGAGAGGTCCGAAGGACCTCCCCCCTCCCCTTCAGGCACCTTCCCTGCAATGGCGGGGGGGGGTGCCTGAAATAGACGTCATCGCGCACGCGCGATGACGCCTATCGTGCCCGCCGGGGTCCCGGAGGCTGGGCTGACATCGATGATGTCAGCCCGCACCGGGGGGCCGAGCGATCAGCCGGAATACTGGCTGATCGCGGCTGCAAAGGGAGGACGCGCTCAGCGCGTCCTCCGCAGCGAAGTACCAATGCGGTTGGATGCGCTGAGCGCGTCCACCACATTGAAGTGGTTAAGCCTTGAGAGTTTGTCCAGTGCTGTATTTATGCATGTGCATATTTATATATTTACCCACATCTATCCTTCTATCTACCAATCTGTCCATCTATTCATATTTATTTATCTATCTGCATATTTATCTATCTAATCTATCACTATTTATCTATGTGCGTATCTAGCCATATCTATTTATCCATATCTATCTATCCTATCATCTATTGATCTATCCACATTAATCCATCCATATATATTCATCCATCCATCTCACAACAATCTGTCCATCTATCCAATCCATATCTGTATAGCTATCTGCATATTTATCTATCTATCATTATCTATCTATCCATCCATATCTATCCATCCATCCATGTCCATCTATCTATCTATCTATCTATCTATCTATCTATCTATCTATCTATCTATCTATCTATCCATCCTCTATCTATCCATCTATCTACCTACCTACCTATCTATCTATCCGTCCATCCATATCTATCCATCCATCCATGTCCATCTATCTATCTATCTATCTATCTATCTATCCATCCTCTATCTATCCATCTATCTACCTACCTACCTACCTATCTATCCGTCCATCCATATCTATCCATATTTTTCTAGCCATATCCATCCATCCATAGCCATCCACCCATAGTTATCCATCCTCTATCTATCCATCTACCTATCTACCTACCTATCTACCTACCTATCTACCTACCTACCTACCTACCTATCTACCTACCTATCTACCTACCTATCTACCTACCTACCTACCTACCTACCTACCTACCTACCTATCTACCTACCTACCTACCTACCTATCTACCTATCTACCTACCTACCTACCTACCTATCCATCCACATATATATATATTGACCAGTGAGAGCCTATTTATATGCTGCCTGCTCCTCCTGCATATATATTTTCTAACTGTTTTTTTATCCTCGAACCATAAAGCTGCTTATTTTTTTACTTCTTCACGATGTTGACAATTTATTCTCTTTCCTCCTCTCGGTTTGACTCTACACTGTCTGTACATAGACCCATCAATCTAGCAAGAGTTATCAACTGCGGTTTATTAAAAAATTCTTAAGCTTTATATTTGGGAAGGGAAAAGTAAATTGCGCAGCACTGAGACATATTTCAAGAAGCACCACAAGGTAACACACGTGCATTTATTAAATTTTATCTTCTTGTTTCAGGAGTAACAAAACATTTTTATTTCCTATTACATTCTCCTTGCCGCTGGATTAATAAAAAAAGAAATTGTTGGTACTAATATCATAGATGGTTGATATGTCAAACTGTCAGCGTACAGGTAATCCAACGGTAGGGGGGAGGCGAAGCAGTGAACATCAGATTTAAAGCTTCCAGCGTGTCTTGCGAAAGCTCTTAAATCACATCTTTCAATAAAAAGACCAAAGTGTAAATGAAAGACAAGCATGGTCGACACAGGTGGATAAATCTCCTGTAGCCCCACCAAAGCAGCATCTCTAGATATTTCCAAAAACAATATCTATAATAAAGGGTCATTAAGCGTTTCACTAGCAAGATTGAGTATATTATTCTTCGAAAGCCAATGGAAGTGTCTAGATATCGAGTATATTCGATCAGCTCTGAATCTGGAGCAACACGGTAATGTACATGTAGTAGCACTTTTTGGCCAACAGAGGGAGCATCTACCAGTCAAATAGAGCTTATCTACAGTGAACATAAACAAAGGGACTTTTCTGTATATTTTTACAGTGTGGGTAATGGAAAGTCATTTTCCATAAAAACCATTTGAAGGACCCAATGGTTTTATCCCATGGTGGTGAAGTGTTTAAAAGATATTCTATTGGTTTATAAATAATAAATCTAATCTGGTAAGAGAAGCATTCGAGCAGCTGAAACCATTCACATATTTTCTACCTACAAGGAGTTCATTCTGTTTATTTAAGGGGTTATTCAGAGAGAGACGATCTGGCCCCGAAATGTCACCGAAAAGGGAATTTTTCCATACGGTGACATTTTGGGGCCATTCGGCTATTCAGAGAGCAGGCAGTTCGCCAAATTTTGGCGAACTGCCAGCAAGTACGGTGTCTGTTCGACAGCAGAGAAATCCCCCATAGAGAAGTAATGGTTAATCTATTCAGAAAACACCGAACAGCGGTGAAAAGTTGCCAAAGTGCCCTGCTGTTCGGTGTTTTCATTCGGCAGGTTTATTCCGGCGAATCTCATGTTAAAAATGTTCCAGTTTTTATTCAATATCTAATAAATCATTTATTATTTTAATCTGCAGTGAAAAGTCTCTTATTTATTGATTTTTTTAGGATCTTTTAGGCATTCATCGGGATTTTTTCAGCAATTTTTTTTCCTGTAACAGACCTTTTTATTATCATTCATAGGACCTTATATGTAAATTCCAGACATTTTCATTCAGTCGTTCTTTGCAAACAGCATTTCCATTCTGACACTTTCAAGCGTATCGTTTTTTTTGTTTGTTTTACCCGGTTCGTCAGCTTGTCAGCTTTTTCGAGCGGCTGGTCTGCGCTGTGATCGTCGGCTCATTGGCTTTTTCTGACGTATTCGATATTGATTATGTGTGTAACAGACAGCTCTGCTGTTGCTGCATGGAGGTCAGAAATGCAGTAAATCGTTTTGGCCACTAGGTGGCAACATCTCCCTGCCAAGCAGGTTATTACGGTAAGGAATACAGTGTGAATATTCCCTAATATTTCTTAATGTATAAATCAATAAAAAAAAGAGTTTCCAAAAACCCACTGGTTCCTGACAGTGGTTTTCTGGAAAATCCATTGGTAGTGATGGGGCTAGTTTACTACATGCTGCGGTCCATTGGTATCGTTATCATAAATTCTTTTTTGGGGGTATTAAGATTGACCGATGGCCTGGATGTGGTCCACCACTCTCATCCTTTGCTTGTTAAATGGAGTACATAGAGGGTTGTGTGGACAGAACAGGATGCTGTAAGTAAATATTTCCCTGTAGCCTTTGCACATCGCATATTATCTGTGAAGTTGCAAAATAGGACAAAACTTCTTAAACTAAAAAATAAAAAGAAGCGTAGGGCTTTAATCATAGATTTAAATGGTTTTCATAGTTACCAGACTTCTCCATCTTCAGTGGAACAGAATAGAGCACGATGTTCTGGAAATGTACTCTTTATTACAAAAATGTGCGAATATTATTGATGCGCATTATGCAATGAAACCAGACAATGACTGCCATTTTTTCTCCTCTTTTGACATGAAGGTTTTCCGCTTTGAATCTTGTACAATGCAACTCATGACTGACAATAACTGAGAGCGCGCGTACGCCTAGAGGAATATAAGAGCAACGTTCTCGCTTCTTCTCTCTACCATACACACTTAAACAGCTTCCCAATATTCCTCCCACAGGGATAAAAGACACACGCTGTGTACCAAATAAAGGCCGTCCATATATCTGAAAGTAACTTAGAATCTTTATTTATTTTTCAGCAGAAAAAGTTTCATTTCCTCTCGCCGGCTCTGAATATTTGTTCTCAATTTTTGGAATTAATGTTTTGCCTCTCTGAATGTAAGAATAAGTTTTAGGCTGGGGTCAGACGAGCGTAGTGTTCACGTCCGTGATTGCGCCTAAAAGTACGTCCGTGATAGCATGAAAGAAAGCCCATTGGAGCCTGACACATGAAGTACGTCCGCACTGAACTGCGGACGCACCACGGCCGCGGCCCTCGGACGCAAGGCAGGCAAGAACGTACAACCGCTAGAACGGCCGCACAAAGTGCGCCACGTCCACAACGTCCGCATAGCTTTGTGTGTGAGTGATGGAACGTGGTCAGACGGACGGCATTTATACGTCCTGCATTTTTCACGGACAATATGGTTTTGCTTTTTAATTTATTTTCCCTCCTACATCCGTCAAAATATTTGTCAGTGAAAAAAACGGACTGTGTGGCCACTACTGCGTCTTCCGTACTGACGTACGTCCGTGTGCAAGGACGTACAGTCCGTAGAAATCACGCTCGTCTGACCCTAGCCTTATCTCTACGTAACGACCGTCGGGGATTGCCTCTTCTCTCGCTCAGAGAGGACTTCCTTGGCATTTCGGTTCTGGCGACAGTTTCCGGGTGATATCAGTCTTATTTGCATGTGGTAACATCTCTTTAATGGCACCATCTAGCTAAAACCTTGTGAGTCCTCAGCGGGTACCCACCATCGGGCAGGCCACTGCTGTTGCCCGTTCTCAGGGCCCTCAAAAACCTTGGCCCTATTCCAAAACTGGTGTTAACTTAACCAGAGCTGTTATAAATTTACCAGAGCCAGTATATTCTATGGAGTTGTTAATCCTTTAACGCCGGACGGGTTGTGTCTGGCGGTAGTGAGTTAACGCCGGTGGGGCGTACTAATATCCCCTGCTGCCAGGTGCTACAGTGGGCCCTTCCTCAGGCCCGCGTATTCAGCTGACACGCAAAGTGCGTCATTGACTGCAGGGGGACGACCTGAGTTCAGCCCGTCCCGCGGCAGCCAGTGGCGTGCGGTGCATTGCGACTGCTGAACGGGACGAGGCAACCCATTGAAGTCAAATGGGCATACTAGTACAACCTGCGCGGCTTCAAAGCCCGACCGACACGGGGACAGCATAGTACGCACTGTGGTGGGAAAGGGTTACGTTACAACAGTTCTGGTTTATATCAACCTTGGAATAGGACCCTTTGTGTTTTTGCCCATTTTCAGGGCCCTCACAAACCTTGCTCACATTTTTATACACGTTTTAAAATCTTGAGTTATCCAGGATTAATAAGGGGAAAAAATAATAATTTAATCTCTGCCTGTCCTCTGCCTGCACCCGCACGGCCAACTGTCGCCTCCAAGACTTTGCAAGGGCAGCTCCGGTCCTGTGGAATGATTTATCTCTCCTTATCAAACTCTCCCCTAATCTTCAATCCTTGAAGAAATCCCACAAATCCCACCTCATCACTGATGCAACTCATCCCTCTTCTCACCTATTCCCACATGATTGAAGCTGCTTCAATGGCCCCACCATTCCCGAACCACTGGCACCAATGATCCTGCCATCCAGTAAAACTTCCCTGGTCTCCTTCAACCCCAATCCCTCTAGATTGTAAGCGCCGGCGCATGTCTGTTTATCTGTATCCCTTTGTTTATTGTAAAGCTCTGTTGGCGCTATATAAATGATAATAATAATAAGATTTAAGCTTACACTCCAATGGCCATTCAAGTAAACTAAACCTCTAATTGTGTTTTGAATCACACGGTGTTATAGGGATTAGGGAGGTGCGTTTCGGGTTTCGGAATTTCGGAATTTTCACGAAATTTCCCGATTCGTGCATTCGGATTCGGACGATTTTTACGAAAATTTTCGGATCGGCAGATCCCAACAAATTTCCGAGCCGAAACGAAATCTTTCGGAATTTTCGAATGGACTAGAAATGTGTAAAATCAAAATTAATTTTCGTTCCATTCGTGATTTCGGCTCCATTCCTGATTTTGGCTCCATTTCAGTAATTTCAGACATCGTATTTTTCGGTTATATCGCTGATTCTGTAATTTTGTATCATTCCCATCTCAATGTATCCTTCTTGTAAAACATGAGAAATCTCAATGTATCCTTCTTTTAAAACCAGATAAATCTCAATGTATCCTTCTTGTAAAACCAGAGAAATCTCAATGTATCCTTCTTGCAAAACATGAGAAATCTCAATGTAGCCTTGTAAAACATGAGAAATCTCAATGTATCCTTCCCAGAAAACATGAGAAATCTCAATGTATCCTTCCCGGGAAACCAGAGAAATCTCAATGTATCCGTCTTGCAAAACATGAGAAATCTCAATGTAGCCTTGTAAAACATGAGAAATCTCAATGTATCCTTCCCGGAAAACATGAGAAATCTCAATGTATCCTCCCCGGGAAACCAGAGAAATATCAATGTATCCTTCTTGTAAAACATGAGAAATCTCAATGTATCCTTCTTGTAAAAAATGAGAAATCTCAATGTATCCTTCTTGTAAAACATGAGAAATCTCAATGTATCCTTCTTGTAAAACATGAGAAATCTCAATGTATCCTTCCTGGAAAACATGAGAAATCTCTATGTATCCTTCCCGGGAAACCAGAGAAATCTCAATGTATCCTTCTTGTAAAACATGAGAAATCTCAATGTATCTTTCCCGGAAAACATGAGAAATCTCAATGTATCCTTCCCGGGAAACCAGAGAAATCTCAATGTATCCTTCTTGTAAAACATGAGAAATCTCAATGTATCCCTCTTGTAAAAAATGAGAAATCTCAATGTATCCTTCTTGTAAAACATGAGAAATCTCAATGTATCCTTCTTGTAAAACATGAGAAATCTCAATGTATCCTTCCCAGAAAACATGAGAACTCTCTATGTATCCTTCCCGGGAAACCAGAGAAATCTCAATGTATCCTTCTTGTAAAACATGAGAAATCTCAATGTATCCTTCCCGGGAAACTAGAGAAATCTCAATGTATCCTTCTTGTAAAACATGAGAAATCGTATCGTATCGACAGAAATATCGGATCCGAAAAACCATTAGTTTACGTCAAACAAATAGACACTTTGAAACGAGGAGAACAGATGTTCCGAAAAATACGAACATTTCCGAAATCACGAAAAAAAGTCGATACGAAAAACGAACCGAAACGAACTGAACCGAAATGGAAATCGACCGAAACGAGCCGAACCGAAAATTTACAAAATCCGAACGAACTGAACCGAATCGAACCGAAAAAAAAATCGGTGCACAAGTCTAATAGGGATAAGCGCTGATAACACTTTTTTTCCTTGTTAGGTTTTATACATGTTATTGGGTTGGATATATCTGGTAGTTGCAGCCTCCCCGGTGAGGATTAGGCGTGACGCCGTTTTTTCTTTATTATTATAATAATAACACCTGGAAAGGAATTTCCCTCTCTATGTTAGCAAGAGGAACTTATTTCCCATTTGGCTGATCAACTGGGACCTGTGATACCTTTCTACTCAGCAGTGTTAATTTCACTGACTAATAATTAATAATTATCATAATTTAGGTTTAGTCTAGTTTTTATTAGTCGACTAAAATGTCGTTGGGTTTCCGTCATAGTTTTAGTGATCATAACTTGGCTAAAACTATGATGAAAATCCATTGACATTTTAATTGATTAATAAAAACTAGACTAAAATGTAAGGGAGGGGCTATTTGGGAAGAGATCCAATCAGAAGTAATCTCAATTTCAAAAGAGAATTCATAAATTTTCTACATTCAGTTAAGATGTTTACTCCAGGAGTATAGAATGAGTGCGGAGATTCAAAAAAATGCTGAAATAATGCATAAAACACTTAAGCCTATTAGATTTTAGTCGATTCCCCTAAGATTCAGTCAACTCTTATCTTGTGACATTTAGACTAATGTCAGATGAACGCAGTCTGAGCGCACTCTGCGTGCGTGCATAACAGACGGACGTACTAACGGAAGATACTGTAGACACCACACGGTCCTTTTCTATTTTCGATGGATGTAGAACAAAAAAGGGAAATATGGGAAACAAAATTAATTAAAATTAAAATACAGGTACAGCCAGCCAGAGCAAAAAAACTTCTGAATGTCAACGTGATGGACATCGCAAATGCGCTGCGTCTGACATCGCAGCATAACGCACACAGGCCACTACGCGGACGAGGCACGCTCGGCGCATCTGTCTTAGCGGCTTTACGTTTTTGCCTAAATTGCATCCATTGCCATCTGCGTGGTGCGTGCGCACTTCGGTGCACCCGTACTTCATATGTGGGTCTCTATTAATCACTATACTATGCTACGACGGACGTTAAACTGTGCGGCAACATGGACGTGATGACTGCGTTCGTCTGACACGGGCCTTAGCCAATTAAAACCTGGTTGAAACAAAAACAATTAAGATGATTACAATATGACTAAAACTAAATTAAAATTTACTGTCTAAATTAAACTTGCTACTCAGATAGTAAAATGTCTATATATAAGGGTTTAGGTACATTGGGAATGCACGGAAAATCTCATTAATAAACAAGTGTTGCCAAGGTTGTATTTGCATCTAAGGAGCATGTAGGCACAGAAACGTGGAGCACGCCTAACCCCCTCCCCACAGAAAAAAGAAACATGCCAAAATTACTTTTTAATATTTCCTTTTTTTTTCGTTTTGTGCCACACTAAAAACAGTAATTTTTTTTAAAACTGAGAAACAGTTTCTCTTTGTATCAAATAAAAAGAAGGGGCAGAATCTGTTGCCTTAGTTGAGTTAGTGCAGTGGTAATGTTTGCTTTATATGTAAAAGCATATATTGCCTCTGCTGTAGAACAGTGAAAAAAAATACATTAAGCATTTACTGTTTCAATTTTTTTTATTTTTACTCATTACATGGTTATGTTTGGTATCATTGTAAAGACCAGACTTTGACCTTTCCAATGACACCTCACTTAATCTTGCGCGGTGTACAATTCAGAGATGCAGACTCCAAAGTCCCCCAGTCTCTCCTCACTGCAGTGCCACGGTCTAGGTTGTCGATGAAACAATGCGCTGCATCATCAGCTCCCCACTTGCTGGCAGTGTGGAAAAGCAGGTGAGTGCAGCATCAATGTTCACTTTATATTTGTAAACTGAGTAATAGTGCTGTGTTAGAAAAAAAAGTAAAATAATATTTTATTTGATATTTTACTTTTACATAAACCTAATCTGGTTATGTTTGGTATCACTGGAAAATCCTAATCTGACCTTTCCAATGGTACCTCACATGTCCCTCAAGCCCAGTGTTTCCCAAACCTCTCCTCTGGACCCTCAACCAGGCCAGATTTTGCAGATCACTTTTAGGGAAAAGCAGACTGAATCCTGCAATCACTGAGCAACAAATAATATCACCTGTGCTGTGCTTCAGATATCTGGCAAACCTGGCGAAGGGTCCTGAGGACAGGTTTGGGAAACACAGCCCTTAGGGCTCCAAAAATACAGTGGTCCAAATGATTGAAAATTGTAAAAAAAAAGGATTTTTACAGAGCAAGGTGCCCCTTCTGGCAGGCGCCTATAGGTACATGCCTATTCTGCCTAGTTATAAATCCGTCCCTGAATGCTGCAATTGCTATGGTTTCTGGTAAGCTTTCTTATGACCAGAATCATGGACCTACAGAAATCTTGAGTTCCTACAGTTATTTTTCTACGACTTCATCCCTGCATATGAGTATTGTGAGTGGTTCGATGGCAAGGCGTCTGCAGCTTGACATCAGCATGGGAAAGTAGGAACAGTAATGCAGCATGGTATGATTCTTTTACATGGTATGATACTATCATGGCGGTGTTCAAGTAGCGGAACATTTAATAAATGGAAATGATGTGAAGATATTGTAGCTAAAGGTTAAGTGTCTTAGCTGCAGCAGAATAAAAATGAGATGAAGTAGAATTATTGCAATTAAAAGAATTCTGAATAATACAGTGATTAATAATCTCCGTGGACAATTAGAGCTAGTTAATTATCTCAAGCAAATGAAATGCAGCATTTTTAAGAACATGAACAGATAGAAAAGAAGAAAGCTTGTAAAAGGGAGCACTATCCAGAAACAGAATGGTAATATTAACAACACAATTACCACTAGGAACAAACAACGGCAAATGGAACTGTTACTCCTTCCACACTATTGTAAGGAGACAGTGGTGAGGTGCAACATGGCTTCACATCAACAGTTGTTATTATTGTATTCTGTACAGATGCGGCTCTATAATTAGGCAAAATAGCCAGTCATCTGAGGCCTCCCACTAACAGGGGCCTCAATTCAATTTGTGGATAATATGTCAAATTCATGTGCATATGGAAATGCACACAAATCCACTCCTGCCTTCACATACACCTGTCAACCAGGATGTATGTGGGAGTCTACATTAATTAGAATTTATTGGGTAGTTTCTGCATGTTTCTCTTAATTAGATGGGCCTCACAGTTGACCTATGCCCAAGTCCTCAATACCACTAGGGGCCACCTCTGATTCTCTGATTGTGTATTCACATCAGGAACAAATACAAAGTATATATATATATATAAGAGGTGTGCATGCGTTTCAGAAGGAATCTCAAATCGTTGGAAAATTCGTTAAGTCGCATTTCGGAAGTACTTCCAAAATAATGAACTAATTCCATCCGAATTGAAATGAAAGTGAAACGAAACAGTATATAACAAAATTGATTCGTTATACTGTTTCACAAGAGAACCATTGATTGAATGATTGCTGTATGCGCACTGCTGCAAAACAGTAATTTAACCATAGCTTGCCTTTTAACCCTCATGTTTAACCCTAATCTAACAGTAATTGTGCAGGATTTGATTTATTGTTTTTTTTTTTAGTGATCTGAAATTTCGAATCGATCCCAAATTACAAACGAAATTATGAAACAAATCAATTTTGTTTTACTGTTTCGCAAAGCACCCCATCCCTGTCAATTGGCTGTGGTGCTAAATCTGTTGCATCCAGCACCACAGACCAACAGACAGCTCAATATTTAACCCTAGCCTGCCTTTTAACCCTCATGTTTAACCCTAATCTAACAGTAATTGTGCAGGATTTGATTTATTGTTTTTTTTTTAGTGATCTGAAATTTCGAATCGATCCCAAATTACAAACGAAATTATGAAACAAATCAATTTTGTTTTACTGTTTCGCAAAGCACCCCATCCCTGTCAATTGGCTGTGGTGCTAAATCTGTTGCATCCAGCACCACAGACCAACAGACAGCTCAATATTTAACCCTAGCCTGCCTTTTAACCCTCATGTTTGATCCTAATCTAACAGTAATTGAGCAGGATTTGATTTATTGTTTTAGTTGTTTTTTTTGGTGATCCGCAATTTGAATCGAATCAAAACGAAACTATGAAAACAAAATAATTTTCAAACAAAACAATTTTTTCGGCTGTGCACACCTCTAATCTATATATATATTTACAATAAATACTCTAGACATTCATTGCGACCTTGAATAAGAACAATTATAATACAAGAGGGTTTGGTGAGAGCTGTGCACATTGTGTGGGGAACTTATACACATAACGGAATATATTTTTGTAGTAGTGAAGGGTTCCCTCCATGTGCTGCACGCTTGATTCTGGTGTGATGATTATGGTGAAGCGCACGTACAAATGTTTGCACAAAGGTATAGGGGCTAAATTACAATCTTCACGCAAACGTTAATGCTCACTTGCGTGAGCATTAACTTTGCTGCGGTGTTTACCGCAGATTACAATCCAAACGCAAACGAGTTAAGTAACCCGTTTGCGTTTGGTATCTTGCACTTTTCGGAGTGACGTTACTCTACTTTGCGCTCCCGATACTTAACATAAGGGGCGCAAAGTGTTAATCAGCGTTAGTATTACAAAGTCCCAGCGCTGATTAACGTCCGGCTCTGGTTAGCGGAAAGTTAACCAGAGCCAGGACTTGGTGTAAACGGATTCAGCTGCTGCAGAATCCGTTAACACCAGCCTAACAAATAAAAAAAATTTAATCACATACTCACCTCCTGTCCCTGCCCCGACCGCGGCTTCAACCGCCTCCTCCGTCCGGCAGGAGCAGGGAGAGACTTGGGGGAAAAAGTCCCCTCAGTCTCTCCCTGCGTATCACTACGCCGACTGGCCGGATCTCGCAAGGCGTAGTGAGGCGTGTGACCGGCAGGGGGGAACTCAATGGAGTCCTATGGACTCTATCGAGTGGATGCTCGCAGCTGCGCTCAGCGCTGCCGCAATCATACAGGATTTTTACGCGCGGTAACAATGCAGGCAGCATTTTTTGCGCCTGCTTTGTAATCCAGCGTTAAAACACGGGCGCAAGGGGGAAAACTGCGGGCGCTGTTTTTCCTCCCTTGTGCCTGCGTTTTAATGCTCAGATTGTAATTTAGCCCATAGTGGGCATATACAGGGGTCAAGCCCTGTAAAAATTAAGTGTACGAGCTCACCTAGATTTCAGTCCCTAATTAGCAATTAACAAATCGTACTTAACACAAACATTCTCACACAAATTTGGAATATTTATATTTATATGTATCTGTGGAATTTAGTTAAATATATGATTAATCTTACATTTATTGTAACTTAGTTGGGAAACATATGTTTGAACACCTGATAATAGAATTATAATGCAGGAGACCAATGGAAACTCAATTTCCCTGGTCAAATATAGTGGAGAAACTGAGGTTCTACTGGTTCCCCGTCAACTAGATTCCTGGGTATATATACTACTAATCAAATAAAGTGAATGAACTGGCATATAAATGAACACAGGTAGATATTTCTGTTTCATATATATGGATTATGAGTGACAGAAAACAATATACAATAATTGTCATGGACAGCCCATACTCCGTGGATGTGGTACTGGGCTGGACTCGAACTCGAAGCTCCAGCACTCATGGTCAGATTCACTGTCTGGTCAGAGGACCCGCACAATATACAGCTATTTCACCCAGTTCTGAACCGTTCATGGACTACTGATCATGGGCTTCCATCAGCAGCCAGTGGATAAATGGAAATCCCAGCTGATAGAAGCTGCCCGTCTATTTAAACCCGATGCAATAGGGACATGTGCTCAGTTGTTTTATTGCGTTTCTAGTGTTTAAACCTTAGGGTGTTCTGCTGATTGTTTTCTCTGGCTTTTGACCTGTGCCTACATTCTCCCTTACTCCCTGCTTGCCGTCTGCTCCTACCCTTGGACTGTCATATTGGAATTGCCGATTGGATTTGCCCTTGTCTGCTTTGTCGTTCGCCAGCCTAGTCCTGCCTTTTGAGCTCCAAACCAGTATGTTACACTAATTATATACACAATGTTATTGTATATAGAGTCAGGTCCAGAAATATTGGGACATCGACACAATTCTAGCATCTTTGGCTCTATACACCACCACAATGGAGTTGGAATGAAACAAACACAATGTGCTTTAACCGCAGACTGTCAGCTTTAATTTGAGGGTATGTACATCCAACTCAGGTGAATGGTGTAGGACTTACAGCAGTTTGCAGATGTGCTTCCCACTTGTTAAGGGACCAAAAGTAATGGGACAATTGGCTTCTCAGCTGTTCCATGGCCAGGTGTGTGATATTCCCTCATTACCCCAATTACAATGTACAGATAAAAGGCCCAGAGTTAATTTCAAGTGTGCTATTTGCATTTGGAATCTGTTGCTGTCAACTCTCAAGATGAGATTCAAAGTGCTGTCACTATCAGTGAAGCAAGCCATCATTAGGCTAAAGAAACAAAACAAACCCATCAGAGAGATAGCAAGAACATTAGGGGTGGCCAAAACAACTGTTTGGAACATTCTCAAAAAGGAGGAACGCACTATGAGCTCAGCAACACCAAAAGACCCGGGAGATCACAGAAAACAACTGTGGTGGATGACCGAAGAATTCTTTCCCTGGTGAAGAATACACCCTTCAAAACAGTTGGCCAGATCAAAAACACTCTCCAGGAGGTAGGTGTATGTGTGTCCAAGTCAACAATCAAGAGAATACTTCACCAGATTGAATACAGAGGGTTCACCACAAAATGTAATCCATTGGTGAGCCTCAAAAACAGGACGGCCAGATTAGAGTTTGCCAAACAACACCTAACAAAGCCTTCACAGTTCTGGAACAAGATCCTATGGACAGATGAGACCAAGATCAACTTGTACCAGAGTGATGGGAAGAGAAGAGTATGGAGAAGGAAAGGAACTGCTCATGATCCTTAGGCTTGTGCACCGATTTTTTTTTCGGTTCGATTTGTTCAGATGTTTAAACTTTTTGATTCGGCTCGTTTCGGCCGATTCGGTTCGGCTCGACTCGTTTTTGTGTACATTTTTTTTTCCGAATATTGACCATTTTTCGTATTTTCGTGTCACTTTGCTCGTTTTTTGTATCGACTTTTCGTGATTTCGGAAATTTTCGTTTTTTCGGAACGTCTGTTCTCCTCGACCATTTTTCGTATTTTCGTGTCACTTTGCTCATTTTTTGTATCGACTTTTTGTGATTTCGGAAATTTTCATTTTTTCGGAACGTCTGTTCTCCTCGTTTCAAAGCTGTCTAACTCTATTCGTTTTGACGTAAACTACTATGGTTTCCTTTTTTATACTTTATATATTCTTTTATAATAAATTTTTGGTTTGTTTTTCGGATCCGATAATTCATTCTGTCGATACGATAATTCTGGCGATTCTATCGTGTTTTTTTTTAAATTAAATAAAGATCCTTTTTTTCTTATGAATATACATTTCACAACTTTATTTAATCACATTAAAAAATGGTATGAAAGCCAAGGAACAAAAAAAAGAACAAAACGATTAAAAAAATGCTAAACTGACCCGAATGGTCTGACTTTAAAAATAAAAACCAGAACAAAAAGGTTTTAAAATGGAAAAATAGTTGATCAAAATGATCTGAAACGAAAAAAAAAAAAAAAAAAATTTTAAAACAGACAAAAAAAAGGAAATTAACCCTCTCGCTGCTGAGGCATTTCACGGCTTCCCTTCATGCCTGTGTGCGGCACTGCGGTCTGCTGCTGAGCTAATTTTTAACAGTTTCGCTCCTCTTGTTTAAACACGTTTTTTTGAAGCCTTATTTTATAATATTTTATTTATTTATTTTATTTATTTTATTTATAAAGGATTTTACCAGGAAGGATACATTGAGATTTCTCTCGTTTTCAAGTATGTCCTGACATGACCCAGACATGACCCAGACATGTTATATATCATTCTTTCCGGCAGACTCGGCAGATGATTCATAATATATCATTATCATATGTATGCGTCATGTCCTGTCTGTATATTATAACAAAAAATGCAATAAAATTCGAATTTTCAATGTTTGTTTTACAAGGTGTAAAGTATTTTTTTCACATTTTAACATGCGAGTGTTTGCGGTTATATTTTATGAGTTGCGTTTGTTAAAAAAAATTGAAAAGGGGACTTGTTATATTTTTTTGGGTGAAAATTACACTATTTTTAACAAACGCACCCCATACAAAAATCCTTAGTGCAGCATCATTGTTCACATTATAATTGAAATGGGAACAATATTGCTGCATTAACAAAACAAAACAAAACACCTGTTTATTTTTTTTTATATTTTAATTTTTTATCATTTTTAACATGCTCTGGTCGATCCAAAGATACCAAACATTAACCAACCAATAGCTGCCGCGGATCGGGAGATAGGGGGTTCCAATGAACCCCCTATCTCCACCATTGGTCACAGTTAGGGGTTAACTCCAGAACTGACGTCATTGTGATGAGGTCTTGGGACTGTCGGCAGCTGCCGTTCCCCCACACTGTTGTCTTCCTGCAAAGATGTGACCATGTTGGCGGGCAGCGTCTTAGCGGGCAGCGGTGGGAGAGAGAGAGCTCATAGCTGGGAGGAGGTGTTGCGTGAAGCTGCAAACAGGGACAAATAAACTAGACCTGAGCCGCACTGAGGATCTTCGGGTTGTGTCGGAGAAGACTTGACGCAGTGCTGCCATCAATATTTTTTGATAAATTCTTGGTTATACAATGAATGTGACTGTGGACAAAAATCCGTGTTGTTGTGACATCGCCTAAGCTTAACAAAACCATGCCACGGTAATTAAATCTCAAGGCAGTACAACAAGGTTGTGTTAGTGTGTGACATTTTTTGGCCAGGCAGGAAGTGTAGAATGTGCACAGTCACATTCATGGCCACAAATATGTTGACAACTTTATGCCAAAGGGTCCATAGAAATGTCAATAAATTTATGTACATATAATTTTAACAGTGTGGAAACCAAGCAATACATATTAACTTATTAAGTAAGGAAAAGCAACGCACACAAACAGGAAAATATAGAAAAAATAGAAAATTTATTTACAACATGGGGAAGGGAAGGGAACATGCCAAGGATGGCAAACTGCCCAACAGGGGCACAAACAACACAAACAAACATAGTGTAGTGGAAATAGACTGGAAGATGGCCGCCATTGTAAGCCAGGCGAACATCTTGTTCAGAATATTGGTTCACTTGAGATAATTACTGGCATTTGAGGAGATGTTGGAGCTGGTCCGCATCTTTGATTACAAAGATTGTGACTGCCGTAAGGGCCCTTACGGCAGGAAGAATAACACCCGCAAGGATCGTATCCCTGACAAGCTACACACCACCATCCTGGAGCTGTTCGGGAAGGACCGGACGAAGGACCAGCTCCGAAAACGCTGGTCCAACCTCAAAGCACGCGAGCAGGAGCAGCTGAGGCACATCCGTCGCGTCATAGCCAAACGTAAGTGTCATGTTATATTGTAAAGCGCTGCACAAACTGTTGGCGCTATATAAATCCTGTATAATAATAATAATGTGCTTGCATGTGCTAATGTGCACAGAAATATGTTTATTGATCTAGTCCTTTTTTCATGCAATGTGATTGTGTATTAGGCAGTTTTTAGCTGAAATTAGAAGCAGGCATACATAGAAATTTAGGAATGTGCTGAGATTGGAAGAAAAACAATCAAAGCGCTGAGAAAGGTCTCTGCTGTTTTCGACACAGAGAAAGGATACATCAAGGACGTTGGGGCCCGCAGAAATACAAAGGAGTATAGAGATCAGACCAGGTGCCTTTTGTAACAAATGAGTGAAGACGCTAGGGAACGGGGCGCAGCCCGGAACAGTGGGAGCAACTAATTATGATTCACTGAAACTAACATGAAGTTTGCCAATTTACAGCCAAATTAATGAAATGTCTTTTGTATTAGCCAAAGGGAGGTACTAACCCACGTGGGGTGGGATAGCGTAACCGGGAGGTGGGCTAATTGGGATGTACCTAATCATGTATTTTGAGGTATAAAATCTCATGTCACTGTGAAAATCGCTGCTCATTCTTTGCGATTGAATCCTGTTTGAGCATCTGTTGTGATATCACAATAAAGTTTGCCTTTCCTGAAGAGACTCGTGTTCAGACAATCCTTGCTCGTGTCCGGTCCGGCCTCGTCTTGAGTGAACCTGCAGATTCCAGTTACATTTCGGGAGGAGGCTGGTCTCACTGCCGCTCCAGGATGTCAGCGGCATTGCTTATATGCTCCCGCAATTCCTGGAGCAGTTCCTGGATGGCGTCAATGGTCGTAACAGCCAGGCGTAGCTCGCCGATCGCCTCCCGATTTATTATCCTGACACTGGAGGACGTGTCCGGTCTGGCTTCTCCTTCTATATATCCAATAAATGAAAGAAGGAAAATACAGTAAGTAAAGCAGGTTTCTATTTTTGACTGAAAGTCTTGAAAAAATATAACAGTAGTATATACCAGTGCTGGCGGCCTCCTGAGGCTCTGACTCCTCCTCCGACTCCTCCTCCTCCACCACCACCGTCAGCATATCCGGTGCTATATCTAAGAAATTAAAGAAATAAAAAATACAGTAAACAACAAAACTGATTTATTTTTGAACAAAAGTCGATGCAAAATACAACAGTAAAAAAAAAAACCTGGACTCGCGGCCTCCTGCTGCGGCTCCGGCTCCCTCTCTCCATCGCCCTCCTCCTGCTCCTCCTCCTGCTCCTCCTCTTCCTCCTCCTGCTCCTCTTGTGCTATACATAAAAAAATTAAATTAAAATACAGTAAACAAAAAATGTTTCTGTTTTTGACCAAAAGTCGTTGCAAAATTAAACAGTATATACCAGCGCTGGTGGTCGCCCGTGGCTCCCCCTCCTCCTCCACTGGGGCACTGGTGCCCGCCGGGGCAGATGCTGCCTTCTTCCTGTCTTCTGCCAAATCCAAAAAATAACACGTAAATAATGCAGACTGGTAAAAATGGTATATCTATACAATATATTGCCGAAAGTATTGCGACACCCCTCCACTACCCACTAGCACTACCAGCTTGACACACCACTACTCCCATCTCATAGTTCTAAAGTCATAAAATATTTATTTATTTCCTCTGCACATAGACATATATTACCGTTCAATTATATATTTTTTTCAGAAGTAAACATTACGTTTATTCAATAAAAACTATTATTTGTGTTGTGTGCGTAGTGCGTACAAAACGCATTGTGCTGATGCTGACTGCTTTTAGTTATTTTATAGATGCCTCAGCCTCAGTTTCACTTTCAGTTTCTGCTTATAAAACTGGATATTGCAGAAACAACAGAAATCCGCCATTTTGTTTTGAAATTTGCATCTAAAGCGTTCAATAACGACACTGCTGCAGCAAACTGAATTTCTGCGCTGCAACAATTCAGCAGCTGCTGAGGATGTATTGAACGCGGCTCTGTTTGGATGCACTTTCAAAAGAACTACATGTCCCATCCTACCACTTAGCAGAGACGCAGAGATTTTTGTTGATGCGCAGGTGGGAGCCAATATTGGGCAAGCTGAGGGTCATCTCGTATGCATCACTCAATCACAACAACCTCCCCCCCAGCACACTACAGTACACAGTGCCAAAAGAAATCCTGCATTGTAACTTCATCTACTGTCACGGTTGGGTTCCGGGGTAGAACCAGGTAGAGGAAATATGGCCCAATATGCGGTTACTACCAACAGGGTAGAGGGTGGAGGAGGGTGAGATGGAGGAGACTGACCAGATATTGATGAAATAACCGAAGATTGCAGACTGGATACTTGAAGAACACTGAAAGTAACACGGCGGGAATCCTGGTAAACACAAAGGGGTTTTCTTGATCAAGGACACAGCAGAGCTCAAACAGGTCTCTCTGCTAGGAAGGGATAAACAATACTGAAGCACAGAAGGGAAAGAGGGAGGGAACTTTATTGGAGATGGGGAAAGGTGTGGTGTGTTAGCTGTGCATTAACTGTGAAAGAACCTGTGGTTCTAGTGCTGAGGAGAGGAAGCACTTTTCCTGTGCTGCCCAGGTGCAGATCAGGAGGGAATGGTGCCAGCCTGGCCCTTCTTCCGGCGACGGCGACGTGGGGCGTGACATCTACATATATCAAATGTCACAATTTTCACGAATACGTAAAATCACAAAAAGTAAGAGCTATGGCAAAAATGCATGTATGACGAGTCGTGAAAACGCAAAGCTATACACAATCACATTGCATGAAAAAAGGACTAGATAAATCAACGTATTTCTGTGCACATTAGCACATGCAAGCACATTATTATTATTATACAGGATTTATATAGCGCCAAGAGTTTGCGCAGCGCTTTACAATATAACATGACACTTACGTTTGGCTATGACACGCCGGATGTGCCTCAGCTGCTCCTCCTCGCGCACCTTGAGGTCGGACCAGCGTTTTCGGAGCTGGTCCTTCGTCCGGTCCTTCCCGAACAGCTCCAGGATGGTGGTGCGAACCTTATAGAGGATACGGTCCTTTCTTGCTTTATTCTTTCTGCCGTAAGGGCCCTTACGGCAGTCGTAATCTCATCTGTCAAAGATCCGGACCAGCTCGAGCATCTCCTCAAATGCCATGTTGCTGGCCCGCTTCTTCCTGGGTGGTGGTGTTTCATGGGTGCAAGACGATGAGGAGGTGTCTGAATGGCACTCGTCTCTTGCAGCCATGATGAATTGAATAATAAAAACAATATTTTTTGGCCTGTCCAAAAAGTTGTCAAAAAACTGGCTCAATAAAGTTACGACATCCGCGTGCGCATGCGCGACCCGCGGACGAATCGGATCCGACCCGATTACGAAGGAATTATCATATCGACAGAATTATCGGATCATTGGAAACAAAAAAAACAAGTGATACGCATTTACAAATACAAAATTTACAGAATCAGCGATATAACCGATAATAGTTAAATATACGATGTCCAGAATTACCGAAATGGAACCGAAATCACGAATGGAACCGAAATCATGAATAGAGCGAAAATAAATTTTGATTTGACACATTTCAAGTCCATTCAAAAATTCCGAAAATATTTTGTTTCGGCTCGGAAAACTTTTCGGATCTGCCATTTTCGGATCTAAAAATTTTCGGAAAATCGTCCGCATCCAAAAACACGAATCGGGAAATTTTCGTGAAAATTCCGAAATTCCGAAACCCGAAACGCACATCCTTAATGATCCTAAGCATACCACCTCATCAGTGAAGCATGGTGGTGGTAGTGTCATGGCGTGGGCATGTATGACTGCCAATGGAACTGGTTCTCTTGTATTTATTGATGATGTGACTGCTGACAAAAGCAGCAGGATGAATTCTGAAGTGTTTCAAGCAATATTATCTGCTCACATTCAGCCAAATGCTGCAGAACTCATTGGACAGCGCTTCACAGTGCAGATGGACAATGACTCAAAGCATACTGCAAAAGCAACCAAAGAGTTGTTGAAGGGACAGAAGTGGAATGTTATGCAATGGCCAAGTCAATCACCTGCCTGAATCCCATTGAGCATGCTGAAGACAAAACTGAAGGGAAAATGCCCCAAGAACAAGCAGGAACTGAAGACAGTTGCAGTAGAGGCCTGGCAGAGCATCACCAGGGATGAAAGCCAGCGTCTGCTGATGTCTTTGCATTCCAGACTTCAGGCTTTGATTGACTGCAAAGGATTTGCAACCAAGTATTAAGAAGGGAAAGTTTGATTTATGATTATTATTCTGTCCCATTACTTTTGGTCCCTTAAAAAGTGGGAGGCACATCTGCAAACTGCTGTAAGTCCTACACCATTCACCTGAGTTGGATGTACATACCCTCAAATTAAAGCTGACAGTCTGCAGTTAAAGCACATTGTGTTTGTTTCATTCCAACTCCATTGTGGTGGTGTATAGAGCCAAAGATGTTAGAATTGTGTCGATGTCCCAATATTTCTGGACCTGACTGTATATACGTTGTGATAAAGGCACTAGATGCAGGGATCAGTACTTCCTCTTTCTTTTATTGTGCAGTCATAAAAGTAGCAGGGTACAGCAAAACATCAAAAAAACTAAATATAAAACAAATGCCTACTCCTTCATGTGGAGTCTAACTAAACATACAGGATGCCCTCACTGAATATTGGGCGGCTAGGCCGCATGCCAGCAAGTTGTACAAAATGAACAGGTACTTCCCTTTTGCTTCCTTCCCTGCTGTAGCCAGCACACAGACTGCTCTCTCAGAGGGGGACCACCTCTCCTATATGGGCAGGGCAGACTTGATCAGACATTACTTTAGGAATTAACCCTATAGGGGAAAAATGGCATTCTCCATATGCCTACTAATAAATCTGTGTTCCATCACCCTGCCCCTAATCACACTGTCAGAATATATATATATATATATACAGTATAAACATGCACTACCTTGGAGATGGTTTAGTCCAGGGATGTCAAACTCTGGCCCCCCAGAGGTTTCTGATCAACAATTCCCAGAAATCACTGAATGTAACAGATAACAAGAGAATCACTGGAGTTGTGGTTCAGTAACATTTGTCAGACCAGATTTTGACGTCCCTGGTTTAGTCCTTATTGGCTTGCGGGAAGCCGACGACCTGAGTAGATTGTCTCTTGATGAATCACACATAGATAAGCATCCAAACTGTATCCAAACAAGGCCAGGTTGACCAGAAGGCATTCCACATTGGCCGACTAAGCAGGAAAGTGAATCAAATACAGTACGTGTGCAGTTGGGTGCGTTTTGTCTCTCTGGCTTTGTCGGGTATATTACAGAAAGGAAAAATTAAAATGGATGCCTGTAGCCATTTTGTTTTTAAAGACAGTTTTTTTCTTTCAATTTTTTCTAGGTTTAGAAATGAACAAGATTTTTTTCTTACAGAGTTCATTCCTGGGTGAAGTCTTTTATATTTTTTTTAGAAGTGCCAGATATGAAGGAACCTAGAATGTTTTTGTGTGATAATGCTAGAGTTAAGTGCTAAGACGTGTCATAATTAAATTTATGGTCTATGTGGCAGATTAGACCTGTATTTCTATCTATATAAGGGTCTGCCTGTATATATGTGTCTATCTGCCGGTTCATACATATCTCCTCTCCTCCATATAGAGTTATATTCATATTTGTGTCTGGCCATTTGGTAAGTGTATCCCTGTGTCCACAGCTGAAATGTAATCAAAATGTTTAACTTTCTCCCTTGGGGGGAGGATATAACACGTAGCTGTAAAAAGGGAATTTCTTTGTACACTAACATAGAAAAATCACACCTTGACAGCCAGGTCGGCCCCAAGAGATGGGGACACAATCTTCAAAGACAGGAAGCACATCCTTGATCTCTAAGGGGGGTCTGGAGGGAAGAGGGACGCCTTTAGGCAATTAAAGATTAATTGACAAGCTTACTGAGCATGAGCGAGAATTGCACTCTGGGAAATGGAGTCCAGGACACTGGGCCATTGGTGGGTGGGGGCTGGAAAGATCAGGAAGTGTATAAATTCGAACACTGGCCATGTGCTTGTGGCTGATCACTTGGGGTACCTTCGAACGAGGACTGATCGGTCCATGTTCCTATCTCTAGACTCCAGGAGGCCATGGCTGCTAGCTTAATGAATAGCTCTTCGTAAGTAACGCTCTATGGTTCACCCTTTTTCTTTCATTTGCTGTGTAGTGTGTAATTAATTGATTTATTCTAGTTATAATTTTTTATGTGACAAAGCACTGTGATTTTTCTATCATAAATAAACAAAAAGTATTTAGGTTTTGACTCTGGCTGATGAAATCCACGCTAACTAAGAGATTGGGAGTATTGCTATTTGCTTTAAGCTCGGTTATATATAAGAAATTGCGTGTTGCGGTCATCAGGAAACAGCAGGGAATTGTGGGATCCGTAGTCACTGTCCGAGTGCGGCTGCTAAGCCCTGCATCTCCTGTTGCGACGCGCGTAGTGTCCGTGAGGACTGGTGGCAGCGTTACTAATAGAATAAGAAAGTGAGCTCTGGGATTGTCAGAGACGTAGTTAGTACACGCTTCAGGAGAAGACTTGTACTGCGTTGCAATCCTGGGATCAGTATATCGCGCTCTACGTGCCTGTTGTGAGAGAAAGTGTGGCCAGGACGGGTAGAGAAGTGCGCGTAATTATCTGGGTCTAGGATAGATAGATAGTGCGCGGCTTAACCCGGCGTCTTTGCGCAGCAGCGCGCGTAGTGGGTCGTGACAGTCTGTCTTAAGTTTTTAAAACAAAAGATATTTTGTCTTTTGGGTATAGGAATAAGAGTTAATATTTCTGTAATATAGATTTATATTCACAAAATATATGTTTATAATCAAGGTATATTTTATTATATTTACAGTAGGAAATATATACTCCAATAAATATTGTAGAAAGTATATAATTGGTAAATAATAAAATTTACTAAAGAAAAGATTTTGTTGAGTTAACTGGAAAAGAATTCAGCTAATAGGACTCAGTAAGTAATTTTAAAAGGGAGTAGGGATATAAATTAGGTATGACAGATAGAGACACAGTGTCTAGTGACTGAGAGAGAGGTTCTTTGTTACGTCAGATTGAACTTTGACCCGAGATAAGAATATTAAAAAGAAATAGTGGAATTAATTAAGAAGTGCAATACTGCCCTCTAGAGGATAGTAAATATTAGATTTGATGTACCAATAATATTGCTAGTGACGTCAAATTGACTATAATAAGCGGCAATGTTGGTTGCAAATCAGTCTGAGATTCCAGCATTCAGAGACTCACACCGAAATGCATTACACATGACCCTCTGAGAGTCCAAGATTCCAACACTCAGACTCACACCGTGATGCAGGCAGATCCCAAGACATGAGGCAATCAAGATTCTCACCAAATCTCTGACTCTCACCAAATCTCTGACTCTCACCAAATCTCTAACTCACATGCATTGATTATCTGATATCGATAATCTTCACACATTCCAAAAATATTATATCAGGAATTCCAAGGCAGACTTATCAACATCCAAATTGGACAGGTAATGTATGAAATTAAGGAATTAATGTAATTATATATATTTGTAGATATTCTTGCAACGTAGACTGAGATTTCTCAGATACTGGGTAACTCCAAAAATTCTAAGTATTTCTATTCTGCAGATTCCAGCATTCAGACTCACACCGCAATGCATTCAGACGTCCAGTACACATGACACTCTGAGAGTAAGTCGAGATTCCAGCATTCAGACTCACACTGCCATGCATTACACATGACCCTCTGAGAGTCCAAGATTTCAACATTCAGACTCACACCACGATGCAGGCAGATCCCAAGACATGAGGCAATCAAGATTCTCACCAAATTTCTGACTCTCACCAAATCTCTAACTCACATGCATTGATTATCTGATATCGATAATCTTCACATATTCCAAAACAAAGCATCACATAGAAAATTCCAAGACTTATCAACATCCAAATTGGACAGGTAATGTATGAAAAAAAAAGAGAATTAATGTAAATATATATATTTGTAGATATTCTTGCAACGTAGACTGAGATTTCTCAGATATTTGGGTTAGATACAAATTCTAAGTATTTTCTATTCTGCAGATAGAAATATGAAGAAGTGGACATAAGGATTTATTCCTAAAAGAAATGTTGTAAGATTGATACCAATATATATTGAATTTGGAAATTACTGTGATTAAAATTAATAAGCAAGGAATTATATAACTACAAAATAAAAAGCAAAAGATTAGAAATTTAATTCTCGAGATTAGGGGAGGATTCACAAAATAAGTTTTATTACTTATCCTTTTAAATTAGCTCATCTTTTGTTGATCCATGTAGTATAGAGATATATATATATATATATCTATAAGAACTGGCTGGTTAAACATTGTTTGCTGGGAAATGCATGTTGTATTAAGCAGAAAGGTTTATTAACCATTTGTGTATTAGTTACTAACTGATAAGGTAAATGATATTAATCATATATGCAGTTACTAACAGGAGATACATATATTGTTAAGCTAGTTTTTATATGCTGATGGACTGTGGTTTATAAAATTTTGTTTATGATATGAGATTTGAAACTTTTTTGTATACGTAATAAATATATATATTTTTATCCGATTATTGATTATTGTATTTTTCAAAGCAAAACACAGACAATTAAAAGAATTTAGGAGAATTTCTAGGAAATATAAACGATTGATATTTGTGTCTCGTGTAGATTTCTTATGAAATAATAATCCCTGACATATTGGAGGCTTGGCTGATAAATCCAATATATAACGTGTTGTATTCACGTGCAGAGATTATATCCGACAGCTTTATGAAGAGCGATACAGCATATAGACAAATTCCCATAAATGGTCCACCTTCGGTGTTTGAGCTCTTGGTTCTGCTGCTTTTTCCACTTTTACGGATTAACCACAGTTATTGTTTCACAGCAGCGATCTTACTTATTTGTTAGGTCCAGTCTCTTTCCTGGAGAGAATCTCACTGCTCTCTATCAACACTGTGCATGTCAGTGAATTTTACATTTTCAGTCTAGAGATATCCATGGGTCATCATGGGTCATGGAAACCATAAGGAAATCGAGCCCATTGTTTCAGATGTAAATTCCACCCACGAATATCCTTCACTGTGCAGACTGCACATTGTCTCTTTTATCTATCATCCAAGTGACAACAGAGTTTCATGGCCTTATTTTCGATTTCCGTTCTATCTCAAGATAATTGTCGTCCATACACTGCGTGGGGATCAAATTTATTTTTCCTTTCTCTCATGCATTTTTTCCAATTTTGCAATAATATTCAAGGTCTCCTTATCCCTTTAAACCTGCGCTGAAGGATAAACTAGTTAGACAATGACTGAAACTGCCATCTGGATCACATGACACACCTTGAACAAGTAACAATGTAACAAGGTCATCCGTTAACTTTGGAACGCCAGCACAAGAAGCCGTGGAAGTGAAATGATTCTGTCAAAACATTAGTTTAGTCACATGTCCGCGGTCTGCAGTAGGCTTGTGCACCGATTTTTTTTTGGTTCGATTCGGTTCGATTCGTTCGGATGTTTAAACTTTTCGATTCGGCTCGTTTCTGCCGATTTCTGTTTCGATTCGGTTCGGCTCGACTCGTTTTTCGTGTACATTTTTTTTTCAGAATATCGACCATTTTTTGGATTTTCGTGTCACTTTGCTCGTTTTTTTTTGTATCGACTTTTCGTGATTTCGGGACTTTTCGTTTTTTCGGACCGTCTGTTCTCCTCGACCATTTTTCGTATTTTCGTGTCACTTTGCTCGTTTTTTGTATCGACTTTTTGTGATTTCTGAAATTTTCGTTTTTTCGGAATGTCTGTTCTCCTCGTTTCAAAGCTGTCTAACTCTATTCGTTTTGATGTAAACTACTATGGTTTACTTTTTTATACTTTATATATTTTTTTATAATAAATTTTTGGTTTGTTTTTCGGATCCGATAATTCATTCTGTCGATACGATAATTCTGGCGAATCTATTGTGTTTTTTTTTAATTAAATAAAGATCCTTTTTTTCTTATGAATATACATTTCACAACTTTATTTAATCACATTAAAAAATGGTATGAAAGCCAAGGAACAAAAAAAGATGAACAAAACGATTTAAAAAACGCTAAACTGACCCGAATGGTCTGACTTTAAAAATAAAAACCAGAACAAAAAGGTTTTAAAACAGAAAAATAGTTGATCAAAATGATCTGAAAAGAAAAAAAAAAAAAAAAAAAAAAGATTTAAAACAGACAAAAAAAAAATTAACCCTTTCGCTGCTGAGGCATTTCACGGCTTCCCTTCACGCCTGTGTGCGGCACTGCGGTCTGCTGCTGAGCTAATTTTTAACAGTTTCACTCCTCTTGTTTAAACGCGTTTTTTTGAAGCCTTATTTTATAATATGACCCAGACATGTTATATATCGTTCTTTCCGGCAGACTCGGCAGATGATTCATAATATATCATTATCATATGTATGCGTCATGTCCTGTCTGTATATTATAACAAAAAATGCAATAAAATTAGAATTTTCAATGTTTGTTTTACAAAGTGTAAAGCGTTTTTTTCACATTTTAACATGCGAGTGTTTGCGGTTATATTTTATGAGTTGCGTTTGTTAAAAAAAATTGAAAAGGGGACTTGTTATATCTTTGGGTGAAAATTACACTATTTTTAACAAACGCACCCCATACAAAAATCCTTAGTGCAGCATCATTGTTCACATTATAATTGAAATGGGAACAATATTGCTGCATTAACAAAACAAAACAAAAAAACTGTTTATTTTTTTTTATATTTTAATTTTTTATCATTTTTAACATTGTCATGTTTGGTATTGTTGGAAAGGCCATGCTCTGGTCGATCCAAAGATACCAAACATTAACCAACCGATAGCTGCCGCGGATCGGGAGATAGGGGGTTCCAATGAACCCCCTATCTCCACCATTGGTCGCAGTTAGGGGTTAACTCCAGAACTGATGTCATTGTGACGAGGTCTTGGGACTGTCGGCAGCTGCCGTTCCCCCACACTGTTGTCTTCCTGCAAAGACGTGACCATGTTGGCGGGCAGCGTCTTAGCGGGCAGCGGTGGGAGAGAGTGAGCTCATAGCTGGGAGGAGGTGTTGCGTGATGCTGCAAACAGGGACAAATAAGCTAGACCTGAGCCGCACTGAGGATCTTTGGGTTGTGTCGGAGAAGACTTCACACAGTGCTGCCATCAATATTTTTTGATAAATTCTTGGTTATACAATGAATGTGACTGTGGACAAAAATCCGTGTTGTTGTGACATCGCCTAAGCTTAACAAAACCAGGCCATGTCGGTAATCAAATCTCAAGGCAGTACAAGGTTGTGTTAGTGTGTGACATTTTTTGGCCAGGCAGGAAGTGTAGAATGTGCACAGTCACATTCATGGCCACAAATATGTTGACAAATTTATGACAAAGGGTCCTTAGAAATGTCAATACATTTATGTACATATAATTTTAACAGTGTGGAAACCAAGCAATACATATTAACTTATTAAGTAAGGAAAAGCAACGCACACAAACAGGAAAATATATAAAAAATAGAAAATTTATTTACAACATGGGGAAGGGAAGGGAACATGCCAAGGATGGCAAACTGCCCAACAGTTACTGGCATTTGAGGAGATGTTGGAGCTGGTCCGCATCTTTGATTACAAAGATTATGACTGCCGTAAGGGCCCTTACGGCAGGAAGAATAACCCCCGCAAGGATCGTATCCTTGACAAGCTACGCACCACCATCCTGGAGCTGTTCGGGAAGGACCGGATGAAGGACCAGCTCCGAAAACGCTGGTCCGACCTCAAGGCACGCGAGCAGGAGCAGCTGAGGCACATTCCGGTTACATTCGGGAGGAGGCTGCCACTGGTCTCACTGCCGCTCCAGGATGTCAGCCTCATTGCTTATGTGCTCCCGCAGTTCCTGGAGCAGTTCCTGGATGGCGTCGATGGTGGTTACAGCCAGGCGTAGCTCGCCGATAGCCTCCCGGTTTATTATCCTGACACTGGAGGACGTGTCCGGTCTGGCTTCTCCTTCTATATATCCAATAAATGATAGAAGGAAAATACAGTAAGTAAAGCAGGTTTCTATTTTTGACTGAAAGTCTTGAAAAAATATAACAGTAGTATATACCAGTGCTGGCGGCCTCCTCCTGCTCCTCCTCCTGCTCCTCCTCTTCCTCCTCCTGCTCCTCTTGTGCTATACATAAAAAAATTAAATTAAAATACAGTAAACAAAAAATGTTTCTGTTTTTGACCAAAAGTCGTTGCAAAATAAAACAGTATATACCAGCGCTGGTGGTCGCCCGTGGCTCCTCCTCCACTGGGGCACTGGTGCCCGCCGGGGCAGATGCTGCCTTCTTCCTGTCTTCTGCCAAATCCAAAAAATAACACGGAATTAATGCAGACTGGAAAAAATGGTATATCTATACAATATATTGCCGAAAGTATTGCGACACCCCTCCACTACCCCACTACCAGCTTGACCCCCCACTACTCCCATCTCATAGTTCTAAAGTCACAAAATATTTATTTATTTCCCCTGCACATAGACATATATTACCGTTCAATTATATATTTTTTTCAGAAGTAAACATTACGTTTATTCAATAAAAACTATTATTTGTGTTGTGTGCATACAAAACGCATTGTGCTGACTGCTTTTAGTTATTTTATAGAAGGCCTCAGCCTCAGTTTCACTTTCAGTTTCTGCTAATAAAACTGGATATTGCAGAAACAACAGAAATCAACCATTTTGTTTTGAAATTTGCATCTAAAGCATTCAATAATGACACTGCTGCAGCAAACTGAATTGCTGTGCTGCAACAATTCAGCAGCTGCTGAGGACGTATTGAACGCGGCTCTGTTTGGATGCACTTTCAGAACAACTACATGTCCCATCCTACCGCTTAGCAGAGACGCAGAGATTTTTGTTGATGCGCAGTGGGAACCAATATTGGGCAAGCTGCGGGTCATCTCGTATGCATCACTCAATCACAACAACCTCCCCCCCAGCACACTACAGACTATACACACAGTGCCAAAAGAAATCCAGCATTGTAACTTCGTCTACATACATCAAATGTCACAATTTTCACGAATACGTAAAATCATAAAAAGGAAGAGCTATGGCAAAAATGCATGTATGACGAGTCGTGAAAACGCAAAGCTATACACATCACATTGCATGAAAAAAGGACTAGATAAATCAACGTATTTCTGTGCACATTAGCACATACAAGCACATTATTATTATTATACAGGATTTATATAGCGCCAACAGTTTGCTCAGCGCTTTACAATATAACATGACACTTACGTTTGGCTATGACACACCGGATGTGCCTCAGCTGCTCCTGCTCGCGCGTCTTGAGGTCGGACCAGCGTTTTCGTCCGGTCTTTCCCAAATAATTCCGCGATGGTGGTGCGTAGCTTATCTAGGATACGGTTCTTGCGCGCGTTATTCTTTCTGCCATAAGGGCCCTTACGGCAGTCATAATCTTTAAGATCAAAGATGCGGACCAGCTCCAACATCTCGTCAAATGCCATGTTGCTGGCCCGCTTCTTCCTGGGTGTCTCTGGGGTGGAAGCAGATGAGGAGGTGTCCGAATGGGACTCTCTGTCTCTTCCTTCAGCCATGATAAAGAATTTATATATTTTTTGGCAATTGTCAAAACTCTCTACAAAAATGGCTCAATAAAGTTACGACATCCACGCGCGCGCGCATGCGCGACCCGCGGACGAATCGGATCCGACCAGATTACGAATTTTCGTATCGACAGAATTATCGGATCATTGGAAACAAAAAAAACAAGTGATATAACCGGTAATAGTTAAATATACGATGTCCAGAATTACCGAAATGGAATCGAAATCACGAATGGAACCGAAATCATGAATAGAGCGACCCGCGGACGAATCGGATCCGACCCGATTACGAAGGAATTATCATATCGACAGAATTATCGGATCATTGGAAACAAAAAAAACAAGTGATACGCATTTACAAATAAAAAATTTACAGAATCAGCGATATAACCGATAATAGTTAAATATACGATGTCCAGAATTACCGAAATGGAACCGAAATCACGAATGGAACCGAAATCATGAATAGAGCGAAAATAAATTTCGATTTGACACATTTCAAGTCCATTCAAAAATTCCGAAAATATTTCGTTTCGACTCGGAAAACTTTTCGGATCTGCCGTTTTCGGATCTAAAAATTTTCGGAAAATCGGCCGCATCCGAAAACACGAATCGGGAAATTTCGTGAAAATTCCGAAATTCCGAAACCAGAAGCACACATCCCTAGTCTGCAGCTTTACTAAACTGAGCCAAAATGTTGTGAGCACAACTTGTATGTTTTTACCTTTCTTTACCTTTACCTTTTACCCTTCTTTACATTTTATAATACCTTTCTTAGTTTACTTTCTTTTTACTATTTTTACTTTCTTTTTTTCTATTACTAATACTAAAGGCGCCTGCCTTTACAAGTCGAGTGGAAGTGAATCTTTCATTACCCGCCCTGTAACATGTAAAAAAAGAAAAGTTCTCAAACTGTTTTATCCACCAAGAATCCACAATACAATTCTCACCCTATCTGATTGTAGGATCTTCAGGACCAGCTCCCAGCAATGGCTGCAGTGGTTGTGTCAGAAGTGTGTTATGGATAAGGTGAACCAAGTTGGTGGCACGCATCGAATTATTTGGAATGTGGTGCTAGAGATATAGATAGAAATACCATTAACTAGTAACTAATAAAATACTTGCTAATACTAAGGTATAAGCCCCTATGTATTACAAGTCGAGTGGTAGCGAGTCTCTCATTATCCTCCCTGCGGCCATTTAAATAAAAAAATTACTGGTCTCAAAAACAGTTTTTTACCCACCAAGAAACTGCAGTAAAGTTCTCATTGACCTTTGGAAACCAGCTCCCAGCAATGGCTGCAAAGGATGTGTCGGAAATGGTAAGGTGAACCAAAATGGTGGCATGATCACACAATTTGAATGCTGGACTTGAGAACACACCTGTGAGTGATCACCTCATTTTGAGACTATAAAAGAACAGAAGGACACTTCAGTAGTAGGTATCCCTCAGGAAGATGCATGTAGTAGCGAAATGCGTTGGTTGATTGCTTATTTTTATCTATATGCTCTTTTTTTTATTAATATGGAATAAAGTACTTATTGACATATTGCCTATATTTCCATAATCTCTCCTCTTGGAGTTGCACGAGATTAACCCTTAAATGGCTTTAGAAGATCTCGGTTCCGGGAGAAGACGGTTCCTGATGGCAAGTCAGGAGAAGGACCAGTCCAGGTGAGATCCAAGGGTTATAGCATCGAGGAAACAAGAGATGTGTACAGGAGGATGAGCTTTACGTTCTGATCGATATGCCTTGACTTTATATTTATCTTGTGAGTGTATTTCTAGCTGGGGTTTAATTGCATCTTTGTTATATCATATTTCCCTATGAGGCTTGTGTGTATGTATTCTTTATTTCATGTATGATGACAACCCTATTCTTTTTATACTTATTGTCCCAGCAATGGCTGTCAAGGCACTCAGCACTGAGAGCCATTGGATTGGTTACCTCCCCGTGACATGGTCACGTGACATGCTGCAGCTTTCAGGAAACGACAGCATGTCACATCCAGACAAGCGCTAAAGGAGCACGCACTGTATTCCATGTGGGTTTAAAAATAATATGAAGGGTTAAAACTGGAAAGAGATGTGGAGGGGTTCACAAGGGGTTAATATTTCACCCCCATATCCCATTTTAATATCCTTTTAGTACCATATGTCGAAATAAAGATGCTAATGGAAAATCAGAAAAGCAGTCGATTCCACACATAATATTTGATTTATGAGAAGTAAATCTACCAGAAAGAAAACATATCTATGAAAAATATTACACATTAAGCAAAACACAGTCGCCATGGAAATATGCTGGGATCTGAGGTTTGATTGTTCAAACATTCAAGTGCTTTTATCGAAGAGAAAATGCATCAATGTGCAAAATGTGCAAAACAGTTATTATTTGCAGAAGAATAAATCTAGAAATTAAGCAGATTTCGTAGTGTTTGTAAAATTGCTTATTCAGCTTTTTCCATTTTTTCAGTTGCTAGATATTATATTGCAGCATATTTAAACACCTAGTTTGTTCAATTTAAACAAAAATAAATGAAAAGACGAAAAATCGTCTCTCAGGGTTAGTCATGTACAAGCAATGAAAGGTTTGCAGGCAGGTGGAGAACAGTTTACAGGTAATTTTCAACCTATAAAAGGAGCTTGCTCTAGGCCAGCCTAGACCCTGTTATTCCACAATATTATAGGGATACTCTATTGACTCTATTGAAAAATAGAGTTCCCTGTTTTTGCCCTTAACCCCTTCACTACCAAGATATCTCGGGCTTCAAAAGCACCATCTGGTGCCCGATATCGAGATATCTCGATCTGCAGCTCTTCATTTTTTTTTGGGCTGCAGAAGGTGCCCCTAAAGATTTAGTCCTGCGGGCATAATGCCCAAAGAGCTAAAACTGTGTAAAATCGGCTATCTGAATGTTCTGACCTCGGATATTCAGCAGCCTAGGCAGGTGAATAAGAGCTGCATCTATAACTCCATTTGGCCAGTAGATAGCACCATCTGCATTCCAAATAACATATTACAGTAAGAAATAAAGTGGGTATATGCCCAAATATTTTATTTTTTTTAAACATATTTTTTATTCATCTTGGATCAACATACAGGAAAAAAAAACATACAGATAGACATCTTAATATTCAACTAGTACAAAAATGTGGCATCCAGCGGTTGAAGAAGTTATTGTACAACTCCTATTAGAACAAGGGAAGGCAATTCCCAAGAATAAGTGGGTCGGTTAAGTGTGGGCATCTGTAGGGTCTGAGGGGGAGGAAGCTAGAAAACGGGATAAGGAGTGGTCAGGGGGATCTTGAGGGATGGGTGGGGTACCTCGCAGCATCTGTAGTGAGTACCATGGGGTGCAGAAAAGTTATGACATAAGGAGTCCTTAGTTTCGCATGGCAGGGTGCGAATAAGGGGGGTCCAATTGGTAAAAAAGGACTGAGTCTTCTTTTCTTGCTGCGTCTAGGCCTCGATCCAGTCCGCCAAAAATATGGCGTAGATTCTGTCATAAACCATGCGAAAGGAAGGAGGGGCAGCTGAGATCCATTGCGACAAGATTGCTTTCTTGCCCGTTGCAGCTAACAGGGTGAGCCATAGGGATGTGCGTTTCGGGTTTTGGAATTTCGGAATTTTCACGAAATTTACCGATTTGTGTTTTCGGATGCGGCCGAATTTCCAAAAATTTTTAGATCCGAAATTGTCAGATCCGAAATGTTTTCCAAGCCGAAACGAAATATTTTTGGATTTTTCGAATGGACTTGAAATGTGTCAAACGAGGAGAACAGATGTTCCGAAAAACAAAAATTGTCCGAAAAACGAAAATGTTCTGAAAAACGAAAATTTTCTAAAAACGAAAATTTGCTGAAAAATGAAAATTTTCCGAAAAAACGAAAAGTCGATACAAAAAACGAGGAAAATGACACGAAATATACGAAAAATGGTCGATATTCCGAAAAACGTGCAATTCCGAAAAATGAAAATTTCCGAAATCACGAAAAGTCGATACAAAAACCGAGCACAGTGACACGAAAATACGAAAAATGGTCGATATTCCGAAAAAAAAATGTACCCGAAAAACGGGCCGAACCGAATCGAATCGAAACCGAAATCGGTCGAAACGAGCCGAATCGAAAAGTTTAAAAATCCGAAAAATCGAACCGAATCGAACCGAAAAAAAAATCGGTGCACAAACCTAGTGAGCCAAAAGCGATGGCATTTATCAAAGGGTCTGGGAGAGGGGGGGGGGTTGGACGATTAAAGATGGCCCATTCTGGGGTAAAAGGAATTTCTAGACGAAGAACCTGTGAGCCAAATCATCGTATTGTGTCCCAAAATAGTTTGATGAAGTGACATGACCATAAGCAATGCCGTAAGTCAGCATTAGCACCTTGACATTTTAAACAATTTGCGGTTGATGACAATCCCGCGCGAGCCATTCTGTCGGGCGCCATATACGCTCGATGGAGTATAATATTTTTTACTGTACAATTAACTAAAAATTATTTTTCAAAAATCAGCTGGTTCCTGACAATATTTTTTAGAAAAATCACTTGGTAGTGAAGGGGTTAAGTAATTGAGCAGATGTTGCTGACAGCCTCTGCCCAATTATTAATATTTTTTGGGGTGATTTTCTTCACATTTTGACTCACGCCAGGTGCAGCTCCTCCTCGTCAGATCAGAGACTCCTGAACTGAGATGTCCGCAAAGCTTTTCTGCGCAATTTGTGCTCCTACACAACATGCGTAGCGTAGCAATTTCACTGTCATTACTAGCAACCGATCCGGTGACCGGAAGCTGGGAAATTAAAAAATCTCAGCTGCTGGTGACTTTGGGTGATTTTGTTCACTTCAAGTTTATTCTCCGGTCATACACCTCTGCCCTCCACCTGGCCAAACAATCCTTCTTCTCATCTCTTATATCTACGCTGTCCTCTAACCCTAAATGGCTCTGGTCCACCTTCAACACCCTCCTCCACCCACCCGCACCTCCCCCCTCAGCTGCCTTCAACGCTCAAGACCTGGCAGATTTCTTCCTTAGTAAAACTCTAACTATCAGAAGCGACATCCCAACACAAGACAGTTATCTGCCACCTCCACTCCCAGAGGTCCCCTCTGCCACCCTCTGCCGCTTCCTCCCAGCCACTGAGGAGGAAGTCCATTCCTTATTGTCCTCCTCACATCTCACCACGTGCCCGCTCGACCCCATTCCCTCACATCTAATTCCTCCCCTCTCCTCCTCCCTCACCCCTGCTCTCACACACATCTTCAACCTATCTCTCCACCGGCTCCTTCCCATCCGCCTTCAAACATGCGCTAGTTACCCCTTTACTAAAGAAACCATCCCTCGATCCCAACTCTCCATCCAACTACCGCCCTGTATCCCTGCTTCCCTTTACCTCTAAGCTCTTAGAAAAACTAGTCTTCAACCGCCTCTCCCTCTTCCTGTCCTCCAATTCCCTACTTGACCCCCTGCAATCTGGCTTCCGTCCCCTACACTCAACTGAAACTGCCCTCACCAAAGTCACCAACGACCTCCTAACTGCTAAAAAACACGGCCAATATTCTATTCTCATCCTGCTTGACCTCTCGGCTGCTTTTGACACTGTTGACCACCCCCTCCTTCTGCAGACCCTCAGCTCTCTTGGTCTCTGTGACACTGCACTTGCTTGGGTTGACTCCTATTTATCCAACAGGTCCTTCTCTGTGTTCTTTGCTGGTAACTCTTCCTCTTCATTGCCTTTATCTGTTGGTGTACCTCAAGGCTCTGTCCTTGGTCTTCTGCTCTTTTCCATCTACACCTCCCTGGGCAAAATCATCAACAGCTTTGGCTTTAATTACCACCTCTACGCTGATGACACTCAGATCTACCTCTCTACCCCTGATCTCTCTCCCCCTGTCCTTTCAAAAGTCAGTGACTGTTTATCTGGCATCTCCTCCTGGATGGCCTCACACATCTAAAGATCAACATGTCCAAGACTGAGCTCCTACTTATTCCTCCCTCTAATGCCTCCCCACCTCCTGACTTCTCTATCACGGTGGAGGGTATCACCATCTCCCCATCAAACCAAGTTCGCTGTCTTGGAGTTACACTTGACTCTGCTCTTTCCTTCATCCCCCACATCAAGTCTCTTTCCTCCTCCTGCCAATACCAACTGCGTAATATTTCCAGAATTCGGCCATTTCTTACCGCTGTCACCACAAAACAACTCATACACGCCCTGGTAATCTCCTGACTCGACTATTGCAATAATCTCTTATCTGGCCTCCCTCTGTCCCGCCTCTCCCCCCTACAATCCATCCTGAATGCCTCCGCCAGGCTAATTCACCTCACCCGCTGCTCTGTCTCTGCCGCTCCCCTCTGCGAGTCCCTTCACTGGCTCCCCATCCACTGCAGAATTAAGTTCAAAATCCTTATCCTTACCTACAAAACCCTCACTAACTCAGCGCCCCACTACCTGTCCTCACTAATCACCAAATACACCCCAGCCCGTTCCCTAAGGTCAAATAGTGACCTGCGCCTAGCTTCTCCCCGCATCACCTCTTCCCATGATAGACTGCAGGACTTCACACGCGCAGCCCCCATTCTCTGGAACGCTATCCCTCGTACGGTCAGACTTTCCCCTAATTTCTCTTCCTTCAAACGCTCCCTTAAAACATTCCTATTTAGGGAAGCCTACCACCCGACTCACTGACGCAACCATCAATCACTCTCACCTTGCAGTCCTCTCCTCCTGTTTCCAACCCCAACCCCTCTAAATTGTGAGTTCCTACGGTAATAGGGCCTCATCCCCTCTTGTACTGTTTGTCAAATGTTGTTCAATGTATTGTATCCCGTCTATACTGTGCCTATTGTACAGCGCTGCGGAATATGCTGGCGCTTTATAAATAAAGAATAATAATAATAATGATAGAGGAAACTCCTCCACTTCACCCTGCAATTTCTTCAGATCAGGGGAGCTGGGAGGAGGAGCACGAGTCATATCCTGACCACTTTAAAACAATAAAGTGGTCAAGGTGAGCAGAGTGTCCCTTCAAGAGCAGCGTGCAATGATGTAAGAAAACAATATGCGTTACATGATAAAATAATTATGCAAATAAGAAAGAATTAGTAATATTATTAATATAGACACGATCCCTAGAGATTCTGCAATGGTTTGACTGTTTTTATTCCTCCTTGACAAATTTCTATACGAACGTAATTATCTTTTTATTTAAAAGATAAAAATCTTCCTTCTTAAAGGTTTACCAAGACAGACATCAACTGACAGCTTTATTCAAGCTTCTATAAAGATCTCTAACACTCTCGATCATTATATAGCAATATCCTAACTCAAAATCCCATGCATAGGTAATCAGCAATTACTAATCTGTTTTTTTCCCCTTCCAATCTGTGTCCATTGTTAGTGATATGCCCCCTTTCAAATTGCAATATTCCATTACCCAAGGTACCATTTCTAGTTTCCTTCTATTCTCCTTCCTTATAAATTGCCTTCTTGTTATTTGCCTTCTTCTTCCTCCGTGTTTAAACCATGCGCAATTAAACTGAATTCACGCACACCACCAGATACTAGACGTGACAGATTGAGTTGTATGGTCGCTGGATTTTGCAGTGGTTGAAAAACAGAAGAATATTCTTAAAACATAACAAAACATCAATTCAAATTCAATGATAAGAATTTATTCCCAGACCCGGGACAGGATTACCCATCATGTTGCAAAACCATGTGGTCAATGTGACAGCAAATCTCATCAACCGAATGGCCTGGTGATGCCACTGGCTCTGAGCTCCCTCACAGTGACTGGTCCGCTAAGGCAGTGGTTCCCCACCCTGGTCCTCAGGTCCATTTAACAGTCCAGGTTTTCGAGATATCTGATGCACAGCACAGGTGATATGATTTTCTGCTCAGTGATTGAAAGATTCAATCTGCATTTCCCCAAGGTGACCCTTAAAATCTGTCCTGTTAGGGGGACCTGAGGACGAGGGTTGGGAAACACTGCATTAAGGACAATGTTTTTGTAACTGTCATTGCGTGTCTCTTCATGTAAAAGGATTAACTGCAATAGTAATAGTTTCTGTATCAAAATCTCAAAGACAATATCACCATCTGCACCTCCAAAACATCTCAATATGTTGCCGCATACTGTAGTTTCCATTCCCATCATAATAATGTTTCTGAAGTAGTAACTAGGGATGAGCTGTTCGGTTCGGACGGTTCGGAGTGCGAACCGAACTTAGCCTGTTCGGTCTGCTAGCGAACTCCGAACATTTCCGGGTGTTCGGCGCATGTTCGACCACAATGCATCACAATGGACCACAATGCATTTTCTCACTGGCCTAAAGCTCGTAATTGGCTACAGCCTTGCACTTGACCACAGGTCTGGTGCAAGACAGGTTCAACAGTATGCCAATCACGGCTCAGAGTCCTGATTGGGCAGATTTTGCCCAATCATGGGCTCACAGAGCTAAGCCCCGCAGCACACTATATAAGGTTTCCACGCACGGCTTCACCATGCATTTGAGAGGAGATTTCATAGGAGATTGTTGTTGTGTGTTCTTACTGCCGGTCTGCCACGCTACTGGGGGGGTCTGGGGGGTCTCATTTCTACAAAACATTTGGGAATTGAGGTGATCTGTGTCTTGTCACTGGCTGCCTGCAAGTATTTTGGGGGTCTCACAAATTTCTAAAAAACATTTGGGAATTTGGCTGATCTGTGTCTTGTCACTGGTGCCAGCAAGTATTTTGGGGGTCTCACAAATTTCTACAAAACATTTGGGAAGTGAGGTGATCTGTGTCTTGTCACTGGCTGCCAGCAAGTATTTTGGGGGTCTCACAAATTTCCACAAAACATTTGGGAATTGAGGTGATCTGTGTCTTGTCACTGGGGCCAACAAGTATTTTGGGGGTCTCACAAATTTCCACAAAACATTTGGGAATTGAGGTGATCTGTGTCTTGTCACTGCCAGCAAGTATTTTGGGGGTCTCACAAATTTCTACAAAACATTTGGGAATTGAGGTGATCTGTGTCTTGTCGCTGGCTGCCAGCAAGTATTTTGGGGGTCTCAAAAATTTCTCCAAAACATTTGGGAATTGAGGTGATCTGTGTCTTGTCACTGGTGCCAGCAAGTATTTTGGGGGTTTCACAAATTTCCACAAAACATTTGGGAATTGAGGTGATCTGTGTCTTGTCACTGCCAGCAAGTATTTTGGGGGTCTCACAAATTTCTACAAAACATTTGGGAATTAAGGTGATCTGTGTCTTGTCACTGGTGCCAGCAAGTATTATGGGGGTCTCACAAATTTCCACAAAACATTTGGAAATTGAGGTGATTTGTGTCTTGTCACTGGTGCCAGCAAGTATTTTGGGGGTCTCACAAATTTCCACAAAACATTTGGGAATTGAGGTGATCTGTGTCTTGTCACTGGGGCCAACAAGTATTTTGGGGGTCTCACAAATTTCCACAAAACATTTGGGAATTGAGGTGATCTGTGTCTTGTCACTGCCAGCAAGTATTTTGGGGGTCTCACAAATTTCTACAAAACATTTGGGAATTGAGGTGATCTGTGTCTTGTCGCTGGCTGCCAGCAAGTATTTTGGGGGTCTCAAAAATTTCTCCAAAACATTTGGGAATTGAGGTGATCTGTGTCTTGTCACTGGTGCCAGCAAGTATTTTGGGGGTTTCACAAATTTCCACAAAACATTTGGGAATTGAGGTGATCTGTGTCTTGTCACTGCCAGCAAGTATTTTGGGGGTCTCACAAATTTCTACAAAACATTTGGGAATTAAGGTGATCTGTGTCTTGTCACTGGTGCCAGCAAGTATTATGGGGGTCTCACAAATTTCCACAAAACATTTGGAAATTGAGGTGATTTGTGTCTTGTCACTGGTGCCAGCAAGTATTTTGGGGGTCTCACAAATTTCCACAAAACATTTGGGAATTGAGGTGATCTGTGTTTTGTCACTGCCAGCAAGTATTTTGGGGGTCTCACAAATTTCTACAAAACATTTGGAAATTGAGGTGATCTGTGTCTTGTTGCTGGCTGCCAGCAAGTATTTTGGGGGTCTCACAAATTTCCACAAAACATTTGGGAATTGAGGTGGTCTGTGTCTTGTTACTGGTGCCAGCAAGTATTTTGGGTGTCTCACAAATTTCTACAAAACATTGGGGAATTGAGGTGATCTGTGTCTTGTCACTGGTGCCAGCAAGTATTTTGGGGGTCTCACACATTTCCACAAAACATTTGGGAATTGAGGTGATCTGTGTCTTGTTACACAGCCAGCAAGTATTTTGGGGGTCTCACAAATTTCCACAAAACATTTGGAAATTGAGGTGATCTGTGTCTTGTCACTGCCAGCAAGTATTTTGGGGGTCACTAATTTCTACAAAATATTTGGGAATTGTTATAATCCGTGTGTTCTCACTGGCTGCCACCCATCAGGGGTCACACTGATTTATAGGAGGTTTCTGAGACTTGTAATCTGTGGCTTCTCACTGCCACTCATTAGGGGGTCCCACATACTTGTAGCAGATTTATGCGAATTGTAATTTGTGTCTTCTCACTGCCACCCATCAAGGGGTCACAGTAATTTATAGGAGGTTTCTGAGACTTGTAATCTGTGGCTTCTCATTGCCACCCATCAGGGGGTCCCACATACTTCTAGCAGATTTATGCGAATTGTAATTTGTGTCTTCTCGCTGCCACCCATCAGGGGGGTCTCACTGATTTATAGGAGGGAATTGTAATCTGTGTCTTGTCACTGGCTGCCAGCTATCAGGGTGTCTCACTGAGTTATACCAGAGTTCTGTAAATCTTTAATCTTTATACAAGAGTTGAATCAGAGTTCTGCATATATTTAATCTATATATCATTTACTATGTCTGAAAGAACAAAAAGGACAGGCAGACGCTCCCAGACACAGATAAGAGGGCAAGCAGCCCCTTTGTCGGGAGGCTGTGCCTCTGGTCGTGGTGGACGTGGTGCATCCTCTGCAGGGGCACGCTTGTCCTTTCTAACTGGTGCTGGCCATCTTAAGCAGCAGCAACATACTGAGGATTTGGTGGATTGGCTAACCAGGCCATCCTCATCCTCCGAGTCCTCTGCCAGCCAGGCTTGTAGTGCTTTACAGTCCACCTCAGCTGACAAAACATCTAATGCAGCCTCCATGTCCACAGCTTCTCCTGCCGTAGCCTCACTATCACACACGGAGGAGTCAGCTGAATTGTTTGACTACAATGACAGTGACATGCTGCTTGAGGATGCACAGCAAGTACAGTGCTCTGATTCAATCTCTGAGGAAGGGAGTATAATCAACCGAGAGGAAGGGGGTGCCAGTGATGACACACAAATAACTGGCACTCATGTTGCCCCAGCAGCTGCAGCATACTGCCAAGTTGGCTCCAGTAACGAGGAGATAGGGGGTGAAGATGACATTGATGATGAGGTCACTGACTCCACCTGGGTGCCAGATCAAACAGTGGAATCAAGTGAGGAGGAGGGGGAGGAGGAGGCACAGCAAACACGAGGCACAACATCCTCTATGACCAACCATAGCACTAGCCAGTCCAAGGCATCAGATGTCAGAGCTGCTCCAGTACAGAGCGCTGTTGTCTCAAAGCACACATGCAGGAACTCTGTTGTCTGGGAGTTCTTTAAGAAATGTGCAGCAGAGCGCACCGTTGCTATTTGTAATCTATGTCAGATGAGACTGAAGCGTGGGAAAGACATCGGACACTTGGGTACCACGTGCTTGAGGTGACATATAAACAAGTGCCACACATCCCGTTGGGGCAAAACTTTGCGTAGGTCCTCCTCCTCCTCATCTGTCTCTACCCCCACTGTATGTCCTGCCATGTCATTGCCTGCTACAACCTCCACTGACAGGGATGATGCTACAGTAATGGATGTACCAGCTCCTTCCTCACAATGTGACATCATCCCATCAGATGAAGATTTACGCAGTCAGATTACGCTGCCGCAGCTGCGGCAGCGTAAGAAAAAATATAGTCCCAACCATCCCCAAGCACAGCGTCTAAATGCCAGCTTAGCAAAATTACTGGCATTGAAGCTGCTGCCTTTCCAGCTGGTGGACTTTGCTCCCTTCCGTGAATTTGCTGAATGTGTTGTACCACAGTGGCAGGTTCCAAAACGCCATTACTTTTCACGCAAGACCATTCCAGCACTATACCAGCACGTGGAAGACAATGTTATCCAGTCATTGGGAAAGGCAGTCAGCAACAAGGTGCATGTGACTTTAGACACGTGGTCCAGAAAGCATGGACAGGGCCGTTACATTTCCTTCACGGCACACTGGGTAACTCTGATTGCAGCTGGGAGGGATCCAAGACGGGGCTCTTTGCTGGAGCTTGTTCATCCACCACGCCTCCAGAAAGCTGCTTGTATGAGGTCTGTCTGCTCCACCACCTCTTCCTCCTCCTCCTTCTCTGTCTCTGGCGAAGTGGCAGTTAAACCAACGCGTGGCAGGGGCTACGCAATGGCTCAAGCAAAAAGATGCCATACTGTGCTTGAGCTGGTTTGTTTAGGGGACAGGAGCCACACCGGGCCAGAAATTCTGTCAGCTCTGCAGGGCCAGGTGCAAAGATGGTTAACACCACGCCAGCTTCAACTGGGAATGATCGTCTGCGATAATGGCAGCAACCTTCTCTCCGCCCTACGCAAGGGTAAATTGACGCATGTACCATGCCTAGCACACGTCCTAAATCTAGTGGTACAGCGTTTCCTAACCAAGTACCCAGGGCTGCCAAAGCTTCTCAGCCAGGCCAGAAAAGTCTGCAGCCACTTCAGACGGTCATTCCCAGCAAGCGTTCGCCTGGCAGAAATTCAAAGAGAATTCCACCTTCCCACAAACAGTCTGATCTGTGACATGCCCACCAGGGGGAACTCGGCATTAGCAATGCTGCAGCGTCTGCACAAGCAGCAGAGGGCCATCAACAAGTACCTGTGTGAGTATTGCACAAGGACAGGTTCAGGTCAACTTGGTTCCCCCCCGCAGTGGCTGGTGATCAAGGATGGATGCACTGTACTGTCGCCATTTGAGGAGGCAACGAGGATGGTGAGCAGGGACAGTGCACGCATCAGTGACACAATTCCTTTAGTGTTCCTGCTGGAGCACACTCTGCAGGGAATTATAGATGTGGCTCTAGAGGCAGAGCAGTGGGAGGAAGAGGAGGCCTTCCCTAGCTCTCAAGGCCCCAGTCTTTCCACAGACAGCATTCCAGCGGGTCCTACTCAGAACTGACAGGAGGAGGATGAGGAGGAGGAGGAGGAATATTTAAGTGGGGGCATTGAAGGTGGGGATTCCTCAAGGGAGGGTTTCGTGTGCCCAGAAACACAAGGGCTAGTGCGTGGCTGGGAGGAGGAAGTGCACGATACGGTCATCCTCATTGACCAGGAAGACTCGGAAGCTAATACCACCTCCAACCTATGCTGCATGGTCTCCCTTATGATGCAAAGCCTGCCAAAAGGACCCCAGGATTCATGCTATCAAGGAGAGGGATCATTACTGGTTGGCAACCCTTCTTGATCCACGATACAAGGGTAAAGTTGCAGAGCTCATCCTGCCTGCACAGAGGGAGCACAGGATGAAAAAACTTGAGGACTCTCTAAAGCGACACTTGTGTAACATCTTTCCAGACACTGGTAGATTACCAAGTGATGACACACGTGCTTCTGAGGCTGTGGATGATCAGAGGAATAGTGGTGAAGGCCAGGGTCGCTTGACTGATGCATTTTTAATTTTTTTTAGTCCACGACGCCCAGGGACGTCAAATGTAGGCACCCATTACCAGCGTCTTCACCATATGGTGCAGGACTACCTAGGGGCAAGGGCAGACCTGGATACCTTTCCAGCAGATGATCCACTGGTTTACTGGGTGTTGAGATTGGATCACTGGCCAGAACTTAGCCAATATGCTATGCAGCTACTAGGTTGCCCTTCATCCAGCGTGCTTTCTGAAAGGATGTTCAGTGCCGCTGGAGGTTTTGTCACAGACAAAAGAGTGTGTCTGTCCACCGACTCTGTAGACCGGCTGACATTTATAAAAATTAATCAGTTCTGGATCAGCAGTTATCAATCCCCTATTGCTGACGTAACGGAATAGATCGGGGATGTCTTCTGCATGCACAAAACCTCCAGCACTGAACTCTTCCACAATACCACAAAAGGGTTATGGTGTGAATGCACTTGCTGCCATGAAAGGCACAATATTTGGCTGCACTGACGCCTGTGCCACATCTATATCATTTTAATTTTTTGAACCGCAGGGTCCAACCCTGCACTCTTGACAATACCACAAAAGGGTTGAGGTGTGAATGCACTTGCTGCCATGAAAGGCACAATATTTGGCTGCACTGACGCCTGTGCCAGATTTATATCATTTTAATTTTTTTAACCGCAGGGTCCAACCCTGCACTCTTCCACAATACCACAAAAGGGTTGCGGTGTGAATGCACTTGCTGCCATGAAAGGCACAATATTTGGCTGCACTGACGCCTGTGCCAGATTTATATCATTTTAATTTTTTTAACCGCAGGGTCCAACCCTGCACTCTTCCACAATACTACAGAGGGGTTACTGTATGATAGTACTTGCAGGCCTGACACCAAAAGCACAATGTTTGGGTGCACTGCCACTGGCGCCTGTATCAGATTCATATCCTCAGAGGGGTTACGGTGTGACGGCACTGTTGCCGATGCTAAAGGCCCAATTTTAAAGCACCTATTGTTACTTTCATCTAAAGCCTGCATAAGTTTCACAATAATTTAGCCAAAAAATCACTAAACTTTTTATGCGTGTCCGAAAATGTCTCCTCTTTTCATACAGACTGCCGCCCCAAGCAGTTGTTTATGGATAGATTAAAGGAAAAGCATTTACCGTCTTTTGAAACTACATTTTTTTGTTTTCAAGTGTTTCTATACATCCAAGAAATCCGCCACTTCACGGGCAGGTTATGGGGAGCTCCTAGGCACGATATTTGAAGGAATTTTTCTTTTTTATTTTTAACTCTTATTTCATGGAAAACTCTCTATCCCTTTAAAAATGTTTTTTTTAAACTTTTTGTCCTGGTTTCCTGTCCCCCAGGGCACTACCCAGACCCCCATACACCTTTTATGGCAAATATCTAGCATATATGCCCTCTTGGAGGGCACTCTAAAAATCGAATTTTCAGCCTCATTGACTTGTATTGAGTTCGGGTTCTGATTCGGTTTCGGTTTCGAACATTTGGAAAGTTCGGGTTCGGGTATGAAACCGAACTAGGGCGTGTTCGGCTCATCCCTAGTAGTAATGTGCTACACCCGTTCCATACTATCTCAATATTATTGTACATCCTTGGTGCACGTAGCCTGATGCTGTAGTGGGACACTTTCCCTTGACTGCTATGTCTTAATCAACTATCTTCCAGCTGCTATTAACTCCTTCACACCCAAAAATCGAGTTATCTCGAATTTGCATGGTAATGCAATGAAAAGCACTCACTAGCATATTAAAAGACCACTTTTACACCTTTTTTTTAAAAGCAAGATTAGTGTGTCCCCTGTGGTGAAGCAAACAAAATCCTTTGTTTTATGTCTCTTCAAGCCCCCTGGAGAGACGTAAAGCCAGTTGCAAATAGCAGCCCTAAACCTCAATGTAGCAAAAAGTTCAAATAGATTACTGCTGCTTTACAGAGGCCAGGGAGAGGGCAGAATACAGGGAGAGCTCTTGGGTCACTCATTGCTGTACTGGGATACAATTTTGGTGGTTATAATTTCTGAAAATCCCTGTACAGTACAGATACAAGGCGTTACTGTAATCTCCATTTGCAGGCACAGATATCAGTATAATATTCTATTGCTATTTTTGGAAACTGCATTGCTAATAATCTCATTGCGATCACCACAAATCCCCATAAGCAGGAGATCTCACCATTTTTATTATATATCTTTATTACAGTTACTGTATCTAGCACAAAGGTCTTTTCTGCCTGTATGATGATAATGTAGACCCTAGATCTTGTAAGATAAAGGACACCATATAGAGCTCAGAATCTTACATTTCAACAATATTTCTGTAAAGGATAAACAAATACATAAAAAATTTAAAATTAACAAATTAACAATATTTTAATTTTTAACTATCTCAGAATAACAATTTCTGTGAAAACTTCTATTTTACCCCATATTTATTTATTAACTTCACATACAATGCTTCAAATAAATGTGATAATATAATTTTTTCCCAACAAAAATCACTTGGTAGTGCAAGTGGTTAACCCCTCCACTACCAAAACTATCAGAGTTATTCAGAGAGAAGTGAAAACCTTGAGAATGACTGGAGAATTGAAAATTCTAGCAGGGTTATTCAAAGAGAATCGAAAAGTCACCGCACGTTCGGTGACTTTTTGTTCTCTTCAATTCGGTGCCATTCGGCAATCCCATTGCGGCGACCCTGCTGTGTATTCAGCAAGCACCACAGGGCCGTCGAGGCGCAGTGAAAAGCTGCCACAAGCCCGACGAAAAGTCACCTCAAAAACCCGGCGAATGCACGCCGAAAACCCGCATAAACATCTGGATTAACCCATCGAAGACGCCGGAAAAACCCGAGCAGGAGCTGATCACACGCAGCGCAGCCGACGGAAAAAGCCAACACCACAGACGAGTGAAGTGAATAAATTAGGAAAACAGTTTGCTTGAATGTTTGAAAAGTGATGATGACACAAAGATTTGCATCAGGGTTGACGTTCCTGGAGGGATCAGCCAAATGACAAATGATTTAGGTAAACTAGAAAAATGGTCGGAGCTGTGGCAATTGAGTTATATTGTGGATAAGTGCAAGATAATGCACCTGGGACGTAAAAACCCAAGGGCTGAATATAGAATATTTGATACAGTCCTAACCTCAACATCTGAGGGTTGGGATTTATGGGTTATTATTTCAGAGGATCTAAGGGTAAGTAGTCAATGTAATAGAGCAGCAGGAAATGCTAGCAGAATGCTTGGTTGAGTAGGGAGAGGTATTAGCAGTAGGAAAAGGGAAGTGCTCATGCCACTGTACAGAGCACTGGTGAGACCTCACTTGGAGTACTGTGTGCAGTACTGGAGACCGTATCTCCAGAAGGATATAGACATCTTAGAGAGAGTTCAGAGAAGGGCTACTAAAATGGTGTACGGCTTGAAGGAGAAAAGTTACCAGGAAAGGCTTAACGATCTTAACATGTACAGCTTGGAAAAAAGACGAGACAGAGGAGATATGATAGAAACATTTAAATACGTAAAGGGAATCCACAAGGTAGAGGAAGGGAGTATATTTAAAAGGAAACAAAATAGCAAAACAAGAGGACATAGTCTTAGATTAGAGGGGCAAAGGTTTAAAAGTAACATCAGGAAGCATTATTTTACTGAGAGGGTGGTGGATACATGGAACAGTCTTCCAGTTGAAGTGGTAGAGGCCAAAACAGTAATTGAATTTAAGCAAGCATGGGATAGGCATAAGGCTATCCTAAACAAAAGATAAATCCAGGTAAAGTATCCATGTAATTGGGCAGACTAGATGGGCTGAAAGGTTCTGATCTGCTGACATTTTCTATGTTTCTATGAAACGCTGTTTGCAAAGAAACTACTAAGCGAAAATGTCTGAAAGTTACATATGAGGTCCAATGAAAAACAATAAAAAGGGCTGTTACAGAAAAACGAAGTAAACTTAAAAAAAAAATTAAAACAAATCGGACTTTTTTTAAAAAAAAAAATAATCCAGAAAAATGCTTAAAATATCCTAAAAAATCTATAAATAAAGAGACTCTTTACTGCAAAATTTTAAAAGGATTTATTAGATATTGAATTAAAACGGGAATATTTTTAACATTGAAGCCTATGGGATTCTCCTGAATAAAACTGCCGCATGAAACCACCGAATGGCAGGACATTAGGGGAACCTTTCACTGCTGGTTTGTGTTCTCTGAATAGCCGAAGCAGTGCTTTTTCATGGGGATTTCACTGCCCTCAAACAGGCACCGAACAGGCACCGTATGTGCAGGCAATTCACCAGGATTTGGCGAATTGCCTGCTCTCTGGATAACCTAATGGCCAAGAAAGGTAACCGAACGCTTTCAGCGTTCGGTTACCTTTCTCCAGCCATTCGGATCTCTTTGAATAACCCTGTAGGTCAAATTAGTCAAACCAGAAATGTTCTCCCATTTGTTTTACTTTCCAAATTGGCTATTTGGTCTAGATTGTTCATTCTCCTGCCAGTTCTCAAGGTTTACACCTCTCTCTGAATAGCCCTCTATGTATTATGATTAGTATTTTTCACTGAGGAGAAATTAATTTCTGTGAGATCTCACTACTGTACAGGGATAGGATTCATGGGGTTTAATGACTGAAAATCCCTGTACAGTACAGATACAAGGCGTAGCTGTAATTTCCATACACAGGCATTATGCAGCACATACAGATACAAGGTGTTCCTGTAATTTCCATACACAGGCATTATGCAGCACATACAGATACAAGGTGTTCCTGTAATTCCCATACACAGGCATTATGCAGCACATACAGATATTGGTATTGTTTGGAAGCCGCATTACTAATAATCTCATTATGATCAATTACAACTCCTCATAAGCAGGAGATCTGAATATGTTATTATCTGTCTGCATCACATTTACTGGATCTGACACAAAGGCCATTTCAACCTGTATGCTGATAATGCAGACCCCGAGTGAAAGTGTGCCAGATAAGGGACATCATATACAGGGTTATTGAAAGAGCTCCAAATTGCTTGAGAAAGGTAACCGAACACTGAAAATCAGCGTTCGGTTACCTTTCCTGGCCATTCGGCTATCCAGAGAGCAGGCATTTCGGCAAATCCTAGCGAATTGCCTCAACATACGGTGCCTGTTCGGTGCCTGTTCGAGGGCAGTGAAAACCCCATGAAAAGCACTGCTTTGGCTATTCAGAGAACACAAACCAGCAGTGAAAGGTTCCCGAAATGCCCTGCCATTCAGTGGTTTCATGCGGCAAATTTATTCAGGAGAATCCCATAAGCTTCAATGTTAAAAATATTCCCGTTTTAATTCAATATCTAATAAACCGTTCATTATAAAATTATGCAGTAAAGAGTCTCTTTACCTATAGATTTTTTAGGATATTTTAAGCATTTTTCTGAATTGTTTTTTTTTTTTTAAAAGTCTGATTTTTTTTTTTAAGTTTACTTATTTTTTCTGTAACAGCCCTCTTTATTATCATTCCCTGGACCTCATATGTAAATTTCAGACATTTTCGCTCAGTAGTTTCTTTGCAAACAGCGTTTCATTTTCAAACATTCACACAAACTGTTTTGCTAATTTATTCACTGCCTCTGTCATGCCTCAGCCCTGAGAGTCTGCTGTGGTCAGCCTGGGTCACTAGCTCTCATTACCTGCTTCCCACCTAAAGGGTTAACTCTGTGTCTGAACCTGAGGTTTTGCATAAAACCAGACCACACCCTCCTCCCCTTTGCTCTTTCATTTTGTGTTATCCCTTCCTGATGTCAGAGGTCCTGAGAGCTCCCTCTTGTTATTGTATGTTTCCTGTATATTCCGCTCTGCCGTGTACACCAGGTATTCCATCCTTTCTGTGTCTGCATTACATGGTTCCTGCTTGCTGGAAGTTCCACTGCGTGGCCCACTATCCAGTGGGTCCAAAGACTCTCAAGTGGCTTCCAGCCCTCAAGCTCTCTCCTGGAGGAAGACCTTTTATCAGGTACTGCTACCAAAGGCTCCTGCTTCCCCTCAAGAGGAACTAGAGAGAGACTACGTGGCCCACCATCCACTTGCCTGTGTTACTATCTGTTCTATGCTGGACTGTTTGCTGTGAACCATCCCACAATACAAGCTTTGTTGTGTATTTACTGTCTCCAGTGTCTTTCTGCCTGCTCACCCCCAGCGCTTGGGAATATAACATCACACTGAGGCCGTGCCATGGCTCCTCCCTGGCACGAACCTGACTGCCTCGTCTGCAGTCTCAGCTGCTTCGGCTGCAGATGATTGGCTCCTTCTCGGGTTTTAGATGGGTTTATCCAGATGTTTTTGGGGGGTTTTGGCGTGGGTTTTGCAGTTCGTTTTCGTTGGGTTTGCGGTAGCTTTTCCCTGCAATTCGGGGACCCTGTGGTGCTTGCTGAATACACCGCAGGGTCACCGAAATGGGATCGGCAAAAGAAACCGAATTGAAGAGAACGAAAAGTCACCGAATGTGCGGTGACTTTTCGAATCTCTTTGAATTACCCTGATAGAGTTTAGAACCTTTCATTCAAGCAATATTTATGAAGACACATAAATGAATGCATAAAGCTAGAACACTAGAAGCGCCGAAGCAATCATTTTGACTGTTTTGAATTTTTAAATTGTGATAAAAGTGAATCTGAAGTATTTAAAAATTAACACATTATGACTGTTCTTAAAATATGTTTTTTTTTAGTGGGGTCCCAAATTCTCCATGAATATCTCTTCATATTCCAGAGATTTCGATCAGTATACCTAGAAGCGCCATAGTAGTCATTTTGACTGGTTTCTGTTTCTTTATGTTTTCACCTCAATACTACGGGCACTATCAGCTGCCCTGGGCTAAAACCGGGACGGTAAGGGGAAAAATTAGAGATCGCCATTTTCCCCTTATTGTCCCGAATTCCCCAGCAGATCGCGAGGCAGACAGCGAGTCTGCTACAGCGCCCTCCCCAGCATCCCCTCCATGTCGTCCATAGGACTCAATGGAGGATCGTCCTGCCGGGTCACATGACTGGCAGGAACTCGTCTCTCGCGAGATCCTGCTGGTCGGCGGAGTGATTGCGGAGGGTGACAGGGGACTTTCTTCCTCCAGTCTCCCTCTGCTGCCGGCAGCCAGAAGCATTGGATCAGGCCGCCATTCTCACGGCAGGATAAGAGGTGAGCATTTGGTTTTTTTGGGGGGGATGAGCTGCAGGTAATGGATTTTGCAGCAGCGCAATCCGTTACCTACACCTCTGAGCTGGTGGTAACTTTTTCATTAGCGCCAGCTCTTAGTAACTAGCGTAAGGACCAAGTGATCCTAACGCTAGTTACTCTGTGCTTTCACTTTGCGCTCCCCATGTTTGGTATAGGGAGCGCAAAGTACAGTAAACTTGCACTGTGAATCGCAAATTATGGGACCGTTGGCTGGCCGGGTGCCAGCACTTTCTGCTGGCAGATCGGCATCTGAGGGGGCGGTGTCAGGTATGGTTACCAGGAGCCTCAGGCTTTAAAACAGGGCTCGAGGAGTTGCCTCATCGCCCTGTTGTGGATTTTACTTCACGCACCGCTACTTCCTGAATCTATTCGAATTTACTGTTTACGACCCTGCTTTGTATGAGATTCCTGCTCCTGTTATTTGACCCGGCTTGGCTTTGACTACTCTCTCTCTCTATCGTGTATATTACGCTGTTTGCGTGTTTTAGTGATTTAACCCCATGCTGGTTGCTGGGTTGATCGCTCGCTGTTTGGGTTCTGTCCCATCACGTTTAGGGGTATCGTTTGTAACCCTCCGGGGTCCCTTTACCCAGGCTACTACTCATGTTAATGTTTTTGCAAAGACCACGATAACAAACGATTGTTTATTTCTGTTTAATGATATTTCTAATCGCATTATCTGTACATATTAGCAATAACAATCTTGTATGCAAGCCAGTACCTTCCGAGAGTAACCAGGTATCTACTAACCACAAGTACTTACCAGAACGATTGGTTTCTGCATCTCTGACTGCTGTGCACCTTGAATACTTCACGGACTGTCGTTCCACGTATGGTGTTTCTGAGGTTGTCCTAGGTAATCTGTTGGTCTCGAAACCTTCAGAGCTTAGAGGCAATTCAGTTAGCCCTTGTGTCTCCTTGGCTATTAAGTTACAGTCTGTAGTTTATGAACCTTTTGTGTTACTCAAGCAGATACTTTTGCCCTCAAGGATCTCAACTCCGCTCCTCGTGAGGCTGCGTTACCGCTACCGTTAAAGTATGGCTCTAAGAAGGAAGGTGCTTAGTGACGATGTAATTTTAGCTGCATTACATGATACTTTGAAAATGAATCCGAAGGTGTTGACAATACAGATCTAACGTCTGAATTTGAAGATTATCTCCCAAGTCAACAACTTGTTTAAAGTTTATGATTCTCAGATAGTTCTTCTAATGAATCGCAACAGCAAACAGGTAATCATTTGAATAAATTTGTTCAGGAAAATAGCGATATAGATATTTCCAGGCCCGGATTAAGATCTCTATGAGCCTGGAGCTGAATATTTTGGTGGCTTTTTTTGTAATTTAGTGAATTGAAAACATATTTTTGGTTATTTGATAGTGCAGGTACGGGTATATCTATCCAGGCAGATACTGTGTGATTAATTATTCAGATTTCAATTTTGTTTTCCCATTTTATCATCCAAACTTTTGTGGTTATATATTCTATAGGGCATTCTTGTTAAAAATAAATGTGAAATGGGAACCTGTTACTGCATTTTTCTGAAAAAATATACAATTTTAACCAAAAAAATGAAAAAAAATTTGAAATATTTCCCTTGTGTTTTGGAACATGTTTTTTTTTACGAGTAATATGACTATGTATAAAACACTGACCTTGCTGCCAGCGTGGGAAATGAGAAGGTGAGGATTGGCAGTGGTATTGCTCATTTTATATGTGACAAATGGACACTGCCATCGCTTTGGAACTAAAAATAAATAAAGAAAAAAGATTTTTTCTTTTCTTTTAGATTTTACATGGTCAGATTTAGTATTAATGCAAGGGCCAGACTCTGTCCTGTCCAATGACACCTCTCTTGACCTTGTGAGGTGTAAATTATTATTATTATTCTTTATTTATAAAGCGCCAGCATATTCTGCAGCGCTGTACAATAGGCACAGTATAGACAGGGTTACAATATATTGAACAACATTTGACAAACAGTACAGGAGGAGATGAGGGCCCTATTCCCGTAGGAACTCACAATCTAAGAGGGTTGGGGTTGGAAACAGGAGGAGAGGACTGTAAGGTGAGAGTGATTGATGGTTGCGTCAGTGAGTTGGGTGGTAGGCTTTCCTAAATATGAACGTTTTAAGGGAGCGTTTGAAGGAAGAGAAGTTAGGGGAAAGTCTGACAGTACGAGGGAGAGCGTTCCAGAGAGTGGGGGCTGCACGTGAGAAATCCTGCAGTCTATCATGGGAAGAGGTGATGCGGGGAGAAGCTAGGCGCAGGTCACTGTTTGACCTTAGGGAGCGTACCTTAGGGAGTGTAAAGATTAGTGACGCAGGGGTCCAAAGTTCCCCGCAGTGCTCTTCGCTGCAGTGCAGCGGTTTAGCTTTTTGATGGAACAATTCTTAACAATGGATTGTACCATCACCTCCACACTTGTTGGAGACATGAGAAATGTGATGGTGAGTTAGTGCAGCATCATTTTTTACTTTATAATTTTAAAATGAAAAATATTACTGTTGGAAAGAAAAAGAAAATGTAAATATAATTTTATTTATTTATTTTACTTAAAAGCTGGTCATGTTTGGTATCATTGGAAAGGGCATGCTCTGGCCTTTCCTGTGATACCTCACCCTGTAGTTGCTATGGAGGTGGAGATACAGGGGTCTAAATACAGACATAGTTATCCTTTTTCTGGTCATATTCTGAGGCATGGGCCTGGAGCTGCTGCTCCATCTGCCCCTATGTTAATCCGGCCATGGATATTTCTATAGCATACTGTATTTTGCTGTTACTGTATTTTTAGGACTAGTCATCCAGCACCCAATGTAGAGTCCTTTGCAGCTGGCTCACAACTGCTCGGCATAGATAAAGAAACCAACTGGGAAGTCATCACTCCAGGTATGAACAGTACAGGATGATTGGCCATTGTTTGAGGAAACCTACAATGAGGACACCTACATTGGGTGCTGGATGTTTACTACAGATACACCTATTTCCACGGGCCATTGTGCCTCTTCTTCGGCTTCTAACATTTCCCCTTAGCTGATTGAAAGTTCCTGTTTAGATAAAATTAATTTCAAGGTTGGCCCTAATGATACAGTAACAGTAAAATACAATATGGTATAGAAATATTTATATCGGTATTTTCCTGAATAAATTTATTCATATTGTAATCATTTAACACGTGATTTTAAAGCTACCAAAAATGTTAATTAGAAGTTACCAATATCATATTAAACGCTTATAAATGCTTTTCTATTGATCACAACAATTAATGTGTGGTTTTATAACAGTTAATTAATAATAAAAGGCAGCAGTCAAAATAACTGTTTGTGGCGCTTCTAGAAATGGGATGTTGTCCTTATTCTCTTATCGAAGAATAACAGTCTTTACACAAAATTTTGATTTTACTCTGTATTTAAGTGTCAGCAATTCATCCCATGGTTCACAAAAATCCTAAAATAATATTGGTTTTCAACAAAAAGTGCCCGGTAGTGAAAGGGTAAAAAATATTTAATTTCCTGATTAGGTGGTTGACTTCAATGACTGTTAGAAAGAGATGGAAAAGGCTGCATAGAAAAAAATAAAATAAATGGCTATAGTGTAGATCAGTGTTTCCCAACCATGGTCAACAAGTACCCCTAACAGACCAGAGTTTGAGGATTCCATTGGGGGATTGCAGACTGAATCCTGCAATCACTGATCAGCAAATCATTTCACATGTGCTGTGCTGTGATATCTGGCAAACATGGCCTGTTGGGGAGTACCAGGGATGGGATCCACTGTTGTAGATTGTTTGATATACCTTGAAGTGTAACTCGCCGTAAACTGTTGATACCTTGGGGTGCTAGAACCAACAATGAGATGATATGGCTTTTGTTAGCAGCAGCCACCTCTGTCGAACCAATAATGTATTGTTATAGAAATGACAAACATATCCTACCTCCTCATAAAGACTTCTACAAACCATGACAGATAAATAGCTCCTTCTTGGCAGCTGTATTCAATCTTAATCTCGTTGTGATGGCCTCCTTTAGCCGCCAAGCGTATTGCCCTCTGGCAGTCCACAACTCAGAGCTTTTTGTCCTGTAATGTCCTTTTCTTCTCTGTTCACAATTCCAGACTGCATAGGGGACAATCTAAGGCAGTGTTTCCCAAACCTGTCCTTGGGACCCCAGCCTGGCCAGATTTTCGCAGATCACCTTGGGGGGAAATGCAGACTGAATCCTGAAATCACTGAGCAGCAAATCATATCACCTGTGCTGGGCTTCAGATATCCTGCAAACCTGGCGTGTCAGCGGGTTCTGAGTAGGGATGGGCTGCCGGTTCAAATCGGTTTGATGTTTGCATCGAACATCGGCTGTTCGAAAGTTCGCAAACTTTTCAGGCCGTTCGCAAAAAGTTCGAAAAAAAAAAATCATTTTGAATTTTTAAAAAAAAATGCTTATAAATCCTAAAAAGTCTAAAAATAAAGAGACTCTTTACTGCAGAATATTATAAGCAACGGTTTATTAGATATTGATTTAGAATGGAAATATTTTTAACATTGAAGTCTATGGGATAAAACAATCTTGTTCCTAAAACATCAGGCAGACGAGGCCCTCTAATCAGGCACTGTAGAGGGCAGCCCGCCGGGGCCTCCCAAGGATCCCTTGAGGAGCATGCGGCAGCCGGATGACAGAGCTGTGACTGTGCGGGCAGGCCGGCCGGGTGCATGTGGCAGAGAGGTGGTGCAGGGAGGAAGCCACTGCACCTGCGGCCACGGCAGACACCCCCCCCCACAACCAGGATCCAGGGAGCCTCCACTGACTGACCACCAGGCTAAGGTAAGGCAACACATTTCTAAAAAAAATAAAATCCGAGGACATTTTTAAATGTCCCAAGGAACATAAAATAAACCTTTTTTTTTCTTTATATTACTCACCTGATTCCTGGATCCACCAACAAGCACAGCCTCCCGTCTCCCATGCTGTTAGACACTGCATACACCGGCACACTGTGTGCAGCTTCTGAGAAGATACGCTATTAGTGTAGAGGGAGCGACGCAAAATGCGCAGCCGGCTTCCCCGCTACACTAATAGCGTATCTTCTCAGAAGCTGCACACAGCGCGCCGGTTAAAGCTAGCGTCAGACTGTAGAGGTGCTGCGCGGCAGTGTGAGGATTCATATGCTGCATTAATTATTCTTCTTACAAATTTGGTTACTTAACCCGTTTGCGTTTGGATTGTAATATTGTGACATCCAGGGCCCCGGGAGGCGATCGGTGGGGCCCCCGGACGCATGGTGCCGCCAGCTGGCCGAATGCCAGGAGCTCCGGTGGCACCCGGCGCAGCTGTGAGTGATCAGGGGGCAGGGCGTGGCGTGATGACGCGGAGCCGCCGGGACCTTTAAATCAGGAGCGCGCGCTTAGTTTCATTCCCGCATCGCTAGCTTACCGACTCAGTTTGTATACTTGTTACTTACCCTGCTTGTTCTGAGGACCCGATCTGTTGCCGGCTTTGCCTGCCATTTGACAATTCTCTCTGTGTACTCCCTGCCTGTTCTGTTTGTCTCCTGTTGCTACTGGTGTGTGCCGATTCTCACCATATACAGTAGCGCAGTACAATACCTAAACGATGCTGACCCGGTTTTGTTATAACAACTACTCTCGCTCTGCGCCCCTTTCTGGTATATTCCGTTGCCTGTTACTGCTGGTGCGCTTCCATCCTGCCATATACTATAGCGCAGTACAAACATATATTGTGGCTGTGGCTGTGTGGCTGTGGCTGTGGCTGTGTGGCTGCTAGAGGTTAGGTTTAGTGGTCCCAAGTCTCGACCATCCTAAGGATCAGAGGGTTAGAGGTCTGTTACCAGGGAACCTACCAGGTCTGTCCTGGGGAATCGTTACAAATATGTGGTGAACGCCGCAGCAAATGTTAATGCTCACGCAAGTGAGCGTTAACGTTTGCATTAAGATCGTAATTTTTCCCACTCGTTGTTGCTCAAACATTTCCCATGGCTTCAAATCATGTTTAAACATGAGCAAAAGTGGTAAAAATTAGCTCAGCGCACAACGGTGAGATGGCTCAAAAAAAGTTTTTTTGTTAAAAACCCTTTTTTTTTAAATTTGCTTTTTATTGTTTCCTCTTCCCCAGGGCAGTACCCGGACCCCCATCCACCTTTTATGACCAATATCTTGCATATATGCCCTCTTGGAGGGCACCTTCATTTTTGAACATTCGAGCCCCATTGACGTGTTCGCATTCGAATTCGAACTTTTTCAAATGTTCGAGTTCGAATGCGAACCGAACACGGGGGTGTTCGGCCCATCCCTAGTTCTGAGGACAGATTTGGGAAACACTGGTCTAAGGGCAAGAAACTGTTATTCTGGCTAGATTACATCGGTAGTATTTTATGAATTTTATATATCACTCTTTTATGAGTTTTACCGCTTTCTTTAGATTAGGGATGCCACATCGGCCATGTTATCCAGGATACATATTACTATATTATGCACAGGGGAGCACAGGGAAAAGTGTAGGGCTGCATTTAACGATTATTTTCATAATTGATTAGTTTGCCAATACTTTTTCGATTAATCTATTCATCGGATTAAAATTAAAGTATTTTTGTTTCTTAAAAGAACATTATATACTGCTGCAATACAGTTGTCTATGAAACAACAGGATCACACCCAGAGAATCACCACTGGCTGGTCCACCAGCATTCAACGCAGAAAGGGTAAGACACCACCCCATTAAGGGTGTCATTGGCGATTAACCCCAGAGCCAGGAAACGGCAGGCTCTGCTCCAGAGCCTGTGCCGGCGCCGGTGGCTTCGAACCTTACAATTGTAAATAAACACATACACTTAGGAGCTTCCTCCATCACTATTTCTACTGGTTATTTCCATTAGTGTCAAGCTTTTAATGACAACCTTGGAATAGGCCTGTGGATATTCCACCAGACCTTCATCTCTGTATCTGCTACAATTCCTAGAATAACTGCTTATGCACTGGTATTTAAAATCCCCCACCAATGCCTCCACCACCCCACCTTAATAGATTTTCTGATGAGTTTTCATGTATCATCATCAGTAATCCGGATCACGAGCTTTTGCTTTTATTGTGTCCTTACACTGACCTTTTAACATGTCACTAAACCCACATTGTCAGTCGTCGCGTGTTTCTCGTATGACATTATCCCTATTTGACATTTCTATTCTAATCTCCCTTTTCAAGCAATTTCCTCCGCAACTTTTTATCTCCGCACTATGCTTTCAATCAGCTTTGTAAGTCTGAATATATTTACATTTTCAGTAACTTATATGGTTTTTTTTTAAACAAAAGAACACAAAGTAGCAGAAAAATCGCTGCTCTCGATGTGACAGTCCCAACAGAACCAACTCTAATTGGTTTCCATGGATGAAATGATAAGATTGTGCGGATGTGAAAGTCAACATCAAATATTTCACGGAAACTTCTCTGTTCAACAGCTAGCTAATGAGATAGAAAACATAAATGGTACATCCAGTTTGCAACATTAAGCTTCCCTGCTCCAGCGACTTCACTACTTTACATTCTAGGACATCTGATGCAAATGACAGAATTTCTTTTATGTTGTATAATAAAAAAAATTGTCAATTGTTTGTCCCTTGTAATCTGTGTAATGTGAACATTCTACACTCCGCGTCGAGTGCCAAAGGACTCATACATATTTTCAATTACTTTATTTATTGTAAGGGTATATTTTCCAAGTTTCGTCAAAATTGTGGAATTCTTCACAGAGAGGTTCTTCCTAAAAAGGTTCTCCAGAATTGGTATTCCTTCTCCAGTGTGGCCCTCCATCGACAAGGCGCAAAGGGGACTAGTGCATCTCAAGGTGAATGTATCAACTGTACTTGCGAACGCGACCTTGGAATATACACATTTCGTCCATACTGATCTGCACTGTTGTGTTATTTTAATTGTTTCTGGTTGAGTTGTTACTTTTTCTTTTCTATCACTCCCAGTCTTGACAAGAAGTTGTCATGTCGATGAAGGCACAAGGAAACATCGCGTAAGCAATTCTATTCTTTAACCATTTTGTACATTTGCAGATTAAATATAAGACTTAAATTCAGTCATTACCGCATTTTTTTGTGGACAACATTAATTTTGACACATTTTATCCCATCACTACCAAGCAGCTTTTGTTGAATTTTTTTATTATAACGTTTATTTTAACTGTGGGATGCGAAGATAACAATTAAATATGGGGTATAATAGAAATTTTGCACAGAAATCGTTGTTCTGAGATAGTTAAAAAATTCAAATACTGTTAATTTGCTAATTTAAAAATTTTCATGTATTTGTTTAAACATTAGAGAAATCTTGTTGAAATGAAAAGTTATGAACTCTAGATGGCGTTCCTTATCTTAAACAGTTTCACATGGAGTCTGCCTTATCAGCATTGTGTCAGATACAGTAAATGTGCTGCAGACAGATAATAAAATGGTGAGATCTCCTGCTTATGGGGATTTGTAATTGATCATAATGAGATTATTAGCAATGCAATATCTGTATGTGCTGCATAATGCCTGTGTATGGCAATTACAGCAACACCTTGTATCTGTATGTGCTGCATAATGCCTGTGTATGGCAATTACAGCAACACCTTGTATTTGTATGTGCTGCATAATGCCTGTGTATGGCAATTACAGCAACAACTTGTATCTGTATGTGCTGCATAATGCCTGTGTATGGCAATTACAGCAACATCTTGTGTCTGTACTGTACAGGGATTTACACTCATTATAACCTCTTGAATCTTATCCCTGGACAGCAGTGAGTGACCCCAGAGTTCTCCCTCTATTCTGCCAAATCCCTGGCTGCTGTAATATAGCAGTAAAGTTTCTTGCTCTTTGTGTTATAGTGAGGGTAGGGGCTGCACCTTGCAGCATCTTTACAGTAATATAGCGAGATCTTACAGAAAATGTTGTTTTTTCACAGGATGCACACAACTCTTGTTTTATAAAATACAAAATAGCAAAAGGCTGCACTCAACCTCAAAACTAAGCGGGTGCATCTGAGACATCAAATACAAAACACCAAGAAATAGCACTCCATATTATTGACCACCTTCTTCCATCATTTTCTGTGAAAAAAACGCAGTTTTAATAATGCTCAAAAAACCTGAGGTAAAATGATGGGGATTCAGTTCACAAAGTTATGATCATAATTTGCTTAAGCCTGTCAGTCGCCAATCTAACTTGACCAAGTACGCACTTACAGGATCAACTCACCCTGGAGTTCCTCGGCAGCTCGAGGCCTTTATAGGCTGCCATGGTGGAGCACCTGTGAACAGGGAGGGGTGCATACCAAATGAGAGTTGTCATATATATATATATATCATTTAATGACAGTGCCTCCAATACCAATGGTATAATTTGGTTATTTACCCTTAAAATAAGAATCAATAACCAATCAATGAATGTACGTCTTCACAAATATATAGCGTGTTATCCCAAGTTCTTTTGAGGCTATCTAGATATTTTTAGACACAATAAAAATCATTAAAGATTATACGAGACTACGTAACAGTAAAACAAATCAAATAAAAATGTATTCACACCGTCAAGTTTCATACAATCATATGTTGTCAACTGATCAGTAAGATACAATTTTAAAAGTAAGTATAGGTAGTGATTAGTAGCAATACTGTGACACACAATAATCTAAAGGACAAACAGCTAAGGTTTATAGACCGCACCACAGATATGCACAAATCAATTCTTAAACAACAGTTCTATTCTACCCATTTAAGCTTCTCCCATTATAAAAAATCCTCAACCTGGCTAAAAACATTCAGTTACTGGGGCATCACCTGCAGCACAATTTAGTATTGTGGAGGCCGATTCACTAAATTAAATTTTCTACAGGGAGATACATAACACACTCGATAGGTAAACAATCTCTTCTACAGATTAATCACAGCATTCTTACTCTGCTTACAATATCATTCACTGCAGTTACTCTGTAACACATATGATGGACCAAGCAAGAAAACCTGTATATTTAACCACTTGCAATCTAGACTCAGCAATTTATTCAGCATGAGTTAACAAAAAACTTCCTATTGACTTAGTATACTATCACATGGATTGTACATAAAAACACATTCAATAGTAACGTTTACACGATGTAGAATTGGGTTATGTCCGTTTATTCTAGTGGGGCTGATGGTCACTTGATATATAAAGGGATTTCTCAGTTCCAGCTTATCTCACTATGGGGACAAGAATTATCTTTAGAGGTCCAAACACAGCATTCTTGAAATATAAATAAATTCACTAAATTAGGGGGAGCAACAAGGCCACCCATAATAGTTTTTTGTTCCTTAGTGTTCCTCTGCAGTAGAACGGAAAGGCTAGCTATTCTACTGTTTAGGCTTCAACAGCAAAATAATTCATTTACATTCCTTTAATAGGTGATGGACATATAAAGCAGTGACAATACAATTAGAAAATAGATATCAAGTTAAATTTATTCAATTATACTTTACCATCTGGTAGTGAAGGTAGATTGGTGTAAGAAGATTCGGGTGGGTCTTAGTGGAATTTGGTGATGATGGCCCTGGTGGTATCTGGCCCTTTCTATTTTTCTCTCACCCAAATCAATATGTGTCCTCATTTGATTGGTGGATAGATATATTGATTAAATCCAGGTATTTGTCCAGGTGTTATACTAGCTGGCCAGTAGATGGCACTCTCAGATCAAACATCCTAACTTTGGAGTTTCTCAGATCTTAGTGACCAACTTTCTAAAGGAATTAATTAATATATGTAACCAAGGAATAACCTATATATACACAAGTATGCTATGCAGCATCTACCAATGTTATTATTATTCTTTATTTATAAAGCGCCTGCATATTTTACTGCAGCATGCATGCATGATGTACATTGAGCATTTCTGCAATTACCAGCATCAGCTCCTTCGATATAGAGAATACGGAAGGAACCACGGTGGAACGCGGAAGCAACCACGGTGGAACGCACGCCAACTCAAACCGAGGCTATTCAATCTACTTTGGCTGTATATTAAAAGGAAATGTCATGTACACGGTTTTACTAACTGATGAAGCTGAATTATTCGGCGAAACGCGTCTTAGTAGCACATATGAGTGCTCGCTACCCTTATTTTATCAATTGTTTTATTTTTTAATAAAATCTTTTGCAACCCGTCAGAAGGTGGAGTTTATACATTTCCTTTTTTGCACCAATAATCTGATCGGGACAGCGGAGGATCCACAAGAGGGCAAAGGGTTGCCATACAAAATACCCTACAAGCGGATACCCCCTCAGAGCCACGATATGGGATCTGAATCCTGTAAGTACCCCCTAGGGGACGAATAGGGGCTTTTAAATGTTACATACCGCGCAATGGTCCTCTCTCTCTTTATATATTTTATAGAGAGTTTGAAAATTCTGCTGAGCTGACCAAACAAGAAGACTCTTTCTAAACCTTGAGGGGCTATAAAGAAGGACTTGTGAACTTTTTACTGTGTATATTTTAAATAACACGTAATTGAGTAATTATAAATCCTTCATTGGAGTGACCCTGTCTATGTTTAAACATTTGGCTACATATACCAGCAAATTAGCTGAGCCACATTTCACGTGCGCCTAAAGGCTATTTCTCTTTACTATGCATGATGTACGTTCAAGCTTCAGATCCTCTCGATTCATGGACAAAGCGCTGCTCTAATATTAATAGAAGCTTGAGCATTTGTAACAGGGATCTTGGTTTAACCTCCCTGGCAGTTGTCGGATATAATCTCTGCACGTGAATACAACACGTTATATATTGGACTTATCAGCCAAGCCTCCAATATGTCTATATTGGACTTACTGGACCTACCTCGGCAGTTGCCTCCAATATATCAGGGATTATTATTTCATAAGAAACTTATACGAGACACAAATATCAATCGTTTATATTTCTTAGAAATTATCCTGAATTCTTTTAATTGTCTGTGTTTTGATTTAAAAAATACAATAATCAATAATCGGATAAAAATATATATATATTTATTACGTATACAAAAAAGTTTCAAATCTCATATCATAAACAAAAATTTACAAACCACAATCCATCAGCATATAAAAACTAGCTTCACAATATATGTATCTCCGGTTAGTAACTGCATATATGATTAATATCATTTACCTTACCAGTTAGTAACTAATACACAAATGGTTAATAAACATTTCTGCTTAATACAACATACATTTCCCAGCAAACAATGTTTAACCAGCCAACTCTTATAGATATATATATATATATCTCTATGCTACATGGATCAACAAAAAATGAGCTAATTTAATAATAAGTAATAAAAACTTATTTAGTGAATCCTCCCCTAATCTCGAGAATTAAACTTCTAATCTTTTGCTTTTTATTTTGTAGTTATATAATTCCTTGCTTATTAATTTTAATCACAGTAATTTCCAAATTCAATATATATTGGTATCAATCTTACAACATTTCTTTTAGGAATAAATCCTTATATCCACTTCTTCATATTTCTATCTGCAGAATAGAAAATACTTAGAATTTGGATCTAACCCAAATATCTGAGAAATCTCAGTCTACGGTGCAAGAATATCTACAAATATATATATTTACATTAATTCTCTTTTTTTTCATACATTACCTGTCCAATTTGGATGTTGATAAGTCTTGGAATTTTCTATGTGATGCTTTGTTTTGGAATATGTGAAGATTATCGATATCAGATAATCAATGCATGTGAGTTAGAGATTTGGTGAGAGTCAGAAATTTGGTGAGAATCTTGATTGCCTCATGTCTTGGGATCTGCCTGCATCGTGGTGTGAGTCTGAGTGTTGGAATCTTGGACTCTCAGAGGGTCATGTGTAATGCATGGCAGTGTGAGTCTGAATGCTGGAATCTCGACTTACTCTCAGAGTGTCATGTGTACTGGACGTCTGAATGCATTGCGGTGTGAGTCTGAATGCTGGAATCTCTGACTGACTTGCAAATAACATTGCCGCTTATTATAGCCAATTTGACGTCACTGGCAATATATTTGATATATCAATTATAATATTTACTATCCTCTAGAGGGCAGTATTGCACTTCTTAATTAATTCCACCATTTCTTTTTAATATCCTATCTCAGGTCAAAAGATCAATCTGACTTAACAAAGAACTTCTCTCTCCTCCCAGCTAGACACTGTCTCTACCTATCATCTCTGATTTATATCCCTACTCCCTTTTGAAATTACTTACTCAGAGTCCTATCAGCTAAATTCTTTTCTGGTTAACTCAACAAAATCTATTCTTTAGTAAATTTTATTATTTACCAATTATATACTTTCTACAATATTTATTGTAGTATATATTTCCTACTGTAAATATAATAAAATATACCTTGATTATAAACATATATTTTGTGAATATAAATCTATATTAGGAGTATTAACTCTTATTCCTATACCCAAAAGACAAAATATCTTTTGTTTTAAAAACGTAAGACAGACCAATAAATTTAATTATGACACGTCTTAGCACTTAACTCTAGCCTTATCACACACAAACATTCTAGGTTCCTTCATGTCTGGCACTTCTTAAAAAAAAATATAAAAGACTTCACCCAGGAATGAACTCTGTAAAAAAAATCTCGTTCATTTCTAAACCTAGAGAAAATAGAAAGAAAAACTGTCTTTCAAAACAAAAATGGCTACAGACATCCATTTTAAATTTTTCCTTTCTGTGTAATATACCTGACACAGTTTTCCTGAAATGTGGCTCAGGGTTAAATTTCAATGCGAAAAACGGTAGCCCTGAGCCACACTCGGGTTGGATACATACTTGTCCCTACGCTCCCTCACTTACCTCCTGCAATCACCTCCGTCCGATCGTGGTGTCCTGGTTCCTTTCTCATGATGGGAACCTGGAAGCAGGACACCGCGATCGGCCAGAGGTGATTGCGGGAGGTCCGTGGGGGAGCGTAGGGACAGTTATGTATCCAGCCCGAATGTGGCTCAGGGTTACCGCTTTCCGCATTGAAATTTAACCCTTAGCCACAATTTGGGAAAACTGCCAGGGAGGTTAAACCAATATCCCTGTTACAAATGCTCAAGCTTCTATCAATATTAGAGCAGCGCTTTGTCCATGAATCGAGAGGATCTGAAGCTTGAATGGCTTACAATAACTTTGACATTCCAATTCTAATTCTGATGTCAGCTGAAACAGTGCCATTGATAAATGGGAACCTAGATGTTGCGTGCCAAATTAAATGTTTCAAACATCATAGACCTTCTTTAGGAAATAGAGATACTGAAGATGTTCTCAATTTAAAAAAGCAATAAAAACCTTCAGCCGCTACTTTTACAAAACGTATGAATGATTAACAATGATTTCATTTTTTGGTGGCCAAGACTGTAATAAGAACAGGAAATGCAGTAATGCAGATCCATCTTTGCGCTGATGTATTTAAGCGGATCTGGTAATACTCTATTTTCATCAATTTGGAGAACCAAAATGTGATATTTCTGCTGTTCCAATGACAAGATTTGAGCAAGCTTTTAATTTTATAACATTGCTTGTTTATATTTGTACATTATTTCCTTTTTTTGTACCAATGCACCACTATTAGCACAATGGGGGTTATTGAAATTTCTCTGAAATTTTGGTGCGCTGTCGTACAGCACCTTTCGGCAAGGTCAATTTGCAGACCCTGCAGTGAATTCAGCATTCACCACAAGGTCACTGAAGTGCGCCGAAGGGATCCGCCGAACGCAGCCGACGACCTGCTGAACACCAAACAGACCGTCGAATGCCACCAAAAACAGCTGATCAACCAACGTCCAGGGATAAAAATAATTATTATTAAAAGGCCTTTAAAACAAAAAAATGCATGGAAATAATAAATAAGATCCTATAAATAATATTAAAAGGTACACTATATTGCTAAAAGTATTCGCTCACCTGCCTTGACTCGCATATGAATTTAAGTGACATCCCATTCTTAATCCGTAGGGTTCAATATGACGTCGGTCCACCCTTTGCAACTATAACAGCTTCAACTCTTCTGGGACAGCTGTCCACAACATTTAGAAGTGTGTTTGTTTATGGGAATTTTTGACCATTCTTCCAGAAGTGTATTTGTGAGGTCACACACTGATGTTGGACGAGAAGACCTGGCTCTCAGTCTACGCTCTAATTCATCCCAAAGGTGTTCTATCGGGTTGAGGTCAGGACTCTGTGCAGGCCAGTCAAGTTCATCCACACCAGACTCTGTCATCCATGTCTTTATGGACCTTGCTTTGTGCACTGGTGCTCAGTCATGTTGAAAGAGGAAGGGGCCAGCTCCAAACTGTTCCCACAAAGTTGGGAGCATGGAATTGTCCAAAATGTCTTGGTATGCTGAAGCATTCAGAGTTCCTTTCACTGGAACTAAGGAGCCAAGCCCAGCTCCTGAAAAACAACCCCACACCATAATCCCCCTCCACCAAACTTTACACTTGGCACAATGCAGTCAGACAAGTACCGTTCTCCTGGCAACCACCAAACCCAGACTCATCCATCAGATTAGGGAGGTGTGGCAGGTATCCCTGACAGCGCATCAGTAGTGCAAAACACTAGAATCTAATTGAAACATTTGCAGATGCATATATATATATATATATATATATATGATGAAATAAAGTGCATCAACAGTAGGCACAATAGTGAAATAAAGTGCAACAAAACAGTAAAATGCAGCAGTGCCTTAAAAGAATAAAAACAACAGGGTTTAGTGCAATAGTGCATAAAGGGGATACGTAGATACCTGTAGATAATAATCAAAAAAGTGCACAAATTAAATGTCCATTGCTAATCTCATTGACATGCACAAACAGTGCAAAAAGTGTCCAATATTTCAATTGAGTGCAATAGTGCGTATAGCAGTCCGTGAAAATGGAAGATAAAATACTCAGGAGTCCCAATGTTTGTGGTGCTCCTTCGTATTCCGGTGGAATGATCGTCACGTCCTCGATTTCATAAAAGAGAAGGGAGAAGCACATGGAGAAATCTTTTGGTGCAGTAGATCTTATGACAAATTGGACAAAGATTATTACTGGTAGAGGTATATACCACTCACATTTAAATGAGCCTAAAGGTTTAATCGCCTATGGCCATGTAGAGAGTGGCACTTCCCTTCTTTGCCAAGTAGCAGGTCCTAGACGAGTTAAGAACAAATGGGAGACAACGCTCCCATAGCGTAATACTGCAGGGTAACCAAACAGAGGTAATTACACAGTGCACTTACCAATTAAGGAGCCATTCGAACTCAGGCTCTTTTCCTCGTTGGCAGATCGAGTGGTGTTGTTCTCATGAGGTATCAGGTTGGAATTAGCAAAACATGGCCAATAAAGGGTTAAAAGTAAAAAATATACATTTATTTCATAAAAAAGGACATAAAAATACCGAGACGCGTTTCGGCTGTGGTAGCCTTCCTCAGTCGGTGTATTGTCCTGTAGTTTTTAAAACAGAGATACTACAGGACAATACACCGACTGAGGAAGGCTACCAAAGCCGAAACGCGTCTCGGTATTTTTATGTCCCTTTTAATGAAATAAATGTATATTTTTTACTTTTAACCCTTTATTGGCCATGTTTTGCTAATTCCAACCTGATAACTCATGAGAACAACACCACTCGATCTGCCAACGAGGAAAAGAGGTCCAGGGCACCTACCTAAGAGTACCTAAGGCTATACTGACTGAGCCTGAGTTTGAAAGGCTCCTTAATTGGTAAGTGCACTGTGTAATTACCTCTGTTTGGTTACCATGAAGTATTACTCTATGGGAGCATTGTCTCCCATTTGTTCTTAACTCATCTAGGATCTGCTACTTGGCAAAGAAGGGAAGTGCCACTCTCTACATGGTCATAGGCGATTAAACCTAGAGCCAGGGAACCTTTAGGCTCATTTAAATGTGAGTGGTATATACCTCTACCAGTAATAACACGGTCACCAGGTGAAAAAAAAATTCTGCTGACCTAACTATTTTTGCTGATTTTACCCAAATGAAAGGTGTTGATTCCAGATATGAAGTCAAAAAATATGCAATGGGTCAAATTTTTTAACAAATAAAGAATGCTTTATTAAAGGTGTTAAAGTCAAATATCAGGGATAATAAGAAACTCAGAGGAAGCGATAACACGTAATATATTTGATTCAAGCAAAAAACGACTATGTCATCTAACCAAGAGCAATAAGAGCAATAGCTAGTTGTTTCAATTTTAATTTTGAGGAAGGAATCTACTCTTTTTGGATGCTCTGGTATAGTTATGATCACAGTTGTCACGCAGTAAACACCAGCATTAGTCTGCTATCATGTTTGAGTTCCATCTACCTTGATATCTACGTTCCATGGCCTTGATGTCTTGATGGAAGCGTTCTCCTTGTTCTTCACTCATAGCTCCAAGATTTGAAGGGAAGTAGTTCAGGTGGCTATGAATAAAATGCAATTTAACCCCTTAGTGACCGGGCGGTTTTACACAAATCCGTCTTTTAGTGACCGCTGCTGTTTTTACGTTTCTGCGCTGTTAGTGTTTAGGTCAAATTTTCCTCTTACTCGTTTATTCAACCCACACATATTATACACCCTTTTTCCCGCCATTAAATGGACTTTCTAGAAATACCATTATTTCCATCATATCGAATAATTTACTATAAAAAAAATATGAAATATGAGGAAAAAATGGTAAAAACACACTTTTTCGTAATTTAATCCCCAAAATCTACAACCACCCAAAAAGACTCCGGCTAAATAGGTTCAAAATTTTGTCCCGAGACTAGAAATACCCAATTTTTACATGCATTTGCTTTTTAACCCCTTCACTGCTGAGACAGTTCACCTATGTGCGCTGCGCTCATTCTGACCATTTTGTGCTAATTATTTTTAGATGACAGCCTAGGTCCTATTTGATTAAACCCCACCCAGACAAAAAAAACTTTAAAAAAATAAAAAGTTTATTTTATTTAATTTTTTTATTATTTTTTTGAATTTGTTTTTATTTTTTTATTTTTTTTTAAACCAAACCTGGTCATGTTTGGTATCATTGGAAAGGCCATAACCAGGCCTTTCAAATGATGTCAAATATGACCATTTAGCTGACATGGATCGGGAGATATGGGGATCCTTAGGATCCCCTTATCTCTACATGACAGCTAGATGGTTAACTGGCCCACTGACATCCTCACACATATGGTGAGGTTGTCAGTGGGTGGGGGGGACCTGGAGGCTTGGCTGACATCCAAGATGTCAGACCCCTCCAGGTTCGAATCCCGTTTTGGCGCCAATTGGCGCCGAAACGTGATCCGGCGGCGAAACAGTTAAGGGAGACCCGAGGACAGGACGTACAGGGTACGTCAGCGGCCCTTAAGGGGTTAACACTCATTTTTGATCCCAGTCTTTGAAAAGCAATCAATATATTTTGAACTAAAAGGTCATAATTCTCGGCTCTGAAGTTGCCAAGAAAGTCAGTAATCAGGTCGGAAAATTTAATTTTTACTGTAATAGTTTATCAGTAAACAGCATTTTGCGGGAAAACTGGACCTGACTGGAGGAAATGGGTGTGACTTTTGGATTCAGCACACCAAAATGCATAAAGATTAGGGATGTGCGTTTCGGGTTTCAGAATTTCGGAATTTTCACGAAATTTCCCGATTCGTGCATTCGAATTCGGCCGATTTTCCGAAAATTTTCAGATCCGAAAACTAGAAATGTGTAAAATCTAAAATCATTTTCGTTCCATTCGTAATTTCGGCTCCATTTCTGATTTCGGTTCCATTTCAGTAATTTCGGACAACGTATTTTTTGGTTATATCGCTGATTCTGTAATTTTGTATCATTCCCATCTCAATGTATCCTTCTTGTAAAACCAGAGAAATCTCAATGTATCCTTCTTGTAAAACCAGAGAAATCTCAATGTATCCTTCCTGGAAAACCAGAGAAATCTCAATGTATCCTTCTTGTAAAACCAGAGAAATCTCAATGTATCCTTCCCGGGAAACTAGAGAAATCTCAATGTATCCTTCCCGGGAAACCAGAGAAATCTCAATGTATCCTTTTTGTAAAACATGAGAAATCTCAATGGCAGAATTATCGTATCGACAGAATTATCGTATCGACAGAAATATCGGATCCGAAAAAACATTAGTTTACGTCAAAACGAATAGACACTTTGAAACGAGGAGAACAGACGTTCCGAAAAACACTAAAATTTCCGAAATTACGAAAAAAGAGTCGATACGAAAAACGAAACGAAAACGAAACGAACCGAAATGGAAATCGGCCGAAACGAGCCGAAACGAAAATTTACAAAATCCGAACGATCCGAACCGAATCGAAAAAAAAATCAGTGCACAAGTCTAATAAAGATCACATGTTTTCTTCAAGTCAGCAAAATTGATGTAGGCCTGTGTAATCTTTGTCCAATTTGTCATAAGATCTCCTGCACCAAAGATTTCCCTGTGTGCTTCTCCCTTCTCTTTTATGAAATTGAGGACGTGACGAACTTTCCACTGGAATAAGAAGGAGCACCACAAACATTGGGACTCCTGAGTATTTTATCTTCCATTTTCACGGACTGCTATACGCACTATTGCACTCAATTGAAATATTGGACACTTTTTGCACTTTTTGTGCATGTCCATCAGATTAGCATTGGACATTTAATTTGTGCACTTTTTTGATTATTATCTACAGGTATCTACGTATCCTCTTGTTCTGCCCTCACAGTGTGTCTGAGGCACAAAGCTTGGCAGACAGCTAACATAATAAAAATCTGGAAGCAGGATTGAAGAAAAGTCTTTACTGAACTTTATTTGTATCTTTACTTTTCAGATCTTTAAACTTTGTAAAACTGTGGAAAATACGGAATTATGGCAATATATTAGTCTAGGAATGCAAATCTACACAAATAAGTGACAGGCATGCTACCTAGATGTAAATTACTGGCTAACAGAAGTTTAACTTAATGTGAAGACAATCAAACACTACTAAACTAATCTAACAGTGCTTTGAGTTGCTAAAAATATATACATAACTAAAAACATGAAGGTTCTACTTACAGACTTATAAGCAGAAGGCCTGTGTAACAGAACTGTGGAGCTTGCTTTCTGCTTGACTCACTGGTAGCTATGCTGGTTGAATCTGGCTCTACCAGGAAGTAACTGTACTGCATGGCATCAGTAATGGCCGCTCAATTAAAGAAACAGTACTCTAATAAACTAAATGCTTAGAAATTTGTGAGTGACAGAACACTCCCCACTTTGGATAATAACATTATGCAACTATGTATCCTTTTTGAGAAGTAAGACAACTTCAGAAACAGGCCTAAAATAAACTTTTGGAGTACCTTCCTTCATGACTTTAATTTCTACCTTTCTAACTTTGTTGTCAACACTAGGTACAACTTTGATAATAAGTCCAACAGGCCATTCATTTCTATGAACTTGAGTGTCTTTCAGTAAGACAGCGTCTCCGACTTGTAAGTTAGGCTTGTCAGCTTGCCATTTCCTGCGTGGCTGGAGCGTCACTAAATATTCCTGTCTCCATCGTCTCCAGAATGTGTCTGCAAGACTCTGCACTTGCTTCCACTGCTTGGTATGAAGATCTTTGAGTTCAAAATCTCCAGGAGGTGCCGTTGTTGTTTTGACTTTCAGAGTCAGAAGCATCGCGGGTGTCAATACTTCTCGCATTTCAGGATCTGTGGATACTGGAACTAAAGGTCGAGCGTTCATGATGGCCATGACTTCAGCCATGAGTGTGGTCAGGACTTCATGTGTAAGACGTGTAGAGGTAGCTTTTAGAAGCAAGGCATCTAGAATACGACGAGCGACTCCGATCATCCTTTCCCAAGCTCCTCCCATATGTGATGCATGCGGAGGATTAAAGGTCCAAATACATCCTTGTTCTTGAAGGTAAGTATCCATCTCAGAGCCTTCCGTGTTAATCTTCAGTTCCTTGCAAGCTCCTACAAAGTTCGTACCACAGTCAGAGCGAAGTTGCTTTACGGGTCCTCGGATAGAAATAAATCTTCTCAGGGCATTGATGAAGCTTGACGTAGACAAGGACTCAATCACTTCTATGTGTGCTGCTCTAGTGCTCATACAAGAAAACAGAACGGCCCAACGCTTACTCCCTGTGCTGTGTCCTCTGGTCCGACGAAAGGAGACGTTCCAAGGACCAAAGACATCTAATCCAACATGCGTGAATGGTGGTTCCGAAGTAAGTCTATCTATGGGTAAGTCTGACATCTTTTGTTCTTCAAGTTTTCCTCTAATTTTTCTACAAATTACACATTTATGAATTACATTGGAGATTAGTCGTTTACCTCCTATAATCCAGAATCCAGATGACCGGACTGCTCCTTCAGTGAAGTGGCGTCCCTGATGACCAATTTGTTCATGATAATGTCTTATCAATAGCAACGAAAGGTGATGGTTCTTGGGTATGATGTAGGGATGTTTCTCCTCAATAGTTATGTCACTTGCTGACATACGACCTCCAATTTTCATGACTCCGTTTTCATCCAAGATAGGGTTCAGTTTTCTAAGTGAACTATGTTTGGGGAGCTCTTCTCTTTTAGTAAGACACTTGATGTCTTCTTTGAAAACTTCTTGTTGTACACATCTGATAATGTTGATTTTAGCTTGTACGAGATGATTGTCATCACACTTGTCAGTGTTTGTAGCTCTGCAGAAAGATTTGGCTAAAGTAATAAGTTTTGCTACTGCTCGAGTAAGTGACTTCCAACTTGAGAATCTTTCAAACCTGTACGTGCCTAGACTACCTCCGGTAGATTTAGTAATTAACGCTGTGACTTGTGGTCGTATTTCCTTGTCATCATCTGGTTCTATAAGTTCAAAGGTGTCTGACTGAGCACTCTCTCCTTTCTCTCTCCTGTTTAGAAAGGGTGGACCTGAGAACCAGTTAGTGTGTTGTAGGGCAGATGCTGTTATAGGTCTAGTCCCGTGGTCAGCTGGATTTTTATCTGTACTGATGTAATGCCACTGTTCTGGATGGGTGGACTTCCTAATGCGGGTCACTCTGTTCAGAGTGCATTGCATGGAAAGGAGACGCTTCATTGCTTGTCTTCTGTTATTCGGGAGGTGACATCGTGGTAAACGGAAAGGTAAAGGAGCTACCCAGTTGTTTGATTCATCTATGAAGACTTCTTTGCTCATGATCTCAAGGAAGAGGTTATCTTCCACAGATAATGCTTGTTTGTCATCACTTTGTGTTCTTTCGAACACCTTGCACCCATATCTATCTGTATCTTCTGTTGAAGCTGTAGTCGCCATGTAGACCTGATGCTTCTGGTGTTGCTTCGAGAGGACTAGTCTCTCTTTGATTTGCATGTTGTTTGTACAAGGGCTCAAACATGACGTGCGTCCATTTTGCAACAGGTTCGTTTTGTAGACATTCACTTTTGTTGGCTTGTGAACTCCGTCCAGACACACGTCACCAATGATAACCCATCCAAGGTCGAGACGTTGCGCAAATGGTGCGTTGTGTAGCCCATTGTATTGTTCCCTAACCTTGTGTACTCTCAGTATGTCTCTTCCAAGTAGGAGGAGGATTGCAGAGTCTGGGTCAAGTATTGGTATCTTTTCTGCTATTTGTCTCAGATGAGGATGTCGACGTGCAATTTCGGGCGTGGGGATCTCTGATCTATCATCTGGTATCGTATCGCATTCTATGAGAGTTGGGAGGGACAACTGTGTTTTTCCATCTATTGACTCGATGATATAGTTGGTTGCTCTTCTCCCTGATGTCTCTATAATACCTGAGCAAGTCTTCAAGGTATATGAAACCGGATTTCCACTATCGTTGAAGATGTTGAAAAACTCTGTTCTGGCCAAAGACCTGTTGCTCTGCTCATCTAATACTGCATACATTCTCACAGTTTTCTCTCTGTGACCTTCAGGATATACTTTTACTAAACATATCTTTGAGCATGATCTAGGACTAAATGTCTTTGTGCAGATCTCTGTACACGTTGACGTTATTGCTGGTGCTACGTCCGCTTTTTGCTCCCCACCATGATCTTCTTGGGTGGTTACGTTCTCCTCTGCCCATGGTGCTGGGCCTGGATGCATTGCAGAAAGATGCTTGTCACTGTGGCATTCTCTGCATTGTATTGCTGTCCTACAATCTTTTGCGAGATGTTGAGTTGAAGCACAGCATCTGAAGCAGATGTAATGGTCTTTAAGATAGGACTTACGTTCTTCGATTGTCTTGATCCTGAAACCGCGACATTTTTTCAGAGGATGAGGTTTGTTGTGTATCGGACACTGATCGTCTGGATCTTCAATTTTCTTTTCTGCGATTCTATTGTTGACGTATTCAGACTCAGGTGGTACTCCTGTCTTCCGTACAGACACCGTTGTCCTTGATTCCCTGTTCGGCTGCAGTGATTCTGTTCTGCTATAGTTTGGGTTTCCCAGGTTCAAAAAGGCAAAGCTTGGGTCATTGCGGGTTTTCGCTTGGTTCGTTATGAACTTAGTGAAGAAGGAGAAAGGTGGAAATGCCACTTGATAGCATTCTTTGTATTTTGACGCTTCTGTAACCCATCTTTCTTGCAAGTTGTAAGGAAGCTTCACTATTATAGGGTTGACCCCACGTGCAGTGTCTAGATATGAGAGACCTGGTAGGTGTCCACCATTTTTTGCTGATTCCATCTCCAGGAGTATGTCTCCAAGCTCTCTTAACTTCTGATTGTCTTTGTTTGTTACTTTTGGGAAATTTTCAATTTTCTTCAGGAGTGCATCTTCAATTACTTCTGGTGATCCATAACCTTCCTCCAATCTCTGCCACACCATAGCGAGTCCTGTTGTTGCGTTGTGAGCGTGTACGGACCTAATTCTTTTGGCTTGTTCGGAAGATTCTGGTCCGAGCCATTTAGAGAGTAGATCTAGTTTTTCTCTGTCTGTCATGTTTAAGTCTTGGGTGCTGCTAAGGAAAGATGACTTCCAGGCCCAATAATTTTCAGGACGGTCGTCAAACTTCAGGAGACCGGAACTCACCATTTCACGGCGTATCAGGTACTTCGTTACATCTGAAATTCCAGCTGCCTCAGGTGAACGTACTCTGGGAACAGACCCCGGGCTTGGCTGTGGCTGATAGGACGGTGGGGTTGTTAGGTCAGGCTTGATCTGGTTATATGGTGTGTTTTCCTCATTGTAAATAACTCTCCTATAGCCCACATTGGTGTGTGCCTGGGTAGGAATCGTGTCGTTATTGATTTGATGTCTGGAAGAGCTGGCTAACTGGTCTTTGGGTTCGTAAACATTTGGCTTGTCGTGTTGGAACTCTGTTTTGGCTTTGCAGACTTTAGGTGATTCTAGGTAGCCGTCTGCTAGAGGGGCTTTTGATAGTTTTAATGCATTGTCAGTTTGTTGATCGGTGTACACGGTTGTGTGTAACTGAACATACTCCCTGGTACGATGAATTGCACTGAGAGGTGTCACCTGTTCTTCTATGACAGGGAATGTTTCTTGATACTCTTCTTCTGCTACTGCTTTCATGAGAACTTCAGCTTCTGCTACTGCTGCTGAAGCTGCTTTCTCGTGTTGAAGAATATGTAGAGATGCTTTTACCTCTGCTTTTCTTCTAGTAGTTTCAGCTTCATTCTTATGCTGTTCTTCCTCTATGTAGCCCTGTTCTCTTATCATTTCAGCTTCGCGTATTGCATAGGCAGCCATTGCATATGCTTTTTCTGCTTTTGCATGTGCCTTGATGGCAGCAGCACTCGCCGTCGACAGGTTGGAGCAGATTGAGTGTCTTGAACTAGTGTGTTTGGACCTGGCAGTTTTAGCACTAGCTGATGTCAGATCTGATTTACTAGAGACTGTGGAGCTTGTGCACCGTGATCTGGTCTTTGGTGTGCTGAGTGTGCTTTGCTCTGCATCTGAAAGCTGAGGAATGGCTGGAGTAGCATGCTGTTCTGTGTGCTGCATGGTGAGACAGATTACTACTTTGCAGGATGCTTGAGGAAGTTAGAGATAGATGTGTAGAAAGAATCCACTTTTCTTTTGATTAGGTCTGCTGTGTATAAAGTCTTTTTACTGTTCTGCCCTCACAGTGTGTCTGAGGCACAAAGCTTGGCAGACAGCTAACATAATAAAAATCTGGAAGCAGGATTGAAGAAAAGTCTTTACTGAACTTTATTTGTATCTTTACTTTTCAGATCTTTAAACTTTGTAAAACTGTGGAAAATACGGAATTATGGCAATATATTAGTCTAGGAATGCAAATCTACACAAATAAGTGACAGGCATGCTACCTAGATGTAAATTACTGGCTAACAGAAGTTTAACTTAATGTGAAGACAATCAAACACTACTAAACTAATCTAACAGTGCTTTGAGTTGCTAAAAATATATACATAACTAAAAACATGAAGGTTCTACTTACAGACTTATAAGCAGAAGGCCTGTGTAACAGAACTGTGGAGCTTGCTTTCTGCTTGACTCACTGGTAGCTATGCTGGTTGAATCTGGCTCTACCAGGAAGTAACTGTACTGCATGGCATCAGTAATGGCCGCTCAATTAAAGAAACAGTACTCTAATAAACTAAATGCTTAGAAATTTGTGAGTGACAGAACACCTCTTGTATGCACTATTGCACTAAACCCTGTTGTTTTTATCCTTTTAAGGCACCGCTGCACTTTACTGTTTTGTTGCACTTTATTTCACTGTTGTGCCTACTGTTGATGCACTTTATTTCATCATATACAGTCAAGTCCAGAAATATTGGGACATTGACACAATTCTAACATCTTTGGCTCTATACACCACCACAATGGAGTTGGAATGAAACAAACACAATGTGCTTTAGCTGCAGACTGTCAGCTTTAATTTTGAGGGTATGTACATCCAACTCAGGTGAACGGTGTAGGACTTACAGCAGTTTGCAGATGTGCCTCCCACTTGTTAAGGGACCAAAGGTAATGGGACAGAATAATAATCATAAATCAAACTTTCCCTTCTTAATACTTGGTTGAAAATACTTTGCAGTCAATCACAGCCTGAAGTCTGGAACGCATAGACATCACCAGACGCTGGGTTTCATCCCTGGTGATGCTCTGCCAGGCCTCTACTGCAACTGTCTTCAGTTCCTGCTTGTTCTTGGGGCATTTTCCCGTCAGTTTTGTCTTTAGCAAGTGAAATGCATGCACAATGGGATTCAGATCAGGTGATTGACTTGGCAATTGCCTAACATTCCACTTCTGTCCCTAAACAAACGCTTTGGTTGCTTTTGCAGTATGCTTTGAGTCATTGTCCATCTGCACTGTGAAGCGCCATCCAATGAGTTCTGCAGCATTTGGCTGAATGTGAGCAGATAATATTGCCCGAAACACTTCAGAATTCATCCTGCTGCTTTTGTCAGCAGTCACATCATCAATAAATACAAGAGAAGCAGTTCCATTGGCAGCCATACATGCCCACGCCATGACACTACCACCACCATGCTTCACTGATGAGGTGGTATGCTTAGGATCATGAGCAGTTCCTTTCCTTCTCCATACTCTTCTCTTCCCATCACTCTGGTACAAGTTGATCTTGGTCTCATCTGTCCATAGGATCTCGTTCCAGAACTGTGAAGGCTTTGTTAGGTGTTGTTTGGCAAACTCTAATCTGGTCTTCCTGTTTTTGAGGCTCACCAATGGTTTACATCTTGTGGTGAACCCTCTGTATTCACTCTGGTGAAGTCTTCTCTTGATTGTTGACTTTTACACACATACACCTACCTCCTGGAGAGTGTTCTTGATCTGGCCAACTGTTGTGAAGGGTGTTTTCTTCACTAGGGAAAGAATTCTTCATTCATCCACCACAGTTGTTTTCTGTGGTCTCCTGGGTCTTTTGGTGTTGCTGAGCTCACCGGTGTGTTCCTTCTTTTTGAGAATGTTCCAAACAGTTGTTTTGGCCACACCTAATGTTCTTGCTATCTCTCTGATGGGTTTGTTTTGTTTCTTCAGCCTAATGATGGCTTGCTTCACTGATAGTCACAGCTCTTTGGATCTCATCTTGAGAGTTGACAGCAACAGATTCCAAATGCAAATAGCACACTTGAAATTAACTCTGGGCCTTTTATCTGCACATTGTACTTGGGGTAATGAGGGAATATCACACACACATATCATTGGGGTAATGAGGGAATATCACACAAGGAACAGCTGAGAAGCCAATTGTCCCATTACTTTTGGTCCCTTAACAAGTGGGAGGCACATCTGCAAACTGCTGTAAGTCCTACACCGTTCACCTGAGTTGGATGTACATACCCTCAAATTAAAGCTGACAGTCTGCAGTTAAAGCACATTGTGTTTGTTTCATTCCAACTCCATTGTGGTGGTGTATAGAGCCAAAGATGTTAGAATTGTGTCGATGTCCCAATATTTCTGGCCCTGACTGTATATATGCAAATGTTTCAATTGCATTCTAGTGTGTTGCACTACTGATGTGCTGTCAGGGATACCTGCCACACCTCCCACATCTTTGTTTAGCACAGATTTTGGTTGTTTTTTCTGTGTTTTTTATCCCAGGGCGGCATCATATCACTTACTTATCATTATAACTACATCCACTGGTAAAAACGATATATAACTTTATAGGCGCCCACGCTTTAGGGTATATAGCTTTATACCCACATCCCTTTCGTCCATCAGTTTGCCAGATGGAGAAGCGCGATTCGTCACTCCAGAGAACACGTCTCCACTGCTCTAGAGTCCAGTGGTGGCGTGCTTTACACCACTGCAACTGACGCTTTGCATTGCACTTGGTGATGTATGGCTTGGATGCAGGTGCTCGGCCATGGAAACCCATTCCATGAAGCTGTCTGCACACTGTTCTCGAGCTAATCTGAAGGCCACATGAAGTTTGGAGGTCTGTAGCGATTAACGCTGCAGAAAGTTGGCGACCTCTTTGCACTATGCACCTCAGCATCCGCTGACCCCACTCCATCTATTTACATGGCCTACCACTTCGTGGCTGAGTTGCTGTCGTTCCCAAACACTTCCACGTTCTTATAATACAGCTGGCAGTTGACTGTGGAATATTTAGGAGTGAGGAAATTTCACGACTGGATTTGTTGCACAGGTGGCATCTTATCACAGTTCCACGCTGGAATTCACTGAGCTCCTGAGAGCGACCCATTTTTTTTTATTTTATTTTATTTTATAAAAGGATTTTACCAGGAAGGATACATTGAGATTTCTCTCGTTTTCAAGTATGTCCTGGGTTCGAGAACATTGATTGGTTACAGAAATACAAAATAGTAAAATGCAAGAAATTAACACAAGACCAAATATACAGATTAACAGAAAAATAAATATGGAGGAAATAAAGTCATTATGTTACATGTTTACAGGTGCATTCCGTATTGAGGTATGTTAATAGGGAAGTCTTTCACAACTGTTTGTAAAAAAAGTCTGAATGCCTAGGTGCTTGATTTTATATACCTGTGGCCATGGAAGTGATTGGAACACCTGATTCTGATTATTTGGATGGGTGAGCGAATACTTTTGGCAATATAGTGTATGTTACAGAATTAAAAAAATGTAATAAAAAAAATGGGATTCAAAATTTTTGTAAAAAAAACCAGAAAAACGTCTAAAAAAATTCTAAGAAATAAAATTAATAAAAAGCCTTTTTGCTGCAAATGAAAAGAATAAATGGTTAAATAAGAAATTTATGAATCGCCAGTTTTCTAAGTAGCCAAATTGCCACAAAATTGCACCGTACGGTGAAATTCACCGTCCGTGCAATTCGCGACAAATTCAGCTCTCTTTGAATAACCCCTAATGTCTTCTTTGTAGGATCATGCACTTGACTCCATTTTGTGAGTGAAGGATGTTAAAGCTTTTCAGATATGAAATTTCTATAATTCTTCATATTTTAGGAAGATGGATCACAGGGATACCTTGAATTTCTTTCAAGCAGACAGCCTGGTTACTGTTTGACAATTGGTAAACAGAATGAGATTCCCAGACAATGGACCTCCTAAACTCGTTAGCATACCTAAAGATTCTGAAGCACTTTAGCCATAAAACCAGATCTCCAGGAGGAGTTATTGCCAAACCGCATTGTCTTGAAGCTGAGGGAGACAATAGATACTTTACATAGAAACTAAACTTATTGTATAGCCAAGGGTAATTCAATGGGTCACATCTAAGCTCTCTAATCATGAAAACCTTGGACAATGTTGAATTGTCCAAGCTGTTGTATAAAAAAAAGTCCCTAGCCTTATTTTTTTTATGTACATGATGGGTAACTTTGAATCAAATTTGTCAGACATATTATTCAATACGAATATAGCCAATGGGATCTGTAACATTATATTATAATGTGTCTAAGTGGTATTTGAATATTTACCTTATGTGGTAAGTTATAATAGATAATCATGATAATCTTATAAAAGATAGAGGCCATACCACTTTGATTATTAAATAATGAGTGTCTCGTTTATTAACTTTCAGAAAACAGTAGATTAAATCTGTTAATATTTATGAATGAATCAAATGGGATATCACAAAATACATATATGCTTGAGATAATCCTGCAGACACATAGCTCTAGATATGAGAAGAGAGAAGGGAACCAGGAAGCAGGAAACCACGATCGACCGGAGGTGACAGCGGGGGTCAGCGAGTGAGCGTAGGGACAGGTATGTATCCAGCCTGAGTGTGGCTCAGGGTTACCGCTTTCAGCATTGAAATTTAACCCCGAGCCACATTCGGGAATACCACCAGGGGGCTAAATAAAAGGCACCGATTTTGACATATAAAATATGTCAAAATCAGACCGCCAGAGAGGTTAAATCTAAACTCCACGTGAACTTAAGCAACTCTTCCATATTTCTTCAGCTTATGCTAATGCACATATTCAAAAAAATCATTATATTGAGACAGGTAGAGAGATAAACAAGCCAATAATGGTAAATAGATAAGTAGACAGAGAGAAATCAGACCTAAATCACCTGAAATACATTTTGTATGAATTTATGCTTTTTCTTTCTCCCTTGGGTTCAATAAAAAGAGATTCCATTTAACCCCTTCACAACCGTCATAGGGCCCTATCACCCAGTGTGATCACCCACCCTAACCCTAGCGTCGGCATGTTTTTGTTTTAGCGCCAGGTAAAATGAATCCAGCGCCTGACCCGCAGATCATTTTATTCCCGCTCGAAATGTGGGAAATCTATTAGCGCGTCGATATTAGTGATTTGTACCGCGAGCTTACTGTACTTTGCGCTCCCTATGCTTAACATGGGGATCAGTAATTAACGTTAGTATCTCAAGGTTCTACCTCTAATTACAAAGAGCAGTTACTAACTAAAAAGTTAACACCAGCACAATACATCAAATAGCAACTTCAAACGCATCCCACACCCACCAGTGATCCCGTGCATCCGGGCGCCGTCCCATCACCCTATGGGCTATAGTGTCTAGACCCCATATTATTGTGTTTATTTTATGTTGCTGATATCGTACATGTGTTTTGTTTTTTTCTTGTATGTTTAGTTAAGAAAATATTTTACTCTATATGTGTCACTGGGTGCATCCATTTTGTGATATTGTGTGATATTTTGTGCTGTAAACTGCCCCCCCCCCAAAGTATTGTTACATCACTTTCTGTGTAGCATTTAGTATAGAATGGAGTGAATGGGTCAGTCACCCGGCTCACATCATTGTATTATGTGGGATGTATTCCAAGGACACCACCGGGAGGTGGACTAGAAGACTTAATAGCCCCTGCAGCATTGTTGAAACATTCAGTCCTACACTTCATGGACTGTTAAATACTGTAGAAGCTAAACCACAGTTGTAAGGTAAAACTCTTTGTAAATGTTGCATGGAAAAAATAAAAATCAGCACAATGGAAACAGGAGATAAACCCCCTAAGGCCCGTATTACAATCTTCACACTAAAACAGGGACGCTAAGGAGGAAAACCTGCGTCTTCAGGTTTCTCCTTAGCGTCCCCGTTTAAGCATGATATTACGGTGCAGGCGCTAATACAGCTTGGCACTAAGCCTCGGGATGCTCGCGGCTGCGCTAAGTGCCGACCGAGCATCCCTCCATGGAGTCCATAGGACTCCATTGAGGCTGATGCTGTCGGTCACATGACCTGCAGGAACTCGCATCGCAGAATCCGGCAGGTCGGCATAGTGATCTACACAGGGTAACTGGGGGACTTTCTCCCCCCGTCTCTCACTGCCCCTGGCGGAAAAAAGGAGTGGATGGCGCTGACGTTCTCGCCGCGCGAGGTAAGGTATGTGATTTTTTGGGGGGATCTTCTGCTGGTGCTGTTGGATTATGCTGGCTGTTGTTCACATTCGGTTTAACCACAGCAAAACGGTAATTAGCGTAAGGATTTTGTAATCCTAACGCTAATTAACTCTTTGCGCTCCCCATGTTAAGCATAGAGAGCAGAAAGTACAGTAAGCTTGTGCGGAAAAGCGCAAGCTCCGAATCGTTAATGGGTTTTTTAATCCGTTAGCATTCGGATTGTAATATGGTGTGCCCGCGCTAGGGAAACCAGAGCTAACGCTAACGCTCACACAGGTGAGCGCTAACATTAGTGTTATGATTGTAATAGAACCCTAAATGCATTTTTCCTTTTTACATGCAATTACTTCAAAGGAAAAAAATATGCGGCATGTGTTTTATAATGTGTTTTATAGTGTTTTTTGTTTGTATACAAAAGTAATCTAGTTACAGCTTATGTTAGTGGTAGTGTCCCTTTAAATATAAATTGCTTATCCTTAAAAATCAGATTTTTACATTAGTAACCTGAGTATAAAATGAATGTTATCTGTTTCAATGAAAATAATTTGGTTTTTTTAAGGGATCCAGTTTTTCATGGCATTGTGCTGGTGATTCCCTATGTATGCAGACTGCTAAATAGAATACATTTCACTGGAATATATCATCAAATACTGTAAAACTTTATTTGCATTAAAATGCAAACTAAAATAGTTCATTGTGTAAACAAAGAAACAATTAGCTGTCCTCTTGCTCTTTGTAAATAATGTATTTACAATATAATTTATGTCAACCTCGATACATCTCAAATAAATTTCACTGTTACGGTATCTTCTGACTCAAAAATATGATGGATGCAACAATATAGATAAATATTTATTTGATAAGGCTATGTACCTGCTCTCGGTTTGGGTAATCAAATGTAAACGTTATTGTCTTAACCCCTTAATGACTTAGCATGCCTGGCAGTGGGTGGGCCTGAATGCCAAGGGACTGCATAGCACATCACGTGGCTCTCTGGCAACCCCTGCGTTCAGGCAGTCCCACCTTCCGTCAAATGCAGTGATTGGCTGCAAGGTAGGGAAGCAGGCTGGGGGCGCTACAGGAGAGCATTCAGCCCTCCTGCCTCTCAGCTCTGCCCCAGCGTTAACCCCTTAAGGACCGCTGACGTACCCTGTACGTCCTGTTCTCGGGTCTCCCTTAGACCCGTGGACGTACAGGGTACGTCAGTGGCGCCTAATCCCCCTCCCGCCCGATACTCACCTCCCTCGCTGGATCCCACGGTGATCTGGCAGGGAGGAAGCCTGCCCATGTGATTTACATGGGCAGGCGAGGCTGATGACGTCGCCACGCTGCGTGGTGACATCATCAGCAGGCGTCCCCATGCAATTCAATGGAGGGGAGGGGGGGCTCCTTCGGAGCCCTCTATCTCCCCATCCATTGAAGCTAGGGAGATGCCGTTTGCACTGCTGGAGAGGGGAGAGTCTCCCCTTTTCAGCGGTGTATGGTATTAACCTGTTCGCTGCCGAATCGCTTTTCGGCGCTAATTGGCGCCAAAATGCGATTCGAACCTGGAGGGGGGCTGACATATTGGATGTCAGCCAAGCCTCCAGGTCCCCCCCACCCACTGACAACCTCACCATATGTGTGAGGATGTCAGTGGGCCAGTTAACCCTCTAGCTGCCATGTAGAGATAAGGGGATCCTAAGGATCCCTTTATCTCCCGATCCATGGCAGCTAGATGGTCATATTTGACATCATTTGAAAGGCCTGATTATGGCCTTTCCAATGATACCAAACACGACCAGGTTTGGTTTTAATTTGTTTAAAAAAAAAAAAAATTAAATAAAATAAAAATTTTTTTTTTTTTAAAAGTTTTTTTGTCTGGGGGGTTTAATTAAATAGGACCTAGGCTTTCATCTAAAAATAATTAGCACAAAATGGTCAGAATGAGCGCAGCGCACATAGGTGAACTGTCTCAGCAGTGAAGGGGTTAAAAAGCAAACGCATGTAAATATTGGGTATTTCTAGTCTTGGGACAAAATTTTGAACCTATTTAGCCGGGGTCTTTTTGGGTGGTTGTAGATTTTGGGGATTAAATTACGAAAAAGTGTGTTTTTACCATTATTTCCATCATATTTCATATTTTTTTTATAGTAAATTATTGGATATGTTGGAAATAATGGTATTTCTAGAAAGTCCATTTAATGGCGGGAAAAAGGGTGTATAATATGTGTGGGTTGAATAAACGAGTAAGAGGAAAATTTGACCTAAACACTAACAGCGCAGAAACGTAAAAACAGCATCGGTCACTAAAAGACGGATTTGTGTAAAACCGCCCGGTCACTAAGGGGTTAATAGATTAATTGTACCAAATACATGTACAAAGATACATGTCCCTAATGTTACAGTACATAGGATATATCAGCTGATGTGCAGTCACTAATCTGATGAGGTTTCCGAGACTCTTTTCTTCCGGCAGCCTCAGGTACTAAGGTACTATACTGAAACTGACCAACAGAGGGAGCCCTCTGCCGGTCAATACAGTGTGTACAGTCGCCAAATGCATTGTAATAATAACAAAAGTGATCTTAGACTGTGTGTATTTTGGCTTGTGTAGGTTCGTTCGTTTGTGCATGCAAATATGTGTGGTGGATAAAGGGTTTAATCCATTAACGCCAGGCGAATGGCACCCGGCCGCAGGGGGTTAATGCCGGTGGAGCATACTTGTACGCCCCACCGCAAGGTGCTGTGGCGGGCCTCTCCTTCAGCCCGCTCACGCAGCTGATGCACATCATTGGCTGTGGGGACGCCCTGAATTCAGGCTGTCCTGCAACAGCCAACGGTGCACTAGTCACAGACGAGGCAGCCAATAGAAGTCAATGGGGTGTACTAGTATGCCCCTTATGTCTTCAAAGCCCACCCACAGGGACAATATGGATGGTATGCTCTGTGGGGGAAAGGGTTAAGGGATAGTTTACAGTGGTTTTCCATAAAGTCGTTAGTCCCTTTCAGTATTTTTATGGAAAACCACTTGGCAGCGAATGGGTTAAATATGTCACTTGTGTTTTTATAAAACTGCCAAAATGATTATAAAGGTAGAAAAGGTTAAGCAACTATATATTAGTGCGGACGCTATTCCTTTGAATAAAGACATGTTGTGGTTAGGTTCCTTAATTTACTACTAAACCCCTTCACTACTGTGAACCTGTATGAGCAGCAGTAGCAGACACAGCAGCCTCAGATTATGTTAACAAATTATGAGACTATGTTGTATCGTTGCAAATGAAATTCATTTGTTGCATACAAATTTAATTTGCATTTGGCCTCCAGAAGGCACCCCCCAAAGTTCGAGCACCTTGGTCATGATGCCAGAGGTGTTACACTTTTTAAAACTAGCTGGGAAATGTCTCTGACTTTTCTCCAGCTGATCCTACACAGAGCCCAGAACTCTAGTAACTCCTTTTTGCCAGCAGATGGCGACATCTGCCTGCCAAATATGTTATTACAGTAAAAAATGCATGAATATTCCCAAAAACATTTCACTGTATATTTAATCAAAAAACAGATTTTCCAAAAACTGAAAAGATATACACTGGTTCCTGACCGTACTTTATTGGTAGTAAAGGATTAACAATAAATTAGGACAAATATCTACCAAAAAATAGCCCACAGCTTACAGTGCTTTTTGATACATAAACTGATATACAGTAGATGTAATCCCTTAACTGACAAGTCATCTTTAAAGCTGTGAGACATAAAAATCGTTTCTATAGATTTCCTTTATGTACTTTTCTGCACACAAAGGCTCCCAAATGACGCTAATGTATCATGACTGACACATGCTAATGTGGAACATAAGGGTGCCACGGCAGAACGATACTGATTTCTACAACCATGCAGTTATTTCTGATTCTTTAAATAATTAAATGCATTTTTCTCCTTTCCTTTGCAAGAACATACCATTACAGATAAAGTAACATTTTTCTATGGAAACTGGGAGAGGGGGTGGGGTTATTTTGCATTATTAAACTCATTATTTTTGCATCTCTAAGGCTATAACGGATTGAAAACCGACCAAATATCCGAATTACCACTCAAGAAAAGCAAGGGAGGTTGGAAAATTTGTATTATCCAGAGATCTGTAGTTGGGAACGATTACACAGGTATCCATGGAGAGAGACTACTGTTTCTGTCTACAATGACAAGTGCCAAGACTTCAGTCCCGGCCGAAGTTATAGAAAAGGTCTGATCGCTATGTTTATGAATGGGCTGGTGTTAAAATACAATTTCCTTATTGCGTTTTTCCTAACATAAGAAAGGAATTGAGTGTTTGTTGCTTTAGCTAATTCTACATATATTTCTTTTTGGTAGTTTTACATACAGTAATGGAAGTACAAAAAAAAATAGTACAAGGTCTAAAACGATTTTCCAAGCAATATTTCTATAACTATATTTTTTTGTTGGCAATACGTATTCCACTATATATCACCTCTTTAATATACTCAGGGAATATTCACTCACTTGAGCGGTGTAATGCTTTTGGAGCTGACTGGCAAAATTAAGTCCTAAGAGAGGCAGCCATGAAGGAAAAATACCTGGCACTGCCAAGCTCCCCGACCCCTCCGCCCCCAAATTTAGGCACAATTACAAGGGCGTTCTAGTCATTGGTTTTTAAAGTAAGCCTTGTAGAAGAAGAATTTTATCCATCGTAACATTATGGTTATGGAGTGAGCTGTTACGTTTAACGGCCCCGGTCGTCAATCAGAACGGCTCCCGTCTTATTCCTGAGTCGATGCGTCAACTTTCTGTACAGTATCGCTTCATATACTTTGAGTTAGAACAGTAGTGGCTCTAGCTTTGGTGAGGGCTTAAGGACCATAAAATTAATAGGTAGGGATTGTATCTAAAAAACACAAAAGAGACAAATAGTGCAGTTAAAAAAACAAGACTTCATAGATTTTTAATAGGCGAAACGCGTTGGTTTTTATTCATAAAGATCATTTTATTTTAATCATTAAAGCTTTTTGATTTTCACATATGGAGGCCCAAATGGATTTCTTATACGGCAATTCTTGACAAGGCGATCCCTTTAGTATTGGTCTGGGGTAGAAGCATCTACAAAGCCAAAGGACTCTGGACAAGTAAAGTGCCGGCAGAGTGGTAAAAACTGATGTGTCTACATGATTATCTTATCCATTGAGTGAGTTATTAAAGGAGAAAGTTATTCTGAACTATATGTAAATTACTACTGCACTATAGGGGATATTCAAAAAGAGCTAAAATGGGCACAGAATTGTACCGAACGGTGAATATACCTGTACGGTGCAATTTTGTGGCATTTCCGTTATTCAAAAAGCTGGCAATTCGCCAAATATTTATTTTTTAACAGTTACTGTACTTAAGGGGTTATTCAGAGAGAGCTGATCTGGCCCCGAAATGGCACCGAACAGTGAATTTACCCATACAGTGCCATGTCGGGGCCATTCAGAGAGCAGGCAGTTTGCCAAATTTTGGCGAACTGTCAGCCAGTACGGTGCCTGTTCGACAGCAGTGAAATCCCCCATAGAGAAGCGAAGGTTAATCTATTCAGAGACTGAACAGCAGAGAAAAGTTGCTGAAGTGCCCTGTAGGCATTTTTGGGGATTTTTTTGACAACACTTGTTTTTCATTTTTTTTAATAGTGTTTTTCTTTTTTCTTTAACAGACCTTTTTATTATTATTCATAGGATCTTATATGTAAATTCCAGGCACTGTCATTCAGTAGTTTTTTCCAAACAGCGCTTCAATTTTGATACTTTCAAAATTCACTTTTTTTTTTCTACCCTATTCGTCAACTTGCTGGCTTTTTCCAGCAGTTGGTCTGCGCTGTGTTCGGCATTTCAGTTGCTTTTTCTGAACGTGTTTGGCGTATTTTTTAATGGGTGTTAGGCGGTTTTTAAGCAGATATTTTGGGTCCGTTTCCTGCACTCCTGGGACCCTGCAGTGAATTCCAGATTCAACGCAGGGTGGGGAAATATGATTCCCCGAAGTGCAGGGTACGGGAGAGCACCGATATATCGGTGACATTTCTGTGCTCTGTAAATAACCCCCTTACAGGGTTATTAAAAGAGAATCGAAAAGTCACTGCGCGTTCGGTGACTTTTCGTTCTCTTCAATTCGTTTTGATTTGCCGATCCCATTTCGGCAACCCTGCGGCGTATTCAGCAAGCACCACAGGGCCGCCGTAATGCAGGGAAAAGCCGCCGAAAACTCACCGCAAAACCCGACGAAGGCACACCGAAAACCAGCAAAAAGTCTGGATTAACCCCGCCGAAAACGCCGGAAAAACCCGAGAAGGAGCCGATCACACGCAGCGCAGCTGTCGGACACACGACACCGCAGACAAATGCAGTGAGAAAACAAAAAAAAAGTTTGCTTGAATGTTTGAAAAGTAAAACGCTGTTTGCAAAGAAACTACTGAGCGAAAATGTCTGAAATTTACATATGAGGTCCAGGGAATGATAATAAAAAGGGCTGTTACAGAAAAAAGACGAAAAGTTAATAAAAAATATCGGAAAAATCTTTTTTTTTAAAAATCCTGAAAAATGCTTAAAAGATCCTAAAAAATCTATAAATAAAGCGACTCTTTACTGCAGAATATTATAATGAACAGTTTATTAGATACAAGGTGGAAAGCCTGCCCAGAGGGCAGTCTATTGTGGATATACTGCCCCAGCTCATGGATATATGCCCCAGCTCATGGATACTGCCCCAGCTCGTGGATACTGCCCCAGCACATGGATACTGCCCCAGCTCGTGGATACTGCCCCAGCACGTGGATACTGCCCCAGCACGTGGATACTGTCCCAGCTCGTGGATATTGCCCCAGCACGTGGATACTGTCCCAGCTCGTGGATATTGCCCCAGCACGTGGATACTGTCCCAGCTCGTGGATATTGCCCCAGCACGTGGATACTGCCCCAGCTCGTGGATACTGCCCCAGCACGTGGATACTGCCCCAGCTTGTGGATACTGCCCCAGCTTGTGGATATTGCCGCAGCTCGTGGATATTGCCCCAGCTCGTGGATATTGCCCCAGCTCGTGGATATTGCCCCAGCTCCTGGATACTGTCCCAGCTCATGGATACTGCCCCCCAGCTCATGGTTATTGCCCCCAGCTCATTTATACTGCCCCCCAGCTCATGGTTATTGCCCCCAGCTCATTTATACTGCCCCCCAGCTCATGGATATTGCCCCCCAGCTCCTGGATACTGCCCCCCAGCTCATGGATATTGCCCCCAGCACATGGATACTGCCCCAGCTCGTGGATACTGCCCCAGCACGTGGATACTGCCCCAGCTCGTGGATACTGCCCCAGCACGTGGATACTGCCCCAGCTCGTGGATATTGCCCCAGCACGTGGATACTGCCCCAGCTCGTGGATACTGCCCCAGCACGTGGATACTGCCCCAGCTCGTGGATACTGCGCCAGCTTGTGGATATTGCCGCAGCTCGTGGATATTGCCCCAGCTCGTGGATATTGCCCCAGCTCGTGGATATTGCCCCAGCTCCTGGATACTGTCCCAGCTCATGGATACTGCCCCCCAGCTCATGGTTATTGCCCCCAGCTCATTTATACTGCCCCCCAGCTCATGGATATTGCCCCCCAGCTCCTGGATACTGCCCCCCAGCTCATGGATATTGCCCCCAGCTCATGGATACTGCCCCCCAGCTCGTGGATACTGCCCCCCCAGCTCATGGATACTGCCCCCCAGCTCGTGGATACTGCCCCCCATTCCGTGGATATTGCCCCCCAGCTCGTGGATATTGCCCCCCAGCTCCTGGATATTGCCCCCCAGCTCGTGGATATTGCCCCCAGCTCGTGGATATTGCCCCCCAGCTCGTGGATATTGCCCCCCAGCTCGTGGATATTGCCCCCCCCAAGCTCTCATGGATATATGCCCCAGCTCAGACCAGACATGGGGTGGCTGTTCGAATGCTCTATCGGCATTCGGACAGCCGCCCCATGAGCTCTGGCATACTTACCTTTCCGAGCGGCGCCGGGGAAGTGAAAGTTTCCCCGCTTCCACTCGTTGAAGGACCCAAGCCGCGGTCACGTGGGACTCCCACGTGACCGGGGCTTGGGTCCTTCAAAGAGCGGAAGCGAGGGAAGTTTCCCTTCGCCGCTCAGGGGTTGGATGCGCGCGGCAGCCGGGTAGAGGCTACGAGCGCAGCCTCTACCCGGCTGCCGCGCGCATCCAACCCCGAGCGGCGGAGGGTCCTTTCCCTTCGCCGCTCGGGGGTTGGATGCGCGCGGCAGCCGGGTAGAGGCTGCGAGCGCAGCCTCTACCCGGCTGCTGTGTGCATCTTGTAACCACCGCGGCGAGCGCACAGCCGGCTCGTGCCGCGGCGGTCACATGCGCGCGCAACCAACCGCCGCTGGTTGCGCGCGCATGCGCAGAGTAAGGCTTGGCGACGGACACGCCAAGCCTTACTCAATTATAGTATAGATTGAATTAAAACGGGAATATTTTTAACATTGAAGCCTATGGGATTATCCTGAATAAACCTGTCGAATTAAATCACCGAATGGCAGGGCAATTCGGGAACCTTTCACTGCTGGTTTGTGTTCTCTGAATAGCTGAAGCATTGCTTCTCTATGGGGATTTCACTTCCCTCGAACAGGCACTGAACAGGCACCATATGTGCAGGCAATTCGCCAGGATTTGGCGAATTGCATGCTCTCTGGATAGCCGAATGGCCAGGAAAGGTAACCGTACACTGAATTTCAGCATTCGGTCACCTTTCTCTAGCCATTCGGATCTCTTTGAATAACCCTGTATGTCTCTGTGTTGCGGAATATCGTGGATGCTTACATACTGTATATATGTGTGAATATATATTATATGTTTTTTCTTTAACAAAGTAAGATCTATTGGACATAAAGGTTTAGCACTTTTTGAAAATGTCACATAGTAACTGGAAAAAGGGAAATTTTGAATAAAAATGATGAAAATTATATGCAGCGTCAGGTGGCATTATAAAACTCTTTAGTTTGAGTGCTTTCTCGGAGAAACAACATGCATTTTAAAGACCTTACAGCGCATAGAAGTTTGTTACATCACGCTAGCCTCCTACATCTTCAACTCAATATGTTACCTTTTGTAATAAAGTTTTAGACTATTTTCCAATGAGAACATATTCAATTTTGTGCACAAAACCTTCGTAATTGGCATCAAGGACGGCAGTCAAGTCAACTGGCACGGGGAGATATCTTTATACAATACAGCTATAAAGCATACGTGCAATTAAATGTGTCTGACAAGGAAAATATGAAGAAACTCAAATTAGTTTTCTTTGCAAAAATTGGCTGATATACCCTAGAGGGAAACTTAATTCCAGTGGTTCTGCATATTGGACTGTAAAGAGACGGAAATGAAAGCAGGTACAGTCATTTACGACAAGATTAATGATGTCATGATATCACTTTCCTTGCCAAGCCGGCAATCTCTGCATTATAATATTCCCATGAAATAAATAGGCTGGCGTACAATAACTAATCATCATAGAGCCGCGAAACCAAAGAACAAGTCGAAATTCAGCCTAACGCTCTCGTGCCGGCAGATCGAGCATAATGAGGATTTTCTATTTGCAGACATTCAATTAGTAAATCGAGATAGATACCTGTACCTTTATAAAATGTAGCAACAAAGTATATCCCTGAAAGCTTGTTTAATTAGTAACACAAAACCTTTTTTTAATAGCCCTTCCAAGCTTAAAACAACTTGAAGGTTTATTCAAAGAGAATAGAAAAGTCACCGCACGTTCGGTGACTTTTCGTTCTCTTCACTTCGGTGCGATTCGGCGATCCCATTTCGGCGACACTGCGGTGTATTCAGCAAGCACCACAGGGCCGTCATAATGCAGGGAAAAGCCACCGCAAACCTGACGAACACTCACCGCAAAACCCGATGAAGGCTCACCAAAACATCTGGATTAACCGCCGCCGAACACGCCGGAGAAACCCGAGAAGCCGTCGATCAGAGCTCAGAGCAGCCGACAGAAAAAGCCGACACCGCACACGAATGGAGTGAAAAAAAACTGTACGCTTGAATATTTGAAAAGTAAAACTCTGTTTGCAAAGTAACTACAGAACGAAAATGTCTGAAATTTACATATAAGATCCAATGAATGATAATAAAGAGGGCTGTTACAGAAAAAAGAAAAAACGATTTAAAAAACAACGGAATTTTTTTTCACAAAAAAATCCCGAAAAATGCCTAAAAGATCCTAAAAAATCTGTATATAAAGAGACTTTTTACTGCAGAATAAAATAATAAACGGTTTATTATATATTGTAATAAAACGGGAATATTTTTAACATTGAAGCCTATGGGATTCTCCTGAATAAACCTGTCGAATGAAACCGACGAATGGCAGGGCATTAGGGGAACTTTTCACTGCTAGTTTTCTGTTCTTTGCTCTTGCGATAGACAAAGCATTGCTTCTCTATGGGGATTTCACTGCCCTCGAACAGGCAACGAACAGGCACCGTATGTGCAGGTAATTCGCCAACATTTGGCGAACTGCCTGCTCTCTGAATAGCCGAATGGCCAGGAAAGGTAACCGTACGCTGAATTTCAGCATTCAGCTACCTTTCGGCCACAATTCGGAGCTCTTTGAATAACCCTGTCGGAGTTACTTAGCGGATAATTTATTTACTAATGCAATATCTTGCATTGTATTACTTTGTATTTCTGGAACAAATGTAACACTTCAATGTTCTTGAACCCAGGACATACTTGAAAACGAGAGAAATCTCAATGTATCCTTCCTGGTAAAATCCTTTATAATTAAATAAACAAATAAATCATTCACAAAACATATGATTATATCGTTGAATGAAAATCATTTAATCATTACTGCTCTTAAAAATATAATGATTAAATTTAAGAATAGTTTTTTTTTTTGAAAAACAAGAATTTATGCTTTGGGATTCCAAACTAACATGAACCTCTTCAATGGGATAAAGATCTATTGATGGGCCAGCGCAGCCCCAATAGTAGACAGCGTTAAAGCAGATATATAAAGGGGTAATTCAGACCGCACCGAATGGGCCATCGAATTGCACCTAAAATAAATTGTGCATAAATTGTATGTATGCAACTTCGTGGCAATACGGTTACTTAAAAGCTGTCAATACGATTAATTTTGGCGATTTACCACCGAAATACAGTGACCTTTGGCAGCAGTGAAATCTCCCATAGAGAAGCAATGGTTAATCTATTCAGAGAACGCCGAATTGCACCAAAAAGTTGTTGAAATGCCCAGATTTTTGGTGGTTTCATTCGATAGGTTTGAGCACTGCAGTCTAATCCCATAGGTTTCAATGTAAATCAATTTATCTGGTTTTATTAAATATTTCTTCAACTGCTTATTATTTTCATTTGCAGCAAAAGGTCTCTTTATTTATTTTTTAAAAATTTTTTGGCATCTTTCGGATTTTTTTCGACTAAAGTGTTGATTCCGATTTTTTACATGCCATTTTTTTTATTCTGTAACTGACCTTTTTATTTTTTATATGACCTTATATATTATCTCCAGGCATTTTCATGCACTAGTTCTTTTTAAAACCTTTTTTTTTTTACCCCTGTTCAGTGGCTGGTCGGCTTTTTTCAGATGTGCTTGGCGGTCTGTTCTGCAGATCGTTGGATGCATTTGGTGGGTTATCGGATAAATTCAGTGTTTTTTTGTCAGCTTGAGGATGTGTTAGATGGTTTTTCATTTTTCCGATCGATTTGGCAGTTTATCGGTTGCGTTTGGTGGGTTGATTCGGCGCAATTCGGGGACCCTGTGTGAATGCTGAATTCACCGCAGGGTCAGTGAATTTGAGCTCACCGAAATGAGCCGAAAGAGAGAGCACCAGTATTTATATAGCGCCAACATATTCCGCAGCACTTTAAGATGGGGAAGCACGAACATGAGACATCTATACTATAAAAGGATAAGCTAAAAACTGTCCGTCGCCAAAACCCTACTGCGCATGCGCGACGGACATTTGAAAGCGGCCGTTAGAACACACAGGTAGCTGCGCGTGCCGGCCGCGTGAAAAAAAAAAAAAAAAAACGGCACGAGCCGCGCGCAGCTACCTGTGTGTTCTAACGGCCAGATGCCCTGATCCTCCAGCGGTGACCGTCCTCCGGCTGCCGGCGGGCCTCTAGGCTTAGGCGAGCCCCCGGCTTGGTTTTGGGCCTACAGGCCAGCCGAGCCGGGGACTCGCCTAAGCCTAGAGGCCCGCCGAGCCCCAGCGGCAGCCGGAGGTGGTCACCGCTGGAGGATCGGGGCCGAAGTTCCAAAACATACTCCCCTAAATCGGCCTGAGCTCCAGCGGTGACCTCCTCCGGCTGCCGCTGGCTGCTCGGCGGGCCTCTAGGCGAGCCCCGGCTCGGTTTGGGCCTACAGGCCCAGCCGAGCCGGGGACTCGCCTAAGCCTAGAGGCCCGCCGAGCACCCAGCGGCAGCCGGAGGTGGTCACCGCTGGAGGATCGGGGCGAAGTTCCAAAACATACTCCCCTAAATCTGCCCTGAGCTCCAGCGGTGACCTCCTCCGGCTGCCGCTGGCTGCTCGCGGGCCTCTAGGCGAGCCCCGGCTCGGTTTGGGCCTACAGGCCCAGCCGAGCCGGGGACTCGCCTAAGCCTAGAGGCCCGCCGAGCACCCAGCGGCAGCCGGAGGTGGTCACGCTGGAGGATCGGGGCCGAAGTTCCCAAACAAACACACCCCAAAATCGGCCCTGAGCTCCAGCGGAGACCTCCTCCGGCTGCCGCTGGCTGCTCGGCGCCCTCTAGGCTTAGGCGAGCCCCGGCTCGGTTTGGGCCTACAGGCCCAGCTGAGCCGGGGACTCGCCTAAGCCTAGAGGCCCGCCGAGCAGCCAGCGGCAGCCGGAGAGGTCACCGCTGGAGGATCGGGCCGAAGTTCCAAAACATACTCCCCTAAATCGGCCCTGAGCTCCAGCGGTGACCTCCTCCGGCTGCCGCTGGCTGCTCGGCGGGCCTCTAGGCTTAGGCGAGCCCCCGGCTCGGTTTGGGCTACAGGCCCAGCCGAGCCGGGGACTCGCCTAAGCCTAGAGGCCCGCCGAGCAGCCAGCGGCAGCCGGAGGAGGTCACCGCTGGAGGATTCGGGGCCGAAGTTCCAAAACATACTCCCCTAACTCGGCCCTGAGCTCCAGCGGTGACTGTCCTCCGGCTGCCGCTGGCTGCTCGGCGGGCCTCTAGGCTTAGGGAGCCCCGCCCCCGGCTCGGTTTGGGCCTACAGGCCCCCGCGAGCCGGGGACTCGCCTAAGCCTAGAGGCCCGCCGAGCACCCAGCGGCAGCCGGAGGTGGTCACCGCTGGAGGATCGGGGCCGAAGTTCCCAAACACACCCAAAATCGGCCCTGAGCTCCAGCGGAGACCTCCTCCGGCTGCCGCTGCTGCTCGGCGGCCCTCTAGGCTTAGGCGAGCCCCCGGCTCGGTTTGGGCCTACAGGCCCAGCTGAGCCGGGGACTCGCCTAAGCCTAGAGGCCCGCCGAGCAGCCAGCGGCAGCCGGAGAGGTCACCGCTGGAGGATCGGGGCCGAAGTTCCCAAAAAATACACCCCAAAATCGTCCCTGAGCTCCAGCGGAGACCTCCTCCAGCTGCCGCTGGCTGCTCGGCGGGCCTCTAGGCTTAGGCGAGCCCCCGGCTTGGCTTGGGCCTACAGGCCCAGCCGAGCCGGGGACTCGCCTAAGCGTAGAGGCCGGCGCGAGCAGCTGCCGGCCGAGGAGGTCACCTGGAGCTCAGGGCCGATGTTGCCTAACACATACTCACCGACATCGGCTTTAGCTCCTCCAGCGATGGCGGTCCCGCTTGCAGCATCCTCTCTCTCTCCGTTGCTCGCCGGAATGACGTCACGAAAGCCTTTGACCCCGGGGGTCAAAGGCTTTCGGTGACGTCATCCTGGCGAGCAACGGAGAGAGGATGCTGCAAGCGGACCGCCATCGCTGGAGGAGCTAAAGGCCGATGTCGGTGAGTATGTGTGGAACCGGTGGAGGACTCGAGGCCGATGTAGGTGAGTATGTGCTCTACACACACACACACACACACCCTGCTTGCTCGGCCGGTATCCAAGCTTAGGCGAGCCCCCGGCTTGGCTTGGGCCTAGAGGCCCTGCCGACCCCCGGGGACTCGCCTGAGCATGGAGGCCGGTCGAGTTGCATGCTCGGGCGTCCTCCAGGCTCAGGCGAGTCCCCGGCTCGGCTGGCCTCTAGGCCCAAGCCGGGGCTTGCCTAAGCTTGGATACCGGCCGAGTAAGCAGGGTGGGTGTGGAGAGCACATACTCACCTACATTAGCCCTGAGCTCCAGCGGTGACTGTCCTCCGGCTGTCGCAGGCTGCTCGGCCGGCCTCCAGGCTCAGGCGAGCCCCCGGCCCCGGGGGCTCGCCTAAGCCTGGAGGCCGGCCGAGCAGCCTGCGACAGCCACCGCTGAGGCTCTGGGCCAATGTAGGGGGACACATACTCACCTACATCGGCCCTTAGCTCCTCCAGCGATGGCGGTCTCCGCTTCCAGCGTCCTCTCTCGCTCCGTTGTTCGCCGGAATGACGTCACGAAAGCCTTTGACCCCGGGGGTCAAAGGCTTCGTGACGTCATCCCGGCGACCAACGGAGCGAGAGAGGACGCTTGAAGCGGGACGCGGGACCGCCATCGCTGGAGGGCCGATGTAGGTGAGTATATCCACGAGCGGGGGGGCCATATCCACGAGCGGGGGGGCCATATCCACGAGCGGGGGGGCCATATCCACGTGCTGGGGCGATATCCACGTGCTGGGGGGGCCATATCCACGTGCTGGGAGCGATATCACGTGCTGGGCAGTATCCACGTGCTGGGGCGATATCCACGTGCTGGGGCAGTATCCACGTGCTGGGGCAGTATCCACGTGCTGGGTCAGTATCCACGTGCTGGGGAATATCCACGTGCTGGGCAGTATCCACGAGCTGGGGCAGTATCCACGTGCTGGGTCAATATCCACGTGCTGGGCAATATCCACGTGCTGGCAGTATCCACGTGCTGGGCAGTATCCACGAGCTGGGGCAGTATCCACGTGCTGGGCAGTATCCACGAGCTGGGGCAGTATCACGTGCTGGGGCAGTATCCACGTGCTGGGGCAGTATCCATCCACGTGCTAGGGCAGTATCCACGTGCTGGGGCAGTATCCACGTGCTGGGGCAGTATCCACGAGCTGGGGCAATATCCACGTGCTGGGCAGTATCCACGTGCTGGGGCAATATCCACGTTCTGGGTCAATATCACATGCTGGGGCAATATCCACGTGCTGGGCAGTATCCACGTGCTGGGGCAGTATCCACGAGCTGGGGCAGTATCCACGTGCTGGGGCAATATCACGTGCTGGGGCAATATCCACGTGCTGGGCAGTATCCACGTGCTGGGGCAGTATCCACGAGCTGGGCAGTATCCACGTGCTGGGGCAGTATCCACGTGCTGGGCAGTATCCACGTGCTGGGGCAGTATCCACGAGCTGGGGCAATATCCACGTGCTGGGGCAGTATCACTGTGCTTGGCAGTATCCACGAGCTTTGGCAGTATCCACGAGCTGGGGCAGTATCCACGTGCTGGGGCAGTATCCACGTGCTGGGCAGTATCCACGAGCTGGGGCAATATCCACGTGCTGGGGCAGTATCCACGTGCTGGGGCAATATCCACGTGCTGGGGCAATATCCACGTGCTGGGTCAATATCCACATGCTGGGGCAATATCCACGTGCTGGGCAGTATCCACGTGCTGGGGCAGTATCCACGAGCTGGGCAGTATCCACGTGCTGGGGCAGTATCCACGTGCTGGGGCAATATCCACGTGCTGGGGCAATATCCACGTGCTGGGTCAATATCCACGTGCTGGGGCAATATCCACGTGCTGGGCAGTATCCACGTGCTGGGGCAGTATCCACGAGCTGGGGCAATATTCCACGTGCTGGGGCAGTATCCACGTGCTGGGGCAGTATCCACGTGCTGGGGCAGTATCCACCCACGTGCTGGGCAGTATCACGTGCTGGGGCAGTATCCACGTGCTGGGGCAGTATCAATCACGTGCTGGGGCAATATCCATGTGCTGGGCAGTATCCACGTGCTGGGGAGTATCCACGAGCTGGGGCAATATCCACGTGCTGGGGCAGTATCCACGTGCTGGGGCAGTATCCACGTGCTGGGGCAGTATCCACGTGCTGGGGCAATATCCACGTGCTGGGGCAATATCCACGTGCTGGTCAATATCCACGTGCTGGGGCAGTATCCACGTGCTGGGGCAATATCCAGGAGCTGGGGCAGTATCCACGAGCTGGGGCAATATCCACGTGCTGGGGCAGTATCCATCCACGTGCTGGGGCAATATCCACGTGCTGGGCAGTATCCACGAGCTGGGCAGTATCCACGTGCTGGGGCAATATCCACGTGCTGGGGCAATATCCACGTGCTGGGTCAATATCCACGTGGGGGGCTGGGGCAATATCCACGTGCTGGGGCAGTATTCACGAGCTGGGGCAATATCCACGTGCTGGGGCAGTATCCACGTGCTGGGGCAATATCCACGTGCTGGGGCAATATCCACGTGCTGGGTCAATATCCACGTGCTGGGCAGTATCCACGTGCTGGGGCAGTATCCACGAGCTGGGGCAATATCCACGTGCTGGGCAGTATCCACGTGCTGGGGCAGTATCCACGTGCTGGGGCAGTATCCATCCACGTGCTGGGGCAGTATCCACGTGCTGGGGCAAGTATCAATCCACGTGCTGGGGCAATATCCATGTGCTGGCAGTATCCACGTGCTGGGGCAGTATCCACGAGCTGGGCAATATCCACGTGCTGGGGCAGTATCCACGTGCTGGGGCAGTATCCACGTGCTGGGGCAGTATCCAGTGCTGGGGCAATATCCACGTGCTGGGGCAATATCCACGTGCTGGGTCAATATCCACGTGCTGGGGCAGTATCCACGTGCTGGGGCAATATCCAGGAGCTGGGGCAGTATCCACGAGCTGGGGCAATATCCACGTGCTGGGGCAGTATCCATCCACGTGCTGGGGCAATATCCACGTGCTAGGGCCAGTATCCACGAAGCTGGGGCAGTATCCACGAGCTGGGGCAATATCCACGTGCTGGGGCAATATCCACGTGCTAGGGCAGTATCCACGAGCTGGGGCAGTATCCACGTGCTGCGGCAATATCCACGTGCTGGGGCAATATCCACGTGCTGGGGCAATATCCACGTGCTGGGGCAGTATCCACGTGCTGGGGCAGTATCCACGTTCTGGGCAGTATCCACGTGCTGGGGCAGTATCCACGTGCTGGGGCAATATCCACGAGCTGGGGCAATATCCACGTGCTGGGGCAATATCCACGTGCTGGGGCAGTATCCACGTGCTGGGGCAATATCCACGAGCTGGGGCAATATCCACGTGCTGGGGCAATATCCACGTGCTGGGGCAGTATCCACGTGCTGGGGCAATATCCACGAGCTGGGGCAGTATCCACGAGCTGGGGCAGTATACATGAGCAGGGGCAGTATATCCACAATAGACTGCACTCTGGGCAGGCTTTACAACTAGTAATAAATAATAAAACATAAAGAACATGTAGCCCTGCTTGTAGGATCATTGTCCTGCTAATACAGTACTTATACACGTGCTCAGACATCCCATGAGCTTACAAGGGACTGTGGTTTGTGAAACAAAAGCGAGCAGGGAGAGTGCGGAGTTGATGACCAGAAAGAATATACAGTTGTGTTCAAAATTATTCAACCCCCACTGAAATTGAGTGTTTTGGCCAGTTTGACATTGATTTTGATCATTCAGTCATCTTGCTTACAATTAAATCAAAGAGGCACGTGTAGGTCAGACAAATATAACATAACATTTATAATGAAATAACCACAAATGTCTTTTCTGTGCTCACATCATTATCAGTTTTATTCAACCCCCAAGTGACATTCAATCTTAGTACTTAGTACAACATCCTTTTACAGTTATAACAGCTTTTAAACGTGAAGCATAGCTTGACACAAGTGTCTTGCAGCGATCTACGGTATCTTCGCCCATTCGTCATGGGAAAAAGCCTCCAGTTTAGTCACATTCTTAGGCTTGCGCACTGCAACTGCTTTCTTTAAGTCCCATCAGAGGTTCTCAATCGGATTTAAGTCAGGTGACTGCGATGGCCACTCCAGAATGTTCCAGCCTTTAATCTGCAACCATGCTCTAGTGGACTTGGAGGTATGCTTGGGATCATTGTCCTGTTGAAAGGTCCAACGTCTCCCAAGCCTCAGGTTTGTGACGGACTGCATCACATTGTCATCCAATATCTCCTGGTACTGAAGAGAATTCATGGTACCTTGCACACGCTGAAGCTTCCCTGTACCTGCAGAAGCAAAACAGCCCCAAAGCATGATTGACCCCCCACCATGATTCACAATAGGCAAGGTGTTCTTTTCTTCATAGGCCTTGTTCTTCCTCCTCCAAACATAGCGTTGATCCATGGGCCCAAACAGTTCTAATTTTGTTTCATCAGTCCACAGAACACTATCCAAAACTTCTGTGGTTTGTCCACATGACTTTTGGCATACTGCAGTCGACTCTTCTTATTCTTTGGAGACAGCAAGGGGTGCGCCTGGGAGTTCTGGCATGGAGGCCTTCATTACGCAGTGTGCGCCGTATTGTCTGAGCTGAAACTTCAGTACCCACATCTGACAAATCTTTTCTCAGTTCCTCAGCAGTCACACAGAGACTTTTCTCCACTCTACGCTTCAAGTAGCGCACAGCAGTCAAAGTCAGCATCTTCTTTCTGCCACGACCAGGTAGCGTTTCAACAGTGCCCTTTGCCTTGAATTTGTGAATGATGCTTCCTATGGTCTCTCTTGGTATGTTTAACATCTTTGCAATCTTCTTATAGCCATTGCCCTTCCTGTGAAGAGTAATCACCTCTTCTCTTGTCTTCCTGGACCTTTCTCTTGACTTCACCATGTTTGTAACCACACCAGTAAATGTCTAGAAGGAGCTGAGTATCACAGTCATTTTAAAGCTGCCTAATTGGTGCTTATTATGCTTTATTGCTGCTCCGTGACATCCACAGGTGTTTTCAATACCTGATTGAAAACACTTGAATGAACCTCTGTTCTTCAGAGTGGTAGTCTTTAAGGAGTTGAATAATTGTGTCAATGAAGAATTCACAAAATAAACATTTACTACTGTATTACAAAACCAATTGATGTCATTTTAGTTGCATATGGTTCTTTAAAAAGTCCTTGTAGGATTTCATTCTGAATACAATTACAAATGGACACTAAATTCCCTAAAACCCTTTACAGCATTGGGGGTTGAATAATTTTGAACACAACTGTAGCAGCCACTGCATGAACAAAGAATAAGAGCTTGGGCATGATGAGATTAAACTGAGAAGCAGTTGTAAGAAGGAGCTTATATTATTAGAACAGGGACTGAGTGGGGAGGTTAGGTGGGTGGGTGGGACAGCAGAGGGAAGATGGGGTGGGTGTGGCTGTGGGGAAGAAACACGGATTTAGAGAGATGGCCAATAGTGATGGGTGGAACACCGACATCCCCCGTGTTCGGTTCGAATTCGTAATGCAAGTCAATGGGGATCGAACTTCCGAAAATGAAAGTGCCCTCCAAGAGGGCATATATGCAAGATATTGGCCATAAAAGGTGTATGGGGGTCCGGGTACAGCCCTGGGGGACAGGAAACAATGAAAAAATGTAAAAAAAAATTTTTTTAACCCTTTCACTGCTGAGTGCTGAGCCATTTCACCGCTGCACGCTGAGCTAATTTTTACCGCTTTTGCTCATGTTTAAACGTGATTTGAAGCCATGGGAAATGATGAGCAACAATGAGTGGGAAATGTTTGAGCAACAAGGTGTGGGAAATGTTTGAGTAACAAGGACTGGGAAATGTTTGACCCACGAGGTGTGGGAAATGTTTATGAATCCCATAGGCTTCAATGTTAAAAATATTCCCGTTTTAATTCAATATCTAATAAACCGTTTATTATTATATTCTGCAGTTAAGAGTCTCTTTATTTTTAACTTTTTTAGGATCTTCTAAGCATTTTTTGGAATTTTTTTGAAAACTTATTTTTTCGCGAACTTTTTGTGAAAGTCCCGAAAAGTTGGAAGTTCGCGAATTTTCAAACAGATGTTTGAATCGAACTTCGAACAGATTTGAACCGGCAGCCCATCCCTAATGGCCAATGCATGCAAAAAATTTGCAGCAGGAAGAGCAGAACAGACTAAAAGTCAGAATAGAATTAAACAAACAAAAAAGAGGGAAAGGAAAAAAAATAGAAAACAAGCAGTCCATATATAATTGATGCAGAGATAAAAAAACAGTTATATCATTATTAGAGCAGAAGCAATGTGGCAAAAGTTGCGCTGATTGAAGAATAGCTTGTTGGCTTGTTCCAGAAGGAAGATGGGGGTGAGTAATAATACATCTCTTTCACTGTGTGCACCAAGCAATCCATGCATGTATACATATACAGTATGTATCTTATATGTAACATCAATGATTCCTCCAATCAGTTGTACATGTAAAAGAATACAAATAGTGGCAATATGTCTCAGTCCATATAAATTTAAATAATGGGATTCGATTTCACTCACATGTTTTAGAGCCTCATAACGGTCTCTATTAATGACCCCATGTGGGCATTTTTCACCAGTTCTTCTGGGTGTCCAAACACCTATCCAGACACACTCCTTTGGCTCCTCAAGATAAAAAGCCGCCCTGACTCGATTAAATCGCTTCTGGATTTTTCCAGTGAACCCAACCTGGAGTAGTTGTGAAGAAGCAGCACGGCTTTAGTCCTGGTGGTCCAGGAAGTCACTCTGCAGCAACAGCAAAAAAAACAAACAACCCAACATTACTGAAAAAAGAAACAAAAAACATAACAAAAGAAAACTCAATCTGGAAGTCTTGCAGGGTTATTCAAAAAGATTCGAATAGTCACGAAAAGTTACTTTTCGTTCTCTTCAATTCGGTTCCTTTTGCCGATCCCATTTCGGTGACCCTGTGGTGTATTCAGCAAACACCACAAAAAACCCAGCGAATACACGCCGAAAACCCTCAAAAAATCTGGATTAACCTGCCGAAAACCACGGAAAAACCCGAGCAGGAGCCGATCGCAGCAGCCGAAAAAGCTGAGACCAGAAGAGGCAGTGAATAAATTAGGAAAACAGTTTGTATGAATGTTTGAAAACTGAAACGCTGTTTGCAAAGAAACTACTGAGCGAAAATATCTGAAATTTGCTTATGAGGTCCAGGGAATGATAATAAAGAGGGCTGTTACAGAGAAAATAAGTAAACTTAAAAAAAATTAAAAAAATCGGACTTTTAAAAAAAAAAATCCAGAAAAATGCTTAAGATATCCTAAAAAATCTATAAATAAAGAGACTCTTTACTGCAGAATTTTATAATGAACGGTTTATTAGATATTGAATTAAAACAGGAATATTTTTAACATTGAAGCCTATGGGATTCTCCTGAATAAACTTGCCAAATTAAACCACCGAATGGCAGGGCATTTCAGGAACCTTTCACTGCTGGTTTGTGTTCTCTGAATAGACAAAGCATTGCTTCTCTACGGGGATTTCACTGCCCTCGAACAGGCACCGAACAGGCACCGTATGTTCAGGCAATTCGCTAGGATTTGGCGAATTGCCTGCTCTCTGGATAGCCGAATGGCCAAGAAAGGTAACCGAACGCTGATTTTCAGCATCCGGTTACCTTTCTCCAGCCATTCGGATCTCTTTGAATAACCCTGTTGATGAAAGCTGATTTCAAGTGGAGGTGGTGGTTGGGATTACGAATGAATGGCGTGTGTATTTGGCACCAGACGGTGCCCTCAAAGCTTTAGCACCTTTTACATGGTGCCCTATGTGCTAGCACTTTTTAAAACCAGCTGGGGAATATCTCTAAAGGACATCTCTCCAGCTGAATTTGCACAGAGCCCTGAACTGTAGTAAATTAATTTGGCCAGTAGATGGTGCCAGCTCCCAGTCAAATAGGTTATTACAGTAAAGAACACATTGGCAATATTCCCAAAGCTTTCTTACTGTATCATTTATTAAAACAGATTTTTCTGAAAGAAAGAAAAATTGGTCCTGACTGTACTTTTTTGGGGTCATTCATTAAGTAATGAAGGGGTTGAACTGCTTTGCATTCTGCTAACATCCCTAGAGTCTTCCATTGGATGTTTCCCATATCAGGTCATAATAGTCAATACTCATGTGTACCTACAGTTGTGTTCAAAATTATTCAACCCCAATGCTGTAAAGGGTTTTAGGGAATTTAGTGTACATTTGTAATTGTATTCAGAATGAAATCCTACAAGGACTTTTTAAAGAACCATATGCAACTAAAATGACATCAATTGGTTTTGTAATACAGTAGTAAATGTTTATTTTGTGAATTCTTCATTGACACAATTATTCAACCCCTTAAAGACTACCACTCTGAAGCACAGAGGTTCATTCAAGTGTTTTCAATCAGGTATTGAAAACACCTGTGGATGTCACGGAGCAGCAATAAAGCATAATAAGCACCAATTAGGCAGCTTTAAAATGACTGTGATACTCAGCTCCTTCTAGACATTTACTGGTGTGGTTACAAACATGGTGAAGTCAAGAGAATGGTCCAGGAAGACAAGAGAAGAGGTGATTACTCTTCACAGGAAGGGCAATGGCTATAAGAAGATTGCAAATATGTTAAACATACCAAGAGAGACCATAGGAAGCATCATTCGCAAATTCAAGGCAAAGGGCACTGTTGAAACGCTACCTGGTCGTGGCAGAAAGAAGATGCTGACTTCGACTGCTGTGCGCTACCTGAAGCGTAGAGTGGAGAAAAGTCCCCGTGTGACTGCTGAGGAACTGAGAAAAGTAGGCTTGTGCACCGATTTTTTTTTCGGTTCGATTCGATTTGATTTTTCGGATTTTTAGAACTTTTCGATTTGGCTCGTTTCGACCAATTTCTGTTTCGATTCGGTTCGGCTCGACTCGTTTTTCGTGTACATTTTTTTTTAGGAATATCGACCATTTTTCGTATTTTCGTGTCACTTAGCTTGTTTTTTGTATCGACTTTTCATATTTTCGGAAATTTTCGTTTTTTCGGAATTGTAAATGGTTTCGGAATATCGACCATTTTTCATATTTTCGTGTCACTTAGCTCGTTTTTTGTATCGACTTTTCGTATTTTCGGAAATTTTCGTTTTTTCGGAAACGTCTGTTCTCCTCGTTTCAAAGCAATAAATTTCGATTTGACACATTTCAAGTACATTCGAAAATTCCGAAAATATTTCGCTTCGGCTCGGAAAACTTTTCGGATCTGCCATTTTCGGATCTAAAAATTTTCGGAAAATCGGCCGCATCCGAAAACACGAATCGGGAAATTTCGTGAAAATTCTGAAATTCCGAAACCCGAAACGCACATCCCTAGAGAAAAGATTTGTCAGATGTGGGTACTGAAGTTTCAGCTTACGGCGCACACTGCGTAATGAAGGCCTCCATGCCAGAACTCCCAGGCGCACCCCCCTGCTGTCTCCAAAGAATAAGAAGAGTCGACTGCAGTATGCCAAAAGTCATGTGGACAAACCACAGAAGTTTTGGGATAGTGTTCTGTGGACTGATGAAACAAAATTAGAACTGTTTGGGCCCATGGATCAACGCTATGTTTGGAGGAGGAAGAACAAGGCCTATGAAGAAAAGAACACCTTGCCTACTGTGAAGCATGGCGGGGGGTCAATCATGCTTTGGGGCTGTTTTGCTTCTGCAGGTACAGGGAAGCTTCAGCGTGTGCAAGGTACCATGAATTCTCTTCAGTACCAGGAGATATTGGATGACAATGTGATGCAGTCCGTCACAAACCTGAGGCTTGGGAGACGTTGGACCTTTCAACAGGACAATGATCCCAAGCATACCTCCAAGTCCACTAGAGCATGGTTGCAGATTAAAGGCTGGAACATTTTGGAGTGGCCATCGCAGTCACCTGACTTAAATCCGATTGAGAACCTCTGGTGGGACTTAAAGAAAGCAGTTGCAGTGCGCAAGCCTAAGAATGTGACTGAACTGGAGGCTTTTGCCCATGACGAATGGGCGAAGATACCCGTAGATCGCTGCAAGACACTTGTGTCAAGCTATGCTTCACGTTTAAAAGCTGTTATAACTGTAAAAGGATGTTGTACTAAGTACTAAGATTGAATGTCACTTGGGGGTTGAATAAAACTGATAATGATGTGAGCACAGAAAAGACATTTGTGTTTATTTCATTATAAATGTTATGTTATATTTGTCTGACCTACACGTGCCTCTTTGATTTAATTGTAAGCAAGATGACTGAATGATCAAAATCAATGTCAAACTGGCCAAAACACTCAATTTCAGTGGGGGTTGAATTATTTTGAACACAACTGTAGAACTTCATTATTACTCTATTTATTTGTATATATATTTATTTGTACTGCAGCAACATATTCTGAAGCATGGTACAGGGGTTACAAAAATTACGGCAAGACATACAGAGTTGTTCAGAGAAAGGTGGAACTCTGGAGAACTTCTAGGTCAAAATAGCCGATTTGGAAAGTGAGATAAATGGGAGAATTTTTCTGGTTTGGCTATTTTGACCTAGAATTTTCACTTCTCCAAAGGTTCTCCAGAGTTTCACCTTTCTCTGAATAACCCTGTTAATGTAGAGAGGGGTCTACTCTCTAAGATGCCTACATTCTACAACCCATCATAGTCACTTGCATATGCTTATAATGCCCCTATTAACCCTTTCACTCCAATGTGGTTTTCCACAAACCATAGGCAGAAACCAGTGGTTTTATGAAAAAATATCTTAATTGACGCCTTATCCCTGTCACCACACACAAATGCATACAAAACGACACACATACAGGCACATACAAAAGTCCACACATACACAAACACAAACCTACCAACACAACGACTAATATATGCACTGAAAATGCACTGTGAAAAATGATATGTCCTCAGGAAAGCTCCATTGGTGACCCAAAATATTGATATATTCTTGCAATACTTTATGAATATTTGGAGTTTTAATTAGTTAAGACCCTGTAGTGTTGGCTTCTAATTGCTGCATATATTAATCATTGAACTAAGGAGACCAGACATTTATTTTCAGCCAGTCCATGAGTGCAAGGCCTTTGCATACTATTTATATGTATCAAACTCACCATTCAGAGCCATTTTAGTTAACCCTTCACTACCAAGTACATTTTGATGAAAAATAATTTAAAATCTATTTCAAACATGGGATGGAAAGTCAATAGTTATGTACAGAGTGAAATAGAAATTTTACGTATAAATTGTTGTTCTGATATAATAAAAAATTTAAAATAATGTAAATTTGCTAATTTTAAATTTTTTAATGTATTTGTTTTTCCATTACAGAAATATTGCTGGGACGAAAGATTCTAAACTGTAGATGGTGTCCCTTATCCAGCACAGTATCACACAGGGTCTGTGTTATCAGCGTACAGGCAGAAATGGCCTGTCAAATACAGTAAATGTGCTGCAGACAGATAATAAAATGGTGAGATCTTCTGCCTATGTGGGTTTGTAGTGATCATAATGAGATTATTAGCAATGCAATATCTGTATGTGCTGCATAAACATAGCCCATGGCCATGATTAATGGGTTAAAATGGGCCATGACTGCCGCCAAATGCCCACGAAAATTAAGTGATGGTTAGGTGTGGTCTGAGTAGGATTGGCTGTTTGGATTTTTAAATGTTGCAGTTTACATTGTATATAAGGAGAGGGAGGGGATGGCCATTTCATTGCAGGAGAAATCAGTCAAGAAAACATTCTTTCCCACCCTCCCGTTCCTTTTGTTTTGGTTTTCTTGCTGGTTTTTTGTTTTTTCCTCTTTTGCAGGATTGTCATAGCTACTTTGGCGGTTTGGAAGCCCGTGGCCAGCGAGTAAGGATGGTGGAACTCCGCGAAGGGAGTTTTGGAGAGGGGGTTTCTGCTCAGAATTTATTTGCAGGAGCTGAACTCTGGGACTTTACTTATTTACCTGCTGAGATTGTCCCTATGCAGCAGGCAGCTGGTATTTATACTCATTTAATAAAAAATGTTGAACGCTGGTCAGGTGGTTATGTGTGATATTAAAATGTTGTATTCAATAAAGCCTTTTCCACGTTATAGAGTGTTGTTATGGTTCATTATGGCAGGCGTTTAGGCAGTCATGCCTGTGTATGGGAATTACAGCAACACCTTGCATCTGTATTGTACAGGGATTTTCAGTCATTATAGCCCCTGAATCTTATCCCTCTACAGCAGTGAGTGGCCCCAGAGCTCTCCCTGTATTCTGCCCTCTCTCTGGCTGTTTTCTTGCAACAGTAATTCCTTTGAACCTTTTGTTAGCTATTTGCAGCTTGTTTACAGTAATACAGGGGGACTGGAGAGGAATAAAACAAAGATTTTTCATTTTGCCGCAGGGGGGCACAGAAATCTTGCTTTTAAAACCTATTCAAATGAAGTTTGAGGTACTAACGACTGCTTTTCAATGTATTACAATGGAAAATCGAGTTAACGAGACTTTGGTAGTGAAATGTTTTATATGTGTATCAACAAGGAAAAATGTGATTATCTGTTTTGGGGTCAGGAAAGATTTTTCCCTTTTGAAGCACGGTCAGAAGCTAACTAGAATCGGTTCTTTTCTCCCATCTTCCTCTAACTTTTCATCAGTAGCAATTAGTGATGGGCTGAACACCCCTGTGTTCGGTTCGTATTCAAACATTGGAACAGCCCCACGCCTCGTCTTCATGCTGAGCCTTAATTGGACAAAGTCCTGCACCTGACCTGGACTTTGCCCGAATCAGAGCTCAATATTGAATTAGAGCCCTGATTGGGCAAAGTCCAGGTAAGGTGCAGGACTTTGCCCAATCAGGGCTCAGTCAACATGAAGACGAGGCGTGGGGCAGAGGAGCCGCGGACGGACGGAGGAGGAACAGGAGGGCTGAAGGCACGGGGGCTGCAGCCACAGGTCTCCTAAATGTACCGGCAGCTGCTGGTACATTTAGGAGAACTGTGAACGCATTTTGCAGGCATTTTTGATTGTGGAATGTCTGCGCCGAACATTCAAACGGCTGATGTTCGATTCGAACTCACGTTCGAATAGAACCGGCAGCCCATCCCTAGTAGCAATCTGATCTGTGCAACGCTGAGAGTCTTAAGTCAATTTTTCAGCCTGTATAACTACATATTATATAACTCTGTAACTGCGTAAAGAAAATGAGATACATTAATTTAATGTGGCGAGTGATTCTATTGTTAGATGAACTACGTGAGAATGAACGTGAAGGTCATACTCATTTGCGAGGAGTAAATTGTATCGCTTTGAAGTATTGGGAGCTATAAGAGCGAAGACAACAACATATTTTTTGTAAGTGTTTACATTAAGTGTGCATACTGTTTAGAAGAAGAAATATGGCAAGTGTAAACCTTCTGCCACCACAATCACACCACGTGAAGAGTTAGCAGGACATGTGAAATATTCAGACGCGCACCGGGCTGCTGCCTGATGGTGACCTTTCAAATTCAACAGAGCGTAAGTAAAGGAAAACAATCTGATCTATTTTTAAATTGAAATTACAGTCTTCTTTCAGGTAAGGTGACAAACGACTGCTGGTTTTCAAATAGTTTAAAGAGAAACAGCCTTAGTGAAGCAGAATGTCAAAAATAACATGGCATGACGTCCAAAATCTCAAATGTTACTAACAATCTTACTATGGGGTTATTCAGAGAGCGCCGAAATGTCGTTGACAAATGTCATTGACAAAGTTCCCCACCCTGCGGTGAATTCATCATTCACGGCAGGGTCCCCAGAGTGCAGGAAAAACCCACTGCACACCTGCCGAAATCCAGCCGAAACCGCCGCAAAAAATACGCCAGAAAAATCCAATGAGCCACCGATCACAGCACAGACCAGCCGCCGGAAAAAACCGACAAGCTGACAAACGGGGTAAAAAAAAAACCCCAAAAAGCATTATGATTTAAAGTGTCAAAATTTGAGACGCTGTTTGCAAAAAAACCTATGAAACGAAAATGCCTGGAATTTACTTATAAGATCCTATGAATGATAATAAAAAGGTCTGTTGCAGAAAAAAGACAAAAAGCTTTTTTTTAAAAAAAATGAAAAAAATGCCTAAAACATCCTAAAAAATCTATAAATACAGCAACTTTTTACTGCAGATCAAAATAATAAACGGTTTATTAGATATTGGATTAAAACGGGAATATTTTTAACATTGAAGCCTATGGGATTCGCCTGAATAAACCTGCCGAATTAAAACACCGAACAGCAGGGCATTTCGGCAACTTTTCACTGCTGTTCTGTGAACTGATTAACCATTGCTTCTCTATTGAGGATTTCACTGTCTTCGATCAGGCATCGTACTTGCTGGCAGTTCTCCAAAATTTGGCAAACTGCCAGCTCTCTGAATAGCCGAATGGCCCGAAAATGGCAACGGGGAAATTCCCTGTTCGGTGTCAGATCGTCTCTCTCTGAATAACCCGTTATGTAACTGCTAAATAATAAACAAAGACAAATAAAACAATTCTTTAACAGTTACATAAAGAGTAAGATGCCACCGAACTGTGAATTTTGTGGCAGTTCGGCTATTCAGAAAGCTTTCAATTCGCCGTACAGGTAAATTCCCTGTTTGGTGACATTTCGGAGCCAAATCGTCTCTCTCTAAATAACCCCTTATGTTTCTTCAAGTAAGGGATGTATCTATGTATGAAATAGTCCAAGATCCTTTAGTCCCAGGCTCCGTATTTACAGGTGGACAGCTGTGCAATTTGGCCAGCACTGATGGAGTGTAGGGATGGGCTACCGGTTCGAATCAGTTCGAAGTTCGATTCGAACATCGGCAGTTCGTAAATTCGCGAACTTCGAACTTTTTGGGCCGTTCAAAAAAAGTTTGACCAAAAATTATTATTTTTTAAAAATGCTTAAAAAATCCTAAATAATATAAAAATAAAGACACTCTTACCTGCAGAATATTATAAGCAACGGTTTGGTAGATATTGAATTAAAACGGGAATATTTTTAACATTGAAGCCTATGGGGTAAAACATTTCCCACAGCTTTTTTAACATTGAAGCCTATGGCATGCAACATTTCCCACACCTTTAACATAGAAACCAAAGGGATGCAACATTTCCTACACCTTTAACATTGAAGCCTATGGGATGCACCATTTCCCACACCTTTTTTAACATTAAAGCCTATGGGGTAAAACACTTCCCACATCTTTTTTTACATTGAAGCCTATGGGGTAAAACATTCCCTACACATTTTTTAATATTGAAGCCTATGGGATTCAACATTTCCCACACCTTTAACATCGAAACCGATGGGATGGAACATTTCCAACACCTTTTTTAACAATGTAGCCTATGGGATGCAACATTTCCCACAGCTTTAACAGTGAAGCCTATGGGATGCAACATTTCCCACACCTTTATTTAACATTGAAGCCTATGGGGTAAAATATTTCCCACACCTTTAACATTGAAGCTTATGGGATGCAACACTTCCCACACCTTTTTTAACATTGAAGCCTATGGGATGCAACAATTCCCACACCTTTAAAATTGAAGCCTATGGGATGCAACTTTTCCCACACCTTTTTAACATTGAAGCCTATGGAATTCAACATTTCACACATCTTTTTAAACATTTGAAATGAACTATCAAATGGATATAGACTGACTATCAAATTTGAAATGAACTATCGAATGGATATTGACTATCGAATTCAAAATGAACTATCGAATGGATATCGACTAACTATCGAATTTGAAATGAACTATCAAATGGATATTGACTAACTATCGAATTTGAAATGAACTATCAAATGGATATCCATTTGATAGTTCATTTCAAATTCGACAGTTAGTCGATATCCATTCGATAGTTCATTTTGAATTCGATAGTTAGTCGATATCCACATTTTTTTTTTTTAAAAAAAAACTGTTTTTTTAAACTTGTTTTTCATTGTTTCCTGTCCCCCAGGGCTGTACCCAGACCCCCATACACCTTCTATGGGCATTATCTTGCATATATACGCTCTTGGAGGGCACTTTTAATTTTCCAACTTTTGAGCCTCATAGACTTGCATTGTGTTCCAATTGTGTTTGAATTTGAATTCAAACTGAACACGGGGGTGTTCGGCCCATCACTAATGGAGTGGAGAGAGGACATATCTTTTGTAATATGGGCAGTTCCAATATGCAGAGGAGCAGTCCCTTCATGCAAGGCCAGGCAGGTCGGACTTTTAAAAAAAAAAAAATCAGAAAAATGCTTAAAGTATCCTAAAAAATCTATAAATAAAGAGACTTTTTGCTGCAGAATTTTATAATGAACGGTTTATTAGATATTGAATTAAAACGGGAATATTTTTAATATTGAAGCCTATGGGATTCTCCTGAATTAACCTGCCGAATTAAACCATCAAATGGCAGGGCATTTCGGGAACCTTTCACTGCTGGTTTGTGTTCTCTGAATAGCCGAAGCAGTGCTTCTCTATGGGGATTTCACTGCCCTCGAACAGGCACCGAACAGGCACCGTATGTTCAGGCAATTCGCCAGGAATTGGCGAATTGCCTGCTCTCTGGATAGCCGAATGGTCAGGAAAGGTAACCGAATGCTGATTTTCAGCATTCGGTTACCTTTCTCAAGCAATTCGGATCTCTTTGGATAACCCTGTCAATTCTCATACTATTTGGCAAAAACCATCCATTGTTTAAATTTATTCTTGTCTGTTCTTAAACGACTCATTATTAGTTTACCCTAAAAACAGGTGGACATCTATTATATTGTCAGACTTGCAGGGTTATTCAGAGAAAGCTGATCTGGCCCTGAAATTGCACTGAACAGTGAATTTCCCCATAGGGTGCAGTTTCGTGGCAATACGGCTAATCAGAAATCAGGCAGTTCACCAAATTTTGGTGAATTGCCAGCAAAATACAGTGCTGTTTGACGGCAGTGAAATCCCCATCGAGGAGCAATGATTAACCTATTCAAAGAACACCGAACAGCAGAGAAATGTCAGTGAAGTGCCCTGATTTTCGGTGTTTTCATTCGGCAGATTTAATCAGGCAAATCCCATAGGTTTCAGCGTTAAAAATATTCCTGTTTTTATTAAATATCTAATAAACCATTTATTCTTTTAATCTGCAGCAAAACGTCTCTTTATTTATAAATTTTTATATATTTTTATAGATTTTTCTGATATTTTTTTAAAATAATTAGTTTTTCTTCTGTATCAGACCTTTTTATTAGTATTCATAGGACCTTATATGTACATTCCAGGCATTTTCGTCCAGTAGTTTTTTTGCAAACAGCGTTTCTAATTTAAAACTTTCAAATTCGTTGGCTTTTTCCGGCTGCTGATTGGCACTGGGTTCGGCGGATCGGCAGCTTTTTTGAAGTGTGTTTGGCTGGTTTGCGGCAGATCGTCTAGTACGATGGTGGGTTTTCTGCAGCGTTTCGGATCAATTTGATTTCTCTGATTCGCATCGGCCAGAGTTTCGGCGGATTTTCGCCAATTCTTTTTTTTGAGATTTTTCTGTTCATCGCAGGGTCAGGGATTTTGATTCCCCAAAGTGCAGTGACATTTCGGTGCTCTCTGAATAACCCCTTTGTCTACGTCATTGGATTTGATCTCGTTAAGTTATTGCACTCCTTTACATACTGTAGCCCTTAGTCAAATTAACAAAAGAAAAGACAAACTATTAATTTTTAAGTCTACAGAACAATAATAGAAGTGTTAATAATTTGAAAAAGCAAACATTGAGAAATGTAGTCAATCAGGTTCTAACTCCTCTGAGTGCATTCCCATCACACTTTGTTTTTGCAAATGTGTATACTCTTGGTAGTCTCAGAAATAATTATGCAAAACAGCTCTAATGAAGGAATTATGCATGCATATTAATAAAGAAATATGCAAATCATTCACCTGCATAAACAAACATTGCATATATTAAGAACAGCGGCCTACAACAAGTTTACGGCTACTGGATATTTTACAGTCTTGAGTTTTGGGGACTTGCACTATGGTTATTGGGTTTTCATCTAAGAGTAGAAAAAATGTTGTATCTGTAATAATCATTGACCAAAGTTTGTGATGGCCCTCAGAGTGGGCAACAACACAAGGTTTGGAGATGCCTAAAGGGTTTTCCGCTATACCATCCTGATGAGGCCTAACAAGGCCGAAACATTCAAGGGGGTTTCGGATCCTCTCGTGCGGAGGAGACTTCTTTGGCATTCAGTTCTGGCCAACCTTTCTGGATGATAGCAGCCTGATTTGTATATGGGTCAGTCTTTTCTGCAATGTCACCATCGAGATAAAAACTATATGAGACATGAGCATGGACTCACCTCTAATGCCGATGCCCATTTTCAGCAATCTCATACATCCTTGTTTTGTAATAACCGTTGCTTACAGACGACTGTACCTCAAATAACTGCTAATAAATGTGATTCCCCCCCCCCTGTTCTAGGTCATGTTCTTTCTCTGCAACGGCTGATGGAATCCTTTCCAACTTGTCCTGACTGAGCGTAGACTGACTGGCCTGTTCTAGAGGCTTATAGAGGAGCAGATGTGAGAATAATATACTGCACCAGCCAAGGCTCCAACATCCTAGGGTCGCCAGCCCTGATGTGGACATCAGAAGAGCAAGAAGGACCTTTCACATGTAGATTTGCAGCAGCGGAGCTGTAATGAAGAACCAGCAATGTAACGTTTCTAGTCCTAGAACCCTTCTCAAGCCACGTTGTAAAAGGTCCTAGGAATAGGACTGAAACGTTGCTGCTTCTTCAATAAAGCTTTCACTGTTGTACAGTCTCGCGTGACTTTTTTCTTCTTGGTGTTAGATTGGTTGACCTGGCTTTCTTAACTACAACTACTTTTCAACTCTTTCTACAACTGTAACCACTCAATGTTCTCGAACCCAGGACATACTTGAAAACGAGAGAAATCTCAATGTATCCTTCCTGGTAAAATCCTTTTCAAATAAATAAATAAATAAAATAAATAAACTGAAAATTATCAGCCAGCTTTCTGGTCAAGAACTCAACAGCTTAATCTCTGTAACAAGAAAAAAAGGGTTGTTAATTGCACTCACCCCTGTGAAACAAAACACAATCAGAGGTTTTGGTTTACTGGAATGGCTATTGAAGTGTAAGCTCACCTGCCACATCACGGCACCTCTGGTCCGGTGAGTCCTACCTAATGAAACCAAGAGCTGCTTTCTAAGCAACCACACATGCTCATGCTGCTTATCTGTCACGAGAGGGACTGGTGGGTTTACATTTATACCCTCACCAGGAACAATTCCACTTTAGGATTAACCCCTTAGTGACCGGGTGGTTTTACACAAATCCGTCCTTTTAGTGACCGCTGCTGTTTTTACGTTTCTGCGCTGTTCGTGTTTAGGTCAAATTTTCCTCATACTCGTTTATGCAACCCACACATATTATACACCGTTTTTCTGGACTTTCTAAAAATACCATTACTTCCATCATATCCTATAATTTACTATAAAAAAATATGAAATATGATGAAAAAATTGTAAAAGCACACTTTTTCGTAATTTAATCCCCAAAATCTACAACGGGGCCAAAAAATAGTTTCAGAATTTTGTTCCGAGAATAGAAATACAATTTTTACATGTTTTTGCTTTTTAACCCCTTCACTGCTGAGCCAGTTCACCTATGTGCGCTGAGCTCATTCTGACTGTTTTATGCTCATTATTTTTAGATGACAACAAGCATAGATATACGTATCTGGTGGCGCGACGATAATCGCTTCTTGGTACTCAGGTGGTTCTCATGATATGTATCATCCACATGGATTTTATATAAAAGGAGCAAAAAAATACATATAATAGTGCAGGGTGTATTAATAAAATATTAATGCAATACTATCAAGCCGTTCCACTCACAAATGTAGAGCCTTATCACTGACTCTGAGTGGTTGAATACGTCTGGGTCCTTTTTCTTCTTATTATTATGAAGGAGACCCACACCTTTCACAATCGATAGCTCCTCTTATTCAACGGATATAAAAGAAAGCATAAAGACAGAAAAAAACGTTCTTGTACAGATCCACCAATCAATATATAGAATAGTGTAAATAGAGTGTCAACTCACATTTGATGAAGCTTATAGCCAAGCTCTAGGAGATAGAGCATGTGGATTTGTTTTGTGGGTCAAATACATGAAAACCTCAACAGATTCCAGGACATAGGGACCAGATTAAAAGAAAAACTTTAATTAAAACATAAAATAATAAAACAATATCAAATCTGGCTAAGCCAGATCGCCAGAACGCGTTTCGCCGCATGCTGCGGCTTCATCAGCTGGTTTACAGAGTATTGTGTGCTCCCAAGTATATATAGTTCCCTTAATTGGGATGAAAAAAAGTCCCCACATGTCCGGAATCAATCGGCGTGCGTTCCACGCCTCCCACCGCAAACTCCCAATATGCGCCGCCATTTTGCGCTTGCGCCTCGATGGTACATGCATTCCATGCGTTCCACCTTGTACTTCCGGTATTCTCCATTCTCTGGTGGACGCAATCGGCAGTTCCGTCAAGGATCTTACTGCTGGATATATCCTATACACAGTCTCCTGCGGATTGTCCCATATCGGAAAGAGAATATCAGCGCCCCTTAATCTACAGATACGTTAATTATACACAGACCCCCTTCCAATACACCCCATCGGGGGAGGGTCAATGGGGATTAGTACCCATCAGACTGTGATATGGCCCTCCCCAGATGGGGTGTATTGGAAGGGGGTCTGTGTATAATTAACGTATCTGAAGATTAAGGGGCGCTGGTATTCTCTTTCCGATATGGGACAATCCACAGGAGACTGTGTATAGGATATATCCAGCAGTAAGATCCTTGACGGAACGGCCGATCGCGTCCACAAGAGAATGCAGAATACCGGAAGTACAAGGTGGAACGCATGGAACGCATTTATCATCGAGGCGCATGCGCAAAATGGTGGCGCACATCGGGAGTTTGCGGGTGGAGGCATGGAACGCACGCCGATTGATTCCGGACATGTGGGGCCTTTTTTCATCTCAATTAAAGGAACTATATATACTTGGGAGCACACAATACTCTGTAAACCAGCTGATGAAGCCGCAGCACGCGGCGAAACGCATTCTGGCGATCTGGCTGTGCCAGATTTGATATTGTTTTATTATTTTATGTTTTAATTAGAGTTTTTCTTTTAATCTGGTCCCTATGTCCTGGAATCTGTTGAGGTTTTCGTGGATTTGACCCACAAAACAAATCCACATGCTCTATCTCCTAGAGCTTGGCTATAAGCTCCATCAAATGTGAGTTGACACTCTATTTACACTATTCTATATATTGATTGGTGGATCTGCACAAGAACGTTTTTTTCTGTCTCTATGCTTTCTTTTATATCTGTTGAATAAGAGGAGCTATCGATTGTGAAAGGTGTGGGTCTCCTTCATAATAATAATAAGAAAAAGGACCCAGACGTATTAAACCACTCAGAGTCAGTGATAAGGCTCTACATTTGTGAGTGGAACGGCTTGATAGTATTGCATTAATATTTTATTAATACATCCTGCACTATTATATGTATTTTTTTGCTTCTTTTATATAAAATCCATGTGGATGATACATATCATGAGAACCACCTGAGTACCAAGAAGCGATTATCGTCGCGCCACCAGATACGTATATCTATGCTTGTTGTCACACTGGTTTTGGGGAAACCTCTATAGATCTGGTTTGGCATTGGGATACTGGTGGTGGTACAAATTTGGGCGCTGACCATTTTTTCTGTGTATTTTTAGATGACAGCCCAGGTCCTATTTAACTAAACCCCCCCAGACAAATATATATATTTTTTTTAAAAAATAAAATTCTTTTACATTTGTTTTAGCTTTTTCTTACACCGAACCTGTCACAGATCAGGAGATAACAGGATCCAAACGATCCTCCTATCTCCACTTAGCATCTAGGGGGTTAACTGGCCCACTGACATCCTCACACATTTGGTGGGGATGTCAGTGGGTGGAGGGTGACCTGGAAGCTTGGCTGACAACTGCGATGTCAGACCCCTCCAGGTTTGAATCGCGATTCGGCATCAAAATATTTAATGCTGCACACCGCTGAAAAGGGGAGGCTCTCCCCTTTTTATCGGTGCAACTTTCAGTGCTCTATCTTTAATGGTTGGAGAGATAGAGGGCGACTGAGCCACCCCTCTCCTCCATTGATTTCAATGGGAGAACCTGCTGATGATGTCACCACGCAGCGTGGTGACGTCATCAAGCTCGCCGGCCCCTCTAATACACAGGGGCAGGCTTCCTCCCTGCCAGAACTATGAGGAACCCAGCGAGGGAGGTAAGTATTGGGTGGGAGGGTGGTTAGGAGCCGCTGACCTACCATGTACGTCCGCGGGTCTAAGGGAGACCCGTGGTCAGGACGTACATGGTACGTCAGCGGTCCCTAAGGGGTTAAAAAGAAAAGCACAGAAAGAGGCAGCAGCAAAATTGACCTGGCAGGGGATAAGTCAAAATATACATATGTGCAGAAAGTTTGCGGAACACTATCTGTTTGAACTTTGGCTACCCAACCTTTCAGTCTCCTGAGGTTGATTAGCTGAGTACCTCTGAGTTAAGTGATTTTATCTCTTTTCACAAAATAAAGTTGTTACGAATCCATTCTGGTAAAACAGTGATTATTATTTCTTCCTGGAATCACACTTAGAAAAGCAGTAATTACGGCAGTTTATGACTCTGACCTCTATTTACATTTCTTCTTTCCGGAGTTATTCTTACGAGGACTTGTTTCAGTGATCCAGAATAGAATACAAATAGAAGGAGCTGAAAACTCTACATGCATACCTAATTCTGCGCATGTATCGTACCCATTAAAGTTAGGATTAGAGTTCCTTGTCCAGGAATTCCAATGACTAGCTGGCAATCTCAGATTCACTTCCCAGGTTTATTATCAAACCTTTTCAACCTATTTGTTCTTTACTCGTTCCTTCATTTCTATTCCGCTGCCTTTCTCGTAACCCCTTCTAATATAGAGATCTCTCACGGCATCTCTGCACTTAGTTCTGGAGCTTTTGCTGGCAATGATCTAAGAGGAAATTTTATCATAACATTTATTGAAACATGGGATGTGCAGTTAATTAAAAGCAGACAAAAATTGCAATTTTGCACAGTAATTCTTATGCTGACATAAGCGATTATCCAGAGAGCACCGACATTTCTGTGTTCTATCATTTGCCGCACTTTGGTGATTTCAGTTCGCCAACGCTGCGTTGAATGTGTCATTCCCCACAGGTTCCTGAAGTGCACCGAACGGGAGCCACCAAACGACACCTAACAGGCCACCGATCAGGCCGCGAACACAGCCGACAATCCGTTGAATGCCGTTGAACTGACCGCCGCATGCCGTCGATCAGCCACCAAATGATGCCGAAATGGTAAATATAAATAAAAAGGAACTCTGCATTTTTAAAAAAGGCATTTAAAACAAAGAAAATGCATGAAGAGGCATGGAAATAATAAAAAAGGTCCTATAAAAAAATAATAAAATGGTTCATTGCAGAATAAAAAAAAAACGCCATTAAAAAAAAGGGAATCAAAAATTTTGCCGAAAAAATGCCTAAAAAAAATTATAAATAATTTTTTTTGCTGCAAATGAAAAGAATAAATGGTTGAATAAAAATGTTAAAACCGATATTTTTTTTTTACATGGAAACCTATGGGTTTTGTCTGTTTAAACCTGTCAGACTGAAGCACCGAATATCGGGCATTTCGGGGCAGTTCGGTGCTCTATGACTTCTCTATAGGACAATTTCACTGCCGCCGGAGGTTGACGAATTGCGGCGATCTAAGGCGAACTTCAACGCATTTTGCTTACAATTTGTCAATATTTGACAAAGTGACTGCTTTCTGAATAGACAAGCTGCCACGAAATTGCACCATAAGGGGAAAATCACCGTTTGGTGAAATTCAGTGTTTATTGAATAACCCTTATAGTTGAGAGATTAAAAAATAATGAAAAACTGGCTCTTTTTATTACTCATATATTTGTTAATCATTTACAGAAATATTGCACGGAGGAAACTTTTTAAACTCTTGATGGTGTCCTTTTTGCTACAGAATGTCACACGGGGCCTACATTGTTATTATACAGGCAGAAATGGTCTTTGTGTCAGATCCCAAAAATGTGATAAAGATAGATAAGAAAAATGGTGAGATCTGTTTATGGGGATTTGTAATGATCATATTGAGATTATTATCAATGCAGCTTCCAAAAAATACCAATAGAATATGAAACCAATATCTGTATGTGCTGCATAATGCCTGTGTATTGAAATTACAGTAACACCTTGTATCTGTATGTTGCTCCATAATGCCTGTGTATGGCAATTACAGCAACACCTTATATCTGTATGTGCTGCATAATGTCTGTGTATGGCAATTACAGCAACACCTTGTATTTGTATGTGCTGCATAATGCCTGTGAATGGCAATTACAGTAACTTGTATCTGTATGTGCTGCATAATATCTGTGTATGGAAATTACAGCAACACCTTGTATCTGTATGTGCTGCATAATATCTGTGTATGGAAATAACAGCAACACCTTGTATCTGTATGTGCTGCATAATGCCTGTGTATGACAATTACAGTAACACCTTGTATCTGTATGTGCTGCATAATGCCTGTGTATGGCAATTACAGAAACACCTTGTATCTGTACTGTACAGGGATTTTCAGTTATTATAACTCCCTGAATCTTATCCCTGTACAGCAGTGACTGACCCCAGAGATCTCCCTGTATTCTGCCCTCTCCCTGACTGCTGTAATTCTGCAGTAAAGTTTGTTCAGCATCGTGTTACATTTCCCTTTGCAGCATCTATACAGTAATACAGGGTAACAGGATTGAGATATCAGAGAATCAAATTTTCTTTCTGCCGGGTGGATTAATCTTGTATTAAAAATGTATGCAAATGGGGTTTTACGGGATACTTTTTGTATATGGTAATTGTTAATGTATGTGTCAAACACATTGAATTGATTATGGTAAAGTCCCTTATTTTGAATTTCACCAGACGTCTCCTTTAAATATATTTTAAAAGATATACATTAAAGATCCACAATAATCTTATAAATGTTCTATTAGACTTTTTATACCTAAAATTCCTAAGGCATTCGTTCGGATGAGTAAGCTTTACCGCCAGGATAAGTGTGGTTAACGCATATTAACCCCATATTAAATTCCTGACGCTAAACGCGTTAAACATCTGTTAGCTCACCAGTGATTGTGCTAGTTTGCACAAGTTTACTGTACTTTGCGCATTCTATACTTAACATAGGGTGCACAATCAGTAATTAGCATAAGGAAAAGTAATGTATTCATTTTAGCGAGTCGTAAAAGCTGGTGCTAAATGATTCCGCATTTGCAGAATTATGTAGCCCCTCTAACCCCCTCCCCCAAATCAATCCGCTATTCACCTCTCATCCCATGGCAAGAATAGGGGGCTCTATCCGCTGCTTCTTGCCACCAGGAGCAGAGTGAGACAGACTAGGGAACAAATAGTTCCCAGTCTCCCTCCACGATCACTTCACAGCGCTGCGCAATCTTCCGGGTGTGAGATCACCAGGGCTTGCGGCTCAGAAACGCAACCCTCCATTGAATCCTATGGACACCAGGGGGTGATACCCGCCACGGTGAAAAAGTGCTACAGCGAGTATCGCAGTGGTTAGGGCTACGTTCTGGGGCAAGGCGTTGAGGTAGCACGTGACCCGCAAACTCATGCTAAAATAGAGACACTACGGGGAAGTCTGCAGGTGCAGATTTTCCCCGTTTTCGCCCCCATTTTACCGTTACCTTGGGAAAAGGACCCCTAAAATCTTGTGGTCAGATAACCACAGAGTTCCATTTATATTCCTATTCTAAAACACACAAATTTCTTGAAAGCCATTGTTACTGCATCCCTGCACCAGCATGCATGATGTATTACTACACTCAGAATCCTATATCAGGTATTACATAAAATCATTAAACTAGGGTAAAGTTGTTGGCAGTAAATGGTCCGAGGGTTGCAAAATTAAAAATACAAAATAATATTCCCATCTTACAGCTTCTAGATTCCAGAGTATGCTGTGATATTCTGTATTTTTACTTTATCATTTGATTTGCTATGCTTTCTGACACACTGACGAGCATCAGTAAGCAAAACAGATATTCATTTGGCTGTTGGGGGAAACAGGAAAATGTGATATGAATGGAAATACAAGACGTGGGTTTGCACCGCAGGTAAGTTATCACAGCAAATGAAATGAGCCAGCTGTTACCACAACGTAGGTGGCGATGAGAAATTTGGTCACGACCGCCAAAGTGGAAAAGATTGGAGCTGCTCTCAGATGTTTTGTTAAGGACAAATTTCCGAAGATATCTATACAGCCACAGGAAATGTTATGGTCACTTCATGTGCTTACTAACTGATTTTTACTGCATGCTGGAAAATAAATGATTTCACTGTGGGATATGTGCCTTAACCAGATGCCTCAACCAACAGTAGGTGGAATTGCTCAGCACAACTAATGCCAACCTTAAGTCAGCAAAACACATCGCCTGCACGACAGACTCTGGCTACATTAGGGAATGTTATAACTTGGGGAAAATGTCTCTTATGCCATCGCAAGAAAAATACTGCACAGAACATCAAATGCTGATAGAAATAGCTAGCGATATGAATTCAGTCCTAAATTACAAAGTGAAGAACTCTACGGGAATTACTTCTAGTGACTGGTTTGATGTCACGAAGGTTTAGATTTATATTTTCAATATTTACATTTTTATTTATGGAGAGATATTCAGCGCACAATAAAGCGATTTTTTTTAAAAAATATTGTGACAGAGTCTGGCCAGAGTCTGGCCCTAGCGCAGGCGCACCATATTACAATCCAAACGCTAACGGGTTAAAAAACACATCAGAGATTCGGATCTTGCGCTTTTCAGCGTGAGCTTACTGTACTTTGCGCTCCCTATGCTTAACATGGGGAACGCAAATTGTTAGTTAGCATAAGGATTACGAAGTCCTAACGCTAATTACCGTCCTGCTGCGGTTAACTCGAAAGTTGACCACAGCTAGAAGCTGTGCTAACTGATTCTGCTTCTGCTTCTGCAGAATCAGTTATCACCAGCAAAATATCCCTTTAAAAAAATCACATACTCACCTTCCATCCCACGGCAAGAATGGCGGCTCCATCCGCCTCTTCATGCCACTGGGAGCAGAGAGCAACTGAGGGAAAAAAGTCCCCCAGTCTCCCTCTGTAGATCACTACGCCGACCTGCTGGATCTCGCGAGGTGACATCTTGCAGGTCATGTGACCGGCAGCGTCAGCCTCAATGGAGTCCTATGGACTCCATGGAGAGTATGCTTGCGGCAACGCTTACTGCTGCCACGAACATCGCATGGCTTAGCGCCAGGTTACGGTGCATGCTGCTTATTTAGCGCCTGTACCGTAACATCACGCTAAAACAGGGACGCTAAGGCGCAGGTTTTTCTCTTTAGCATCCCCGTTTTAGCGTGATGTTTGTAATATGGCCTGGGTATTTCTAATCTCAGGACAAAATATCGAAACTATTTAGCCGGGGTCTATTTTGGTGGTTGTATGTCGATTAAAGTTTGAAAAAGTGTGTTTTTCTCCCATTTTCTCATCATATTTCATATTTTTTTATAGTAAATTATACGATATGATGGAAATAATTGTATCTTTAGAAAGATCAATTAATTGTGAGAAAAATGGTATATAATATGTGTGGGTTCCATAAATGAGTAAGAGGAAAATTAGGTCTAAACACAAACAATGCAGAAACATAAAAACAGCAGTGGGTACTTTCAGGCTGCAATGGTAAAATCACCCGGTCACTATGGGGTGACTGCTTAGACTGCTGACTCCTGAACAGAAGTGTTTTAATCAGACTGCTGAAAGCAGGGCAGGGAGCAGTAACACTTCTAAGAAATGCTGTGATTTTCTTTTGTTTATTAGATTATGTTACCTGGATATTCAAGATCACTTTATGTTTAAGTTATGTTTAAGTGCTCTAATTGAGCTAGGATTTTGTTTATAGTCTTCGTTTAATCACCTACAATAGTGATTCAAAGCCAAATGTAGCGCTTGATTATGTTGGAATAAAAGGACCTCTCATTTCCACAAATTCAAGTCTGCATCTGTTTATACCCTAGAGCAGTGGTTCCCAACCGTGGTCCTCAAGTACCCCCAACAGGTCAGGTTTTCCAGATATCCGAAGCACAGTACAGGTGATATGGCTGCTCAGTGATTGCAGCATTCAGTCTGCATTTCCCCAAGGTGATCTGCAAACCTGGACTGTTAGGGGTTACTTGAGGACTGCGGTTGGGAACCAAGGCCCTAGAGGATCGTGTTGTTTGGCTGGAACCAAGTACCCCCAGTGGTTGTTGTATCACAATATGGTGGAGGATGTGGGCATAACACTAAAAGGTCTGTGGGTTTAAAAGTTTTCTTCTGGGAACTGCTGAAAGAAAACTTTACTGTGAAGCCATCAGAAATTTGCATGAAAGATGGAGGAATTGGTGAAGGTCTTGGTGCAGGCTACTGCAGTCTAACAGAAGACTAACCGCTTGCTGGCTGTGCAAATTGGCAATATAATGGAGGCTCAGCAGGAAGACAGCTGCACCAACAAATGTCTTGGAACAAGTATTGTTGCCTTCTGCTGTTACCCAACCCAAGCACTATGTCACAATATATAGAAAAATAACTACCTGTCATAAACCTAAATGGAAACGAAGAAGAATAGAAAAGTTGACCTTGTGGCATCAAATGGGATAAATAGTAGCCAATACAGAAAAAAATCAAATCAACTTCACTTGACCAACTATCAGTAAAGTAAAATAATTACGGAAAAACCCTGCACAGTACAGATACAGGGTGCTACTGTAATTCCCATACACAGGCATTATTCAGCACATACAGATATTGTTATATTCTTTTGGTATTGTTTGGAAGCTGCATTGCTAATAATCTCATTATGATCACTACAAATCTCCATAATCAGGAGATCTCACTATTTTATTATCTGTCTGCATTACATTTACTGTATTTGGCACAAAGGCAATTTCTGCCTGTATGCTGATAACACAATATGAAATTGTACGAGATAAGGGGGCACCATGTAGAGTCTAGAACCTTTCATCAGAGCAATATTCCTGTAAAGGACAAACAAATATATGCAAAAATAAAATGTTTGAATTTACATTGTGTCCAGCTTTTACCAAACAGAGAATATCAATCCATACACACAAGTGCTGTGCGTCACATAATTCAAATAAACGTTGATTTTTTATTTTTAGAGTGCTTTATAGTGAATGGGTTAAACTGTTTATAAATGTGGGCTAAATTATATATTTAAGTCTTTTAATGCAAAATATTGCATACACATTTTTGTTAATGAAGGATATAATTAAGGTATTATTCTTGACTTCATCAGTACTGATGAAATCCCATTCATTACAACCATCTGTCATTTTACTGAGTTTTATTAAGATCTATTTGCCCATAATATCCAAGTTTCCTCATTTCAGTTTCTCGTTGGATTGATAACTGCAAATTTAATCCTTTAACTCTGCTTTTTGATCTTTTCTTAAATCAGTCCAGTATGTTAAAACAAGCATTTTTTCTGATTTGCACTCATCACATACAGTATATCCTTCTTTAAAGGGTTATTCCTTTTTAAAAGAAGAGTCCATGACAGTTACGGCTTTACGCTTTCCAACCCTGATCCTCAGGCTACATTAAAAGGCCAAGTTTGCAGATATCTGAAGCTAAGCACAGGTGATATGATTTGCTGCTCTGTGATTGCAGGATTTAGTCTGAATTTCCCCAAGGTGATGCTTGACTGATTCTCCTCACTTTTTTCTTTGCAAGCTTCCCTACAATTCTATCATGCTCACTTCAGGCACTAGGATCTGTACCTTCTTTTGATGCTCACATAGACAAATTGAACAGAATTTGTTGGTTAGGTCTAGATTTCAGTTTAACCCTAGCCCTAGAAGTAGCTCTGACACTTATCCTGTCTTTAAAACAGGGATAAATATTAACCATTAGTGATGGGCCGAACACCCCTGTGTTCGGTTCGTATTCGAACTCGAACACCCGAAAAAGTTCGACCGCAAACCCGAACACAATTCGAACACCATGCAAGTCAATGGAGCTCGAACGTTCAAAAATTAAGGTCACCTCCAAGAGGGCATATATGCAAGATATTGGCCATAAAAGGTGTATGGGGGTCTGGGTACTGCCCTGGGGGACAGGAAACAATAAGAAAAAGGAAAGAAAAGTTTTTAACCCTTTCACTGCTGAGTGCTGAGCCATTTCACCGCTGTGCGCTGAGCTAATTTTTACCACCTTTTCTCATGTTTAAATGTAATTTGAAGTCATGGGAAATGTTTGACCAACAATGAGTGGGAAATGTTTGACCAACAAGGAGTGGGAAATGTTTGACCAACAATGAGTGGGAAATGTTTACGAATCCCATAGGCTTCAATGTTAAAAATATTCCCGTTTTAACTCAATATCTAATAAACCGTTTATTATAATATTCTGCAGTAAAGAGTTTCTTTATGTTTAGATCTTTTAGGATCTTTTAAGCATTTTTTGGAAACTTTCTTTTATTTGAACTTTCCGTGAATGTCCCGAAAAGTTCGAAGTTTGCGAACTTTAGAACAGCCGATGTTCGAATCGAACTTCGAACCGATTCGAACAGGCAGCCCATCCCTATTAACCATAACACTAAAAGCAATCATTTCATCCACAGTCACCCTCCCAGCTCCTCCATTTTTACACTCTGTAACCAGAAAGAAGTAACAAGCTATCCAGCTTTCAAAAGGTCATCCACCGCAATACTCCACACTATCTCTGCTCTAATATTACTGTTTTAATTTTATGTTTGCATTTATTAATTTCTGGCTGATTAGTTGTCCTATTGTTTTCCCTCTCTTTTTGCTAGATGCTCACCTTCTTTTTCGTCATACGCCTCCCCCTCCAATGTCTCAAATACTTCCAACATATACCACCCAATCGTGAAAGATCTTACTAAATTTGTGTCTCGTTTTCCATACAGTAATCATGCAATCTAAATTCACCCTCCCAGCTCCTCCATTTTTCCTCCCTCCAACCCAGTCCCTGTCCTCATATTCAGCTCTCCCTTCCATCTGATTCCATTTCTCACTCTTTACTCTTACCAAGCTGTAGCCTCTTGTCCTCCCCATGCAATCCCTGCTATATGCTTTCTGGCCACCAGCTCAACCTTCCCTCTGCTCCTTTTTGTTTCACTTATCTCTGTCCCGTAGATTGTAAACTCACAGGATGTCTGGCCGAGCAACTGTATAAAGGGCAGGGTTGCCTCTTCCTCATGTATCATTATTTATTATGTCTAATGTTTACGCTACAGAATCTGTTTAGTGCTATATAAATGCTGTAACTGTAAAAGTAATCCTAATACTAGTCTTAACCCTAAGCCTAAAAGAGGCACAACTACTAACTTTAACATGGTGTTAGTATGCATAGAAGAGCTGAGGTCACTGCATTGATTCTACATTCGATTTTTTTATCAGCTTGGACAAAATTGTGACATTGCCATTGTATACCACATCCCCTCTCTCTCTGTATAGCGAAGGACAAAGACAACAAATAATTCTCTAGTGTCCTTATGCCAACTGTGCTATCCTGTGAGAATACATGATCTTATGCTGGTCTTGCATGAGTCTACGAACTGCAGGAAAGAATACCAATGGCTCCCAACAATTACAAACTGAGCTGCTAATATAGCGGCTGGCATGTCATTGTGCGGCTATTACGGAGCAATTAAGGCTTGTGCTGATTTTCAATCCTAGCGACTCTTATTACCAGCTCAGCTGGAATAATGCCATTGCTTATTCATCATTACTGCTAATCTTTACATATATCCCTTATTGTAAATTGTAACGCTAGGCAAGTTCGTTTACATCCTATCCTGAGATTTTAACTTCTTCTTAATTATTGTTATTATGTTGTTCTGTGACATGTTTAGCAGATTTTACATAAATGTATCTGTTTGTTTAGCTGTGATTGATATACAGAACATTTTTTATCAAATAGCAAGTTATAATTTTATAGCAATCATGGCTGAATGTGTCCTGACATTTAGCAAAATATACATTTAATAACACATTGACTTTTATTGCCGCTAAGTGACTTTCTGATGCAAAGTAGATAATTAAGCCATCTGGCACCCTGCGACTAGTGATGTGATTAATTCCAATGGACAAAATATATAGTAATTTTTTTGTTCGTGTTACAATCTACTTTTAGTGTCTGCGACTTCCTACTGCTCAGATTATTTTTAAATAACAATTTAAGCTTAAATCATTTGCCTCATTAAAACAGTTATGAAGAAACATTGAGGAGCCATATCACAAATTATGTAAGAAAGGTTGACTAGTTATTGCTTTTTACTATTCCCTCCCCTTGTTTTAGAGATACGACATTAAAAAGTTCAGATTATTAAAGTGGATGTGACATGTCCTGCGTACAGAAACAGCAAATAGTTAGGTATATGAAATAAATGTATTTTGTGGGAAAAAAAAATATTCATGGACTGGTTTGACGAAATGTAATGGGCACAGCGTCCCGGACTGTATTCTGGACATGGTATAAACTTAACCAGAGCAGCTGTAAACCTCTGTTTGTAGGGCCCTATTCCACAACTGACGGTAATATGGAGACGTAAGGCTGCGGTCACAAGAGCGCACTTAGCAGTGGTGTATTTAGGTTTTGTGCTGCCCTAGGCCTGACTAAACTCGTGCACCCCTAATTTAAATTTGACGCACCCCTTCCTGTCAAGGGCACACCTCTTCCTGGTTAATCCCCACCCTTCCTCTTTAAGCTCCACCTTTTCCTCTTAGAGCTCCGCCTTTTCCTCTCTTTATATTAAAAGTGGATACCAAGTGCCTACTTGTATATTTTGTATACCATTTCAAATGTATGTATTGAGATAAAGAAAATTATGAAATGTTTAAATTCAAGTATTTTTACAAAGAACAGCCACGCATGTCAAGTAAACGGGATCACAGCCGCTCTAATTGGTGGAACAATAAAATCCACAGAAACGTGCACTGCATATGAGCGTATCACAGAGCTGCATAGCAATAAAACCCACAGAAATGGGCACTGTGTATGAGCATATCAGAGCTGCAAAGCAATAAAACCCACAGAAATGTGCAGTGTGTATGAGCATATCACAGAACTGCACAGCAATAAAACTCACAGTAATGTGCAGTGTGTATGAGCGTATCCAGAGCTCCAGGGCAATAAAACTCACAGTAATATGCAGTGTGTATCACAGAATCCACAGCAATAAAACTCCCAGCAATGCAATGTGCGGTGTGTATGAGTGCATCAGAATTCACAGCAATAAAACTCACAGCAATGCAATGTGTGGTGTGTGTCAGCGTATCAGAATCCACAGCAATAAAACTCCCAGCAATGCAATGTGCGGTGTGTATGAGTGCATCAGAATCCACTGCAATAAAACTCCCAGCAAACCGAGTGTATATGAGCACACAACAATTATTTATTCTACATTTACTGGCCTCTGTCTGCGGTAGGGCTGTGTGCAGAGTCAGCAGGGACTGTGTACAAACTCAGCAGGAGGTCCCTCCAGGCCACATTAGGATCACGGCTGTGCCTGTGCGTGGAGCCATCTTGTCAGCAGTGGGGTGCCACTGCCAGAGGGTGCACCGTGGCTTTGATTCCCTTCCCGGTGGGTGTTCAGTCCAGAATAGAGTGACAGTCCATGTTAACGAAAGGGCGGGCAGCTGCGTGCATGCGTGTCACGTGGTTCAGCCAGTCAGGTGGTACTGAGACTCAGTACCACCTGACTGGCCGGACCGAGTGTGACCTGCAGCAAGCAGTCTCACCAGGAGCCAGACAGCTCAATGACAAATTTCTATCACTGCAGTGCTGGTTAAGGAAAGGTCCACTTTAAACAGCAGTAAGCAGACAGGGCTTCATATTCTGCTGAAAACCCCCCCCCTTTACCTGTCGTTTACTGTCATCTTCTCTCTCTGGACACAAATCACATCCCCCTCCCCTCTCCTAGAGCTGCTGCGGGGCAGGGGAGGAGCTATGGAGGGAGGAGAGGGGGATTTTTATTCTATTCGATTTTATTCCGTATGCAAACGCCATGCTCCGCTGCTCGTTGTTTGAGAACACAGCTCAAAGCTGACACACAGTGACAGTGGCACCTCCTAGTACCCCTAATGACACCCCAATAATCACTGGTACCTGGGGCGGCCCGCCCTCCGCCACTCCTGTAAGTACACCACTGCTCTGGTGATATGCTCACACACAAGTTTGGCGAACTGCCAGCAAGTACGGTGCTGTTTGAAGGCAGTGCAAATCCCCATAGAGAAGTAATGGTTAATCTATTCAGAGAACACCAAACAGCAGAGAAATGTCAGTGAAATGCCCTGATGTTCGGTGGTTTCAATCAGCAGGTTTATTCAGGCGAACCACATAGGTTTCAATGTTAAAAATATTCCCGTTTTTTATGCAATATCTAATAAACCATTTATTATTTTAATCTTCAGTAAAAAGTCTTTATTTATTTATTGATTTTTTTTGTACCTTTTAGTGATTTTTCAGAATTTTTTGGGCTAAATTCCCCCCCTTTTTTTTAATAGCGGTTCTCCTTTTTCTGTAACAGAACTTTTTATTATCAATCATAGGATCTTATATGTAAATTCCAGACATTTTCGTTCAGTAGTTCTTTTGAAAACAGCAGGCCACGGGTTTGCGGTGGCAGCATACAGCGCCCGACTCCATGCACTTTGGGGACCCTGCGATGAATGGTGAATTCACTGCAGGGTTGGGAAATTTTATTCCCTGAAGTGCAGGGAACTACAGAACACCAAAATGTTGGCGTCATTTCGGTGCTCTGTGAGTAACCCAATTAGTGGTGAGGTTTTTTGTTGCCCCCTGGAAAGTGAAAGCCTAGGCCTTGCCTACCCAGGACATACTTGAAAATTAGTGACATCTCAATGTTTCCTTCCTGGTAAAATATAGTTTGCAAAAGTAAAAAAAAAAAAAAAAAAAAAATTTATTTTTTTTTAGGGGTGGGGCCACCCAGCGGGCTGCCGCCCCCTGGAAAGTTCCGCCCTAGGCCTGGGCCTTGTTGGCCTAGGCCAAAATACACCAGTGGCACTTAGTGTGTCTGTGTGACTGCACTTCCCTGCATCCGTCGCAGCTTTTGACAGGTTGGACGGGGAGGACCACATGGGGTATCATGCACACGAATTGCACGAGCTATCACTGGACGTGATTTCAGCCTCTCCGTCAAAAAGCTACGACGAACGCTGACGGGCTACAAAGCACGATCCTCCATAGGAGGATCCTGTTTTCTAATGCTGAGCGCACTAACTGGGCTCAGAAAGGTGGCCACACGGGCATCAGAGTGGAAGGAAGTCCACTCTCATGGACAGTCCTTCCACTCTGAAAAACTGTCATGTGCCCACAGCTTAAGCAGGAAAATTTGCACCTGCAGATTTTCCTTACCGTTCTCCATTTTACGTCTGTATTCTAGGGTAGGAGCTTTGTTAGCGCCAACTCCACCGCATTCTCTTTGTACACTGTCATTTCTAGTGGGAAAGGGATGAACCACAAGGGAGGCCTCACTAGGACAAGAAGCGCCAACTCCACCACGTTCTCCTTTTACATTGTTAGCGCCTAGCCCCGGAACGAAGCATGAGGTTGACAGATACCGGCAGTGATGACCCATGCCACGGCGAGTATTGGGTTGTGGAGTTCATAGGACTCCATGAAGCCTTTTGCATCCTGGCCGCGAGATGGCAAAGCACCGCGGAGGAATCACAGAGCGAGACTAGGAACCATTTATTCCCAGTCTCACTCTGCTACAGGTGAGATGAGGCAGCAGATCACGCCACCCTCTCCACCATGGGATGAGATGTGAGTATGGGATTTAATGGGGGGTTTACAGAGAGGGTTGTGAGATTTTGCAAACGCAGAATCCCTTTAACGTCAGCTTCGAGGATATGGTATTTCTCTGTGAAATACTGTCTCCTGGGTGGAAGCGCAGGCTACATTGGATTAGCCTGTATTTCCATGCGGAGATGAAAATTAACAACTGCTATACTAAGGGCCCAATTACGAACTCGCCGCTAAAAAGGAGAGGATAACGGGGAAACTTTGTGCCTTCAGGTTTCCCTCAGCATCCCCGTTTTAGCGCCGTATTACAGGGCGGGCGCTGGTCCAGCAGCCTGCCCTATAAGCAGTGCTAACCCCCTGGGTACTCGAGGAAGTGCTATCGCGCCACCGCAATTTGTTTCCTTAACCCGTTTGCGTCCAAAATGTAATACGGGGTAATGAGCTAAAGCCACTTAAGCTAGCGTTAGCGCTCACATATCTGAGTGCTAACGATAGCGTTAAGTTTGTAACAGGGCCCTTAGTAGGGAATCGCTACATTCGAGCCGCAAGCTCAGTTTGCAGTATGAATGGAATATTGATTTGCGGCAATAAGATAATTACAGAAGACATTATGTATAATGTTATGTGTAACATCTCCTGTAGTTATCAACAACTATGGAATAGGGCCCATAGTCTATTGAGTTGTTAAGTTTACAACAGCTCTGGTTAAGTTTACAACAAGAGCCCTATTCCATAGTTGTTGATAAACCAGAGATGGTATGTAAGATAATCTGGTTCTGCAGGTTTTTCTTACCGTCTCCGATTCAGTGCAGCTATTCCATGGTTGGAGCTTTATTTGGAACTGGCCCCAGAAGGAAGCATAGGGCAGCCCAATACCCGTACCAGCACTGCTCACCGTCATAAGTACCGGCTCCTAAAGGCCAAATGCATAATCATTTAATACCAGCTTTTAGGAGACAGTATTTCTTACAGAAATACCATCTCCCAAATGTGAGAGAGAGCACCTTGGATTAATTTGTGCTTCTTTTCTGAGGCGCAACTTAATGCCTCTTATACAAAGTATAGGAGAAATTCGTATACTGAAAGCTCAGCAAGGGGAGCGCTATATCCAGCCACAAGCCCAGTTTGCAGCAAGAGTGGAATAGTGATTCCCGGCAATAATATAACTACAGGAGACGTTATGTTTAACATCTCCTGTAGTTCTCTTAATGACAATTCAAAATGACACAAAAATACATATTTGCAAAGTAAAGAAAATGACTATCAGGCATAACAAATATTAACAGTAAAAAGGAGGAACTTTATAGGCACCGGTTTGGTCGCAACTACACATTGCCTTTAAAAGGTAAAAAATTGCAGTTCGTTTCACAGCGCCACAATTCAGAGATCACAATTCGACGAACTTCAGTGGCAGTGAAATTGTCCCATAGAGAAGTAATGGTTAATCTTTTCAGAGAATGCCAAACTGCAACGAAATGTTGGCGAAATGCCCAGATTTTTGGGGATTCAGTTCGACAGGTTTAAACAGATGTATCCCATAGGATTTAATGTGAAAAAATATTTGCGTTTTTATAAATTTTTTATTCAACCATTTATTCTTTTCATTTGCAGCAAAAAGCTTTTTTATACATTTTTTTGATTTGTTTTTGGTATGTTTCAGAATTTTTTTCGACGACATTTTTGATCCCATTTTTTTTAATAGCTTTTTTAAATTCTGCAACAGACAGTTTTATTATTTTCTGTAAGACCTTTTTTTATTTTTCAATGCATTTTCATGCATTTTTTAAAAGAATGCTTTATTTAAAATAGCAGAATTCCTTTTTTTCCCTACCAGTTGCGGCTGATCGCCAGCGTGCGGCGGTGTTTAGCAGATCCTATTCGGTACACTTCAAAGACCCTGTGGAGAATGCTGAATTCACACCAGAGTCGGCGAACTGAAATCGCTGAAGCACACACATACAGAGTTATTCAGAGAGAGGTGAAGAGCAGGAGAATGACTGGAGAATGGAAAATTAAAGGTCAAAATAGCCAAACCAGAAAAATTCTCCCATTCATCTCACTTTCCAAATCGGCTATTTTGACCTCGAATTTTCCATTCTCCAGTCATTCTCCTGCTTTTCACTGCTCTCTGAATAACCCTGATAGTGCGCCGAACAAGAGAGCGTCACAGGTCTTGAGCGTCACAGGTCAAAAAAAATGGCATATTTCATACAGATGTCTTTCATTCTGTCTCTCACGTTTTAGCTAACAACTTGAAAACTGCAAGAAATAAAACCAAATGTTCAAATTATGCATTTCTCAGTCCTTTACAAGTCTCTCATGCAAAATGAACATATCTTTCTAACAGAAACATGATAAATCCAGTTACATCATTAACAGATCACATTGTCCATGTAAAGTAATATTAAACAAGATTATAACATAAACAAATACAGAGATAAATTACTGTGTGCGCCTATTACACCACATGCAGATAAGGAGTTATGCAACACACTGAACGTTCTCTCAGCAACTGCAGCAGCTTTCTAAACCAGGAAGCTAGTTCCCATACCCTGGAAAGACAGGATAACAGTGGGCAGTCCTACCAAATACATAACCAAGCCCACTTAATGGAACCATTAACCCCTTAACGCCGCAGGACCCGACTGAGAAAAAGAAATACTTAAAAAAATGTAAATTACCTTAGTACTGTTTACACTTGTTTCAATTTTTCAAAGTTATTTTCTTGAAAGAAAGAGTCCAAATCCCAAAACAAAAAACATTCCCTGAGCTTCATTGACATCTATTGAAACTCCCTTTGCTCACTCACAAATGAACGCAATTGTTCCATCTCCGTATTGTGTACACACTAACAGCTTGTGTTGCTGTAAATGTAAAGCTGTGTGGCACAATTTCAGAATGTGGTCACTTAAAACCATTTGAAAGTCATTTTGCTTATAGCAAAAAGAGCCAAAAAAAGAAAGAAACATTGAAGGATTATATATTTAATAAACTTTAAAAAGTACTTTAAGTTAAACTCAACTTTCACATTTAACAAGCAGTCCATTACCATCCCGCTCTATGAAGATACATTGTATTTTTTGTGTGAGCTGTATAGTGAGTAATTCCCTCAGTACAAATCGCTGGAATGATGGCAGCATTGACAAAAAATAATACAGTTCCAATTTACCAGAAAATCTAAAACTTTACAGCCTTTTCTAAATGTCACTGGCATTAAAAGCTTACTTATTTAAGTGTAAAAAATGCTATTTAAATGTTGCTAAGGAAACTTGAGAGATTAGTAAAATATATTCCCTTGCTCAGCTCTTTATCTTCGATAATGTTTTCATATGTGTGAAAAGAAAAATAGAAGGCACAGGCATGTTCAAGAAACATTTGGTATATCCCATGGTAAGGTGCATTTATTCCTTAACTGGAGGGGCATGGAAATTTAAATAAAAATTATAAAAATCATGTTAATTTAACCCCTTCCCTACCAAGTGAATTTCCAAAAATTCACTGACCAGAAAACGGAAAATAATTTTTAATTATATACAGTAAGAAATATTTGTGAATATTCCCAGTGTATTTCTTACTATAAGAAACTATTTGGCAGGCTATGTCACCATCTAATGCAAATGGAGTTACTGCAGTTAGAAGGGCAGATCAAGAATCCGTGCATGACCAGCAGGAGAAAGCCCGAGATATCAGGGCATTCCTTAACTGATTTTAAACAGTTTTAGCACCTTGGGCTGTTACCGGAATCCACTTGGTTCACTCGGGACGAGGCCGGACCGGACACGAGCAAGGATTGTCTGGACACGAGTCTCTTCAGGAAAGGCAAACTTTATTGTGACGTCACAGAAGATGCTCAGACAGGATTGAATCACAAAGACTGAGCCCCGAGTTCACCCCGACAAGGGGTTTTATACCCCGAATACATAATTAGGTACATCCCAATTAGCCCACCTCCCTGTGACACTATCCCACTCCAAGTGGGTTAATACCTCCCTTAGTCTAATACAAAGACATTCCATTAAATTGGCCATAAATTGGCAAGCTTCATGTTAGTTTCGACAGATCATGATTAGTTCTTACATTCAGTCCGGGCTATGCTCGCTTCCCTAACGCCTGTACTTATTTGTTGCGTCTAACACCTGGTCTATCTTCTATGCTTCCCTTTGTCTCTCAGCGGGCCTCTATGACCTTGGTGTATCCATTCCTCATTCTGTCCCTTCATGCCAGGAACAGCCAAGATCTTTCTCAGGGTTTTAATTGCTTTTCTGCTAATCTAACACATTCCTAAATTTCTATGTATGCTTCATTCTAGTTTCAGCTAAAACCTACCTAGTTATGTTCAAGTGAACCATTATTCTGAACAAGATGGCCACCTGGCTTATAATGGCGGCCAGCTTCCAGCCTGATTCCACTTCAGGGCATTATGTCCACAAGGCAAAATTTTTGGAGAAATTTCTGGAGCCTAAAAGCAAGCAAAATTAACTTTTTGATTCTACCAGTATCCAGTATTAGCTACCACCACCAAAAAAATGAAATGTCCTTATTGTGTTTATTTGATGTTGCTGATATCTTACATGTGCTTTGTTTTTCTCTTGTATTTATTTATTTATTTATTTATTTATTTATCAAAGGATTTTACCAGGAAGGATACATTGAGATTTCTCTCATTTTCAAGTATGTCCTGGGTTTGAGAACATTGAGTGGTTACAGAAATACAAACTAGTAAAATGCAAGATATTAACACAATCAGAGCTCAGTATGAAGATGAGGCGTGGGACAGAGCTTTAACCAAGCTCTGACTGGTTAAAATCGGTGCAAGACTTAAACCAATCAGAGCTTGGTTAAAGCTCATCTTCATGCTGAGCTCTGATTGGGCAAAGTCCTGCACCTGACCTGGACTTTGCCCAATCAGGGCTCAATATTGAATTAGAGCCCTGATTGGGCAAAGTCCAGGTCAGGAGCAGGACTTTGCCCAATCAGATCATTCAGCATGAAGACGTAGGACAGAGGAGCTACGGCCAGACAGACCGGAGGAGCTGACAGACCAGGGAACAGGAGGCCGGGACAGCTACAGGACAGGTGAGATTTACGGGGGCCGGGGGCCACAGCCACTGGTCTCCTAAAATTTAGGAGACCTGTGGACGCATTTTTTATTATGGAATGTCCGCAGTTGAACAAATCGTGAACATCCCATAATGTTCGGCGTTTGCCGAAAACCCGAACGGCCGATGTTCGATTAAAACTCACGTTCGAATCGAACCGAACGCCCATCCCTAGTTTACATATTTATGTTACATGTTTACAGGTGTATTCTGTATATAGTCACTATGTTACATGTTTACAGGTGCATTCTGTATATAGTCACTATGTTACATGTTTACAGGTGCATTCTGTATATAGTCACTATGTTACATGTTTACAGGTGCATTCTGTATATAGTCACTATGTTACATGTTTACAGGTGCATTCCGTATTGAGGTATGTTAATAGAGATCCCTTAAGGGACTTTAGACTGGGGGAAGATTTGATGGCGTCTGGGAGGTTATTCCATAACTGCAGTGCTCTGTAGAAAAATGAGGAGCGAGACACTTTCTTTTTGTATTGTGGTATTGCAAGTAAGGTGCCGGTCCTGGATCGGAGGTTATAGGATGAGGGAACTGCTGGGGGAAGTAGTCTATTCAGGTAGGGTGGCAGCTTCCCAGAAAACACCGGGTTGTTAAGATGAAGGTTGCGTCTAGACTCCAGCGACGGCCAGTTTAGTTCTTTTAACATGTCACAATGGTGGAGTTATACAATGTAGTAAGTTTCTGAAGGTGTGTTTGCGGGGCAGCTGCATACACTGCATCATTTGTTAAAATATAGCTGTTTTAAAAATGTCTTCAAGTTATTTTTAGATTTTTTAAACATTTTAAGTGTGTGCAAATTGAAAAATATCAAAATAACCTGTCGGCTTTTTGATATAATACTTGTTCATTTGAAAGGTTTATGGGGTTGAGATCCATTCACTTTCTCTATAAGATTATCTATTAAAAAACCTCCTACACAAAAAACTGACTGCAACAAATTATGCATTCACGCAACGTTATAAAACAGAAAATACATGAATTTCAAGTTTATTCCTTTCTGTTTGGCTAGACGTAGTCCAGCATAGTTGGAGGTAGAACACAAGTGTCAATAAATCATGATCCATCAACACAGTGAGATATCTGCTCCTGTCCATGGCAGAGTTATCTATCAATGTAAATAAAGGGAAAAAAATTGAATTCAAGTGAGTTAGAAGAAACAAGCGGTTTCCTTGGGAGCAATAAAACCAAGGAAAATGCAATAACACTAAATTAAATTAAATTGTCTCCTTTCCACTGTACATGCAGAATTTTAATATGAATACAGGTACTTGGTTGATGGTGAGACGAAAAAGACGTTTATAAACATACACAAATCAAAAGAACAACTGGAACATACACATTGTTACAAATGTTATGCATCACAAGTTTTTTTTAGGGTACAAGGGTCAGAAAAGAGAAAAAAAAAATTAAAGGGATGTAGTCAAAGAGCCAATTTCGGTGCTCTTTCATTCGGCGAGTTCAATTTGCTGACCTTGCGGTGAATTCAGCATTCACGGCAAGGTCCCTGAAAGGTGCTGAATGGATCTGCTGAACGCCGCCGATAAACCGCAGATGACGCTGAACAAAGCCGACCAGACGCCGAACAGGGGTAAAAAAATAAATAATAATCAAAACAGAGGTAAAAAAACAACAACAACAAAAAAACACAATGTTTTAAAGGCATTTTAAACAAAAAATAATGCATGAAAATTCCTGCAAATAATATATAAGGTCCTATGAATAACAATAAAAGTTCTGCTACAGAATTTTTTTTAAAAAGAGCCATTTAAAAAAATCTGAATCAAGAATTTCACTGAATAAAACCCTTAAAAAACATAAAAATAAATTGATAAAAATACTTTTTGCTGCAAATGAAAAGAATAAACAGATGAATAAAAAATTTCTAATAACGGGGATTTTTTTTTACATTGAAACCTATGGGATTCGCCTGTTTAAACCTGTCGAACGAAAGCACTGACAATCTGAGCATATCACCAACTTATCGGTGCTGCTCAGTGTTCTCTGAATAGATTAACCATTAGTTCTCTATGGGGAATTTCACTGCTGATGAAGGTCGCCGAATTGCACCGTATTTCGCTGGCAATTTGCCAATATTTTGTCCCTCAGATACTAGATGAAGCCCTGGCTCTAGTGGTGAGATTTCCTTTAGATTCTTGAAATAATTGGGTGTTGATACATTTTTGTGTCGGCATGAGTTTTATTTAAAATTTGCCCCAATTGTAAAATCTGGAATAATTACAACATATACCAAATATAATGTAGAAAATGTATAAAGCAGCATTTTCCAGCTGCTGGGCTGTGTGCCGCACGCTCCATTGTTAACTTTATACATTTTCTTTTCATTTATTGCTTTACTAAGGTCAGCTGGGGGAAAAAAACATACAGACTATTTCAAAATCTCATTTCAATCAAATTTTTTCACTGTGCTTTTCCACATCGAAGATGAAAATGATATTAAACATTTGTCTTTGTACGGAGGAATAAAAGCGGCGAGCTGGAATGCACCTTTTCTAACAAGACAACAAGTGTCAGAGGCAGCTAAGTAATCGAAAATTGACTTGGCAAAAATGCGGCAGCAACGAAAAGCAATTCTTGTAAAAGGTACAACAATGCGCTGTCGTGTAAACAAGATATTTAGAATATTATAGGGCAACGTGCAGGTCTCCATGACTTTACTGTAAAGATCCTCTTGTCTGTGCTTGGATTTGCCAAACACAGAGCCCTATCACCTGGTGTGACCTAACCCTAGCGTAGTACCAGGTAAAATGAGTCTAGCGCCTGACCAACAGATCGTTTGCCTCCCACTAGAAACGGCAAAAAGCACTTAGCTTGGTAAGTATAGGATGTGGTAAGTACAGTAAGCTTGCACTACGAATCGTTAATTAAAAGTTTTACCCCTTATGCCATACTGACTTAGGAAGGCACAGGCTTAGTGCCGAAACGCGTTGCAGTAATCCCCCCGTGTCTTTCCCTGATTTTATTCCAATAAATTTTCACTTTTTTCACATTTTTTTATTTATTCCATTGAATTGGATTTATTTGTTAACTCCATCCTTTCTGACTGCCATCCGAGGTTTGAAGGGAGGACAAGAGCAGGTGACCCCCATCCCCTCACCTTTGAACTGAGCCAGATCTGGAGATAGGAGCTGAGAGCCGTCCTGTAAGAAAGGGGTCAGGTACCCACCTAATTAAGGAGTACCATTCGCATACAAGCCAAGCCTGATACATTCGAGGCTCCAACATCGGTGAGTTAGACCGACACTACAATTTGTTTGTATATTTATAAATTGTGTTACGCTATGGGAGCGCCCTCTCTCTGTGTGTGCTTATTTTGAAGTCAATTGGAGGACGTAAAGAAGGGGAACGCCACCCTATATTTGGCAAGAGGGGCGTTAACCTAGAACTGGGACATATTAGGCTCAATAATCTGTGAGTGAGTTTTTATTGTATACTCACCAGAACCTGTATGAAACAGTCTGCACGATTGTCTTCTTTTTCTCTCTCCCTTTCGTATTTACACTGAGATCCATTAATTGAGGAAAAAAGACGTAACGTTTGGACACCAATCTCCACAGCGCGATCAGTCTGCTTTCCAGTGACTTGTGAACATTTATATGAATTTATCATCCTTTCGCATTTTTGCACGTGCACTTTTGTGATTTAGGAATCACCTAGTAACGAATATTTTATTTTGAGAAGTCATTACCTCTGAATTTTTGTTCACTTTTCATTGGCACTTTTTGTGTATGCACTTTATAAGAGGATTTCCTCTATGAGCACAAGTACTTTATATATGCTTTTGCACGTGTGGTTTTACCATTGGCATTTTAACTAGGAGAATTTTACGTTGAAGAGGCTGATTATCACTGCCTTTTTTTCACCTTATTTTAACGGTTTTGTGAATTTGCACAAGTTCAGTATTTGTTGGCGCATTTATGAATTTTTATGCAATATTATATTGTCGTGTCACAAAATACGATTTCAAGCTTCATTTGAGGTATGCAAAAAGTTGTCTGGTTATATGTCTAGGAGCAATACCTGAGCATAAGAGCCATTGATCTAAACCATCCACTGCGCCACTAGGATCTCCCTTCTTAATTTGTAACATATTTTCACATTTGTGTTGAGGTTTATGTGCACCACCTTGTAGGCAGCAGACCCCAATTAATACATACAATATACACAATATAAATACAGCGCCTCCACAGTTACCCATTTTTTGAACCCTTCTATGCACTTCGGGGACCCTGTGGTGAATACTGAATTCACTGCAGGGTTGGAGAATTGGGGTCACCGAAGGAGAGAGCACCAAAATTTCAATGAATTTTCACCCTTTACCTTTGCTGCCTATTTCAGTATATTAATTCGAAATAAAGCATTTTGCCTCCTCTTCTGCTTACCTTACTTTACAGGGAGTGCGGATAGATCCCTGGTGGCCTGGTAGCAATGGAATAAAACATGTTTCCTGGTGGTGGACCAATCGGTCTACACCTCTACCTGGTGCAGAATGTACTAATTGCTCCATCAGTTGTGAGTCAGAGTGTTCTGACCGGCTTTAGGTGCCCTGGCCTTCTGGGAAATAGAGTGGCTGGAGGGGCCCTTCTGCCTCTGGCACAAGCTGCACAGGGTTTGTCAAGGGCCAAGGCCCCCTGTAGCCATTAGGCCCTGAACATATCATGGGCTGACCACCACTGATGGCGGCCCTGATCCTCCGTGGGACTTCCATTAAGATTGTGATGAAACTCCCATTGAGGACCGAAACGTCAAGAATGCATTAAATAAGGTGTTTATTATTTTTTTCACGAAGACACCAGAGTGTGCATCTTTTTGGCATCTTATAATATTATTTAGAACACAATATTTTATATTTTAAACAATAACCCAATAGAACTGGATGGATTTCACCTAATTTATGAGCTTTTTATGTGAAAAGTTTTCTTATAGCTTGCGTTTGTTTACTATTCAGAGGCATAACCGGCTGATAGTGTAACCTCCGACAAACATACAACGATACAGTACTTAGGGTGTGTGAAAAGTTGCATTTCATAGTGACAAATCATATTATATAGGCATTGTGCTCACATAAAATGGGAAACTGCTGTGAATTTGATTCCGTGGGTAACAAACAATGTAATACAGTCAGTGGAAGTTCTACAGTTGAAAGGACACTCTAGACATGTGAGCACTCACTGTAATTTGAGAGGCTACAGTGACTTGAATGCCCTCACCCTCTTCTTCTCTCGCCTGAATCAGCCGTCCGAGTGCAGGGGATTAATCCCTTACAGAACCTGATATTAGTGAATACTGCTCACAGGTTCATGGATTTCTAAACCTTTTGGACTGATCTCTCACCAACAGGTCTTGGCATGGTTAGTCATTGGATTGGCTAGATGTCTACTGGAGTATCCAGCCTCTCCGGGGTCATGTGACTACTACGGCTTGCAGAAAGCAGGCTAGATGTCCGTCTGAATCAACGCCTAGGGTGTTTGCGCTGGGAAGAAGGTGAGTTTAAAATCAAACTAAGGGTTTATACATGAAGATGGTGTGGTCGGGGTAATCAGGATTAACAATTAACACCCTCCATTCCCCCTCCTACAATTTAACCCAGGTGAATCTTCCCAACTAGGATCTTTCCATTTTTACCAAAGAACTCAAGATTGGGCTCTCTTCCAGCTGAGCCAGTAAAGGGAGCGTCAAAATGGCAAAATTCAGCACAAGTAAATAATAATGGCTAACAATAGCGGAGCAGCCCATTTCATTAGGGGGTTTACCCGTGGAACCTTTGTAAATTAAACATCTACTTTTGGATAATATTGAACAGACTGTTTATTTTTAGTCATGAATAACCAATGTTTATGCATTCATACAGCCAATGTCCATGCTATTTCTCAGGATCCATATAGGAAACATCCAAAATACCAATGTAGGAGGTCAAAGATGAATCCTTCATCCAACATTATGGTGTGCCTGGGCCCACCAGGCACACCCTGTGCACACAGCTATAGATCACTATTACTGGCTCTATTACGAGTGATTTTAGAACCTTGACTCATAATATTTTTGAACAGTTAACTATTTTGGCAGCAACACTCCACACTACAGCTACTATCCTCTCCTGGAGTCCACCAGACTCCACGGAGACTTCTGCGAGCCTTTGTATATTCAGTTCGGATGTGGATTTTTTGAGCTGAGCATTATGAACCTAAATTGTAGGGATGTGCGTTTCGGGTTTCGGAATTTCGGAATTTTCACGAAATTTCCCGATTCGTGTTTTCGGATGTGGCCGATTTTCCGAAAATTTTTAGATCCGAAAACGGCAGATCCCAAAATTTTTCAAATTCCGAAACTAAATGTTTTCGGAATTTTCGAATGGACTTGAAATGTGTCAAATCGAAATTTATTGCTTTGAAACGAGAACAGGCGTTCCGAAAAAACGAAAATTTCCGAACTTACGAAAAGTCGATACAAAAAAAAGAGCAAAGTGACACGAAAATACGAAAAATGGTCGATATTCCGAAAACATGTACAATTCCGAAAAACGAAAATTTCCGAAATCACGAAAAGTCGATACAAAAAACGAGCAAAGTGACACGAAAATACGAAAAATGGTCGATATTCCGAAAAAAAATGTACCCGAAAAACGAGTCGAACCGAACCGAATCGAAACAGAAATCGGTCGAAACGAGCCGAATCGAAAAGTTTAAACATCCGAAAAATCGAATCGAATCGAACCGAAAAAAAATCGGTGCACAAGCCTACTAAATTGTTTAAAGTCATTTTAAATTTGTTTACTTAAGAAACTAATGATATGAAATAAAAGCAAATTCAATTGTAATTTTAGTTTAACTCTAATATTGCAAAATTATTTTATTGTGTTTTCTATGAAAACAAACCTTCATCAGCCAGGGGAAAACAACATTTTTTTCCCGAAGCCTCTGTATTTATCTTTTAAATATTTCTGCCTGTACAAATATAGATTCCAATTCAGAAATGTGTTAATATTTTGAAACGTGTGTCTTAGCAGAAATCCTTTGCTCCAGTGATTCAGACTTTTCCAAAAAAACAACTTGTGCTGCAGACATGAAAAAAAGAAGAGATTCGCGATTCTGAAGCTCGCCGGCTTCTTCAGAATGTTTATTATAAAGTCTGGAGCTTCTGATTGTGAAAAGAAAATCCAATTTATTTGAATGTTTTGGTTTAAAAATGGAAAAATAAACCTTTTTAAGAAAGCAGAAATAAACAGATCTAAGAGGAGTGCCATACTTTAATTTTAACAGGAAACTACTTGTTGTTTTAAAAGTAGATAAAAATACTTAAATACTAAATCGTTATATATAGCGAAAGCAAAGCAAAAAATAAATGACGAATATAAAAAAACAATTATATGGAATTTAGAATTCTATAGTACTGTATTGTTTACTGAAAAATATTAAAAGGGTTATTCAGAGAGCACCAAAATGTCGCCGACATTTCAGTGCTCTATCGTTCCCTGCGCTTCCCTGCACTTTGAGGAATAAAAGTTCCCCACCTTGCGGTGTTTTCAGCATTCACTGCAGGGTCCCCGGAGTGCAGGGAAAACCTAAAAACTAAAAACTACTGAATGAAAATGTCTGGAATTTACATATAAGATGCTATGAATGATAATAAAAAGGGCTGTTACAGAAAAAAGAAAACACAATTTAAAAAAAAAAATAGAAAAAAATTTGCCGAAAAAATCCCGAAAAATACCTGAAAGATCCTAAAAAAAATCTGTAAATAAAGAGACTTTTTACTGCGGATTAATATTTATTTATTTATTTATTTATTTATAAAGGATTTTACAAGGAAGGATACATTGAGATTTCTCTCGTTTTCAAGTATGTCCTGGGTAATATGGATCGCAAGATCAAAAACAGAACGATGGCGTGCTTTGTACGGCAGCTGTCAGGAGTGGTGGTCCGGCATCTTACAATAATAATAAACGGTTTATTAGATATTGAATAAATCAGGATTATTTCTAACATTGAAGCCTAAGGCTAGGGTCAGACGAACGCATTTTTCGCTTCGTCCGTGAAAAAGTGCGTTCGAACGAATGGACGTATTTTTTCACGGAATACGCGATAGCGGTCATACGATGCGCATTTTCGTCCGTGATTTTGTACGGATCATCGATAAAACACTTTTTGCGTCTGGACGTTATGTTGGCCGGACATTAGCAGCGTCTGACGTCTCCTAATCATGCACACGCGCCGCTGGCGGACGCAGTGCACTCTGTACGTCAGTACTAGCGGTTTCACGTTCTCGGAAAAATGCGTTCGTTTGCCGCTTGCGTTGCCCGGGTGAACTTTTGTTCGGCCGTACTTCGTATATTGCTCGTCATTGGATGTGATTTGCTGCTACTACGGCCGTGATAAAGTGCAGCTGCACGCGCGTTGGCACTGCGTTCGTCTGACCCTAGCCTTAGGGGTTCGCCTGAATAAACCTGCCGAATTAAATCACTGAACAGCAGGGCACTTCGGCAACCTTTCTCTGCTGTTCGGTGTCTCTGAATAGATTAACCATTGCTTCTCTATTGTTGTACTTCACTGCCATTGAACAGACACCGTACGTGCAGGCAATTTGCCAAAATTTGGCAAACGGCCTGCTCTATGAATAGCCGAACGGCCACGTAATAGCACCGTACGCTGCATTTCGTCGTCCGGTTACATTTCGGGGCCAGATTGTCTCTCTCTGAATATCCCCTTAAATAAAACAAATTTACTACTTTGGACTATATATGTTTAAAAAAACATATTATTTAGAACCCACAGTGATAAAAGAAATGATGAAAATGTTTTGTATTAAACAAATTAGACATAAACTACCAAATTCATGCACAGAAAAGGACTTCAAAAGGAAAAGTAAATGCTGAACATTATGAAATTCAATTATCTGGCATTTTAAGTAAATATTCTATGGAAAAGCAAACCTTTTAAATAAAAAATATATGTAATTTGATTATTGAAATAGTGTTTATTTTTGGAAATATATTTACAAACCTTTAAAATAATGATCTTGTATACTGAGAAGATGTGGGCCTGGTGGTCAGTATATAGGATAGAAAGAGCGTGGAGTCGAGTATCTCCTGCTGCAGAAGATGAACATAAATTAACTCCATATGTACTGGGCAGGACACTAACACAACTGCCCGTACTCAGTGCTGATAGATACGACAAACCAAGAGGAGAGCACTCCAACTAGCGCATTCAAAGACTTCAACAGTAGCTCAAAAATGTAAACATTTAAAGCGTTTACCAAATTTTAACACTTTCAGGATTTCAACAGTTCTTAACCCCTTCACTACCAAGTGATTTTCCAAAAAACCATGGTCAGAAACCTGTGTTTTTTTTGCAAAATCATTTTTAATTAATTTTACATTAATAAATAGCTATTACTGTAAATAACCTATTTGGCCAGTAGATGGCGCCATCTATTGCCAATTTGAGTTACAGAGGTTTGAGCAGCAGGTCTATGTTTTATTTTCTCCCTGCATTGGCTGCTGAAAGCCCGATATTTCAGAGCTTTGAACAGCTGATTTTAAAGATTTAGCTCTTTGGGCATTGTGCCTACAGGGCTAAAACTTTGGGGGCATCTTCTGCAGCCCAAACGCAAATGAAATTTGTTTGCAGCAAATTAATTTCATTAGCTTTTGAGCTGCAGATCGAGATATCTCGATATCGGGGCACCAGATGGTGCCTTTGAAGCCTGAGATATCTCTATTGGTAGTGAAGGGGTTAAGTAAGCAAGTTGATCTCATAATGGCAGTCATTAGGTGACAAGAAAAGGACCTGTCAAAGGTGGGAAACATTGACGGTGTTGACAGGCTTAAGCAATTTATGGCCACATGTCGTGAACAAAATTCACATTATTTTCTAACAGAGTTCAGAGTTAAAAATCGTGTAAAAAATCTTGAATGGGTTAAGAATTATTGAAATCCTTTTTAGGGTTAAAATTTGGTACAATCTTTAAATGTTTAAATGTATAAGTTAATGTTGAGGTCTTTCAGGATTATTCAAAGAGACCCAAATGGCTCCCGAAAGGGAACCGAACACTGAAAATCAGCGTTCGGTTACCTTTCTTGGCCATTCTGCTATTCAGAGAGCAGGCAATTCGCCAAATCCTGGCGAATTGCCTGCACATACAGAGCCTGTTCGGTGCCTGTTCGAGGGCAGTGAATCCCCATAGAGAAGCAATACTTCGGCTATTCAGAGAGCAAAAGCCAGCTGTGAAAAGTTGCCGAATTGCCCTGCCATTCGGTGGTTTCATGCGGCAGATTTATTCAGGCGAATCCCATAGGCTTCAATGTTAAAAACATTCCTGTTTTAATTCAATATCTAAAAAAACATTCATTATAATATTCTGCAGTAAAGACTCTCTTTAGTTATAGATTTTTTAGGATATTAAAAAAAAAATAATAACTTTACTTATTTTTTCTGTAACAGCCCTTTTATTATCATTCATTGGACCTTATATGTAAATTTCAGACATTTTCGCTAAGTAGTTTCTTTGCAAACAGCGTTTCACTTTTCAAACATTCATGCAAACTGTTTTCTTAATTTATTCACTCCATTTGTCTGCGGTGTTTTTCCGGCGGCTGCTCTGTGTGTGATCGGCTCCTGCTCGGGTTTTTCTGGCGTTTTCGGTGGTGTTTATCCAGATGTTTTTGTGGGTTTTCGGTGTGCATTCGCCGGGTTTTGCAGTGAGTTTTCGGCGGGTTTGCGGTGAATTTTCCCTGCAATTCGGGGACCCTGTGGTGCTTACTAAATACACCGAAATGGTCGCCGAAATGGGATCGCCAAATCGAACCGAATTGAAGAGAACAAAAAGTCACCGAACGTGCGGTGACTTTTCGATTCTCTTTGAATAACCCCGTTTGAATGTGTTAGCTGGTGCGCTCTCCTCTTGGTTTGTTGTGGTTTGTTGTCTTGAGAAGCACCCGCCCTCTGTGCTCAGTACGGGGTGAGTGCTGCCCTCCTGGTGGGTTCTAGATAGATGGATAGATGAAATGGAGAGAATAGATTTGTAAAATCACTCATTATTTAATTTTCTTGAAGAGCAACATGAAAGTATTCATTGACAACCAGCAATTTACTAGAGCGATGTGACTTGTTATAGACTTTCTGGGTCGTTGATATCTAATCATGGTGATGCAATTTAAATGTATTATTTCTTCTCAGTAGAGATTTATAAAGTTAATTAAAATGATCTGGAAAGACTTCATATGTCTCACTAGGAACATGAGAAACATTGAATCATCGAATGAACATCCTGTGTCTTTTGGGAGAAGCCACAGAGTAATAATTATCATCAAAAGAGACAACAAGTTATTAATTTAAATTCGATTTCAAAACAAGCAATGTACTTACTAATTAATTCTGATAACGCTATCCATTATACCGATAACACAGAATAACATGTTTCAACATTCTGCATAATCCCATATCATGGAACCAGTTTTTTGATTTTCTGAATCTCGATGAGTATCAGCAATCCGTGACGCGACGGGTTCTGTGAACTTAATTCCGCATCAGTATTAAAAGACTTTCAATTCCCATTTTGTTTTGCTTTTTGTACAGCAGCTAAAATATTCATACAGGGTTATTCAAAGAGCTCCGAATTGGGGCCCGAAAGGTAACCGAACGCTGAGATTCAGCGTACGGTTACCTTTCCTGGCCTTTCGGCTATTCGGAGAGCAGGCAATTCGCCAAATATTGGCTAATTGCCTGAACATACGGTGCCTGTTCGAGGGCATTGAAATCCCCATAACAAAAACCAGCAGTGAAAGGTTGCCGAAATGCCCTGTCATTCGGTGGTTTAATTCGGCAGGTTACGTTATTCAGGCAAATCCCATAGACTTCAATGTTAAAAATATTCCCGTTTTAATTCAATATCTAATAAACCGTTTATTATAATATTCTGCAGTAAAAAGTCTCTTTATCTATAGATTTTTTAGGATCTCTTAAGCATTTTTTTGGATTTTTTTTGCAAAAAATATTTTTCCATTTTTTGTTTTGAAATTTTTTTTTTAAACATTTTTTCTTTTTTCTGTAACAGCCCTTTTTATTATCATTCATTGGATCTTATACTGTATGTAATTTTCGCTCAGTAGTTTGTTTGCAAACAGCGTTTCACTTTTCAAACAATCAAGCGTACTGTTTTTTTTTTTTTTTCACTCCATTCGTCTGTAGTGTTGGGTTTTTCCGGCGGCTGCTCTGCGCTCTGATCGGCTCCTGCTCGGGTTTCTCCGGCGTCTTCGGCGGGGGTTAATCCAGATGTTTTTGCGGGTTTCAGTGTGCATTCGCCTGGGTTTTGTGGTGAGTGTTCGGCAGGTTTTCGGCGGCTTTTCCCTGCACTACGGCGGCCCTGTGGTGCTTGCTGATTACACCGCAGGGTCGCCGATATGGGATCGCCAAATTGTAGCGATGCGGTGACTTTTCGATTCTCTTTAAATAACCCTGATAATGTTTAACGAAAAGGTTCGCAAATAAGTCTCTTCAAATAAATTAGTGGAATATTTTCTTTTGATTTGATTGGTGTTTAGCATTTTAAGATCGCTATTAGACCCATTTTACACAGTCGTACATCATGTTATTCAATATCAGCAAAAAGGTTTTCTAAGTTGATAACTTATTTTGTAAATAAATGTGCGACTTGCTTCTTTTTAGAATATTCTAAGATAAATCTACATACGTTAAACAATCTCTCCGTTGGCCTTTGGGCCTTTTCCTACTGAAATTTTGCTTGACGAGTTGTAGGGTTCAATAAAGACACATGATATGGCTGTAGGCCATCACGGTAAAGCCATTGTAATATTATACAAGATAATAGACATCTGGTCATTTTATCCAAACACTAAAGGGGTAATTCACTAAGCACAGCTGTGGCTCCAAAGTTCGCCCGAAGCACCAGTAGCTGAGGCTGGATTCAGGCAGTCATGGCGTTAGACGAACGCAGCCTCGCAGCAGCTCCGATCGCGACCCAAGTGCTTTGCAAATTTGCCGGGTGCTTCGCGTCAATATTGGGCCCATGGGGCCCATGTTAAATACTTACAGGGTTATTCAAAGAGGGCTAAACTGGCCCCAAAATTCCACCGAACAGTGAATTTCCCCGTACGGTGCAATTTCGTGGCCATTTGGCTATTCAAAAGCTGGCAACTCGCCAAATATTGGCGAATTCTTAGCGAAATACGGAGCTGTTCGGCGGCAGTGAAATGCCCCATAGAGAGGCACCGCAGTGAAATCCCCCCTATTCAGAGACACCGAACAGCAGAGAACTGTCAGTGAAATGCCCTGATGTTCGGTGGTTTTCTTTGGCAGGTTTATTCAGGCGAATCTGATAGGTTTCAATGTTAAAAATATTCCTGTTTTCATTGAATATTAATTCAACTGTTTATTCTTTTAATTTGCAGCAAAAAGTCCCTATTTACTTTTTAGGATTCTTATAGACATTTTTCAGGATTTTTTGGGCGAGATTTTTTTTCTTTTTTTATAGCTTTTTTTCTGTAACAGACCTTTTTATTATCATTCATAGGACCTTATATGTGATTTTCTGGTATTTTTGTGCAGTAGTCTTTTGCAATGTTTTTATTTATTTTTTTACCCCGTTCGTTGGCTTGTCAGGTTTTTCTGGCGGCTCGTCGGCGTTGTGATCACTGGCTTTTTGCGGATGCGTTCGACAGGTTTGCGGCGGCTTATTGGATCGGATCCGATAATTTTAGCGGCTGTGAAGTGCTTTTTTTCCCATGCATTTTGGGGAATGCTGAATTCACTGCAGGGTCGGGGAATTTGATTCCGGTGCAATTTCGGCTCTCTTTTCATAACCCCTTTAGTGAACCCTACCCTATGTCAAAGAAACTAAAGTCGACCCCCCCCACAAACCCTTTTGAAGGCCCCCAACATGAACACTGCTACTCTTACTTTTAGAAACTCTATGACACCTCTCTGGGTGACCATCATACACGCTTACAATTTTTGAAAACTGGTAACTTACCCAAACTATCCCCAGAAAAGAAAGGGAATCTCAGCCTTATAAAGAACTAGTAGCACCTCATGCAATCTCCTCATTGAAAGGTGGAGGACCTGATGGCACCTCAGATGAGTACTGGCGTAAACCATTGAGCCCCATATAGTAAGCCCTTTGCAAGATGTTATAACCATTTGGATTTGAGCCAACATGCTATGGCTAGCTTAACTTCCTCAAGAACCATCCTACTATTCATACATGGTAGAGGTGAGACATCATACCAAAGTCACCATCGACCTCCTAATGATGAGCCGAACACTCTCCGAGTTCGGTTCGAAGCCGAACCCGAACTTTCCAAATGTTCGGATCCGAACCCGAACCCCATACAAGTCAATGGGGCTGAAAATTCGGTTTTTAGAGTGCCCTCCAAGAGGGCATATATGCTAGATATTTGCCATAAAAAGTGTATGGGGGTCTGGGTAGTGCCCTGGGGGACAGGAAACAAGGACAAAAAGTAAAAAAAAAAACATTTTTAAAGGGACAGTGAGTTTTCCATGAAATAAGGGTTAAAAATAAAAACGAAAAATTCCTTCAAATATCGTGCCTAGGAGGTCCCCATAACCTGCCCGTGAAGTGGCGGATTTGTAGGATGTATAGAAATATGTAAAAACCAAAAAATGATATTTCAAATGACGGTAAATGCTTTTCCTTTAATCTATCCATAAACAACTGCTTGGGGCGGCAGTCTGTATGAAAAGAGGAGACATTTTCGGACACGCAGAAAAAGTTTACTGATTTTTTGGTGGTGAAAAGCAGGAGAATGGCTGGAGAATGGAAAATAGCCGATTTGGAAAGTGAGATAAATGGGAGAATTTTTCTGGTTTGGCTATTTTGACATAGAATTTTCTCTTCAGTCATTCTCCTGAGTTTCACCTTTCTCTGAATAACCCTGTCAGGGTTATTCAGAGAGCGGTGTAGAGCAGGAGAATGACTGGAGAATGGAAAATTCTAGGTCAAAATAGCCAAAAGAGAAAAATTCTCCCATTTAGGCTAGGGTCAGACTAGCGAATTTTTAACATGCGTTTAGGCGCACTTAATCACGGCCGCACTAGCAGCAAATGACGGGCAATGACAGCCAATATACGAAGTACGGTCGCACGAAAGTCCGGCTGCGCAACGCAAGTGGAAAATGAACGCATTTTTTCGCAAATGCAGAACCGCTAGTACGGACTAGGGATGAGCTGTTCGGGTTCGGACGGTTCGGGGGTTCGACCCGAACTTAGCCTGTTCGAGCAGATCGCGAACCACGAACATTTCCGGGTGTTCGCCGCATGTTCGACCACAATGGACCACAATGTATTTTCCCACTGCCTGAAGCTCGTAATTGGCTACAGCCTTGCACCTGACCACAGGTCTGGTGCAAGACTGGTTGAACACTATGCCAATCACTGCTCAGAGTCCTGATTGGGCAAATGCAGAACCGCTAGTACGGACTAGGGATGAGCTGTTCGGGTTCGGACGGTTCGGGGGTTCGACCCGAACTTAGCCTGTTCGAGCAGATCGCGAACCACGAACATTTCCGGGTGTTCGCCGCATGTTCGACCACAATGGACCACAATGTATTTTCCCACTGCCTGAAGCTCGTAATTGGCTACAGCCTTGCACCTGACCACAGGTCTGGTGCAAGACTGGTTGAACACTATGCCAATCACTGCTCAGAGTCCTGATTGGGCAAATTTTGCCCAATCATGGGCTCACAGAGCTAAGTCCTGCAGCACACTATATAAGGTTTCCACGCAGCGCTTCTGCACTCATTTCAGAGGAGATTTCGAAGGAGATAGTTGTGTGTGTTGCTACTGCCGGTCTGCCACGCTACTGGGGGGGTCTGGGGGGTCTCATTTCGACCAAATATCAGGGAATTTAGGTGATGTGTGTCTTGTCACTGTGCCAGCAATTTTTGGGGGTTTACAACTTTATTTAAAACATTTGTGTATTGAGGTGATTTTCTGGGTCTTGTCACACTGTGCCAGCAAATCTTTTTGGGTCTCATTTATACCACATATCAGGCAATTTAGGTGATGTGTGTCTTGTCACTGTGCCAGCAAGTTTTTTTGGGGTTTACAACTTTATTTAAAACATTTGTGAATTAAGGTGATCTGTGTCTCGTCATACAAACAGTACCACGCTGTATTTTGGGGCTCACTAATTTCTTTAAAACACTTGGGAATTAAGGTGATCTGTGTCTCGTCATATAAACAGTACCATGCTGTATTTTGGGGCTCACTAATTTCTTTAAAACACTTGGGAATTAAGGTGATCTGTGTCTCGTCATACAAACAGTACCACGCTGTATTTTGGGGCTCACTAATTTCTTTAACCCTTTCGCTGCGGAGGACGCGCTCAGCGCATCCACCCGCAGGAACGTTCATTGCGGTGGACGCGCTGAGCGCGTCCTCACTTTGGGGCCAGCGTTCGGCCGGGTTCCGGCCGATCGCTGGCCACCCCAGTGCGGGCTGACATCCTCGATGTCAGCCCAGCACCCGGAACCGCCGCTGGAGTAATTAGGTGTCATCGCGGGGGCGCGATGACACCTAATTCAGGCGCCACCCCGCATGTGCGGAGGAGGCGCCTGAAAGGGAGGGGGGGAGGTCCTTCGGACCTCTCTCCCTCCCGATCGGCGGCGTGCAGGGGGTTAACCCAGGCACCGTTTGGAAGGGCACAGCCTGCCCTTCCAAATGGTACCTGGCATTAACCCCATGGGGGCCGGATCACGAATCGGCGACGAAAAGCGCCGGTTCGTGATACTTTCCCGGAGCTGGCCGACATCTTGGATGTCGGCCAAGCTTCAGGGAATGTCCCCTGAGGACTGGCGTCATCGTGCATAGCACGATGACGCCAGTCCTGGAGTTAACCCCTAACTGCCACCAATGGTGGAGATAGGGGGTTCCAATGAACCCCTATCTCCCGATCCGTGGCAGTTAGGGGTTAATGTTTGGTATTGTTGGATCGGCCAGAGCATGGCCGTTCCAACAATACCAAACTTGACTATGAAAAAAGTTTTAAAAAAAATAAATAAAAATAAAATAAAAATATTAAAAAAATAAATAATTAAAAAAAATCAAGTTTTTTTTTCTTTTTTTTGGTTCATTAATGCAGCAATATTGTTCCCATTTCAATTATAATGTGAACAATAATTCTGCACTAACGATTTTTGTATGCGGTGCGTTTCTTAAAAATCGCGTAATTTTCCCCCAAAAAAATGTAACGAGACCCCATCTCTAATTTTTTTAACAAGCGCACCCCATACAAAACATAACCGCAATTGCTCGCATGTTAAAATGTGAAAAAAAACACTTTACACGTTGTAAATTATTGAAAATTCATATTTTATTGCATTTTTTGTTATAATATACAGACGGTCATGACGTATACATATAATAATGACATATTATGAATCTGACGAGTCTGACGGAAAGAACGATATATAATATGTCTGGGTCATATACTAAAATAAGCCTTCAAAACACGTTTAAACATGATGAGCAAAATCGGTAAAAATGACCTCAGCACAGGGGCGGGAAATGCCTCAGCAGCGAAAGGGTTAAAACACTTGTGAATTAAGGTGATCTGTGTCTCGTCATACATACAGTACCACGCTGTATTTTGGGGCTCACTAATTTCTTTAAAACACTTGGGAATTAAGGTGATCTTCTGTGTCTCGTCACACAGCCAGCAATTTTTTTTGGGGCTCACTAATTTCTTTAAAACACTTGTGAATTAAGGTGATCTGTGTCTCGTCATACAAACAGTACCACGCTGTATTTTGGGGCTCACTAATTTCTTTAAAACACTTGGGAATTAAGGTGATCTTCTGTGTCTTGTCCACACAGCCAGCAATTTTTTTTGGGGCTCACTAATTTCTTTAAAACACTTATGAATTAAGTTGATCTGTGTCTCGTCATACAAACAGTACCACACTGTATTTTGGGGCTCACTAATTTCTTTAAAACACTTGTGAATTAAGGTGATCTGTGTCTCGTCATACAAACAGTACCACGCTGTATTTTGGGGCTCACTAATTTATTTAAAACATTTGTGAATTAAGGTGATCTGTCTCTTGTCACTGGCTGCCAGCTATCAGTGTGTCTCACTGAGTTATACCAGAGTTATTTAAATCTTTATACCAGAGTTGAATCAGAGTTCTGTATATATTAATCTATATATCACTCACCATGTCTGAAAGAACAAAAAGGACAGGCAGACGCTCCCAGCCACAGATAAGAGGGCAAGCAGCCCCTGTGTCGGGAGGCTGTGTCTCTGGTCGTGGTGGATGTGGTGCATCCTCTGCAGGGGCACGCTTGTCCTTTCTAACTGGTGCTGGCTGTCTTAAGCAGCAGCAGCAACATACAGACGACTTGGTGGATTGGCTAACTAGGCAATCCTCATCCTCCGAGTCCTCTGCCAGCCAGGCTTCTAGTGCTTTACAGTCCACCTCAGCTGCCAAAGCATCTAATGCAGCCTCCATGTCCACAGCTACTCCTGCCGTAGCCTCGCTATCACACACAGAGGAGTCAGCTGAATTGTTTGACTACAATGAGAGTGACATGCTGCTTGAGGACGCGCAGCAAGTACAGTGCTCTGATTCAATCTCTGAGGTTGAGCAAGGGAATATAATCAACCAAGAGGATGGGGGTGCCAGTGATGACACACAAATAACTGGCACTCATGTTGCCCCAGCAGCTGCAGCATACTGCCAAGTTGGCTCCAGTGACGAGGAGATAGCGGGTGAAGATGACATTGATGATGATGAGGTCACTGACTCCACCTGGGTGCCTGATCGAACTGAGGAATCAAGTGAGGGGGAGGGGGAGGAGGAGGAGGAGGCACAGCAAACACGAGGCACAACATCCTCTGTGACCAACCGTAGCACTAGCCAGTCCAAGGCATCACATGTCAGAGCTTCTCCGGTGCAGAGCGCTGTTGTCTCAAAGAACACATGCAGGAACTCTACTGTCTGGGAGTTCTTTAAGAAATGTGCAGCAGACCCCACCGTTGCTATTTGTAATCTATGTCAGAGGAGGCTGAAGTGTGGGATAAACACCGGACACTTGGGTACCACGTGCTTGAGGTGACAGATAAACAAGTGCCACACATCCTGTTGGGGCAAAACTTTACGTAGGTCCTCCTCCTCCTCATCTGTCTCTACCCACACTGTATGTCCTGCCATGCAATTGCCTACAACCTCCACCGACAGGGATGATGCTACAGTAATGGATGTACCAGCAGGTCCTTCCTCACAATGTGACATCATCCCAGTAGCTGAAGATTTACGCAGTCAGATTATGTTGCTGCAGCTGCTGCAGCGAAAGAAAAAATATAGTCCCAACCATCCCCAAGCACAGCGTCTAAATGCCAGCTTAGCAAAATTACTCGCATTGCAGCTGGTGCCTTTCCAGCTGGTGGACTCTGCTCCCTTCCGTGAATTTGCTGAATGCGCTGTACCACAGTGGCAGGTTCCAAAACGCCCTTACTTTTCATGCAAGGCCATTCCAGCACTATACCAGCACGTGGAAGACAATGTTATCCAGTCATTGGGAAAGGTAGTCAGCAGCAAGGTGCATGTCACTTTAGACACGTGGTCCAGCAAGCATGGACAGGGTCGTTACATTTCCTTCACGGCACACTGGGTAACTCTGATTGCAGCTGGGAGGGATCCAAGACAGGGCTCTGTGCTGGAGCTTGTTCATCCACCACGCCACCAGAAAGCTGCTTGTATGAGGTCTGTCTGCTCCACCACCACCACCTCTTCCTCCTCCTCCTCCTCCTTCTCTGTCTCTGGCGAAGTGGCAGTTAAACCCACGCCTGACAGGGTCTACGCCATGGCTCAAGCTAAAAGATGCCATACTGTGCTTGAGCTGGTTTGTTTAGGGGACAGGAGCCACACCGGGTCAGAAATTTTGTCAGCTCTGCAGGGGCAGGTGCAGAGATGGTTAACACCACGCCAGCTTGAGCTGGGAATGATCGTCTGCGATAACGGCAGCAACCTTCTCTCCGCCCTACGCAAGGGTAAATTGACGCATGTACCATGCCTAGCACACGTCCTAAATCTGGTGGTACAGCGTTTCCTAACCAAGTACCCAGGGCTGCCAGTGCTTCTCATCCAGGCCAGAAAAGTCTGCAGCCACTTCAGATGGTCATTCCCAGCAAGCGTTCGCCTGGCAGAAATTCAAAGAGGATTCCACCTTCCCACAAACCGTCTGATCTGTGACATGCCCACCAGTTGGAATTTGACATTAGCAATGCTGCAGCGTCTGCACAAGCAGCAGAGGGCCATCAATGAGTACCTGTGTGAGTATGGCACAAGGACAGGTTCAGGTCAACTTGTTTTTTCCCCCCCGCAGTGGCTGATGATCAATGATGCATGCACTGTACTGTCACCATTTGAGGAGGCAACGAGGATGGTGAGCAGGGACAGTGCATGCATCAGTTACACAATTCTTTTAGTGTTCCTGCTGGAGCACACTCTGCAGGGAATTATAGATGTGGCTCTAGAGGCAGAGCGGTGGGAGGAAGAGGAGGCTTTCCCTAGCTCTCAAGGCCCAAGTCTTTCCACAGACAGCATTCCAGCAGGTCCTACTCAGATCAGACAGGAGGAGGATGAGAAGGAAGGAGGACAATTTAAGTAGTGGGGGCATTGAAGGTGGGGATTCCTCAAGGCAGGGTTTTGTGTGCCCAGAAACAGAAGGGCTTGTGCGTGGCTGGGAGGAGGAAGTGCACGATACGGTCATCCTCATTGACCAGGAAGACTCGGCAGCTAATGCCACCTCCAACCTGCGCTGCATGGGCTCCCTAATGATGCAAAGTCTGCTAAAGGACCCCAGGATTCGTGCTATCAAAGAGTGGGATCATTACTGGTTGGCAACCCTTCTTGATCCACGATACAAGGGGAAAGTTGCAGAGCTCATCCTGCCCACACAGAGGGAGCACAGGATGACAAAACTTGAGGACGCTCTAAAGCAAAACTTGTGTAACACCTTTCCAGGCACTGTTAGATTACCAAGTGCTGACACACGTGCTTCTGAGGCTGCAGGTGATCAGAGGAATAGCGGTGAAGGCCAGGGCCGCTTGACTGATGCATTTTTAATTTTTTTTAGTCCTTGACGCCCAGGGACGTCAAATGTAGGCACCCATTGCCAGCGTCTTCACCATATGGTGCAGGACTACCTAGGGGCAAGGGCAGACCTGGATACCTTTCCAGCAGATGATCCACTTGCTTACTGGGTGTTGAGATTGGATCACTGGCCAGAACTTAGCCAATATGCTATGCAGCTACTAGGTTGCCCTTCATCAAACTTTTCAATATAGGACCACATGGTCCACCCCTGCACTCTTCCACAATACCACAGAGGGGTTACTGTATGATGATACTTGATGGCCTGGCACTAAAGGCACAATATCTGGGTGCACTGACGCCCATTACCACCAGATCAACAACTTTTCAATATAGGACCACATGGTCCACCCCTGCACTCTTCCACAATACCACATAGGGGTTACTGTATGATGATACTTGATGGCCTGGCATTAAAGGCACAATATCTGGGTACACTGACACCCATTACCAGCAGATCAACAACTTTTCAATATAGGACCACATGGTCCACCCCTGCACTCTTCCACAATACCACAGAGGGGTTACTGTATGATGATACTTGATGGCCTGGCATTAAAGGCACAATATCTCGGTGCACTGACGCCCATTCCCAGATTCATATCTTTTTAATATAGGACCGCATGGTCCACCCCTGCACTCTTCCACAATACCACAGAGGGGTTACTGTATGATAGTACTTGCATGCCTGGCACTAAAGGCACAATATCTGGGTGCACTGCCATTGACGCATGTATCAGATTCATATCCTCAGAGGGGTTACGGTGTGATGGCACTGTTGCCGATGCTAAAAGCCCAATTTTAAAGCACCTATTGTTACTTTCATCCAAAGCCTGCATAATATAGCCAAAAAAAACACTAAACTTTTCTGCGCGTCCTAAAATGTCTTTTCATACAGGCTGCCGCCCCAAGCAGTTGTTTATGGATAGATTAAAGGAAAAGCATTTACCGTCATATGAAACGTAATTTTTTTGTTTTTAAGTGTTTCTATACATCCTAGAAATCCGCCACTTCACGGGCAGGTTATGGGGACCTCCTAGGCACGATCTTTGAAGGAAATTTTGGTTTTTATTTTTAACCCTTATTTCATGGAAAACTTACTGTCCCTTTAACCACTTCGATGCTGAGGACGCGCTGAGCGCGGGTTCCGGCCGATCGCTGGCCCCTCCGGTGCGGGCTGACATCCTGGATGTCAGCCCGGCATCCGGAACAGCAGCCGCCGGAATTTGGTGTCATCGCGGCAGCGCGATGACACCAAATTCAGGCACCCCCCCGCATGTGCGGAGGAGGCGCCTGAAAGGGAGGGGGGGAGGTCCTTCGGACCTCTCTCCCTCCCGATCGGCGGCTCTGCGGGGGTTAACCCAGGCATCATTTGGAAGGGCACAGCCTGCCCTTCCAAATGATGCCTGGCATTAACCCCTGGGGAGCTGGATCGCGAATCGGCGCTGAAAAGCGCCGGTTCGCGATCCTTTCCGGAGCTGGCCGACATCTTGGATGTCGGCCAAGCCTCCGGGAACTCCCCCTGAGGACTGGCGTCATCGTGCGTAGCACGATGACGCCAGTCCTAGAGTTAACCCTTAACTGCCACCAACGGTGGAGATAGGGAGTTCCAATGAACTCCCTATCTCCCGATCCGTGGCAGTTAGGGGTTAAATTTTGGTATGGTTGGATCGGCCAGAGCATGGCCGTTCCAACGATACCAAACATGAAAGTGAAAAAAGTTGTAAAAAAAAAAAACAATGAAAAATAAAAATAAATTAAAAAAAGAAATTATAAAAAAAAAAATAAACACTTTTTTTTTATTTTTTTTGGTTTGTTAGTGTAGCAATATTGTTCCCATTTCAATTATAATGTGAACAATGATGCTGCACTAACGATTTTTGTATGCGGTGCGTTTGTTAAAAATAGTGTAATTTTCCCCAAAAAAAAATGTAACGAGACCCCATCTCTAATTTTTTAACAAGCGCACCCCATACAAAATATAACCGCAATTGCTCGCATGTTAAAATGTGAAAAAAACCACTTTACACATTGTAAATTATTGAAAATACATATTTTATTGCATTTTTTGTTATAATATACAGACATGACATAACGTATACATATAATAATGACATATTATGAATCTACCGAGTCTGACGGAAAGAACGATATATAATATGTCTGGGTCATATACTAAAATAAGCCTTCAAAACACGTTTAAACATGATGCGCAAAACAGGTAAAAATGACCTCAGCACAGGGGCGGGAAAAGCCTCAGCAGCGAAAGGGTTCAAAAGTTGTTTTTTTTAACTTTTTGTCCTTGTTTCCTGTCCCCCAGGGCACTACCCGGACCCCCATACACCTTTTATGGCAAATATGTAGCATATATGCCCTCTTGGAGGGCACTCTAAAAAAACGAATTTTCAGCCCCATTGACTTGCATGGGGGTTCGGGTTCGGGTTTGGTCCCGAACAAATGGGAAGTTCGGGTTCGGGCTCGAACCGAACTCGGGGAGTGTTCGGCTCATCCCTAGTACGGACGTACAGAGTGCGCTGCGTCCACTAGCGGCGTGTGTGCGTGATTTGGAGACGTCAGACCCTGCTCATGTCCGGCCAACATAACGTCCACGCCGTGATTAAGTGCGCCTAAACGCATGTTAAAAATTCGCTAGTCTGACCCCAGCCTAAATGGGAGAATTTTTCTGGTTCGGCTATTTTGACCTAGAATTTTCTCTTCAGTCATTCTCCTGAGTTTCACCTTTCTCTGAATAACCCTGTCAGGGTTATTCAGAGAGCGGTGAAGAGCAGGAGAATGACTGGAGAATGGACAAATCTAGGTCAAAATAGCCAAACCAGAAAAATTCTCCCATTTAGGCTGGGGTCAGACTAGCGAATTTTTAACATGCGTTTAGGTGCACTTAATCACGGCCACACTAGCAGCAAATGACGGGCAATGACAGCCAATATACGAAGTACGGTCGCACGAAAGTCCGGCTGCGCAACGCAAGTGGAACATGAAGGCATTTTTTCGAGAACGCAGAACCGCTAGTACAGACGTACAGAGTGCGCTGCATCCACTAGCGGCGTGTGTGCGTGATTTGGAGACGTCAGACCCTGTTCATGTCCGGCCAAAATATCGCCCAGACACCCAAAGTTTCCTGGTTTGGATCCGTAAAAAATCACGCACAAAAATGCGCATCGTATGACCGTTTTCACGCATTCCGTGAAAAAATAAGGCAATGCGTTCGGACGCACTTTTTGACGGTTGCTGTGAAAAATGCATTAGTCTGACCCTAGCCTTATCTCACTTTACAAATCGGCTATTTGGTCCAGATTGTTCTCTTTTCCTGCCATTCTCCTGGTTTTCACCTTTCTCTGAACAACCCTGAGAGAGAGGTGAAAGCCAGGAGAACTGGCAGGAGAAGAGAACAATCTAGACCAAATAGCCAATTTGGAAAGTGAGTTAAATGGGAGAATTTTTCTGGTTTGGCTATTTTGACCTAGAATTTTCACTTCTCCAGTTATTCTCCTGCTTTTCACCGCTCTCTGAATAACCCTGTGAATGTTTAATCCCGAGGTGAAAAATAACATTGCTTAAGGCTGGGGTCAGACGAGCGCAGTTATCACGTCCGTGTTGCCGCACATTAGTACGTCCGTGGCAGCATAGCATTCTGACCAATGGAGCCCCTCACACGAAGTACGTCCGCACGGAAGTGAGGATGCATGGCGGACGCTGCAAACGGACGCAGGTTAGGCAAGAACGTAAGACTGCTAGAACGGACGTGCGGAGTGCGCCACGTCCGCAACGTCAGTGTAGCTTTGTATGTGAGTGATGAAACGAGGTCAGATGGACTGCATTTATACGTCCAGCATTTTTGACGGACAGAATGTTCTTTCATTGTAATTTATTTTCCCTGCTACATCAGTCAAAAAATACATCAGTGAAAAAAACGGACTGTTTGGCCACTACCTTGTTGTCAGTCAGTAAGTACGTCCGTACTGCACGGACGCACAGTCCGTACAAAATGCGCTCATCTGACCCTAGCCTTAGATGTTATTTTGAATTTTTTTCAAACACCAGTTAACCACTTGGCTGCTATGGACGCGCTCAGCGCGTCCAGCCAAGTGGTTCTCCTGTGCTATGGACGCGCTGAGCGCATCCATGCACAGGAGGCAGCAATCCACCGGATTCTGGCAGATTGCTGTGCCCCCCGATGCGGGCTGACATCTTGGATGTCAGCCCAGCACTCCGGGACCCCGGCGGAGCAATTAGATGTCATCGCGGCGGCGCGATGACATCTAATTCAGGTGCCCCCCCCGCATGTGCGGAGGAAGCGCCTGAAAGGGAGGAGGGGAGGTCCTTCGGACCTCTCTCCCTCCCAATCGCCGGGGGCAGAGGGTTAATCCAGGCACCGTTTGGAAGGGCACAGCCTGCCCTTCCAACCGGTGGCTGTGATTAACCCCTGGGGAGCCAGATCATGAATCGGCGCTGAAAAGCGCCGGATCGTGATCCTCTCCTGGAGCTGGCCGACATCTTGGATGTCGGCCAAGCCTCCAGGAACTCCCCTTGAGGACTGGCGTCATCGTGCATAGCACAATGACGCCAGTCCTGGAGTTAACCCCTAGCTGCCACCAATGGTGGAGTTAGGGGGCTCATTGGGGGGTATCTCCCGATCCGTGGCAGCTAGGGGTTAATGTTAAAAATTAATTTAAAAAATAAATTTAAAAAAAAAATTCTAAAAAAAAAATAAACAAGATTTTTTTTGTTTTTGTTTTGTTAATGCAGCAATATTGTTCCCATTTCAATTATAATGTGAACAATAATGCTGCACTAATGATTTTTGTATGCGGTGCGTTTGTTAAAAATGTGAAATTTTCCCCCAAAAAAAATGTAACGAGACCCCATTTCTAATTTTTTTAACAAGCGCACCCCATACAAAATATAACCGCAAACGATCGCATTGTTAAAATGTGAAAAAAAACACTTTACACATAATAAATTATTGAAAATTCAAATTTTATTGCATTTTTGTTATAATATACAGACATAACATAACGTATACTTATAATAATGACATATTATGAATCTGCCAAGTCTGCCGGAAAGAACGATATATATAATATGTCTGGGTCATATATCAAAATATGGCTACAAAACGCGGTTAAACATGATGAGCGAAAGCAGTAAAAATGACCTCAGCACAGAGGTGTGAAAAGCCTCAGCAGCAAAAGGGTTAAATGCAGCATATTAGGATGTTTTAGGGAAATTAATTCTCAAATCTCAACCAGAAGCAGACACCACCCCACCCTCAGTATGGTGTACAATGTATCAAATTGATTACCAGACTAAAAACACCTGGTGTTATGCCCGTTTGTGAACAGAGGTCATTTAGAGTTGATAATCTTTCCACGTACACATTAGTTTTTAATTCAATATCTAATAAACCGTTGCTTATAATATTCTGCAGTAAAGAGTCTCTTTATTACTAGATTTTTTAGTATTTTTTTTAAGCATTTTCTATACTTTTTTCAAAATTTCTTTTTTTTTCGAACTCGAACCGAACACACCCAAAAAGTTCGAAATTTGCGAACTTTCGAACTGCCAAAGTTTGGGTCGAACTCCGAACCGTCCGAACCCGAACAGCTCATCCCTACTCCTAACTGCTAAAAAACACGGCACTATTCTATTCTCATCCTGCTTGACCTCTCGGCTGCTTTTGACACTGTTGACCACCCCCTCCTTCTACAGACCCTCAACTCTCTGGGTCTCGGTGACACTGCACTCGCTTGGGTTGACTCCCATTTATCCAACAGGGCCTTCTTTGTGTCCTTTGCTGGTAACTCCTCCTCTTCATTGCTTCTATCTGTTGGTGTACCTCAAGGCTCTGTCCTTGGTCCTCTGCTCTTTTCCATCTACACCTCCTCCCTGGGCAAACTCATCAGCTTTGGCTTTAATTACCACCTCAACGCTGATGACACTCAGATCTACCTCTCTACCCCTGATCTCTCTCCCCCTGTCCTTTCCAAAGTCAGTGACTGCTTATCTGGCATCTCCTACTGGATGGCCTCCCACCACCTAAAGATCAACATGTCAAAGACTGAGCTCCTACTTATTCCTCCCTCCAATGCCTCCCCACCTCCTGACTTCTCTATCACGGTGGAGGGTATCACCATCTCCCCATCAAACCAAGTTCGCTGTCTTGGAGTTACACTTGACTCTGCTCTTTCCTTCATCCTCCACATCCAGTCTCTTTCCTCCTCCTGCCGATACCAACTGCGTAATATTTCCAGAATTCGGCCATTTCTTACCGCTGTCACCACAAAACAACTCATACACGCCCTGGTAATCTCCCGATTTGACTATTGCAATAATCTCTTATCTGGCCTCCCTCTGTCCCGCCTCTCCCCCTACAATCCATCCTGAACGCCTCCGCCAGGCTAATCCACCTCACCCCCGCTCTATCTCTGCCGCTCCCCTCTGCGAGTCCCTTCACTGGCCCCATCCACTGCAGAATTAAGTTCAAAATCCTTATCCTTACCTACAAAACCCTCACTAACTCAGCTCCCCACTACCTGTCCTCACTAATCACCAAATACACCCCAGCCCGCTCCCTAAGGTCAAACAGCGACCTGTGCCAAGCTTCTCCCCGCATCACCTCTTCCCATGATAGACTGCAGGATTTCTCACGCTCAGCCCCCACTCTTTGGAACGCTCTCCCTCGTACGGTCAGACTTTCCACTAACTTCTCTTCCTTCAAACGCTCCCTTAAAACGTTCCTATTTAGAGAAGCCTACCACCCAACCAGTGGCGTAGCGTGGGTTGTCAGCGCCCGGGGCCAGCAAAAAATTGTGCGCCCCCCCCCCAACCTGTGGACGTTATCGATATTGCCCCAGCTCACACATGGATTTGCCCCAGCTCACACATGGATTTGCCCCCCAGCCCACATGGATTTGCCCCAGCTCATGGATTTGCCCCAGCTCTCACATGGATTTGCCCCCAGCTCATGGATTTGCCCCCAGCTCATGGATTTGCCCCCCAGCTCATGGATTTGCCCCCAGCTCATGGATTTGCCCAAGCTCATGGATTTGCCCCCAGCTCACTCATGGATTTGCCCCCAGCTCACTCATGGATTTGCCCCAGCTCACGGGGATTTGCCCCAGCTCATAGATTTGCCTCAGCTCTCACATGGATTTGCCTCAGCTCTCACATGGATTTGCCTCAGCTCTCACATGGATTTGCCCCCCAGCTCACTCATGGATTTGCCCCCATCTCATGGATTTGCCCCCCAGCTCACTCATGGATTTGCCCCCATCTCATGGATTTGCCCCCAGCTCACTCATGGATTTGCCCCCCAGCTCATGGATTTGCCCCAAGCTCATGGATTTGCCCCCCAGCTCACTCATGGATTTGCCCCCCAGCTCACTCATGGATTTGCCCCCAGCTCACTCATGGATTTGCCCCAGCTCTCACATGGATTTGCCCCCATCTCATGGATTTGCCCCAGCTCATTGGATTTGCCCCAGCTCATAGATTTGCCCCAGCTCATGGATTTTCCCCCAGCTCATGGATTTGCCCCCCAGCTCACTCATGGATTTTCCCCATCTCATGGATTTGCCCCCAGCTCATGGATTTGCCCCAGCCCTTACCTGGATATTGCCCCAGGCCCCAGCTCCGGCGGGGGTTGAGGGGACCGGGACCCAGATGCCGGCAGCGCGGGAGCGCCTGCCGGTCTTTAACAGTCCGTCCTGTTAGGTGATGCCGCGCAGCCGGTCACGTGGTCCGGCCAATCAGGTGGTACAGAGACTCCATACCACCTGATTAGCCGGACCACGTGACCGGCTGCGCACGCCGCGCAGCCGCATCACCTAACAGGACGGACTGTTAAAGACCGGGCAGGCGCTCCCGCGCTGCCCGGCATCTGCGTCCCCTCAACCCCCGGGCCAGTTTTAGGGGCGCAAATGCGCCCCTAACAAAACTGCGCCCGGGGCCACGGCCCCCCCAGCCCCCCCCACGCTACGCCACTGCACCCAACTCACTGATGCAGCCATCAATTACTCTCACCTTGCAGTCCTCTCCTCCTGTTTCCAACCCCAACCCTCCTAGATTGTGAGTTCCTACGGGAATAGGGCCTCATCTCCTCCTGTACTGTTTGTCAAATGTTGTTCATTGTATTGTATTGTAACCCTGTCTATACTGTGCCTATTGTACAGCGCTGCGGAATATGCTGGCGCTTTATAAATAAAGAATAATAATAAAAATAATAATACCAGCCCTTTTTCTTACTTAAACAAGATTTTAACCCCTTAAGGACCGAGGACGTACCATGTACGTCATTGCAGCGGGTCTCTCTTAGACCCGCTGACGTACATGGTACGTCCTGCCGTTTTTGAGCTGCTGGAAGCGATCGGATCGCTTCCAGCAGCTCAAACGCCATTGCAGGATGCCTGGGAGTCAGGCATCCGTGCAATGGCCGTTAGAAGTGCCGGGGCACCATGTGATCGCTCCCCGGGAGCGATCTACATCCGGTTGCACCGGAGAGGTGCCCGGCACTTCTACAGAGCGCTGAAGCGATCGGATCGCTTCCAGCTGCTCTGAGCATATTACAAGGATGCCTCGACATCGAGGCATCCTAATATACTTACCTGCCGCCGGTCCGTCCGTGATCGCTCCCCGAGCGATCACTTCCGGTAGCGGCAGGAAGTACTGAGTGCCACGAGGTATCGTGGCACTCAGTACAAAAACGATCACATC